>CM051663.1:32957687-34202687 GCA_028020825.1 Podargus strigoides | reverse complement strand
GCTTGCAACACCCCTCCGTCCTCTGTGCAACAGCCTGGGTTATGCTCAAAGCTGGATTTTTCCAATGTGGAGCAAGGGGAAGTGTGAAGAGCAAGAGAGCAAGAGAGCTTCCTGGCAAATGCCACACTTCCTCCATTGCTTTTGGGGTTTCAGATGAGGTAATGAAGGGCTTTTAAAGATGGCATACACTGTTAACATAGGAGCCATTGTGCTGGGAGTGGTGTACAGAGTGACTGGAGATGTGATGTTTTTAGTCTTTTTTAATTTATGGAATTTCCCTACTCATTTTCCAAAGATCCTCCAAATGAGAAACCTATTCCTACTGATATGGTTTGCTTTCATAGCCCTTTTGTTATTTCTTGAAAGACCCAGAAGCATCAAGGGGCAGGGAGAGGTGATGTCTGAGTTGCTGCTGTTGCTGGAGGCAGAGGAGCAGTTGCTTTCCCCCAGCCCACAAACCTCCCAGCCCAGGTGGAGCACAGCTACCACCCAACTGCTTCCTGGGATGTACTCTGCTGTGGATGTACTCTGATGTGGGGTCCTGTCGGTCCTGTCTGAGTCCTTGCAGCCCCAGGGCACTTCTGCCAGGACAAGTGTGTTTGGGTATGGTAAACTCGGTATGGGTGAGCTTCATATCTGAGCGAAGGAAATAAAAAGGCAGGTTTCTGGGAGGAGACCATCAGCCTGTCAGCTCTGTTGCAGGAAGAGAAGAAACACAGACAAGGGAGAAGAGGTTGAGACTGCCTTTCTGAGCATAGGAGGGCACAATGAAGGTGGCTAGGCAAACTCCCTGAGAAGTGAAACACTGCTGGAGTACCTGCTCTCAAGCACCATCATTGCAGAAAAAAATAAACCAAGACTTCTTCCACATTTTGTTTAGGGTCAGATTTTTGGAGTGGATGGGGAGATTGTCTTTGGAGAGGGCCACCCTGCTCTGGCCTGTCCAGTGCTGCTGAATAAAGGTGTTGCAGGGTGTGCAAATCAAGCGAAGGATGTGCATCAGCAGAAAGCAGAGCCTGACCCCAGATTTGGGAGTGCCGAACCTTGCTGAAGAACACAATAAAGAGGAAGGCCATCACAAGGGGCTGCAGCCCTGCTGCAAAGCCTCAGAAAAGTTTTTCATGTTTTTTTCTCCCAGCTGTGTGTTTCATCTGGGATGCGGGCCAAGCATGTCCAGCAAGGGCTGCTGGGCAGCTGGGGAGGCTGGAGCACAAAGACTTCTGCCCTGGGCCACCTCTGATGGTCGAGTCTGCTGCTGTGACCAGTGCCACCAGCCTCCAGCCACACAGACAGACTCACTGGCAGCCCCTTCTCTGCCCACTGCCATCCCTCTGCTGCTTTCTCACCCCTTCATGGTCATTTCCACTGCCAGTATGTGTTGGGCACACGAGCTACCACAACACTTGACCTCCAGGTCCCCAGGGCTCTCATCAGCTTGTTCCCAAGCATCTGCTTTCAGCCCAGTCTTGAGCATCCAGCCACTTCTGCCAAAACCTAGGCTTTCCTGCCTGTGGCATGCACTGCCAGGTAATTAAGATCATCACTTCACTTCAGAATTCCTTTTAATCACAATTCTTATCAGGCAGTAACAAGGTGAGGATTGTCCTGACGTAGTCTCTGCTTGACTTTACCATGTCATTATGGACACTAGATCTTCCTGCAGAACCCCAGCCATGAACCAGCACAGCTCACAAGTCATAGAATCATAGAATCATAGAGTGCTTTGGGTTGGAAGGGACCTTAAAGATTATCTTGTTCCAACCCCCCTGCCATGGGCAGGGATGCCTCCCATTAGACCAGGTTGCTCAAAGCCCCATCCAGCCTGGCCTTGAACATTTCCAGGGAGGGGGAAGCCACAACTTCCCTGGGCAACCTGTGCCTGTGTCTCACCACGCTCACAGGAAAGAATTTCTGCCTAGTAGCTAATCTAAATCAACCTAACTCTACCCTCTTTCAGTTTAAAACCATTACCTCTCACCCTATCACTTCATGCCCTTGTAAAAAGTCCCTCTCCAGGCTTTCTTGTAGGCAAAGTCCTTCTGGAACTGCTGAGATCTGTGCCAGGGGAGGAGGCAATCCAGCTGTTGTGGCTAGTAGCTGCTCCTTCCAGAAAACCTGAAAACTCCGGTTCTCAAACAAGAGACCAGAGAGCAGCAAGATTGCAAAATGGGCATGAGGGTGCCCCAGTGCACAGAAAAGAAGAATGAAAGCAGTGCTGACAGTGGCGGAGGTTCCCTCTCCAATGAGGAAGCCTCTTGCACCATATGTGATTTCTCTGCGTGCCTGTTTCCTTTCTGTGCTTGCATCTCTTGCAATCAGACGGGTGTGCTGTGAGGCAGCCAGCAGGACTGAGACCTCAGTCCTACCCTAGGAGCATAAACAAACATGGCCCTGACATGGACATTTCTCCTGGTCCTTCCACCTCTGCTGGCAGCACTGGAGCAGGCAGACCCAGACCCTGATGACTCCAGAGAACTGCAGGAAACAGGTAAGAAGTGCTTGCTCCTCTCCCCACAAGAGGTTTTGCTCCTCTCCTGCTGCAAGGTTGCTGTGTATCTTTACCACGTGCAGGATGCAGTAGCTGTATCAGAGAGGACTGGAGCTGATGTCCATACCAGAGCCCAAAACACTGAGGCATCAGTTGGATTGTGGTGGGTTGAAGCCCTGTTTGGGTATGGAGGGCAGCAAACCTTGGTGTGTTGGGAAAGCCCCTGCAGGGGCTGTATCATTCCTCCACGGAGTGGGCAGTGTCCCTGGGAGCACGAGGTGGCCATCTCTCTTTGCACAGTGTGCAGATGCCATGTCCTCATTGCAGTGGAGATGGGTGCTGATGTACAGCAAAGACCTGGGGAGCTGTGAGCTTAGCTCCTGTGTGTCCAGGAGACCCTGGGGGACAGGAGTTAAGATGTGCTGGGATTATTCTTTAACGGGCTTCCTTGGTGCTGGAAGGCCAAGGCACCCCCAGGGTTTTTCTGGGCTCTTCCTATGCAGTCTGCACACTTCCATCGCAGCAGAATCAGTTAGTGGGTATCTGCAGACTCACATGTTACCTGACCTCCCAGGAGGCTGGTGAGTCAGTCCAGCATGGCACTACCTGGGCTGTGAGCTGTGGTCCAGGGGCTGTGACCTTGTGCTGCTCTGCATCTGTCTGGAGTATTTCTCTAAACTAATCTTGCTGAAGCTAGGTGATGAAAATTGTTGCACTAGGACCTTTGGTTGCTGATAGGAAATGATGGCAGGGTCTGTACTGTCTGATGTGGGCCAAAGGAGTCCATTCCCAGGGAAAATGTGTCCCTGTGGCTGCAGGGAGTGTGAGCACAGCACACTGTCACTCCAAAACCAAGGGCTAAGCCTGTGACAGGGGGATATCCTCCAGCCCAGAGCAGCTTCCCCTTGCCCACATTCCCCAGTGAAGCTGTCCTACTGGGGCAGCATGTACAACCATGCCCAAGCATTGTGTGGTTCTCCAGGTTGTTTTCACGGTGCACAGTAAGGCCAGGACCTGACCGTACTGTGTGCAGTGGGATGCAGTGGGGACCCAGTGGCCAGCAGACCCTTGGCGCTCTCTGGATATCTCGGTCACCTAGCCGTCCCTGGAGAAGTCTGGGGCTGCCTGTGACAGAGATGGTATTGCTGTGTTTGCACCCTGATGTCTCTGAAAAGAGAAAGCAAGACAAAAATGTTTAGGAGCCATACCCAGCAATGCAGGCAGCCCTGCCTGCATCCTCGGCACATGAGCTCGTTCCATCCCAGGACCTGTGCCAAGGACCCCGCCTGATGGATTGGGGACCTTCTATCGCTGAGGAACAGGACAAGGGGGGTAGCCAGGATGGGGCAGGAGGGTCCCTTCCATCCTCATTAGGGCCTTTGTGGGGCAGACAGTGACAGTGGGGCAGGGTAAAACTGTCAGGAAGATATGGGGGACATGGGGACAAGACATGACCCTTAGAGTCCCCCTTCCCCGGGATCCCTGAACATCTGCCATGACCCTGACAGGTGTAGGGTACAACTGGGGAGGGGGAACACCCCAGTGGGGACTGTGGACAAATTGCTCCCACTACACAGTGCTGTTCCCTTCCATGCACCCACAAAGTCCCCCCTCACTTGGGGGACCAGGGTGCTGGGAAGTGTGACACTGTCCCCTTTCAGCAGGGCTTCTGCATGCCAAAATCACTGAACCAGCTTCCCTACCCACCCTGTGTCCTCCCAGCATTGAGCACTGGCAGCACTGGTTCCTGAAAAGACAAAGGCATGGCAGCAATTTTGGGGAAGGGCTGTGGGCCATGGGGCCTGGCACTCTGAGGAAGTGAGGCCAGATGGCAGAGCCATGTCCCAGCGCCGGGCAGGAGGTGAGGGCACATGGTGGTGTCACTGGGCGCCTGGAGAAGAGCAGAGCAGCTGCAGCAAAGGATGCGGTCGGTGTGTGTGGTACAACTGTGAGCCAGCGCGGCACTGCTGCTCTCATCACCTGTCATGGGGAACCATGCACTGAGCAGGGTCCATTGTCTCATTGTCCTGTTGTCACCTTATTGTCTTGCTGTGCTGTTCTTACAGGGTTTTTCGCCCCCCGAGATGCCCCATGTGTATGAAAGCCTCACCCCCTTACAGTCCCTATGCACCTGGGAGGCAGGTGGAGAAGCTTCTAGAGGATGTTTTCCCTGTGGTCCAGGCTGGCCCTGACTCCTTTCTCATCAGCCCTGCTTGACGTTACATGGTGATCTAGTAGCAACTGACAAGGAGCCATAACGAGGAGCACAGCTGCAATGACCAATGGGTGGGAGCGTGCTAGGTAAAATAAAGCCACTCAGTCTGAAAGGTTTTGTGTCAGTGGGGCTTGACTTTCAGACAGTGCCTTGAGTAAATCCTGTGGGGACCACAGGTGCTAAGAGATGCTGCCTTGAGCCTGTATACCCTCAGGGCTGTGAACTGTGTGCTCCACCGTGTTTCCAGCTTCCCATTACCAGAGTACAGATATTCAACTGCCTGTTCTTAAAAACCTGTCAGATGTCCTTTCACATGGCAGAGCAGTACAGGTTAAAGTGCTGCAGTGTCCCTGTTCTTCCTGCAGTGCCTTGTTCAGTGACCTGCTTCACTGCCTCATTTCCCTGGCACCGCTCCCAAATGGAGCAGCCCTGAGGCCTCTCTGCCCCTTCCTCAACTCTTACACTACCTGTCACTCTTAAAGACCCACTCAGCAGCTTTGGTTGCTAGTGATCCCCACGGAGATGCTTTGAGACCCATGTATGCCTTCTGGGTGGCTTGCAATACCACTCTCCACTGGTGGAAGTGATGGTTGCTTTTCTCAGCTCCTCTCAACGAGCACGTGGCATGAAACACAGCAAGACTTCAGCGCACTTTGGTGTCACATCTGTTAGCTGCTGAGCTGCCATGGGAAAAGGGTTAAACTTTGCCTGCTGCTTTTTTAGATTTTACCTTCACAGAATCACAGAATCACAGAATAGTCTTGGTTGGAAGAGACCTCTAAGATCATCAAGTCCAACCATTAACCCAGCACTGCCAAGTCACCTCTATACCATGTCCCTCAGCACCTCAGCACTCAGGTTCCAGGGCTTGACAACCCTTTCAGTGAATTTTTTTTTTCCTAATATCTAATCTAAACCTCTCCTGGCACAACTTGAGGCCATTACCACTCGTCCTATCACTAGTTATTCAGGATAAGAGATCAACCCCCACCTCACTACAGCCTCCTTTCAGGTAGTTGTCTTTTATTCTTCATGTATGGGATAATACAATGTAAGAAAGTACGTTTTTTGCTGGTAAGCAAAGGGCTGAACCCAGGAGCCTGACCTGAATTACTAGCACAGCTACTTCCCCTTTCTCCTGCACCTCCCTGACATCTGCTTCTGGGGCATGCTGGGGCTTTGTTTTGCCTGCCAGACTCACAACTCCTTTGCAGCAGGGACAGGCAGTTCAGATACTTCTGTAAAATGTTTCCTGTACTCATGGGTATTAAGCTATATTAACAAGGAGGGTATTCATTTAACAGCATCAACCAAAGAAAAATCTCTGACTATATAGGGCAAATAGACTAACGTTTTGTTACCACTCCTGTCTAGGCATTCAGCATTCTCCGTTTTACAGTGAACACACATTGTACATTACAAGAGGTGCCTGTTTGGTCATGTCTACACCATATTTTCCATGCTGAAATTTCACTTGTCTCAGCCTTTTTCCTGTAGCTGGGGGTGGAGGGCCTGTGGGTAGCTCTGTGCATACCACTGTGCAGAGTGAAAAACAGATTCTGATGACTGTTTCTTTACTCTCCTGGGTGCTGTTTGTCTCTACAAGTCTAGAAGCTGAGCGTTTCTTTCCCCTTTCTCTCTGAGCACCCTCCCCTCTCCAACAGTACTCCATCCCCCATGTGCACCTATCTCCTTTGCACAAAAGATGAGCTCCATGCTGGAGAAACTGGGGCAGATCCGATACCCTCTGACTCACATGTGCCATGCAGCTTCCCGTGGCCACTATCAAAGCACGCAAACAGCCACCTTGGGTTAGAGCAAAGGCTCATTTGCCCCAAAGAGCTCTTTACCTGCAGCAAATGTTAGGGAGTGGTTGGGCACAGAGTGTAAGAAAGAGGGCAAGGATAAAGGTGTGTGTCCTCCAGCCTGTGCATCTTGACTGCACCCAGCAGTCATGGATTAGCTTCTCCCAGTGAGTCTCAAGTGGTAACTATATGCCTGCCAGGCTTGGGCTTACTGGAGAAGTGAGGTTAAACTGAGTTGTATTCAGCGATATTCTTGAGACAAAACCAGATGTGGACTGAAAGTGTTTTCTGTTCCCCCTTCTGGGAGGTGGGAAGCAGAGACTTCTAGGCTTTACCCTGAAGCAGTCATCAGAAATGCCACCAGGAAGGGCTCTGAGGGGCTGCAGGTGCCTGAATGCAGATGGTCTCAGTGTTGTGACACCCTGTCTTCAGCTCCTCTGTTAGCAGCAGCAGCAGTACGGGCAGGACACAAACTCTGGAGGGGCTGTGACAGCATGGGTGCTGCTAGCAGGATGCTCTGCATACAGGAGGTAAATAGGCTTTGACAGCCTCTCAGGCTGTCTCACTGGTGTGTGCTACCCCTTTGCAAGGCAAGCAAACTCATTTTGTTGTACCCATCCCTCTGTCAGACAGCATTCATTCCCAGGCTAATTTCTGAGCCTGGTGCACTCCCCTACAGCAGCGCTCTGCAGGCTCTGGCTCCTCTGAGGATGGGGATGTACTGTGGGCTCTGCCTGCCTTTTCTGATCTCTCTCCACCCAGCCCTCAGGCTCTGCTCAGTGTGGTCCATGCCCAGCTGGGTCTGAGTGCTGCATCAGCCCCTGCCTGCCCCATGCATGAGCACAAAAGTGCCACATCTGGCAGGCCAAAGTGCTCAAGAGAGCCTGCGGGGAATTAAAAAGGGGATGAATGCTCATTCCCACAGCTCAGAGGGCTCAGAAAGGAAAGGAGGAGTAGCAGTGGATGCCAGAGCTTGCAAGGGGCTCTGAGGGCACAGCCAGGTATAAGGAGAGAGGAAGAGGGTTTCCAGGGCAGATGTAGCCACTGACACACCACTGGCACATGTTTGGTCATTGCAGAAGCACTATTCAGTCATCTGTCCTCACCTGGTGCCACATTGAAAACCACACAAGATCACAACAGCATCCCACAACCACCTCACAGCAGACACCTACAGGAGGACTGAGAAAGCCCTGGAGTGAAACTGCACCTTTGCCAGGCCCTTTTCACCTGAAAAAAAAAAACAAAAGGGAGAAGATGCTGGCAGAATTAAGGCTGATAAATGCTCAGGTTTAAGAGAAATGATTCACTGGAGTCCTGATGAAGGTGGCCAGCCTTGTCACAAATGTGTGGCTGTTGTGACAGCTCCATCCAAGGGATCCCTTCACACCCACTTCCAGCCACACAGCTTTACACCTATTTAGTTGTACTTCAGTGAATCATGCAGAAGCTTCACCTTTTAGTAAAAAAAAAAAATCATAAACTTTAAAGAGTATTTCTCCCTTGTACTACAGTAAGTCTGCACTGTGTTACACCTCTAAAGCAGCATCCAAGAGATGTGGCCTTTTTAAACATAGCATTACCCCTGACTTCTATAGGGAAGCACCATACAAGGCAAAAAATCTTTAGAGCAGTTCCTTCATTGTTGTATCAGCATCAAATGATTTGCTACATGAAGGGCACTAAAAGTTTTGGTGCAAGGCTCCGGGAGGGCTGGGGGGAAGTCAGAGCTCTGGTGTACAGATGCAACCAGCCCTGCCAGTAGAGCATCCATGTTTGTAGGAAGACACTGTACCGGATATCTTGAAATCTGCACCTGTGTCAGCAGCTTGCATGCAAAGGAGAATTTCTCTTTCCCTTCTCATTTCCTGCCTGGCAGGTTGTCATGTCCTGTGCTGCCGGTGGGTTTTGTGTCACTGTGGGGACTGTAAAAGCTACCAGGAGGTATGGAAGCACTTACAAAAGGAAAAGCAACAAGACCCCTTTGCACTTGACCTTTTGTGAGGTCAAGACCAGAGCAGTCTGGGAGAGGACAGCCATGTCTGTGAGCACTTGCAGCCCCCTCGGCTTCTGGGGCTGTCTGCACTGAAGGGATTTTGTTCCCTCAAACTGCTTCTTGCTTAAGGTCAGGCCCTGAAAACCTCTTTTCAATCAATGATTGTCCACTTTTCTGCTGTGACTCTAAGCTGGAAGGATGCCTATTGATGAATAAACTTTGTACAGGTATGATTTTGGGCCCTGAAATGCAAAAGAAAACACTGGATATGCCTTCACAAGTAGCTCTTACCTGACTGAAATAATTGCTGTCCGATTTGCCAGTCTGGTGGGATTTTGTTCTGTTTCTTCTGGCTGAGGTGATGCAGCTGTTTTGGTCTGTTGGCTTGCTGCACAAGGAGTGCAGAGCAGTCATGGTTTCATGGTGAGTCCTAATGCCATTTGGGTGTGTTGCAAGGTGCAAATTCACAGTGACTGCCTGGCAGCACCCCACGAGCTTTGGACAATGTTTGGATACTTACAGCTGATTTACTGGATGAAGAGAGCTCACATATAGGTATATTTCTTATTACTTGAAAATTGGTATTTGCTCAGAGGGTAGAGATCCAAATTGGTGCCATGCAGACAGACATAAGCACTCCTGTCAAGAAACTAGTGGAAAACAAATATGAAGATTTACTTCCATCAATTGCATGATCTACATGTTGAAAATATGATCTACATGTTGAAAATGCAATTAAACATGCAGATGGTTAGATATGTACCTCCAGCCCCTGTCGGGCCCTTTCTGCCAACCCCGATGTGGGGTGTTTACCCTCCTGGGTGAGGATGGGAGGGATGTGGGACGGGATGTACTCAGTCAGTGAGTACGCTGGGCGAGGGATGGAAAGGAGAAAATAACAAACATAACCTGCAGAGCAACAGTGAATTGGCCACTTGAGTGGGCTTTTTGCTGCAAATAAGCGTGCATGTGGATGTGGGCAGGTAATGCCCAGCAGGATGATGGGAATGCAGGTGAGTGGTGCCAGCAGAGACTCACAAGGTCTGGTGCACCCCCATAGCCCCTGTCTTCGGGGGAGAAAGCACAGGAGTGATCAGCATCCACCAGGCTACTGGATCCCACTGGCTGTATCCCTCCACAGCACGAGGGTGGGCAGGAGGGCCTGCGGGTGAACTTTCTGCACTGTACCTGAGGGTGCAAGGAGGGTTAATGCACCTGGGGTCTGAGGCCTCATCTGAGGAGGTGCTCATCTCTGCCATCCCTCTGAAGTGAGGGGGACCAGCACCCCTCTGGATGGGGCCTCCTCACCCCTGAGGATGCTGTCCCAGCCCAGTGATCCTCAGGGCTCTCCCTCATCTCCTTTGCACACAGGACAATGTGAAGCTCCCTCCAACTGGGACACCAAGCTGCGGTTTACCCCAAACCAGAGCACCTATGCCTTGAACGATTTGGTGCAGCTGAGCTGTGCTGGGGAGTATGTGCCATCAGTGCCCCAGATCAGATGCATTTCCAAAGGGACCCAGACCCTATGGAACGAGACTGCCACCTGCAAGGGTAAGGACAGCACTACATCACCCTGGCCCTGGTGGGAGACCCTCCATGACATGGTCGTGCCTCAGCCCACCTGAGTTACAGGCCAAGTATTGGGCACCTGAATGCCTCAGATTTTCCCCCTTTCCTGGCAGTGCCAGGGCACCTTTTGCCTCAGCACCTCGCCACTGGCAGCTGCTGGAGTGTCTGTGCTCCTGGGGAGAGGTTCAAAAGCAGGAACAAGGGTGCTGGCACTGGGAGCTGTAGTAAGCTCTGTACCTTCAAACAATGCCTGGGCATATGGCTGAGGTGGTGGGAATGGAAGAACTTCGGTGTGAAGTCTGGGGAAGAGCCCAGGGCCAGCCTTACCCAAGTGGAGCCTGAGTGGGGAAGTCGACATGTCTGCAGGGATGGATGGGACTGCTCCTGGGTGGCCTGCTACCACCCTTAACTGCTCTAGGCTGCAAGAGAGGGATTTGGAGTTGAATGTGGTAACCAAAGGATCTGGACAGTGTCAAAATCAGGGCAACAGCCCTCCCACTGCTGCTCAGGGCAGCTCTGGGGACAGGGGCTGCTACTGCTGGCTGGGGACAGGAGGGGATCTGACCCCACCAGAAACACCAGCAATGCAGAGCTGGTGGGTCCTGCCCAAGGAGGGCTCACACCTCTCCCCAGGCTGCCTGCACAGAGCTCCAGGCAGAGAGGTGCCCCACAAGGTGAGGGGGATTCTTACACCCGCTTCTTCTCTGTGCAGAGGTATGCGAGCAGCCCCCGTGGGACTCGAGGCTCCACTTTACCCCAAAGCAGACGTTTTACGGGCTCAAAGAAGAGGTGACACTGAGCTGCTTTACGAAGGATCCTCCGCCCCTTGCTGTGATCAGATGTGCAGAAAGGATGCCTCCAGGTTGGAAGGATACTTGGGAGGTGAAGGACATTGAGGGAATATGGCATGAGGTGGCAGAGAACCTGACCTGCACCATGGGTAAGTGGAGGAACTTAAGTAAGTTCTACACTGCTGTATGCGCTTCTCCCCAAGGAGGAACCCTGAACATCCTGCTGTATCCATGAGATGCCTTGGTCACAGCTCAGAGACAGGCTGCAGCTGGGAGCAGTCTCCAAGATGCAGAGGGACAGAAGCCTTCAGTGTGGGACAGGTTTTCTCAATGTCCCTCCATCTTCTCCCTGTCTATTCATGAGTTGCAGGCCATGGAGAAGATGGAGGAGGCCAGATCCTGCCCCTCAGTTCCTCTCTCTCCCAGTGTCCTATGTCACCACCTTGCCCAGGCACACGCTGCCTCTGGGGGTCCTTAGGTTTCCTCATGGTGTTGAATGGCCATGACTGACACCACAGTCAGTCACGGCCAAGCCTCAGTTCTCTTCCTCCCTGAGCATCCCCGGCCCTGAGAAGGACTCTCACACTTTCTCCCCAACAGGAATGTGCCCAAAACCCCAGTGGGATGGAAGAATCCAGTTTGCACCAGGGAAAAGCAGTTACAAAGTGAATGAAGAGCTGACACTGACCTGCCCTGGAGATCTCAAGCCATCCTTCCCCAAGGTCAAATGTGTAAGGGAATTTCTACGAGTGAGTTATGGAGAACCAATCTATGGAAATACCTGGTGGGGCAGGAACCACACAGGTGCCTGGATGCACATTGAAAGGGCCGTAAGGTGTATTGGTAAGTGAGGCAGCAGCAGCTCTCCCATGTCCCCTCTCTACCTTCACCCTCAGTAGCTGGCTGTGACATTGCCCAGCTGAGCTCCCCCTAGGGCTGTGCTGCCTGTGCAAACTGTGGAAGAGAGCAACCCGGGCAGGAGGCAAGAGAGAGGGTAGTGCCAGCGAGGCAAGCTGGCAGCTCCTGCGAGGGTTCTGGGCAGTACAGAAGGAGAGTCCCCTCCCAACAAGTCTTGCAACGGGTCACATCCTGGCAGACAGATGCATCACCTTCCCTCTCCCTTCAGTGGCTTTAGGGATTGCTGGGAATTGCTGTTCCCCCACCACCTACCCCTGCTGCACCTCCTCAACACCTCCCACCCCAACTAACACCCACTTTCACTTCTGCCAGAAACATGCCAAAGGCCCCAGTGGGACCTAAGGCTCCGTCTGACACCGGAGCAGGAGAATTACAAGAAGAACAAAGAGGTGATGCTGAGCTGCCCTGATGGTTTCCAGCCATCCTTCACCCACATTAAATGTGTGGGGAAAGTCAAGCCCACCAGCAGATGGAATCCTGTAAACACAGGTGTATGGTTGGTAAGGACCAGCAGAAGTTCCTGGATCCACGTTCAGTCTGATGTGACGTGCATCGGTAAGCCCATTGCACAGGGGAGGTGGGCAGGGAGAGACAACGTGGGAACCTCCCTTCTGTGGGCTGTGGGCAATGGCTACAAGCGTCCACAGACAGAAGCTGGTGGGTGGATGGGGGGGTTCATGGACAAGTGATCCTTCACACTTTGTGTGCACAAGGAAGGACCCTCCCAACAAGCCTTGCTAAGGGGTCACATCATGGCAGATGGACGCATCACCTTCCCTCACCCTTCAGGGGCTGGAGGAGTTGCTGGGGATTGCTGATACTCTACCACCCACCCCTGCCCCAGCTTGTTGCCTCCTACCCCAACTAACACGAGCTTTCACTTCTGCAGAAATCTGCCAAAGGCCCCAGTGGGACCCAAAACTCCAGCTGGCACCAAACCAGGAGAATTACAAGAAGAACGAAGGTGTGATACTGAGCTGCCCTCAGGGTTTCCAGCCGTCCTTCACCCACATTAAATGTGGGGGGAAACTGTCGCCCATCAGCTACTGGAACCTTGAACACAGAGAAATGTGGCTTGGAAGGGACAGCAGAGGTGTCTGGACCCACATTCTGTCCGGCGTGCAGTGCATTGGTAAGAGAGGCATCAGGAGCTCTCCTGGCTGACCCACTCTATCACTAACTGAATAATTACTCATACACCACCACCTACCCCTGCCATACACTTTTAACTCCCACCCCAATTAACATCCAATTTCACTTCTGCTAGAAACATGCCAAAATCCCAGGTGGGACTCAAGACTCCAGCTGGCACCAGATCAGGACAGTTACGAGAAGAACAAAGAAGTGATGCTGAGCTGCCCGCACGGTTTCCAGCCGTCCTTCACCCACATCAAATGTGGGGGGAAAGTCCAGTCTTTCAGTCACGGGATACCTGTGTACACAGACTTATGGCTGGGGAGGGACAGCAGAGGTGGCTCAATCCATATTCAGTTCGGCGTGCAGTGCATCGGTAAGGCAGACATCAGGAGCAGCATAGTACTTCGCAGGGTGGGATGATTGAAATGTGTCTGTGTGAGAGTCAGCATGGGAAGGTCTCGGTTTTCCCTTGGGACCACAGCCATGAGGTTCTATGACCTGGAATGAAACGCATCGTGTTGTGCTGTCATGTGGCACCAAAGGAAGACTCCAACCACACAGCTCAGAGCTGTGAGCACCACTTGCTCCCTGTGAGCTGTGATGTAGTCCAGGTGGAGACACATTCTCCTGCACATCCCTCTGTTCCCTCTGTCATGTCCTGATGTTTGACTGAATGGGGGCAGTTGCCCCACTGGGGGAATTCTCCTAAAAGGTCATGTCCAGCTTCTGAGGGAACGATAGAATAGAATCAGAGTGATTCTCTCTATCAAGAGTGAACCATGACCCCAAGCTCCTCCTGCTCCCTTACCAGAGAGCTGGAGTAACCAGGTTCAGCTTCTCACTTCCCCTCCCTTCCAGCTGGGTGAGGACCACAGCACCCTTGCAAGGCTGGGAAGAGAAGGAAGTGACCCTCTGACAATGTTTCCTTTACAGGTGTCCTCCAGGTTGTCCCTGAGACCTTGGAGATCTCTAGCACCAGCATCAAACTGAACTGGACCTGCAGTTTCCCTGACACCTGCCAGCGCATGAAGGCCACATGTCATCCAGCAGTGCCTTCCTCCCCTCCCTGTGAGGCTGAGGAGCTGAAGGGAGAGGAGATGCTAGACGGCCAGGATGGAACATTCACCTGCTTCCCTCTGCAGCCCTTCACTGTCTACAATGTCACCATCTCCCTGCCCCCCAGCACGATCCTGTACACACAGCACCTCAGGACAAAGGAAACAGGTATGTGTCCTCCTACATGAAATGTAGATGTCCCTTTCACCTGGTAGCTCAGCCTGATCGTCTGCTCCTTGCAGTGATGGTCCTGGGACTGGGACTGCTCAGAGCCTGTGGGACTCAGGGGAGGGGGCTGCGCAGGGCTCTGGAGCACAGCACATCCCCTCCTCACACTCCCATGGGTCAGGAGCTGCCTGCACCCTGCCCTGGGCTCAGTCCCTCCTCGCTGACACCGTGTGTGACCCCATCCTCCTGTGCTTCCAGTGCCGGACAAACCAGAGAAGCTGTGGCTGGATCCCACCACGGGGTCCCTTGGGTGGAAGCCTCTGCCCTCCTGCAAAGGGGAGATCATTGGATACCAGGTACCAGGGGACCACAGGGAGTCCTTGCCAGCTGCCTCTCTGCCTGAAGCTCTGTGCAGGCAGGCTGGGGAGAGTGGGGAAGGGAAAGAGAAGTTCAGTGCTTCACTTCTGGGAGATGTCACCACAGTGTCTGTGGTGTTGCAACACCACAACGGTCACCTGACCTCAGGCTCCCTACACGTACACACACCTCTTCAAAGGACCAGCCTCCCTCTTGCCCTCAGCTCTTCGCAGAGGCTTGGTCCATCGCTCACAGAGGCAGCTGCTCCGACATCTTGAGTGCTCTGAGCTGCTCTTGAGTGTTGGCTCCAAATTCCTCCTCTCATCCTCTTGAGTGCTTTGAGGTCCAGGCACTGGGCCAACAAGGCTCCTGCTGGTTCCTCTCTGGGAACTTCCCACAAGGGGGCAGTCACAGGGAGGGGGAGGCTTGTGGGGCTGCTTTGCTCTGTCTCGGGGTGCTGTGAGCAGGTTCCCAAAGGGCAGGTGGGAGCTGCTGCCGCCCCGCTCTGTCTCCTGTCCCCAGCTGAACATCACGACAAGGAGTGCGCAGGACGGTGGCTTCCTGGAGGTGGAGCGGCTGCAGCTGAGCAGCTTTGACACTGAGCACCGGCTGCCTGAGCACAGCCCCAGCAGCAGCTACGTGGTGACGATGCAGGGACTCACGGCCGCTGGAGCCGGGGCTGCGTCACTGTGGGAGTTTCAGACCAGCAGCTCGGGTAAGGCTCGCTGTGTCCTGGTCCCTCTGGGCTGGCCATGGCATGCGCCTGGGATGAGGCAGCTCTCTGTCCCCAGCCCTGTGGCCTCCTGGCCAGCCCGAGCAGCCTGGGCACAGAGGAGCGGTGCTCTGCAGCCTGCACTGCCCAGGACTGTCCCTGCTCCCCACACAGCCCCTGCCACACTGCCCGCTGATGCTCATCCCCTGGGTCTCCCCCCACAGACACCCCGCACCCTCTCGACATCGGCTGCCACAGCGTCCGTGACATCTCCCCGTCCCAAGGGACGGCCGTGCTTCCCCTCCGCCCCATCGCCCGTCACCCCGAGGTGGTGAGGTGAGTGTAGCCCCCGGCAGCTCTGCTCTCCGCAGCCCTGAGATGGGTTTCCCCGCCGGCAGCACTTGCTCGCAGTTGCCTCCATCCCGCTCTCGCCATCCCCTCTCCGCAGCCCTCTCACCGCCTGCCTTGCAGGGAGCACCAGCTCATCGTGACCGCGACACACAACAGCACGGTGGTGGAAGGCACCTGCTCGGGGGACCCGCAGCCCTTCAACGCCAGCCGCCAGCCCAGCGCCTACATGGCCGCTGTGCTCAACCTCACTGCCCCCACGGACTTTGTGCTGGGCGAGGGGACGCGCGGGCAGGGTTACCACAATGCTGCCCTCCGGCCGGGATGGGACTACACGGCCGTTCTCCGCCTCGTCCACCGCTCGCAGCAGGTACCCGTCGTGGCCGTGGGTGGGGGGCCTTTGCCCCCAGGGTGGGCAGTGGGGCTGGAGTGGCCTGACTTCTTCCTTCCATCTCCTCCAACAGGCAGAGAAGTTCACCTGCGTGTGCTACAGCTTCTCTGTTGGTAAGTGGCCTCCTCGCTCCCTGTGCCTGAGCCCCTCTCCCGCACCTTCCCTTCTCCCAGCCCGTCTGCTTCCCGTGGAGAGGGGCTGGCTGAGCACTGGAGCTGTGGGTCTCGTTGTCCTACTTCTGTCTTTATGGACGTTCTCTGGATCTTGAGGCTATCTACACCAGATGGGCTTTGGGCAATCTCAGGCCACCTGGGCAGGTGTGGCACCAATGGCATCTGGACACTGTGCATCAGCCCTGTCATCAGTGCATATTGCCCCTTAGTCCTTCTGCTCCCCTGGTGCATGTGTAACCCCAGAAATGCAGACACCTCATGAGGCTCTGGCCATGCCTGTGGCAGTCAGGGAGACAGGGCCTATGCTGAAGGGTATCACATGAAGCAAGCAGCTACTCTTTCTGCACCAGCTTAGCTGTTCTCCTGTGCAAAACCTGTGGTGGGAGATGAGGGAAGCTGCTTTTCACCCCATGCTTGTATGGATCTTCCAACCCCTGGTTCATACTGTGAAGGAGCGTGAGTCTGGGCTCTTCTGGTTGCAGGGCAGGAGTCGGTGCATCTGCTGGGCAGGATGCCCACGGCTATGGCAGTACTGCTGGTCATTGCAATCCTGGCACTGGCGATTTTGCTGCTCTTTGTGCTCTTCAGGTGAGTATGTGCCCCACCGCTCCTGCTTTCTGTGAGGCATCCAGCACCTTGCACTGCCAGGGGGTGTCCAAGTGCACGCTGATATAAAGCAAGGTGGGAGACAGGGCTGTTACATGGGCAACAGCCTCTCCTCTGCCTCTTTATTCTGCTGATCTATGGGTCTGACTTGCTGTTTCGCAGGCGAAAGCACAACAGTACAGAAACCTTCGAGAACAACAGCACTATCCCCCTGCGAAGATGTCGAGGAGGTACAGTATGAGCAGAGACCCCTGCATGCATTCTCTGGACTGGCTGTCTGTTAAAAGCACAGGCAGCGTGCTTGCGGGCTCTGTATGGTCCTTACAGGAACAAGGAGATCAGAGTTGACTGACACGGAGGAAGGGATACCTCCTGGGAGAAAAGGACCTGCTTGGAAAGGGGCAATCTAGAGTTTGTTGGGGTCCTGGTCACCACAATGCCAGCTCAGTCCCAGCTGCAGAGCTCCAAGGCCAGCCATCAGGTGCATGCTAAACTTTTGGCCTTGTGGTCTTTGTAGGTGGGTCCAAGCTGAACACAGAGATCCCAGTGGAAGAACTGCTAGATGCTCTGAAGAGGTTTAAGAGCGCAGAAATAGAGGCAGAGCAGACAGAGGATGAAACAGCTGACAGGCACGGCGCTGGGCGTCTGAGAGAGTACCAGGTCTGGTTTAGCTTTGCTTTTCCACTTGGTTGCAATGTCCACCCAGCCCTCACCACTTCCTTAGAACAGCTGGCCTTGGCAAGCCCCAGAACATGTGGCAATGCAAAGTCAGCATGTCTTCTTCCTCTTCAGCAACTGTCTTCCACTTTGTTGCATCCCTGCGATGCTGGGAAGGAGCTGTGTAATCAGAGCAAGAACCGCTACAAGAGCATCATTCCATGTAAGCAGAGCTCTCCAGGGGTTGGCATAGGCACTTGAAGGTGGTTGGGCAGTATAGGGTGCTGGGCTGATGTAGGGGGCCCCCAGCTATTCAGAAATGCTGAGCTCCTTGTCTCATCCTCTGAGGCCACTGAAACCCAGAGCAATTTTCCAAAATCATCACGTTGGCCCCACTGTTTTATATCCAGTCGGAGAATCCTTGTTCTGCTCCTCAAATCTCCCTGCAAGCCTAATCATTCATCATTGTATTTCTGTTCCTGGTGTTAGTCATTTCTGAACACTGCTGTATCCCATCCAGAGGTGGCTATTTGTGGGAAAGCAGAGGGAGTGATCCAATTTATATTAAAGCTCTTCTGGGGCCCACATGGCCATTGCATTAATAGTCTTCCCCAAAAGCACGTTGCACTTCCTGCTGTGCCATGTCACCTTTCGTCTCATTAGCTGTTCTTTATCTCTGAACATGTCCTGAGGCCTGGAGTGCTGCTGAGGAGGGACTGGACAGTCCCTGACTTTCCTAAATTACATCCCCCTCCTTAAACAGTCACTTTCTTGCTGCCCCAAAGGGGCACTCCACTGACTCCCACCTCCCTTCTCTTTTCAGATGATCACCGCCGTGTGGTGCTGCAGCCCTCTGACACAGGGAATGACTACATCAATGCCAGCTACGTGGATGTAGGTAGACAGGAACTGCTGTCCTGGACAGGGTAAAGGTGCCTGGGCAGGGTAGGAGAGGTGGTGTTGGCTGTGCTGGGTGAAGACAGTCCTGCTCACATGGGTGACCCCAGGGTCTGGCACTTGCTGCCCTCAAGTGCTGGCAGGTCTTGAGATACCACTTTCTTTGCATCCGGAGTACTGTGGGTTTGTGTGCAGTTCTCCTCCCTATCAAAAAGGGACCTGTGTGAGGGGACAGGAGCCAAGATGCAGCCCCTGGGTACCCACTCTCCATGCTGTGGCACACACTGTGCTGAGGGTTCCTAGCTCTAGTGCCTGTGAGGATGGATCCTTTTTTTCATATGCTGTTAAATGTTTAACCTGTGTGGCTGGAGCTGTTTGAATCTCTCCCTCACAGAGCTACCGGAGTCCACGCTTCTTCATTGCAGCTCAAGGTGGGTGCTCGCAGCCCTCATGCTCAGCAGATGCCAGTCCCTCCTCTAAGCACTTTGGGGAGTGGGGAACTGGGATAGCACTCCAGGAGCTGTTAATGGCTCAGTCCAAGGCCCTGCATCTCCTGGGCCTCTGTCTTGGATGGTAGTTATGGCTGCTGCAGGGCACGGAACGCCTCAGTGGCAGTTTGGCAGTGGCCAGCTAGAGCTGGTCCCTGCACTGCCCAGGCTGAGGACATGGTCCTTCCACCCACAAGCCAGGTTTGTTCTGTTTGGTGGCTGGCATGACAGGTACCAACCTGAAAATGCCTGACATGTCTGCACTCAGTGCACTCATAGACCGGCTCCTTCCAACAGTGCAAAGCAGGGATGGGTTAGTCTGCTCTGCACAGCATGTGGTGAGGAGGTCTCAGGCACCTTACAAAGATGCAGACATGCTCTTTGGTAAATAGGACCCTAAATGTGGGAGCAGCTCACGGTCATTTGAGTGTCTGGATGGGGAAGCCCCTGAAGCAGCAGTGAATCCCTGATGTATCCTGAGCTCACCTGACCTCCCTCTTCCTTGTCCCAATTTCTAGCATGGGTGATGAAGGTGCCCATCACCCCCTGCCAGGTGCTGCTATGTCCACACTGTGCCACGTTAGTCCCTGGGCTGATTGTAGCCTAGGAACATCTGAACTGTGCCTGAGAGCAGCTACACCCCTCCAGCTTGGACACTAGCACAGGGCTCTCCTCTTCTTCCCCAAGGCCCGTTGCCTGAGACAGTGGTCGATTTCTGGCAGATGGTCTGGCAGGAGAAGACCTCAGTCATTGTGATGCTGACGGGCTTAGTGGAGCAGAACAAGGTAGAGAAACCATCTCAGCCTGTGCTCAGCTTGTGCCTCCCTGGATCACAGGCTTCCTTGCCTTCTTTGCTTTGCTTTGCTCCCAATGCAGCTGTCAATATGGGCAGAGAGCAGCTCCACACCACTGCTGGCTTGCAACACTCCCCACATGAGTTTGCTCATGCTTAGCAGTCTTGCTGCTGTTGACAGATCAAGTGTGAGCAGTATTGGCCAGAGCAGGAGCAGGTCTACGGGGACTTCACTGTGACACTCAACAACACCAGGACCACTACGGGCCTTGTCACACGCATCTTCTGCCTGCAGAAGGTAAGCCTGGTATGTAGCTGAGATGAGGATGCAGGATTCTTTTGGGTTTTGGCAGCTGGTGGTAGCTGTTAGCCAAGGGACTTCGTGGGAAGCCCTGTCTGGTCTCCAACACTGGCAGGCCAGCACTGCTATCACTCAGTGCCATACCAGGGCGTTAGCTCCAGGTTCTTGTGCCAGGTAAAGGCAATTGGTCAGCTCCAGTGGTCACCCCAGCTGAGTCCAGGCTGATGATGTACACAGGCAGATCATGCACCCTTGAGGACTTGGATGAGGTCATCACAAAGGTTATAGAAGTAGTTAAAGGGTATAAAATGGCATCTCTGTACACATGCAGGATGGTGCAACCGTGCCTGCCTGTCACCTGGGCCAATCTGCAGAGGATCCTTATTGAAGCTCCATGGTCACTTAAAGGTCCTAAACCTGAACAGATAGTTTATGGCTTAAGATAACTTACATAATGACATTTCTCAAGATGGGTACTTCTGCTGAAGTCATACCTGAGATAATAAGCAGAAACTGAAGAAGCTACAAGGAGGGGGAAAAAAGGTACAATATAAAGAAACTGCAGTTTTGCATATTCTTGTCTTTTCTCATCTTGCCCAGAGCAAAGCCTAGCTAAAAGGTAAAGCTCCAAGAGCACCTGATGGTGGGACGTAGCAGTTCATTAGTTCAGGCCACATGAATGTGATGTTTAGGGAAAAATACATGATGGGCTGGTAACAAAAGTGACTACATTCAAATGAGTGCAGTACCAGCCTTAGGAAATACCTTATTTGGGGAAGCCAGGGCTTTTCAATGACTATGGAAACACTCTGCACTGTGATTTTGGGTTTTTTTTCCTCTGGAGCACAAGCTGCATTTACTACTCCGAGTTCATTGTCCGCAGCATGGGAGAGCAGAGAACAAAGTAAATTGTGTGGCTGCATGTTAGGTGAATTTGCCCTTTTCTTTCTGATGAGATATAGTGGAGCCACTGTGGTGGGGGCTGCTGTGGGGGGAACACTGTGAGCTGGTGCCCCCCTGAAGCGGTTTTCTCCACTGCTCGCTACTTATTGGCATACAATTATTTCATGCAAGTTTCCAAGTTGGTTCCTGCTCCCTGCTCCCAGCCAGATCTCCCTCTTTGCAGGCAGGCTGTGCTCTCCCAAGAGTAGTGGAGCAGTTTCACTACCTACTGTGGCCAGACCACGGAGTCCCCAGAAACCCTGCCCAGCTCCTGTGCTTAGTGGAGTTGGTGAACAAGAGGGGGTTGGATGCTCCTGCTGGACCTGTGCTGGTGCACTGCAGGTAATGGGGCTGGAAGCACTTGGGTGCTGGAGCAAGGCTGGCTGGGGAGCACTGACCCACAGTTTTCTGTGTCCTCAGTGCAGGGATCGGGCGGACAGGTACCTTCATTGCTCTCGACTTCCTCCTGAAGATGGGGAAGGCCGAGGGGAAGGTGGATGTGTTTCACTGTGTGCAGCAGCTGCGGGAGCAGCGGGCC
The DNA here is from genome assembly GCA_028020825.1 of Podargus strigoides. Classification (NCBI taxonomy): domain Eukaryota; kingdom Metazoa; phylum Chordata; class Aves; order Caprimulgiformes; family Podargidae; genus Podargus; species Podargus strigoides. The sequence continues at coordinate 34,181,338 of CM051663.1, read as the reverse complement.
AGCATGGTGCAGACCAAGGTGAGGAATGTTACCTGCTCCCTGCACAATGTCAGGCTGCAGATCTGTTTCCCACCCTTCCCAGGGATGTGGCATGCAAAGCCACACTGGCCATGCTATTCATGGTCTAGCCACAGGGACTGGAACTGCTAGGTGATGGAGACTGCAGCATCTTGTTTTCAATGCCGTGTCCAAACCTAGTTGGGATCTATGTTCTCCTGAGACCCTCTGAGATGCCAGCAGCATCAGTCATATGCACCAGTCATTCTGGTATAGAGGGGGTGTCTTGTAGGCAAGAAGCATGAATGAGAGTCCATGTGTCCTTCAGGTTTTCAGGATGCCTGCCCTTGTGGCATCTTCTGGGCAGCAGTGTCCTGGTCTGCTCAGTGCTTGGGATCCTTTGGAGGAAACTAAGTTGGGCAGGACCACCTGCCTGCTTGTAGGACTAGTTAACTGTTTTTCTGGGTTTCCTTCCCCAGAGCAGGAGTCTGGTCTGAGAGGCAGCATTAAACCACAGGAAGATATTCTTGTCTGGGTTGTTGCAATTGCTGGCTGTTTCTCAGAGCAGGGCTGCCTGCACTGAGAGGTGTCAGGTCTGCACAGCAGGAAGGTGAAGGGTGGACCTGGCTGATTCCTAGCACTGGTTGGTGTTGGCCACCAGTGAGCTGGTGACCTGGAGTCCCAGGGCTCCTCATGGAGCTGCTCCAGACTGTGCAGCTGACCCATGTCCTCATGCAGGAGCAATACACCTTCTTGTATGAAGTGCTGCTTGAAGGCTTGCTCTGTGGCAGCACCGGGATTCCAGTAGAGAGCATCACCAGTCACGTCCGCTGCCTTCGAGAAGCTGAGACCTCAAGGCACAACAATGTCCTTGAGAAGGAGTTCAAGGTACCACCAGGATCTGGTGCACTGGATCTGGTGCTGCAGGGGCTGATCTGCGGTGCACCCCTCTTACTGTTCCCCTCCCTAGCTATGGGGTGGAGATGGGGGAGAGTTTCTCTGGGGTGGCTGAAGAAAGGGAGGAGCTGACAGGCAGGACTTGCTTGACTGTATCATACCTACAGGCCCTGCAGAAGTTTTCCGAGTTGTTCCAGCTCCTGCCATGCAGAGAAGCGGAGAAACCCAGCAACCAGCCCAAGAACCGCAAGCCAGGGATCCTGCCAGGTACCACTGGCAGGGCTAGGCAGCCCCTTGCTCTGCAACCCAGTGCTTGACAGCAGCATGGGGGGACGATGCTGCCCTGCTGCTTCCCTCTCAAGTACCATGCCATTGGCAGGTTCTGACCAGGATTCTATCATTGTTTTCTGGTTGGTAATAAATACAGATTAGGCTGGTGCCTCCATGCGAGCAAGACCCCATCCCTGCTTCTTCTGAGCTTGCTGGAGGCATGCATTGATGAGGTACATCTGGGATAAACATGTCCCTGGGTCTAATCTGTCCCAGAGGTGGATGAGGCATCAGGGAGCAATAAGGAGGGTAGACCTGCTGAGCCTTCGTACCTCCGCACATGGGGTTTTGGACATCTCACATCAGGCAGCCCTGAGGTGTCACAGCCATGGGGCTGGTGGTGTCTGTTCCTCCCAGCGTCTCCAGCCCATGCCACAGAGTGCCATGCTGACAGGACAAGCCTCGTGCCTCTGTGCAGGGAGAGAATGGCTCATCATTTCTCTCTCTGCTCCTTGCCTCCGCAGCAGATTCCTGCCGGCCCATCCTGATGTCCTCTCTGAACACAGACGGCTCACCAGGTTACATCAACGCCGTGTTTGTCAATGTAAGGCTTCAGCCCCAGTGGGAGCGGCAGAGACCCCCCCCAGACACCACTGCTCAGGGGTAGACTGGTTTGAGGTGTCCCAGCGCTGGGGCTTCTTCACGGTCACTATTTCCCAGCATCTGGCGCACTGCTGCCAGGAGATGGCCCCCGCGATCAGCCCAAGCCCTGCCTGCACAGGCAGCTCAGCAGGCTGCCGCACAGCCCCTGGCTTCTGCCTGCTGGCAGCGGAGCCCGGCTGTGATGAGCGGAGGGGGCGGTGAGGTGCAAGCCTGCTCTGAGCAGGGCTGGGGGCAGGCACGGAGCCATTCCCGCTGTCGGAGGAGCTCTCGGGGGGTGGACTGTGTGACCTCTTCCCCCCATACCCCGATGTGTTTTGCAGACATACACCAAGGAGGACAGACTCATTGTCACTCAGCTGCCTTTCCCCACCACACTGGTGGATTTCTGGGCTCTGGTCTGGGATTACACCTGCACATCGGTGGTTGTGCTGAACCAGCTCGAGGAGCTGGACAAGGTCAGCAGCCCATGCACATCCCTCCCCTCTCCCGGCTACCCATGCGGGCAGTGTGCTTTCTGCCTTTGCCCCCGTGCAGCTCTTCTCACAAGAGCCCTGCTTGTGCAGGAGCCCTCTGCAAGCTTGTGGGCTCCACCTGGGAGAGCCATGAGGACAGTCCCAGCACCATGGAACTACAGCAGTGGGGTGTCCCCAGTCTCACAGCAAGGGAACATCCCTTGGGTTTTGCTCACCCCTGCCCAGGTGTCCTCTGCAGGAATGTTCTTTTGCTCGCTGCAGCACTGTGGGTTGGTCCCCAGAAAATGGCAGGCAGAGGAACCACGTGCCTATGGGCGAGGGGCTGGTGTGAGCACACCCATGCGAGGTGCTGAGCTCGGTCACGCTTGCAGGCTGTGTGTGATTGCACATGTGTCTCCTCCCCAGACATACGTGGAGTTCTGGCCCACCCAGGACGAAGCTGTCTATGGCCGTTTCCATGTCCACCCGATCTCAGAGGAGCCTGGAGCTGGCTTCACAGCCTGGACACTTGCCCTCACCAATAGGCAGCAGGTGGGCTCTTTGCACAGAGATGGCAAAGTCCTTTGAGAACAGCCTTTGCAAGAGCTAGGACAGCTGGCTGGGCTCCAGTGTCAGCAGGCTTTGATTTGGGGTCAAAGTCACAGCTAGGGGTTGCAGAAGCCACAATGGTCAGAGGGATCTGATGGAGTGCTGGAAGGGCACTGGCAGGGCCTTCCACCTTGGCAGAGAGGTTAGTCCCAAGAGGGTGAGGCTGCAGGCAGAGGTACAACACAGAGGTACATTTGTGTGGCTTTCTAACTTGGAGGAGAGCAGCTGTGGATAGAGTTTGTGCAACTCAGTGGTAGTTCATGGATGGGGACAGCTATTACAGGTAGCTGGCACTGGACTTGCAGCAGTTTGACCTGCACCTGGTCCTCAGCTCTTACCTTGTGCTGTCTCTGTCTGCCAGTCTCAAAGCACTCAGTGGAGAAGGGCAAAGTCTGGGACTGGACCATCCTACTGTGGAGCTACTCCCTTGATCCAGTGTGCTTGGCTGAGCCAGGACTGACACACACTGTTCCTTCCTTCCCTCCAGTGGGTTTCTTCTCTGCCCAACTGACTGTCTGTCTTCCCCACTAGCCCAGAAAATCTGCACTGGAAGTGCAGCTCTGGCAGCTGAAGGACTGGCCCATGCAGCAGCGTCTTCCCCCACACCCAGCCACCGTCATCAGCCTTCTAGGGAAGGTGGAGACACACCATCGACAGAGCCAAGATGGACACATTCTCGTCACCTGCTGGTGCGTGATGCCTTTCTGAGGAGCAGCTGTGGCACAGAGCTGGTTCAGCCCAGGCTGTGTCAGTGAATTTGGGTCACAGCTCCATCTTGGGTGGACATATGGACATGAACTTAGCATTGCTGAGGGAGAAAGCCTTCCCCATGGAGGCTGGCTGGGTGCAGGATCCTGAGAGCCTGCATGACTAGTGGGACACCTCTAAGGATCAGCCCTGCCAGGTGGTACGAGGGCACCTGACTGTCCCCTTGCTTTCCTCTGCAGGGATGGTGCCAGCCGGAGTGGGATCTTCTGTGCTGCTAGTTTCCTGTGTGAGCAGATCCAAAGTGAAGGGCTGGTGGATGTATCCCAGGCTGTGAGGCTGCTGAAGAGGCGTCGGAGACAGCTGATTAAAGATGTGGTACGTGCTGACTGCAAACCCAGCTGGGATTGCAACACCAGAGAAAAAGCCATAGCCTGGACTGTCCCAGCAGCTTCCCTAGCACCTTTGTGCTCAGATCATCCTGGGGACAGTGGGAGCAGATGAGACCTCTGAAAACCCTGTTTTCTGCCACTGGGACATACTCACTCACTCAGGGGCAGATTCTGCAGAGCTGGATGGGCACCAAAGCATCCTGCGGGCTGAGTTGCTCCTTTCTGGTCCATCTGGACTGCTCAGTGAGGACCTGCACTGGTGGTTGCTCAGGTGCCTGTCCTGCACTTGCCTCACCACCCAGTTTGGGTGCTAGAGGCCATCATAACGTGAGCAGTCCAAATAGGAGTGAGCATCAGTTGTTTCATGCCATGGACGCTGGCTCTACTCCCAAGACCAGCTGGCTCAAGCATTGGGGTAGCCCAGCCCTCAGCTAATGGAGTGCACACTTGTGATTCCTCAGCAGGGGAAGGTGGGCTCTGACTGGGAGAAGGAGAGTGGGCTGTGAGCTGCCTGGCTTGTGCAGAAAGCTGTTGGCAGCCGGGGCTGGCCTTCCACTGCAGGTGTTAGTGTACCAGGTTCTCACATGCATCCTTCTGTCCACAGGAGCAGTATGGCCTCTGCTATGAACTAGCCCTCAGTTACTTGAATTCATTTGAAACCTACGGGAATTTCAAGTAGAGGCATGGCCACAGCCCGTCTTTGGCCAGGACTTTTACTCTCTTGACAACCTTCTCTCAGTAACAGTGGAGACCAGAGGAGATATGAGAGGTGTGCATAGCCTGAAGATAATTTACTTCCCTGAAAAGCCACCCCAAGGGTCCTCGGCAGCTAGAGAGCACAGGCTGGACCATCTCCAAATTGTGCTCAGACTTTGAAGCAGGAACCTGACGCTTTGCCCAGCATTTGCACAGGAACTTACCTGGAATCACAGCCTGAGTATGCACACCAGAGCAGAGGCACCAGGAATTGATCTTTCTGTGCCAGGGATGAAGGGAATTGGCTGCCCCATCCAGGATCCCTTGTCCCTTCAGGAAACCTCAGGCAAAGTGGGGTATCTCCACCGACACCCAGACTGTGTTTTGCTAGGGTAGCATCAAACCACAGTAAGATCCATGGGGCTCAGGAGCACAGGCTATCTGTCCTACTTTGGGAGAAGCATGAAGCCCAACCAACAGGAGCCAAGGGAGGAACAATCCACAGTCCTGTAGGGCTAGCCTTGTTGTTCACACCCCACACAATCCCTTCCTGAACCTTCATCTTCCTGATACTGATCCAGGTGCCACTGCCCTGCCAACTCAATAGAGGCTCCTTCACCAGCCTGTCTGGCTCCACCATGGCAATCCCAGGTGACAGTGGCTCAACTTGGATACCCTAGATGTTGTTCCGGCAGACTACAGACCAGGAGGGGCTGCTGCACCATGGAGACCAGTTCTGCCTTTGCTGCTCAAGGGCAAGGGGCCTCAGAGCCAGGACTGATGCCATGGCTCTGTTCTATGTCTCTCTGTTTTGTGTCTCTCTGTTTTGTGTGTCACCAATAAAGGCTCTGTGCTGGCCATGGTGGTGGTGACCTCTGATCTTCACTTTTCTTCCAAGTTTGACCTGACACAGGGGCTGCAAAGGAGCTGAGAGCACACAGGTCCCACAGCTCTGGTCACAGCATGGACACACCCCTGCCCAAAATGTGGGTTGGGAGACATCACCCTTCTCTGATTCCTACCATGCATCCCATCTAAACACACATGAGAGCAGCCCCCAGCACAGCCCTGGGGTTGGGAAGTCTGTCCAGCACCGCTCAGGGACATGTGATCACAGCAGCCCTTCTCATGGCCTTCCCTCTACAAGGTACAGTTAGCTCCCTGCAAGGGTGTGAGACCCCACAAGGGTAATGAGGGCACCAGGCAGGAGCTGTAGTGGGGCAGGCAGCCCCCTCCAAACAACAAGCCTTTATTGGTTGTCCAGACAGAGCAGGCAGAGTCACAAAGGCAGCCTAGTCAGGCCAAGCTCCAGCAGAGCCCTGGTTTTGGCTGGTTATCATCAGAGAGGTGAGAGGGGTTGGGAACCCAGCATACGGTAGGAGCATGGATCATCCCTCAGCTTGAGCCTGTGTGAGTCAGGGACTGGGAAATCTGGTGTACGGTTCCTGTTTCCAGGAAAGCAGCAACGAAAGCAAAGCCTAAAAAAGGGAACTACAGAAAGTCACATACAAAGGCCTTAAAACAGCAGTGAGCCAAAGCTGGGAAGTGATAAGGAAAAAAAAACCTCATAGCCCCCCTACACCTCCTGTTTTCCTCTTGCTCTGTCAAATTGGATGGGACCCTCAGTGATGGCCACAGTCACAGGACTTCCAGGGGGCCTGGCAGCCATCAGGGCAGAGCTGGGGTCATCCTCCCCATCTTCTCTGCTCCCTCTCTGCTCTGAATGTCTCCCATGGTCCTGGGCAGGGGCTGGAATCACAGAGTAGCCTTGGTTGGAAAAGAACTCTAAGATCATCAAGTCCAACCATTAACCTAGCACTGGAGTGACTGGTCTGCAGCCTGGCCACTTTTACCTGCGGAGACCAACAGCACCCAGCGCAGAGGCTGCTGCATGCTCTCGACTACGTGAGGACCTCACGCCACCACAGCTGCCTGCACACATAAGTGTCTGACATAGGCTGGAGCACAAGCCAGTGCCTGCCACAGCTCGACCGCTTTGTCCCAGCTGTGCCCGGACACCAGTCCCTGGAGGTGCCCACCAGTGCTCAGGACAAATCAGCAGTCCCTCAGCCTGACACTCGTGAGACCCTCTCCCAGCAGATCTCTCCCCTGGGGGGTTGACACAGCCATGGGTCCCTCAAAGGGCTGGGCCATGAGTCGCCCTTTGGGATGCTCAACTTTCCTCTTCCCTGCCCCTGCTACAGACTGGGAGCACTGCCTGGAGCCACACTCTGCTGCTGCATGGGTCATAGTAGTCAGAGCCTTCCTGACTGTCCCCAGCACCACAGGGAGCAAATGGGAAGAGATGTCAGAGAAAAGGATGATCAAGTGTTTCTTCTGAGGATCAGGCTTTCCCAGGAGATCTCTGCTCTGGTGCTCCCCACTGCCACCCAGCCCTACAGCCCTTTCTGTGGCCCAGGGAACTGCATTTTCCTACCTTTTTAATTATTCTCCTTAGCTTTGCTGGGAAAAGACTTCCTTTTCCTGGAAAGACAAAGGGGAGTCCTGAGTAAGAGACTGGCATTGCTCATGGCCCTGCTGAACCTCTCCCCTTCCTACTCACCTAGAAAGCACGAACCACAGGATCCCTGCAGACAAGAGGAGGAGCACCAACAGCACAACTACCCCAATCACAGTCCCACGCCAGGAGCCTGGAGGCTTCCCTACAACTAAAACACAGTCAGGAGTGGGTGCCACAGCCTGGGCCATGTGCTGGCAATGGCCCTGACAATGGCAAAGCGTGTGTGCAAGCATGTAGATGTGTGCCTTGGCTTCAGTTTCTTCTGGGATGGAGGATCAACCTATGTATGGGAAACAAAAGCTTTCCTCTGCCCCCACACCAAGACCCACAGCTCCAGCCGCTGAAAGAGTAGCTGCCTGCTTCGTGTATTACCCTTCAGCATAGGCCCTGTCTCCCTGACTGCCGCAGGCATGGCCAGAGCCTCATGAGGTGTCTGCATTTCTGGGGTTGCACATGCACCAGGGGAGCAGAAGGACTAAGGGGCAATATGCACTGATGACAGGGCTGATGCACAGTGTCCAGATGCCATTGGTGCCACACCTGCCCAGGTGGCCTGAGATTGCCCAAAGCCCATCTAGTGTAGATAGTCTCAAGATCCAGAGAACTTCCATAAAGACAGAAGTAGGACAATGAGACCCACAGCTCCAGCGCTCAGCCAGCCCCTCTCCACGGGAAGCAGATGGGCTGGGAGAAGGGAAGGTGCGGGAGAGGGGCTCAGGCACAGGGAGCAAGGAGGCCACTTACCAACAGAGAAGCTGTAGCACACGCAGGTGAACTTCTCTGCCTGTTGGAGGAGATGGAAGGAAGAAGTCAGGCCACTCCGGCCCCACTGCCCACCCTGGGGGCAAAGGCCCCCCACCCACGTCCACGACGGGTACCTGCTGCGAGCGGTGGACGAGGCGGAGAAGGGCCGTGTAGTCCCATCCCGGCTGGAGGGCAGCATTGTGGTAACCCTGCCCGTGGGTCCCCTCGCCCAGCACAAAGTCCGTGGGGGCAGTGAGGTTGAGCACAGCGGCCATGTAGGCGCTGGGCTGGTGGCTGGCGTTGAAGGGCTGTGGGTCCCCCGAGCAGGCGCCTTCCACCACCGTGCTGTTGTGTGTCGCGGTCACGATGAGCTGGTGCTCCCTGCAAGGCAGGCAGTGAGAGGGCTGCGGAGAGGGGATGGTGAGAGCGGGACGGAGGCGACTGCGAGCAAGTGCTGCCAGTGGGGAAACCCATCTCAGGGCTGCGGAGAGCAGAGCTGCCGGGGGCTACACTCACCTCACCACCTCGGGGTGACGGGCGATGGGGCGGAGGGGAAGCACGGCCGTCCCTTGGGACGGGGAGATGTCACGGACGCTGTGGCAGCTGATGTCGAGAGGGTGCGGGGTGTCTGTGGGGGGAGACCCAGGGGATGAGCATCAGCGGGCAGTGTGGCAGGGGCTGTGCGGGGAGCAGGCACAGTCCTGGGCAGTGCAGGCTACAGAGCACCGCTCCTCTGTGCCCAGGCTGCTCGGGCTGGCCAGGAGGCCACAGGGCTGGGGACAGAGAGCTGCCTCATCCCAGGCGCATGCCATGGCCAGCCCAGAGGGACCAGGACACAGCGAGCCTTACCCGAGCTGCTGGTCTGAAACTCCCACAGTGACGCAGCCCCGGCTCCAGCGGCCGTGAGTCCCTGCATCGTCACCACGTAGCTGCTGCTGGGGCTGTGCTCAGGCAGCCGGTGCTCAGTGTCAAAGCTGCTCAGCTGCAGCCGCTCCACCTCCAGGAAGCCACCGTCCTGCGCACTCCTTGTCGTGATGTTCAGCTGGGGACAGGAGACAGAGCGGGGCGGCAGCAGATCCCACCTGCCCTCTGGGAACCTGCTCACAGCACCCCGAGACAGAGCAAAGCAGCCCCACAAGCCTCCCCCTCCCTGTGACTGCCCCCTTGTGGGAAGTTCCCAGAGAGGAATCAGCAGGAGCCTTGTTTGCCCAGTGCCTGGACCTCAAAGGACGCAAGAGGATGAGAGGAGGAATTTGGAGCCAACACTCAAGAGCAGCTCAGAGCACTCAAGATGTCGGAGCAGCTGCCTCTGTGAGCGATGGACCAAGCCTCTGCGAAGAGCTGAGGGCAAGAGGGAGGCTGGTCCTTTGAAGAGGTGTGTGTACGTGTAGGGAGCCTGAGGCCAGCTGACCGGTGTGGTGTTGCAACACCACAGACACTGTGGTGACATCTCCCAGAAGAGGAGCACTGAACTTCTCTTTCTCCCTGTGCAAGGATGGACTCTGAAGGCTTTGTCTACATGAAAAGGGGAAGATGGATTTCCCACAATGGATACAGGTGGAGGCTCCCCATTTGCCAATGCATCATCTGGATTTATCCTGAGTTCCCAGGCCATCCTTGCTGCTGCCCAGCTCATTATGGAAATGGAATCTTGGGAATATGCAAAAAAGGAACTAACTGAAACCAAAAAAAAAGGGGTTTTTTTTTCACAAACAGAGGTGTCTGGGAGCAGGGAACCAGCTGGAACAGACCCACTAGCAAGGCATCAGGGCCCCTGTTAGCCACTTTCTCCACGTAAGAGCTAAGGGAGGCACAAAGAACCCACACGTCCCTGTCACCCCATGGAGAGGTCTGTCCACAGAGAGTGCACAGGGCACACTGGTAAGGGTCTAACCCATCCCACCCCCCAGTACTAGAAAGCAGGGCTGCCCTGTGGGAAGAGCCCCAAACCCACAGACAGAGGAAGTGCTTCTAGCCACTCACTGAGGAAAACTCAAAGGAGCTCTGCAACTCTCCCAGAAGGTGGGTTTTCAGATCATGACTCAAAACACAGGCTGGCCTGTGGCAGGAACTAGAAACAAGTATGCAAGAGGCACAGGAAATCCTGGGACACCACCCTAGCAGGAACGTCACCAAGTGCTGCACACCAAGCTGCAAAGTCTGGCAAACTCCAGACTGAGCAGAACCAATGAGGAAACCTAGGGGGAAGGGAGTGCCCACCACCTCTCCAGGCAACACCAAGCACAGGGAGTGCTGAGTGTGAGACAGAAAATGATCATGCTCATCACAGCCAGATATTCACTTTGACTAGCTAGGAACTGCAGGTCATCATGAATTTCCCTTTTCCATTCTCCCAACGCTGCCTGCACAGAGCTCCAGGCAGAGAGGCAGCTGGCAAGGACTCCCTGTGGTCCCCTGGTACCTGGTATCCAATGATCTCCCCTTTGCAGGAGGGCAGAGGCTTCCACCTGAGGGACCCTGTGGTGGGATCCAGCCACAGCTTCTCTGGTTTGTCCGGCACTGGAAGCACAGGAGGATGGGGTCACACACTGTGTCAGTGAGGAGGGACTGAGCCCAGGGCAGGGTGCAGGCAGCTCCTGGCCCAGGGAAGAGGCTGCAAAGGGACCCCTTGAGTAGGTTTGTCCCCCACAAGGGCTGCATGTGCCACAGCAGCATCAGCAACAGTGTGGTGAGAAGGGGGAGAATGAGGAGAGGATGTGCTGTGCTCCAGAGCCCTGCGCAGCCCATTCCCCTGAGCCCCACAGGCTCTCAGCAGCCTCGATCCCAGGACCATCACTGCAGGGAGCGGATGATCAGGCTGAGCTGCAGGGTGAAGTGGACATTTATTCACCTCCTCTACCTGTGACACAGCCCAGGACTGTCCCTTGTCTCCTGTACTCCTGCACAAGTACCTGTTTCCTCTGTCGTGAACAACCATGTGAAAAGTATTGTGTTGGGGGGCAGGGAGATGGTGACATTGTAGACAGTGAAGGGCTGCAAAGGGGAGCAGGTGAGTGTTCCATCCTCGCCATATAGCATCTCCTCTCCCTTCAGCACCTCAGCCTCACAGGGAGGGGAGGAAGGCACTGCTGGATGACATGTGGCCTTCATGCGCTGGCAGGTGTCAGGGAAACTGCAGGTCCAGTTCAGTTTGATGCTGGTGCTGGAGGTCTCCAAGGTCCCAGGGACAACCTGGAAGATCTCTGTAAAGGAAGCATCGACCGAGGGTCAGTTCCTTCCCCTCCCAGCATTGCAATGATGCTGTGGTCAGACAGCCCTGCTCCCCATCCAGCTGGAACGGAGGGAAAGTAAGAGGCTGAACCCGGTCACTGCAGCTCTCTGGCATGGGAGCAGGAGTCTGAACAGGAAGGAATGTGGGTAAATGTGTGGAGTACTATTGCTCAAGGCCATCTGCCCCATCAAGTCACAACTGAGGTTTCTGTGGGTCCCAGTATCTTTACTGTCTGACAGATGCAGCTCTTAGAAAGACCTAGCCCTTTCCCACTCTGCACAGACCCCAGGAAAAATGTGCATTTTCCCGAGAAGTATAGTGAAGAGATGGAGCTCTAGGACAGCATATGGTGTAGCCCTCCTATACCACGTTCCTAGGAAGGGGATGATAGGAAAAATGGCCCTGCAGTGCTTCCCCCAGTCCTCCCAGGAAAGGCCATGAGGAGCAGGAGCTCAAGGGACTAGGGGACCCATGAGGGGCTCATACTATGCACAAAGCTTGTGCAGTGACTGGTGGACCAGCATTTGATCCTAGTGTCTTGTGGAATGATCTACGAAGCCAGGGCTATTTCATGTCTTAGGAGTCTGCCACATGAAGTCAGCAAAGCACTCAAGGGGAACAGGTGGGAAATCCTGAAAGCTTGGACCATTCATGGAACTGTCCTCAGGAGGGGAGAATCACAGGAGAAGCATCCCCTTCCCCTCCCACAGACCTCCTCAGAGTACTCATGCTCACCCACGCTGACTGCAGAGAACCAGCCCTTAAGACCTTTTGCTGTGGCCCAGGTCTCAGGGTACTCAGTGAGCTGGGGAGCAGTAGAAGACTACTGTTTTCAAAACTTCAGGGACCTCTCATCACGTTCCAATGTCAGCCTACTATTGTCCTGTTCTTCCTTGGAGGGGACCTCAGTGCCCCAAGCTGTTAGAGGATGATGCCAAGCCTATGCCCACCATAACACAGGTTGGAGGGGACCAGCCTATAGGGAGCAAGCTGTGGTACTTGCAGCTGCATGGTCTGAAAGGACATGGGTAGCTGAGCCCTCTCATCCCCCTGCCCCAACCGTGATGCCATGCAGACCACCAACTCCACCACACATAGCTCTCTCATGCTTTTCACCTTTGTGCTCATGTCAGAGGCCCTCAGGGAGACACTTATCACCCACTTCTTCAGCAAGAACCTTCCACCCACTGGTGAACTGCAGGCTGTACTCAGGCCAGGCTCAGGGGCTGCCTCCATGCTGCCTTCAGCAGCAGCTACCATTTCCCCAGGCAGGCGGAGAGCCTGTAACCTCCTGTGCATTGAAACCTGCTGTGCACGCACAGCCTGCCCTCCCCTGCTCAGGAAGGGCAGAGCGGAGCAGCAAGGAGAGCTCCTGATGCCTCCCTTACCCGTGCACTGCACTCTGGACTGAATATGGATCCAGCCACCTCTGCTGTCCCTTCCATGCCAAACTTCTCTGTATACAGGTTTCCCACGACTGATGGACTGGACTTCCCTTGCACATTTGATGTGGGTGAAGGACGGCTGGAAACCATCGAGGCAACTCAGCATCACTTCTTCATTCTTCTTGTAATTCTCCTGGTCCGGTGCCAGCTGGAGTCTTGAGTCCCATCGGGGCCTTTGGCACGTTTCTGGCAGAGTTGACAGTGGTCATTAGTTGGGCTGGCAGGTGATCCAGTGGGGCAGGGGTGGGTGGTGTGAAAGAAACCCCCAGCAATCCCTCCAGCCACTGAAGGGAGAGGGAAGGTGACATGTCTGTCTGCCAGGATGTGACACACAGGCAAGGCTTGTTGGGGGGAGGATCTCCTTGGGTACCTGAAGCGTGAATGATCACTTGTCCATGAACCTCCCCCACCTATTCTCATGTCCTGGGACACTATGCTCCCTCCTCCACAGCCCACAGCAAGTAGTTTCCCAGGACAATCACCTATGCACTAGGAAAACCCCTTCAGCCTCTCATTCACACATGTCACCCACCCCAGCTCAGGCCGCCCTTGATGGGCCATGGCACCACTAGCCTTGCTGGGATGCATGTCTCTCCAACTTTTGCTCATCCCTCCCACAGGGATCAGAGACGCCCCTGTTAACACTTCTGGGGTCCCTGGGCTGGCTCAGTCAGTCCCTTGGCTACTCTCCTTCTGTCCCACACCACTGTGCAGCAGGACATGGGGATAAACAATGCCTTCTCCAGTCATGTCCCCTGCTTTACTGTAGCCCCTGCCCCTTCTCCCCACCACAAGTCCTGCTCACTCCTCCACTTCCCCTCTTCTCCACTTTCACCATCCTCTGGGCTGAGCAGGCACAACCTGTCCCAGCAGCTTGCTGAGCGCTGCAGAGGGGAGGCTTTGTGGCAATGATTCCTGCAGGCAAGGATGCTAGTGACACAGGGGCAAAAGAGTTAATAGAAATAGTTTAATTAAAGAAGTATACAGCTTTTGCTTGGGGAGTATGTAATCTTGCCTCTCTTGCATGGGAACCTTGCCTGCTAGATGAAACAGGGGCTACAGGCCGCTGATTAGAAGAAGACCGCTGAGAAAGGGAGGACGGCTCCTGCTCCTTCTGATAAGAGTAAGGTCAGTTCCCACTGTTTCAGCATTTGAGCTGGTGGGAACTGACGCCATGGCCTGGAGAAGAGCCAGAGGCCCACAGCGCATGCACAGCCAACTGAGGAAGACTTGGAGCCTTCCTCCCGAGACCCCCGAAGAGGACCACCAGGGAGCACTGCGCAAGCGCAACCAGGCGGAGCAAGAGGCGTGGAATATTATAATGACCTGATGCAATGATGTAATGTTTTATGATACACTCCTCATGAATATGTATTACGTAGTGCCATAAAAGAAGTATGCTTTGGCCCCCGAGGTGTTGAAGTTTGGAGGAGCGATCCCCCTTGCACCCGGCGCTGAATAAACATACCTACTTTATAACTTTACAAGAGTTACAGAGTCTTTTCCGCACGTCACTAGCACCTAGGAAGTAGCAAGACTCTGCAAGGGACTCTGAGAGGCTTTGAAATGCTTAAGATACAAATTTTCTTCTCCCAAAGGGGCAGAGGAAGGGTCTCACAAGGTTCGGACCATATTCTGAACAGCCACGAAGAAGTACAGACATGCTGGTGGAAAAGCCACTTACGGCTTTTCTCGCAAACAACCCCGACTGCAGAAGGTGAGAGATGCCCAGCTGAGAAACACAACCAGCAGCTGTGTCCCACTGACACACAGCCATGACCCACCCCACGCACAGGCACCCAGCTGCTCCCTGTGCCCAGGCCCATCCAGCTGGCAAAGCAGCAGCAAGTTCCCTTTGCTCTCAGCAGGCACAGTGTCCCTTGCACATACCTGGGGATAGGATTTGTGCAGAAAGTGGCAGCCTTGCTCTCTGAAGTCCCTTCCCCTGATTCACAATGCATGCATTCATGCCTGACTCATGCCTGCAGTCTCCAGGGAACACGTGGCAAACAGGTTCAGTGCAGGGCATGACCCATCCCCGACCATCCATCCCAATCCCGTCCTTCCCACAGCACCCCCAGTCCACCCACACCTCACCAAACTGCTTCTTACCTGTTTCCAAGGGTAATCCTTGGACCTTGGGATCGGGTTCTTCCTGGCCCTGTGCTGACAGCAGAGATACAAGCACCAGGAGAAGCCTCAAAGACAGCAACTGCAGGGCCATGCTAGCATGAAGTCCTCACGTAGGACTGAAATCTTAGCTCCACTCGCTGCCTCTGGGCCCAGGCATCCATAACTGACTTCAAGACTCACAACCACAGGAAGGAAACACATGTGTGGGGAAATCTCATGAGGCTTCCTCTTTTGGGAGGGAACCTCCCATCGATGTCAATGCTGCTGCCTTTTGCTGCCTTTTTTTCCTCAGAGGCATCCAGGCTCTGGTACTCAACAGAAGAACCCCTGTCACCAAGATCCCTGAGTTTTCCCCCAAAACCCTCCTAGTTACCAGAGCGCATACAAGAAGCGCCACTCCTATTTCTGAGATAATACCTGTGTGCTTCCCAATGCCACTGCCTGGTTGATAGAGTTGTGATGAGTCACTGCACTTCCCCTCAGTGATCACAGGAGGTGGAGGACCTCACAGAAAGCATATGAAGAGCTGGCAAGAAGCAGATATAGGAATAGGGACCTCAAGGCCTGAAACAGGCCTTGGTCCTTCTGAAAGACACACTCAACCCACACCCTCTCCCATCCTCTCTTGCTTTTCCATCCCCAGCTGCCATCTCCTCCTCCTCCTCAGCCTGGTAACATGCTCCTCTGTCCCCAGGTGTGCAGACCACCCTTCCCTCCAGCACCAGCTGAGTGCCTGAAGAAACCCTCAGAGCTACTAAACCATCCCCCCTTGCTCCTCATCAGCTCCTGCTTTTCTCTTCCTCCAGAACCTCCTGTGTGCCCACTTGGGATGTCTCAGATCCCAGAGGGCTGGGTACTCAGACATGTGGGCTGCAGAGGAGCAAAGACCATGCTTGTCCCTCAGCTTTGCCCGTGGCACAGACACAGGGCATGCTCCTGCCCAGGGCAAATAGTTGCCATTTATGAATGCACTAGTTAAAACTTTGTAGACTCTGTGAGAACTGATAGAAAAAGGCATGCCTTAGTTATCATGACAGAAATGCTTGTTAAAGCCAGGTATCCTTGGAAGTGCCCAGATGGGCAGCAGAAACATTCATTCCAAATATCAGGATGTTACTTAGTATTAAGCCTACCTTGTTTCTGTATAACTGCCAGAAGTGTTGTGCAAACCCTATCCTCCAGTAACCAACCTTAATTATAATACCAAAAAAACTCTCCAAGGCTGGAGAAGTCCACCTGTGCCAGCAGACCCCCAACACTGGGCCTGCGCAGAAGAATAAAGAACCACTGGGCCTTTAGATCAAAATGAGAGAACTTTTAACCAATGAGCCATCAGCTAGCACAAATCAGAGACTGGTTAATCATGCATATGTAAATAGCTTCATCTTTGGTATTATAAATTGTAAACCAAATCAGTGTTAGCCAGCTTTGTGGAAATACCCCTCGTTCCCCTTTCTGCACAGAACTGAAATGAAATCCCTCTGCTCTGCGTGTGCATTGGCGTCTCACACAGTGGGTAAACGACCCCACTTTTGGGATAACAGTTTTGGTGACCCAGATGGGACCACACTGACAGCCTCGCCTGAACCGTGCTGCACCAAACAGGGAGAAGACAGCTGAGTGGACTCCAGCGCACACCAACCTGGTGAGAGGGGACTCCATCGGCTCCTCTCCTGCAGTCGGGCGGTGACACAACGGGGCAACACTACTGAAAACAGGCATTTTTGGTTATGAGAAAAGGGTGGGGGCAAGTTCTCTTGAGAAACAGGCAGCTTTTGGTTCAGGCTCTGCATAAGATGTATCAGAAAAGATATGCAGAAGCAGCAGCATTTTGTTTCTACACGTTGTTTTGGTAACTAAGGGTGACGTCCCTTGTTTTGTTGCCTACACATTGGTTTTGGTTTCGGTAGCAAAGCAAGGCGTCCCTTGTTTTGGTGTGTATGAAACATTGGTTTAAATTCTGTTCAGTACTGAAACTGGCACTACTGCTTCCCAGGAGACACCTCTTTGCTCTCCTCTAGGATGCATCCTGAAGAATCCAAGTAAATTTGGAGTGGATCCCATGTCTATAAATAATCTAAAGATATTATAACCAACAGCAGCCACAATATCAACTGGATGATGGTGAAGTCTGGCCAGAAAATTGATCCATAAGATACAGTACTGTATTACAATTAATGCTATTCTTCCAAATGGAAAAATGAGATTAAGTTCTCTATGTTGATGCTTTTATGACTTTGTATAGAAATCTTACTATTTAGAAAAAGAGTGGGTTAGGAGGTGACTTACTGATGCCATGTATTGAGAAGGAAAGAAAAAAACAACCAACCAACCAAAACCCAGCAGAACAAAACAAGGAGTTTATTGAGGGGGGGGGATGTGCTGTTGCTAGACCCTTTTTCACCTCTCCTATATGGTCCTGGGACCAGAGGGGAAGAGGGTTGGGGGGGGGGGCTCAGAAAGAAATCAGAAAGAAGGAAAAAACAAAAGACAAATGGGAAATGAGAATTTTAGCCCTGTTTACTAGGGGGCATTCTCAGCCAGTGAAACAGGCACTGCTGAGACAGGCTGCTGTGACAGATGGTATGCCAGTCTTTTTGCATGCCCCTTTTACTATTTTGGATTTGCTAAACTGGAAGCAGTCTGCTGGAACGTCATGGAGTTACCCCCTCTCCCTCCGTTCTGTGCAGAACTGGAATAAAATCCCTCTGCTCTGTGTATGTATTGATGTCTCACACAGCAGGTGAATGACCACACTTTTGGGACAACAAAATCTCAGGGAGCACCACCGCTCACTGGTTCCCACCACACAATCCATCCGAACACACGTCGGAGCTGCCCAGCACAGCTTTGAAGTCCTGGGTAGGCTGTCAGCCACAGCTCCAGGCCACAGCAGGCCTGCTTATGGCCTCCCCTCAACATGGTGCCATTGGCTCAGCACCCCATGGGGAACATGACCCCACAAGGGCAATAAGGGGACCAGGCAGCAGCTGGGGGGGGGGGGGCGGTGAGCAGCCCTCTCCAAGCCATGAGCCTTTACTGGTTGTCTGGACAGAGCAGGCAGAGTGATGAGGATGAGAGCCCAGGGTCTGACTGGATATGGGAACAGGGACTGGGAAACAGGGTTACCCTGGAGGTGGCAGGAGCACAACCCAACCCTCCATTTCACCATATCCTAACCCTTCACATTCCCCTTGCTCAACCAGCAGCAGCTACCCAGGATTAAGCTCCCTCTTCCCCTCACTGACTGATACCCATTGAGAGCCGTTCCATCAAGCATGCAGGTCACACCAACGGGAACCCATGGGAAGGAGATGCTTTGGTCGCATGGGCCAGCTGCAGGTACCATCATAATGGTAAGACAGCTCACACGAATGACTGTCAAAACATGTCTTTGCTGGCACATGCAGGTCAACCCAGGCTAAAGAAAAAGGCTGGAGAAGAGAGTGGTCAATTGGCCTGTCTTCCAGCAGTGTGCTCCTCACCAAGGTGAGCTTTCAGGCTGCCCTCAGCATCCAGGCTGCACCAGGCACCCACAGCCCTCAGTGCAGGCGAAGCAGTGGCTCCTGGAGGCTGCACTGGGGCAGCAGCAGCAGCCGAGATGGAGCAGATCCCAAAGGCTGCAGGATGGGGATTTCCCAAGGGGGCCAGAGCCAACTGCATCTCACAAAGTGGGAGACAAGCACCAACACCTGCAGAGGGGGTCACAGACCAAGACAGAGGTCCGGCTACGCCCAGGTGAGACCATGCTGCATGTAGGATGGGGAGTAGGGAAAGCAGCAACCCAAAGCATTGTGCTGGGAGCATGTGGCTTCTCAGATGTGCTTCCTCAGGGCTGCCAGGGGCTGGGAGAGCCTGGTCCAAGCTACTATATGAAGATTCATAGGGACAGGACTTCCACACACAAAGCAGGGAGGAACCATGACAAGGTGGGAGCTGCCACAGGGACAGCTGCAAACCAGAACAATTTATTGGTTGTTTGGACACAGCACCAGAGCTGCGAGGGCAGTGTGGTTGGGCGCCAGATGGATATGGGGATAGGGAGCAGGGAAAGAGGGGTAAGGTCCCAGTGAGCTCCTTTGGTCTCAGAGGATGCTCACAGGCACCAGGATGAGGTGAGTTGGCTTTGCCAGAGCACTGGAGGACTAGCAGAACACATCTTTGCTGGTGCAAGCAGGTCGTCCCATGCCTTGGGCTGCCTCTGCTCTGTGACAGAGGATGCTGGAGCTTGATGAGGGAGGAAATTTGAGGTGGAGCAATAACCCAACAGAAGCTGCATGAGGCCCTGCTTCCAGAGATGGAGGACCAAGCCTTGAGAAGGCTCTCCAGCCCGGCCATGTCTACCTGCAGAGATAAAGGGCAACCAGGGCAGAGGCTGCTGCGTGCCCTTGACAGCATGGGGAGCTCACACGCCACAGCGGCCACGCTCCACCCTCTCCCTGCCATGGGTGGAAACTCAGGCAGAGCACTCCATGTCCTACCTGCATCTTCCTCTGCCAGAGGAGTCTCCTTGATCATGCAGTAGACATCCACGTTCTCATAGGGCTGAAGCTCTGGGGGGAAGACATGACACAACAAAGACCTTGATGGACCCAGGAGCCGCAAGGGAGCAGGGCAGACCCGGGCAGGCAGCAGCACTGGGGGCTGCAGGACACCCTGGGACACACTGCGACAGGGCAGCAGGGATGGGCAGAGGTGCTGCCTTCCCCGGGCAGGGTAAGAATGGAGGGGCAGCTCCCAATCCTCACTGTCACTGTGGGACAACCCAGCTGGGAGCTTCTGGTAGAGGCAGCAGGAGGACGTGCTCAGATGGGGACAGCAGGTGTGGGACACGCTGCTCTGGCAGGTCAGTCAGAGCCAGCTCGGCTGCCTGCAGTCACCCCAGGACAGCACAACGACATGCAGATGTCCCTCCTGAGGGACAGGTACTCCCAGCACACACCTGCCCCCTCTCAGCTCCAGCCCCAGCCCAACAGCTGTCTCACTGATGGGGGCCCTACCTGTGTAATGGTCCTCCTCAGCTTTGCTGGGCAAGGCCTTCTTTTTCCTGGGAAGGCAAAGGGCAGTCCCAAGTTGGGGCAGAGGCTGACATGGCCCAGGGCCCTGCTGAACCCAGCAGCAGAGGCATGGAGGGCTCTGCACATCCTCCGTCTGAAGCTGGCAGCCTTTGCTCATCAACACCCCAGAGGGCAGCACCAGCAATAGCAATAAGCTATAAGTTATCTTAGCACACACATTCGCTGCCCAGCCTAAAGATGCTCATGAGCCCCACTGGGAGACCTACAGCCAAGCTATGGTAGGGACCAGCCAGCTGTATCCTCCATGCCAGGAGAAAGGTGGGAGCACCAGGGGAACCCCCTCTCCCTCCTCAGCCACCCCACAGCACAGCATGGCCTAAGGCAGAGCAGCAGCTCCAAGTCTCCTGCCTGCTCACCTGGACAGCACAAACCACAGGATCCCTGCAGACACAATGACCAGCACCAACAGCAGCAGCACCACCACTGTAACCGCTGTCCCTGGCCACGGGCCCAGAGTCTGCCCTGCCACTAACACACAGAGAGGAGTGAGTGCCACAGCCTGGACCATGAACCAGCCATGGCCCCGACCTCGCGGGGGGGGCGGTCTGCATGTCTGTAGACATGTGTGTCCATACACAACCGGTGGGCCTGGAAGCCCATTCAACCAGGCTGTACACAGCAAGAGGACACACAGACCCAGGCTCAGCAGCCCTCATGCTGCTGGACCTCGAGCCTCCGTGCACCCTTATGCACAGATGGGCATCAGTGTCTTTAGTGGGAGAGCAGCGGAGCCAGCTCTGCTCTTGCAGACACAGCCATGGGCTGAAGCGATGCAGCTGCTGTGGGGAGCAGGCGAAGCACCCCTCAAAGCAGGACTCACCCAGCCCCACGGCCCCCACTGCTGAGTCGTGCTCTCAGGGTGACCACATGCCCTGTCCCTCTCTTGGCAGGGACAGGGTGGGTGCATACAAAAGCCTGGAAGCTGCCCCAGGCTCAGTGCTCCCTCCCAAGGAGGCCAGCTCAGCCAGATCCAGGACACAACCATTACCTGAGACGTAGCTTTGAAATTCCAGCTGTGATGCAGCTCCAGCTCCAGCCGCTGTGAGGCCCTGCACTGTCACCGTGTATTTGCTTCCAGGTGCCTGATGAGGTGGCATGTACTGAGTGACAGACTGGTTCACCACCACCTGCTTGAATTCAAGGAAGCTGCCATCGTGCCCTCTCCTGGCTGTGATGTTCAGCTGGAGGAAGGACAGGGGCCTGGTGGGCAGCAGCACTGACCTCCTGCTGCTGCTCGGAGTAGCTCTGGGGACAGGGGCTGCCACTGCTGGCTGGGGACAGGAGGGGACCTGCCCCCACCAGAAACACCAGCAATGCAGAGCTGGTGGGCCCTGCCCAAGGAGGGCTCACACTTCTCCCCAGGCTGCCTGCACAGAGCTCCAGGCAGAGCGGCAGCTGGCAAGGACTCCCTGTGGTCCCCTGGTACCTGGTATCCAATGATCTCCCCTTTGCAGGAGGGCAGTGGCTTCCACCCAAGGGACCCCGTGGTGGGATCCAGCCACAGCTTCTCTGGTTTGTCCGGCACTGGAAGCACAGGAGGATGGGGTCACATACGGTGTTAGCGAGGAGGGACTGAGCCCAGGGCAGGGTGCAGGCAGCTCCTGGCCCAAGGAACACATTGTAAATGGACCCCCCAAGGTAGGTTTATCCACCACAAAGGCTGCATGTGCTGCAGCATCAGCCACAGTGTGGTGAGGAGCAGAAGAGTGAGGAGAGGATGTGCTGTGCTCCAGGGCCCTGCGCAGCCCCTTCCCCTGAGCCCCACAGGCTCTGAGCAGCCCCAGTCCCAGGACCATCACTGCAAGGAGCAGACGATCAGGCTGAGCTGCCAGGTGAAAGGGACATCTACATTTCATGTAGGAGGACACATACCTGTTTCCTTTGTCCTGAGAAGCCGTGTGTACAGGATTGTGCTGGGCAGTAAGGAGATGGTGACACTGTTGACAGTGAAGGGCTGCAGAGGGGAGCAGGTGAATGTTCCCTTCCAGCCATGTAGCCTCTCCTCTCCCTTCACCTCCTCAGCCTCACAGGGAGGGGAGGAACGCTCTTCCAGCCGGCACCTGGCCCAAATGTGCTGGCAGGTGTCAGGAAGCCTGCAAGTCCAGTTCAGTTTGATGCTGGTGCTGGAGATCTCCAAGGTCCCAGGGACAACCTGGAGGATATCTGTGAAGGAAACATTGTAAGTGGGACACTCTCTTCCCTTCCTCTCCCAGCCTTGAAGCCAACCTCCCTCATCCCCACTGTTCCCTCACTAGCCTGTCCCCAGCAGACTGTCAAAGAGGCCATCCTGCCTTCTCCCAGACTACACGCAGGCACAGCCTGCACCTTGTTCTGGCCCTGGATCGTTCCCAGGGCTACGCTGGGTACTGCAGTGACTGTGGAAGCGTAAGAGCAAGCACTTGTGGCCTCTCTGCAGCTGTCAACCCTGGGGCTAGCAACTGATATGGTGACTGGTCCCTTGCATACCAACAACAACTTGGCTAACAAACCCAGCAGCCAGAGCAGCACCCTGTCCTCCCGCTTCTGGGCTGTTGTGCTCCTCTCCAGGCAGACCCATCTGGCTGGTCTGGGCATGGGACCCTATGGACAGTGGCAAGGACTTGTCCCCTTTGGCACTGTGCAGGGTACACCCCATCTGCCAACAGCACAGACACAAACCTGGGATTCAGCAGCAACAGTTTTCTCTGGAGTGAATGTCCACACCATGCCCTGACCACCATGAGCACAGGGCACCAGTGCTGTGGGACACCTGCAGCACTGCTGTCCCTGCCTAGGGAGAACAGACTGAGAGCACTGGGAGTATGGCTGGTTCACTCACTTACCCACACAGGTCAAGTTCCCCTCCATGGTGTGCCAGCGTCCTGTGCCATTCCTCATAATCCAGCCACTGCGAGGAACCATGGAGCCTTCCCTTGGGTTTAGCTTCACGCATTTGATCTCCATGGGGGGAGGCCAGTGCCCCTCAGGGCATCTCATCTTCACCACCTCACTTGGGTTGAAGGTCTCCTGTTCTTGGTCAAAGATAAATCTGGGGTCCCATTGGGGCTTCTGGCATTTCTCTGCATCAACAAGATGAGAAGGCGTTAGCAGGGCATAGGATGGCCCTGCAGGGCATGCCAGGGGATGGAGTGGGGAATTCCCTTTCCTGGCACAGCAGGACAAGGGATGGAGCCCTCCCACATCACATCCCTGACAAGGGGGTGAGTACAAGAAGGGCCCCACACTGCTTCCCCCCCCGTCTCCTGGGCAAGGTCAGGAGAAGCTGTAGCTCCAGGGACTGGGGGTCCTCATGAGGGGCTCATACTATGCACAAAGTCTGCACAGAGACTGATGGACCTGCTTTTGACCCTGGTGCCCTGTTCATCCCTCACGGAGGACAATAACACTGAGTCCTCCTGAGAAGGCAGCAAAGTCTGAGTCCAAAAGTTGGCTGCTGCAGTTACGGCGTGCAGCAGGGACCAAGAGGGGAGACCAACACATGGGGAGGCCAGGCCTCTGCCCTGCCTGCAAAGCTGAAAGAACACAGGGAGCAGAGTCCTGTGATCCTCTGGACCCTGACACAATGTTTTTGGCTATCTGTGCCATGAATGCCTGTCAGATCAACAGCACTGTAGCCCCCATCATCAGCATATGCTCTTACCAGAAGCCCTCAGGAAGACCCAAGTCACCCACACACCTCCACCAGGAACCTCCCACCCACCTATGAAATGCAGGATGGAGTCCTGCACACCCAGAGCTCTACCCTGGCCTGGCATGGGCAGCTCTGGCCACTGTCTGCCACCCTAATCCCTTAGTCCCTTCCTGCCAGGAACCCCAGGGGCTGAGGCTGGCATCAGACCCCTCCCCACCAAGGCTCCCTTGGAGCCCAGGGCAAGCACAGGGCAGGCTCAGGGGCTGCCTCCACACTGCCTGCAGCAGCACCTACCATTTCCGCAGGCAAGCAGAGAGCCTGTAACCTCCTGTGCACTGAAACCTGCTGTGCACACACAGCCTGCCCTCCCCTGCTCAGGAAGGGCAGAGTGGGAGAGCTCCTGATGCCTCCCTTACCCATGCACTCCACACTGAACGTGGGCTGAATGTTGATCCACCTGTATCTGCCATCCCTTCCATTCCAAGCTTCTCTGTGTACAGGTTTACCGTTACTGATGGACAGGACTTTTCCTGTACATTTAACATGTGTGAAGGATGGCTGGAAACCATGAGGGCAGCTCAGCATCACTTCTTCATTCTTCTTATAATTCTCCTGGTCTGGTTCCAGCTGGAGTCCATTGCCCCAGCGAGGCCTTTGGCACATTTCTGGCAGAAGTAAAAGAGGGTGTTATTTGGGGAAGGAGGTTTCAAGGAGGGGGTATGTGCTGGGGTATGTGCTGGGATATGAGCAATTCCCAGAAATCCCTACAGCCACTCAAGGGAGAGGAAAGGTGACACATCCACCTCTCAGAATGTGACCCCTTGGCAAGGCTTGTTGGGAGGAGGCTCTCCTTGTGGGTGAGTGTCAGCCAGGGCTGGGCCTGCCAAGGCAGGTGATGGACAAAGATGTGACAGAATTCCGTGGGGGATTGGTCTGAGGTATCAAAAGCACGGAGATCTGAGTGGCCCTGATCAGGCATCGGGACCAGCCAGCCACAGTGGTGGAAGCTCAGAGATGGCTGAATGGGGGAGGATTTGACCACACAGCTCCATAAGAGGCACCTCCTGACACCCTGCTTACCAATGCATACTATGTTTCCCTCAATGTGGATCCAGGCATCACTGCTTTTCCTCCCCAGCCACACATCTCTGTTTTGAGATCCAGAATAATTCGATGACTGAGCTTCCCCTGCACATTTGACATGAGTGAAGGATGGCTGGAAACCACTGTTGCAGCTCAGCATCACTTCTTCATTCTTTTTGTAATTCTCACAGACTGGTGCCATCTGGAGTCTTGGGTCCCACCAAACAGGCCTTTGGCATGTTTCTGTCAGAGGCAGGTAAAACAGAGTGAGGAGTATTTTTGGGAGACGACAAGAGGAGTCTTGGCACAGCTTTCTCCTCCCCGTGACTCTGACCACTCATTGTGATACAAACAAGAATCACTCTATCCCCACTGTGTGCCCATGCGCTGTTCAGGGCCACAGGGCTTATCATCAGCCCTACCTCCAGGACTCCCGAGCTTCCCCTGGGTTCCACTCACCCATGGGGTGCTTGAGACCCCATTCTTTTGGCTCCCCTCATGCCCAGGTGAGCAGTGCAGCACTGACAACCTTCCCCACTAAAGCCCACACAAACCCTAGAGAAGATTCCCAGGGAAACATGGGACTCAAGCACTGAAAAGTGCCAAAGCCTCAAGCTGAACCCCTCCAGCTGCTCCTCCTCCTCCCAGCTTCACAGCTGCAGCACTCCATCTGGAGCCAGAACACACTGGCCAGGAACGGTTCCTGCCTTTGAACCTCTCCCCAGCAGCTGCCAGTGGAGAGGTGCTGAGGCAAAAGGTGCCCTGGAACTGCCAGGACAGGGGGGAAAGTCGAGGCATTCAGGTGCCCAATACCTGGCCTGTCACCCAGGTGGGCTGAGGCACGACCATGTCATGGAGGGTCTCCCACCAGCATCAGGATGATGTGTTGCTGTGCTTACACTCAGAATAATAGAATAGCCTTGGTTGGAAGAGACCTCTAAGATCATCAAGTCCAACCATTAACCCAGCACTGCCAAGTCACCACTACACCATGTCCCTCAGCACCACATCTACCCTTGCAGGTGGCAGTTCCATTCCACAGGGTCTGGGTCCCTTTGGAAATGCATCTGATCTGGGGCACTGATGGCACATACTCCCCAGCACAGCTCAGCTGCACCAAATCGTTCAAGGCATAGGTGCTGCGGTTTGGGGTAAACCGCAGCTTGGTGTCCCAGTTGGAGGGAGCTTCACATTGTCCTGTGTGCAAAGGAGATGAGGGAGACCCCTGAGGATCACTGGGCTGGGACAGCATCCTCAGGGGTGAGGAGGCCCCATCCAGAGGGGTGCTGGTCCCCCTCACTTCAGAGGGATGGCAGAGATGAGCACCTCCTCAGATGAGGTCCCAGACCCCAGGTGCATTAACCCTCCTTGCACCCTCAGGTACAGTGCAGAAGGTTTACCCGCAGGCCCTCCTACCCACCCTCGTGCTGTGGAGGGATACAGCCAGTGGGATCCAGTAGCCTGGTGGATGCTGCTCACTCCTGTGCCTTCTCCCCCAAAGACAGGGGCTATGGCAGCGTACCAGACCTTGTGAGTCTCTGCTGCCTTTGCACACCCTCCTGACTTGGTCCCATGAGGCAGCTGCCAGCTCCAACAGCCTGCCCTCAGACTTCCACATCTGCGTTCACAGCACTGGCCACAAAGCTCACACCCCATTCTGTGTACCCAGCCTTTTCTGTGCATTTCACCCAGAGTAAGCCTGCCTTGTCCTGCTCTAGTAAACGTGTCACCAGGCTCACTCACCCAGTGCAAACTGAGTCCGTGAGGAGGCATCAGAGCAGGAGGTGGCCTCCCCTAAAGTAGGATGGAACACCTCTCTTCAGCTACACACATCTCTACAACTGCCCTCTTCCTGCCAGCTAGCACTCATGGGGCTGCACTTCTTTACACTGGAACAGGGGCATCACCACACTTCCCTTATCTTGTAGCAGGTTTTCACGCCATCGTCTCAACCCTGCACCCTGGCCCTCCACCACAAAGACCAGTGGCCACCACTCCCATCCTTTGAGACTGCATGTGTTGTCCAGACAGGAATCTTCTTTCCCCACAGCTGGATCCCTCCCAGCACCCTCAGATCACACGCTTCACTGCAACAGCCAAAAGCCGTAACAGACCTGAAACCCTTGATGCCCTTGTTAGGCATCCCCAGCACACGTCTTTCCCACTCCAGTCATTAAACTCCCCCTGAAGCAGTGCACACACCCTCATGCTCCTGGTGACATCCAGGATCCTTCCCACCCCAGCATAGTCTGGGCCACCTGTCCAGCACTAAGCATTGGACTGGAGACATCAGCCAGCGGGGCAGAAACCCCTCTGCTGAGGGAAAACAAGTCACACTTCAAAGACCAGGTTTCCACCTGTGGGGAGGAACATTTTTGTCCTATTGTTACTTGTTAGGAAACAAGTCCTGAAGGGCTGCTGTCCCTGAGATGCTCTACAATCTGAAAGGCTAGGCAAAGGATGGCTCAGTCAGGAGGCTGACGAGGACCTGCAGTGCAAGATGACACAGTGACAAGCCTGTTGAGTAGAAATCAACAAGAAGAGCTAGTGAGGAAACACCTGGCAAGGCCAAGACACAAGAGGGGACATAGCAAGTGGGAGCAATGGGAGCACAAAGCCGTCTTATGCCGACCTCAGTGAGGAGAGGAAGGTCAGCAAAACTGGGCCACAGACACTGTCTGCAAGTAACTTTGTAGTATAGGTCTGGTCTGGAAAATGCATGTGGGTCATTCAGATGTTAGTGGCTATCGCTGAACAGCAAGGACACAGGACATGGAGAGAAAGTGAAAAAAGCACACGTCTCTGGCAGGCATGATTCCTTGATGACACTTGGAGAGCACCAACTTCAGCAAAAGCCCTTGTGGGGGCTTGGCTTGGCACCAGGGCTTTCCTCTTGGTGCAGCTGGAGCCCCTGCCTGCAGCTCCGCTGGGCTCCCCATAATCCAGACTCCAAGGGCCTCCTTTGGTGCTGCAGACACCAGTGGCATGGTAGAGGATAACGATCAGTACCTCAATTTGTTGCCTCACATCTCTTCTGCAGACACAGATCCAAGAAATTTCTCCAGGCACTCAGAGCCAATGCCTCTACCAAGCTGATCACAGCCCGCTCCAGCTGCGACTCCTCGGGCCGAGGATAAGAAAGGCATGACTATCAGCAGGGCTTCTCAGGGATGGGGTATGGGGAATGGGAGAAAGGGGCTGGAGCTGCTGCAGAGTTGAGGGGAACAGGCTCCATCCTGCCCTGGAGTGCTGAGGGCTGCCCATTGCTGGAGGGCAGCATCCCTCCAGCCAGGTGGGTAATATGACTCACAACCCACCTGACGACTTGGCAAGCCACTTCTGCTCCCATTTCCCTGCTGAGAGAATGACTCACACCTCAGGCCCCCTATCCCCTGGTGCAAAGAGCAGCCACTCCTGCTGTGCCCCACTGGGACCTCCACAGGTACCGGCAACCCCAGAGCACAGCACACAGTCTCCATAGGAAGAGCCCAGCAGAGACCTAGGAGGTGCCCCTATCCCTTCTGGCATGGAAAAGAACAGAACAATGCTGTTGAAGAACAATCCCACCAAACTACAGCTCCCCCAACCCCAGGGACTTCAGGAGAGAGCAGGCATCCCAGCTAACACAGGGATTCATCTCAGACCTCCCCATGTCTTTCCTGGGCACCAGCACGACCTTCCCATATAATGGCGATACTGCTCTGATTGCCCCAGGAAGGCCACATACCCTTGCTTTGTCTCTCCACCACGCACCAAGAATCAACCATCTCCTTCTCCCAGGGACACTGCCCAGTGGTGCAAAGTGTGCTCATGGAGGCTTTCCCAGCACACGAAGGCTTGCTGCCCTTCATCCCCAAGCAGAGCTTCACCCACCATAACCTGGTGCATGCCCAAGTGTCTCAGGACTGATGCAGACAACAACAGGTTCAGTCCTCCCAACACAGCCTCTCTGGGCCGAACAGGGTAAAGCCATGTAGCAAATGTGCAGGGAGAGGAGTAGCAAAACCTTTCCTGGAAGAGAGAGGCACAACACACACTTACCTGGTTCCTTAGCTCCTGCATCATTTTCGGGACCATAATCCTTGTGTCCCTGTGCATGCAGCAGAGAGGCAAGGACAAGGAGAAAGGCCAGAGCCAGCCCTCGCACGGCCATGCTGGCACAAAGTCCCCAGGCAGGACTCAGTCTGAGCCGCTCAGGAAAGGTATCTGTGGAACCCAGCACAGGAGAGGTGCAGACACTAAAATGGAACAGACACATAGGGAAATCACATATCGTGCAAAAAGCTTCCTCTTTGGAAAGAGAACGTCCCAGCAGCTGCAGGGCAGCTCCTCACCCATCTGCCCACAAGTAGCAGATTCAGGCTTATTGGGGTCTCCTTGGTGCCTTGGTCCAGCCTTTTCACTGGCTACCTCAGGCCCCCATAGCTCTCTCCCACAAACACCTCCAAAACCTTCTCAGGTCTGATTCATTCCTCTCTCCCTCCAGATCCTCCAGTGGTGAACGTTCAGGAAAACTCCCTTGGTTCATCTGCTCAAGCCTACCCCAGGGTGCTCTCATCGTGCATCACTTTTGCTTTGAAATCTCTCTACTTACTACCTTGAACTGACCCATCTGCAGCAGTCCTGCAGATAGGCATTCCAGATCTGACAGCCTCCTGATCCAGCCAGATGTGGCTCATTTCCCTTCACCTCCAAACCTTTCCTGCTACCCTGCTCGGAGCTCCATTTCTCAGTGCCTTCTAGGATGTGAATTGCCTTGAGATGGACAGTACAAACAATACTGTGGGTAAGAGGATCTTCTTGGAGCTGGACAGACGAGACTTACTGCTGTCCCTGGCTAGGCCAGGCAGGGTCTTTGGGTATGGGAGGGAATCCTCTTTGTGTTCCTCATTTTGTGCCATAACCCCACGGCTGACTTGCTCACACTTCTCCAGACTCTTGCCCCTGAAGACAACACCACCAAGATCTTCTCTGAGCCCCTTTCCAGTTCACACACAGTCCTGCACAGCCTCAATCTTCCATGAGTCCTGGCTCCCTGTGCTGTTGCAGCTCTCCTGGGCAGCTCCTCTTTTACCTCTGTGGTTTACATGGCCTCTCTTTGTTTCCCTCGATAGAAGAGCATGATCACTCTATGGTCCAACACAATCAGTGTTCTAGGAATGGGTGCTGTCACCCAGGGTGCTCTTCACCCCCTGGCTGGGACCAGGTGGCTCAGAGCTCCATGGCAGAGCCCTTCCCAGGAACCACCACTGTCAGCACCGCAGGACAGTGTTTGGTGTATCTGTCTGCATTACCTCAGTAGAACATCAACACTGAGGGGTTTCTGGAAGCTGGGTCTCTCCTAAGATTCATTCAAGAACACCAGAACATCAAGTCCAGCTGTCTCCTATACAGCTGTTGTGAGATTAATGGGGTAAAGTCTTCTAGCTGACTTGTAGCAAGAGGAGCAGCAGCACTAAGCCATGTTCTCCCTGTGTCCTTGGTGGTTCCCTGGGCTTTGGGAACCAGGGTTTTTTGTTTGCTTGTTTGGGGGGTGTTTGGGAGGTTTTTTTGGTGTGTGTCCCTATGCAGCCACCAAAGGTGCAAGCAACCAGGAGAATGGCTACAGTAAGCACTCACTGGGTAATGTTCTCATAAAATCCCAGTGTTAGATGTAGACCCTCTCACTGCCTCTCTTTACCATATGAAAGAAGCAAAAATGGTTAAAGAAAACACGCACGTTTCAAAAGAGGCCTTTGGCCTCTTCCTCCTTAGAAATTTATCATATTTTGAGATCTGTTGGTTTGGTATGTAGCATGCACTAGAAAAATGCTGGAGAAATACTGAAAGCCAGCACACTCAGTTGTTTGCCTAGCTCTTGCACAGTCTAACATTAGAGCTGCTAGCTCAGTTGGTGAATCCTTATTTCACTGAGAACCACATAGCAGAGTTCAAATGAGAAAAAGTTTCTGAGGGACTGTGAAGTCACACAGCAATCCACGAATCCAAACTCAGCATGGCATGATCAACAGGAAGTGACGAGCTCCAGCTCCATGAGACCCCTCACTGTGCTTTCAAGAGCACATCACCTGTGGGCTGAGCATACTCTGTATACACTGCTCTAGCCCTTGCAGTGGGACTAAGTCTCACAGAGCCATTTCAAGACATCTTAGATGCTTGCTAATACAGATTTCCTTTACAGCATACAGCAGATGAGTACATTTTTGCCCATAATAAAGCCAGCCAGCCACATACCTTCCTCCCAGTCAGGATGAGGCCTCAAGGCAGTTAACTCGATCATCGTAAACATGATTGATGGGCTGTTTCCTCAAGGTCTGGTTTGACTGTCAATTAATCATAGAATTACAAAATGGCTTGGGTTAGAAGGGACTTTAAAGATTATCTGTTTCCAACGCCCCTGCCATGGGCAGGGACACCTCCCACTACACCAGGTTGCTCAAAGCCCCATTCAGCCTGGCCTTCAACACTGCCAGGGAGGGGACAGCCACAACTTCCCTGGGCAACTACCCTCATGGTAAAGAATTTCTTCCTAATATCTAATCTAAATCTACCCTATTTCAGTTTGAAACCATTACCCCTCTTCCTATCACTCCATGCCCTTGTAAAAAGTCCCTCTCCAGCTTTCTTGTAGGCCCCTTCAGGTACTGGAAGGTGCTACCAGGTCTCCTTGCAGCCTTCTCCAGGCTGAACAACCCCAGCTCTCTCAGCCTGTCCCCATAGCAGAGGTGCTCCAGCCTCTGATCATGTTCATGGCCCTCCTCTGGACCCACTCCAACAGGTCCATCTCCTTCCCAGAGCTGAACACAATACTCCAGGTGGGGTCTCAGGAGAGTAGAGTGGAGGGGAGGAATCACCTCCCTCGACCTGCTGGCCACACTTCTTTGGATACAGCCCAGGATATGTTTGGCTTTCTGGTCTGCAAGCGCACATTGCCAGCTCATGTTGAGTTTTTCATCAACCAACATCCCCAAGTCCTTCTCCTCAGGGCTGCTCTCAATCCATTCTCCACCCAGACTGTATTTGTGCTTGGTATCATCAGTGACCTGGTTTGACTAAAACAGAACCGATCTTTCCTTTCAGTGATTTTACTGTTCAGATCAGTCTCTTCTAAGACTGCACTTTCTGAAGTCAACAACATTGTTGTCTGCTCCAAGAAGTGGTACCGCTCCAAGTTTATAGTTGGTACTGAGCTCTCAGTACAATGGTGTGCAGAAAGGCTCTTGTTTATACTTAATCATACAGATTCCAAGGTCACTGCTGAATTTCTTCACTGCTGCCTTGGGGGCCCCCTTGATGTAAGGGTGCAAAAAGGTTGCACCTGCGGGGAGGAGCAGACAGGACAGGTGACCCAAACTGGGTATTCCATCCCATACACGTCAAGCTCAGTATAAAAATGAGGAATCACAAGGGCAAGGCCCCTTCTCCTTCCCTTGTTCTTGCTCATCTTCTATGGCCAGCATCCTGGAAGGATTCTGTCCATTATTCTGCCCCTAATCTACACATTCCTGAATCCAGTACCCATCTGCTGCTGTGTCCAGGAGTCCAGCTTGGGATCTTCCCAGAGCTGCTCTGCAGAGCATTGTCACGGGTAGTGTGTGACTGGCAGGGGAGAAGCTCAATACTGGTTTTGTATATATTTGTAAATATTTCATTATTTTTCTTCTCATTATTATATTTTTATTGTTATTGTTTCCTTAAAGCTGTTTTAGTTTTACTTCCAACACATAAGTCTCTCTCCCTTTTCTTCTTTCCCTTCCCCTGTCCCGGAAAGGAGATGGGTTAGTAGAGAGCATCTGTCATCCATTTAGTGGCCAGCCCAGCCCCAAACCACAACAATGAGCAAACTTGCTAAGGGTGCACTCGATCCCATTGTCCATGTCATGAACAAAGATGTTAAACAGCACTGGTCCCAATACTGAGCCTTGAGGAATGCCACTCATCACTGATCTCCACTTGGACAGTGAGCCGCTGACTGCTACTCTCTGAGTGTGACCATCCAGCCAATTCCTTATCCACCCAGTGGTCCATCCATCAAGTCCATGTCTCTCCAATTTAAAGACAAAGATGTCATGTGGGACAGTGTCAAGTGCAGAAGACCAGGTAGATAACATCAGTTGCTCTTCCCCTATCCACCAGTGCTGTAAACCTGTCATAGAAGGCCACCAAATTTGTCAGGCATGATTTGCCCTTAGTGAAGCCATGTTGGCTGTCACCAATTATCTCCTTATTTTCCATGTATTTTAGCATAGCTTCCAGGAGGATCTGCTCCATGATCTTGCCAGGCACAGGGGTGAGACTGACTGGCCAGTAGTTCCAAGTCTTCCTTTTTTCCCTTTTTAAATATGGGGGTTATGTTTCCCCTTTTCCAGTCACTGGGAACTTCACTGGACCGCCACAACTTCTCCAATATGATGGAGAGTGGCTTAGCAGTTCCCTCAGGACCCACAGATGCATCTCATCAGGTCCCATGGACTTGTGCACCTTCAGGCTCTTCAGATGGTCTCAAACCTTATCTTCTCCTTCAGTGGGTGATTCTTCATACTCCCCGTCCTCGCCTTTGCATTCTGTGACTTGGAACTAACAGGACTCAGACCTTCGGACTGAAGAGAGAAAAAGCCAAAACACCTGCAATTTACAATTGATTTTACTTTTGATAGGGAAGAACATTGAGGGCTCAAAGCTAAACCACAAGGAAAAGAGAAGTAGCTGTGGCTTTTGAGGATCAGGTTTTGTGGAAAGCACTGCTAACATATCTACCACGTTCCCCTACAGTAAAGTCTATTCCTGTGTCAGTGGTCAGTGGGGCAGAGTCTGGTTGGAGGCCTGTGACCAGTGGTGTCCCCCAGGGGTCGGTAATGGGTCCAGTCCTGTTCAATATATTCATTAATGACCTGGACGAGGGGACAGAGTGTATCCTCAGCAACTTCGCTGATGAAGCAAAGCTGGGAGGAGTGGCTAACATGCCAGAGGGTTGTGCTGCCATCCAGTGGGACCTGGACAGGGTGGAGAGCTGGGCAGGGAGGAACTTAATGAAATTCAACAAAAGCAAGTGTAGAGTCCTGCATCTGGGGAAGAACAACCCCATGGATCAGTACAGGCTGGGGGCTGAGCTGCTGGAGAGCAGCTCTGGAGGAAAGGACCTGAAAGGAGAGTGTAGCAAGGCAGGGGTCAGTCTCTTCTCCCAGGTAACAGTGATAGGATGAGGAGTAATGGCCTCAAGTTGTGCTCAGGGGAGGTTTAGATTAGATATTAGGAAAAAAATTTTTACTGAAAGGGTTGTCAGGCATTGGAACAGGCTGCCCAGGGCAGTGGTGTAGTCCCCATCCCTGGAGGTATTTAAGAAACGTGTAGATGAGGTGCTGAGGTACATGGGGTAGTGGTGACTTGGCAGTGCTGGGTTAATGGTTGGACTTAATGGTCTTAGAGGTCTCTTCCAACCAAGGCTGTTTGCCGATTCTGTGACCTGGGAGTCCTGGCAGACAACAGGCTGACCATGAGCCAACAGTGTGCCCTCGCGGACAAGAAGGCCAATGGCATCCTGGGGTGCATTAAGAGGAGTGTGGCTTGCAGATCAAGGGAGGTTCTCCTCTGTCTCTGCTCTGCCCTCGTGAGGCCTCATCTGGAGTACTGTGTCCAGTTCTGGGCTACCCTGTTCAAGAGGGACATGGAGCTACTGGAAAGAGTCCAGCGCAGGGCCACTAAGATGATGAAGGGATTGGAGAATCTCCCATATGAGGAGAGGCTGAGGGAACTGGGCCTGTTTAGCTTGGAGAAGAGGAGGCTGAGGGGGGATCTCATTAATGCTTAGAAATATCTTAAGGGCCAGTGTCAGGGAGATGGGGCCAGACTCTTCTTGGTGGTGTCCAGTGACAGGACAAGGGGCAATGGCACAAACTGGAACACAGGAGGTTCAACATTAACATAAGGAAACACTTCTTTACTGTGAGGATGCCAGAGCACTGGCACAGGCTGCCCAGAGAGGTTGTGGAGTCTCCATCTCTGGAGACATTTAAAACCCATCTGGACGTGTTCCTGTGTGATCTGCTCTAGGATCCTGCTCTAGCAGGGGGGTTGGACTAAATGATCTTCGGAGGTCCCTTCCAACCCCTACGATTCTGTGATTTTGTGACTCTGACTCTGCTCTCAAGGCGGCTTATGGAGCCACTCGCTCTGCTCCTGGCCTGGCCTCCCCCAGGGAAGGTGGACTGAGAGTGAAGGTGTGACAGGGGACAGCCCAGCAGGGTGCAGGGGTCCCAGGAGGGCACTCCGGGGTGCTAGGCAGAGCTGTGGCAGGCACTGGGGGCTGGACAACCATCCCCCCTTCCCCTCTGCTCTGAAGGCTCCAGCAGCCTCTTTCCAGGAGAGGGAGTGGGACCTGCTGCCTGCTCTACACAGTGAGCATCTCCCCACCTTTCTGAGTCCATCTGTGCATGCCCCCCTGCCATGCCCCTCTCCTCAGAAGCATGAACCCAAGCCAAGCAGGACTCTACTCTGGCACTGTCACCTTGATGCATGTCCCTCTGCAGTGGCAGCCAGCCCAAGGCCCCCTGCCCAGCCTGCCCAGGCCCATCTGGCCCTGTGCTGCAGCCCACACCTACCCCAAATACACCCCCACTCCCCTTCACTCTCAGGCTGCAACCCTTTCCTATCTGGCTGCGTGCTTGCTGATCACCCAGAACGATATTTTTAGCACACAAAATTGGACATAAGCAGTTCACAGCTGGGAGTAGGGTGGAGTAAGGCTGGAGGGGTGTGGGATGCTGCATTTTGGTTTGAGGAAGATATGCTCAGAAACGGAGTTTCCAGCTCTGACCTCCTAGCAATTGCACATCTGGTCCAGACATTCCTGCTCCCATCCCCATGGCCATCTTCAGCACGTCCCACCCTGGTTCTTGGACAGGGAACCTGGATCACAGAATCACAGAATCACAGAATGTTACGGATTGGAAGGGACCTCAAAAGATCATCTAGTCCAATCCCCCTGCCAGAGCAGGAACACCTAGAATACATCACACAGGAATGCATCCAGGCGGGTTTTGAATGTCTCCAGAGAAGGAGACTCCACAACCTCTCTGGGCAGCCTGTTCCAGTGTTCTGTTACCCTCACTGTGAAGAAATTCTTCCTCACATTTATGTGGAACCTCCTATGTTCCAGCTTGCATCCGTTGCCCCTTGTCCTATCATTGGATGTCACTGAGAAGAGCCTGGCTCCATCCTCATGACACTCACCCTTTACATATTTATAAACATATAGGAGGATATGCCTGGGAGGTGGGAATTCTCAGATTTGAAGCCACATCTCAGGCCAGACTAGCTTCCCTTCAAACCCTGCTGCCTGAAGATGCTGCACCAAGATCAGTACTTCTGACCTGCTCTTTCTGCCCCCATGTTTCATGCCCATATCCCCCCATATCATGCCTGAGATCTCTCTTTCTGTCTGAGTGGAGCAGCTCTCTATCTCCTAGGCAAACCCTTAATCCTGAACTTCCTTCATAGCATAAGGATCTCTACATCACCCCATCCAAATGCTCCACCCAACCCCATGTGCTGGCCCCACAATGTCACAGCTCTGTTTCATAGGCAGCTGATGGAGTGCATGTGTTTGGTGGAGTCATGAGTCTCTACTTCCACACACAGGTCTTAAATAAAAGGCTTGGCATTTCCCCTCTTCAGTTCTCAGCCTGTACAGCTTTCAGAGGAAAGCAAATCCTGAGGAACAACCTATGCCACCCAAGGAACAGAGAAGTGCCTAAAATATACTAAGCCTGGAAGGAACCAGATGAATAGGGAAGAAAAAGCCAAGCAGCTGTTTCCCCAGTGAAACGGAGCCAGTGGCCTGGTAGAAGGGGGAAGGTGGCACAGCTGGTGGTGTTATCTGGTCTTCTGGGGGCTACAAAGCCCCATCGTCCTGCCTGGCGGTGCACCAGTGAAGCCTTGGAGAACAAATCACTGCTGCCAGCGGGACGCTGAGCTGGCACACCTCCTGCCTTACCCATCCCAGGATGTCTGTCCACATCCTTGCCATGGGGTTGCCATCAGCAGAGTGCTGTGCCTCCCCAAAGCAGCTTCCCTCCCACCTGGGTCACTGGAAAGCCAAGGGCTGGGCTGGGCCCCTGCTCACCCCTTTCCTCATTGTGTGGCCATGCAGAACTCCCTGGGAGCCTGCTGCCTTCCCCCAGCCTTCAGTCTCTGATCAAGGCTTGTTGGCATGACACTGCTCCCCACAAAGGCTGGGCAGGAGGAGGAGAAGAAGGGAGGAGGGCACTGCATTCTGATAAATCAGAGTGATCAGTGGGAATGGCACATGCGCAGAGCACAGGGAGCAGCTGCCCTTTGTTGTATAAATACGTGCATAAAATCACATGCACTTCCAGCCCAGGATCAAGCCTAGGGGAATACCCTGAGCAAACCTACAGCAGCACCACAGCTAACCTGGGGGCAAAAGGAAGGTCCCATCTCATGCAACAGCTTCACACGGGAACCCCCATTTAGCCTGGCCAACTCCTTCCTGGCCAACAGAAAACCCACAGAGCCCAGTGCCAAGAAACTAGCAGCCTGGGGAGGCAAGTTTCCAGGTGGGAGGCAGTGGGGAGGGAGGGTGGATGCTGCTTCACCCCTGCCACAGGGGAAGTCAAGTCTCTGGAAGGCACTGGGGGGATGATATCACCCTCCCTCCTGGGATCTTGGAGAGATGATGCCTGTGATGGTCCTTCTTCTTGAGAGTCCAGGCTACAGGGCACCCACACAGATGCTCCTTAATACCCCATAAGAAAGGACTTGCCATACATCATGGTGTGACTTACATCCCAGGTGCTGGACTGGTGGTGACACACTTGGCTCACCCGCAGCCTGCAGCACTGACTCTCTCCTGGCTGTAATTACCCCAGGAGACCAGTTTCTCCAGTGCTGGTGCAATTAGCCACTGTAGAGCAAGGGCTCAGCAGGGTGGGGTTGACCAGCCGCCCATGACACAGGTGGACAGAAATTAGGCCATGGTAGTCAAAGGTATTAATGTGTTGTGGTGGCATGCAGGTGCTGCCTGGGAACAGGGCTCCAGCATGCAGGGCACTGTAGGATCAAAGTCCTGCCCCATTCATCTCAGATCTACCTTTTGCTGGAGCCTGCAGAGACCCCATGTTAAGGCAGTACTGCTGCCACTTGTCCTGGCTCAAGTACCATTTGCTTCTGCTGCTGCTGGCCTGGGAGCATCAGTCTCACGTGTTTGCCACTAACGTAGCTGAGTCAGACCCACTCTTCTTCCTCATACAAGGCTGATGTGTGCAGAGAGCCCAGTTCCCTTGCTCTGTTGTGTTGTAGAGATGATCCCATGCAGATCAACACCACACTTTCTTTCCTTGCCCTTGTCTTCATGGTAGACCCTGGCACAACTTCTCTGTGCCAGACCCATCCCTGTATGCCAGGGTGCAGGAAGGTTTTTCAGTCCAGGCCCCACAGAGCTTGCTGATGCACTTCATGGAATCATGGAATTTTCAGAGTTGGAAGGGACCTCCAGAGAACATCTAGTCCAACTCCCCTGCTTAAAAGCAGGATCCCGTAGAGCACATCACTCAGGACTGCATCCAGGCGAGTCTTGAAAATCTCCAGAGAAGGAGACTCCACAACCTCTCTGGGCAGCCTGTGCCAGTGCTCTGGCACCCTCACCAAAAAGACGTTTTTTCTTCTATTTAAATGGAACTTCCTGTGTTCCAGCTTGTGCCCGTTACCCTTCGTCCTGTCACCAGGAATCACTGAAAAGAGTCTGGCTCCATCTTCCCTCAACCCACCCTTTAGGTATTTGTAAACATTAATTAAATCACCCCTCAGCCTTCTCTTCTCCAGGCTAAAGAGTCCCAGCTCTCTCAGCCTTTTCTCACACGGGAGATGCTCCAGTCCTTCAGTCATCCTCATTACACTCTGCTGGACTCTCTCCAGTAGGTCCCTGTCTCTCTTGAACTGGGGAGCCCAGAACTGGATGCAGTATTCCAGTTGTGGCCTCACCAGGGCAGAGTAGAGGGGGAGAACGACCTCCCTCGACCTACTGGCCACACACTTCTCTGTGCAGCCCAGGCTGGCATTGGCCTTCTTGGCAGCAAGGGCACATTGCCGGCTCATGGATAATTTACTGTCTATCAGGACTCCCACATCCTTCTCCTCGGAACTGCTTTCCAGGGAGTCCCCCCCTAACCTATCCTGGTGCCTGACATTCTTCTTCCCCAGGTGCAGCACCCTACCCTTGCCCTTATTGAACCTCTTGAGGTTCTTCTCTGCCCAGCTCTCCAGCCTGTCCAGGTCACACTGGATGGCATCACAGCCCTCTGGAGTGTCAGCCACCCCTCCCAGCTTGGTATCATCAGTGAACTTGCTGAGGACACACTCTGTCCCCTTGTCCAGGTCATTGATGAATATGTTGAACAAGACGGGACTGAGTATTGACCCCTGGGGGACACCACTGGTTACAGGCCTCCAACTCGACTCTGTTCCATTGATCACACCCCTCTGTGATCTGTCACACAGCCAGCTCTCGATCCACCTCACCATCCCCTCGTCTAACCCACACTTCCTGAGTTTCCTAATGAGGATGTTATGGAAGACAGTGTCAAAAGCCTTGCTGAAGTCAAGGTAGATGACATCTGCTGCTCTCCCCTCATCCAGCCAACCAGTTATAACATCATAGAAGGCTATCAGATTGGTCACTTCCTTGGAGGTCAGGTGCCTTGACTCATGGGAGAGGGCAGGAGGTGAGAAAGGCTGGCAGTGCTGCTCACAGAGTTTGCTGAACCTAATGAGATTTTCAACAGCTGGGAGAAGCAACAAAGACCTGTGACTGAATCAGCTGCAAGCAGTGGCACAATGGCGACTGTCCTGGTTCAGCTAGGATGAGGTTAATTTTCCCCAGCAGTCGGGAGGGAGCTACAGCCGGGCTATTCCATCCCATGCTGACGTCATGTCCGGGTGCCCTGGCACAGGCAGTGCAGGAGTGGCTTTTGTCTGGGTCTGTCCCTCGTGCTGTGTCCGTGCCGTGTATCTCTTGTTCTGTACGTTATTATCACTATTGTTGTTATTGTTGTTCAGTTTGTTGTTATTGTTACACTGTTGTATTAAATCTTCCTTATCTCAACCCTGGGGTTTGTATTTTACTCCCTGTCCCGTCCCTGTACGAGGGTGGGGGAGGGGCAGCGGCAACGTGGTCTCAGGACCCGGCAGGGTCTAAACCACCACACTGACACACTGAACGTAGCACAGCTGCCTTCCCTCGCCATGCTGGGCCATGCTCCAGCCTGTGCTGCATCAGCCTGCCCTGCCTGACCAGGGTCTGGCCAGGGCATGGGGGCAAGGGAAAGGGCTGGGTAGTGCCCTCTGTCACAGGGAGCTCCCCATCTTGCTGGTGCATGGAGAGCTGATGCTCTGCTTTCCAGACTCTCTGACACCTGGACAGAACATCACTGCCCATGCATGGTCGTGGCATCGGTGACCTCCAGGCAATGTTTCCATGGACAAACAGAGCCCAGCACAAACATCCTGCTCCTCTGTGCCCCATCACACAGAGGGGAAGCTGAAGAGGAAGGCAGCAACTGCCAGAGGCCAGGCACAAGGCTCAACTCTCCTCTCTGCCTGGAGGTGGCTGTGTCCATCCTTCCTCCTGGGAATGGCCCTGGCCTGTGACCTCTCTTGATCCTGTCCTATTTGGCACAGGCTAAAACTATGTCAGGGAACCAGCCAAGTAGTGTGGACAATTACAGGGCCAGCTCCCAAGGAGTTACTCAGGGAGGTGTAGCCTGAGTGACTGCTGGCTCCAGAGTAGGGAGCCCCTTGCAGCACCTACATCTTGCTTGGTCATCTGGGAGAATAAGCAGGGTTCCACAGTCTCTACTTGGGACCAGGAGGACAGAAGGGAGCTTCTCTCTCACCCATGCTGCTGTGGCTAGGGTGGGATGCGCCCTTTCTGAACAGGAGCTCAGAGCTCACAGGGGAATGGTTCTTCAGCCTGAAGCATTTCTTTCCTCCAGAAGGTTTTCCTTTTGTCAGATCTGGGTAAGGAAGCCAGGACAAGGCTGAGGATGTTGGTTTGTCAATGCAGGGTCTCTGGGGAAGACTGTGCATGTGTGTTTGTTCTGTAGGGTCTCTGGCAGGCACTGTGCTGAGCTATGCATGTCCTCACTAGCCTTTCCCTCCACATTGCTGTGCTGCTTTTGAGTTCCTCCCAGCAGCAATGTCAAGATGTGAGATCAAAGGGCAGCGATGAACCACAGGTGAAGGCTCTTCCCAAAAGTCACAGGTCAAGACCCACTGAGCACTCCCAGCCCTGCTCTCCTGCAGGTGGTGCCGTGGGTCACAGGGCTGCTCCCACCAGGAAGCCAGTTGTGGGCAGTGCTCTGATGTGGTCCCGCTCAGCCCATCACTGCAGCCAGACCAGCTTGTTGGCGTCTCTGCTCCTGGTTTACATTTGGCAGAACCACAAGCACTTCAGGGATGCTGTGCTGTGGCTGGGGAGTATTACTAATAGCCTGGCAAAGGGAAGGAGATGGAACAAGGCTGGCACAGCCTCCCAGAATGAGCATGAAGCTGCTGAGAGCCCCATTGCTAGGGCCAGGTCAAGAGACCAAGGAGCAGCCCTGTTACCTGCTGGGCAGCCTTGGAGGATGGGAGCATGGCTGTTATTGGGAGATAACTGTCCAGGCTGGTTCAGGAGCAGGATGGGAGATGCCAGAGGTGGTAGTATTGCCCCTACCTGTTTGGCACAAGGTGACCACCTCCTGGTGACCAGTGAAGCTCTCTGCAGTGCTGATTCACTGCAAGGATGTAGTAGTTCTCACATGGCTCCCTGTCACATTACCATGGGTCACAGGTGGTACAGGCACAGCCAGAGCTGTCTGCCCCTCATATTCAGAGGTGGTGGCTGCTTTGGTTTTTCATCAGTGTTCTCAATGTTTTTAAATTCACAGCCTGCAGGACTTCCAGCAGATACGCACACATTCAGGCATCAGCTACTCAGTCCCCTGCCACCCTGTTGTGTACCACTAAGAGACAGAGATGACATGCAGATTCTGCCCCCATATATGTCATGGTACTGGCACCGAGGTGTGAGCAACTGATAAGAAATAGCAGGAGGCTGTAAGCAAATACTACCAGGTGCTGTGCTAACTCTGCTCATAGAAAATTAATGACACAACAAATATTTTCATCCCTCCTGCTGCAAACAGCCCTGCATTGGCCTTGCAGCTGGAGTGCTGGGGAGGGAATGGGGAAGGCAGCAATGCTGGCACAGCAGGGATATTCTCGGTCCCTGCTCGGAGCTAGATGTCAGCTCCTGCTGCTCGCAGCCATGGTGCTGGGTGCAGAGCATGCACAGCCCTGCGCTTGAGAAGCTCAGCAACACACAGTGTGCTGGGAAATGTAGTACTGCTGCATCACCTGTACTGTGTGCTGTTGGGCATAACAGACTGCACATGAAACACTGGGGCTGCTAACTTCTCCTACATGCTCTGGGCTCCTCCCACTGCCCAGGCCTCCTAGCAGGTTGCAATAGACCCCGCTGTGCCCCCCTGTCCTGTTTCCTATGGGGCAGAAGAGGGAGATGTTTGTCAGGGACTGACCCTCTCCTAAGAAGTGAGCAGGAGAACATGCAGGACACAGTCAGGTGCAGAGATTTGCTGGGTGACGTGTGGTAATCTGGGAAAAGAGGAAAGGTTGTCAGGAGACAGGGGTGAGAGAACACCTGGGACCAAGAGGCTGCACAAACATTCTGGGAGAGAGCACCAAAGGGTGTGAGTCATTTGAGTATAGTTGATGCTCCTTGCCCTTCTCCCCTCTGGGTCTGCACAGCCCCTCCAGGCTGGAAAACCTTCCTGCCATGACGGCTTGTGCCTGCTCTAGCACAGCTTCACACACTTGCTCCCTGCAACTGTCACGAGACCCCCCCACAGCAGCAGCCATTGATTTTCCTGAATGTTTGCAGAAAAGAAGCCTCGGGTACAGATTGGCTCTCACACATGGGAGCAGAGGAGGGGACTGCTCCAGGTCTGGCAGGGCAAGCCTTTGGTCAGGGTGGGTTAGTGTTGGCTGATCCCAACCAGAGCTGTGCTGCAATGACCTGGTGCTGGCATGGAATAGTCCTGGCAGTGCAGTGAGCACCAGGCTTTTTCCATGGAAGCCCCCTGTGCCTCTTGCTGCCCTGCAGGCAGCCTGGCCACCCCATGGCCCGGGGCTGTGAGTGTCCCCTAAGGATCAGGGCCTCTCCAGCACTGGCCTCCTTGGACTGTTTGTAGGCTCTTGCCCCTGCTTTCCTTGGGGGGGCGAAGCACCAGCCCCAGCAGGCAGGGAAAGGTGTTTATTAATCCCTGAGCCTTCTCCCTGTGAGAGGGGGAGGGTGCAGAGCCCAGATGGAGAAGGGCAAAGAGGACACAGCCCCCCTCTTCTCCCACCTGCAGCTCCACAGGAGAAGAGCACAGGCAGAGAGTCCTCTTTTCTACTCTTCCTCACCAGCGCTCGAGAAGCTTAATTTGGGGTTAGATGCAGGCTCAGACCAGCCTGGCTTTGCACCCAGCTGCCCAGAGTGTACCTGCCTCCACCACAGGAGGGATATGGGGCACTGGGGACCTTTAGCCGTGTCTTAGCTCAACGCTGCTGTGCCAGGCAGGAAC
Organism: Podargus strigoides; assembly: GCA_028020825.1. NCBI lineage: Eukaryota > Metazoa > Chordata > Aves > Caprimulgiformes > Podargidae > Podargus > Podargus strigoides. The sequence goes on along the minus strand of CM051663.1, from coordinate 34,138,149 downwards.
AGAGTGGGGTGGAAATAGCACAGCAGAGTTACCAGGACTGATGAGACGCGACTGTAAATCCTGCAGCAGCAATTTCCACAGTCAGGGCTGTCTCCAGGGCTTTAATTTATCCGTTACAGCTTAATTGGATGTAAACGTAGTCACTTGTAAGCAGCCAGAGCCCTGAACAGGCTGTGGTCCTGAGCTTCTCTCTGCAAGATGCCTTACCAGGACTCCCCATCTCTGCTGCAGTGCCTTGAGCCTTGCGGTCTACTGCTCACGTGCACTCAAGGGAAAGAGGGAGGCAATGTTTGCTCTTCAGGTCCCAGCTAAGCTGGCTCTGCTCTGCTGAGTAGCTCCCTACACCACTGAGGAGCCGGTCACTGGTCTGTGCGTGCAGCAGGGTGCTCAGATTTTAGCTACCAGGTCTGAGCCTAAGCAGGCAGGAAAGGAAGGCACCCGCTGCCATCTGAGCAGCTGCAGCTGGCCATCATGGTGGAAGGGCAGAGCCTGCAGTCTTCTGTCCCAGGAGACCAGAGACACTGGTCTCTCTTCTCCATGACCATCACAGGAGGGCTGTGAAGCTGCTCCTGTCATTCTGTCAGGCTGCTGTCAGCAGGACAGACATGTGAGGCCTGAGAAGCCTGGGAATGTGGCTTGTTGCACAGTGCAGTTCCCCATGGCTGCAGCAGCCTCCCTGGCACACACCATCAACCACCCTGGCAGGTGGAGGCACTGGGCTGGAGTGGTACAGTGGTACTGGTTGGAAAAGGGATGGCTCAGATCCCACAAGATAGGGCCTGACAGGGCCCTGTCCCCAGGCTCTGCCTCCCCGCACATAGGAAACTTGCCTTGCTTAGTCCCACTCTCTCTGTGGACCTGGAAGGGCAGAAATTCTGTGAAATACCATGCATTTCTAGGGGTGGGTGGGGGGCTGCTTCCACTATAAAAAAGTCAGAGGCTCAGTTCACCTGCTCTAGCCCACAGGGTTATTCTCCCTCCTGGGACAAGGAAGAAAACCCAGGTCTCATGGTCCGCAGTGTCTATGCTGTGTTTGGTGGCACATGGAGCTGAGTACTAGCCAAAAACAGCCGTGCCAGGAGACAACGCTCCATGTGCCTGCTTTTCCCAGCAGCTAGCATGGTGCAGGGCGTGAGGAGCTAGCTGTACCTCATAGGGAAACAGCCAGAGCACAGCAGTCACAGGGCAGCTGCAGTGGTAGGACAGCATGGGAGGGTTGTGGCAGCCCCTGGGGAGGTGGCAGGGGCAGGGCTGGGGAAGCACAGGCAGGTGGATGCCAAGGAGAGCAGCCATGAATTGTCTGGGACGGAGCAAGGGCAGATCCTGCTGCAAGGAGTGCATGGGCAGGAAGGACAGGACATCAGCCTTGGAGCGGGGAAAAGGCCTGGGGGGGAGCAGTAAGCAGGAGGAAACTGGGGAGAAGTGGGAGAGCTCGGAAAAGGGAGAAATGGGAAGGGGTGTAAGAGGTACTGGGCATACTGTGACTGAGGGGCTGCACTTGCCTGCTGCTCCAGAGGACAGACCTGACAGCCCCCAGGACACCATCCAGGCAGAGATGGGTGCATGGGAAGAATTGGAGCCCCACATCCACTGAATCCAGCCAGCCAGGTCATGGCTGTGAGGAGAGATCCTTGTACCAGTGGGGCCTGTCCTAACAGCAGCTGCTTGTACTGGGGGGCATTGGACCCATGATGCTGTGTGGGGTGGGGCTGGATGTATGGGGAGATCAGATCCCCTCCGCCCACCTGCTCAGGGACTGGAGACTAGGAGGGAAAAGAGAGTTCTGCAGCTACAAGGAGCATCAGGGGAGAAAGAGTCTCATGGCTACAAGGAGCATCCAAGGCAGGACCCCAGGGAGGTAGGGGAGGATCTGAGCACTGTGTCCACGGGGTCTGTCCAAGCTGTGCAGCAGGAGCTCAGGTCCCCACAGAGATGCCTGCTCAGTACTCAGGGACTCTCCAGGGGTTGTAGTGAGGGGGGTCGGTCTCTTCTCCCAGGTAACTAGTGATGGGACTAGGGGTAATGGCCTCAAGTTGTGCCAGGGGAGGTTTAGATTGGCTATTAGGAAGAATTTCTTCACCAGAAGGGTTGTCAAGCCCTGGCACAGGCTGCCCAGGGCAGTGGTGGATCCCCCATCCCTGGAGGTATTTAAGAGATGTGTAGATGAGGTGCTGAGGGACATGGTGTAGAGGTGACTTGGCAGGGCTGGGTTAATGGTTGGGCTTGATGATCTTAGAGGTCTTTTCCGACCAGGGCTGTTCTGTGACGCCGTGGTTCCGCGCGGACACCAGGGCGCGCGGGCCCCGGCAGGTCTGGGCGGTGGCGGCGGGTCCCAAGGAGTTAAGGACTGTCCCCGCCCTGGCTCCGCCCGCCGGTGCCAGCGCTCGGGGCGGTGAAAGCGCAGCGCCGGGCCGTGGCGGGCGTCCGGGGGTTGCCGACCCCTCAGCGCCGTGCGCCCCGCCGTCAGTATCGCCCCGGGACCAGGGCGCGGCGGGAGGCGGTGGCGGTCCGGCCGTAGGGCTGCCGGGCCTCGCCGTGGCCGGGCGGGCGGGGATGTGAATGGCGCTGAGGGTGCTCGGCGGGACCGACATGGAGTGGGAGAAGCTGCCGCGGCGGCCCGGGGAGGGCGAGGTGGAGGCGGCGGGGCCCTCGCCGGGCTGCGGGCGTCTGCGGCCCTCCTCCTACCGGGCGCTGCGCAGCGCCGTCTCCACCCTGGCGCGGATCGACGACTTCTACTGCGAGAAGATCGGGGCCGGCTTCTTCTCCGAGGTCTTCAAGGTGTGCGGGGCGGCAGCGGGGATGGCGCTCCCTGGGGCATCCTGCCGGGCGTGGGCATCCCCCGGGGAGCGGGGGCATCCCCCTGGGGTGTGGGGGGGGTCTTGGACCCCCAGCCCCGGCAGCCGGGCGAGGGGTGCTCCGGGGGGTGCTGCAGGGACCGGGGGTGCGGGGAGCGCCGTCCCTGCCGGGGGTGGTGTCCATCGCTCCGTCCGTGCAGGGGGAGGGGAGTGCCGGCTCTGTTTACAGCCCGGGGAGGGTGAGCGCTCCTGCGTGGGTCTCCGTGGGGCTCATGCACTGGTGGGGTAGTGGGCAGCGCAGCACCGGGGACCCGTCCGAAGCCTGTAGCCCCCCATGCACAGTGTGCCGGTGTCAGGGGGTGTTTGCAGCCAGTCCAGGGTGATTTCCAGCCTTGCTGGGCCTGCTCCAGCCTGTGCTGGGCAGGTGGGTGTGTGGGGTGCCCTGCGGGAACCTCTTGAAGGGGACCAGGTCTGGGAGAGGGGTGTGATGCTGCAGAGCAGACCCCAGCTGGGACCCCAGAGATGCCTTTGTCCCACGTTCTCTCTGGGGCTGCCAGAGTGGGGATGCCCATGTGTGGCCCACGTCCTGGTTAGGGGTGTGTGGGTGCTGGTGGGGAGCTCAAGGTCCCAACAGTGTGGCAGAGGTGTGTGATGACAGTACCTTGCCAGCCCATGTACTACTGCCGAGGCCGAGGGGCTGAGCCGTGCCCCGCTGCCAAGGGGAGGTGTGTGCACATGTTGTTTTCATCCTGGGTGTCACTAAAGGCATCACAAGCCACCGGACAAGGACTGCCCATAAGCTGTGCTTTTAGTGGCTTTGCCACCCTCAAAGAGCAGCTTTGGGCTGGGCAGGACCCCCACCACCTCCCATCACAGTCATCGAGGCACCAGGGAGCACTGCGCTGCGTCCCCTGCATGGGACCACACTCCCATGTGCAGCACACCTGGGTAGCCATGTCCCAGCAGGACCCGGAGGTCCCTCTCCAGCCCCGGTGTCATTCCCTGCTCAGCAGAGAGACCCCAGGACCTGGCTCCTCTGCAGGCACAGGAGAGGTGTCCTGCGAGGGGCCATAGTGGGCGTGCAGAAAGGTCCTTCTCCTCCATGCTCCCTCCTGCCCCAGCGAAGCTGTGGCCTCTCCACTGGCTTGGTTCCTGCTATTGATTTCTGGCTTGGAAAACATGGCAGCACCTCAGAGCAGAGGGAGGCATTTAATAATGTCAGGCGTGGATACAGCTCTTTAATAATGGATGCTCTTGTGTCTTGGCCAGGCCAGAGTCTCTCCTTGCCTTGCTGTTTCTGTTTCCCCGGGCCCTGTGGGAGCCACAAAATGCTCCTTCTCCCACCCATTGTTGGTGTTCTTCCAGGGCCACTTGCATATAGGATTTGGGGGAGCGGTGGAGGTTGGGGGGTGGGATCAGGTGGCAGGAGCTGGTGTGCATGCATGCTGGAGAGGAGGCAGGGGCAGGAGGGGGCCAGAAGGTGCTTTGTGCTCATGCAGTGGGTTGCATCCAAGAGCTCAGCAGGATGGTGGGGCAGGCCTGGGATCTGAGCTGGGGTTTGGCTGCCTGAGCTTGCAAGGAGGATGGAGCTTGGCAGGGCAGCACAGGACCTGTTTTCTTCCCACCTCCCTTGTTTCTGCTCTTGCTTTTCATGGCCGTGGGCACTCGTGGCTCCCTCCTCCATGTGGCTGCTGGATCTTGCCTCATTCCAGCCGTGGTGGGTGTGGGTCAAGGGGACCTGGACAGCTCTGTCCCTCACAGGTTGCTCAGCCCTAGTGTGCAGCCATGCCAGGGCCAGGCAGGGTTCTGGGTTACCGGCACAGCTACCTGACTATGTTCCCAGTGTCTGAGCCCTGGTGTGCAAAGCTCGCTTGTGGGTTGAGCCTTATCCTGCTCCGGCCAAGTGCTTCACTTGGAAAGGCTGTCCGGAGCGGGCAGGAGACACCAGTGACAAAAAGCTGTGCTTTTCCCCAGGGATTGTTCCCAGCTGATCCCCTGCTATGCTGCAGAGCTGGGCTGTTTTCCTCTGGAGCAGCTGGTTCCCATTGCCTTTCCCTGTGCGATTTCAGAGGCGCCAGGCCCACCTCTTTTTTCAGGTACACAGACAGTGCAGCAAGCCACTGTCCCATCTCCAATAGTCTGAGCAGATTGAGCCAGGTCTATTTGTGCCAGATTTTTTCTCCACCCCTTAAACTACTGTTGCATCTCCCCCAGATCCCTTTCGTATCTTCCCATGTGCAATCTGCAGCAGACGTGGGGGCTGCAGGCAGTATCCTGGCTTCAGTGTCCTTGGACCTGTATCCGAAGGTCTTCGCTCTTCCTGCTCTTCACCTTACGCTGTGCTGTTGCACATGCTTTTGGAGACGCTGGAGCCCTTCAGGCCAGTGCCCTAATTCCATGGTGCTATGGGGGATTAGTGGCTCCCAGTGTGGACAGAGCTCAGGAGAGGGCTTTAGTGCTGCTGCTGCCCACCTGTCTCTGCTTGCTTCCCCACCAGCCTTCGACATTTTGTATTCATTCCCAACTTACCAGTACAACTAATGACACAACTCACTCTCTCCTATCTGCTACCCTTCATCAGTGGACCTTGCCTTGTTTTACAGAGGAGGGTGGAGCAGTGTGACACAGATGGGGAAACTAAGGCAGACAGGGAGGAAGTGAATTTGTCGAGGTCAGCCAGCCGTGACAAGGCCGGGAGCAGCCCTGGCTCTGCTGTTGCCACTCAGGAGCCCTGGGCACTGGAATCACCTTGTGCTGACTAGCTCAGGACCTGCCAGCACCTCTCCTGTGCTGTCACAGGCTGTGCTCCCAGCTTGCTAGTGAGGGTTAGCAGTTCCCCGGCTCCTGGTGTGACACACCTGGGAATGCAGGAGGTGAAGGCTGCTGATGCTGAAGCATTCATTGGGAGTGAGCACTGCGTTCCTTGCTCCTTTTACTTCCCCGGAGGAAGTCTGTCTTGCCTGATTCTTCCTTTTCCACGTGATGAGCAGGTTTTCCATTCCCAGCCAGTAAAAGACCTGTTGTGCTACTGGGGTTGCAGCTAGCTCAGACGCAGCTGTTATGGGTGGCTATGGGATTACTGGCGGCATTGCTAGCTCCCTTACCTGCCCTTCTATCTTTCCCTGCTGGGCTTACCAGGGCAAAGGGTGCAGGATGATATCCCTGTGTGACTATGCCTTGCCTGTGCCATGCTGGAGCAAGGGGACTCATGCTGAGTGGGGTGATGTGCAAGCGTGTCCCTGGCATGGGGTGCATGGGGGCTGGCTGCCGAGACCCCTGGCTGAGAGGACTAGTTGGGGGGGCTTCACCCCGTGCCTAGATGGGAGTGCCAGCTGCAGGGAGGGAGCAGGCCGTCTGCTCGCTCTGATTAGCATGCTCTTTAAATAAGACTCTAATTTCCGCTGTTAAAAGAGCTCAGATCCCTTGTGCCCAGGCTGGGGCCGCAGCCAGCCCCGTCCCATCCCCCATCCCTGCTCACTGTCAACAGATGGGATGGGGACCGACACACCGCAGACCCCAGCTTGGCCGTGGTGTCCCCACAAAGCACCCAGCGGAGGGGCCATGTGGGGTGCTGGGGAGCATTGGTGAGGGGTGAGGGCTTGCCTGGCTCCTGGGTGGGGGCCGATGGCTTGTCCTCCCCCCGCACCCCAGCACGGCTGCCCGGCTGAGCTCAGCTCCGGGGAATGCGCTGGGATTCCTGGGCGCCATGCCAGAGTGCAGAGAGGCGAGGGGGAACGCCATCCTGCCCAGGGAGGCTCTGCTGCCCACTGCCCACCCTGGATGGCAGCAGGGAAGGAAAACCCCTTAGCACAGGGCTGCGTCCCACCGGGGTCGTGGCTCGCTCCCTCCTTCCAGAGGGCAGCCGAGGCACTGGGCTGGTGCTAGCACTTGCCAGACTGAGTGAGCAGGATAGCGCGTGTGGGAGGCTGCGGGAAGCCCAAGGGAGTATAACCCCTTCCCTGCCATCCCGGGCAGGGACTGGCCTTGAGCCACAGAGTGTGCGGGGAACGTGGCAGGACAGGGACTTGCAAGCGAGCTCAGGGCGCTTGTGCGTGGGGCTGGGACTGTCCTGAGAGCCCATGGAGTCCCAGAGAAGGGCTTTGCTGGCCAGGGGCTCACTCCTGGGTTCCCTGGGAGAAGTGCCATGGAAGGGCCTTTCACTGGACATTTCCTCCCCCTTGGTTGCCTCTCCTCCAGGATTAAGGTGTTAGATGCCTACGGCTGCACTCAGACCTGACCCAGCCTGTTGCAGTAACAGGAGGCTAATTAATGAAGAATTAAGCCACAGGCACATCCCACCTATCTGAGGGTGAGCCGGTGCCCCTGATGCAGGGACGCTGCTGCTGGCCAGGACTTGGCCAGCCCTGCTGTGCATGGCCATCGAGTGCCAGCGCTGTGCATGCTGCCGGTGTTCTGGGTGGTGTGGGAACCTCGTCGCCCGCAGCCATCCCAAAGGGGCCGAGCCTGTCTGTACTGTCGAGCCAGGTCCTGGCGCCTGGCAGCTGTCGGTGCCAGCCAAACCGACCGAGCCAGTCCTGCCAGTCCCACGCAGCGTGGGAAGGGAAGGCAACACTGCCACCAGTGATCTGAGTCGGGAGTACTGGGATTTGCTGGGCAGTGCCAGGGGCTTGGCAGGGCTGGGAGGTCCCGCTGGCCTCTTCCAGTCTCTGGGTCCCTTGGCCCTGGGCTCTGCAGGGAGCTAGAGGGGGCAAGGGAGACCTTGCTCACCCCACTTTGGCCTGACAGGTCCCCTCCTTAAAGCCTGCACAGCCACCAAAGCCAGGCTGGGAGCCCTATATCTGTGACTGTTGCTGCCTTCAGCTGCCCTGCACATGGGGATGGGGTGGAGGGAGAGCAGGGATGGTGGGGATGCCCCTTGCCCTGCCTGTTGGTGCAGGGAGTCCTAGAACACCCGGATGGGTCTGGCCACGGTGCTCCCTGTTTCAGGGCACTGATAGGGTAGGGTGAGCCAGGTGATGGGCATGGGGAAGACCTGGGGTTCCATTAGATGGAGTGCCCTAGGTGCACTCCAGGGACTGAGGGAGCCATGTTCCCCAGACCAGGGACTGCACCATCACCTTGGGACAGGCTCTCCCCTAGCCCAGGTGTTTTGTTTGGTGCTCAGTGAGAAGGGGATGTGGGAGAAACTCATCCTCCCTTCTCACATCGTGGCAGGGGGCTGGGTTGAGGACCCATGGTGGCAAGTGACTGGGGTGTTCCCTTCTCACTTGTCCAGGGTCCATCCTGATCTCTGCTGCTGTGTGGCCCCTGCCCTTGGGAAGGGGGTGCTGGCTGGCTGGAGGTGACACAGGTGTAACCAGAGCCAGATGCCCATGGGCAGGCAGCTGCTGAATTATTCAGAGCTCCTCCATGAACTCAGTGAGCTGGGGGTGGCATGGCATGGTTAGGCCAGGCTATTGCCTCTCATTTGCATTCTGCCTGAAGTTGCTTTTGGTGCACCCAGACATGCAGAGGGATCTTTAAAGCACTTTTTTCCCCCCAGGCTCTTTAAGCGGCTGCTGCTCAACCCCTGGGTATTGGGTGCTGGATGGGTCCCCATCTCAGCATGCACCCCAAGACAACTGCTCCCCGAAGCAATACCAGCTGTGAAGTGGTAACAGAGCCCCGGAGGGCCCAGCCTGCCTGTGCTGTGATAGCAACAGGGGCTTGAACTGGAAGTAGAATGGGGGGCACTGGGGACCCTGCCTCCAGTCAACCCTCCCCCCCATCATGTTTTGCCCAGGGAGGCGATTCCTGGGGGTGTGTATGGGGCAGACCCAGGGCTGGCACCAGCACAGCAGCCTCTACCAGCATCGACTAAAAAGGAGAAGAGCGGGGAGCTGACGGCAGCACCAAGGAATGCCTGTGTCTCCGTGCGCAGATCAGTGTGTGCCAGGGGGCAGCTGACATCCGCTGGGGTGTCACCCCTACCGGCTGCTGCTCTGGGGGGTCCCATCCCATCCCCACTACCCGCTCAGGAGGGGACACCCAGCACCAGTTCAGCCACCGTGGCGTAGTGCTGAAGCAGGGGATCCCATGCTCATCCCTTGCCCCATACACGCCAGGGTGCTGCAGAAGGACGGGGTGTCCGTGCTTGGCCACACTCCCAGCTGCTGTTCCTGGCGGTGAAGCAGGCCTCCTGCTCGCATGACAGCGTCATGCTGGGGCCAGCAAAATATACAGCCTCATTCGAGTGCCGTGCCCTGTGGGGCTGTGGTCATGCACTGGGGCAGTGTCAGCCACCCCTGGGGTTGGTTTGGGGGCTACAGCTTGCAGGAGCTGCCATTGCCTCTCTGGAAGGGCTGGGCAGTGCAGCAGAAGTGGGGAGCACAACCAGCAGGGTGCCCCAGGGGCAATGGGGATGTGTGTCATTGGCACTGGGGGTCCTTGGGGTGCCCAGTGTCTTGGGTGTGTGGGCTGCTGAGCTCCTACCCCTAGGGCTGGGACGGGTGCTGGGTGCAGGGTGATGTCCAGGGGGTTGCGAAGGCATGTGGGGCTCAGCCACCACTGTACTCCCCTCCAGGTGCGGCACCGCCAGTCAGGGCAGATCATGGTGCTGAAGATGAACAAGCTCACCAGCAACCGGGGCAACATGCTGCGGGAGGTGCAGCTGATGAACCGTCTCTCGCACCCCAACATCCTCAGGTAGGACCTGCTCTCCTTTTGCCATCTGCATTACCCTCCTTTTCCCTAGGCTGGGGGGTTTCAAGCTACCGCTGGAGCTGGATGAGCTCCTGGGCTGGTCCCTGCCACAGCCACCCTCATGTCCCCTCTATCTCACAGGTTCATGGGGGTGTGTGTGCACCAGGGACAGCTGCATGCGCTGACAGAGGTGAGAGCGGGGCAGCAGCTGTGAGTCTCAGGGTTCCTGCAGGCCTGGGGAGGAGACAGTGATGGCTGTGGGGACACTTTCTCTGCCTGTGGCTCATCTGCAGGGCAAGGTCTCCTGGGGGACTGTGCCATGGGGCGGTTGGGGGATGCGTTGGGATGAGAGATGGTGCATCCAGCAATATGGGAGGGAGAGGGGGGTGCAGTGATGTGACAGCCCAGCTCTTCCCATCAGTACATCAATGGTGGGAACCTGGAGCAGCTGCTGGACAGCCCTGTGCCCCTCTCCTGGTCCATGCGTGTCAAGCTGGCCCTCGACATTGCCCATGGCCTGTGCTACCTGCACTCCAAGGGCATCTTCCACCGTGACCTCACCTCCAAGGTACGGGATGTTCCAAGGCATCCTATTGCCCTCATTGTCCCATACCCACGTTCCTGCCCCAGGCATGGCCGGCTGGGGAGCAGGAGTCTGCACTGTGCCCAGGCATCCCGGTAGCGGTGGCTGGCCAGGCAGGGCTGGTGTTGTCAATGTGACAAGAGTCCTCCTGTGTCCCTAGAACTGCCTGGTGCGCTGCGAAGCCAACGGGTACACGGCTGTAGTGGGGGACTTTGGCTTGGCGGAGAAGATTCCCACCTACAGGTGTGTGGGCAGTGTCTGTCCCCGTCCTTGGAGTCCATCCCCATCCTAGGCTTCCAGCCTACTTTGTGCAGGAGCTGGGGAGGGATGGACATTTGGGGTGCAGCCAGAAGGGCACGGATGGGGGGATGGTGGGAGTGGTCCCCAGCAGTGGGGTCTTGGGGGCAGACGGATGTGTTTGGCGCTGTCTAGGAGGGGATGGAGAAGGGGATTTTGTGAGTGGGGAGAGATGAGTTTGTGGGATGCATGGAGGAGGCTTAGCCCAGGAAGGGAGATGGGGATGGCGATTCGGGCTGACTCGGCAAGAGAATGGGAGGTGGGGAAGAAGTAATGGGCTGCAGGTGGTCCCTGATGTCCACCATGTCCCCCAGTGAGGGCAGTGAGAAGACGCCACTGGCCGTGGTGGGCTCCCCATACTGGATGGCGCCTGAGGTGCTGCGAGGGGAGATCTACAATGAGAAGGTGAGTCTCCATGGCTGCCATGCCTGGGGCTTTATACAAGCTTGTTCTACCGGCGGTTTGCAGGATTTGTGGTCTTGGGGGTGGTGGGGAACATGGAGGGAAGGAAGCGGGCATCCCTCAACTGGCAGGGTCCCTAGTGCGACTGCATGGCGAGGAGGGGGGCCATGGGTTCACAGAAGGGTGGGCACATCACCTTGGGGCTGTAACCCTCCCCACACACAGTGACTCTCTGCTTTCTGCAGGCCGATGTGTTCGCATATGGCATCATCCTGTGCGAGACCATCGCTCGCATTCCTGCTGACCCCGACTACCTGCCCCGCACTGAGGTGACTCCCTGGGATGGGGATGGGGAGGGAGGGCAGTGGGCAGCAGCGCTGGGGCTGGGGCTGCTTTGCTGAATGAAGGGGACCATGCTCCTGCACAGGGCAGAGCCCCAAGTGCAGGAGCTGCCTCGTATCTGGAGCAGGGGTGCTGTGTCCCAAATGTCTCCTGGCAGCAAGGGCTGCTCCCCAGGGAGGGATGCTCTCTACCGATTACCTGTCCATGGAGCCCAGAGCTGGCCTGAGTGGGAGAACGGGATGGTAGCATTCAGGCAGAGAACAGGAGGGATCTGTGTCCCAGCATCTGCCAACCTTGCCCCAACTCGGGGTGACCCCAGGGTCCCCTCTTGCTGTGCCCCAGTTGGGGTGGCATACAGTCAGTGTGGGGAGATGGGGTCAGGCCACCCTGGACCCCCCAGGTCATGTTGGTGCCCCAGAGGACACAACCTCACTCTTCCTCCTTTCCCTGGTGCAGGATTTTGGCCTGGATGTCACCACTTTCCGCACCATGGTGGGAGTCGACTGCCCGGCAGCCTTCCTCCAGCTTGCTTTCCACTGCTGCATTGTGAGCATCCCATCTCAGCTGGGGTGGGACAGGCTGCACAGGGGGAGAAGCAGGGAGCTGCCTGTGCTGGGCAGCGCTCCCTAGGGTGGTGAGGGAGGGGCACAGAGACCACTGGTAACCTCTCCTGCCCACAGATGGAGCCCACCTCCCGTCCCTCGTTCCTGGAAATCACACAGTGCCTCGAAGGTGTCCTGCAGCATCAGCTGGGCGTGGAGGGCACCGGGGCCACGTTCTTTGGCAGCTGGGAAGGCTCGCCTGTGCCTGGGACAGCAGCCACACTCAGTGGTACATGGGTGCCCCGGGGACAGGCTACACGGGAGATGCAAGGAGGGGGGATGTGGGGTGTCCCAGGCCACAGAGGGGATGCAAGGAGGGGGGATGTCGGGTGTCCCATCCTACCCCGACAGCTGTAGGGGAGGGAGATGGGGGTTGCATGAGGTCTATGGGATAGGGCCAGTCACTGTTCCCCCCTCGGGGATGCACCCCTGGGTTGTTGGGTGCCCGGCACCTTGTGGCAACTCGCACCCAGAGCTGCTGGTGGCTCATGATCTGCTCCTGTGCCTAGGGATAGCCGGGAGTGCAGCCAGCCGCACCGACCAGTCACCCCTGCGTGAGCTGGGGACGCAGCACCTGCAACCAGACCAGCACCTGTCCCACAGCCAGTCTGACGTGTTCTCCCCCAAATTGCCCACCCTGCTGCAGCCGCCGGAGCCTTATGGCGGAGCCAGGACCAAGGAGACATCCCCCCGCGTCAACCCCTTCTCCCAGCGCGAGGACCTGAAGGGGGGTAAGATCAAGCTCTTCGACACACCGAGCAAGTCAGTCATCTCGCTCACCTTCGACCTGCCACCCCCCATCCCGCTCCAGCCTAGCACTCCCATGACGCCCGAGCCCGTCGTGGAGGTGCAGTGTGACTTCTTGTCCCCTACCACCGCTACCCGCAGGTGCCACTCACTGCCTGCTTCCCTTGAGCTGCCCCGTCGGGGGGGCCTGGCGCTGAGCGTGGGGTCCTCCAGTCCTGACAACGACCCCCAGCCCCTGGTCTTCCACCCTCCCCCAGCCTGGGGACGAGTCTCCCCCACCAGCCCCAGGGCAGATGAGCAGATGGACTGTGGCTCTAACAGCCCCCAGCTGCCACAGCCACCACAGCCCCCACTGCTGCCCCCCAACAGCAACTTCATCCGCACAGCATCCTCGGGCACTCAGCCCTGGCAGCCAGAGCCAAAAGCACCCAACGAGCTCCTCTTCAACAACAACCATGAGGTGGTCAGCAAACCCCTGGCTTGGGGCAGTGGGCTGGATCACAGCTTCTCTGAGCTCAGCATCCCCTGTGCCACGGCGCTGGAGCGGACGGAGCGTGCGGCCATGCTGCCCGGGCACAGCTCCAGTGCCATGCTGGAGCAAGATGAGGTGCTGCCCTGCCCCGGCTGCTGCCTGTCTCCCTTCAGCTTCTCCTCTGTCTGTCACCGGCCGGCACCCAGCCCGCCCCGCTACCAGAACCTCAGCTGTGAGACCAAGAGCCTCCTCTGCTATGACCAGGGCCACCACCAGAAGGCCCAGGGGCCGGTGCTGGCGGAGCCCAGCCTGAAGCTGCCAGAGGCACAGTCCTAGTGCTGGGGACCCCTGGGGAGTGGGGCTGCGTCCGGCTGCCCCTTAGACCCCCACCTGAGCAGGTGCGGGGCTCTAGTGTGTCCCCATGATCTGTCCTCACTCTGCACTTAGTGGCTGCCATGGTGCTGCTCAGGCACCCACGCCACCAGAATCAGTCTCGGAGGTCTGCGAGGAGCCCTGGGGGCAGGCTGGGTCCCTGCTGAGGGCTGAAGTGCAATAACACCCATGCCCCAAGCATGCTCCAGCACTGCTCTGGGTGTCAGGGCTGGTCCTCCATGGGGTCTCCCCAGGTTCAAACCCTGGATGCAGGACCTGCCTTCCCCAAGGGCTCCCTCTCTGTGGGCTCTCGGGTGTGCAATGAGCCTGCTCCTCCAGGAGAACCAGGAGCTCCCCACAGCCCCCCAGACTGAGGGGTGAGTGGGGCTGGGCTGGGGGCAGAGGGGTCACTGTGTGTGTATGTGTGTGGTGGGGGATTCTGTGGGACGGGGAGGTGTCCACATGCTTTCCCACAAGCGTGGGGAGCGCGGCCAGTCCCTCATGCAGGGACATGCAGGGGTCTGGGAGAAGGATGATGCCCGCAGGGGAGTGCATGGGGAGAAGTGCCAGCACTGGGTCCCCCATGCCTACCCGATGCCAAGGGCTGAGTGCTGAGCCAGAACAGCCCCCCACATTCCCCCCAGCACACGGGGCTGGGAACAGGGCGCTGGCAGAGGGGCTGGGGTGCAGTCCTGACACTTGGGGATAAGGGGCCAGTGGGCAGTGTGGCCAGGCTGCCTGGCCCCTCACAAGGGTGGGAGCCGGCTTTCCTCCCTCCCGCACAATGCACTGGTGAATGCAGAACTCTTGTGGTTTTTATTATTAATAAAATTGCTAGTAATATATACTCAGCTTATTTAAAGTGTTCAATAAAAACTGAATGTCCCAGCAACTCAGGCTGCTGCTTCTGTCTATTGGATGCACATCAAGTGTGGAGGGGAGCCCAATTCCAAACAGTTGCACGGGCTTGCCTGGGGCTTCTGGGGAGCCCCTCGGGGACCACAAGCCAGCATGGCTCAGTCCAAGATCTCAGTGTCTCCAAAGTGGCCATCTTAGTTGAAATGGCTTCAGCTAAATTGCCATTTATTATTAGGTTCTTTGGGTTCATGCCCTTGAGTCCATGTTTGTGGTGGTACACAAGAAATCAAAGAGCAGACAAGCTGTGTGTCTTTATTGCTACAGAGTGGGTTCAGCCAGCGGACAAGACAGAGGAGTGACACACGCCACCTCCAAAAAAGCCTGCCTTTAACACCCTTTTGCGCTTTAAGCAAGCTAATTCACATAGCAATCAACTATATATGGCACATATGACCCCATAATAAACTGTGAGCATCTTCGCTTGGTTGAACATGACTTCCTCTGTTTTTGCCTGGCTGCAATGTTACATCACAGCTATTTTGCTTAATCTTCGCATTTACACGCGTGTAGTAACTATTTAAAGTCCTGATGACTTGTCTCGAAAAGCATCAGTCCACTGCTAGTGTCAGAGTTGCTTTTGCTTTTGAAAGGTACCATCACATCATACCATCCTAAAGGTCATTGCTCTACTTTCTAACTAGAATATAAACCAGCCCCCAGCACAGGCACTGAGGCTTCATGAGGCTGTTGCTGGGTTGCTTCAAAGCTGTGGCCACACTGCTCCTGGGATGAGGTCAGGCAGAATGTCCCTGCTATGGGGAGGAGACCTGTTAGGGTGTGGAGCTGTGCCATCCCCCATTTCTGCGTCCTTGCGTGCCAGCACCGCAGCTCGTGCTGTGCTGGCGATGTTACATGGCTGCAGTGCTGAGCATCAGGGCTCGGCCTGCTCTGTGGCTGGGTCCGAGCTTCCCGTTGCACACCAGCCCCTGTGCTCAGGCAGACCCAGTGTACCCCATGCAGGTGTGGGGCTGAGCTGTGGGGCCCGAACTGCTCTGCTGAAGCACATCA
Organism: Podargus strigoides; assembly: GCA_028020825.1. NCBI lineage: Eukaryota > Metazoa > Chordata > Aves > Caprimulgiformes > Podargidae > Podargus > Podargus strigoides. Next base: position 34,122,969 of record CM051663.1, on the reverse strand, counting down.
GCTGGGGGGAAATGGCCACTGCTTCCGCCTCCCCAAGCCTGCATGATGCCAGAGCGTCACTGGGAAGGACCTGGGCAACCCATGGGCAGGGGTCTGTGAGAGGGAAGGGGGTTGTTCGCACGGATGGGACATCCCAGGCAGGGGTGCAGCAAGGCTAAGCAGAGGTGGTGTGCGGTGCTGGTGCTGCAAGGGAAGGCAAAGAGTGAGGGTGAGGTGCTGCCCAGCCTCCACTGCACGCTGCAGGGATGGGAAGGCAGCTTGCAAAGGGGTATCCCCCATCTTGCCCCTTTGCTGTACCACAGCCTGGGGGGGTCTCGAGCTAGCACAGAGAGCACAGGAATGGAGACGGGCTCTATCCAGCACAGGGAGGCGTCTGCATCCCTCTCCAAGGGAGGAGATAGGTGCGCCCCATGCAGATGCCCAGGCTCCCCACTTTCCTCCTCACACACCCCACAGGCCCTGTGCACCCCAGGACTGTGCAGATCCTGGCGTGGGCACACTCACTGTGGCAGTGCTGGGGTCAGCAGCCATCACGCTATGAAAGAGGAGCTCGGCCCCACCGCCTTCTCGCAGATCCAGAGGTGCAGATCGTCAGGACCAGCGCACTGGGCAGGTTTGATACTCCCATGGCTTATTATGGCACAGGATGCATTTGACTTCCACTGCCATGGCCTGGGTGGGGAAATGACACATCAGGGGGCTGCCACTGTGCTACCCACCACCCCCTGCCAAGGGGTACGCTCACACGGCAGGGGTTGAATGCTGCAGTCAAAGGAGGGATCCCCCAGTCCACCCCTGCTGATTTCACACGCTGAAGCCTCAGCCAAAGCATCCCTGCCCTTTCTCAGGCAGGCTGAGACACAGCAAAGGGTTTTTTGCATTGCTTTTGACTCCCCTCAGCCACCCCCCTGTTTGAATCCCAGCCTCGCTGCTGGGGGATATTTCAACCCTGCAGCACCTGGCGGGGAGAGCCCAGTCCTCCCCGAGTCGATGTGGATGGCCAGAGGAGCTGCCCTGCGCTGTGGGGCTGTGGTGGGGTGCAGTCCCCACATCAGGCCTGAGGATGGAGGGGCGGGCAGCGGGCAGGGGCTGGGTACGAAGCGCCCAGCCAGATGGGTCTGTTCCTCCCCACTGCTCTCAGACACCGCAAGAGGAAGTGGTGGTGAGCTGGGGAAGGGGTGCACGTGGTAAGGAGGAGCCCAGGACCCTCTGTGGGCGGGAAGGCTTGATTTACCCACGAGGAGGGACCAGGGAGGCACGTGGAGTATAGACGTGGTGCTTGAACGCATTGTCTAGACCCCAAATAAAACTTGTGGTTTCTTTTGCCCCTTCTCACTGCCTCCTGCTTACACATGCCCTGCACATTTTTCCCCACCCAGCTCTTGGCTTTCCATTTGCACAGCCTCTAAGCATCTCATCATACCACTGCATCCACCTCCCTTCAGCCTCAGCTGCTTTGATGCTCTTTGTTGCCCAGTGCTTGTCCCTGGGACTGGGTACCAGTGGGATGTAAAGCACTTCCTAAAGCCATACTGCAGAAGAGGGGGGTTTCAGCAAGAGGCTATGTTGCCGGGTACCTTTCATAAAGGGAGCCGTCCACCCAGAACCAGGCATCCGAGGCCCCCTCGCCATCCGGGTACCCTTCCTCCAGCCAGTCGTATTCGTACCAGGGGAAGCTACCCTTCTGCAGCCCGATCCAGTATGGGATGTCCGCATTCTTCAGGAAGGTCTGGGGAAGGAGAAAAGGGGCCTTTTAGTCTCTTTTTCATGGCACCTACATGCTGCGGTGTTTGCATGGGGAGGTCATCTCCCCAAGGAGCCCCTGGGGCTTGGAGATCCTTGGGGCAGGACAGCTGAGCAGCCCTTGTGCCCTACTCCAGCTTGGACAGCATCCAGGGGTGCCAGAGCCTCTCTGCCCCATGTCCACCACCAGCCATGTGCTTCAGCGACCAGCCCAGCACCCTCCAATGTCTCAGCAGGCCAGGGGCCCCCACTGTGCTCACTTGGGGATCCCAGGGCTGGATGCACCAGCTGCTGCTCTCAGCTCCCCCGGCACCTTACCGGCACAGTCCAGCGACTCCAGGATTTGGTGACTAGGAGCTGAGAATATTTCTTCTCACACTCATCTCTGCTGTCCTCCCATGTCTTCTTCTCCGACGAGACAAAGAGGCACTTGCCCCTATACAGCAGCCAGCCTGAAGGGCAGCAATCTGGGGGCAGGGTCATGGCTCAGGTGCTTGCTCAGCCACAGATGCCCTGGGGATGACTGGGAACAGCCCCACATCTTCCCAGTAGACGTCACAGGCTCAGCCTCTGCTCCAGGCATAGCTTCAGCCTTTGGACCATCCTGTCCTCACCATGTGGCCAAAAAAGCCAGTGCTCGTGCCTTGGCATTGCACCTGCTGAGGGGTGCCAGTCCCCTTGGGCACCCCATCCCTGCTCCACCATCACCTTACCTATAGCCGTGCAGGAGCGCAGGATGGCCACAGTGCTCTCGCTGTTGTTGAGCTTTCCCTGCACCGCCTGCATGTCCTTCTCCATCTTCCCCAGGACACCCATGACACGTTCCAGCTCAGCGTCCCGGCTCCCCAGCTCCAGCCGGCTGCTGTTGCCCTCCTGCCACGCTCGCTGCAGCTCTGCTCTGGCCCACACCAGTTCCAGCCGTGTCTGCTCCAGGCTCTGCTCCCGTGCACTCACCTCCTGTGAGAGGCGGCCCTGCTCGGCCGCATGCTCCCGGGAGATGTCCTGCAGCCTGCGGGTGACCTGCCAGTCTGGGGACAGGTTGGGTGAGCTGTGGCACAGGGATGGGACAGCGCAGGCAGGGGGACATGGGACTGGCCCTGCTTGGGGGGCAGGTTGGGCAGGGAAAGGCAGGTAGATGTCTTTGTTGGATGGGAAAGACAGACAGGGCAGAAGGACCTAGCCACGAGTGGTGTGCATGGCCATGCCTCTGTTCACCCCCCCATTTTCCCACAGCACCCCCTCCAGACCAGCTGCCTCCCCCTACCAATGCTGCCCGTCCACCCCCAGCCCCAGAAGTGCTCACCCCCCTGACTCACAGCAAGCCCCCAGGGCCACAGTGGCCACCACCAGCAGCAAGCAGGTCACCAGCAGCCCCACAGGGATGCACCACCGCCAGGACCAGCGCCCTGCAAGACACAACCAACCACAGGCATCACCCGGTGAGCTGGGAAATCCCTGGCAGCCCCCAGACCAACTACCCGCAGGCAGCAGAGTGGCAGCATGATGGCACAGGTGGCACTGTGTGGGCACTTCCTCTCTCCAAGGACAGGAGTGGGAGCAACCCCAAAACACCACCCACTACCCACACCAGGACCTCCCTTGGTCTCCTGGGCTCCAGCCGGGCACTCACCTGGGCTGGGCTCGGCCCCATCCCCGTCCTGCCCCACCGGCGCTGTCTGCATGTTCTCGTAGGGGCTCTCTGCCTCGTCCATGCCAAGTGCTGTTGGAGGAAGGCAGGAGAGAGTGGCTGAGTCCACAGGGCTAGGCATGGCGGGGGCAGCATGGGGGGGTCTTGCCAGGTCTCACCTGCCTCCAGCGCCTGGCTGGCCATGCTCCGGCCCCCCATCACCTTGGCAAACCTCAGATCAGCATAAACCACGCTCTGGGCCATGTGAGCAAGTGCTGGGCAAGCCCCAAGCCCTGCTGGCTCCCACCCTGCCCTTGGGATGCCTTTCTGGGATGGTCCTGCTCCGCGGTGATTGCGCTGTGTCTCGGGGTGCAAAGGAGAAGTGCAGCTAGCATCTGCCGAAACAGAAGTTTGCTTTGAGCTGTAGCAGATGGGACCAGTGAGGCACGGCTGCAGGGACCAGCACCCTCTCATTGGTCCCAGCACCCCCAGCCTGTCCCCTCCCACGCCCCAGAAGTGCTCACAGTCCCCCAAGGCACGCGGCAGGGCAGGGCAGCACAGTTTCGGGCAGTAGCAGAGCAAGGATGGACCCAAATCTGTGATCCAGGCGAGAGCTGGGGGAGAGCAGGGCCTGCCTGGACACAGGAGCACATTGCCCAGGGGACAGCCCTGTGGAGGGCCGGAGGTCTTCATGAATGCAGATTTCCCCTCCCAGACTCCAGGAATGGGGATGTAGCTTGTGCCGCTGCCTCTCATCCTCTCCCTGGTCCCCTCCTAGAAGACCCTGGCTTCAGCATCTCACCAAGCTGCCCCCAGAGAGTTCTGCAGAGCAATGACACCCACTTTGCCTTCCCCACACCGTGTGAGAGTTAACTTGTGTTTTCACAAAGGGTTGTGAGAATCGTGTTTCTGCAGAACCGAGAAAAACACCGAGGCCTTGTACATCCAGGTGCCAGATAGTGTAGAAGGATGTGAGAACCGACTTACGCTTTTACGAAGAGTTGTGTGCGGCACTACAGAGCCAAAAACCAGGGCCTTGTACAGAGGTACCAAGTTAGAAAGGAGCCTCGTATAAAGACAACAGGCTGAACAGATTTCACAGCTCTGCATAAACAGCCGGCTGGTAAAAGAAAGACCTCTTATGGAAACTTATTGTAATAGAATGCGTCGGATAGGCTGTGAGCCTGGAGTACCCAACCAATGCAGAAACAGGAGAGAACAGCCGCGTCGGGATAAAATACTGTATGAATGCTTTCTTTTCGTTGTTAAGGCGCGCGTCTCCACTTCGGCCACGGGGTGGCGCCCCCGCCATTGCCATCGCGAATAAACCGAGCTGCTTCACCATGGTCCTCGCGTGAGCAAACTTTTTCGGCCTAAAACTTCGTTTCTCATACCCAGCACCTGGAGTATCTCCACCTCGGTTCTAGCCTCCAACCTCTGAGCTCCAGGACTGGAGCACCTCTGCTATGGAGACAGGCTGAGAGAGTCGGGGTTGTTCAGCCTGGAGATGACAAGGCTCCGGAAAGACCTTACAGCACCTTCCAGTACCTGAAGGGGCCTATAGGAAAGCTGGGGAGGGACTTTTTACAAGGGCATGGAGTGATAGGACGAGGGGTAACGGCTTTAAACTGGAAGAGAGTAGATTTAGATTAGATACTAGGAAGATATTCTTTCTTGTGAGGGTGGTGAGACACTGATTGCCCAGGGAAGTTGTGGCTGCCCCCTCCCTGGCAGTGTTCAAGGCCAGGTTGGATGGGGCTTTGAGCAACCTGCTCAAAGCCCATGGCAGGGGGGCTGGAACAAGATGGTCTTTGAGGTCCCTTCCAACCCAAACCATTCTGTGATTCTACGATCTCATAAGTATCTACTGAACTGCATCCAGAGGAAGGCAAGTTTCAGAAGGGGCACTGAGTTGGGGACCAGCTGGACACAGCCAGTTCCTGGAAGAGGAGAGGAGGTGTGCAGAGGTGCTGGTGGAGCACAGCATTGCAAGGCCACTCCCCATCATCTCTGCAAGAGCAGAAGTAGTCCTGGAGAAAGGCAAAAATCACAGCCAGCTTCAAAGGGGAGAGGAGGAAGATTTGGAAAGCTAAAGGTTGAGCAGCTTCCACCCAATCCTCATGAAGAAGATGGAACACATCCTCCTGGTCATGCAGTGGTGGCTGGGGGGAGCCCAGCAGGATGTATCGAGGGTAAATGGTGCCTGCCCAACTTGCCTGCTGCTGTGGGAGCACTGGGCAGGGGGTGAGGTGGGAGCAACGAGGGCCATTTGTCACGACTCTTTGAGGTCTGGGACACAGTGCCCTGTGGTCTCCTTGCTGACAGAGTGGGGAGATATGGCCAGGAGAGGGGGAGAAGAGCAAGAGCTCACGCTGCAATGTAGAACCCCCTTTTAGGCATTAGGGCAAACATTTCCACACAGCAGCAATGCTCAAATCCTGGAGCACACGCACAGAGGGAGAACCACCATCCTGGATGGGGACAGCCCCAGAGCCACCTGTTCCCACGTGGAAGACAGTCCCACTCTCTCTCGTCGCAGGAAATTGAGTTGATTCTTGGGAGGCTGAGCCCTGCAGTTCTGCCCAGTGCCCCACCCCCGAGCTGCATGGCCCCTCTGCCACCCTGGGTGACCCTGAGCAGTTTCGGGGTGTGGAAGACGAGAGGATGGCAGTGCTAGGGCCAATGGCAGAGCGCCAGTCCCCACAGCTGTGCTGTCCTGCTCCCATCTGCCACACATCGCAGCAAACTTCTGCTTCTGCCGAAACCAGCAGCACTTCTCCTTCGCAGCCCCAAGAAAGGGGGTCACCACGGCGAAGCACGAGCTGACAGGGCCATCGGGGCAGCCCAGGGCATGGCTCAGAGTGTGGTCTATGCCGACCTCAAGTTTGCCGCAGTCCCGATGCTCACTGCTCCTGCCTGCCACACAGCCACTGATGAGGACGACAGCCCCTATGAGAACGTGCCACAGGGACCACTGGCCACAGCGCCCAGTCCAGGTGAGAACTCAGCTGTGGCCGCTGCCGTGGGGATGCCCAGGTGGGCACCAGGTGGTGGCAGTGGGACCACGGGGTGATGACTGTGGGCACCCATCTCTTGCAGAGCACTGGCCCCGGCGTTGGCGTGTACCAGCAGGGCTGCTGGCAGCCAGCCTGCTGCTGCTGGTGGCCACTATGGCCCTTGGGGCTTGCTGTGAGTCGGGTCATGGACTGTGGGATGGGGGACAGCTGGGGAGGGGGGCACCAGGAGCAGGTTTGTGGCTGGGTGACAGCCAGGCTCCTGGGGGGTTGTCAGGACCAGGGGGTGCCAGGGCTGATGGGGTGGGGGTGGGGGTGGTTGCTGCCTCTTGCATGGCTGCTCGGAAACATCCTCTACCTGCCTAGGCTGCTTTCCCATTGCCTCCCATGGCTTTCACTTTCTTTCTCTGCGCTGTCCCTTCCCTTGCACTCCCCATGCCTTCCTCCTGCTCTCCCTTTGCCTCCCACTGCCTCCTATCACCTTCATTTTCCCTTCCTATTGCATTCCCATTGCCTTCCATTGCCTGCCCTTGGCACTCTTGGGGCTGCTTTGTCCTCCCCATGGCCTGGCCATGCCCATCCTGCCTCCCCCACACAGGGCCAGTCCCATGTCCCCCTGCCTGCGCTGTCCCATCCCTGTGCCACAGCTCACCCAGCCTGTCCCCAGACTGGCAGGTCACCCGCAGGCTGCAGGACACCTCCCGGGAGCACGCGGCCGAGCAGGGCCGCCTCTCACAGGAGGTGAGTGCACGGGAGCAGAGCCTGGAGCAGACACGGCTGGAACTGGTGTGGGCCAGAGCAGAGCTGCAGCGAGCGTGGCAGGAGGGCAACAGCAGCCGGCTGGAGCTGGGTAGCCGGGATGCCGATCTGGAAGATGCCAGGCAGGAGCTGGCTGCACTGAAGGAGGAGATGCGGGAGGTACAGGGAGAGCTCAGAGCCAGCAAGAGCACCGTGAGCAGCCTGCGTGCCTGCATCAACACAGGTATGGCCGTGTCAGCGTGGGGGACGGGGCATGATGCTGCCGAGGAGACGTGGCTGAGCATCCGTGGGAGGGCGAGTGCCTGAGCTGTGCCCCTGCCCCCAGATTGCTGTCCCTTGGGCTGGGTGCTCTACAGGAGCAAGTGCCTCTTCGTCTCGGTGGAGAAGAAGACATGGCAGGAAAGCCGTTACGACTGCATGAGGAAATCCGCTCAGCTGCTGGTCCAAGGCGACTGGCAGTCATGGACAGTGCCGGTACAGAGCAGGGGGGCTGCAGCAGCCCGGGAGGGTGGGGGCGGTGGTGGGGCCGGGCAGAGCCTGTGGGGCCAGGGGCAGCGGCATCTGTGGAGGTGCTGGGGAGGTGCTGCAAGCCCAGGGTGCGCGTCCTGACGGGCTGCAGGGAGGAGCATGATCAGCCCTGGGGCTCCTGGGCACCAGGGAAGGGATGGGCATGGGGAAGGTGTTGACAGCTTCTCTCCTCCCAGCATTTTGTGCATGATGCCATGTACTGGATTGGAGCACAATTTTCTTCTGATCCGAAGAGTCCTGTTGTATGGCAGGGCAGCCAGCAGTTCAACTTGTAAGTGCAACAGCCCTTGGCACAAGCACCTGCCCTTTAGCCATGCCGGGGAGCTGCTGCTTCACCCCTGTGAGACCCCCCTGGCAAAGGGGGTGATGCTCCTATGAGCAGTGCCCCGAGGGAGGGGGTCCTGGGCAGAGCCCAGCTGTGGGACGCACTGCTGGATCTCTATGTGGCAGAGCAGGAGGCCAGGGGAGAAACTTGGCCCTTCCTCAGACTGGTCCCAGTGCCAGACACCCTGCCTACCCCAGTGGGAAGAGGTGTCTATGGTGAGGATGCTGTCACTGCCCCTTCTGAGATGTGTCCTCTCTTCTTGGTACAGCTATAATGTAGACTGCGGCCTGTCAGTTAATGGGAAAATACAGAGTTCTAAATGCTGGAAAAAGTACCAGTGGATCTGTGAGCAGCACCCAAAGCTAAGCAGCGCATCTGAGACCTTCCTTCCTCTCCTGGACAAGGACTGACTGCTGCCACCCCACTCTATCACAGGACTCGGGGACAGGAGCTGGGAGTGTACCCTGAGACACTCTCCCTTGTGCACGCCTTGCCTCCACCGCACTGCAAAGTGCTGGGAAAGGTTGTCTGTATTTTAAAGCAAGGCTCATGGAAAACAGACCTTATTCCCTCTCTCACACTGACACATACATTTATACCACCTTGCACCTGCTTTTGCGTGTCCCGTGTGCCTCAACCTGTGCAGTGCACAGTGACCTGGGACTCCTGTGCAGAGCCTAGCTCCAGTGTGGGATGTGCTATTTTAATATTTTTGGAGCTGGGGGATGACGGCGCTATTGGTGTCCCCAACCTGTCTTCTTCAGGGAGTCCTGTGGATTTACTGCCTGTCCCTTCCCTCAACATCAACAGCTCCATCCTGCCCTTTCTTCTGCCTCCGTCACCTGCTTAGGGCTCAAGGCTGGGCCTTGCCTGGGGAGGGTGCAGGCAGTGGTGCCATCAACATGAGAAACTGCTGGGAAGCCCTGAGACCATGGGGGAGATGGGGAAGCACTGAGGGAGGAGTCCTGAAACCATGGGAGGTGAATGAGGGAACCCTGAGGCCATGGTAGGAAAGAAGGGTGCAGAGAGGAGTGTTAAGATGGTAGGGGAGAGAGTGGAGCACTGGGGAGGCTTGGGAACATAGGGGAAAGGGGAGACCCCTGCCACCCCAAGGAAATATCCCTAAGACCATGGTGGGAGCAGAGCTGCCAGGGGGGTTAAGAGCCCTGACCCTGACTCGTCTGGGATGGGTCGGGGAGTCCGGGGACAGTGCTGAACTTCCCTGTCTCACTCAGTGGTTCTGCAGAGGGGGATGAGGTGGGCACCACTTCACTAAACTGGATGTGGGCAGCTCCTGGGAGAGGAGATGTGGAAGGAGGCTGGTGGAGCCAGCCCACAGCATGGCAAGGCTGGGACAGGATTGCAGGACGTCCCCTGCAATCTCAGCTGTCATGCAAAACAAGGACTTGCTGTGTCTGGGTTGTTTTAGGCAGCCCAGATGTAGTCTCCCTGGTGCCCACAGAGGAGCAGGCTCCCTGCCCCTGCAGCCCTGAGCTCCAGTCACCACTGCCCACAGTGTCATTGGGCTCTGCCACCATGAGGACACATTGCTAACTCCTGTCCAGCCTGTGGTTTGTGGGTCTCCCAGGTCTGTGTCATATGGCTGTTTACTTCCCCATCTTCACATGTGGGGTTTCTCCTTCCCTCCCAACTGCAGGACTCGCCCTTTCCCCCATTCAACATCAGCAGGGTCCCATCACCCAGGTTCTCCAGGCCCCTCTGAACAGCAGTCCCATCCTCCAGTATACTGACTACTGCCCAGTTTGGTATTGGTCCTCCAGTTGGCTGAGGCCATTCCCATCCCATCATCTAGGCTACCAGTGAAGGCTTCAAGGAGCATTAGCCTCAGTATCAATAGCACAGGAAAGTTGCCAGCTGGATGAGGGCATCGCTGACACCCCTCTGCAGCCCTCCCGCAATCCAAGTTTCCACCCACCTTCTTCTCCTCTTCTGGCCACATGTCCCCACTCTGCCAGTGAGGAGACCATAGGAAACCATGTCCCAGACCTCAAAGGTTCATGATAAATGGCCCCCATTGCTCTCCCCTCATCCACAGCCCAGTGTTCCCACAGCAGCACGCATGTTTGGCAGGCATCACTTCTCCCTGGGCCTGGACCATCACATGCCCAGGAGAACGTGCTCCATCTTCTTCCTGGGATCAAGGGTCTTCTTCGACTGGGAGACCAAAGCACAGCTCTGGGACAGGCTATGGCCAAGGGCAGATGATGGAGGGAGGAGAAAGGACATGACATGAGCCAGCGGCAGGAGTGGCAGAGGCAAGGGGCAGCCAGTAAAACCAAAGGATCCCCCAATGGGGACAGTCTGGGGACACCAATGGCACCATGATACCCAGCTTCACAAGGTGCAAGAGGCACCTCCCAAACCAGCCCCAGGCCCATCCCTTCCCTGGTGCCCAGGAGCCCCAGGGCTGATCATGCTCCTCCCTGCAGCCCGTCAGGACGGGCACCCTGGGCTTGCAGCACCTCCCCAGCACCTCCGCAGATGCTGCTGCCACTGGCCCCACAGGCTCTGCCCGGCCCCACCACCGCCCCCACCCTCCCGGGCTGCTGCAGCAAGGGAAGGGACAGCACAGAGAAAGGAAAGTGAAAGCCGTGGGAGGCAATGGGAAAGCAGCGTAGGCAGGTAGAGGATGTTTCCGAGCAGCCATGCAAGAGGCAGCAACCACCCCCACCCCCACCCCATCAGCCCCGGCACCCCCTGGTCCTGACAACCCCCCAGGAGCCTGGCTGTCACCCAGCCACAAACCTGCTCCTGGTGCCCCCCTCCCCAGCTGTCCCCCATCCCACAGTCCATGACCCGACTCACAGCAAGCCCCAAGGGCCATAGTGGCCACCAGCAGCAGCAGGCTGGCTGCCAGCAGCCCTGCTGGTACACGCCAACGCCGGGGCCAGTGCTCTGCAAGAGATGGGTGCCCACAGTCATCACCCTGTGGTCCCACTGCCACCACGCACTGCCCGGTACCCAGTTCCCAACCTGCACCAGTGTATCCCCATGGTGGTGGTCATGGCCAGGCTCTCACCTGGACTGGGCGCTGTGGGCACTGGCCCCAGCAGCACATTCTTGTAGGGACTGTTGTCCTCATCAGGGACTGTGGGGCAGGTGGGGATGGTGAGCGTCGGGGCTGCAGCAAATTTGAGGTCAGCGTAGACCACACTGTGGGCCATGTGGCTGGACACTGCTCCAGGCAGCAGCAGATCAAGGACTGGGTACTGCTCTGCTCTGCCGTGGTCAGATGGCAAGACCACGTAGGGTGGAGCCACTTCTTTGTGTGCAGAAAAGGAGAAGTAGTTGCTTTATTTGCAAAAAGTGGTTCTATTTCTGAGGCTGCTCTTGCTTCGGGGGTTGGGGAGGTGAACGAGCCCCATCCCAGTCAGTATGCTCTCCGTCTTCCTCCCCAGGCTGCAAGGAACTCCCAGAGCCCATGTGTACTGGGCACAGTGGGGCCATGCTCCCTCATGTATCACCTTCCCCATCCCAGCCCCTGCTCAGGAGACAGGATGCAGTGACTGTGTGGGCTTGGTCCTTCGCATGTGCCAGGAAGGACTCCCAGAGATGTCCTTGGTGGAGCTGCATGCTGCTGGCACAACAGAGGTGGTCTATATTGAAACCATAATAGCCCCCAGGATCAAACCCCTCCAAGCCAAGCCCCAGCAGACCTTTTAGACTCTCACATGTCACCCAGTCTCAAAGCAACATGAGGGTGTTTGCTATGACCTCAGACTGGGCAGGAACCAGGAGACAAGCTGCTGCCCAGCCCAAGCCTTCAGTGGGACAGGGGGGCAATCTCTCTGCTGCCTTTTCTGAGCAGCATAAAGCCCTGGCAGCCACCATGATCAGAAAGTGCAGAGCTTTGTGGGGACCTGCACCATCCTGCACAGGAATTGCTCCACACTGCCACCAGACCATGAGGAGGCACAGGTCAATGCTGGCTCCCAGCCACTTCCTTCAGTGCTGCAGCAGCTGCCATTTCCCACTGGTGCAGGATGCACCTCCATCTCACCACCCTCATCCCCGAAGCAAGCCACAGCATCCAAGTACCAGAGTTTATTGGCAAAGTGCAGAGATCCAGGAGGGTAAAGAGGTCTGAGTGAGGAGGCAGTGACACCTGGGGATGCCCGTGTGCTGGGCCAGGCAGAGAACAGGGTGATGGGACAGCCAGGCTGGAGGTCCCCACAGTCACCAGGGCCCTGCACAGGTGTGGGTGGTATTTCCCCAGAGGAAGGTGGGAGTCAAGAACCAGAGCCACTGCAGGGTGGCTGCACTCTGCACACAAACCCAGCCAAGGGCTTCTCTGCACAGGCCACCGGACAGCCCTGAGCCTGACACCCTGCCACATGCCAGAAAGGAGCTGGTGGAGCACTAGATTGGGAAGAGCCTGCAGGGAGAGAGCCAGCTGAGTTGGGATGGGCAGGATGGGCTGGGGTTGTCCCAGCAGCAGCTCCTCCAGCAGAGGACCAAAAGCTGCAGAGATGCTGTGGAGGTAAAGCTCACCCTCTCCCCACTCCTCCCAGTTAGGACACATGCTCTGATCCCCTTCCACCCTACCCTGCCTGTTTAACATCCAACCCCATTTTGCACACAGCACCCCCAGGTCCCTCCTGGCAGGGCTCACCACCAGCTGCAACAAGCAAAGCCCCATGCTGGGAACCTGCTTTTGGGCAGCCCTCCAGCCCCTCACCCAAGCAGGGTGTGGACATCAGGGTCAGGGCCCTGCAATCCTCCCGTCCCTAAAATGCCCTAGTGCTGTCCTGGGACGATGAGAGTTCACCAAGACATGGAACATGTCCCTGCACACCAGTGCCTATCCTCCTGTCACCTCCTCGAGCCCTGGTGCTGGACCCTCAGCAGCCCTGGCTGGGGACAAGATGACAGCCTCAACCCTTCAGTGTGGTGCCATCCAGCCAATTCCAGTCAGACCCAGAGCCGTCCCACTTCAGCCCCATGTGAAAGTCCTCCGTGTTGGCTGTGTGCACCAGGAGAGCCTAGCACAGGAGAGGACCTGCATAAGCTCCCCAGGGGGACATCCAGCCCCAGCCATGCAATTCATGATGGGGGCTGTGCAGTAAGGGCACAGCATTGCTGGCCCCCTGCCTGGAGGCTTGGCTGGGCTTTGGGCAGGTGAGCCAGAGCCAGAGAGCTAAGGCAATGATGGTGATGGCTGAGTGAATGCTGAGGGACCTTTTGAGGTGGTTACTACCACAGCCCATGCCTGTGGGGAGCTGGAGAGGCCAGGATGGACACACTCACCAGGGTGGCATTGGCTCAGATGGTGACCAGTTGTGCCCCTCTGGAGCAGCAGTCTTCTCTGCTCTGCTCCCAGCATTTTTTGGCAGAGGAGAAGTAGTAGCACTGCCCCATATCCCAGAGCCAGCCAGCCGGGCAGAACTGGCGTCACCCTGTGCACCAGAAATGCAGCCTGCAGGGGCAGCTGGGATGGGGCAGCTGGAAGGGACTGCCACCAGCCCCCGCCCAGGGGACTGGAGGGTGACAAGCTGCAGACAGTGCCAACTGACCCAGCACATTCCTGTGGCTGCCCTGCGGAGACAGCCCTCCCTTTGCCCTTACTCTGGAGCTCCCAGCTCCCACATCCCAGCCCCAGCTCCCCAGTGGGAGATGGGTTGATTACATGAAGATGCTGGCATTGGGCACGTGGGTCAGGGAGGGGAGCTCCAGGTTTGAGGGTGTAATACAAACATCATTTGCAAAATGCTGGGAGCACAGTCAAGATTTCAGCTTTACCAGAGACTGGTCAAAAGAGAGCACCCGATGTCAGCCAGCACATGGACACTTATGGCAGCCGTGAGCCTGGTGCTGGTGGCATTCCTGGGTGATGCTGGGCCATTCTGGGGTGATCTCTTCCAAAGGGGCCCCAGCAGTGCAGCCTGTTCAGCAACACTGGGGCAGCTATGCATGCCATGAGCCAGGGGACAGGTATCAAGGGTGAAGGCAGATGGGGCAGGGGGTATAGACATGTTCTAGAGTAGGGACAGATCCTGCATCTTGAAAGGAGCAATCAGGCCCTCTCCAAACCTCGTCCAGGAGCCTGCTGGTCTCTCTTACCTCGCAGGGCCTGTCACCCACATATGGGGCTCTCTTCCATCCACCAGGAATGACGGGTGCAGCTCACCTGTTGCCCTAAATCTACAGAAGAAGAGCACAAGACTGTCCCCGCCAACCCATGGCTCCTGCTCCCAGAAAAACCCAGTGCCCTCTCCCATGGGACAGCCTCACAGCTGCAGCAGAGGGCATCCTCCCTTAGGGTGACGTGCCAGCCAAGCCCACCAAGGTCCTTGTGGCTTTTGCTGTGCTTGGGAACTCATGACACCACAGGCTTTTGGGGAAACTGCTTTTGCCTTTCAGTTTCAGCATTATGGCTCTCCCTCCTGTCTTCATTTCATCGCCATGTGATGGAGCAGGATGCCCCAGTGCTGTCCCCAAGCCCATGCTGTCCCCCGGCCTTCCTCTCCCAGACAGGCAGATGAGGTCTTGCCTCAACAACTTTCCTGCTTACCCCAGAACATGCAATGCCCTCGGCCCCAAGCAGGAGGACCCAGCTCCATGGGCAAACTGCAGCTCTGTCTGTTGGTACATGAGCCCCATGGTGCCAACCCTGACACCAAGACCCTGGCCAGAGAAATCCAGGGGCAAACAGGTACCCACAGTGGAAGCTCAAGCCAACAAGGACCATTTGTGCCAGTAGGAGCAGCAGAGAGAGGAAAGCCAGGCTGAGGGCTGCCCAGCACCAGGGAAGCACCACCTGCTGAGGAACTGAGAAAGGGAGTTAACCTGGGCCCTGGGGACTTGGTGGGAACAGTGGGAACCCTTCAGCCCGGAAAGGTCTGTAAAGCCTGGTCAGGGACTCAGGAAGCAGTGGGGGAACCCAGGAAAACTGAGGGAGAGCCCATCTGCAGTACCTTGACACTTCTAGAAGTTCTCTCCCTGCAGATAACACTTGGCACAGGAAGCAGAGAGCAGAGCAAGGGGGTACCTGTGTGTGCTGTGGCACTGGGTGCAGTGGGCATCCCCTGCCCTTGGGCCCCTCCTGCCCCCCACGCCAAGAGCAGGAGGTCTGCAACAGGGCTGGAGAGGAGCTGTTTGGGAGGGGATACCAGAAAGAAGGGGGCTGGGGGAGTAGGGCTGTTGGAATGGCTCTGTAGAGAGCAATGGGAGTCAGGAGGGCAGGGGAGACGTCAGGAGAGCTGGGGTGCCAGAGGCAGGGTGCACCATGCCATTACCTGGGGGGGGCGGGGGCAAGCAAAGATTGGTGTACATGACCCCCTTTTCCATCCTCCCTCGGTCTCTCTCTCTGCGCCCCACAGGGGAAGCAGCAACCCCTGCCAGCCCCCTTTGGCAGCCGGGTGTGATGTGAAATGGAAAGTGTAATTTCCTGGCGAGGTCCCCAGAGCCACCACCTGGGCCACAGCCCTGGGGGGGTCACAGTGCTGCCAGCAACCAGGGAGAGTGAGAGCCCCAGCCAGGCCAGCATCCAGGCGTTCCTGACACAAGGGAACCCTGCACCCTTGGCTTCAGGGCAGTGAGTGGTGCGGATGGCTGCTAGCTCGGATGTGGTGCCAGGGCTGGGCTGGGCAGATGTATCAAGTCTGCCTTCCCTTCTCCAACCCCTCCATGCTCAGCAGATCTGTCCTAGAGACTGTGCAGGGGACCAGGACATGGGCCCCTGCCTGTATCCCCAGGCTCCCAGCTCTCAAAGCAGGAAGGCTGCGGAGTGTTTGCTCAAACGTGGCTTCTGCTGCCTTTTTTGCATGGGGCTGCAGCTGCATCTCAGCCTTGGGAAGTGGGGGCCTGGAGTGCTCCTTCCCTTCCCCAAGCCTTGAGGGCTGCGGTGATGGGCAGCCCTGCTGTGCCCTCGGGGGTGGAGGGCAGAGTCCCCCAGCCCCTCCAGGGATGCTCCTGCCCCCGGCCCCCGGCGGCACCGCGCACCCCATCCCTACAGCCAGGCCGTACGGGATGCCTGCGGGCAGACAGCCACCCTCCGCCGGGATGGCGGGTGATGGGGGGGTGGATGGCGTGACCAGGACTACGTTTCCCAGCGGCTCCTCCCGGGGCTGCACATGCTCGGTGCGGCTCCGGCGACTCCCGGCAGCTCCCGGCGCGGCGCCCGGTGCAGCGCAGGGGCGCTCGGCGCGGCTCCCGGTGCGGCTCCTGGTGCGACTCCCGGTGCAGCTCCGGGTGTGGCTCCCGGCGCGGGAGAGTCCCGGTGCGCCCACGGGAGCGCAGGGCCGAGCCCCGGGGCTGAGCGCTGCCCACCCCAGCCCTACCAGCGGCCAGGGGCCGAGCGTCCCCCGGCACCCACCATCTCCCCGGCAGCATGCCCCGCGGGCGAGCCTGGACGCAGGCGGAGGTCGGCAGCCTGCTGGCGCTGGTGGGGGGCTCGGGGGAGGCCGCCCTGCTCATGGCCTCCACGTCGCGACCCAACGAGGCGCTGTGGCGGGAGATCTCCCAAGGGCTGGCGGCGGCCGGCTACGGACGCAGCGTGGCCCAGTGCCGCTCCAAGTGGAAGGCGCTCAAGCAGGCTTTCCACTCGGAGCGGGAGACACGCCGGAGGGCCGGCTGCCACTCGCCCCGCCTGCCCCCGCACTACCGAGCCATGAAGAGCATCTGGAAGGCAGCGGGGCGGCCTGTCTTCGGCGAGCGGAGGATGCCAGGTGGGTGCCGGGGATGGGCAGATGGGCTCGGTGAGGTGGCTGGAGATGGGATACTGGGGGGGCACTGGTACTGCACGGCGGCCACACAGGGTCCCTCGATAATCTCTTTCTCTTCCTCCAGACCTGGTGAAGTTGCCCCCTAGGAAGCGCAGGTCAGCCCTCACCACCCGCTCTCCATCCTCACTAGAGCCGCCAGGTACCCATGGGCTCGAGTGGGGCTTGTCCTGGCTGTGGGGTGGCTGGGACCCCTCATCTCCTGGTTATTGAAACTCTTTTCTGCACCCCCCACCGTCCCTCTGCAGAGCACAACATTGGTGGGGACACCCCCGGCATGCTGCTGTCCCCGCTGCTGCAGAGTGCGAAGGACGAGCCAGAGAGCTGTAAGTACCAGTCTGCCCCGCTGCACCGGGCTGCACGGCCATGGCTCCAGCCCAAGCCCATGCCAACGTGGTGGGAACAGGGGGTTTAGAGAGTTGGGGGCCCATCACAAGTCCCTCAGCAGGGATGCTCGTCAGTGGGGGTGCTGGGACTTCTCTCTCCAGAGGCTTTGGCTCCGAACCAGCCCCAGAGCGTGAGAGGATGGGGATGTCTGGGATGGGGCAGGAAGGAGTCCTCAGCTCTGACCCAGCCTGAGGCCATGGCAAGGCTGCTGGCTGCCCCATGGGAGGTTTCAGGGCTCAAGATCTCTTAAGGGACAGTGACCCTGATCTAGTCCAGGGGGCTCTCATGGCTGTGTTGCACTGCAGGGCATGTGACACCCCTTCCCTCCGCACATCCCGGCTCCTCCCTTCCCCAGTAACACCATAAAGCTTTGGATGAGTTAGGACTGGGTGTGAGGGTCAGACATGCCTGCAGCTCCCCTGCCCTGCAGCCCATCCAGGGGCGGATCCTGCACCCCCCTCACTGCACACTCCTGGGGATGTGTCCCTGGGTCTGATTTGCGTGGGCACCCCAGCCAGTGTCCCACACTGGGTAATTACCTTCTGTCTCCCTAAATTCCCCCTGCAGTTGCAAGTGGATGTGGGATTCTCCTTCACTTCCAGTCCTAATCTGTTGTGTAGCGTTGCTGCGTGCTGCTACGCCGCTGCTGCCTTCCAGCCCAGAGGTGGCTGCATTGCAGTGGTGGGTGAGTGACTCCTGCTTTTGTATCTAGCTTGTGAAACGCTTTGGGGCCCTGCAGGGTGCTGTGGAGCTGTGGCTAGGGCAAGTCGGGCTGCGGGGCTGGCTGGGGCAAGCCAGGCAGACCCCAGGCTGGTGGTGATCCCCCAGCAGACAGCGTATCTCTCCTTTCTGCTCTCTCCCAGCAGCCAGTGGGGACCACGTCGCTGGATTGCTACCCACTCCCCCTGCTGTGCCACGTAAGGCTTTCCTTGCCCCGCTCAGCCCAGTAAACCCCCTCAGCCCCATGGGCAGGGTCTGATATGGTTCTCATTGCTTCCTTCCCCTTCCCTTCCTGGGTGAGTACTATGCCCAGGCCACTGTGCTTGTGCGCCCCAGGGCAGGAGGCAGTGATGGCTCACAGGCTGGGTCTGCTCTCCTTCCAGGCTGTCACACTGCCCTGAAGCAGGAAAGAGCCGAGCAAAAGGCTGGTAAGTGTTTACAGTTTCGAGCAAGTCCCCCAGCTCTGTGGGGCAGCTCTTTCCAGTCCTGTCCTGCCCATGGGGATGGAGGGTAGTGACTCCCGCAGGAAGTGCCCTCGTGGGGCTCTCTGATAGGATCAGGCAGAGCACAGGGCTTGGGTGGCTCCAGCACTCTAGTTGCTCCCTCCATGCCAAATCCTCATGGTAGGTTTTCCTGGTGAGACGTCCCCGGGGATGGGAAGAGGAAACCGAGTGCTGCCAGTGGCCACCATGGCCACAGGCTCCCCTGAGACAGCTGCCATCAGCGAGCAGCCAATGGCAGGTGAAGAAGTGTCAGATGCAAGCCTGCATGGTGGGTCCTCCCTGCAGCATCCCAACAGCCTCAATGGGGGCTCTCGGAGCTGTGGTGAGAGTTTGCTGCCACTGACCCCACCTCTCACCGCAGGCTCCAGTGTGGCAGGCTTGCTCCAGAGCGTCCAGCAGCTGCTGGTGCAGATCCTGCAGACGTCACGGCAGCAGCAGGCGCTGCTGGAGAGTCTGGCCAGCGACACCGTCTCCAATCTCCACCTCCTCTCCCACAGCCTGGTGCAGGTGGGTGAGACCCTGCACCAGCTCCTGCTCCGGCCACAGACCCACCCTGGCCTCCTCAGCCACTATGTCCCCCATGTGCCTCTTTTTGAGGGTAGCCCTGGGATGCCCTGCTCCCCTGCCACTCCCCACACCTCCCGGGATGACAAAGAGGAGCCTCGGGTGTCCCCTGCAACCGGCTGCACCCCCCCATGACTGACACCATCCTCAGCCTTAGAGGCAGCAACTTCACTACACAGCCACAGTACAAATCTTTATAGCAGAGGCCCTGGATATTTTGGAAATTTATAAAAGAGAGACATTTTAATAAAATTAAAAATAGCTTTTGTACCAGCAGCAGCAATCTGACTGATTCTTTCCCCCTCTCTGGGGGACATTCCTCTTTTCACTTTCGAGATGAGCAGAAGGGGAAATCATCTATTTACAGCCTCTGAGAAACTCCCAGGCCACACACCACACCGCAGATGTACTTTCTTTGCTCCTGCCCACCCCTCGACCGCTTCCAGTCGCGCCTGGGTCTGGCAGAACCCTGACCTGGAGAACGTGCTGCTGGACTGCGGAGGAGA
This sequence comes from Podargus strigoides, assembly GCA_028020825.1. Taxonomy (NCBI): domain Eukaryota; kingdom Metazoa; phylum Chordata; class Aves; order Caprimulgiformes; family Podargidae; genus Podargus; species Podargus strigoides. The sequence continues at coordinate 34,103,552 of CM051663.1, read as the reverse complement.
GCAGGGCTGCTGCCAGGAGGAGGAGGAGGGAGCCCAGACAAGGCACAGGCTGCATCCTTCTGCAGGGGAAGGGGCTGGGGTGGGTGATTCTGGGCAGTGCTGGGGCTGGAGAGGCAGCACGTGCAGTGGCTGTGGTCCCTCAGTCACCTGGTCCTTGGCAGGTCACTTCCATGAGGTGAGCTGAGTCTGTCACAGCCGGTGCTGAGGACTCACAGAATGCTGCAGTGAGCCCCCTCCGGCTTCCAGGGCTCAGGACATGGATCACCATCAGATAGCAATAGTTGTAGGCATGCCGTGGTATATTGTGCTTGGCAAAGCAGTCAGTTACTCTTGCCTGGACCCCCACCATCTCCACCAGGATGCCCACATCCTCTATGGAGATGGGGCAGACCTGTGATGTGGCTGCCTCCAGAATCTAGATGAATCTGGACTAGGTGATCTTCGGAGGTCCCTTCCAACCCCTTCCACTCTGTGATCTTTTGGCCACGTCCGGGGAGGGATTGTAGCCAATGCCAGTGACGTAGGGCAGGTAGACATCAGGACAGTAGTCCTACCATGCCACGTGCCACTTGCTGGAGAGCTAGTGGGTGATCTGCTGCTTGCCCCAGAAGAGGGACCCCACGTAGAGGCCAGCCTGTGCCAGGTCAAGCCCAGCCAGGAAGGTGGGCAAGCAGTCCATGTTGAAGCAGTTGTCATCCATCTTGGGGAGGCAGTGAGGCCAATACTGCTCAGATGCCGTGCATGATCTTCAGGGTGATGTTGCAGTACATACCCCTGTAGCTCCCCAGCAAGGTGTCCCCAAACTTCTGTCCTTCCCAGTGCACACCCCAGCCCACTGCTGCTTCAGATGCCTGCCCCACCAGAAACATCATCTGCCAGAAGCTTGCCAGGGCACCCCAGGTCATCCAGATGACATTCCGAGCCTCCGCATGGCCCAGCACAGACATCACGAGGATGAGCAGCACATGCCAGCCAGCTGGGGCAACTCGCATGTGGCAAGCCGCGGAGAGGGGCCAGGGGCATGGCCAATGGGGCCACCAGCAACATGGCTGGGGATGGCAGGTGCTACAGCAACAGTGAGCAGCAATGTCACAGCCCGGCCAGCATCTGGCACGGGAAAAGCGTGGGCGAGCAGTGCTGGGAAAGCCCGTCACCTCTCGCAGCACCATACCTTGTCCCATGCCAGCTGCATGCCCTGGGTCAGAGAGAAAGGCCATGCTGCGGAGGCACGCTGGCCCTGTGGCACAGGGGTAAGGGAGCCAAAGCCCATGGGGGCTGCCGGGAGCAGGGCCAACCCTGCTGGGGATGGTGCTCCCACAGTCACACAAAAACCCTCCTCTGTGCTCCCGAGCAGGGAACAGAAAGCGTCTGGCTGCCAGCCAGCAGCTCTGGCCCCAAGCCTCAGGTCGGTGACCTCACAGCTCTGCCCAGGCTTTATCCCCCCAGGGGCGGATCAGGGTGAGTGAGGGCTGGAGAAAGGTGGGATCTCCCTTCCTGAGCCAGGCCACTTGCAACAGTGATGCTGCAATGGGAGGGCACCTTTGGGCTGTGATTGCCCATCCTCCCCACCACCCTGCTCTGCTCCCTGTCATCCTGCCGTGGTCCCCACTACCCTGCTGTGCTCCCCATCATCTTACTGAGCTTCCCTGCCTTCCTCCCTGCCATCCTCCCTCCAGCCCTAGGACACCGTGGCACCCATTCCCCAAGCCCTGGGGGTGCCAGTGCAGTGGGGCAGGCTGTTCCCCTGCACAGAGAGGGGGCAGATTCCCAGCAGGAGGTGAAGTACAGTGAGGGGTGCCTTGGGATGGGGTGCAGTAGGGAGCTGGCTGCAGGCGAGGGTAGGGTGGCAGCAGGGACTGCAGCGGGGTGCTCTGTGGTTTGCAGATTGGGGTGCGTGGCGTGGCATTGGAAGTGCAGTGGGAGAGAGCAACGTGCAGTACCAGCAACTGGGGAGATTAGACTGAAAGCGCAACGGGGTGCGTGGGGTAGCAGTGAAGGTGCAGTGGGGTGCAGTGGGGTGCCGGGGATGTGCAGGGGGGGTGAGGCTGCAGCGAGGGTGAAGGGAGGTGCGGGAGGGTGCAATGGGATGACGGGGGGCAGCAGGGGGTGTGCAGGAGGGCTGTGGGGCTGCAGCGACAGTGAAGGGAGGTGCGGGGGGTGCAGTGCCAGCACACCGGTGCGCAGTCGGGGCCGGGGGGCTGCAGCGGACGTGCGGCACAGTCCATACGGGCCGGGGGCGGGGCTAGAGTGACGGCTCGGCAGCCAATAGAGGATCAGGGAGGCGAGGTAGGGGCGTGTCCAGGTGAAGACCCGCCTCACCCCCAGGGGCGGGGACAAGGGGCACTCTACCCAATCGCAGAGGCTGCGGCGGAGCACAGGCCAATCACGCCACGGGGGAGGGGCGGGGCCAGGCATGGGGGCGGTTCCCCCGGGACGTGGCGGTGGGGATCTCCGTGCAGGCGGGGACCCCTGGGCAGTGCGGCTCGGGGCACCCCCGGGGCTCCGGCAGGTGTTTGGCAGCCGCGTGCCCCCGGGCTGCGTCATCGCCGTCCCCCCAGGACTGCCCCCCCAGAACGGGAGGTCGGCCCCTCAGTGCAAAGGGGATGAGCCCCTCCCCGGGGTTTGCTTCACACACCCCCGGTGCAGGGTGCGTGGGCTGGGCTGCTGGCCAGGCATGGGGTGTTCTGCCAGGGGCATGCTGTGGCACTCACACTGCACCCCCTGCTCCTTTCCCTGCCACAAAAGCACACCATGCCGCACAGCTTGGGGGGACCCCTGCCCACCCCAGCTTGGGCACAGGGGGGTGCCAGCGGGGCAGTGGGGCAGGGCTGGACCCCAGCCCCTTTCTGGTGAGTCCCTAGGCCTGGGACGCAGACAGATCACCCACACCACAGAATCACAGAACAGCCTTGGCTGGAAAAGACCTCTAAGATCAACAAGTTGAACCATTAACCCAGCACTGCCAACATCACCACTACACCATGTCCCTCAGCACCTCATCTACATGTCTCTTAAATACCTCCAGGGATGAGGACTCCACTCCAGGAAGCTGTAGAGAGCAATGAGGTCTCCCCTCAGCCTCTTCTTCTCCAGACTGAACACCCCCAGTTTCCTCAACCACTCCTCATCAGACTTGTGCTCCAGACCAGCTTCGTTGCCCTTTTCTGGACACGCTCCAGCACCTCGTTGTCCTTCTTGTAGTGTGTACTGGGACATTTCAACTCACCACCTGCAAGGGGAGAAGGGGTTGACACCGAGGGGATGCGGGTGTGGAAGGGTCTGGGACTGCCAAAGCCATCGGCCATTCCTGGGGGTGTCCACTTGAAACAATCTCTGCACCCAGTGACATCCCTTCCTTTCCAGTCAAAGGCAGTGTGCCAGGCCAGGGCGACAGATAGGAGAACAAGGGGCAAGCCTGGGGAGAGGAAGGCAGGCTTCTTCTGAGGCACACAAGGCCTTTTCCAGACTGGAAATGAAGGTTAAAGCACCAGCATTGCTCAGCAGATTTTCAACAGTGTTGTCTGGTGTGCCAGAGACTGAGGGTCTTGCTTTGTTCAGCCAGGATGTACATACAGCTCCATCCCAGGCAACAGCCTGCAACAGGGAGCCATGGCACACTGAGCAGCCCTCCTGCACCCCAACAGCCATGCGACACTGGCTGTCTCAGCCCAGAGCATATATATAATGTCTGGAGGAATTCAAATAATAAAATGTTTTACCCCTCTGTGGAGCAAGCAGTGACTCCTTTGTCTGTACCTCGCTGCCAGCTGTTGCTGGCACACTGTGTCCCAGAGGTGATGCTGTGTGCCCACTGGAGCCTGGTCCCATCCCGCAAAGCAGAGGCACTGGTAGTGTGGCCTAAATGAGGGTCCCTAGAGCAGACTTGGGCTGCTCCTGCCACTCAGCCCTGCAGCTTCCTCACTGCACCTGACCTGCGGAAAAAATTCTGTAACTCTCGAAGAAGTTATAAAGTAGGTATGTTTATTCAGCGCCGGGTGCAAGGGGGATCACTCCTCCGAACTTGCACACCTAGGGGCAAAAGCATGTTTCTTTTATAGCACTAAGTAATACATATTCATGAGGAGTGTATCATAAACATTACATCATTGCATCAGGTCATTATAATATTCCACGCCTCTTGCTTCGCCTGGTTGCGCCTGCGCAGTGCTCCCTGGTGGTCCTCTTCGGGGGTCTCGGGAGGAAGGCTCTGTGTCTTTCCTCTTGTCTGAACTTTTCACCTCAGTTGGCTGTGCATGCTCTGCGGGCCTCTGGCTCTTCTCCAGACCGCGGCATTGGTTCCCACCAGCTCGAATGCTGAGAAGGTGGGAACCGACCTTCCTCTTATCAGAAAGAACAGGAACTGTCCTCCCTTTTCTCAGCGGCCTTCCTCTAATCAGCGTCCTGTAGCACCTGTTTCATTTAGCAAGCAAGGTTACATACTTCCCATGCAAGAGAGGCAAGATTACATACTTCCCAAGCAAGAGTTGCATACTTCTTTAGTTAAACTATTTCCATTAACTCCTTTGCCCCTGTATCACACCAGCCACTCCTCTTTCCTTTGTTGCCTCAAAGACTGCACCATGCCCTGGGGTGACCAAGTGAGGGGCACACAGACACCCCTGGCTGCAGCCCAGCTCTGACAGCCAGCTGCTGCTGGGGTGCAGAGGGGGCTGCTTTCCCCCAGGCTGATGAATGCCTGACCTGCTGCCAAAAATATGTCTGCAGCCTCTGATGGTGGGGTGTCCAGAGGGATGGACGCCTCTGGGCACAGAGGCACCATAGCCAGCCCTCGGGCACTTCTCTAGTGCACTTTCTTCTAAAACTGTCATGTTTTTCAATGGAAATGGGGGCACTTTCACCAGCAACTCTTAACTCTTCATAAGTGGGCCAGAAGGCAGTGCCATAGTATTTGGGTTCACGTTCATGGCTTGAAGGTCTCACTGCAAACAGCACCCAGCTTCTCTCCCACCAAACAACCACCGAGCTGGGATACAGCACAGAATGGAATAGGCAGAGGTATAACTCAAAAAGCCATAACAGAGTAAAGCGGGAGAGGGTGTCTAAGGACACAGAGAGGAAGCTGCTTTGAAGTGTATCAGGATGTTTATTAGGATGTCAAAATCCCTAGTTTACTTCTTAAATGAAGCGGCTCCCCCCTTTGAAGTGGATCCTCCTTGCACTGTGCCTGGCTGCGGCTCAGGGAGATCCTGCACAGACTTCACCCTTTTCAGATATTAATCTTTGTCATGTGATTTACCTGAAAAAAAACTCCAGATTGTAGCAGAGATGATGAGACAGAAGTGAAAACTCAGGGATGCAAGCAGCTGAACTGCCTCCAGATCCACTGGGCAGAGGACAGGGTTGGGTGGGTTTTTGAAGGCAGCCCTGAACCAGAGCACACCTGGGTCGGAGACTGAATTTCAGTCGAAGGCAGCACATGGGCAGATGCTCAGTGTCTGGGAGAACTTGCCATATCCCTGATGCAGGGACTGCACCCCGATCCTCGGGGTGTACTAACACTTCTGGGGTCCCTCAGGAGGAGCTGCTGGTTGCTCCAGGCCCCTACAAACAAGGAGGAAGCCTCCAGCTCAGATTATTCATTTTCCCCGCAGGAGATGCCTTCATTAGTTAATTAGAACAACAATCCTCAGGGGCTCGTCTGGGATTTGTAGCTGTGCTGGCAAGAGATTTGCTGACTGCAGGCGAGCCCTGGGGCAAAGCTCCTCGGGAGGACGCAGTGCCTGGGGCCCACCGGGACTTACCTCCCCTCCTGCTGAGCTGGAAGCCTCTGGATTGCACTGCTCCAAATCCATTTAATTTTAGCCAAAATACTCCTCAAAATGTGAAGCCCTGGATTTTATTCCTGGAGGTGGTGAAGCATTTTTATATAAAGTAAGAATAAACTGTAATATTCCCCGTGGTGTAGGCGCCTCTTGCACTCCGACAGGAAGATTCAATGTGATTTCTTTAATACAGCTTCCATTGAGAGCACTGTTCATACATAATAACATTGCTTTGCACTTGATTCTCTCAAGAGAAATTTTAGTGGTGGTGTTTGAGTGGGGGGAAATAGTTTTTATGAGAAAACTTTATTCTGCAAGCCATAAAGGGAACAGTGGCTTTGCATCCCATGGAAAATGTTCTCAGCTTCCACTAACATGGTTTTATCTTCCTCTGCAGGCTTGCTTCTTAAGATAAATTTATCCAGGATTGCATTTGGTGTAACAGTTTGCTTTCTGCTGGTATGAGGCTGATTTCTCACGAGAGTAACTGCCTTAATTTCCTGCCACTTGACAGGGAGTGCAGATGCACTTCGTACTTGTAGACTTTGTTCTCACAGTCGCAGCCTGCAGAAGATCCTTCCCCTGCTCGCTGGCTGCAATGTGCCAAGGGTGCTCCTTCAGCAGCAGCCCTCTGTGTTGATATATGGGCACTAGCACCCCCAGGGCTAGAAATGCTTGACTTCCTCATCCTAAGACACAAGGCAAAGGCTTGGAGGACACACAGGTCCTACCCCAAGACTCAGCCGAAAAAGCAGGTCCAGGTCACAGCACTCTGGTGCACCCCTGGACGCCCCCAAAGCCTCATTGCTACAGCAACACCTCAAGGTTGGCACTGCAAAATCATTTGCAATTTTACACTGTTGCCAAGATCCTCCTGCAAGCCTTTTTGGGGGTTGTTTTGCTCTATTTTTCCATGTGACTTCATTCTATTTCCCGTGCTCTTCATTTTGACGCAGCTCCTGTCAATGAGATATGCCCTTTCCCACCAGTTCGTCTGCTCCATTCTGCTTCTTGGCCACAATGGCCCTGAATATCTCGTTAAAGCACACATTCATTTACTGGAAGTCTCCAGCATGCTGCTCTGAGCAATTCTTGTACTGTCTGCAGGCTCTCTGCTCTCCTGACTGCTCCGTTATTTTTTTAGCAAGCTCCTTGATTTCTATGCAGTTCCCTTAATGAAGTTAAGCACAACTCAAATGGCTTTACCACTCAGCAGAGCAGCTCTTCAACAGCCCTCTTCTAAATTGCCCAGGATAAAGTCCCAAGCATGGCTCCCCCACAAGCCTCTCCAAGAAACTCAATTACCAGTGCCTAAAAATCATGATGCTTTGCATCACCACCACATTTGCCTAGTCTTCCATGTCACAGTGTCTCCCTTCCCTGTCTGCTGCTCCCCTCCAGCCATGCGACCCTGGTAGCTGGTCTTTGTCCCTTGACACAGCCTCCCGGTGATGCTCCAGTCCTTGAGAATACAGCTAAGCCATTTGTCCCTCATCTCCATGGCTCCTGCACCCATACCCTCATGCAAACCAGGCATACCCTGCCACCTCTGGATGTTGTGGCACAGTGTGCTGCTGGGGCAATGCTGGTTCCTGATGCCCTGAGTCTGTCTCTGAGCCCCTTGTCCCTGCTATGAGCTGGCTTTGTCATGCCCAGCTCTGCCCCAGTTGCATGGGGCAGGTACTGATGGCATGGTGCTGCCCTGGAGCAGGTCCCTACCTGGAGAGATGCCCCATGGCAGGAGCAATGCAGGAGCATGCGCTGGGGCTGGGCTTGCTTTCTTTGTAGCAGTATCTTCTGCTTGCAGGGCCTGGCTCCTACCAGGCCCCCACCCAGCACCCTGCAGGCTCAGTATGAAGCTTTGAGGGGTCCCTGACATGGGATGAAGGCTGAGGATGGCAGCGGGAGGGTGAGACAGGCCTAGGGGATGGGGAAGAAGGAGAGGTGAGCAAGCAGGCTCCATGTGGATTTCTCCAGGGCAAATAGGGTCCCTTTGCATGCTCAGAGCTGGTCTCCCTAGCTGGCCATGGCAGGGCTGCTGTTTGCAGGGCTGAGGGACAGCCAGGGACAGAGCAGGGCAGGCAGCTCCAGCATCTGCGATCTGTGCAGCGGTGCCAGCCGTGGGTGATGGATGGGTCTGCATGGGGAGGGCGGTCGAGGCTTGCTACTCTGATGAAAAAATCATCGAGTGGTCACAGGGTTCGCTGGGCAAATTGCAAAAGAAGAGAGCAGCCCGGCCATTCTCCCAGCCTTTCATCATCCCCAGAGCACCACAGTGACAGCCATGCCCAGCCAGGGAGCAAGCTCCGGCTGCACCCACGGCAGGATTTATGCTGTCTGTGGTGGAAAGGTTTCATCTCACTGGGGCCTAAAAGCAGAGCAAGCAGACGGGGGTTGAGGACCACCCAGAGCTGCAGTGGGGGATCTGCTGCTTCTGGCCATGGGGTTTCATGAGGATGCAGGGAGTAAATGCCAAGGTAGGCACAGAGCAGGGTTCTGCATCCCTCCCTACCCACCTGTCCCTGCACCCTGCAAAGAAATGCCATGCTTGGGGACCACCAACTCCCAGGCAACCAAGCTGGTTTGCACCAACAGCCACTCTGCCACCTACACCTCACAGCCCCCAGGGCTAGCAAGGGTCACAACACCCAGGGAGAGCCCAAAGGCTGGGACCTCTTTCCAGTCCCCACCTGCTGCTGCTGCCCGCTCAGGCGTGCATAGGCAGGGAGAGGAGGAGGGATGATGGGTCCTGCCTGCGTGCACACAGCCCACTGCAGGGCTCAATAATTCAGGCCTGACACATTAAAGTTGCATGGTGTGCAACTGCTGTCTGCAACGACAAGCTGCATCATGGCCCCTGTCTGGTTGGTGAGTCTGGCCTGGCAGATGTGGGCAGGCAGTGTCAGGGGGGACCCAGCAGCCCCCCAGGGACGGCAGGGGCCATGGACTGGGCATCACTGCAGTGGGAGTTAGGTGGGGGAGGAGGTTGTGGAAGGAAGCATGGTCCCAACCTTTGGGATACACATTTCCAGGGACCATGTGTTGGAGAAGGGAATGCTGACCCAACAGCACTGACAGCCCAGCAGGCAGGACAGGGCTGCAATGCAGGAGGCTGAGACAAGGCCATACTGTCCACAGGGCCACCCTCTTCTGCATCACCTGTGTCCCCTGCAGCCTCCCTGGTAGGAGAGAGGCCATAAAGGCTTGTGCTGCCTCAGACACCCAGTCAAAGACCTTCCTAGCTGTGTCTGTTCCCATGTCCCTGCAGCCACCAGCCCTGGTAGGGCTCGAACCTCCCCATCCTGCCCCAGCACTGAGGAAGCAAAGCTCTTCACCGGCTGTTCGGGGAGTTGGTTGCCATGGGGATGTCAGATGTACCTGGTTGTTATCGGGACACTGTTGCCATGGTTATGTGGTTGCTGTGCCTGGAAAAGGCAGGGATGGAGTATCAGGAAGGCTGTTTACACTGGGAGGGGTGGCAGTCACAGAGACCCCAACTCTGAGCAGGGAGGGAGGCAGAATCCAACCTTTGCCCCAAGTGCATCCCTACAGGGCTGAATCTGGAGACCACAGGAAACACAGCAGCAAAGCTCATCCAGCTCTGAAAGGATGGACAGGCCAGTGCTGCTGACCCTGCAACAAACGGGAGGTGGCAGAGGGGATGTGGATTCTCCCATGGGGTGTCTCAGCACACTCCCAGGCTTGGTGGGAGAGATGGTGCCACACAGGCTGTGCTGGGTGTCCCACAGGAGACAGTGGCTTCACCATACTTGGTGTCAGGAGCACTGAGCAAAAACCTTTCAGTTCTCCAAGACCGCATGTCCTGTACTTGCACCACACCTCAATGCCCCCCAGAATGTGCCAGCCTCCTGGGCAGGGGGATGGGTTTCTGTCCCGCTGAGGCTGGGAGGTGAATTGGGGAGGGGGATTTCCAGCTCTCAGTGGGCAGCCTACAGGCCCCGTGGGAGAAGCTGGGCTTTCAGAGAGTGTCTGGATTCCCTCCAGTACTGCTTGGCCGCACTCCCTCCCCACCAGCACAGTCAGCCGCCTGGCCTGTCCTTGAGATGAAAAATGCAGCCGCAGGTTTAATTAAAAGGAGAAGGAGTGCTGAGCTGCCCCAGCAGCCCGGAGAAGCAGGGTCCAGCAGAGCCGGTGCACGGCTCCTCCAGACTTCCCCGGCAGCTCTGCCAGCTAAAACCCTTGCCTGCCTCTGCCAGAACCCCTTGGGGGTCCAGACCTGCATGTGCCACCCTGTGGTGTCTGCCATGAGGCAAGCCAGGGGCTGTGCAGGTGCTTGCAAGGGGAATGCACATGCCACCACATGCTCAATAGGCTCTGTCACTGTAGGGTCTATACAAACTTGGGAAGCTGCAGGTTTGCATTTCAACCCTACAGCAGTGAGCTGGGGGATGAGGGAGGGGTAAGGATGCTGCGTAGAGCACTGACATCTCCCAGAAACTGGCGTGCATTTCTGCAGGACCACCCGCCAGGGCGGTGCACACACCAAGGCGGCATGAGCCCCATGCTCAGTGTGCACTGCACTCCAGTGTTTTGCTGATGTGAAAGCTAAATCCGAGCTCCTTGTTCTCTGGGGGCTGCTACTGCCAGGGGGATGCGATTGTACTTGGTGAACTGAGTAACATGTTTAATTAAAACATTAATCCTTAATCAGACACCTGGCTGGACCAGACAGGTCATTTTGCATGGCAGAGAAAGGGCTGGAGGGTGAGCTCTTGGGGGGAGGAGGGCAGCAGTTGCACGTGGCCCGGCCGCCTTGCACAGTGACCAAGGCTGGCCGTCACTCCTCCACACCAGGCTGGCTCCTCACATCCGTTGTGCCCCCCCCCAGGGGTGGAGATGCAGCCAGCAAAGCCCTGAGCCCACCACTGCCACCATGGCCCTTGCCAGCTCACTCGTCCCTCTGCTCTGCCCACCCCATCCCTGCTGTCCCCTCCAGTCACTCCCGCAGCCCCCCGAGCCCATCCTGCTCTGGCCAGCTGGGGCCCAGATCCCAAGCAGCAGGTTTAATTAGATTGCAATCCTATTACATAGCTGCCTGCCTACCGCTGTTGCTAATCCTGTTAGGCATCCAGTAAACTTCCCTGTTGAGCTCTGTCCCTGGTGGATGGGAAGGGAGGCTGCTGGCAGGTGGGCTCTGCTAAACTGGAATGTGACTGCTGTGAAACAGAGCTCTGCCTGGTGACTCACCCACCCCTGAAGACACCTGCACCAAGGAGTGAGAAGGGGCAGTGGGTTTGGCCCTCTCCTCCGTGGTCCATCTTGCCCTCTCTAAGCTGCAGGAGCAGAGTTGAAATGCTCTGTCCTTGAGCCGCACACACAGCCTGGGTGTTTACCACCACACCATGGCCATCGCTGGCTCCAGCGGGTGCTGAGCCCATGGGTCTGACCACAGGGCAGGACAAGGAACAGGGGCTGAAAGAAGGCTGCCCCAAGCAGGCACTCTGCTGGGGCACAGTGCCCCTGCAATGATGTTCAGTGCCCTGCAGAGACAAGGCAGCTGCCTGTGGCTGGTGTCAACAACAGGGACACAGGGTCACTGCTCCACTGCTCCTGAGTGCACCCACATGTGAAGCACTGAGGGGGGCTGCTTGGGGCAGTGGCGTGACACCAGTGGGCTGTGGCCTGGGGATGTGGCCCTTGCAGGCAGAGTGCTCTCAGACCCATGCATCACCACAGCAGGCACCAGCCCCACTCCCAAGTGGCAGTTTCCCTCATGGCTACGGGCTCCCCATGGTCCTGCTGGCTTGGGGGGACTCCCACTGCCCTGGCACAGCACAGCTGTCCATAGGTCAAGTATTACAGCTGCCCTGTGAGAGCACAGTGCCATGGCAAACTCATCCCAGCTCTGCAGCCTACCCTGCAGTGAGCCAAATGACTGCAGCCCCTGATCCCCCACCTCTTGCCAGCCACCTTGCTCCATGCCGGAGCTGTGCCAGCCCCAGAACAGTAAAACACAGAGTAGCAGCTCCGGCTACATACCCTTGAGCAAGACCCAGAGACTGTTGCCATTTACCCCTCCACACCCAGCCATGTCCCCTGGACACCTCCATGGCCTGGCAAAGAGAGGAGTGTGGCCCCAGTTCAGCTCTGCACCGGACTGAGCCACAGCAACCCTCAGAGACAAGTTCAACCAGGCTGTAATTGCAAGAACAGGGTGGCATGGGCAGCTGTGAGCCCACCCAGAGTAGTCCTGGTGCTCCTGGGGACAAGCAGCCGGCAAAGGGAGTGGGTGCCAAGTCCTGTGGGGCTCCTGTCTGTGCTGGAGGAGTCCGGGCTGCCGCTGGCATCAGCTGGTACAAATGCTGTTGATGGAGGCCACGGCTGGATCGACGAGTCCCAGCTCCTCCTGTTCGTTGACGCAGAGCTGGTACCCACAGCCCTTGCGCCGGGGCAGCGGCCCCAGGCGCCCGCTGGCCTTGGCGCGGGGTGGCAGCAGGAAGCCGACACTGCCAGCGATGAGCAGGTGCCAGATGCTGTGGATGTAGAAGTAGTTCTCCTCCGTCTCCACGAAGGCGTAGAGCAGGACAGCAGCTGCCGCGATCAGCGCTCCTGGGCACAGGTAGAAAGCCCAGCGCTTCCAGGTCGGTGGGTAGCAGTGGCGGCGCCGGATGGTGCGAGCTGTCTGTGGTGGGGAAAGGGGGTGCTGGAAGAGGCAGTCCCAGCAGCAACGGGCACAGCCCCTGCACCATGGCGCCACATCCCCCGGGAGCCAGGGGAGTCGGGCTAGGTGGCTAGGCAGGATGCTGAGCGCAGCCAGGACAGGGACGTAAGAAGACAGGGACAGCATCTCCTTACCCAAGCGATGGCCATGATCCCTAAGGCGAAGAGGCTGGGCCCCAGCAAGTTCCAGAGCCCATGGCGGTCCATCTGCAGAGCCATGGAGAGCAGCATGGCCCCCAGCAGGTACAGCACCTGTGGGGCAGCCAGGCACCTATTAGGATGGGTCCCCTCTGTGCGAGCCCCGAGCGCCCTCTTCCTGCACTTGCCTGCTTGACCATGGGCTGGAGCCGGGCCATGGCGATGACAGTGACCCAGACAGACATGAGGGAGCCCAGGAAGTCACAGAACTGCAGCACGTCATACTCCATGATGCAGAACACCACGATGCCTGGCTGGTCACAGGCGTGGTAAAACTGGGGTAGGGGGGAAAAGGTGTGAGAGCCACCCTGCACAGCCCCAGCCCTTCACCTGTCCCCTCCAGCCGCCCACTCCCCAAGCTCACAGTGGAGAAGAACATGGTGAAGATGTAGACAGCAGCTTCCAGGAGGTAGTGGCTGCGGACAGCGATGGCCACAGGTGGCACGAACATGACATTGCTGAGGCACAGCAGCAGCGTGGAGAGGAGCTGGAAGCCGTAGGAGAAAGCCTCGGTGTTGTCTGTGCAGCCCCAGCCGTTCCAGCCTGTGGCCGGGGAGAGCTGCCGTCACCCCTGCAGCACTCACAGGGGCTGGGGAGAGTGCAAGGTAGCCCTTTTCCAGCACCCTGTGGAGAGCTGGCATGGCAGGACTAATGGGGTGTACAGCCCCTAGGGAGGAGGGGAGGATACTGGGGGGTCCCTAGATGTAGTGGGCACCATGGGTGGCCCGGGGCACCTCTCACCAGCTTTGCACTCGCAGGCGGCGTACAGGTAGTTGTTGGTGCGCAGCAGCTTGCACTGGCCATAGATGCCGCAGTCGTTGATGCAGGGCGAGAGGTAGGCACGCAGGTATACCTCGGCTGTCACATTGGTGCAGGGCTCGAACCTGTGGGGCAGGAGAAGGAGGTCAGTCCTCACGCTGCACCCCTCGAGCAGCTCCCACCTCCACCAGAGGCACCCGTCACACCCACACTTAGCAGGCGATGGGACACCCAGGGTGAGCGTGGAAATAAGCTGCCTTGGTGCTATGTATGGCAGTGAGAGTGAGTCCCCACGGAGGTGTGCTGCAATTGACTGTGCCAGGGTGGGCGAGAAGGAGGAACGTGGCCACACTTAGACCCACTTTGCCTTTAGCAACACACTCAGGTGGCTGCTATTTCACTTGGATTTTGCTCTGCAAACACTGTGCTCTGCAATGCCGGTGTGTGACATGCTGGGGAAGGACTGACTGCAACTGGAAACTCAGCATGAACTAGAAATGCAGCAGAGGGGTCTGAGCAGGTACAGCACTCTCACACAGGGATCTGGGCACACCCAGCACCTTGGCAGCTCCAGCAAGCAGCAGCACAGACAGGCCTATGTCCCAACAGCACGCACCAGCTGCTGGCTGTGCACATGCAGGCACCCCTACATGGACAAACATGCACACAGCACCACCTGCACACGCACAGTGTGTATCTGCACGTGTGTCTGCCGTCCCTGCATGTACTCACACAGTCAAATCTGCCCACAGGCAGAACACAGAGTCCTGTCTGCTTGCACAAACCTGAACACGCACACAGAGCTGTGTGCATGCATGCACCAAACATGCATGCAGCACTATCCGCATGTATGCACTGAACACCTGGTGCTGTCTGCATGCATACACTGAACATGCACACAGCACCGTTTGCACGGCACAGAGCCCCACATGGGCTCTCAAATGTACAGACACACACACACATCAGCCCCTCTCCTCCACAGGGCTCTCAGGCAGACACACAGGGCCAGGAGCAGAGCTGCAGGCACAGGACCACTCCCTGGAGATGCTGAGCAGAGAAGGGCCACAGCATCCTGACCAGAGCTGCCCCCTCACACGCACAGCCAAGCCCTGTCCTCGCAGTCACAGCCCAGTCCCCTCCCAGGCACAGGTATAGATGGGCAGGCACCAACATATGCACGGCATTCACAAGCTGACACGCACTTCCTAACCAAGAGACAGAGGGAAGAGCCACAGGGACCCACAGATGGTCAGGCAGGCACAAGATAGAGCCATCCATGCCCACACAGGCACTCAGACAGTGACACACAGCCTGCTAAGCCATGTGCACACACATGAGTGCTGACACACAGTGCAGGGGCCAGGCACACCCACGGACCCACAGCACACGTGGACATAGGCCATGGTGGGGACATCCCCTCTGGGTGCACAGGAAGGGGACACGCCAGGGATCATACCCGTGATCTGTAGCACAGAGCGATCGCAGGCTCAGGTACCAGCTGCCGGTCTGGGGGTAGGGGATCCGCAGGCGGCTGAGGCTGGCTGTGGCATTGACGGAGAACAGGAAGCCTGCCAGGGACTCTGTGGGAAGAGAGAGTTCTGGGCGAGCAGGGCAGGTGACAGACCCTTCCCTTGGGCAGAGCTGGATCATGGTCAGAGCACCCTGTGTCAGGCTCCAGAGCCAGATGCCCCCACGGTCTCTGCTGTCTCTGACCCAGCCTTTTTCCGGACACATGGGGGGTGCAATGCCCACTGCCACAGCAGGATGGACGTGCGTAGCACAGCCTACCCGTCTCGCAGGTGACCGATGCGTTGTCACTAGATGTTAGCGGGACTTCATGGTTCAGACACCCGAACACTGTCACGTTCTCACCACACAGGGAGCTCTGATGGCAGAAGAGATGGCATTAAACCAATGCCGGGGATGTTCCCTGCTCTGACAGCACCCAGTCACAGCACACCACCTAGCAGTGCCCGAACCCACTGCCCATCACCCAAGAGCACCCCAAATCCAAGCTATCATCCTGCCCTCAAAGCACTCTGATCTGTGCCCCATCACCCAAGAGCTCCCAAACCATGACCCATGACCCAAGAGCACCCCAAGTCCTGTCCCGCACCCTGCTGAAGTCCTGACATCACCCATCTCCCAGCCCATCCCCCCAGGTTCCCCTGCCCCCTGGGGGCACAGCATGGCCACCTCACCACATTGAGCCGCAGCTCCAGGTTGAGCACCCCTCCACTGTCGAGCACAGGTAGGAGGTTGATGACGAAGACAGCGGGGCGGTCAGGCGGCACCGACACATTGGGCCCAAAGAAGATGTAGAAGTGGACGGAGAAGGTGTCAAGCTCATTGCGCAGCGTGGGGCGGACCGGCCAGCACCACTCGCCGGCGGGCGAGGAGGGAGGGACGGGGACTGGGTGCTTCGTGCCGTTGGGGCTGGTGGGCGGAGGACTGTCCCCCAGTGCCAGCCCACCCACAGAGCCGAAGGAGTGGGGCATGTTCATGGAGGCACTGGAGGGCAGGAAAGGTGGCCGGGCCAGGCTGGGTCGGGAGCAGTCTGGGGGGCAGAGTTTTCAGCCTAGGCACTGCACAGTCCCTCCAGTCCCCTTTTAGTTCTCACCTCCCCTGCTTGCCCACCACTCACTTCCATCTGCAACCCATCCCCAACACCTCCTGGTGTCCCCATCCCAGCAAAGCTGTGTACCACCCTGCATCCAGCTGGGGCCAGATGCTGCAGGCATCCTTTACCCCCCCACCAGTCACCCAAGCAGAGTCAAGACCATGCCCCCCACCCATACCTCCCTGTGCACCCTCACCTGTGAGCTGCACGGTGACCTGGAAGGAGACGGTGCCTGGCACCCCGGGGTGTTTCTCTACCAGCACATAGTACCAGTGCTGCCAGAAGGGCAGGTCCAGGGCCAGCTGGCAGGGCGTGCGCTCCCGGCAGTCCAGTGCCGTGGAGTTGTGCAAGGGGGGAGCCTTGGCCCGCACACGCAGCCAGAGCGGGCAGCCCTCGGCCCCGCGGCACCGCAGCACCTCCACCAACACTCGTGATGTGTAGCTGGGCACAAACACCCTGCAGGACAGGAATTTCAGGTCCTGTGCCTCACCATGGACCAACTGGGCTGGGAAGGCAAGCCCCAGCCATGGGGTACTGTGGGGCCCCACCCTGGGGATGCCCCCTCCTTAGGAGACCCTCTCACACTCACTTGTAGAGGCAGGAGCGGTTGTGGGAGGCCATCCTCTGCTCGGTGACATAACCAGGGTACAGCACGGCGATGTTCACCAGGCGCTGCACGATGAGCTGTGGCTGGAAGAGATACTGGCACTCCTCGTAGAGCCCCTGCACCAGCAGGACAGTCAGGATGGGGCAGGGGGCACTGTCCCCACTTGGGACACTTGCCCCAGGCACTGCCAGCCCAGGACAGTCAGACCCCAGCAGAGCCCTGCAGCAGGCCCTGCCGCCCCACGGTCCCCCCAAGCCCTTCACCTTGACAGAGATCTTGCCCTCATCTTTGGGCAGGTGGGCAGCCAGGAACCAGTCCCCAGGCAGTGGGCTGGTAACATTGAACACCCCCGTGGTGCGGTTGGGCAGAGTCCAGGTGAGGGTCAATGCGAAGGAGCCAGGGACTGCTGTGTCCCTGGGGAAGTGTGTGTGCAGTGGGTTAATGACGGAGGGAGCCCCTGAGCGGAAATACCTGCAGGAGAGACCGGTTAGCAGGCTGCAGACCCGGAATCGTGGCAGGGCCATCCTGCCTTACACGTGGAGGAAGCTCAATAACATCATGGGAAACCGCCTGTAAGCTGGGACCTTGCTGGAGGCCGTGAGCTTCCTTGGGTGTGTGTTCAAGCAAAACTGTTCATGGATGAGATGTACAAAAGAGTGGGGCTTGCAACAGTCCTGGGAAGATGAATCATGGGGAGCAAGCATGCATATCTGTGTGTGTACACATGTATGTGCATGTATGCATGTGTGTGCTTGCATACAAGTGCCTGTGTGCACGTGCATGCATGAGTGCTCCTCCGTACGTGTGCACGCGTGTATATACATGCACATGTGCACATGCAAACAAGAAGGCAAGCCCAGACAGGGGCCAGCAGGGGCAGGCAGGCTGCAAACTGACAGGGCAGGCTGCTTACTCACACAGTGATGCTACGGTCTGGGCACTGGTCCCCAAATGTGCCACCCTGCTCCTTGAAGGTGATGAGGTTCCAGACTGCAATGACTGTGTCCTCAGGGATGTGGAAATGGAAGAGTTCAATGCTGGCAAAGGAGCGGAAGGGGCTGAGCTTGCGTGGTGTGCGGGTGAAGTAGTCGGTCACAAAGAGCCCATCTGCAGAGGAGACCCAAGGGACTCTCAGCGGGGTGAGGTACTGGGGGGTTGGAGCACCCCTCCCAAACCAGGCTCTGAACATGCCCCAAAGCCAGCAGCCTGGAGGCAGGAGGGGCTGGAGCTGTGCCATTTCAGTGTGACCCCAGGGCTGATGTCAGCTGCGCCTAGCTGCGCCTCCCAGCCCTGGCACGGTCTGTGTTGTGCCTGGTTCAGCATTGCCTCAAGTCCAGTGCCCCGACCTGTGGGCACTCATTCTCTGGAGCTCAAGGAGCCCACCGCCCAGGCTGCTCAGGCTTTGCCCAGGCACAGCCTGCCTCTTTCAACTCATCATCCTCTTCAGTGAGGACCTGCTCCCAGCATTTTACCTTAATAAAGGGCCATTCCTCACGGCTCCAGCCCTGCCCCAACAGGTCAGCTCCCATAAGGACACAGATTCCCCCGTTCTCTGCCTGCCAGGGAGGCTCAGCACAGAGCCCATCATAAACCGCAGAGTCCCACCCCAGAGCCATGAGAAGAAGGAGCGAGCAGCGCACTTCCTGCACAGCCTCCCAGCTCTCCCATTGTTTGCGGAGGAGAAATGGTGCACATATGTGTGCACATATGCACACGTAGGTGCTGTCTGCACACATGGCAAAGTGGAGGCGTGCACACCCACATGCATGGGCACGTGTGGCTGTGCACAGCCCCATGTCTGCAAGACAATTCCTGCAAGCCCACTGCATGCACTGGGGCCACCTCCTCCTGCCCAACTGTCTGGCAGTTTGATTTCCAGGGATCTCCAGGAGCCCCAGCAGCCACTTCCTTGGCACAGTTGAGACAAAGGAGATGTGGTCACCAGACAGCAGCTGTAACTTCACCCTAAAATTTCCACAATTCCCTAGTGTCACTCTGGGAGACCCACCCATTATAACCTAGAGATACACCAAGGATGAGAGGTACCTCCACACAAGCTGCTGGCAAGGGGGGTGCCAGCAGAAGATGGGCTGGGAGCAGGGCTGTGCCCAGGAGGACTTGTCCAGTGAGGACTGGGATAGCTGAGAAGAGCTGCTTTGCACAGTGTGCGCCTGGCTGGGAGTGCGCGCATGTGCTTGTGTGCACGTGTGTTTTTGCTGCCTGTGTGCAGCCCCAGCTGGCTGTACGCTGACATGCATCTGCTCTCTTGCCTGGAACAAAGGCAGCTCCCCCTCCCCTTCACTGCCAGCCAACACAAGACAGGCATGAAATACCTGTCTCAATGCAAGAGCGCTTGATCCCAATTTCCCCACCACGAACCACCAAGCCACTCCACAGCTCCCCTCCCCACGTGGGGACAGTGACCTGGCAGAGGACCCCAGGGAGGAGAGGGTGTTGAATCCAACTCTAGGAGGGGGCATGGGGGGAAGTACTTGGAGCTTCTCAGACCCAGCCTGCTTCACTGTGCCCACTCACCCAGGGCAAGGTAGGGGGCAGGGGGTCAGGCTGAAGCCTCATGGTGGCATGGCCAGAGCACAGGGGGTTGCTGAAGGACAGAGCGGGTTTTCCTATCCATGGAACCCCCTTCCATGGAGGAAAGCAAGTGCCCCTCTGCCCCCGGCCAGTGGCCTTTGCCGCGGGACACCCCAACACCCGGGAGCGCAGCCCCAGGCCGGCGGTGAGCACCGCGGACAGCTCCCTCGGCCGGGTCAGCACTGCGGACAGCTCCCGGGCCGCCCCACGGCTGCCCCACGGCGGCCGCGGCCAGCTGACCCCGTCCCCTCCACCCTGCCGGGTACCCTTCCGCAGGCCCGCCAGCTCCCCTACCCCATGGCACGCTCGTCGCCTCACGTAGTGCTGCCAACGATCCCCCCGCACAGCCCGACGCCGCGCTGCACGCACATCCCCTTCTCTCCGTCCCTGCTGCCCCACCGCATGCACACAGCCCCCTGCCCTGCGACCTGCTGCCTCTGCAGCCCCTCGGACCCACGGCCCATACACCTGCCCCCCTCGGTGTTCCACTGCATGTGCACTGCCTGCGTCCTCCTGGCACGTACACCTCTGTGCCCCGCTACACTTTTATCTCCGTGCCCCACTGCACGGGTGCCCCATGCCCCACGGCATGCTTATCGTCATCCCCACTGCACGCACAACCTGGTGTCCCCTTGCATGGGCGTCTGGTACCCCCTGCACATGCATCCCCATGCCCCATTATGCAAACACCCCATTGCACATGCATCTCCGTGTGTCATCACACCGACCTTCTGCCCCATTGCACACGCATCTCTGTCCCATCACACCGATTTTCTGCCCCACTGCACACGCACCCTGCACCCAACCGGGCACGCCTCTGTGCCCTGTTGCATACGTGCCCCAAACCCCTCTCCATGCGCACCCCATCCTTCATCGCACAGACACACCGTGTCCAATGGCACATGCGTCCTGCACTCCACAGTGTGCCCCACTGCACACACCCCCCGTGCCCCATTCTCACCCACTCCCTACCCCATTGCACACGCGCCCCACATCGCATTGCTCGTGTACCTCATACCCATCGCAAGCGCATCCCCCTGCCTCACGAGAGCAGCAGCCTGCACCCCACTGCCCACACACCCCCGCACCCCACAGCAGACCCCCTTCCCGTTGCACACACCCACCCCACAGCACACGCACCCTGTGCCCCATTGCGCCCGTACCCCATTCCCATTGCACACGCACTCCTGTGCCCCAAGGCACACGCGCCCTGCGCCTCACTGACCACGCACCCCATGGATGTGGGCTCCTGCGCCCCATCCCGTACTCCCCGTGCCCCACACCCGTTGCACGCTCGCCCCCGGCCCCGCGGCACTCACCGGCGAGCGGCGGGAGGAGGAGGAGCGGCAGGAGCAGCAGGGGGAGGCGGAGGGGGGGGGCGAGCGGCCGCCGCTGCCCGCCGCCCCCGCCGCCTCGCCGGCCCATGCCGCCGCGCCGGCTGCCGTGGGGAGCGCGCCGCCAGCAGCCCCGCCGCGCACCGGCGCCCGTGACGTCACCCGCCCCGCCCCTGGGCCCGCCCCACAGCGACCATTGGCCCCCACGCGCATCATTCGCAAGCTCAGTGCCCCGCCCCCCCGCTCGACCCAGTCCCCCAGGGGTGGCCTCACCGCGGCTCGGGGCACGGGGGGACAGGGACCGGGCTGGGGACGGGGACACGGTCTACGACAGGGATACAGGGCTGAGGGATAGGGACACGGGGCTGGGAGCACAGACATGGGTTGGGGACATGGACACAGACACGGGGTGCGGACACGGACATGGGGCTGGGGACAGGAACAATGTCTGGGGACAGGGATACAGGACTGGGGGACGTGGACATGGGCTGGGGACAGACATACAGTGCTGGAGCACAAGGACAATGGCTGAGGACAGGGATACAGGGCTGGGGGACAGGAACAGTACAACAGGGATACAGGGCTGAGGGACAGGGACACGGGCTAGGGACAGGGAATGGGGCTGGGGACAAGGACACTGTCTGGGGACAGAGATACTAGTCTGAGGGACGTGGACATGTATCTGGGGACAGGAACAGTGGCTGGGGACAGGGATGCAGGACTGAGGGACAGGGACATGGGCTAGAGACAGGGGACATGGGGCTGAGGTGCAGGTTGCCATGGAGCCAGGCTACAAGAGGGACACAGATGGAAGAGGCTGTGGGGCTGGGACACGGGAGCCACAGGGCTGGGGTGTAGGGGGACAAGGGGGCTAAAACAGAGGGGGAAAGTGGAGCATCTTGCGGAGAAGGGATGGAAAGCATCTAGGGGTATCTGTGGGGTCGGGGGGGGCTGCCAATGGGGGCTGTTTAATGGGGGGCAGGTGGTTTTCTACAAGTGGTTACCATCTTATTATAATAAATTATATTGATCTTACAGACGTGTCCAGGAGAGGGGGGCTGGGCACCACCTGCAGGGATGAGGGCATCCTGACTGGAAACAATGTCATCACACTTCCCCAAACTCCCCTGATGTCATCCCCAAATTCCCCTGATGTCACTGTCCCTCTTGGCCTCAGCAGAGGCAGACAGGTGACTCGTGGGCACAGCCCCACTCCTGCCATGGATTGCTCAGTCCTGTGCTGACCCTGCTCCCATCCTGTCCCCCTGTCACAGAGCACCCCAGGAACTGCAGGGGGAGCAGACAGAGGGTCAGCAGCCCCCCTCTAGGCAATGGCCAGGGGTCCCCTCCACAACGCAGACCTCCCAGGGCATATCTTCAGGGCTGGTGCCACAGCGTAGGGGCTGTACAAGGCCTGTGGTCCCCCCAGGACCAACCTGGTTCTGCTGTCCTCGGGAAGGGGACAGGGGAGTCTGTCCCCCCCAGGATTCTCCCCAAAGGCTCCAGGGTCCCACAGAGAGACAAAGCCACATCTCCTGTGACACTGGTGGGTTCAGGTACCCATGGCGGTGCATGGCCAGGTGGGACCCTCACGGGAAGGCTGCATCAGCCCCAGAGGGAGGAAGAGGCGCTGGAGTCGGGGCAGGAGGGGGCTTCCCGGGGCCAAGCCGGCATGGGGTCACAGGGGAAGGGCAAGGCGTTGGAAAGGCTGGAACAATCCTGCATGCCCCAGTCCTCCCTTTAGCCCCGCGTCTCCCATGGATTCGGGGCTGCCCCATGGCCCCACATACCCCAGCTTCATGGGGTGCCCCACGGCCACGCAGCACCGGAGCCAGGCCGGCTGCGGAGGACGAGGTGTACCCACGGCAGGGCCCGTGCGAGGGTCCCCCTCTGCTACGGGAGGCGCGGGGGGGAGGACAGTGCCCGCGTCCTGCCCGCCCTACGGTGTGGTCCGAT
The DNA here is from genome assembly GCA_028020825.1 of Podargus strigoides. Taxonomy (NCBI): domain Eukaryota; kingdom Metazoa; phylum Chordata; class Aves; order Caprimulgiformes; family Podargidae; genus Podargus; species Podargus strigoides. The sequence continues at coordinate 34,081,022 of CM051663.1, read as the reverse complement.
CCCGATGGCTCCCCCAGTGCCGGTCCCGCTCCAGCTCGGTCCCCACCACGCTCCCCGCCCAGTCCGATCGCAGTCCCCGCAGCTTCCCCCGGTGCCGGTGCCGGTGGCAGAGGCGCGTTTTCTCCTTCCGGCCGCCAGGGGGCGGTAGCGCTCCACGCGACGCTGCTGTCGCGCCACTCTGGCCCCCTTTAGTACCGGGCGCTGATTGGTGCGCGGCGCCAGCGGCGCGGCGGTGACGTCATTTCCGGTGGCTGCGCGGTTCCCGCGCGGGCACTGCTCGGCAGCCGGTTCTCCCGGCCTAGGCCCGCTCCCGGACCCGGTCCCCGTCCTGTCCCGCCCCGCCCCCTGTGCCTCCCGGGGCCATGGAGTTCCCGGCCGCTCTCTTCCCCTCCTACTTCAGTGCCGGCCCGCCCCGGCAGGAGGGGAACCCTTCTCCGGCCGCCGGCTGGGGCGATTACGGGCAGGTGCTGGAGGCCGACCCCAGCCGCCCCCAGGTGAGGGGGAGCCCGGCGTGGGGCGGGCAGGGGCAGGAGCCGGGGCTAGGCCCGCTCTCACCTCCCGGCTTCTCTCCCTGCAAGGCTGAGACGACATTCGTGCCTCGCCGCGGCGGGACGGGCGAGAGCTGGGAACCCGCCGACGTTGCCACCGTGCCCTTGATGTCTCCCAACGCGAGTGAGGGCCGCGGGGAGCGGGAGGGGGTACGCTGCCTGGCAAGGGGAGTGAGATCCCGTTTTACCTGTCCACTGAGCTGCCCTGTGGCTCGGGATCCCCACCAGCTCCGCAGCGCTGGCACAGGAAGCTTTAGCAGCTCTCCCCAGGGTGGTCACACAGAAGGGAGTGGGGACGGGTGAGCCTTTTGCCTCACAGTGCTGCAGTGGTGTCCCAGTACTTGTGCGATACCATCCGGTTCCTGCCCTCTCCCCACAGGCTGCTGGGTGCCCTCACTCATGCCTCAGGACATCCTTGACCGCAGCAGCCTACACAAGAAGCTCCATGCAGGCAAGTCGAGAGCCACTCTAGACTTCAGCAGGCAGGTAAAACATGAGGCATCACATCCCACTGAGGACCTGGGGAACAGCCTGGGATTCCTGCATGCCCCAGTCCCTCCCTGTTCTTCCCGCACAGCTAGGCCACTTCTTTGTGGATCACCCAGAAGAAGCGTTTGGCTCGCTGGGGCAGCTGCTGCACAAGAACTTCCACCTGGGCAAGTCCCATCTGAAGGTTAGTGTCCATCCACTGTCCTCTACCCCTCCCCTTGTAGCTGCCAGCCCCAGCCTCTGCCACCTCTCCTCTCTGCAGAGACCTGTCCGAGACAGCACCATCCGGATGACGGCCCTGATGGAGGAAATTGCCCGTCTGGAGACCAGGCAGTAAGCATCTCCATGTCCCCTGCCCTGGAGAGGGCTGGGGGGACTTCTGCTCTTCGCCCCACCTGACACCATCTGTCCCCCCGCAGCGGCTGCCCGCAGCAGTACGTCGTACCCCGACTGCGCTGGTTCTCTCACCTTTGCCGTGACTGGCTCTTTGAGGTGCCGGTGGGGCTGCTGGCAGATTGTATGCATGAGGAGCTGCTGTTGCAGTGGGCCAGCCTGCTTTTTGACGACAGCCCTACAGGGGGGGCACTGGCCTGGCTGCCCCCTGAAGACACAGGGGCATGCACAGCCCGCCTGGTGTACCCTGGAGGGCAGGCCATGAACCATCTCTGTATCCTTCCCAGTGAGGTGCCTCTGGGGAGGGAAAAAGGGGTCATGTTGCACTGTCCTTAGCCAGCACCCCAGATTTCCAGGACGTGGTGCTGGAGGAGCTACCCCGTGCCCGGGGCTCTCCAGCAGAGTTTGAGCTCAATGGGTTCATCCGGCAAGTGACTGCTGCCCGGGTGGACAGGGAAGGTGAGCCAGCCCCAGGACCCATACCGTGGGCTAGGTGGGCGACAGGGAGCCCCCAGGACACTGCCATCTTACATGCCACCTCCTGTCCACTGCCAGATTTTGTTGGTGTCCGCTCAGACTATCACTGTGGTGTTTGGAAAGTGCCAGTTAGGATAGGGGCAGCCCCCACCCCGCTGCAGGTCATCCATACCACTGTGCCTGCATCCTGCCTCACCGTCAGGTAGGCACTGGGGGAATGCAGCTATGCAGGGAGGAGGCTCTGCTGCTTCTGCAGCCCTCCCCACCCTGACGGGTGCTCTCATCCCTGTGGTGATGCCGTGATCTATATCCCGCAGCCCTCACCTCCCTGGGGAACTGGCTGTCTGCACCCAGAGCGGAGCTGTCTACCTCTGGAGCGTCGAGATGGGGTGAGATGGGGTGCTTATGGCCAGGAGGGGGCTCATGTAGATCCCTGGGTCTCAAGGGGCTGGAGGGGGGCCCAAGCAAGAGGGGCAGCTCTGCCCTTTGCCAGTGCTGCTTTCTCCCCGCAGGCTGCAGCAGCTCCGCCATGACTCCCAGACCATGTTCTTTCGGGACCATTCGCCCTGGCGCTGGAGTGACTTCACTGCCCACCCACGGGTGCTGAGCTGTGCCGACCGCACTGGCCTGCAGTGCTTGGATGCCCGGGTGAGCCCAGGAGAGTAGGGCATGGGGCTGGCGGCAGGTGGGGGTGAGGGTTCCCCAGCCCGAGGTGCTGACTGCACCCTGCTCTGCTGTTGCAGGCCCCCGAGAGGTGTCACTTTGACTTGTTCAAGGTGGGTGAGGAAGCCAGCTGCCAGCAGGGCGAGCGTGTGGTGCTGCCCATGTACCTGGGCAGGGCTCACCCCTCCCAGCACCTCATCACCACCCAGGTGAGTCCCACACACCTGAGGGGGACACACCCCAGCACTGCCACAGTGTGTTGGGGTGAGCCCCACTGTGCTGTATCTCCTGTCCCAGTTCTCTGTGTACGTGATGGACGAGCGGTTGCCACTGGTGCCCATGCTGAAGTGGGCACACATGATGAAGGCTCCCCCCATCTTTGCCCACCTGACACCAGGGGTCCCTGGAAGGAGCCATAAGGTGCTGCTCGGCACAGCCTGCACCCAGGAGCTGCTGCTGCTGCAATACCGGGGTGAGAGATGGGGCTCTGGGGGTGCTGTGGGGCTGGGTCTCCTCTGCGTCCATGTACCAGTCTCCTCGCTGCTGAGACTGGCTGCCCCCGCCGGTGTCAGTGCTCACTAGATAATTTTTAGCGTGTCGTTCCGCAGGGGGCAGACAGTCAGCCTGCCAGCTGGCAGGGCCCCCACAGAAGCTGTACAGCATTGCCAGCTGCCTCCAGCACCTGCCCATCCAGCTCCCACACCATCACCACCTGCTCCAGCAGCGCCTCAGCACCCCGGCTGCCGGTGAGTGTTTCATGCTGCCCAGGATGCAGATCCTGGAGGGAAGGATGTGGGATGGAGTGGGGTTAAATCCCTTGCTATGCTCTAGGGTGGGGTGGGTGAAAAAGCAAAAGCAAAGCCCTGAACAACCTTGTGCAAGATATTGATGACCTAGAAAAGGATGCAGGGGGCAGGAGCCAGCAGCGAAGTGTGTCTGTGGTGGAGCTAGGGCAGCCCCCAGTGCTGGCCAGGCTCCAGGCCCAAGGCCGTAGTGGCAGTCCCCCCGTTGTTCCCGCAGGGCTGGCTGCTGCACTGCAGGAGGATGGACAGCAGGAGTCCCTGCTAGTTTTCCAGCTCTCCAGGGCCGGGGATGTCTTCTGCCAGAGGCTGACCCACAGGCCAGCGCAGCCCCCTACACCCACCTCAGGGGATGAGGACACGGCAGCTCCTGGCTCTTCCCCTCTTTTTGATGATCCAGCCAGCAGCCCACTGGGCTTGGGCAGCAGGGAAGAAGAAGAGGAGGAGGAGCAAACCTACTTGTCCAACCTAGATGTGATTATCAATGAGGAGGAGGATGCAAGCACATCAGCAACACTGGAGGAAGCCAAACTGCCCCAGGAGCCCTGTGCCAGCCCCAAGTTGTCCCCGGCCATGCCCAGCCCAGCTGTGGCCCTGCAATACCGCCGCTGGCTGAAGGCTCTTTTCAAGGGCTGCGGGGAGTCCCCCCGGCACACCTGGCCCCCCACCTTTAGCCAGAAACGTCTCTTCACCCGCAAAGAGCTGGTGGGGCCGGAGGGGCCCAGCACCCTGCACAGGCAGGCACGGCAGCATCTGCGCCAAGCCATGCGGGAAGGGAGCCGCATCCAGCATTGGGACCCCCTGGCACCTCAACCTCCTGCCCTACCACAGCCCCCAGAGCCAGAGGAGAGCCTGGACCCCCTGAGCACCCGTTTGACAGTGGCCTGGTCTGGGGACTGGGGGCGGTGGTGGGAGGAGAGGATGAGCTTCAACATGGCGCAGAGGCAGCAGGCGCTGCGGGAGCGGCGGCGGTGGCAGAAGAGAGCCCGCAGCCGCTGCGGCCTTTCAGCCAGCTTCACCTCCTCCATCACCTACCAGTCCGAGCTCTCGGAGCTCAGCGATGTGGCTCCCGCCCCGCTCTCCCCGGCCCCCCCCTCCATACCCCCCCGGGAGAGCTCCCCACCGGCTGGCAGACCCCCAGCATCCCTGGCATTGCCGGCCCTCGATGAAGACGAAGCCTTGCTGTCCTCCCAGAGCCTGCGCCGCCGTGGCATCCCCAAGGAGCGTCGGAAGACGCTGCGGGACTACCTGTCGGTGTGGGCTGAGAGTCCCCCCGAGCTGCCTGAGCCCTCCAGCAGCCAGGCCAGCCAGCTCTGCATCCCCTCCTCACAGAGCCAGCTCTCCCCTGCCTCACAGCCCCGCCGCAAGCGCCCGCGCATGGGCTTCTGAGCTCCCAATAAATCCCGCCTGAACCACCCTCCTGCCCGGCGTCCTTCGTGGGGGGGCTGCGCCGCCACGCGTGCTCACAGCACCCACCCGTGGAGGGGTTGGGGGGCTTCGTGGTCCGGCGCTGTCGGGCACTTTAAGGTGCCGGGGGAGGGCGGGAGTTCCGGGTGGGAGTGACAGGGCTGTGAGCCAATGGGGGCGGCGGGGCGGGGCCGGCCCGGCGGCTATGGCGGCGGCGCTAGCGCGGGGGTTGGCGCGGGGCGTGCTGCGCGCGGGGCAGGTGGGTACGGGGGGGGGAGGGTCTTCGCCCTGCGCCGTGCTCGCCGGTGCTCACACCCCCGGGCAAGGGCCGCGGCGGGGCTGCGCACCCCCGCGATACGGTGCGGGGCGTCGGAGCACCCCCCGTGCCGCCCCCCCCTCGTCACACCGTGTGCATCGCCCCCTCACGCCAGTACGCACCCCCACCCCCCTACGTGTAACAACCCCTCCCGTGTATCCCCATGTGCATCACCCCCCGGGGACCCCCTCGTCACGCCTCTCCCCCCCCCTCGTGTCACCTCACTCACCCCCACGTGCACTCCCCCCCATCATCCCCCTGGGCATCCTGTTGGTCCTATGTGCATCCCCCCATCACCCGCACTTGCAGCACCCCCATCCGTGCATCCCCGTGTGCATTCCATCACTCCCACGTGCACATCCCCATCACCCCAGGAGGCACACTTTCACCCCCACGTGTGTTCCCCGTCACCCCCACGTGTGTGTCCCTGTCACCTCATTGCGCACACTGTCACTCCCATGTGCATCCCCCCATCACCCCCCACGTGCATGCCCCCTTATCCCAGTGTCCACTCCCTGTCACCCCATGTCCCCCTATCACCCCCACATGCATCCCCCGTGTGTACCCCTGTCACCCTTGATGCATGTCCCCCCTGCCACCACAGGGTCCCTATCCGCGAGTGGCCCAGGTGCTGTCATCCCCTGTGCGCCCCCAGCCCCATCGGTGTGTGGCGGGGCCCAGCAGGCAGGATGGGGAGGTGGGCAAGGCCCAGCAGGCAGCGGCGGCTGGCAAGGAGGGGGGTGGGCAGCCCACCATCTTCAGCAAGATCATCGACCGCAGTATCCCTGCCACCATCCTCTATGAAGATGACAAGGTAGTGGGGACTGCAGGGTACCTGTCCCCAGTGGGGTGGGGGGGCAGCACCCATGGGCGCGGGGCTCACCCTGCTCCCCCTCGGCAGTGCCTGGTATTCCGTGATGTGGCCCCCCAAGCTCCTGTCCACTTCCTGGTGATCCCCAAGCACCCCATCCCCCGGATCAGCCGCGTGGGTCCCCAAGACACTGAGGTGAGCCTGGGGGGTGGGGGGTCCCTGGGACATTGGCGGGGGACACACGCGCAGTGCTGACCCTCCCACTCCACCCGCCCTGCAGCTCCTGGGGCACTTGCTGGTGGTGGCAGTGCGCACGGCGCAAGCGGAGGGGCTGGCTGACGGCTACCGCCTCGGTGAGTTGGTGTCCCCTCCCGTGATGTGGGGCAGGACCATCGCTAGTGGTCCCTTGAGGGTGTGGGTGTCGGGGACTGGCCTGACCCCCTGTTCGTTTCCTGGCAGTGATCAACGACGGGAAGCACGGGGCCCAGTCTGTCTACCACCTGCACCTCCACGTGCTGGGGGGGCGGCAGCTGGGCTGGCCCCCTGGCTGAGCTCCCCCCACACCACCCCCAATAAAGCATCTCCTTGGTGCTGACTTCAGCAGCTCTGTGTCAGGGTGACTCTCCTGGGGGTGGTGGTGGCCAGCTTGGGACAGCAGTGGCTTCAGGTGTCACAGCAACAGGGTTGTGGGGGGGACTTGGTGCCCTGCTTCTTGGGAGGGTTTGAGCTCCGTGCATCCGAACCTGCTCACTCTGTAGATGCTCTGGAGCCACCCCACATGGAGCAAGAGGTTTTTTGGGGGTGCCTACATCCCACAGGCAGAAGGCCCATCCTGGTGCCAGGCAGGGGGGAGCAGGCTAGGTGTGCGAGGGTGCCCCCAAGCTGGGGAACATCTCAGGGGTGCCAGCAGCACCCCATGCCCTCAGCTGCCCAGCCAGCCCTGCGGCACGACACTGCCCCAGCACCCCTGGGTGCCCCCAAAGCACCCCCATGTTGCTGCCAGAACCCCACGCAGGCAGTGATGCTTCTCTGCCTTGAAAAAACAAACTAATTGCACTAAATTGAACTAAAAGCACTAACTGCACATTTACTCCTCTGCACCCCGGAGGAGGTCCCACGTGGTTCACACGCACAACCTAAGGACAGTGTGGGACGGGCTGTGTGATGGGTGCACTGCCCCCTGCATGCACACACACCCCCGTACCACCACACACCGCTTGTATGTGCACCACCGTGCAAAACTCACTGCGCTGCACACCCCAGATCCCCGTGTATGCTTGCACTGCTGTGCAAACACGTTGTGTTGCGCTCAGCAGGCCCTCTGTGCGTGCACTGCCGTGCACAATGCATGGTGTTAAACACCAGAGACTTCTCCCTGTGCATACAAAACACAGGCAGCGCTGTGCACAGGCAGCAGCGCTCGCGGATGTGTGTTTACACACACTGACTGCAGGCACGCGCCTGCACATGGCCACATCCACCCTATGAGCGGTGCACACGCACGGAGGCTCACATGCACACAGCCTCATGCTCGCTGTGCACACCAGGCTTCCAAAGCGCGCAGCCGCCCGCACGATCCCTGCCCTGTGCCTCCCGCTCCCACTGTGCACTGGGACGTGGCTGGATGTCGTGGCTATATTTAGCAGCGGGGGCCGGTGCTGGCGCGGCACACGTCCCACCTGGCACCGCCGGCGGGGCCGCCTGGGCCCCCGCCAGCCGCGCAGGGGACCGCAGCCCGCCAGGGAGAATGGCAGCTCTGTTCAGCCTCTGGCTCTGTGGCGCTGGCGGTGGTGCCCCCCCCCCGGAGGAGCGTGGGGCTGTGGCAGAGTCTGGTTGCATCCCACGCACACACCCAGTATAGCATGGGGAATGTTTTTGGGGTGCAAATGAACCTTTAAAATGTTGGATGCTGCTGCCTCCCCCCTCTGAGACTTGCTTGATCCTCAGCATGGGCTGGGGACCCCTCCTGGCTGGGGATCCCCAAGGGGGTGAGGACTCCAGAGAGGGGCTGGGGGGCTCTGGTGAGCTGGGGGCCCCAAAGACAGGCAGGGAATCCCTGGTGCATCGTCCCTCAAGGCTTACCCAGGGCAGCCCCCCAGGGATGCCATGCCTGGCAGAGGGTGAGTGCTGACACACGAGGTCAGGGGACAGACGCCTGCAGGCACATTCTCTCCTGTGCCAGGTTTATTTTGTCAGCCCCGGGCCAGCACAGCGGTCAGTGCCCCATGGGGCTGGGCTGGGGGAGGCGGGGGGCCCAGGGCTGTTTTCGTGCTTCAGCAGAAGACTATCACAAATGACGCAAGTTCCCAAAAGAGCCGGGCAGGGGGGCAGCGGGGGATGTGTCAGCCAGCGAGAGGCAGCCAGATGTGCTCCATCAGCTCCAGGGCTGCTGTCCCACGGCAATGCTGCCAGGGCACAGCTCCACAGCAATTCCCCATATGCCACCCCAGGGGGGTTTGCCCCACGGTGAGTGCACACTCTTGGGCTGGCATCACCAGGGTCCCTGTCCCACACTGCAGTGCCTTTAGTATCACTTTGGTGTTCCCAGGCAGCCATACTGCCCAGCCAGGCTGTCGGCTGCCGTGGGGACAAGTCCGCCCATGTCTGGTGGGGAAGCAGGGGATGCTCATGGGAAGACCACCCTGAGGTTCACACTGGGGCAGAGTGCCCAGGCTTCCACAACCCCCAGCATGAGTTGGGGTATGGGTGCACCACAGGGGCCCTGGGGCTGAGCGTGGGCACGCACCCCAGCACCCTCAGAGCAAGCACCCACCTCCAGTGGCAGCAGGGCTGGTGCAGCCCCAGCATAGGCAGGGGACGCTTTGCCAAGCCTCAGCTCTGGGGCATGTCTCCTTCCTCCCCGCAGCTGCGTGGCAGATGGGCTTGGAGGAGCCCCTGCTTGGTGCAGGGTTGAGCACCCAGCGGGAGGAGCAGTCCCCACTGGGGGCCCCAGCCAGCTGAGGCCAGAGGGGCCGGGCATGTCCCCTGCCAGGAAAAACAGAGGCCCCAGCGCTGAGCGCGCGGTGGCCCCGGCAGCGCACACCGCAGAGGGCTGGAATAACAGCCCTCGTGCTGGAGCCCGCTGTGTGCTATCAAAGGGCCCTTCTTCTGCCCGGCCTCTGCGGGGATGGGGGCCGGGGGCCCAGCAAGGGCTGGCGGCGAGGGGAGCTGCTCCACGCCTGTGGGGGACCGGCTGTGCCCAGCCAGGCGCTGCCGGGCCAGTGCCACCCCATCACCCCAGGCCAGCCATGGGTCCCTGGGGCAGATGGGTGCGCCTGAGGGCCAGGCCCGAATGGTAGGGGGGCCCACTTGGGTCAAGTCATGGAGAGCAACATGTCCGCAGGCTGCCAGTGTGGGGCATGCTCCTCCTGCCACCCCACCGGGACCCAGCTGTCCCTGCCTGGGCACAGCGGCACCCGTCCCCCCACCTCTGGGGCCACCCTGGTACCCAGGACAGGCCCGGTGAAGCCGGCCCAGGGCTCCTCCCCAACCCCTGCCGGTGGTAGCTCCAAGGCACCAGGGTAGGCCGGGGCAGGGGGACACGGACAACCGTCGGGCCTGGAGCACAGTCCACCCTGTCCCCGCAGCAGGCCCACCGTGCCGTCCCAGCGCTTCCTGCCTCGGCCACGCCCACTTGCCCCAGGCCACGCCCCTCACCACGCCCACTTGCCCCCCAGCAAGTACTCTGACCGTTGGCCCTGGGCGGGCCCCGCCCCCGCCCCCTTCAGGCTCTCCGCCAATGGGAGGTGCGCACGCACCCGGCGCCGCCAATGAGCGTGCGGCCGCCGCCCCGGCGCGGCCGATGTTGACCGTCTCCATGGAGACGGAGCAGCTTCACCCCGCGCAGGCGTAATGGAAGCCGGAGTGCCGCGGAGCGCTGCCGAGACCCCCCGAGGGTGGGACCGGGCCGGGTGCACCGGGGGGCATTAAGGGGTGTAGGAGCTTGGAGTGACACCCGAGGGGGAAAGGGGTCGTGTGGGTTGGGTGCAGAGCCTGGGGAGCATTAAGGGGACTGGGGGGCATTAGAAGATGGGGGGGTCGGGGGGCACAGCCTGGGGGATGTCGCACCTGGGGAGGAGGTAGGGGGCAGAGTCCAGGCAGGGAGTGCTGGGGAGGTGCAGAAACTCGGGAGGGGGCACGGGAGGTGGGCACTGGGAGGCAGAGTCTGGGCTGGGGACACTGGGGTGGATCTTGCTGGGAGGGACTAGGGGGAAGAGGAGAGTTATGACAGGGGAGACTCTTCTTGAGCACAGACCCAGAAACAAGTACTGCTTCCACGCCCCCCGAAGAAAGCAGAGTCCCTTGTCCCCTGCCGCAAGTTGGGGGTGACACCGTGGGGGACCTGGGGTCCCCAGCCTCAGGGCCCAGCCCACACTGGTGGGGGCTGGGGACATGATGGGCAAGGCAGAGAGGCTGAAGGATGTGCCCCACTGCCTTTCCTCAAGGACTGTCCCCACCTGCAGGGTGGCTCTGGTAGGCCACATGCTGCCCATGTACTCTGGGGAGAGGCTGCCATGCACAGCCAGGGTCCAGAGCGATGTCCTTCTGCCTGAGGTGCCCACGGAGAAGCCCCCATGCCACAGGGAGACACTGACAGACACCACCAAGATACCCCAGGAGATGTCAGCCATGACCGAGGTGCCCCAGGAGATGCTGTTGGCCACAGCCCAGCTCCCTGCTGAAGCCCTGCCAGCCGTGCCCAGCATGGTGCCACCTGCTGAAGCTGGGAAGGATCTCTGCGGGGTCAAGCTGCCCCCCAGCCCAGGAAAGCGGGGGACTTGCCCCAGCGAGGTGCCCTCCATCGTGGCGCCAGTGCTGCCCGCCTCCATGCAGACACCAGCAGAGCAGCCCAGACGCTTGGTGCCGCAGGGGAGATGCTTGATCCACAACTGCCAAGAAGAGGTAAGTCCCCACCATCATGTGGCAGGCTATAAGCAGAAATGCTCCTCAGAACCCACCCCACTGCATCCCACACACTGATCCCATGAAGCTCCCTGCTCCTGGGTAGCCCCCTCTCTTTAAATAGCTGTCCTTGGCCAGGCTGGAGCTCCCTGGATGACCTTGAGCCCACCAGGATGGAAAGGGGATGAAATTCAATAGTACAAAAAGCAGGGGCAGGCATGCGGGGAGCGACGGTGAGGCTCTGGGAGGAGAGACGGGAGTTCACTGTGGGACCTGCATGTCACAGCCCGTCGCAGGGATGCAGGGACGGACACCTGCTTGGGGGAGCCAGACTGGGAGGGACATGAGCCAAGCCCTGCCACAGCCTGGGGACCCCATGGTTTGTTCAAGTGCTGTGAGAGCATTTTCCCGGCTGTAGGGGCAGCCTGGGCACCCAGGGGGTTGAGGGTCTGTATGAGGCCGGCTGACCCACAGAATCACAGAATGTTAGGGATTGGAAGGGACCTCAAAAGATCAGCTAGTCCAATCCCCCTGCTGGAGCAGGAATACCTAGATGAGGTCACACAGAAACACATCCAGGTGGGTTTTGAATGTCTCCAGAGAAGGAGACTCCACAACCTCTCTGGGCAGCCTGTTCCAGTGCTCTGGCACCCTCACTGTGAAGTTCTTCCTCATATTTATGTGGAACTTCCTGTGTTTCAGCTTGCATCCATTGCCCCTTGTCCTATCATTGGATGTCACTGAGAAGAGCCTGGTTCCATTCTCATGACACTCACCCTTTACATATTTATAAACATTAATAAGGTCATCCCTCAGTCTCCTCCAAGCTAAAGAGACCCAGCTCCCTCAGCCTTTCCTCATAAGGGAGATGTTCCACTCCATCATCTTTGTGGCTCTGCGCTGGACTCTCTCAAGCAGTTCCCTGTCCTTCTTGAACTGAGGGGCCCAGAACTGTACACAATATTCCAGATGCGGCCTCACCAGGGCAGAGTAGAGGGGGAGGAGAACCTCTCTTGACCTACTAACCACTCCCTTTCTAATACGCCCCAGGATGCCATTGGCCTTCTTGGCCACAAGGGCACATTGCTGGCTCATGGTCATCCTGCTGTCCACCAGGACCCCCAGGTCCCTTTCCCCTAGGCTGCTCTCCAACAGGTCAGTCCCCAACTTATACTGGCACATGGGGTTGTTCTTACCCAGATGCAAGACTCTACACTTGCCCTTGTTATATTTCATTACATTTCTCCCCGCCGAACTCTCCAGCCTGTCCAGGTCTCTCTGAATGGCAGCACAACCCTCTGGTGTGTCAGCCGCTCCTCCTAGTTTTGTGTCATCAGCAAACTTGCTGACAGAGCACTCTACTCCCTCATCTAAATCATTGATGAATATATTGAATAGTACTGGTCCCAGTACTGACCCCTGAGGGACTCCACTAGTCACAGGCCTCCAACTAGACTCTGTCCCATTGACCACAACTCTCTGGCTTCTTTCCTTCAGCCAGTTCACAATCCACCTCACTATCCGATCATCCAGACCACACTTCCTCAGTTTAGCTGTGAGGATGCTGTGGGAGACTGTGTCAAATGCTTTACTAAAATCAAGACAGACCACATCCACTGCTTTACCATCATCTATCCACTGGGTTATGTCCTCATAAAGGGCTATCAGGTTGGTCAAGCATGACTTCCCCTTGGTGAAGCCATGCTGACTGCCTCTAATGACCCTCTTATCTTTGATATGCCTAGAGACAGCACCCAGGATAAGTTGTTCCATCCCCTTTCCAGGGATGGAGGTGAGGCTGACAGGTCTATAGTTACCCGGGTCTTCCTTCTTGCCCTCTTTGAAGACCGGAGGGACATTTGCTTTCCTCCAGTCCTCAGGCACCTCTCCCATTCCCCACGACTTAACAAAGATGATGGAGAGTGGCCTAGCAATGACATCCACCAGCTCCCTCAGCACCCACGGGTGTATTCCATCAGGACCCATGGATTTATGGATGTTCAGGTTGCTTAACTGATCCCTAACCCAGTCTTCATCAACCAGGACAAACTCCTCCTGTATCCTGACTTCCTCTGGAGCCTCAGGGGTCCTGGGCTCCTCAGGACAGCCTCCAGCAGTATAGACAGAGGCAAAGTAGGCATTCAGTAACTCTGCCTTTTTTTTATCCTCTGTCACCAGGGCACCCACCTCATTCACCAGTGGGCCTACATTGCCTCTAGTGTTAGTTTTATCTGCAACGTATTTGAAGAAGCCCTTTCTGTTGTCCTTGACCTTTCTTGCAAGGTTTAATTCCAAGGAGGCCTTGGCTTTCCTAGTTGCCTCCCTGCATTCTCTGACAACAGAATTATATTCCTCCCAAGTGGCCAGCCCCTCCTTCCATGATCTGTACACTCTCTTCTTCCACTTGAGTTTGCCCAGCAGTTCCCTGTTTAACCATGCAGGTCTTCTGGCACCGTTTCCTGCCTTCCTACCCCTCGCAGACAGGAGATGCCAGCCCTGCCCAAGCCACAGGTGCACCCAGTCCAGCTTTCCCAGGGTGCCAGCTGGAAGGACTGTCCCCCCTTTTTGCAGCTCGTGCTTCTGGGGCTGCTCCTCAGGCTTGTGTCGGGCACCTGTCTTCACAGCACAGCCTTACGTATGGGGCAGTGCCCCCACCTTGCTGGTGCTCAGCATGACAGGGTGACTCACTCCCACCTCCCAACTGTGCCCAGAGCCCCATGGGACTATCAAAACCCTAAAAGCTAGGAGCGGGCATGGAGCACTGCAGGGTGGGCTCTTGCCCCCTTCCTGCAGCCCCCCACTGTCTGTCCTCAGAGAGCCACGTACCACCCGGATGCTGTGCCAGGGCAGGAGCCAGGCAACGAGGGCTTCACCTACCGGCATGGCCACTACGGGCTGCTGGGCCACCAGCTCTTCTCCTGGCCCACTAACAGCACCACCATGAGGGACGCCTACCGCCCGCCGCACAGGGTCCGGCGGCTGGGGCAAGGTGAGGCTGAGCTCCCCCTGAGCCGTGTGCCCCCCAACAAGGCAGCACGGGGGTCTTAGCTGTGGGGCTGATGGCACCTTCCCCCTTGCAGGGCAGCGGGAGGCCATGCTGAAGTCCATGCTCTACCAAAAATACAGGCAAGCCCGTGCCCCTGCATGCCACCCACTCCTGGAATCATGCCCCAGAGAGGGGGACCCTGCTGTGGGTGCCTGCCCAGGGTGGGGGGGACCCCAGAAATGAGGGATGCAGGGTCTGTTCTGCCAGCAGGAAGGAGATGCTGGAGGAGATGTGTTCCCCCCGGATGCCCATGGAGTCAGTCTCCACCGCACATCAGGACTACCGCGCTGGAGGCTGCCAGTTCATGCCACTGCCCACCACCCAGGTACAGGCAGGGGACAGTCCCCCACAGCTTGCAGCAGCCCCCAGGGGCTCCCATTTCCCTCACCGCAGACATGCCGTCCCCCCTGCCTACTGTCACATTGCTTCCACCTGCAGCCCCACGACTACCTCACAGAGCAGCCCTGCAGCTTCTGGCTGGAACAAGCCCGCAGCCTGCCCGTAAGTCCCACAGCGCCCTGCCCTGCCCTGCGGCACCCGGGGGACTCACTGCTGACAGGGACCTCTCTGCTTCCCTTCCCTCCAGGGTGTCACCAGCATGCGCAGTGGGGAAAATCCCTTTCGAAGGAACGCTGCCTTCTCCACCCCTATCACTGAGTACCTGGGGCAGCCCCTGCCCTGCACCCCTCCGAGCAGCTGGCTCCAGCCCCACAAGCAATAAAGAGCAGAGGGGCACAGGTGGTACCCGTGTCCTTGCTGCCCCAGGGTTGTCCTTAGGCTGGGCATTTGGAGGGGGAGCACTGTGTCCTTGGCATCCCGATCCCCATGGGGCCATGCAGCGCAGGCGCGGGGACACCCTCCAGCCCTTCTGCAAGTCACTGCTGCCCCAAAACATGCTATGGCCCCAAGCCTCCCTCCTTGGGCACGGAGAGAGAGCCCCAGGCACAGCCCCATCCTCTGGGACGTGCCTCTCCCAGTGCCTGCAGCAGGTGACACGTGGCCCCCATCCCTGTCCCCAGGCACAGGTGGGTTCCAGTAAGAGGCAGTGGTGGCGTGGCCAGAGCATGAGCTCAGAGGAACACACTGCAGCCCTCATGCCAAAGCAAACCTCGTCGCGGTGGCCCTGCATTCCCAGCACTGCCCTGAGCCCTCGCCAGCTGCCACTGCAGCTGCCCAACACTGACTCCCCATGCCCAGACCCCCATCCCATGCTGCAGCTGGAACCCAGGGGTATGACGCTCTGGGATGCTCTGGGCAGCCGTCCCCAGTCCAGGCTGAGCTCAATATTGGGATCCCCCCAGACCCCACCCCACTTGGCACTCCGGGGCAAAGTGAAACAGAGGTCAAGGGACAGGAATCTGGGGAAGTTTGTTTTTCGACAAAATAGTTTGCAGCGACTCCTATATTTACACCTGTAGGGGGAAAGTATTTACATGACCTGATGGGGCTATATACAGGAGAGGGGGAGTCTGGGGTGGGGGCAGGAGCCGCAGCATTGAAGCCTACTCTGGCCAAGGGGTCAGTCCCAGCAGAAGACCCCAGTTCGCCCTCCTGAAAAGGGGATGATGTGGGTGTAACTTCTGTTGGAGGCCAGGTACTGAAAAGAGACGGCAAAGTGCCCTGCGGGGCAGCCAGGCCCCGGGAATGGCTCAGAGCCAGCTGAGCCGCAGGGGAGAGGGCAGGGGGGGCTAGACCCCAGAGGGTGGGGTGATATGGGGTCCCCTGGGCTGGGTCAGGGCCAGTTCTCCACCTCTGGCAGAGGCTGCGGGGGAAGGTGGGCTTTGCTGGTGCCAATGGAGGGGGGCAGGCAGTGCTGTGACTGCTGTGCGCCGCCCCCGTGCCCAAGCCCTGCTGAAGCAGGGGGGCTGTGGTGGTGGTCGTGGTGGTGGCCTATGCAGGGAGGTGCCAGCGCATTCCAGGGGGCCGGGCGCTGGGAAGTATGGTGGCCCCATTGAGGTTGGAGGCTCCGCCACCGGGCTCAGATGACTTTGGTGTCTTTCGTCTCACCCAGCAGCCAGTATGTCCGCATCTTCCCCTTGCCCTGGGGGGGCAGAGGGGGTGGTGAGACCCTCCCCAACCACCAGCACTGCCCCTCAGGTGCCATCCCCAGCACCGAGGTGGGGACAAGAGGTCCAAGTCCTGACCCACCTACGCATTGCATGCTCCTGTGACAGGAAGGGCTGGCACCCCCGCAAGGGTCCCAACATTCTTACCTTCATCTCCACATCCCCGCGCAGCTCCAGCTCAAAGCAGCCAAACTCATCCAGGACCTCCTTGGTGGTGGACGAAATGTGGATCTTCAGGGCTGGGTGGCACGGAGGAGCAAAAGCGACATGGCTGAGTCCTGGAGCAGGGCACAACCCACGGCACTGGACCCCAGCTGCCAGCCCCATGGCTCACCCTGGCCATTGGACTCCATGCGGGATGCGGTGTTCACCGTGTCCCCAAACAGGCAGTACCGTGGCATCTTCAGACCCACGACTCCGGCGCACACAGGACCTGCGGGCACAGACATGCTGCTGCAGAGTGGGTGGGCGAGGAAACCCCCCAGCTGTGGTGCTGGCCAGCACAAGGGCTCACCAGTGTGTACGCCAATGCGCAGGTGGAGCTGGTCATTGGGCCGGTGCCGGATCTTGAAGGTTTTGACGGCTTCGAGCAGGGCCAGGGCCATGCGGACAATCTCGCGGGCGTGCAGCTTCCCGTTGCGCACTGGCAGCCCCGACACCACCATGTAGGCATCCCCAATGGTCTCCACCTGTGGGGTCATGGGGAGTGGGTACACCCTGGGCTCCTCGCTGCCTGCCTCACTTTGGGGGGCTGTCCTTGCTCACCCCCACCCCACCTTGTAGACGTCAAAGTTGTCGATGATGGCATCGAAGCAAGTGTAGAGATCGTTCAGCAGCGTCACGACCTGGATGGAGCAAGGGTGTGTGTGGGGCTGTGAGCAGGCATGTGCCTCCAACCCCAGAGATGGCACTGCCAGGGTATAAGCACCCCTCCAGCCCCACAGAGGGGCCACCCCCCCAAGCCCTGCTCTCACCTGCATGGGAGTGCTCTCTGCTGAGAGGGCGGTGAAGCCCACGATGTCGCTGAAGTAGATGGTGACGCTGTCGAAAGCCTCGGCCTGCACTGTCTCCCCCCGCTTTAGCTGCTCTGCCACAGAGCTGGCGAGGACAAGGGGGATGGCAGTGGGCTCCCACCCCAACCCCCTGTTCCCCCTGTGTCCCTTGCCCTCCACCAGCACGGAGAGCCAGCAAGGGATCCCATGCTTGCACAGCAGCGGGTGCACGCTGACCCCATGCCAACCCCCAGACCCACACGCTCCCATCTCTCCCCCTCTCACTGGGGCAGGATCTGGTAGAGGAGGTTCTCTGCCTTGCGCTTCTCCTCTAAGTAGGCCTGTGTCCGCTCCTCCACCAGCTTCTCCAGGTTGTTGGCATACTGCTCCATGCGCGACAGCAGGTTGTCCAGTATGCTGGTGCTGCCCTCCCTGCCAGGGCACAGGCAGCTGGCACCACGGGAAGATGTGTCCCCCAACCTCTGCCCCCATGTTTGTCCCTCCTCTTGCCCAGGGACACCTTTCCCACTCGCCAGCCACTCACTTGTTGAATCTATGGATGAAGATCTTGATCTGGCTGAAGTCAGGGCGCTCGGCTGGCTCCTGCGCCCAGCAGCGCTCCATCAGCACTGCCAGCTCCTCGCTGTGCACCCCGATGTCAATGGAGGGACGGAAGAAGGGCTTCTGGCTGTTACGCACCTTCTGCACGATCTCTACCGGGGGGCGGCCAATGATGAGCACCCGACCTCCCTGACTGGGATAGGACCACCCCACACCTGCCCCCACTCTCACCTTTGGGGCTGAGGTCCATGCCCTCGATGTAGAAGGGGCCGTTGCGCAGGGCAATCTCCTGCACGATGATGCCAAAGCTGTAGACATCAGCTTTCTGCATACCCGGGGTGGGCAGGCATCCCTTCTGCAGCAGCTCCGGGGCTGTCCACAGTTTCTCTGGTGGGACACGGCCATGGGGTGGTGAGGCAGGGCCACCCTATGACCCTGGTCCTCCAGACATGGACGGTGGGCACTCACTGGCATAGAGGGCATGCGTGTCCTCGCCGTCGCAGGGCGAGCGGAAGCTGGCCAGTCCATAGTCGGTGATCTTCAGCACAAAGCGGCTGTCCACCACGCAGTTGGATGACTTGAGGCTGCCGTGGTGGCCAATGATGCTATTGTGCAGGAAGGCCATTCCCTGGGACAGACGGATGCAGTGAAGCTGGCATCCCTCAGGCACCTCCCCCAGCCCCTCGTGCCCCTCACTTGGGTACCTTGACAATGTCGTTGATGAGGGAGTAGCGAAACATCCAGTCCAGGTTGATGCTCTCGTTCTCCAGGACATCCTGGGGCAGCACATTGAGTGGACCCCGCCAAGAACCCCGGGGATGGTGGCACCAGCACCAGCCTCACCGAGCACCCAGCTGCAGGGGGCTCCATGGCTCCCACCCCCTCCCCTCCACTGACCTGCTTGGGCAGCTCTGCTGCAAGTCTTGTGGGGCTTGGGTGATCACCAGCAGATACAGCCCTGTTCTCAACACCCAGCCCAGCCAGGTCACCTGGTGTGTCTAAGTGTCACCCTCGGTGTCCCCAAGCCCCCCTACCTGCAGGCTGCCCCGTGGGCAGTATTCAGTGACGATGCAGATGTTGGGGGGGTCGATGCACGCCCCAATGAAGCGGGTCAGGTGGTTGAACTGGATGTCCCTCATCTGGAGATGGAAGCAGAGCCCAGATGGCGCTGAGGTTGGGGGATGCACTACTGCTGTTCCCACCAGCCCCCTCCACTGCCGTGTCTGGCCCCTGCACCCCAGGTAGGGTGCCTACCCTGGCTCAGGCCCCAAACCTACGTGTTTCAGCTCGAAGAGCACCTGCCGCGTCAGCTCAATGCGCTTCTTGTTGATGTGCTTGATGGCCACCACATTGCCCTGGGGTGCCAGGGAGGGGAAAGAGGTCAGCGCCCACTGGGCAGATTTGGGGAGGGGAGGAAAGTGCCAGCATCCCATAGGGTGGGGGAACAGCCAAGGGGGAACACCCCAATAGGGCTGGGGAGTTCTGGGTGGCGGGCTTAGCTCCCCACCCCCCACACTGACCTTGAAGTGGCCGGTGTTGGCAAAGATCTGGTACTTGCCATGGGTGGTCATCAGGGAGCCATAGCTGGAGCCGCGCTGCAGGGAAGAAAGGGGTTACGGGAGGGGATTCCAGGGAAGGGGGTGACAGGCACCAAAAGAGCAGGGCAGGGACACCCAGGGGCGTGCAGGGGATGGCACAGGACGAGCTCTGAAGGGTCAGGACAAACTCTGCATGCTCTGTAGGAAAAGTGAGGCCTACAGGGTGAGGTATGGTGTGCTGCAGGGGATGTAGGGGGGTATAGGGAATGGAGGGCCACATAAGGGCTTGATGAGGTATGGTGCTCTGTAGGGGATTCAGGGATGTGTAGGGGATGGATCAAATGTAGCACTGCAGGGGATGGAGGGTCATGCAGAGGATGGATGCAGTGTGATTCTGTAGGGGATGGAGAGCTGTGTAGGGGATGGATGCAATGGGGCTGTGGCTCTGTAGGTGACGGAGGGCCATGTAAGGGGATCAATAAGGGAGGAGTGTCGTACAGGAAGAGAGGGTAGTGCAGGGGCTGGGGCACGAGCAGGGTTGAGACTGGAAGCTCTCACCAGGGACAGGGTGAGCCGGCTGCCCGCTGCCTTGTGGTACCGCTCGGGGCTCCCGAATTGCAGCTCATCCCAGCGGATCCTCCAGAGCATGCTGGCAAGCTCCTTTTCCAGCATCAGCTTCCTGGGGGGCACACTGGGCTCGGGCCCCCGTACCTCCCCACCACACCCACTCCCCTGGCAGGCTAAGGGGTTGCTGGTGCCTGGGCAGAGGCTCCTTAGCCCTGACTTACCTGAAGATGAGGAAGCTGGAGATGCCAAACATGACAAAGGTGAGGCCGGTGCCCAACGCCACGATGGCCAGCATGGAGAGGGGGGCTGCAGGCAGGACGGGGTGTCTCAGCATGGCCTGGCTGGCCATGGGTACCACATTCCCATGCACCCACAGTGAAAGGTGCTGGCGACCAAGAGATGTGGGGACCCAGTGCACCCACTTTTATCGCAGGAGGGGTCATCCACATCAAAGACACACGGCGGGTTGTCCAAGGGGGGGGTACCCTTCACCCAGGGGATGGGTTGTCCCAGCCAGTGGATCTGCTTCTCCACACCCGAGTAGTGTCCCACCACCTACAGCAGAGAGAGCTGAGGCCCCCCAGACCCCAGCCTTGCCTGCTGCCAGGATCCCGGTGCCGGCCCCTACCTCGTACTGCCCACTCTGGAGGTCGCCCATGGCCCATAGGTTGAAGTCAGTGTCCCGGTCATTGTTGCTGTCCATGCTCACCAGCCCTGTCACCCCTGTGGGAGATGAGAGACTCAGGTGGGATGGGGACCAGGTCCCACCACACCCGTGGCACCTCCATCCCGGCCACCACCATCCTGTCCTTACCCTGGAACTTGCGGTCCCGCATCTTCTCAATGATGTGGGTGGTGTTTTTCTTGGAGCCACCCTCCCGCAGGGTCTCATTCAGCACCATGGCGTACAGCAGCATCCCATCATAGAAACACCCCGCCACCAGGTTCATCTGCCAGGGGGAACCTCAGCACATCTGGGGGCACTCTGGCCACAAGACCCCCAGACTGGGGCCATGCACCCACCCACAGCCCCATAACCTCACACTGGGGCCGTGCACCCACCCTATGGGGATGTCACTGACTGTGGCTATTGCCACCAGGGATGGCCCTTATGGCACTGCCCATGGCCATGTCCCACCCTCTGCACCCTGGCGAGGTGCTACAGCCCCTGAGGAGGGTGCCCACCACCCCACCATGCCGGGTGACTTGCTCACCAGGGAATAGTTGAGCTGCACCCCAAATTTCTGCTTGGCTCGCAGGATGAGCTGGGTTTGAAAGTGTTGGTACTCAGGGTTTTGGGGCTCGTAGTAGGTGATCACCAGCACCATCTGCAACCGAGCACAGCACCCTGCTTCATGCACTGAGGCCAGGCTGAGGGAGGTTCCCGTCCCCAGGCAGGCAGGCACAGCTTACCTGGAAAGCCTCGCGCAGCCCTGAGTCCTGTCCCGGGCTCTGCTGCCAGGGCTTGAAGGGGTCACGGGCAGAATCGCCCCGCAGGCTCTCCCCAAAGACATCCAGGTAGAAGAAGACGTAGTCGCCATTGGTGAGGTTCTCCCGCTGTGCCAGCTGCATGATCTGCTGCAGCATCTCAGGGGGCCCGCAGAGATACACCACTGCAGTGAGATGTGGGGCATCAGGGGGACGATGCCACCCTGCCCCAGGGCACCCCACTCAGGCACGGGATGGGATGCTTTCCCTTGGGGCCATGGGGCAGAGCAACCCTGGGGACATGCTTGGCAGCAGTTGGGGGGAAGGAGCAGGCAGATGGGGCGGTGCTTGGCTCACCACTTCCTCATGCCACATGCCCCATGGCCACAGAGTCCGCTCAGCCCCACCACCCCTGCTGGTCCTGACCCACTCTTGCCCCATCAGTCACCTTGGGCTGAAGGGGGAAAGGAGAACAGGGGAACCCATGCTCCAAAATTAGAGGCAGACACTCCATGTACAGACCCCATGCACCCTGCTCCAGCACCCATGCACACCCTGCTCCAGCAAAAGCCACCCAGGGCATGCTGCCCTGTCATCAGCTCCCTGGCTGCTCCCCACCAGCCCCAGCCAGGGGACCGGGAGGCACAGGAGAGGTATCGGGGCTGTGCGCCGGAGGCCCCTGGGGAACAGACAAACCCATGTTTGGGTTTGTGGCTGGCCAGCCGTGCGGCAGGAATGTGCAGGTTCCCGGATTCCAGCACCTTCGGCGGCCGCCACACTAATTAGAAACAGAGCATCTCGCTGGTGCGACCCACACAGCAAGGGGGTGCCCGGGCCCCGGCTGGCCGCCCTGTGTGCTCCCACCTGCTGCCAGGGGCTCAGCCGGCACTGATGGGATGCCCACCCATGTGCTGCATGGGGGCAGCGTGG
This sequence comes from Podargus strigoides, assembly GCA_028020825.1. Taxonomy (NCBI): domain Eukaryota; kingdom Metazoa; phylum Chordata; class Aves; order Caprimulgiformes; family Podargidae; genus Podargus; species Podargus strigoides. The sequence goes on along the minus strand of CM051663.1, from coordinate 34,059,088 downwards.
TGATGGCAGAGGGTACCACAGGCCATGGGGACAGGCGCCCAAGAGTGTCCAAAACCCCCCCAAGCAGGGGCCCTCCTTGCCCTTGCTGAGGATCCTACCACTGCCTCCTCCCTCCCCCTGGAAAACCAGGGCCCCTGCTCCAGCCAGTCTGGCTGGGAACCCAGGATTGAGCAATGGAGGAGGCGGCGGTGGTGAAAGAATGTCACGCTCGGGCACTGGCCCCAGCACACAGCCCTTCTGCATGGGGCCCGGAGCCCCAGCCGGATCCGGAGCACAGGGAGGGCTGTGGATGGCAAGGAAGCCCTGTGCCCCAGCATGGGGTCCCTGCTCCCCGAGATGGGGTCCCTGCAGCAGGAACGGCAGGGGTTCATTTGCAAGGGTAGCAAGGGAGCCCATGGGTGGGAGAAGAAACCCAGCACAGCCACCCTGGGCATGGGAAACCCACAGCAATGTGGAGAGCTGCTCCTGGGCATGGGGGAGAGGGAAATCACAGCAGCCTGGGCTGTGCAGGAGCAAAAGCCTATTTCAGGATCAGAAAGGCTTATCCCTCTGAGTGCTGCAATTCCTCAGATAAACACTTCATGCTTGGGGGGACCCTCCCTATCCCATGGCAGGCGCCAGGAAAATGCAGCGCACAGCATTGCACGGGCTGGGGAGCCGCAGCAGCTGGTGGCAGATGGTGGGACACCCTGGGCAGGCGGCCCCTGCGGCGGCAGCGGAAAAAGCCTGCCTGGTCAAAGGCCACCAAGCAATGGGACCGATGGCGCCTGGACGGCTCCCCAGGGACAGGTTGCAGGAGCCACACAGAAGGAAGGGTCAATGCTTGGGGCTCTCCGTGGCGCTGGCAGCTGCCTCCAGCTGGCAGCCTCCTGCCTGGCCAGTAGCACCCCTGGGGGTCGGCAAATGGCCAAAGGCAGCCTCAGCATCGCCGAGGACAAGGACCTCCTCCTGCAAGGCTAGGGTGCACACAGCCCCCCGACTTTTATTTAGGGGGTGCCCATGATGCAGGAGGCAGAGTGCACAGTCCTGGGGGGACGGGCAGGGCCCTGAGCATGCAGACAGCGTAGCAGGACACTGCCTGACTACTGCATGATGGAAGATAACCCTACAGTGAGGGCGAATCCCATTTTCAGGTGGCAAATCCCTGCAAATCCCAGTTTTGAGTAGCCCCACCAGCGCATGGCACTGCAGTGCAAAGACCCTCACTTCAGCCAAGGGCCCACCCCACACGCCCGGGGACTTCAGGGGTGAGGGCCAAGTGCACTTCTCTCCCAGCAGCAGCGCCCGGCCATCTCCCCAGGCAGGGACCTGGGCTTTGCAGGCAGATGCTCCGGTAATTCCCTCATCCACAGCTCTAATTATATCAGTGCTTTTGTGAGTGGCAGGAGAGACGTGGGCCCCTGCACGTCGCCCAGGCACCGGTGAGAGGGGCAATGAGAAGCATGAGACAGCCATACATGGGACAGGACGATGCACCCACAACCCCTCGTGCCCGCTCTTTAGAGCTGCAAATGTTGGGCATCGGCAGCTTCAGGGGCACATGGCAGGGCAGCAAAGCGGCTTTCCCCGGGAAAGGTTTACCAAACTGCTGCCCAGCACCTGGGAGAAGGAAGGTGACCACAGAGACATGACATGCGGTGTCTTTGCAGGGCATGGGCACGGCTGTGGCTGCAGCCAAAGCTCCTGCTTCCCTCTCCAGACTGAGCCGTGCAGAGGTGGGCACTCCTTGGACAGCCTCACAGAGTCCCTTCTCCCTGTCCCACACCCCCAGGTTAGGAAAGCACCTAACATCAGCATCGAAGCCCTGAGCACCCATCACCAGGGGGCCAAGCATTCAGCCCCACACCCTGCCCCCATCTCTGGGCTGTGGCTGAAGGAGCCCAGACCCCCCCGCATCCCGTCTCTGAGGGCCCCCAGGTATCTGCCCACACTTGGCGTCCTCCCCCAGCTCCCGGCAGCCATGACCCCTTTGTCTGTGCCAGGGGAGATCGATTCCCATTAGAGTGATTTACGGCACCAAGCCGGAAACGTTGACGGGAATCACTGATTTTAGCCTTTTTGCTTTTTTAGCCTTTGCCCCCGTCCCACATGAAACTCCACACCCCATGGCTGGTGACGGTGCATGCAGGGAGCTTCCATCCCAGCCCCGTGGCCAAGCAAACAAGAAGGCAGCCACAATCTGTTTGGCTCCCAGAGCCCACCATGGGATGCCCAGATCCATGGACCCAGCCCCACCGGCCTCAGTCTCGGGGGAACCCAGTCCAGCACCCCAACACTCCCCGGCCACACATCCCCAGCCTAGTCCCACGCAGCTTCAGCCACATCTCCTGCTGGCCCATCTGGCTCCACTCGTCCCAGCTTGATGTCCTTCTTAATGACACAGCATCTCAGGATCCATTAAGAAGCATCGCAGACCGCCTGGCTCTGGGATCGATACACCCAGTTCATCAATAATGAAAGAGCATCAGGCTGCCCTTGCTCTCCAGTTGCCTCCAAAAGCCACTCCATTTCCTCCTGCTCCTAATATAGCTGCTCTCCTGGGGCGCTCACAAGGCACTAAATTGATTTACCCCTCCATCAGCAGGGTGGAGCTGTCCCGGGCCCCATCCCTAGGGCACAGAGGGGTTGGGCACAGCCTGGGGAACCCAGGTGCCAGGCTGGGGCAGGGCTCTACTCAAGCACGGCACAGCCACCTCGGTGTGTCGGCATCAGGCTGCTCTGGGCAAATAACCACAGCCGACGCAGCCCTTCAGACGGCCACGTCCACACCGTCACCCACAGCCTCTAAGGAGGTGGCTGGGTCACACTTGTCCCTGGGGATGACCTGATCCTCCTAAAGCAAGAGAGTAGAGCAGCCCCCGTGCCCCTCACAGCACGTGTCCCACCAAGGGCACAGGGTGACTGGGCAGAGGGACAGGGAGGTGGACCCCATGGACCCCCACCCTGCCCTGGACGCCCCACTGTCACTGGAGTGGCCTGGGCGTCCTGGGTCCTGCCTTGTCCCCTGTGCACTCATCTCCCCAGGCAGGTCCTGCTGCTCCTCCAGCCCCACCGCAACCAAATGTGCCCAACTGTGCCCTACATACAACCTGCTTTGCGCCCCCTCCTCTATACCCTACAAGGATCCCACTGCCTCCCTGGCCCCTTCCTGTGCCCCACACGGGTCCCATTGTGTCCTTGTCCCCCTCACTGCACCCTACACAAGTCTGACGGTGTTCTCAGACACTCGCTGTGCTTCACAATGGTGCCACTGTGTCCTTGGCCTCTTGCTGTGCCCCACACCGTCCTATTATGTCCCTGTCTCCTCACTGGGCCACAGCACACCCCGAGCCCCTTGCTGTACCCTTCGTGTGCTCCACCGCATCCTCGTCCCCTTGCTGTGTCCCAGATCGGTCCCACCGCACCCTCAACCCTTTGCTGTACCCTATGTGTGCTTCACAGCGTCCCCGTCCCCTCGCTGCCCCCCCAGATGGGTCCCACCACACCCCCAGCCCCTCTGTGCGACACCCCCGTCCCCTCACCGTGCCCCACACGGACCCCACCGCATCCTCAGCCCCTCGCTGCGCCCCTCCCCACCCCACCCCCCCCGGAGGATTTAGCATCTTCCCCGAGCGATGCGGTTCTGCCGTGCAGACCCCCTTTCCCCCGCCGCGCTGCCCCACGCACCGCGCCCGTTGGCCTTGATGAAGTGGACGGCAGTGTCGGGGCCGCCCTCGTCGGGGGAGTAGATGTGGTGGCGGACGGTGAGGTTGCTGCCGTCCTGCAGCTCTTGGTAGACCCCCTCGACGGTGAAGTAGTAGGGTCGGTCGTCGGTCTTACGGTCCACGTAGAGCAGGACGGCGCGGGCGCTCCAGTTGAAATGAGCGTGGAGGTGGGAGACGAAGGCGCCCAGTTTGGGGGCCGAGGGCCCGGTCCGCACCGTCGTGCTGTAATGCTCCCGTTTGCGGCTGAAGCCGGCGGCCACCGCCCCGCCGGTGATGAGCGGCAGCCGCCAGTGCGAGGCGAACCGCCCCACGGACGCGGCAGGGTACACGCACCCCGGCCCGAAGAGGACGTCGGGGTCGTGGTAGAGCTTCAGGTCCACGGCGTTGAGCGGTGCCACGTACTCGGAGCAAGCGCCCTCCAGCTCCGAGCTCATGAACTCGACGCGCACCGAGAAGGGCCGCGGCAAGAGCGGCGGTTCGCCCCGTTCCAGCGCTTCCAGCGCCAGGCTCAGCGCCGGACCCACGCGTGGCCAAGCCCACGCGTAGCTCACGTTGCGCTCCGGCAGTACCACCGCCACCGTTAAGTTGGCGACCGCCCCGTCGGGGGTCGCCGCCCGCCGCCCCCCCCCGCCTCCCGCCGCCGCCGCCGGCAGCAGCAGCGCCAGCGGCAGCAGCAGCAGCAGCGGCAGCGGAGCCATGGGCCGCCCTGCTCCTCCGCCCCGGCCGCCGCTCCTGCGCCCCTCCGCCTGCGCCCTCCCCCGGGCGGCACCGCCCCGGGCCGCCCAGCGCCCTCTGCCGCCACCCGCCCGGACGGCACGGCGGTGGGCGGCACCGCGGCAGGGCTGGGCGGGGGGGACAAGCGGTGGGTTGGAGGAGTGGGCTGGGGCGGGGGGAGAGGGTACGGCGACGGGACGGGGATGCTCGCCTTCTGGGTGTCCCCACTGTAGGGTTGGGGAGGGGGTTTGGGATCCCTACTGCAGGGCTGGGGAGGGGCTCCGGGGTCCCCAGTGGTAGGGTTGGGGAGGGGGCTCTGGGGTCCCCGGCAGGGGGTTAGGGAGGGGGCTCTCCGTGTCTGGCAGCCTTCACTTGGCAGGGATTGAGGAGGGATGCCTGAGTTCTGGAGGGCCCCAGCAGGAAGGACTGGGGAGGGCTCATCCGGGTTCGGGATGTCCCCAGTTGGGGTGTGAGGGGAGGAAGAGGGTGTTGAAAGGATACCTCGATTCTGGAGGGTCCCAGTGGGAGGGGGCATCCGGGTTCGGGGTGTCTCCAGTGGGGAGGAGGGGTGTTGAAGAGGTCCCTCAGTTCTGGGGTGGGGGTCCAGTGAGGAGGGGTTGGGAGGAGGCATGGGTTCTGGGATGCCCCACTGGCTGAGGATTGCGGAGGTGGCACCCCATCCTGAGAGTCCCCACCAGGGCCTGGGAGAATGCCCGGGGCAGTTGGGTGCAGGGGGAGTGTGTGATGGGGAACTGGGAAAGGGGTGCCCCATGGAGGGGTGACCCCACTGTAAGGACGTACAGGGCTGTGGGGTGCAGCCAGCTGCATACAGTGCCCTGGGTGTGGGTATCCCTACCGGGGGCTGGGGGGAGGTTGGGGAGATCCCTGGGGATTTGGGGTGCAGGGAAGTGACTGGGGAATTGGGCCCTGAGAACCAGGATACCCTGCGGACCCAGGCATCTCTGACACATGGGACATCCCCCCAGCAGTGGAGAGTGCAAGTGGGGAGCCATGCCGCAGGGGTCTGGAGTCCCCGCTCAACACATGGGGACGCAGGGGGGCTGGAGGCAGTGGGCATGTCGCCACTGCAGATTTTAGGGCTCCAACCCCTGTGCTGTGGGGCACAGGCCTGTGAGATGGTGGGGCAGGGAGGTGGGAGGCTGCGAGGGGAGCAGAGGGGCTGAGGAGCCCAGGGGAGCACTCTGGGGGCAAGGGCTGGCTATGGGCAGGGAGCCTTGTGCACCCCCCCAGGACAACGTGGGGCTGGGATTTGGGGGAGGACCCGAGGGGATGCCAGCCCCGGCGGCCATGGGGGCTGCTTCAGCCCGGGGGGACACACCGGTACCCTGTGTTTGCAGCGGGGGCCTCGGTGGGGCAGGGGGGGCTCGGCGGGAGCAGCGTGCCTGCGGTGCATTCCTCGCATTCCCAGCCTGCTGCCTGCTCCCATCGGGCGGCGGTGGAGTGGGGTAGGGGGCTGGGGGTGTGTTGCCAGCCCCTGCCCCATGACTCAAAGCTATGGGGGGTGGCATGCATGTGTGGGTCACAGGGGGAGCACAGGGAGAGCTCAGCGGCTGCCGGGGGGACCCTGCAGGTCTTGCTGGTACCCCACATGTGTAGGAAGTGGATATGTTAGGGATGCTGTGCTGAGCAGCAGGTAGAGGGTCCCTGTCCCCTCCTGGGATTTGGGGCAGGCCACCAGGGCTGCCTGTGCGGGGCTGCCGGCATGGCACCCCTGGGTGCCCTGGCACGGGTCCCTGCACAGCTAGGGCTGCAGGGAATCACAGCCCCTCTCTGTCCCTGCTGGTGCCACTGTGGGTGTCCCCACCACGAGTGACACATTCTTCCTGTCCTTGCAGGGTTGTAGAGCTCAGCTCACCCAGCCTGGCACAACCTGAGCTGGGGGGATTGGGTTGCTCGCTATAAATACCCCGGTCCTGATGCAGCACAGAGCTGACAGCGGGGCCTGAGCTGAAGGAGGGTGAAATCCAACCAGCAGCGATTACAGGCGAGAAAGGAGAAGCTGGGAAAGTCTGGGAGAGCTTCTTTACGGGGCATAAGGCTGGGCATGGTTACAGTCCTGTAGCCTCTGCAAAATCACCCCTGCTGCTGGGGGTTCACAGGGCACTGAGGCTGCCCAGCCCTCTGCCCCCCATGTGTCCCACAGCAGGCAGCCCAGCCCCGGGGCTTGCGTCCTCAGCCATGGTAGCATCTCTGAGCTTTGGACTGGGCTTGCTTGGTGGCAGGGGACAGGGTGCACCGTGGGGAAAAGGGACTGGCAGCACCTTGGGTGGGAGAAGCCCTTTCCGAGCTGTGTCCTCTCCCTGCCTGCCGTGGGCAGGGTGAAGGCAGCGAGTTGCTGGTCCAGGAGGTGGTGATGCTCCCGCAGGACCCGCTGTGGGCAGCAGAGGCAATGACTGTGGCAAATTAAAAAACAAACGAAAGAAAGAGATTGGGGGTGGAGGCAGAGGGGTGTGTGAGGAGCGTGGCAGCAGCCTGAGAGGACTCGCCGCGGGTGGGATGGAGGTGCCGTGGGTGCTGGGGCACCCCGTATTTGCGTGTGCATGCCAGCAGAGGGGGCACGGTCACCACCGCCCGTACACCGTGCACCCCTACAACCGGGGACACCGACTACAACCTTCCGGCTGTGCCCGCTGCTGCTCGGGGGACCATGTGGGGTGGCTGCCCCGGCTCTGTGTCCCTGTGTGATAAGGGCACATCGCCCCCAAGTGCACATGGGGGAGAGGAGCCGAGATGGGGATGGTGTCTTGGAGGGTTTGGTACGCTTGCTGTCCCTCAGCCTGCTCTCTGGCTGGTGCTCACCATGTAGAGTTTTTGCAGCTCCATCTCACCTCCCTTGTCCACTGGTCTCACACTGAGTTTTAGTTGTTCTGCACTTGGCATCCCAGGTCTGGGAGCTGAGAAGTTTTCTTGCCATGAGGCTGTGCTCAGCACCCTGGTCCTGGTGGTCTGTGGTGGTCTGTGGAAGTCTATGGTCATCCATGGTGGTCCATGACAAACTATAGTGGTCCATGACAGTTCATGGTGATCCATGGTGGCCTGTGATAGTCCATGGCAGACCATGGAGGTCCATGATGGTCTATGGTGAACTTTGGTGGTCCGTGGTGGTTCATGGTGGTCTAATAGTCCATGGTGGTCAATGATGGACTATGACGGACCATGGTGGTCCACAGTGGACTGTGGCAATCCATGGTGCACGGTGGACTGTGGCAGTCCATGGTGGTCCATGCTAGTCCATGATGGTCCTTACACTGCCCCATGGTGGTCACCAAGGACACAGCTGTGCCCACCTGCGCTGGGGACCTCATACCCATGAGGTTCCCAGCTTTTCTTCCAGGTTCCCATCAAGAAAACCAAGCCCCAGGTCCCCGAAGCTGATGATTGTTTAGTTGCTAAAAAATGTTTTTCCACCTCCTGGAGTGCAGCAATGTGAGCTAGCAGGCTGCAGGGCCCTGCCAAGCGCCTTCACCTCTGCATGGAGAGTGGGGCCAGAAACCTGTCAGCCTCAGGAGATGCCTGTAAAGAGCACGGGAGGCACCACAAGTGGGTGCCTGCAGCATGGTTGGCTCCGCTGGGGCCGAGTGGAGGATCCATGTGGGCACTGCTGTGCTGGGGCATGTATGGGACTGAGGCATCCATGGTGCTGCAGGAGCCCAGCAGCTCCAAAGGTCACCCCATCCCAAATGGGAGAGGAACATGTCTGGGTCGGGGAGGTTTTGGCCAGGTAGGCATGAGACACATGGGGACGGGTGCAGGCATGCAGGGCGACCTTTATACATATGGGCTTCCTGTGCACCTGCTGTCTGGGAAATCTAAAGGGTTCCTTGTCTGGGTTTGGGGTTTGTGTGCCAAAAGCAGAAAAAAATGGAGCAGAGGCAAATGTTTTAAAAGGAAAAATGTGGGTAATCCAGCAGTTATGTTGTCCCCCCTCAGCTTAGGGCAGTAGCTGTCCCAGTGCATCCATGGGTTCAGTCCTCAGCACTCACAACCCTCTGTGCCACAGACCCACAGCAAGGCCGTGTGAATGTCCTTGCAGGGCACCAGGACAAGACTTGTCATCCACATACGCCCTCAGGCGGACACTTCCTGCACCAGCTGCGTTTCTTTCCCTTCTATCTGCTCTGGGATCCCCACACTGGGTACCACGGTCCTGGTCCCATGACCAGGTGATCTGTTTCACCATGAAGCCACCAGCCATCCATGGCTTTTCCTGTAGGGTGTCCCTAAAGCAGTGCAGCATCCCGGGGTGCTCCTGTGGGTGCTAGCCAACAGCCCATGATGCATCAGGTGTAGGGGGATCGTTCTTTCTGATCCCAGAGAGAGGCCGGAGCAGATCTGTAGGATCCACCCAGAACCCTGAAAGCCCCAGTGCCTCCTTGGCCTCTCTCTGTCCCTGCATCCCACTAAAGCATGGTGCCTAGGACAGGTCTGGGAGTCCCCAGGGGCTCCCCAGCACATCCTGGAGCAGTTACACACCAGGGTCAGTGCTGGTGACATGGTGCTGCTGTGACAAAGTCCCCTCCATTGGGGAGATGCCCCGGACTTCTCCATTGCAGGGTGTCCAGACCCCTGACCTCCCTGGTGGGTCCCTGGGCCCAACAGGCATGTGGCACTTTTTTGGCCAGTGCAGCTCCTGCGTGGCCCAGGAATGATCTCCCAGGGTTATTTCTGACTCACAGGACAGGAAACGTTTTGGGGTTTAAGCCGAGCTGAATAATGTGCTCATTTCCTTGTGCCGACTACAAAGCACCTGCTCCAGGGGATTTATGGAGTGCCGGCCTCTCGCACTCGCTGCACAGCTGCCCTCTCGGATGTTTTTATTTTCCTGAGATGGCCAGCAAGTGCCAAGACCTGTTTTCCCGGCATGTTTCCTCAAGGGGAGCCTGGGCAGAGACCACGGGCTGCAACACATCCAGGGTGCTGGGGTGCCAGGGTGGGTGCCAGCACCCTGCCAGGGCTGAGGTCAGTGGAGATGCATCGCTAACCCACTGGTGACAAAACTCAGCCTGGCACAGAGCAGCCACTGTTGGGATAAATGTCCCAGGAGAGTGCCAAAGGATGATGGAGAGGGATGGAGCATGGGGGTGAGCAAGAGAGGATGAGACCATGCATGACAGGGCAAGAGGGCAAGAGGGCAAGGGAACCTGAGGGAGCCACAGCGTGGGGCTGCCCAGACGGTGGAGCCCTGCCTGCCACAAGCTGCGGGGAGGAGGCACCCAGCCTGGGTGGGCAGAGCCCACCCCACAGCTGGGGACCCACAGACACCATCCAACAGCAAAGCCCACCCCATGGCTGGGGACCCACAGACACCATCCGACCTGGGCTTGTAGAGCCCCTGCAAAACACTGTGCCCAACCCATGGGGTGGAATCGGCTCTCCCCTGTGAGGAGGGTTGGGATGTGAGTGCCCAGGCCAGGGGCACTCATGGGATGTGCAGGACATGGCAGCACATCTCCCAGCCTGCACTCCTCCAGCAGCACTGAGCACCATCAGACAGCCTGCAGAGTAAGGTGACGACAAGATTTTCATCATGTCGCCTCTTCTTTGTCCCCTTCTAGAGCAAAAGCCTCAATGCTTTAGTCCTGGTGGGGTCAGCTCTGGTCCCACACATAGCTGCAGCCTCCAGGAGCTATCCCGTCTGTCTTATCAGCTGCAGGGGGAAGGACTGGCTGTCATTCCCTGAGTAGCACTTTGTCCCCTCCTGTCCTCCTTCCAAATTCCTCGTTGTCCAGCTCTCTCTGACTCCCCTGCTCAGCTCTTCCTGGGGTCTGCCTGCTCCAGTGGGCACTGTGTGTTCAGGTGAGCAGACATGGCTCAGATCTGGCACATGCCTGCTTGCTGCCTGCGCTCTGCTTGCATCCTGCCCCGGTGCCCTGGGGCCTCTGGGCAAAGAGGTATGACTACATCCCACAACTGCCCCAGGGCCTGAGGCAGCACCAGGGAAGCTCAGCCCAGTGATAAGTTGGGGTTAGGGTTTGGTTTTTTCTTTTCTGTTTAGAGAGAAAATAAATCACTTGTGGGGAGCAGGAGCCAAGCTTCCCAGTGCCTAAAACAGCAATCGCAGCACTTCCTCGGATTTATGGTGTTTGCTTTCACAATGCCAGCCGGGATCCTGTTTGCTTCCTGCTCTGCAGCTGCAATTCCAGCTGAAGGCTCAGGAGATTCAGGTTTTATAACACTCCTGGATCCTGCTGATGGCAACTTGTCCAGAATCATTTATTACCCCTGCACCTCCTGCGGGGCTGGGGTAAGCGGCTGTCACCTCATACCAGCATGACTAGCTCGGGTGCTCGCCCACAGGGTACCGTTCTCAGGCACTGGGGGCTTGAACAGCAGCTCTGTGGAGACAGCACCCATCCTTTGCTGGGAGAAGAGTTCAGCAATGCTGTGCCCTCAGTGGGATGCAGCACCCAGCTTTTCCCAGGCACAGTTACTTTCCCCAGGCTGGGCCAGGCAGGAGCAGCTGGCTCCTGCTGGGGGGATGCTGACACACAGATGTGACCTTCTCCTGCAGGGTCCCGGGATGCTCAAAGGCTGGTGACTGCTCCTCACTGGCACACCTGGACATGCAGTCAGACCCTGCTGTTGGCCTCTGCCTGATAAATTAAAGAGACTGAACTTACAGCGAGGCACTACTTCCAGCCCAAGAATCCCTTCTGTGGTTCCTACCCAGGTCTCAGTTGTCCCTCCAAGATGTGAGCACCAAAATTAGCTGCCCCATTTCATGCCCTGGGGCAAAGCCTCCTCTGGGATGCACTGGCTAGTGCAGCTGGAGAGGATGTCAGGTCCTCCAGCCACAGCATCCCTTGGGTACCCAAGCTGAAGCTCTTGAGCATTGAGTCCGTCTCCAGCTGCTGCTTTCCAAGGTACAAGCCCCTTCCTGTACGAGCCAGACCGAGATGCTCCAGACCTGCCATGGGGGTATGTGATGGGGCCAGGTGGGTACCTGGGGACACAAAAAGCGGGGAAGGAGAGCTGTCAGGAGAGGTAAGAACAGGACCTACAGGCTGCAGGAGACAACCCACCATGTCCCCCGAGGCACAGCCACAGCCTGGAAGGTGCTTTGCTGTTCCTTTGCAACATGATGAGGGGTGTCCTGAACCCCCTTCCTCCTCCTCTGCACTTATCCAGCAAACTGCTTTGATGAAATACCCAAAGACCTTGAACAGGCTGGTTCTCTCTCTTTGGGAAACTGGAATGGCTGAGATCCTGGGAATGCCTTCCTGTGTGCCTGGCAGAGCAGGGGAAGTGCCCCTCCATGCGCCCGAGAGATACTCTCACCCCAGATTTTTGTCATCCTTCTGGAAGCCTGGCCAAATCACGCGGGCCTCCAAATGAAACCCACCGCTTTTGTTTAACATTTACTGTACTCGGTGATGAAACGATGATGGATTATTTCACTGCAGTTGCTAGCGTGCCAGACTTCTTTTTCCAAACACACAATAGGAATATTCATTTACTGCTCCAATGACAAACACTTTTATCCTCCTTATATAGTAACAACTCTGCACCAAAGGGTGAGTTTCATTTGTCACTGATATACTTCATCATCCCGGCACATGGCCCCGTGGTTGGCAGGTTACTCACGGGTGCCCCAAGCTTCTCTGATTTATTATCAGCATTTTCCAACCCTTGCTGCCATCTGCGCACCGACCTCTGGGGGCACAGCATCATTCAGGGCACTACAAGAGGGCTGGGGTAACTCTCCAAGGGGGAGAGGGGATGTAAAGCTGGGGCTGCTCCCTCAGAGGTGAGAACATGAGATGGAGGATGGGGATGCAATGGGATGGCGAGGGGGCTTGGAGCAGCAGCGCACAGGGACTACGCCTTCAAACCCAAAGGTGGCGAATCCAAAGCGGATAAAAGGAAGTGGGTTTTTTTTTTCACTTTGTGCTTAATTAGGCTGCCACAGGAAAATGCTCAGGCCAAAATTTAGCAGGATTCAAGGAGGGATTGGGCATTTATGGGGATAGTAAAAATATCCAGCTATAATCGCGGATGCCAACACAAATTCTGGAAGGGATATTAAGCCTCACGCGTCAGGGTGTAAACCAATCCAAAACTCTCAGAAAGCAGGGAACAGGGGCAGGTGACCCACATATGCTACCACTACTGCTGCCACCTTGCTGCCACCAGCTGGACCGTCCCCAGAGCCCCGTTTCCTGCTGCTGGCAGCGCCTCTGAAGAGGGCTGCAAAGTTCTCTTGGCAATTCAGACCTTCGCTTGTAGCTCCTCGGGGCCATGTGGCTCCCAGGACTCTGACCTCCTCCACCTCACACATCCCTTGGCTTCCCTTGCTGCTAACAGCCTTATCACTTCAACCCAGAGGCAGCCCCTCTTGGTAAGGGTCTGTGCGAACCACAGGCATGTCAAGTGGTGTGGCGTCTTTCCACAGCTTCATGCTTGTAGCCAAGCCTCTCATTTCCTTCTCAGGTCACTCGTTGCCCAAATGCACCTTCACCTCCTGACTTCATAACTCCTGTTCTCTGTTTCTGCTGGGGCTTGTCTCCAGTCTCTGATGAAAGGGGCTGCTCAGCTCCATTGTCTTGTGGGTGCTGCATGTACACAGTCACAGCCCTGCTTTCATGGGCAATGCATTGCGCAGAGCCTTCCTCACCAGGTCCCCACCAGTGGCATTGCCATACTGCCTGCTCTTGGTCAAAAAAACCCACTGTCACCCCCAGCCCATGCATAGCCACAAGCCTGGCATGGCTGCAGCCCGGGCTGGGGTGAAGCTGCCATGCTGTGGTACCCAGGAGCCGGGTATAAGCATCACCATCCCCGCTGAGGATGGTGCCATTGCATCCCATACTGTTAACAGGACGCCTATGCCACTCCAGTCCCTGTAAGACAGGGTGCTCCTGAAACCTTGGCTGCTGTGAAGGATGAGAGACAGTTCAGAATAACCAGAAGGGAGACTGGAGCTCTCTTGGTCATGGGCCAGGATCTCTTGCACTCACTGCTTGTGCACCCTGCCGAGGGCAACCCCGCTGGGGTCCCTTGGATCTCCCCTTGCTGTGAAGCCTTGCACCCACAGGGGCTTCCAACTGGAGACGTTTCTGGAGGGCATGAATCAGCTTTTCACAGCTTGTTAAAAATCTTGATCCTACCTCTTGTTTTCATGCCTTTCAAATCAGGAAATGAGTTTTACAACTTTTCCAGTGGGGCACAGCTGGTGGCCAGGGTTGTAAAGCTGAACTTTATAAATATCTCTTGTTGGGATCAGGGGAAGAGCATTAAAAAGGCGCAGAGAGAGAGAGAGAGAGAAGGGAAAGGAGCAAAGGCAATAGAGAAGCAAGGCAACCTCAGTGAAGAAGCCCAGCTCAACACCGGCCATGGCCATGCGAGTGCAGAAGATGGGGTGTGCTTGGGGCTGGCTTTGCCTGATGCTCTCCCTCCTCCTCCAGCTGCCGGGCTCCCAGGCCAAATGCTACTTCCAGGCTAAAGGTAAGTGAGGAGGTGAGCCGGGAAGATATCGATGGGAAGAGGAGGCCACAGTTTTTCCTAGTGCGCTGGGGCTCTGCCCCGTGTGCCTGCAAAGCGTCTAAGGGACAGTGCTGATCTCAGGAGTGTGATCGTGGGCCAGTGATGAGTGGAAGGAGCATTTTATAAACCACAGAACAGCTCCCCAGGGCTCTGGCTGAGAAACAGCTCGCTGGGCCTTGAAAAGCTCCTGGCAGGAGCCTGGCTGGGGCCGAGCGCATAGGACTAGCAGCAAAGGGAGGAGGGCTGCCCATCTTTCCTCTGCAGCCTCATTCCAGGGCTGCAGATATGCTCAAACCCCAAGGGGTGCTAGATGTGCCGCCTCCAGGGAAGCAAGAGTCACTCTCCCCAGATCTCTGGGAAGAGCTGCAGGGCACAGCCAGGAGGGGATGGATGGGAGCATCGCCCTTTGCAGATGCCTGGGCATCCCATACCTGCAGGGTGGTGGAGAGGCCACCAAGTGTTGTCTGTACCATGGGGTGCGTGGGAGGTCATGACATCCCCCTGTCCCCTCCTTGAGGGCAGAGGGGTGCCAAGGAGGCCCCCCCACACCCAGCTCAGTCCCACATGTGCTTATCACCACCATTTCCTTTGCAGCTCCCTGTGAGTATGAGGGGAAGAAGTTCTCCCTTGGGGAGTCATGGCTGAGCACCAACTGCCTGCTCTGCACCTGCCTGCACCCCATCGGCGTGGGCTGCTGCGAGACGTGAGTGAGGGGCTGAGGGGCACTGTGGTGGGCTATTGCTGGTGATGCTGCCCTGACACAGCACCTCCACACCCATAACAGGGAGGAGGTCTTGCAGGTCCAGTGTCTGCAAATGCAGCAGAGGAAATGTCAGAGTCCTAGGGGCTGTGGGGTGCCAGTCCCTGGGGGACATGGGACAGAGGTGGGCGGGAGCCCACCAGGGTGCTGAGGGTGGTGGGGTGACACGGGGATACAAAAGCAGGGACCAGGGGTGCCTCAGCACAGCAAGATGCCACAGCTGTGGCCCAGCCTGCCTGAGCTGGCCTGGGAGATACCGCGGGCAGGGGGGCTGGCAGTAGAGGAAGACACCTGGCCCTGCCCACAGCCCCCTGGCACGGACCAGGGGGAGCTGACGGTGCTGTGCCCTCTCCCGCAGCACCCAGCACCCCATCGACTTCCCTGACTGGTGCGAGGCCCACTACGACTCGCAGACCTGCCAGATCTCGGTGGTGCAGAAGGCCAACCCCAGTCTGCCCTGCGTGAAGAGCATGGAGCATGAGTGGGGCTCGGCTGGCACCCCCGAGCCGCTGGGCAACAAGGTGCTGGGCATGGGCCTGAGCAGATAGAGGCTCAGTGGCACCCCACGCTCTCCTGGCATCACCCTCCCTCCTCCAGAGCACACCTCCCGCATGCTCCAGACCTGCCCCATCCCATAGAGATGTCACTGCCAGTACCTTTGAGGGAAACCACTATCCACACACCATGGTTCCGAGTTAATACTTACATCCTAGCGCTGCCACGGTACGGCTTTGCTTCTGCCTTCAGCTTCCTGAACCAAACCGGTGCCCCCTCCCTGTGAGATGCCCTGTGGGAAGGTGGATTCTATGGGATCTGTTCTCAGGTGGGCAGGAAACCTCCAGCTACTAAAGAAAGGGGTACGGGACCAAATTAGCCTGTGGTCCCACATCCAACCTCCAGCTTAGCAGCTTCCTCCTCCCTCCAAGGCCCCTGTCCTCCTGCACAGCTGCCACTGGGATTGTGCTGGGGAGCACCACTGCCCTTCGTGAAGGACCCGCACGCCCCAGCTAGCCCCTTCTCTGCCCCATAGCGTGGGGGGGCACAACCCACCTCTGGAACCACTAACACCCCTGCTCCCGCAGCTCCTGGGGCTGGAGGGGATCACTGCAACACTTGCAACACTGCAATGGAGCCAGCCCGGGGCAGGCAGCAGAGCAGGGGAACCACTAAAAGATGTGTCCTCCCCAGGGAGGAGCCCACCCCAGCTGCAGGGGAGCAGAGGAGGGAGCTGGGTGCCCTGGAAGGGTTGAGGGAGCTGAAGCAATCCGCATGTGCCAGGGTGGAGCTGGCTGCCCTGGCAGCCTGCCCCAGCTGGTGCCATGCCTGTGTCATGCAGAGCCTTGTGTAGATGTTTCTGTTCTTGCAATAAAGATATTAAATAAAGAGAAGGGCTCCAGGCTGTGACTGTTGTGCAAGGTGGGCTGCATACACCACCAGGAACAGTGGGAAGGCCAACTTCTGCACATTCAGATGTTTATTAGATTACCACGCAGAGAGAAAAACTCTCTGAAAGGCTGGGTAGAAATAGGGAGCTGGCTGTTGAGCAGGGAGACCTCCATCCCAGCTCCTGAACGCACAGCCCACACTCACTCCAGCTCCCCAAGGATCCTGAGACCAGCAGGATGCCTTTATGCCCAGGATCAGAGAAAAGCCCAGGTGCTCAGTGCTTCTTGCCACAGCACACGGCCACATCCAGGACAAGGCTCTGGCAGCCTCGGGATCTGCCTCCTCTGCGTGGGGGTAACGGGGGCGCTGGGACACCCCTTGCAAGAGGCAGGACGTGCACCAGGGCAGGAGAGCCGGCTCTGGCCTGGCCCAAGTGGCCAGTGTGCCTCACCTGGATGCCAAACCTCTGTTTGTGGGGTCCCTCTGCAGGGGGGGACGGTCTTCACCCCAGGCTGGAAGAGCTCCCCTCACCTTTCCCCAGGCTGGGCCTTTCCCTCTGGGAAGCCCCTTGTGAGGCACAGGCATATCAGGGCGTGCTCTGGGAGGCAGGTTTCTTTTTGGTGAGTTCTGGGACTTGCACCGTCACCCAGGCAGGAAGGGTCCAGCCCCAGCTGAGGGCTGCAGCACAAGACCCCACAGCAAGCCCAGTGCTCCTCCACCCGCAGGTGGGACCAGCTTGCCCAGTGCTCACCTGGATGTTGCAGATGAACCCAAAGGGACATTGGGGTGCACACCCCCACCCCGTGGCGCACCGGCAACAGTTCTGCCAGCCATTCCCACTGGCGGCACATGCCTGCGGCACTGCAGGTCCCTACCAGCTCTTCCCACTTCAGATGGAGATGGAGTTGGTGCTGGAGAACTGAGACACGTAGGAAGCCAGAATGGGGTTGGTGGGAAGGACTTTGATGGGCAAGTCCCAGCTGAAAGTGTCCACTTCCATCTGCTCCACCCCAGTCCAGGTGATGGCCTCCAACTGGCTTCCACGAACCAAGCAAGTCCCCGCCGACTCCCCTGAGGTCACAAACTCAAAGTGCAGCCTCCACTTCAGGGACACTGTGGGCAAGAGGGGTGTCAGTAGTCAATACCACAAGGGACGGGGACAGCAGCTGTCTCAGCACTGGCTGCCCTGACAAAGGGACATGCAAACAAGCCCACTCACACAGGCCGGCACCCTCCCAGAGGACACAGCCTTGCTGAGGAAAGGCAGGGTTGGGGACATGGCAGCCCTCCTTTGGAGATAAGCAGGGGCGGGTCCCTTCCCTGGTGGCTACTAACCGATGTTGGTGGTGAATCCTGGCGTAGAGCTGAGCGGGATGGGCAGGCTGAAGCTGCTCTGGGCTGTGTGCAGGCAGGCCTCCTGATGGCGTGCGTGTGTGCTGAAGGAGATGGGCTGCCCCCGCCGTCGCTGGAACTCCTCCTGGATGCTCTCCTCTGTCTGCAGGCTCACTGAGAACTGCAGGGCAATCGGTGGGGTGCTTGTTCGCTCAACCTCACACAGCCCTGGTGCAGAACTCCAGGGCCTCCATTTCCCGAATGAGCTCAGAACTGGAGCCCTTCCCCACCTCACACCCCAAGGGGACCTCAGCTAAGTGCCACTAGAAACCCTCACTAGAAACCCCCCAGCAGCCCAGTGACACCCCAATCCCTTCTCCCACTCCCCCACCCAATACCCTTGCCTCCTTCCACAGTGACCCCAAAGCCAGCACTAACCTGCAGACACGGGATGTCTCCTTCTGAGAAGTTAAAGGTCCCAATGACATCCTCTCCAATCTTGTACACGGTCTTAAAGATGCAGAACGTCCCCACCTTCCCACGAGTGTTGCTGATGTTATACAGGTCTGCAGAGCAAGAAGAGGAGGGGAAAGGGTTGCAGCACAGAGCCCAGCAGACACGACCCCGTGCCTGCTGCTTGGATGTGAAGGACAGGCCCTGGAGGTGGCATCCACTTTGGGAAATGCCTGCACTGAATAAGAGCAAACCACACACTGGCTGCAATATGCTGGGGAGAGGGTCTATCTGGCTGAATTAGGAAGAGCCTGAGACTGGCAGGGAGGAGCCAAGGGGAAACTCTGACCCGAGTGGGCCATGATGGAGCTGCTCCACAGTCCCAGTCAGGGCTTTGCTTTGCCAGAGAGTTCTGCAGCGAGCCCTGAGCCATGCTTCATGCCCAGGTTAGGAGAGCAGGTTTAAGCAGGGGATAGGACCTACGCAGGCTGCGTCGGGAGGTGGTCGCCATGAGCAGTTCTGTTGCGAGGTCTGCCAGGCGAGAGTCTTTCTTCAAGCCCTCCTCCTCCTCCAGGAAGGGGTTTGAGGGTGCAACGGCCTCATCCATTGGGAACTGGTAATCCTTGAGCCCTGGGGAGAAGGTGAGAGCATCAGCAGGGCAGGGTGCAGCCAGGTCTGTGACTGCAGGGAGGGCAGTGTGTGACCTTACCGTGCAGCACGAGGACACGGAAGGGAACGCGCAGGAGCTTGATGGGGGAGTTGACACGCTGGCAGCCGATGGTCAGCTTGTACACGTACTTCACCGACTGTCCCCGGAAAGAGGGAGGGCCGTCTATCGGCAGTGTCTCACAGTATGAATCTGCAAGGAGCGCAGAACGGATTGCTTTTCAAGGCCAAAAGGAAGCTCCTGGAGCTGTTGCTCACCGGCTCCCTGCACCGAGGGTTGGGAATAGCCATGGGGCTTATCTAGGGACAGTGTCTAGTGCTTTCTGCCATCTCCTCTTTCCCGCAGCAGGCCAAACACATCCCTGGCTTCTCTGCACCAGCGCACAGCTCCTCACATCACATGCACCATCCT
Organism: Podargus strigoides; assembly: GCA_028020825.1. Taxonomy (NCBI): domain Eukaryota; kingdom Metazoa; phylum Chordata; class Aves; order Caprimulgiformes; family Podargidae; genus Podargus; species Podargus strigoides. Next base: position 34,040,157 of record CM051663.1, on the reverse strand, counting down.
CCAGATGTTGCTTCCAGCACATACAACCACACTCTGCCTCAAAAGAATGTGAAAGATGTAAAATCCAGGAACACAAAACACATGAGAGCTAAACTTACTCATCACGAGTTCAACCTGAATTTGCCTCTGCGCACTTCCTTCAGATGCCGCCTTCACGATGCAGACACACTGTGGTTTCCTCGGGGCCGTGCCCCATGCGGCAGAGAGGTGCCAATCAATACCTCAGGCCTCTTTTGGTATTTGCTCTCCACAAACCCTGAGCTCAGCAACAAAAATTAGTTTCTTCCTGTGTTTTTCTCTGAAGCACGAGGTCTAAATAGCCAAGAAACAATTAAGAGACCTTCACAACAATCTGTGGCGTATCCCCCTTGACAGACTGATGACTTGGACCACAAAGCCTCTGACTCCAAGACCTCTGAGATGCCAGGGCCTGGCTTTACACCACATTCAGCCCTCTTGAAGCCCCTTGGCCACCACACAAACCCCAACGCTTCTTGACGCAGCATGAAGGCTTCTGCAGCTTTCCCAAACCGCACGCTGTCTAACAAGAAAGGCGCAAACAGTGAACTGTGGAAAGTCTCCACCTCTCTGGCTTGCCCACCATGACGCAGATACGCCCTGCCAGAGGAAGGGCAGCATCCTGCTGTGAAACCACAGCTCCTTCCCCATGTCTGGCACATCCTAAGCACTAAGGCTTAGATTAAAAGCTAGGGTTACATTTTAAATATAACTTCTAGATTTAATATAACAGAACCAGAAGGAAGAAAAAAGCTCATGCTAGTGTGTAGCACCCACAGGCTGTCACACCTTAAAACACAAGGTTGTCCTGCTGGACCAGGGTGCAGATAAAACTGAGAAGAGTCCTGCCAGGGAGGAAAATCAGGTACTTCCAAGGAAGGAAGCTGACTGCTGTAACACTTTGTACCAGGCTTAACAAAAGTGCTCACAAAGACCTTCCTGCTCAGTGAGGATAATCTGAGGAGACCACTGCCATCTGAGGAGGATGGGCGGTTTGCTACCTCACACAGGAATGTCGAGACTCGGGAAGGCCCAGCTTCCACGCATATCCCAGAAGGAAGCACATTCTTGGTGCTACAGATGACTTCCTTACCCACCCGCTGTACCCTCTGGCTGGGCTCCCGGCCCATGTCAAGGCTGCTTCCACTTCCTCCCCTCTCTGTGATCTACCAAATATTTAAAAGTATTACAAAACCGGAGAGAAGTCAAAAACAGCCACAGAAATTACTTGAGGGCTTGAGAAAATGTTTTATGGTGACAAATTTAAAGAGCTCAGTCTGGGCAATGTGTCAAAGGGATGGGAGGTGAGTCAACTTCAACATATAGGCACCATAATAAGGGAAAATATTGGGGAATAAAATGGTCGGCAACTGAAAATAAGGCCTTTTATCAAGAGAGAACCTCACACAACCTCAGCGATACTTGCCAGCTCTGGCTACAGTTTAATAACATAGTACTTTGCTGAAGCAGAATTAAGATTTCTTGTGTTTTTGGTTTTTTTTCCCTTTCTAAACTGTGCAGCAAAACTCAAAACTTCTGAAAAACAGGAAATGAAGAATTAAGATACACACCCACACAGCCTTAACTCTGCCTCCACAGAGCTGGCAGGAGCTCCCAGGAACGATCTGCAAGCGTGCCAGCTGCAGTCTCGCATCAGAGGAGCAGCACTACACGCCGACGGGATCAGTGTGAGCATCCTGGCAGAGCTGGGGCTGTGATACAGGGGTTTCAGTGCTAAAACGCCCAGTGCCACACACAGTGGCATCGCACGCGACGTGCAACAAATGTGTGCATCACACAACCAAGAGTTGTGTGCGTTACACCTGCCAGCAGTGAGGGGCACAGGAGAATCCAGGTGAGCCTCAAGCCAGCTGAGATTTCTGCCTCCTGCTTCCTGGCACGGCCACTTTCAGGAAGCACAGGGGACCCTGGCTCTGATGCGGCAGGGCCAGCTCTTTTACCCCATGTGCTGCTGTAGGACAGTAAGTAAATAACTAAATGTGCTCAGATGAAAGGCTTTGTAGCCCCACCCTGTCAACCACCTAGCCAAGACAGGTTGGTGTCGCCCTGTCCAGCTGTCCCTCCAAGGCCAGAAAAGCAGGAGATCCCAGCTTCAAAACCAGCATATCATAGCCCGTGGCTCCTTCGTCTCACATTCAGCTCTGCTCTCGCCTCCCCAGAGCTGAATGTTCCAGCAGAGCCCCCTACACCACAGGCACTGCCTCTCTGCTCCCTTTGCTCTGTGACTTGAGAGGTCTCTGTCAACCATTCCCAGGAGATCCCTAAGACAACCCAAGGAAGTTGTCCATGTGCAGCTTGCAATGCCTAGTGTGACGCTGACTCTAGACCACAGGCCACTGTGATGCAAAGGAGTTCCAACATGAATTGACAGGCTGAGTCACGCAGTCACCAGCTGAGAGACTGCACACACTTGTATTTTCACAGCTGTCTACTCAGGTAGCATCCCTGAGAGGAGAAGCTGCCTGGAACAACAAAAATGAGTTGCTGCAAATTCCTTGTGAAAAGGATGAAAATCTCTCTAAATGGCAGAGGGAAAGTGATGAAGGAGAGCTTAAAGGGGACTCACTGGAAGGACACCATTTGAGGGCTTCGTAGACATGGAGAGGTTTGAGCAGGAAAGATGGGAAGTGCTCACTTTTACATTAGGAAAACTAGAACAGGCAGAAGACTCTGTGATCTCCAGGACAGCCATAACCTGAATAGGAAGCATGGACCTTCGGAGGACGCCAGACTAAATCCCAAGAATAGTCCAGTGAGGCTGAAGAAATAAAGGCAGGGAAATGAAGGTATGTGTAACCGTTCCTTCAGCTGCAGCCAGGTATTTCAAAATGTTTTATGCCTCACAGCTATGCAACAGACCTGCTGCAAAGGACACAGGCCAGGGGCCAGACTGAGTGACAGGTTGCAGTATACAGGCCTCATACAGTGGAGAACAGACTCCAGACAACACAGCAGTTCCTTAGCACTCATGCTCCCACCAAAGCACCTCACCCTGTGCGAGCACCAGGGTCTCCCACTTGCAAAGCCAGTTCAGAGAGCAGGGCTCCCCAGAGGAGAGCTCTCTGAGCAGGGGAAGAGAAGACAGGACTCACAGGACTTTGATTCCCCAGGATCCAGTCGTAAGTCACAGAAGAGAATCTTTGGTGGGGTGGACAGGATACACTGACCCCGCTCTCCTGGAAGAGAAGAAGAACCATGTGAATGCTGCCCATCCTTGGGCTGTGCCCAGGCTAGCCAGGCCTTAGTGTCATGGGGAGGAATGGGGAGGAGAAGGGGCTGAGGAGGAAACACCTCATGCCCCAGTCAGATCATGAGACATTCCCAGAACAGTTGGCCAGACAACTCTCACGTTCCACTCCAAGCTAGTGCCACTTTGATCTCAGTATTAAGAAGGTCCTGCAGCAGTCATCACCAGGGAATCACACAGCAAAAGCAACGCAAACTTCCCGCTTGCTTCTGTGCGCGCTGCCCTCGGACACACATTACAGCCTGCTTGGCTTCTGCTTGCTCTGTTCTCACTATCCCTGCCCAGCATTATGAAGCAGCACTCACCTCTGTTGGGGACAAAGACTGTCTCATTCTCTGCCTGCACGTCGTGCTTGCTGCCGTCAGAGGGAGGGAGCACTACCCGGTTCTCGCTGGCATGAAACTGGCAGTGGATCTGGGCGCTGGCCCACGCCAGCATCTCACTGAGAGAAAAGAAGAACACTTATGCCTGTGCTTTAAACCTGGGTTACAGCAAGCATGCAGAGCAGCACTCCAAGGCACCTCCATTGATAACACAACCATCAGGTAAGTGGGCAGACTCAAAACCAACAAATATCCACAACCTCAGTTCAGCTGACCCTGCCCACAGCACGTGGGCTGCCCCAAGCACTGACCCCCTTAAGAACACCACATTCAGGTTGTGTCAGACCAAAGAATGCTTCTGGGTCCTTCATAAGGACCTATTTTCTCCTCATGACACAAGGGATTTGCTGACAGCTATAGAGGAGGTGAAGGCACCATTTTGTCCCCTCTCCATACAGCCACAAGAATCAATTGCATTCAGCATGAAAAACAGTCTCATGGTTTGGACTGCGCTACGACCTCACTCTGTGGGGCATTTCCCATGGTATTATTGACAGCTTTCGGTTTCAAAACCCCTCTGCTATTTGCATTCCTATAGGGGTCTCATTAATTTAGCCAGCGTATGGCTCCTCTGGTGCTTTCCAACATCATGACCTGATCTCAGCACTGACACTAGAGTTTTAGGTGGCACACGAGTATCTCTTGATATGACTAATCAGAGCAGATAAACATCTAGACAAACCAGAGAAAAAGGTGTGCTGCATTTGTTTCAGCTGACTAATAATGAGCTATTTGATGTTTTGTATGTGCTGGCTGCCCTTACCCAAACATATGTTGCTTATTCTACCCAGTTACCTCTAACCTTTCAATTATAATTCTCTGTCTTCAAAAGCAGAAAATCACAGAATGGTTTGTGTTGGAAGGAACCTCAAAGACCATCTCGTTCCAAACCTCCTGCCATGGGCAGGGACACCTCCCACCAGACCAGGTTGCTCAAAGCCCCATCCAACCTGGCCTTGAACTGCCAGGGAGGGGGGCAGACACAGCTTCTGTGGGCAACCTGTGCCAGTGTCTCGCCACCCTCACAGTAAAGAATTTCTTCCTAATGTCTAATCTAAATGTACTCTCTTCCAGTTTAAAGCCATTACCCCTCATCCTCTTACTACAGGCCCTTGTAAAAAGCACCAGCACAGCTTTTCCATAAGGGCTGATGTAAAGTTTTCTGTCGTGAGGTATCTGCTATATGGAAACTGGGAAATGTTCTTGCATAAGAGACAATGTTTATTAATTTTATATAAGCTTAGCATGATTACAGTACTTTAAAACACTGTATTTTGAATATTTTTTTTAATCTCCTAATTTATTTTCAGTATTGCCTAACGATATGCCACTGGATTATTATTCTCTTTTTTAACCAGATGCCCAAACAAAATTTGCATGTACCTTCCTACCAGCAGATCTGGCTTGTATAGCTTGCAGGGCACAGAAGACGCCTGCACTGGTGCTGAGGTCACTTCCCTCCTCTCTCACCTCCCACTCCAACTCCCGTAGCCCACAAGGGCCACACAGCCTTTGGGCAGAAGACCTTTGGTTTTTGTATGCTTCATACACCACAATCAAATTAACTCTCTGCCATTTACTTACTCTTCTTCAGTTCTGTCCCTACGCTTGAACTGTGCGCCTCTCAGTTCCTCCACCTGCACCGCAGCTTTTGCTAGCCCTGAAAGCCTCCAGTCCCCAACAGGCCTATCTGTAGCAGTGACTGTGCTTTGATCTGGCTCCTGCCTTTGCGCAACCCACAGCTTCAATTTCCAAACCACCAATCTATTTGCTGATGCCACTCCTATGACTTACCCAGGTCTAGTCAGCTTGGTCACCTGTTCTTTTATTTTAAACACTTCCCTTTTTCCAAGAGGCAGTTTCCTGCGGACCATGACACACCTGAAGCACCCAAATGAATCTCCTGTAACTGTGCTGTGAACCTCCAAAACTGTTCCATCTTGTACCTTTGCAATCCCACGTTTTGGAACCAGGAAAACCAGCACTGTTACCGCACAAGACAAAACTTGGGAAAGCTAGATGAATACGCCACAGCTGAATTTGAAAGCTGAATTCAGCAGGCAAGAGGAAACAGGCAGAAAAGATGGAAAGTTAAAGAAGGCAATAAACAAACAAGCCCTACAGCAGTAAAACAAGAGACCGCTTTGCAGTTGCTGAGACTGCACTGCAAGTGCGTCCACCAAAACAATCATGTGTGGAATGTGTACTAATGACGAAAAGATGCTCAACCTGAAAGGGCTAGAAACAGACACTTCCCAGGAAGGGCTCAAAATGAGAAAGCACTTTCCACCACCTAGAGAATCAGACAAGGCCATGCAATCAGCAGACACGGAGGATTTGGGTGACTCTTTATTATGTGGAGTGACCCCCTGTGAGCCAATAGAGGAAGCTCCCATCCTCTCATGTTTCCTCAACACCCATTTTGGGCACGGTAGTGATAAGACGAGATGCAGTGCTCAAAGGCTGGGTCACAAAAAATGCAGTCACAGAAGGCTGCTTCTTTCTGACTGCAGGGAGTGCTCACACCTCTGCCTGCCATCTCTGAAGGCAGGGATCACACTGATATGTCAGCACACTGCTGGACAGAGAGAGCTCCTTCTATAAATGTAGGAAATAATGACACTGTCTGCGTGTTGCCCCGTGACTGTCAGCCTGGTGTAACTAGATATCCTGCTTTGACAGTCAGTTTGGCTTCATTTTCTGCCAGTAACCCTGTTGCTGAGGGCTCACCTGAAGGCCAGTTAAGAGTGTCTCTGACTGCATACTTTTTTTCTCATCTCTTTCTTGGGTGCAGAAAACCAGAATAATTACTTCAGTTTCAGCCCTGAAACAGTGATGGCACAAAGCACCCTTAAGGGAGTATCTCAGGCAGGGAAGTCACCAGTGGCTGAGCTGGCACCATTGCCCCACAACCCAACCATGATTACATCTCGCTGCTCAGGAGGGACCCAGACAGCTCTGCCACTTAAAGGCTTCATGCACAGAAGGGCCCACCGACACAGGCTGCCTACCTGCTGGCAGAGGTAGACGAGGCCGATAATGGGTTGGTGAAAGTGATCACACACTCCAGCACCTCCCCTGCCAGGAAGACGGGCCCACGGCCCAGCTTGGCCAACACCTCGATCATGGCTTGGACACCCTGCTCCACACCTGCCAAAAAAAACCACAACAGTGGACACGGAGAGAGGGCTGGGTGCTGTAACAGAGGGGGAATGGCAACAGTCAGGCCAGGCATATGCAGATGGAGGGGTGAGAGAGAGCCCCAGCTCTAGACATGGGCAGCCCCAGCCATGCACACACGCACACACACAGAGGAGGCAGGGGACACATGCACAGCCCTGGCCACACACATACATACATACACCTCCCCATGTCCCTCAGCCCCACAGAGACGCAGGGGGTGTCAGGACATACTGAGGGGAAGCCCTGCCACCCCCACATCGGGGGGCTCAGGGGAAGCTCCGACCGCAAACACACAAATGTAAACTCCCACCAGAGGGGCCAGGGACACGGGACCACGCAGCCCCCGCCCCAGGCCGCCGCAGGCGGCTCCAGCCCCACTCACTGCCTCGCGTAGGCCCCGCTCGCCGCCCCGCGCCACTCCGGGACCGGCTTCCCCTCAGCCGCTCGGCAGCAATCCCGACCTGCTCGGCGGGTCTCGGGGCCCGCTCGGCAACGCTCGGGTGCCGCTCGACAGTGTTCGGACAGCGCTCGTCAACTGTCGGGCGCCACTCGGGACTCGCTCGGGAGCTCTCGGGCGCCGCTCGGCAGCGCTCGGGAAGCGCTCGGCAACTCTCGGGTAGAGACCGAGGTTTGCTCAGTAACGCTCGGGTACCGCTCGGGAACTCTCGGCGCCGCTCGGCAACTCTCGGCGCCGCTCGGCAGCGCTCGTTCGGGCGCCCTCGGCACTGCAGGTCGCGCCGGCGAAGGGGCGGGCCCGGGTTTCCGGACGTTCTCGGCGGCGCGCGGGACGCCGTGCCCCCGGCGGGGCGGGCCGGGCGGGGCGGGGCGTGGCGGCGCGCGCGGTGAAGAGGGCGCGCGCGGGGCGGGGGGTGGCGATGGCGGCGGAGGCAGCGGTGGGGCCGCTGGTGCGGCGGTACGAGGGGGCGGCGCGGGGCCGCGGCGTGCCGGCGGCCGGCTGGCGTGTCTGCCTGGCGCACCGCTTCGAGGAGCCGCGGCAGCCCTACGGCGCCGGCGACGTGCCGCTCCGCGACGTCCTGCGGCACATCGGCCTCGCCTTGCGGTACGGGGGGGATGGGGGAGGCGGGGAGCAGGAGCACCCGGGGGTGGGGGGAAGGGATGTCCCGGGAGTAGTGCGGGGGAGCCCCTCGGTGTTGAGGACGGCTCGCTTGGCGATGCCACCCCGAGGCAGGGTACGGCGGGTCATGGGAGGCCCTGGGCAGCACTCCAGCTCCCCAAAACTGAGCAGGAGCTGGGAGGTCTTGGGGTATTGCTTCAGGGGGTGAGGAGCCCCATCTCCCACCTGCGAGGCTCGCTGCTGGTGCCCACCACTGCCCGCCACCCCGGCCGACCCCAGGCGCACGGCCCCGGGCACAAGGCACCTTCTGGCAGAGCGAGAGCAAACTCGAGGTTGACTGGGAGGGTTTTTGCAATGCCGTGTGCTGTAGCAGGTTTGGGAATGGGGACTCCTCCTGGTTTTGTGTTAGGGTGAGCTGGAAGTAACCAGCAGAAATGCGCATGGGGAGCAAGTGTTGTTTTAACCTTTAGAACTGGTGCCCGGGTGCCAGCGGTGTTTGTGTACCCATCAGGCTGAACGTTGAAATCGATGACGGTGTGGTTTATTTCCTTGTGCTTGCTTTGTATCTCCTGCCTCCATTTTCTGAGCCATTTTTTTCCTGCTTGATGTCCTTGGAGGTTGCTGCTTGCAAAGCTGGTTCCTGCAAAGCCTGATGAAGGGACAGATAGTGGACTGCTTCGGGGTGCACAGCACGCTGATCTGACGTGAGACATCCCGGCATGAGCCTGGGTATCGGGGAAGGGAGAGCGTGGGTCCTGCATGGGTGATAAAGGCTGCTGGAAAAGCCACCGTGGGAGATTGGGGTTGAGTCGAGCCTGTAGGAAAGCGTGAAGTTCTGGTGGGGTGAGTGGTGAGGAGAGGTGATGGCCTTTGTGCTGGCTTGGGGAGGCTACTCCTGGCCTCACTGGGGTCTCAGAATGGAAGCAGCTTGTATCAGTCCTAGAAAAAGCCTTTCAGGTTCAAAACCAAGAAACTAAAAGTCAGACTACTGTCTCTGCCTGTACAAATTTAGGAGGTAATTTGGTTGTCATCTCAAAATACCTGTGCAAGGGAAAGCTTCCTTGCAAGGAGACTCTAGTGTAGAGAGTGGAGGAGAAGAAGAGCCAGGATGGTGAGAAATACCTGCATGGGTTTGAATTAAAACTTGAGGGCAGCAGTGTTGGCTGATGAAAGGCACTAATGCAGGGATGCAAGGATGTGTGGGTGGCTGTGTGCTCCTGGCGTCGGTGGGCACCCGTGTGTCTGCCTGGCATAGGCAGCCAGCTGATGGAAACCCAAGTGCTGGTGCTGGAAGAGGTGCCTGGACCTCAGTCCTGCAGCATGGCAGGAACCTCTGGAGTCTTACAAGTTGATGTGCCCTCACCCAAATGATCCATGATGAGCAGCACCCCTCTCTCGGGGTCACCAGTGCTAGGGGTGCTCTCAAAATCTGGCATGGCTTGGTGCATCAAGTGCGAAGTCACTGTGACTGTACCTCCTAAGATGGCTGGGAGCACCTTGGGGTTGCTGCAAGTCTGGTTGCAGATGTCTGGGACCTGCAGAGGAGCTGCTGTGTCGCAGGTTGATGTCATGTTGAGTTAAACATCTGGCTGATGAGTGTTCTCTCCTGCAGCACCTCCCCCTGTTGCAGGTCGCACGGCTGGGGATGTCGGCAGCCCTGGGGTGGGATTTTTGTTAGTTGGGATAACTCCTTCATGGGGATGCCCACAGCTGCAAATCTGGAAAGAAAAGGTGGTGTGAATGTTTGGGCTGCAGTGGGTGGTGGGGCTGATGGGCAGGAGAGGTGCAGGCAGGTTGCTGCAGAGGTGGCTGTTGTGTGCTGAGAGGGGGTCACAGCACTGATCCTGAACAGCCGGGTGGTGTCTGGACAGGTTTTAATTCCACTGCTAATTTGAAGGGAAAGAAATGCCCTCCAGCCCTGGCAGAGCTTTTGGTGCTGCAGAACACGAAGACTTTCTCGTGGTTGTTCTGCAGCCCTGGCAAAGCTGTTAATAGCCAGCAATTTGGCATCAGCCACCTTTTCCTCTTGGCTTGTGTGATTTTGGGAGAAGCTGATGGGGCAGAGTTTGGTAGTGGGATGGCAAAACAACTTGGGCAGAGGCTGGCTGTAAATCCCACACCTCTCCTGCGTGCTCCTGGAAAAACTGCTTTTTTAAAATTTGTCCCTCACCTCCTTTCCAGGGAGCTGGGATGCCCTGCCAGGCTGGGCTGCAGCTACCCTGCCTGGGCACCTTATTTCCTGTCACCAGAAACCTGCTGGGGAAGCAGCTGGGTTGGTTCCCTGATGCTGGATTAAAAGAAAATAAAATCATTTCCTTGAGAGAGAGAGAGCAGGCTGCCAAAACCTCACCTCAGCAGCGTGAAGCCAGGGCTGTCTCAGCTGGGAGAAGAGCACTTGCAGCAGATGTAGCTTGAAGATAGTGGCAGGCCCTGATTCAAAGGCGGTCGTGCAGGACAGGCTGGTTCTTGTGGCGCCCTGGACCTCTGCAGGCAAAATGTCCTTAAACAGTCAAACATGAAGGTGAGTTTGTAGGCATGGAGAGCTGGGTCAGGTCCCATGAGACTGCAACCCGGAAAGTGTCAGCCCTGAAGAGCTTTGGCGACCTTAGATGTTGGTGAATAAAGGTGAAAGTCCAGTGACTGTGCAGCTGAAGAGGCACGTGTGGGTTGTTCAGGAGGAGTGTGTAGGAGCAGGTAGTGTCATGGAAGAGCCTCTGCCCCTTGCTTCCAGGGGTACATGTCAGGGAGGGTTAGTACTCACCCACTGCCCATCACCTGGGCTCTGCACCTTGCAGGCCGTTGGAGCGGGACAGGCCATGTGCTCCCAGCTGGGGTGGGTTTCTCCTCTCAGCAGTATGGCACCAGTGCCTGCGGGTAGCTCAGGGACATTGCCCAATGTGGGGGCTCCCATGGCCCTGCTGCCCGCCTGACACCCAGGGCCATGGAGCTGCTGGTTGGGTTGTTCACTGGGGTGAAGTTCAGCAGCTTCTTCTGGTCTGGTAGCTGGTTTCCGTATGCTAATTGTCTCCTTATAGAAGATTTAACTTGGGGCGGTTCATTAGCAAAAGCTAGTCCTTTACGAGCGCCGACTCGGCGCCCAGCCCTGCTCCTCTTGCCCAGAGTGGTGCTGGCACACCCAGGTGCAGGTGTGCCCCTGTTTGGATGTCTCCCGATTCCCAGGCCTTTGGGTGAGAAATTATCTGATGGGCAGTGCCCAGCTGCACAGCTGGCGTGTGAGTGGAGGTGAGTCCCCGGGATCCTGCCAGCTGTAGACAGCAAGTGTTACCTCTTCCAGGGCAAGGCTTCCCTGTGCCATCTGCCCCCAGGGGTGTGACACTGGGATGTGGCAGGGCTGTGTGTGACAACAGGGATGTGGAGGTGGAAGGGCAAGGCTCACATCCCTGGAGCAGGGTATGGCTTTCCTCGGCTTGTGCCTCTGGCTCTGGGACTTTCCTTAGCAGGACATGCCCTACCAGGAAGAGGTGGTGGTGGTCCTTGTGTGCCTTCCCGCTTCTCCATGGGCATCTAGGATTGCCTGCTGCCCCTGCCTAAGCTGGTAGCCCTGCTCTCAGGTGTTGGAGCGCTCTGTTTTCACACTGCCTTTGCAGGCAGCCCTGAGCTGCTTGACCTTTGCACACTGACTGATACATGCTGCAGATGGATGGTTGGGGTGCCACCCCACACGCCCTGGCACACAGGTTCCCATGGTACATCTTCACAAGAGGTCACATGTGCTGGTCATGTCCTGCCAGGTCACACTGAAGGGACAGTGACGCCTGCTCCCGTCATCTTTCATACCTCTCTTTGCCTTGCAGATACTTCAGGTGGTGGTTCAAGAAGACCTGCATAGAGAAGAAATCTGCGTTTATTGACCTCTTGTGTGCTGTTCCTCTGCAGCAGATCTATGGTCAGCTTCCAGTCTGGGCACTGGGGTGGTGCAATGCCTAGTGGGCTGGGTGAGCAGGGATTCACATGTGGCTGTCAAGGTGCTAGAGGAGGGGAGTGGGTGAAGGAGCTTCTGGGGTTTTGACAGTACCAAGGGGCTGCCAGGACTGCATGGGGGGTTCTTGAGCCAGATTCCAGCATGGGGAGCAATGGGGGTGCTAATTTCTGGTGTCTTTGCCAGGGTGCCCGCTGGGCGGGATTGGGGGAGGCACAATCACCCGTGGCTGGCGGGGTGAGTTTTGCCGCTGGCAGCTGAACCCTGGCATTTATCACTACGAAACGGTCATCACCAACCAGGTATGTGCAGTGGCATCTGTGTGGGGTGTGAGTGGCTGTCCTGGTTCGGCTAGGATAGAGTTAACTTCCACCAGCAGTCGGGAGGGAGCCACAGCCGGGCTATTCCATCCCATGCTGACGTCATGTCCGGGTGCCCAGGCACGGGCAGTGCTGGAGCGGCTTTTGTCCGGGCCTGTCCCTCGTGCTGTGTCCGTGCCGTGTATCTCTTGTTCTGTATGTTATCATCACTGTTATTGTTATTGTTGTTCTGTTTGTTGTTATTGTTACACTGTTATATTAAATCTTCCTTATCTCAACCCTGGGGTTTGTATTTTACTCCCTGTCCCGTCCCTGTACGAGGGTGGGGGAGGGGCAGCGGCAACGTGGTCTCAGGACCCGGCAGGGTCTAAACCACCACAGTGGCACTGCAGCAGCCTGGGTGGTAGAGGCATCTGCTTTTGGGTTCATCTCATCCCTTCTATGTGCTCCTCTCCTCCCCAGTTCACAGTGTGCCTGCGTTGCAAGGGGCAGACGGTTTACCAGCAAGTCCTGTCTGTGGAAAAACCCAGCACTCTGCAGGGCTGGAACTGGGGCTACTGTGGTCACTACGCCTTCTACCATGCGCTGTACCCCCGTGCTTGGATGGTCTATGAGCTCCCGGGGCAAAACGTGGTGCTCACTTGCCGCCAGGTCTCTCCTGTCATCCCCCATGACTATAAGGTAAGGAGGTGATGGCTTCACGCTGGTTGCAGCCTGCCCTGTGGGAGCACTGGGCTGTACCACACTGCAGCAGCAAGGCTGGTATGGAGCAGGTTGGCAGGGATATGGCAGAGCTGCCTGTATGGCAGGGAAAGGGTTGGCATGGCAGGGAAAGGGTTGGCACAGCAGAGACAGGGCTATCCTGTGAGATGCTCCCAGTACAGGCCCTTGGCGGGCTGAACTCGGTGCATCCCGTTTGGGTAACAGGCTTGGAGTCAATGAGTTTTTCACCCCTGAGCATTGCCTGTGCACCTGGAGATGCTGCGACAGAGTTGTTCCTTGTCCCTCCTGCCCAGATCAGCAGTGCATGAAGACAGCCAGGCTTGCCACCTTGTTAGTGTTCTTTCTCAGCCTGGTCTCTCTGTCCTGAGACCCTGTCCTGAGTGCCAGCTGCCAGGTGTGTAGCAGCGAGACCCTGGAAGGCTTTGCCCCTCCTGGGGCAGATGGTGCTGGAAGGATTATCCCTGGTTTTGTTGTGCTTAGCTTGGCATTTCTTCTGTCCCCTCTGACCTGTGCTTTGACTCTTTGTACTGCTTGTTCCCTGCCTTTGGTTTTGTCTTGTGACCATCCCAGTTCCTGTCCACCTGGAACGGCAGGTTCAGAGCTGTGGCCTTACTGCCCGGAAGACCCGGTGGTAGTGTTTTGGGAAACCCTCATCCTGTACTTGTGGGTTTAGTTTGTCAGCTGGATGTTGCTGAGTGTGTTTTAGCTGGATTTTTTTTCCTGGTATCCCCAACGGAAGAGCTGCTTATGAGCTGAGCTTTCTGTCTGGGCTTTTCCACCATTTCCCCACGTCTCCGCTCAGCAATGCTCCCAGGCAGGAGGAACCCCCGCAGCAATGCGGAAGCTCAGGACAGCAGCAAGGGATGCCTCGCCGCTCCCGCGCACGCTGCTGCTGCTCGCTCCCAGCCCTGGGCGAGGGCGGTAGGCTGCCCTGCCAACACACCTGACCTTCCTCTTACCCCAGTGAAGCACGTGAGCCTGTATCAACCTGTTGAGTAGATGGGTGGTGAGACACCTGTCTGAGCCTTAAGTGCTGCTTTCCGCCTGTGTATTGCCTGGTGTGGCAGATTGCTAGCCCAGAGGCTTGTGATCTGAATTTTGTATTTTCTGCCCCACAAAGTCGTCTCCTCCCCACTGCTGCTCCCCAAGCTTGGCAACAGAATCCAAGACCGAGTTGTTCCCAGTGCTCTTGCTCCCGCTGTATCCCGCCTGGTCTCCCCAGCAGCAGGAGAAGTGATGCTCCGATGGCTAACCATGGAGCACCAGCCCTGTACACAGTGTTGTCTGTCTCTGCCAGGACTCCAGCCTGCCAGTGGGAGTGTTCATCTGGGAGGTGGAGAACAGGAGGGATGAGGACGTGGATGTCTCCATCATGTTCACCCTGCAGAACGGCATGGGAACGAAGGAGGACAGGAGCGGAGGGCACTGGAATGAGCCCTTTGCATTTGAGAAGGAGGGCGAGCGTGTTGCTGGAGTCCTGCTGCACCACTGCACACACGTGAACCCCTTCACCCTCGCAATCTCTGCTCGGGAGAAGGTGAAGGGCTGGCACGGGTGGTGTGGCTCCTGCAGGGGGCGTTGTACTGCCCTGCAGAATAGGGGGGGGCAGGGCTGCTTCCAGGCAGGTGGTGAAGGATGTGTGTGATGGGTTGGGGTTGGCACCTGTCCTCAGCACTTGCCTGACTGCTGGAGCAGGAGTGGGGACATAACTTCCCTGAGGGCACCCTGTGTGGGTGGGTGGCAAGAGAGAAGCTATGGATGAAGCTTGCAGGACAGCAGGTGAGTAGGTTTGGAGTTAGTGTTGTTGAGCATCATGCAGGAGTGAGTGTGGGGTCCCAGAGTTTTTGGAGGGGCAGGGCTGCATCTGCCCCTCAAAAGTACCAGCCCCTGATGATGCTCTTTCCTTCCCCAGGACGGCACAAAAGTCACCCACCTCACGGCGTTCAATCCCACAGGATCAGGTAGAGAGGTGTGGCAGGACCTCCTGCAAGATGGCAGGCTAGATTCCCCGGCTGGTGAGTCCCTCTGCCCTCCATGGAGGGGGAGCAGGGGTAACGGGTGGTCGCGGGGCACAGGGCACCCACGAAAGGGTGGATTTCCCTTCCTCCAGCCACCTCTGTGCCATTGCAGAAAGCTCTCAATGATGCTGGGTCTCATCCCCAGCTTTAGGCTGTATTCAGATTTCCCACTGCTTGTCACTGTCCTCATTGTGGTTCTCCAAAAGCTGTTCATGCCACTCTTCTTGGCTATATTGATTGCACATGCCAGTATCTTGTTAATCTGCGTAGGGTTGCACACTGAATGGGGACTGTGGCTGAGTAGTCAGGGTGATGGCCGGCCTCCTCCCTGAGTTCCTCTTGCCAGATCCTGTCAGATCCGTCCTACAGGGTGCTTAGCAGTCCTTGGGGTTTGGTGCTGCCATCACTTGCTCTCCTCTTGTTACTACATCGTTTCCCTGAAGGTCTCTAGTACTCCTGTGATCCTTCTGCACCATCCGCTGCTGTCCGTTTGCTCCCTTGGCAGAAGCCTTGAAGCAGGGTGGTGTCTCCCAGCCCTTGCTGCTAACCTCTTATTGCAATAAAAGGTGATCATTTGCCTAATGCCTCTGCCAGCTTGTGAACAAGGATGATGCTGACAGACCAGTGATGCTGGCACCGGTGCTTTGCAGGATTTCTTGAAACTTAAATTATGTAAAGTGTTTACATAAATATTTCTGGAAAACTAAGTTTCCTGCCTAGATGCACTCGGAGCTCTCCGGGCTATTGGGATGTGGTTTTTCTTTGTGCATGCCAGGCATTCTCCTAGTCAAGATCTGTGCTTCTATTAAAATTGTTGCTTTAGTGAGTTTACCTGGTACACATACATGTCAGAACCAGCGTATAATTATCCAACTGCCTCAGGGCTTTTCTTAAATACTGTCACAGTTCAAGCATCCTGCAAAAAGCTGGAAATGATGACTGTCACTATAAAGTCACAGTGCCTCTGAGTGCAGTGCAGTTACAAAGTCATGGGGTGCTCTGCCCTTTCCACTCGTGCCTGGTGGCTTTTCCTGCCTGATTTGTTCCTCTGCTTTGATGACTTATTTTTTAACTCTTCCGCCCATAGCAGGTATTTTTTTCCTGCTTGCAAAAAGCAGTTACTCACGTGTGCTCATGTCATCCCCTAAAACCCTGGGGATGTACCCTCCAGGTTGCAAAGGGGCTCAGGCATGCCTGAATAGTCTTGTCCCCCTTGGGGTGTGTGGAAGCATCAGTAACCCCCCTATAGGGCTTCCTTGGTCACTTGTATTTTTTTGGTCTGGACAGGTAAAAGCAGCCCAACAGAGAAGGGGGAGGTGACAGCAGCAGCAGTGTGTGCCAGCTGCAGGGTGCCTGCCAAGGGTCACAGGACGCTGGAGCTGGCCCTGACCTGGGACATGCCCCGTGTTCATTTTGGCTCCAAGGAGAAGCTGCACCTCAGGTGGGTGGTTTGTCCCCAGTGGGGCTTGGCTCATGTCCTCAAAAGCCCACTTCTCCCTGCCTCTGATCTTCAGTGCTGTCTGGGGAGCCTTGTCTCACCCACTCTCTGCAGCTGGGGCCCTGACAGCTCACAGAGGGGGTCCCTCTCCCCAGCCCCTGCCCCTCAATGCCTCTGCACCAGCAGTCATGTTATTTGGGTGTTCACGATAGTCCAGCCCCTCTCCCGTGGCTGGGTGGGCTTCCCAGGCTGATCCCGTGGTGTACTCACCTAACCCCTACTCGACAGGCGGTACACCCGATTTTTTGGCAGCGGGGGCGATGCTGCTCCTGCCCTGTCACATCATGCCCTGACGCACTACGAGGAGTGGGAGAGGAAGATCGAAGCGTGGCAGAAGCCCATCCTGGAGGATAGGTAAGGCAGTTGGGAGCACCTTCCCGGTGGCGGCCTGGGATGGGACAGAGCAGGAACATCACCACCTCAGCCACTGTGGTTGAGTTTCCTGCTTGCCCGCAGCCAGCTGCCTTCCTGGTACAAGTCGGCCCTCTTCAATGAGCTGTACTTCATGACGGATGGAGGGACCATCTGGGTGGAGGTGCCCCCGGACTGCCGTGCTGAGGACCTGCAGGGGCCGGCAGGGGCTGGCCTCTCCCACCTCCTCCCTGTCCTGCGGGAGTACGGAAGGTTTGCTTATTTGGAAGGTAACTTGCAGGGACGTGATGGATGATCCCCATTCAACCTCTCCCCATTGCTGTCACCAGGTGTTTTTAACCTGCCATGGGGATGCTTGTCACACCCTGATGGGCAGAGAGCAGCGCTGTTCCTAGCAAAACCCCATGTGGGACCAAGCCCTGTAGATTATGGCATGAGGTCTTCTCTAGACCCCTGGGTGCTATATGTAGAGAGTAAAACTCAATTCTAACAGGAGCCCCTGCCGGTGCCAGAAAAGAGCCCACCCTCCTGGGCGATGTGGAAGGGAGGACCTGCCCCTCCTTTCCCCTCCCTGTGACTGGTCTCCCATCCCTCACTATCTTCCTTGTCCTTCCAGGCCAGGAGTATCGGATGTACAACACCTATGATGTCCACTTCTATGCATCCTTTGCCCTTGTCATGCTGTGGCCCAAGCTGCAGATCAGCCTGCAGTATGACATTGGTGAGTGACCCAGGAGACTGTAGCCCAGGAGGTCCTGGCTTGATGCCTGCTGATGTCTTCACCTAGGGAAGAGACAGAGGATTCGGGACAGCATCTGCCATAGAAATCTGTGCCGTGGAGCCAGCATCCCCCTCCAGCTCCTCTGCTGGGCCTGAAACTTGCAAACCCCTGACGTTGCTGCCTCTCAGCATCTTTCTGCCCAGCATTAAGATGCTATCTTGCTGTACTGGGGGTGCACAGCTGGGTCTGACTATCCTGGGCAAGTCCCTGGTCTTACTAGCTCTCTCTGTGCCCCATGCAGAGGAGAAGCATGGAGCTGTTTGCAGACCCTGATGCTTTGGGTGGGCTTGGAGGCTGCTCTGGTGGCCTGAGCAGTGGTGGAGCACAGCCCTTTGCTGGGCTGCAGGAGGACTGAACCCACTGGGGTTTCCTCCCAGCCTTGGGTGCTGCCACCACCACTCCCTTAAGCAAAGTGATAGTTGCATGTCCCCTGCTGAGGGGAGACCGGGAGCAGCCTGGTGTCCCCTCAGCCCTTTTCAGAGGGCTGTGATCTGGCGTGCTGGTGCCAGTGGCCCTGTCTCTGCCTGTGCTTGGAGCTTGCTGCTGCAGCAGTGCCTGCTGCCTTTCTAATGTCTCTCACTCTGTGTCCTCTCTAGCGGTCACAGTGGTGAATGAAGATGTCCGGCCCCGGCAGTACTTGATGTGTGGTCAAACAGCCCAGGTGAAGCTGAAGAATGTGGTACCACATGACATTGGGGACCCAGGTGAGAAGTCTGGCTGAGCCTGTCGGGAGGCAGAGGGAGTGCAGGGCTGCTTCCACAACTTTCTTAGGGTAGTTAACTCCCAAGCTGTGGAAAAGAGGTATGGTGTATGGAATACACTGTTCGTTTTCCGGGAATGAAAAGCTTGGATGGCTTGGGGTAGTGATGGAGACCATGCTGCATGGAACTTGTACAAGGGAGGTGGAGGGAAGCTGAGCAGTAGTGGGAAGGCTGGTCTTGCTTGAGATGGCACAGGGTACTACATGTTATTTTAGTGCTGTTTGATCGCAGCACCCTTGGGACCTTGCTCCTGGGTAGGAGAGGGGACACTTGTGGCTTGCTGGCCTGCTGCATCTGCTCTGTCCTTGCTTAGGTGATGAGCCGTGGCAGCGTGTCAATGCCTACCTGATGCACGACACAGCTGACTGGAAGGACCTCAACCTGAAGTTTGTGCTGCAGGTGTACCGTGACTACTGCCTGACACATGACTCCCTGTACTTGCGGGACATGTGGCCAGTCTGCCAGGTACTGGGACCATGGGGCATCCCCCCTTCTCTCTTCCCTTGGGAGCCATGTGACACCCCAAGGGAATGGATGCTCCCGAGCAGAGTGTGAGGGGCAGCCAGGATGCAGGGGCTGTGTGACCATCTCCTGCCTCTCCTGCAGGCCGTGATGGAGTCAGAGCTGAAGTTTGATACAGATAACGATGGGCTCATTGAAAATGGTGGCTTTGCTGACCAGACATATGACGCATGGGTGGTAAATGGAGCCAGGTGAGCAAGAAAGGCAGGTGGGGGCTGGAGATGGCGAGCGCGAGGTGGAGAGATAGCTCAAGAGCTGGGACTGTGGTCCCTATCCCATGTGGGAGCTCTCTGCAACCTGTGGGGTGTCCCACGTTGCTGACACTGGTCTCCTTTTGCTCTGGCAGCGCGTACTGCGGCGGGCTGTGGCTGGCAGCCGTGTGCATGATGTGCAAGATGGCAGAGGTGCTCGGGGATGCTAAGATCCAGCAGAAATACAGGGACATCCTGAGCAAGGGGAAGGAGGCATTTGAGAGGATGCTCTGGAATGGTGGGTGCTCACTGGTGGGGAACCACGTTTGACTGGCCGTGTGTCCCTTGGGAGTGGGACGGCTCATTGGGTCACAGAGGCTTACAGGGAATGGAGGAAGGAGGGTAGATGCCATCTGTCCAAGTGGAGGGGAAGGAGCAGGTACCATGGAGGGAACAGAAAAGGTATGGTGACTTGGGAAAGGAAAAAGAGGAAAGCCTTCTGGAAAAAGGTGCCATGCTCCTGCCTCGTGGGGTGGAGTGTAGGGACAGCACATGTGAGTCAGGATCCTAAACTTTGGATTTAAAACTGTTTCTTGCCTTTTTTTTCCAGGAAAATACTACAACTACGACAGCAGTGGGAGCGACACCTCCACCAGCATCATGTCAGACCAGTGTGCTGGGCAGTGGTTTCTTGGGGTTTGTGGTCTGGACCAAGGGGAGACTGAGGTAAGAGAAGGGGCAGCCTGGTGCAGGTGGGATGGGATGGAACCTGTGCCTGGAGGAGAGCAGCAGGGCTGGCACATGTCATGGGTTAAGTGTTAGGGGCTGGTGTGGGGGCTCTAGCCCGCTCCCCTGTGGTGGTGCATGCTGGAGTGGAGGCTGTTGGATGCACAATGGTGCAACCTGCCTTAAACCAAAATCTGCTCATGGAGAGGCCATGCAGCAGGGGTGTGTAACGGTAGTCAGCTCTGGCATGTTTGGAGGAAGGTCACACTGGGGTTTGCTCTCGGCAAGGCACTGTTTGTTTAAAAACAGGAGAAAAAAGCGTATGAAACTTTTCACATTTTATTTGCTGTAAAGTCATAAATTAATACTTGAGGGAACTGAGGCTTATTTGGGGCCCTCAAGTCTGTTGCTCTTCAGTTGCAAGGGAGTAATTGGCTGAGGACTCTTACCTTCTCGTGGGATGGTAAGAGCAGCTGCTGGTGGTGCAATACCTGGAACAGAGCTGGGAAGTGGAGAGCCATCGTATGGATTATTTATGACCCATAAATAGTTGTTGAGTCAAAGCTGTCTGTGGTGGTGATGGACAGGCAAATGCTTCAGGTGACTGAAGGAAGGAATGACACTTGGCTGTGTGAGGGTGATGGACCATTTCACCAGAGGGGAGCTTCAAGTGACCTTTCCTGGGAGCAGCTTGTGCTGAACGCAGTGGGATTTATCAAGAAATGAGTGCTTGGTTGTGCCCTCCTGCATTCCTCCCAATGTGGGTGCCTAGAGTGTGGGGACTGGGGCTGTGCCCGCTGTTCCAGGCAGGATCCGGCCCAGACCTCATGCAGTAATAACCAAACATCCCTTCTGGAGGGAAACAGTAAACCTGGTGCAGTCCAAAAGTCTTGCTTGCCTTTCCATAGCCTCAGACTTTTGTTGCTGAAGGTGGCACTCTTGTCTGCTGGCTGGTGAGCTTGAGGCTCACTGGAGATAGTTGACCAGTCCTACTTTTGTGTTGCTACAGCCATCGAGGGTTTTTTTCCATGTATTTTGATCCCTTGCCTGGCTGGCAGCACTTCTGTTTGTAACCTCATTAACGCTCTCCTGCTGTGTGCACAGGTCAGCAATGAAATACCAAGCAGGAAAAGCCAGTGACTCCAGTCCTCAAGAAACTGTGCCCTGAAACATTCTGCCAGAAATGCTGCTTCATGGCAGAGGGGCTGCTTCATGCCACCCCTCTGCTGACTCCTGCTGCCTAACAACACTTGGGCTTGTCTCCAGAGCCACACCAGGAAAAATGACTGTGTCGGATGGTGGTCTTCAGTGTAGATAAATGGGATCTGCTGCCTTTCCATTGAGTCTACCAAAGCTGTCTGTTTAGGCTGCCCAGCCTCCCTGGGCAAGCTCCCATGTGGTGTCATCACACCTCCCCCTTCCCCTGGCTCTGGTGGCACCAGGCTGGCAAGAAAGGTCTGGCATGTCCCTGGGCTGTGACCATGAGCTGGGAGATGCCTGGCTCTTCCCTGTCTTGCAAGTAGATGTCATGGTTGCTCCATAACGTTGATCTTGGTCACCCTGCACAGTTCTTGTTAGGGCTTTCTCACTGTTAGGTGAGTGTGGGATGGAGATGAGCCAGCCTTCCCCTTGCAACATCACTGAGTCAAGACTTGCTTTTCTCACCAAGGCGGTGACTTCTGCTGCACTGACACTTTGTGGTTTTATTACCAATAATGAAAGCAGTGCAAAATCTTTGTTTACTTTCAGCTGTGCACAGAGGCTTTTCATCGTAATGCAGTCCTCGCTGCATTGCTGCTCCACTGCTTTTTAATTGTCTGGCAAGTGTTTTCATGCTCATGTGGGGTTGTCTGGTGTTTTGTTTTGGGTTTGTTTGTTTGTTTATGGGGTTCTTTTTCCTTTTTTGGCAAGAGCTTCCGCAGCATGATACCTCAGTCTGTTCTTGTAACTGTTTTGTTGAACAAAGGCCTTGGTTTGTTGAACAACTCCTTTCCCTTATCGGAAGGGAAGGCTTTTACTTCCTCCTGATAATCTCCCAAAATGGCTGTTTATCCAGTGAGCACTATTGACCTTCTGTGAGCTTTTAACTTTCACTTGGGACAAAAGTTTCAGATCTCTCCTATCAGACGCAGAAAACAATCATGCATCTTGTGCATTTCAGTCTGACCTCTTTTGCCCCAGGCTGCCCCTTTTCTCACCTCAGACTCCCCTTAGTCCAGGCCACGAGAGCTCTTGCATCACCACCCAATTACAAAACTGGAAGGATTAAAGTCCTTTTGAAATTACTCAAAACTAAGCCCTGTTTTTGTTTTTCCCCTGAGCTGAAGCTGAATATTTTTTTGTGGGGTTTTTTGTGGGGTTTTCTTTTTTCCTCAAGGTTCTTAGCACATACCCAAACAAACCTTCTGGTGTCCACAACATTTATTTTGCAGCTGCAAGATTCATTCTGGTGTCATCAGACCAGCTTTGCCATAATCTGATCTCAGACCAGCACTTGGCCACTTCTGGCCAGTGTCCCATCTCTTGTAGCTGGTGTGGATGAGCTGAGAGAACAGCACAGCAGTTTTACCAGGAGATAGTCTGGACCTCAGATAGTTGTAGCCTGAGAAACAGGCCATGGTGAACAGAAACCACAATTAGAATGGTGTAGTTGGCCAGGTCTCCAGAGCAAACTCCCAAGAGATGGGGGCAGTGTTTGGCAAGTGACTGAAAGTGAGAGGCTGTTTATGGTTGGATGAGCTGTCAGCCTCCCTAGAAGGAAGGTAGAATGAAGTTCAGCACCTCTTCTGTTGAGCAACTGCTTTTTTTTTTTTTAATGTCTTTTCTGGGAAAGAGGCTTTTTTACTTCCTTCTGTTATTTTCCTGAGATGTCAGTGCTGTTCACTGGGTAAACGGCCCTCTTTCTAATGGAAAACCAAGCCCTGCTCCCTGGAGACCCAGCCTGAGGGACCTGCAGGAGCACATAGTCCAAAGCCCTCTCTCTGTGCAGGTCTTCCCCAAGAGTCATGTTGTCAGTGCGCTCAAGACCATCTTTGAGAAGAACGTCATGAGCTTTGCCGGTGGCACCATGGGAGCAGTGAATGGCATGAGACCGGACGGGGTGCCCGACACCTCCAGCGTGCAGTCCAATGAGGTGTGGATCGGTGTGGTCTACGCCTTGGCTGCTACCATGATCCAGGAGGTGAGTGATGCTGCTGCACCCCTTGGCATGTGCTATTTCCTTGCACTCTGTGGATGGGCTGATGGTTGTCTTCCATCTGCTGCAGGGGCTGGTGGAGGAAGGCTTCCATACAGCAGAGGGCTGCTACCGGACGGTTTGGGAACGGCTGGGCATGGCTTTCCAGACACCGGAGGCCTATCGGGAGAAGAAAGTCTACCGCTCGCTGGCTTACATGCGGCCCCTTAGCATCTGGAGCATGCAGCTGGCCCTGGAGCGCAGAGCTGGCTGGGCACCAGCAGCCACACAGCCCCATCAGGTCCCCATCCACCCTTGAGCCTGGTGGCACTGAGCAGGGCAGTGGGTGCACTGGGGAGGCTGGAGGCGGGGTGGGCCTCAGCTGGTGGTCAGGGGACCCTTCCCTCCCCCTCTTTGGTAATATTCACATTGCTGTTTTCCTTCCCTACCTCTACTACATGCCCTTCACCTCAGGGGGCTTCCAGCCACTGATGTTGAGCATGAAGGGGAACCAGAGATATGTGTGATGTCTCCTTGGAGAGGAGAGGGGTGGGATAAAGAGGTGCTGCTGGAGCCTGTGCCTCCCCTTCCTTATTGCTCAGGGCTGTGACAGCCTGCAGGACCCCCAGCCACCTTCCACCAGAGCTAATAATTTGCCTGGCAGCACAGGAGACCTCTGTCCTGCAGTCAGTGGGCTGGGTAAGGTGGGAGTTGGCCTGCAGGGAAAAAAGCGTGGATGTATGTGTGTGAGGATATTGGACTGGTGCATGCAGGCATGTGGATGCTGTAGCTGTCCCTCCATTGTATGACAGTGCAAACAGAGCCTGGCTCTGCCCCAGGGCACCAGCCCCAGGAGAGCCTGTGGCAGAAACAATCCCCAGGGGAGTCCTAGCTCCCTAGCCCATGACAATCGGAGCTCAAGCAGCAGGTCCTGGTCTGGTACCGTGGCACCCCTCCCTGCTGGCGCCGGGGGCGGGCAGTGGAGCACATTTTAGAGGATGAATCATTTTAAGTTCTTAATAAATTTGTCCAGCTGTCTCTTCTTCTTGTGTGTCTTCTCTGCCATAGGCGCAAGCTGGAGGAGGGAGCCCTTGTTGCTCCCCCTTTTCTTCCTGGTCTGGGGATGCAGGGGGGGCAAGCTCTAATTGCAAGATGTGCTTCCCCCCTAGATGTGATGGCAGGAGAGACCTGCCCCTTGCTCCCTTCCTGCCTGCAAGGCTGAGGAAGGCAAGGAACCTAGCATTCCTCCTGGAAATGCCTCTCTGGGTAGCAGTGGTGCCCTAGGACTGGCCCTTGGACTAAATTGTGTCCCCAGCCACCCAGGGCTGGGCACCTTCCTTCGTTTTCTTCCTTTTTCTGCCAGCACAACAGTTGAAGGCTGTACCTGCCTAGTTTTGAGGAGGTGAGAGGGGGCATTGCCCCCAGATTTGGCCACAAGGTCTTTCTGCCCACTGTAGAGCTTTTTGCTCTAAAGCCCACCCTGAGGGCTGGGGTGGGAAGCAGCCTGTCCTCCCCTTTCTGACCATGTTCCCCCAGCCCTTGCCTGCCCTGGGAACTAAATGCAGGCAGGGCATCTGTGGGGGCCAGGTGCTGCCACTGGGTGATAAATGTCCTTCACTCCCCAGGTGAGTGTTCCTGCATCTGCCCGAGCAGAGAAATAATGTTTTTCAGGAAGGACATGTTGTCCCAGATGTGGCCCCCCCAGACCAGTGTTGTTCTCCCCTGGCAGAGACCACAGCAGGTGGAGAGGGACCAAGGTGTTCTCCCTTAGGGTCTCTGGGGTGAGGCTGGAGGGAGATGGGGCTGCCAAGACACCAATATGGCTCACCTGGCCTGCCTGCCTCCATTTGTCTTGTGGCACCCACATCCAGCTGGCAAGGGACAAAAGCAGGTATTAAAGCCAGCACAGTTGCTGACTGGGCTGGATTTTATTGCTGCAACCCATCAGCATTGCTCCTTAACCCCAGGTGACAGGCTGTCAGCAGACTTGCTTGCAAAGTTTGGGGCATTGAGTCTGTATCAAGGGGTATTTCTGCTCTTTCCTCCTCTTTTGACTGTATCACCTTAATAAAACTTGTGTCTGGCAGGCTCAGTTTTCAGCAGCTCCAGCAGGGGCATGGCTGCGGGCTGGGACGACAATCCTTGGTTTGTGACAGTCTCAACCTGACCTCTGTCTCCCATAACTCAAGTGATAACCACCAGTGGTGGTCATAATGGATGCGTCTGGTCAAGAGGGCTGCATCCACCTCCAAGTGGATTCAGGGGAGACAGATAATAACACAACAGTCAAGGGCTCAGGTGAGCAGTGCTCTCACGTAAGCACAGTGCTGATCAATGTCTGGCTCAAGGTAAATTTGGAGGAAACTAGCACCTGCAGTCCCTATGTAAATATGAGTCGATCATCTTAACCCTAAATAGTGAGCAGCCCAGGAGCCCTTGGAGCTCTCCTGCATGGCAACAGGCTGCACGACAGGGTCTCCCCTTGGGCAGGGACACCTCTCAAGGTTACTCCTCCAGGCTGAGCGATTCATTGCCACAGCAGATTCTCAGTAAGTGATCAACACCATGCTAAACTTTGAAAATCTTATCTAAGTAATACAAAGGATTCATTGTGCACATATAATCCTTCAGACATAAATCATTGACCAGGTCTGGGGCAAGGACTGGATCCAGCCGCACCCAGACCCCTCTCTGAGAAGGAGTTTAGAAAGCAAGGAAGTACTTTCTGAACCTTGTGACTCAATGGGAGGGTCTCCCTGACAATTTTGTCTGACCCTGTCCTCTAGGCAGTAAATAATCAAGTGTACCTTCCCATGGAATCTTGTGAAACCACTGTCACATTTACTATGAAACTTTGTGAAATCGCTGATTTATGTCAATAAACATTGCTAATTTTCTCTTATAAGTGAGGTGAATCACTCCATCCAGTTACAGATATGGTTTTCTCTAGCGTTTGCCTGTACTATTTTTCAAGGCTGAGTCAATCCCAGCCTAAGCATCAAGTTTAATAATTCATTAACCCTTTCTCTTTATAATTCATTCACCCTTTATTGACCCCTGACATACACAGGTTTAAACAGCGGTCCTGCTGACTATTAACTTCTTAAGCATTTTGTGCTTTGGACTTCTTCCCTGCCTGCACATTCCTCCTTGCCCCCTCCCTGCTGTGCCAGGGCTCAGGCATGGCACTGCAGGATTTAGCTGTGGTAATGATTACCAGCCCCGAGCCGCTTCGCTGGCTGCCCTTTGAAGGGCGCAAACGCCCCGGAGATAATGCAGCTCTTGGCTTGTTTTATTTTTGACTCACCTGAGACTGGTCAGCAAACCTGCCTCCTTGAATACTGAGCTGATCCCTGCACCTGCAAGATACGCCGCTGGGCTAGGGATTGTTAAATACAGGAAAAATAAAGGTTATCAGCAGATAGCACCAATGTTGTTTGTGTAATGCAAAAATAAACCTACGTCTGTAGATGAACTGTGGGTTGCCTCAGCAGCAGAGCCAGCATGGGGACCTTGTGTTGCCCATCCTTGTGCCCACCAGTGGCCACGGGGTCCCTGAGGAAGCTCCCTGAACCAAGGTGATGGCAAGGTGGTGATAGAGAGGGACGATGGCAACAGGGTGATGGCAAGTAGGTGATGGCTGCCCCTGCTGCCCCCTGCAACCTTCCCAGACCGACTGTGCTCATTATCACGAACCTCGGCCATGCTCCAGGCACCTCCTGCCTGCCAAAAAAACAGCCAAAGCAAACGGCAGCTGTGTGGGAAAACATACCTTGTCATGCAGTTAATTTCTAAGACAGAGAGAAGCAAACACTAGGGCAGGAATTTCCCGTGGGCAGGCAGCTGGCTGGCCGGGGAGTTCCTGCGGGCAGGGGTGCGGGAGGGCTGTGGGGCTCCTGCAGAGAGGAGAGGGGGCATTGAGATGCCAGCAGCAGAAGTGCAATGCTCCCCAGGCCAGGTAGAGAAAAATGTTACTGTTAGAGAGAAACTGGGTCTGAAATGTGAGATTAAAGGGAAAGAAAAATTTGAGAAGTATTTCTGAGATGTTGCAAAGAGTCACCTTGTCTCCATTTTAAGAAAAGGAGCGCTTTCTGGTGAATATGGCTCCATCAGCTCTTGCCAACATGACCGGGGGAATTAAAACAGACACATTTTAGGACACAGCTTTGAAAATCATTGAGGAATGGGTGAGAAAATCTGGTGTGAACCGAGCCACTTCAGTCTCCCCGGACAGTAACAACAGCAGCGTAAGGGGAATTATATAAATACATGTTTAAAGGTAGAGTCCCTGTGTAAATACAACTCTGGTCAGCGTTAAAATGTGACATCCAAAATATTTGGGGGATGTTTGGTTTTTGTAAACAAAATAATTTCCTTCCAACAAAAGGCAGACTGTAAAACCAGCAGCAAACCTTCTCTGCCCTGGGCGAGAGCAGACTGGGTGCTTTTAGCCTGATGTGTGGCTGTTCAGTACCAGGGGGGACAGAGCAAAGCCCCACAAGGAGCCCGATGCTGGGTGGTGTTGCACAAGGATGCCTGTTGAGAAGCACGGTGAGGCTGTGTGCTGTGGCTCATCCTGGGGTGCATTGGGGTTAAGGCTGCTTGGCAGTCCTATGCAACCCAGGCAGGGCAGTGTGGTGGCAAATGGGTAGCAGAAGGGACAACAGCTGCCAAGAGAGGATTTTTCCTAGCTAATCATCCGTCCTGGCAGCCACTGACCTGCAGGAGCCAGGGCCTCCCAGTGAGGTGCCAGGGAAGTGTGAGCAAGGAGGGACAGTTTCAGCAGGCACTTCTGGGAACATCTCCCTGTAACCACCCTCCTGTGCAGCTGGGAACTGCAAATTTGGAAACACCCAGATTGCACAATGCCCTGACTGGAGTTCCTACCCACAGCCCTAGCAACAATAAAAGGGCGAGAGAGCAGGCACATCAGCAGAGCCCTTTGAGGAGCACATCCCTGGGTACACCAGCTGTCTGCCCACTGCAGAGATGGTCCAAGTGACTCCCTTCCTCCTCGTGCTCAGCCTGGCCCTGGCGGCTCCTGGCCTCTCTGCAAGGAAGGTAAGGGCAGGGCAGGGCTGGGATGCATGGGGCAGGGTGGGCAGGGGGGCAATGGCTCCTGGGGTACCCTCTCCTGCCACCTAACCTGTACCCGAGCTGTGCTGCACCACTAACTCTGAGTCTCCTCTGCTCCAGTGCGTTCTGACAGGGACCTGGGTCAACGACCTGGGCTCCAACATGACCATCAAGGCTTTGAACGGAAAAGGTGAATTCCTTGGCTCCTACCACACAGCTGTGACAGTCACCAATAACAAGATCCAGGTGTCCCCGCTGCAGGGGTCCCAGCACCACACGAACCAGAAGAGACAGCCCACCTTTGGCTTCACTGTCAACTGGAGCTATTCAGGTGCTTCTGCTTTCTCAGCCTCCCTGTACTGTACCGAGATGTCCCCTTCTCTCCCTGCAGTGTCCCCAGATGTCCCCTGCTCTCCTTGTGGTGTCCCCAGACCTCCCCTGCCCTCCCTGTGATGTCCCTGATGCTCTTCTGCCCTCCCCTGCAGTGTCCTTGATGAATCCCTGCCTCCCCCTGCAGTCTTCCCAGTGCTCCCCCATCCCCTGTGCTGTCCCTGATGCTCCCCCATCCTTGACCCTGGACCCCCTTGGCTGGGGTCACTTCCCAGTCCCAGGGCGCAGAGGAAGCCACTGCTGTCTGCCCATCTCCATGGGAGACCCCCAGCCCTCTGACCCCTCCAGCATGCTTTCCACATCACCACCGTCCCAAGAGGGCAGGGACAGCCTGGGTCTACTGTCCCCTGCTCTGGGGCAGGCTGCAACGCCACAGCTCAGCACTGACCTGCTGCCCTGGCTGGGCTCACCTCCACCTCCTGCCCTGTCCCCACAGACTCCATCACTGTATTCACGGGCCAGTGCTTCATAGACGAGGACGGGAAGGAGGTTTTGAAGACCATGTGGCTCTTGCGCTCATACGTGGACAACATCAATGATGACTGGAAAGCCACCCGGTGAGTCCCCTGTCCTTGCACTGTGAAAGTCCTGTGCGCTTCACCAGGGGATCAGGGCTGCCCCACCCTGTGGTGCTCAGTGTCTGGAAGACCTGCTGCCAGTGTTGGGGTGACCGAGCATGGGGTACTCGTGCATGGTTCCCCCAGGGGTCCCACCAAGGTGCAGATGCTGCTGGGGTGTGGGATGTGGCTGGGTGGGCATCTGACACTGGGAGGGTGCATTTGCCCGGTGTAAGGGTGCCTTTCCCACCCTTACATCTCCCTCCGTGTCCCCACAGGGTCGGCATCAACGTCTTCACCCGCCTTCCCTCGCAGAAGGAGTGAAGGTGGCAGCACCGGGGCTGCAACCCCCCTCCTGCCCCGCTACCTGCTTCTTCCAATAAAGCTTTGCTGCAAACACCCATCTGGCTCCTGTCGTGTCATGGCTCAGTGCCCACATTCCCCTGTCCCCCCCAGAGCATCCCATGGCCTCTCCTGTCACCGTCCCCGAGGCCCAGTGTCTTTTCCCTGCCATGACCTGCCATGGCCCGGGCCCCTCCACGGCAGCCCCCACCACCCCACCGTGCTCCCCCAGGATCCTGCCTTGCCTGGGGGAGGAGGACTCAGCTCAGCCCAGTGTGGCAGCTGGTGGCCCATCTCCCACCGAGATGACCCTTGGCAGGAGGCCCAGCATGGGCGGCCACTGCCTGGCCGCAGTCCCCTCCACTATAAAAGGGGCCGAGCGAGCACGAGGCGGCAGGCAGAGCCTGGGCACCACACATGGCCCCTGCCGCCATGGGCAGCCTCAGCTGCTGCCTCCTGCTCACCCTGTCCCTGCTTGGCCCCCGCACTGCTGCTGCCAGGAAGGTAAGGGCAGCCTGGGGGCTGTGCCCAGCTGGGGGCTGCCTGCTCCTGCTGTCCCCAGGGTGCAGGGTGACCACGAGGGACTGCACGCACTGGTTGTGCCGTGCTGTGCCACGCTGTGCTGCGCCGTGCTTTGCTATGCTGTGCTGTGCCATGCTGTGCTATGCCATGCTGTGCCATGCTATGCTGTGCTGTGCCGTGCTGTGCCATGCCATGCTGTGCCGTGCTGTGCCGTGCCATGCCGTGCCGTGCTGTGCTGTGCCGTGCCGTGCCGTGCCGTGCCGTGCCGTGCTGTGCCGTGCCGTGCTGTGCTGTGCTGTGCTGTGCCGTGCCGTGCTGTGCTGTGCCATGCCGTGCCGTGCTGTGCTGTGCCGTGCCGTGCCGTGCTGTGCTGTGCCATGCCATGCTGTGCCGTGCTGTGCTGTGCCATGCTGTGCCATGCTATACCATGCTGTGCCGTGCTGTGCCATGCTGTGCTGTGCTATGCTGTGCTGTGCCATGCTATGCTGTGCTGTGCCATGCCATGCTGTGCTATGCCATGCTGTGCCATGCCATGCTGTGCCACGCCATGCTGTGCTGTGCCATGCTGTGCCATCCTGGGGTGCAGCATGCATGACCAAGGAGTGACTGACAGCTCTGTCCCTGGCGGTAGTATTGGTCACTCACCCCTGGTAACCTGGGGGGGTACCCAGCACCTCCAGCTCTGCACTGCCGTGCCCCACCGCGGGGCAGCAAGGAGAAGTGCTGGCCCAGCTGATGTCCATGCCACCAGTACCAGCTGCCATGCAGAGGGGCTGTGCCAGCCCCAATTACTGGCATGAGTCCCACTGCCCAGGCAAGCTGTCGGGGGGGAACTGTGGCTCAGCACCGCCTGAGGCACCAGCATAGCCCCTGGTCCCCAGTGTGACCTGCAGGGCCTGTGGAGAAATGAGCTGGGCTCCAACATGACCCTCTCTGCTCTGGACGTGGCCGGGATCTTCTCGGGCTCCTACCACACCGCTGTGGCGGCCACCAACAAGCAGATCCTGGTGTCACCCCTGACTGGGGCCCGGCAGCACTCCAGCGCCAAGGGGCAGTCCACCTTTGGCTTCACCGTGCAGTGGCAGTTTGCAGGTACAGCAGAACCAGTACAGCATCCTGGAGCAGCCAGCAACCCCCTGCCTGTGCTGGGAGTGGGGTTCCCCCTGCCAGGTCCCCCACACCCCCTGTGGCACCCAGAGAAACTCTGGCTGTGGCCATGGACCAGCCACGCACTGGCTCCTGCCATGGGATGTGGCAGGGAGAGGGAGGGCTGGCTGTCTGGAGGAGGTGGCAAGGTGTCTGTCCATCTGGGAGAGGTGGTGGGAGTGTCCTGACTGTCTGTCCAAGGGACACAGCATTGGTGCTGCTCATCTATCTGTCCAGGTGATGTGCAAGCAACTCATCTGGGCAATATGGCAGGGAGGTCCGTCTGTCTGTCTACGGCACGTGGCAGGGGGTGTCTGTCTGTCTGCCATGATCGGGTGGCCCAGAATCCCCTGTGTGCAGGCACAGGCTCTGAGCCCCCTCTGCCCTGCTTGAACCCCACCAGACTCCACCACTGCATTTGTGGGCCAGTGCTTTGTGGACCGCCATGGGAAGGAGACGCTTGAGACCACGTGGCTCCTACGGGAAGAGGTCCGATCCCGCCAGGATGCCTGGAAAGCCACCAGGTGAGCCCTGCCCCTGCCTTCCCACCCTACAGCCCTGCCTCCCCTCCTGCTGACACAGCTTCCCCGCAGGGTTGGCACTTCTGTTTTCACCCGCATCAAGTGATGGGGACAGGGACTGGAGCTGCCTGCACCTTGCTGTCCTGCCTGCATCCCCGAGGCTCTCTGCTGCCCGGGTCCTGGGCTGGGCTCCTGCCTGCTCCCAGCATCCTGGATGAGAAACACCTTCACCTTCCCCTGCTGCCTCCCAGTGCCTCCCAGCAGCCTGCTGGCAGGTCCCCCCTTCCCAGTTCTTGCTGCCCCCATACATGGAGCCAAATAAACCTTTCTCTGCCTGGTAGAGAGCTGTGTCCCATGTGTCTCCGGGGTGGAAAAACTGCTCTGTGGCCGTGAGCAGGGCAAGGTGGGGGGTAGATGGTGGCCTGGGGAGGGCAGGCTGGTGTTTTGGGAGATTGGGAGGGACAGGGCTGGGTGACAAGGGGACGACAGCCGCTGGGTAATCCCGCTTCCTGGCTATGGCTTTGGGCCTCAGACAGTGCCTTCTTGCTCATGCACTTGTTTGGACACCTGCAGAGGCTCAGCAGTGGGTGGCCCCAGGTCACATCCCTGCTGGGGAGCAGGGGGATGCCCCATGGCTGGGGTCGGGTGAAGGCTGTGTGCAGGTAAGCCAGTATGCTTGCCTGGCCTCATTCTGCATCTCTGCACCCACAGGCTGCCCTGTGTTCCCATCAAACTCTATTTCCAGCTACTGCTCTGCATGGGGGACTTAGTCCTGGGTGCACATATTGGGTAGGTCTGGGTGCCAGACCCCATAGGGCGGACCATGGTTATGAGCTGGGAGGCTGGGGTGCTGGGGTGGTCCAACGTCCAGTCTGGATACTGGAGGGACCAGGGGAGGGACCTGGGGCTCCAGGGGCAGCTATGGGGCAGAGTGGGTAGCTAAGGCCAGACACTGTGGGGTGCCCTGCTGTATAGATGTGCATAGAACCATAGAATCATAGCATAACCTTGGTTGGAAAAGGCCTCTAAGATCATCAAGTCCAACCATTAACCCAGCACTGTCAATTCACCACTACACCATGTCCCTCAGCACCTCATCTACACGGCTCTTAAATACCTCCAGGGATGGGGACTCCACCACTGCCCTGGGCAGCCTGTGCCAGTGCTTGACAACCCTTTGGATGAAGAAATTTTTCCTACTATCCAATCTAAACCTCCCCTGGCACAACTTGAGGCCATTTCTTCTCATCCTATTGCTTGTTACTTGGGAGAAGAGACTGAACCCCACCCTTCAGGTGGTTGTAGAGGGCGATAAGGTCTCCCCTCAGCCTCCTTTTCTCACAGAACAGTCGGGGTTGGAAGTGACCTCTGGAGATCATCTAGTCCAACTCTCCTGCCAGAGCAGGTTCACCTAGAGCAGGTCACATAGGATGTGTCCAGGTTGGTTTTGAATGTTGCCAGAGATGAAGACTCCACAACCTCTCTGGGCAGCCTGTTCCAGTGCTCAGTCACCCTCACAGTAAAGAAGTTTCTCCTCATGTTTAGATGGAACTTCCTATGTTCAAATTTGGCCTCGTCCTGTCACTGGGCACCACTGAAAAAAAAAGATTGGCCCCATCCTCTGGATGCCCACCCTTCAAGTATTTGTAAGCACTGATAAGATCCCCCCTTAGTCTTCAATTCTCCAGGATAAAAAGCCCCAAATCCCTCAGCCTTTCCTCATAAGACAGATGCTCCAGTCCCCTCATCATGTCAGTGGCCCTGCAATGGACTCTTTCCAGTAGCTCCATGTTCCTCTTGAGCTGGGTAGCCCAGAACTGGACACAGTACTCCAGGTGAGGCCTCATGAGGGCAGAGTAGAGGGGGAGTAGAACCTCCCTTGACCTGCTGGCCACGCTCCTCTTAATACACCTCAGGATGCCATTGGCCTTCTTGGCCGCAAGGGCACATTGCTGGCTGTCCTGGTTTCCCAGGCACAGCCCCATGGGCCAGCCATGCAGGCAGGCCAGGAGTAGCCTCGAGTCAGCTGAGAGTTCCAATCAGGTCAGCTGACTCACAGGTGTATCCGTACCACCTAGTCATGCTCATTATAAAAGGAGGGAGCTCAGTGAGGGTGGGGTCCCTCCTCCTCTCCCTGAGGCTCCTTGGTGGTGCTCTGTTCCTGCCGTCAGAATTGAGAACCAGGCTGAGGAGAACCCTTTATGTTTTGTGTTGATTGTTGTTTCTGGTTTTGTCATTCTATTATTAAATCTGTCTATACTTCAACTCATGGGCCTTTTTTTTTTCCCAATTCTCCTTCCCAGCTCGGGAGGAAGTCTTGGGTGATATAATAACTGCTGCAGTTTAGCCCTGAGTACTGGCGACCTGTAGACACTGGCTCATGGGTAACTTGTTGCCCACCAGGACTCCCAGGTCCTTCTCTGCAGAGCTGCTTTCCAGCAGGTCAGCCTCCAACCTATACTGATACATGGGGTTGTTCCTCTCAGGTGAAGGACCCTGCACTTGCCTTTATTGAACTTCGCAGGGCTCCTGTCCTCCCAACTCTCCAGTCTGTCCAGGTCTCGCTGGATGGCAGCACAGTCTTCTGATGTGTCAGCCACTCCTCCCAGTTTTCTATCAGCAAACTTGCTAAGGGTACACTCTGTCCTTTCATCCAGGTCATTGATGAATATGTTGAACAGGACTGGACCCAGTACTGACCCCTGAGAAACTCCGCTTGTTACAGGCCTCCAACTAGACTCTGCACCATTGATCACAAGCCTCTGAGCTCTGTCTTTCAGCTGGTTTTCAATCCATCCCACTGTCCATTCATCTAACCCACACTTCCTAAGCTTGCCTATGAGGATGCTGTGGGAGACAGTGTCGAAAGCCTTGATGAAGTCAAGGTAGACAACACACCCTGCCCTCCCCTCAGCCCATCCAGTAATGCTCATAGAAGGCTATCAGTTGGTCAAGCATGATTTTCCCTTGGTGAATCCATGTTGACTACTTCAGATAACTTTTTTTCCCTCTACATGCTTTGAGATGACACCCATCTGTTCCATCACCTTTCCAGGGATGGAATCATAGAATCATAGAATTTCCATGGTTCGAAAGGACCTCCAGGATCATCAAGTTCAACCTTTATCCCAGCATCTCCCTAACCACTAGACCATTAGACCATAGTCTCAAGTGCTTCATCCACTCATTTTTTGAACACTCCAGGGATGGCAACTCCACCACCTCCCTGGGGAGCCTGTTCCAGTGAAGGTGAGGCTGACTGGCCTGTAGTTTCCTGGGTTATCCGTCTTGTCCTTTTTCAAGACTGGAGTGACATTGGCCTTCCTTCAGTCTTTGGGCACCTCTCCTGTTCTCCAGGACCTTTCAAAGATGATGGAAAGGGGCCTAGCAATAATATCTGCCAGCTCCCTCAGCACTCGTGGGTACATCCCATCAGGACCCATGGACTTGTGGATATCAAGCTGTCTATGTTTAGCCTGCATCTGGGGCTAAGCCATAGCAGCTGTTCTACCACCAAATGACCCCTCCCTCAGCTGAGAAGGGGAATCAGGGAAAAAAATCAGAGAAGACTCATGGGTTGAAGTAGAAACAGATTTAGGGAAATAACAAAACTGATACAAGAACTGACATAAAGTATACGAGGTTCTACTCAGCCTGGTTCTTGATGTCAGAAGACCAAGATGGAGAAGCCCCAGGAAGAGGAACTCCATGCTCACTGAGATCCCTCCTTTTATAATGAGCATGATGAGGTGGTATGGGATACACCTGTGAGTCAGCTGCCTTGATTGGAACTCTCAGATGACTCGGGGCTACTCCTGGCCTGCCTGCATGGCTGGCCCATGGGTCTATGCCTGGCGAACCAGGACACCAGTTTACTTACTTAATCTCTAACTTAATCCTCCTCAACCAAGGGATAGTCTTCCTTCCTTCAGACTTTCTCTGTTACCTCCAAAGCCTGGGACTTGAAAGCTGGCCTGAGCAGTAAGGACTGAAGGGAAGAAGGCATTCAGTAACTGCCTTCTCTGCATCCTCTGTCACCATGGCACCTATCTCATTCAACAGAAGGCCCACATTTTCTATAGCTTTTCTTTTGCCTTCCATATACTTGAAGAAACCCTTCCTGTTAACCTTGATGTCCCTTGCCAGATTTAATTCCACGGAGAACCTGGCTTTCCTTGTTTCATCCCTGGATACTCTGACAGCATCCTTGTAATCTTCCCAAGTGGTCAGTCCCTTCTTCCACGTACTGTAAACTTCTTTCTTCCACTTGAGCTTTTCAGAAGCTCCCTGCTCAACCATGCAGGTCTTCTGCTTCCCTTGCCTGATTTCTTGCTCTTCTGGATGCACCAATCCTGGGCTTGGAGGAAACGGTACTTGAATATCAAAAAGCTCTCTTGAGCCCCCTTAAATTCCAGAGCCCCAACCCATGGGATTTCTCCAAGCAGTATCTTGAAGAGGTCAAAGGTAGTCCTCCTGAAGTCCAAGGTTGCAATCCTACTTGTTTTGTGCCTAATACCCATGATCCTGAACTAAGGCTAAGTTCTCCAGGCTAAACAACACCAGTTTCCTCAGCCATACCACATAAGACCTGTGGACATGGGGCTCCCTGAGCACTTCTGGCCAAAGCTGGTGCTGAAGAGGCATGGGCTACAGTGCTGGAGATCTCATAGGCAATCTGGGGAGTCTGCAAGAATCCCATGCCACAGCAGAAAGAGGAGAACAGGTGCACAGGAGAACCGGTGAAGTGTCCTGACTTGTAAACCATGAACTGCACCCTCAGAGCCTGCAGGTCACACAGGCAGAGCTTGCTTCTCAGTCTATGGTGTAGCTCCAGCTGGATTTTACCCAAGATCCTCAAATTAAATAATCCCAGAATAGATAATACCCACTCCCTATGAGTGTATGCTGGGAGCTTGCAGACAGAAAGCATGAGGGCTGCTGAGCCTGGGTCTGTGTGTCTTCTTGCTGTGCACAGCCTAGTTGAATGGGCTTCCAGACCCTCCAGTGGCGTATGGGACATGGGACAAACCACAAACACCTGTGCTCCAGCGCCTCCCTCCCTCTGCACTGCCCAGTAGATGTGAGGGCAAGGGAAAGCTGTGCCTCACTGCCTGTTCCTGCAGCAGCCAGGGCAGCAGAGCCTGGGCACATGTGTCTACAGACCTGCACTCAGCATAGTGCTCAGGGAATGCAGGCAGGAAGAGAGAGAGCCCTTGCAAGCTGCCTGTGTCCACGCTCTGTGACAGGAAAAGTGCATGCCAGCTCAGATGGGCCATGGTGGGATAAGCCTATATGCAAGGATGGAGAGAGTCCATAGTGCTTCAGTATGAAGAAGTGAAACAGAGAGGCCATATAAACCACAGAGGTAAAAGAGGAGCTGCCCAGGAGAGCTGCAGCAGCACAGAGAGCCAGGACTCATGGAAGCTTGAGGCCATGCAACAGTGTGTGTGAGCTGGAAAGGGGCTCAGAGAAGAGCTTGGTGGTGCTGTCTTCAGGGTCAGGAGTCTGGGGGAGTGTGAGCGAGCCAGCCTTGGGGTTATGGCCCAAAACAAGGAATGCCCAGGGAATCTTCTCAGACATTGAAACAGCCTGCCCAGGACAGTGGCAGAGTCCCCATCCCTGGAGGTGTTTAAGAGCTGTGTTGACACAGCGCCCAGGGATATGGTGTAGTCAAGGACTATCAGTGTTAGGTTAATGGTTGGACTTGATGATCTTAAAGGCCTTTTCCAACCAAGGTAATTCTGTGGTTCTGTAACTCCCTCCCATACCCAAAGACCCTGCCTGGCCTAGCCAGGAACAGGAATAAGTCTTGTCTGTCCAGCTCCAGGAAGATCACAGTATTTTTTGTACTGTCAGTCTCAAGGCAATCCACATCCTAGAAGGCACTGAGAAATGGAGCTCAGAGCAGGGTAGCAGGAAAGGTTTGGAGGTGAAGGGAAATGAGCCACATAGAATCATAGAATCACTGTGGTTGGAAAGGACCTCCAGAATCATCAAGTCCAACCTTTATCCCAGCATCTCCCTAACCACTAGACCACAGCCTCAAGTGCTTTGTCTACTTGTTTTTTAAACACCTCCAGGGACGGCGACTCCACCACCTCCCTGGGCAGCCTGTGCCAGTGCCTAACCACCCTCTCAGGAAACAACTTCTTCCTAATATCCAACCTAAACTTCCCCTGATGCAACTTGAAGCCATTTCCTCTTGTCCTATCATTAGTAATTTGGGAGAAGAGACCAACACCAGCCTCACTACAACCTCCTTTTAGGTACCTGTAGAGAGCAATAAGATCTCCTCTCAGTCTCCTCTTCTCCAGACTAAACAACCCCAGTTCCCTCAGCCGGTCTCCATAAGGCCTGTTTTCCAGACCTCTCACCAGCCTCGTTGCCCTTCTCTGGACTCGCTCCAGCACCTCAATGTCCTTCCCATACTGTGATGCCCAGAACTGGACACAGCACTCAAGGTGTGGTCTCACGAGTGCCGAGTACAGGGGCACGATCACCTCCCTACTCCTGCTGGTCACACCATTTCTGATACAGGCCAGGATGCCATTGGCCTTCTTGACCACCTGGGCACACTGCTGGCTCGTGTTCAGCCGGCTGTCAACCAACACCCCCAGGTCCTTTTCCGCCAGGCAGCTTTCCAGCCACTCTTCCCCAAGCCTGTAGCACTGCATGGGGTTGTTGTGACCAAAGTGCATGACCCAGCACTTACCCTTGTTAAACCTCATACAATTGGCCTCAGCCCATCGCTCCAGCCTGTCCAAATCCCACTGCAGAGCCTCCCTACCCTCAGGCAGATCGACACTCCCACTTAATTTTGTGTCATCTGCAAATTTACTGAGGGTGCATTTGATCCCCTCATCCAGGTCATTGATAAAGACATTAAACAAGACTGGCCCCAAAACTGAGCCCTGAGGGACACCGTTTGTGACCGGTCTCCATCTGGATTTACCTCCATTTACCACAACTCTCTGGGCTCGGCCATCCAGCCAGTTTTTAACCCAGTGAAGAGTCCACCTGTCTAGACCATGAGCCGCCAGCTTCTGCAGCAGAATGCTGTGGGAAACAGTGTCAAATGCCTTACTGAAGTCCAGGTAGACAACATCCACTGCTTTTCCCTCATTCCCTGGGCGGGTCACCTGATCATAGAAGGAGATCAGGTTGGCTAAACAGGACTTGCACTTCATGAACCCATCATCTATGGAGTGGATCCAGCCGACATATGGGGGCCACGGTTCCCCTCAGAAGGGAGTCACTGACTACAATTACCCTTCTTTTTTTCTTGTTGTAGCTGGTCCTAATACGTGGGGGAGACTGACTTAGGTTGGGTGACTCCCCTGATGGACCTTCGTCTCCATTTTCATTTGTTTGTCCCTCAATTTCCAGAGCCCCATACCTGTTCTGTAAAGGTAGCCGGGAAGGGGAGGGAGGCTGGGAGGGGATTCACCTGCCTTGCCAAGCAGGGACTTGTTTCCTCATCTCTTAGGTCCCCTCCTTGTACCTGATGGCAAGGGAGGAGGGGATTCTCTCTTTCTAGCATAGCCTCCACCCACTGCCCTGTCCTCAAGGATGGTAGGGCCTGACTCCACCAGTCTGTCTCCCTCTCACACTGCCTTATTGTCCTCAGCCTTTCCACCTCCTCCTTTAGCTCCATCACCAGGCTGAGCAGATCATTCACCTGGTCACACCGGACACAGGTGTTACACCTGTCACACTCAGCTAGAAGTGTCAGGCTTCGGCACTTACTGCAGCCGGAGACATGGACACCTGCGTGCTTCCGCGGGACCTCTATCTGGGTTGCCACTATCTTCCTTACAGGAGCTTTTGACCGGGTCACAACTACTGCTGGTCCTGCTCAGTTCTTAACACCTCAGCTCCTTGCCTCCCTCTTCTTTGTCGCAGCTCCTCGGCGCCTTCCCCGCGCCCTGCTCGTGCCCACTGCCCCGGGCCACGCCCCACTGCCGGGCCACGCCCCTGTGTGCCCGCTCCGGCCGCTCGCGCTCCCCAGGGGCGTTTAAAAATCTCCCGCGCGGCTCCTGGCCACGCCTCTCCCGCGCCTGAGTGGCCGCCACGGGCTGCCTGGTCCCGCTGGGGCTCGGGCTGCGAGCGGGGGTCCCTGGGCTCAGGGGTCTGCACGGCGCCATCGACCTCACCTCGCGCTGGCCGCTGTCGCTGTCGCCGCTGCTGCCCCGCCGACTGGATGTTTCCAATACCTCAAATCCCATAGTCCTATTTCTAAAACTTCAGACCATTTTAAACCTATTTGAATCTCCTTCTATGATCAGGTGACCCGCCTAGTGGATGAGGGAAAAGCAGTGGATGTTGTCTACCTGGACTTCAGTAAGGCATTTGACACTGTTTCCCACAGCATTCTGCTGCAGAAGCTGGCAGCTCATGGCTGAGACAGGTGGACTCTTCACTGGGTTAAAAACTGGCTGGCTGGCCGAGCCCAGAGAGTTGTGGTAAATGGAGGTAAAAGTTCAGAAAGGGCTCCCTTGCCTTCTAAACTCCTTCTCGGAGAGGAATATAGGTTTGGGTGGATCCAATTTTAGTCCCAGACTTGGTCAACAGTTTATGTCTGAAGGATTATATTAGATAAGATTTTCAAAGTTTAGCATGCTGTTAATCCCTGAGAATCTGTTGTGGCAAGGAATTTCTCAGTCTGAGAGGTGTCCCTGCTCAAGGGGAGACCCTGTCGTGCAGCCCACTGCCATGCAGGAGAGCTCCAAGGGCTCTTGGGCTGCTCACTATTTATGGGTAAGACGATTGACTCATAGTCATATTTGCGTATCAACCACTGGTGCTAGTTTCCTCCGAATTTATCTTGAGTCAGACATTGACCAGCACTGTGGTTACGTGAGAGCACTGCTCACCTGAGCCTTTGACTGTTGTGTTATTATCTGTATCCCCTGAATCCATTTTGAGGTGGATGCAGCCCTCATGACCGGATGCATCCATTATGACCACCACTGGTGGTTATTGCTTACACAGGT
Organism: Podargus strigoides; assembly: GCA_028020825.1. Lineage (NCBI taxonomy): Eukaryota > Metazoa > Chordata > Aves > Caprimulgiformes > Podargidae > Podargus > Podargus strigoides. Next base: position 33,999,656 of record CM051663.1, on the reverse strand, counting down.
TTATGGGAGACAGAGGCCAGGTTGTGGGGGGAGCACACCATCACAGCCACAGGGCAGTGATGTGGACCTAGCTTTTGAATATGGACTCTGCTAGCTACTCCTTTGTTCTCATGAAAAAACAGTTCAAAGGGGTTGTAGTAAACCAGCAACCCCAGTGTCAGAGCAGAAGTTAAAGCCCATTTTATAGCTTGGAAAGCCTTTTCTCTCTGTGGACCTCAGTGTATAGGCTCCACAGCCCCTGCCTTGGTAGCTTCTGACCACTGGTATACTTAACTTCCCTAGTCCCAGTATCCAGAGTCCGCAGTAACCTACTGGGCCTAAAAATCCTCATAGTTGTTTCTTTGTTAGCAGTCAAGGTATTTCTAGTAAACTGTTCTGAGTCTACTCAGAATTGTCCTTCTGTCAATATAAATCATAAACATTTTACTTCCTGATGACTGTATTCGGGATAATAGGTGATGGTCCATGGTGAGACACCAGTGGGAAAATTACAGTTCAGAACACCTGCAACTGAGTGTGGTGGGAACAAGACTTTGAGTAACGAGAAAGTTTAGTAAACCCGGGAAGCTGCTGTTTTCGAAAACAATAAATGAAGCTGGCAGGCCTCTCTTCGCACACTGGCCACGCACGGGCTGATGCCAGAGCCAGTGCTTTTCCACTCACGAGGAGGGGGATGTAAGGCATGGTGATCAGGCGAACAGGGAGAAGGCCTGATGCACATCTTGAGACAGGGGACGCCCTGAAGCTGCACGACCTGCCACCCCTCCGTCGGACCACCATGGTCCATCCTTCTCTTACTCGGCGGTCTGCTGTGTATCCAGTGGTCAGTATGTATATAAATCTGCTTAGGAACAGGCAAGTATTTTTAATAGAAATATATATATAATCTGCGTAGGAATAAGGCGAGTGTTTTAATAAAAAATGCTTATTGCATATATTTTGCCGGAGTCAGTTGTTTTGTGCATGGGAGTCCTTTCCGAACCTGTTACAATGACACAGCTGAAGCTTAGAAAGAAATACATGATGAGCTTTTTTTCTGCTGAAGCAGTACACAGACAAATAGTGTCTTTCAAACAGTCTTTGTATATCTTGCTGACAAGTAATAAATCATTTACATATTGTACAAGTATAGAAACTTCAGGTAATAGAATACCTTTCAAATTTTATCTTTGCCATCTCAACATGTGATCATTAAAATGGTTGTAGACGTCAGAGGCATCTTGGTCCACAAGCACTCTTACTCCCAATCCATTATTAAAATTCTGGAGAGTCATTCCCCAGTACATCAACAAAGCCTGTCGCAATCTTCCCCAGTAGCTGCTGGGATGTTCCTCTGGCCGCTGTCCACATTCCTGTACTTTAGTTCGGTTTACTCTCATCAGCTTGCAGACTTTAATCACATTTATCAGATTTCTAACTACTGTTCAGCAATTATGCCTGTTTGATTATTATGATTCCAATTAGGATCAACCTGAGGCCATACAGTCCAATGCCTCTGTCTACAGTTAGCCAGTACTCAGGGCTAAACCATAGCAGTTAGTCAAGCACCCGATGCTCCCTCCCCAGCTGAGGAGAACCAGGGAAAAAAAAGGATGAAGGCCCATGAGTTGAAGTAGAAATAGATTTAGTAGAATAACAAAACTGAAACAACAATCAACATAAAGTATGGAAGGTTCTACTCAACCCAGTCCTTGATGCTTACAGCAGCAACAGAAGACCACAAGGGAGAAGCCACAGGAAGAGGAAAAACATCACCCTCAGTGAGTTCCCTGTTTTTATAATGAGCATGATGTGGTGGTATGGGATACACCTGTGAGTCAGCTGACCTGATTGGAACTCTCAGCTGACTCGGGGCTACTCGTGGCCTGCCTGCACGGCTGGCCCATGGGTCTGTGCCTGGGGAACCAGGACAGCCTGCCTGAAGGGTTAATTCCACTTCACTTTGAATTATCTTATCTTTCTGTCTGGACAGAACAACTCTTTCAGTAACAACACTGGAGGCTAGGCAGGAAGAGTTCACACACACATCCCCCCCACACAGCCCAGTGCTGCTGGATGCATTGCAAGAGGATTAGGGGTAACAGAAGGAACCATGGGGTAAAGCCCAGCAGAAGCAACAAGTTATACAGAGGGAGTATAGGGTAGTGCAGAGACCGGGTCTGTAGGGTCTGTAGGAGCTTCGGTAAAATTACTCACAACTGCTGCTGTTAAAGTTCTTCCTTGGGGTTTTTGCATGTGTTTTCAACCATCATCTTTAGGGTTGTCCTATGCCCAATTATCCCATATGTACCAATAATGCATTTGTCCTGGGAATCTATTCTTTAGATGAAGCTGCAAAAAGGTGAGTTTTTGCTGATTGAAAGTCCCTTGCAGTGGCCACTGTTCTGTCAAACTACCTCCTTTTGTCAAAACCAGCTCATCTCCCTGACCTAGTGCAATTGCACACTTCTAAGATAAACTGACTGTATCATAAATCCTTTCCCAATTTTGCAAAACCTCAGCCAAAACCATCCCCTTTTATATGCCAGGTACATTTCCCATTTCTTCTTCCTAGTATCAGGGTCTCACTTATATGAGTTTTACTGTCCAGGCCATGCACCGCCAAAAGCTGCAACAAGAATCTTAATACAAGTAAGAATCTTAATAAGTAGGGCTGTTAATCCTAATAGTTCCTCACAGAAGGAGTTTAGAAAGCAAGGAGGTCCTCTCTGAAACCCGTGACTCACGGGAAGAGTCTCCCTGACAGTTTTCTCTGACTCGGACCTCTAGACAGTAAATAATTAAGTGTATCTTGCCATCAAATCTTGGAAAATCACTGTTGCACTTACTATGGGGTAAACTACACAGATGTGTGAGAGGGCTGTGGGGCTCCTGCAGAGAGGAGAGGGGGCATTGAGATGCCAGCAGCAGAAGTGCAATGCTCCCCAGCCCAGGCAGAGAAAAATGTTACTGTTAGAGAGAAACTGGGTCTGAAATGTGAGATTAAAGGGAAAGAAAAATTTGAGAAGTATTTCTGAGATGTTGCAAAGAGTCACCTTGTCTCCATTTTAAGAAAAGGAGCGCTTTCTGGTGAATATGGCTCCATCAGCTCTTGCCAACATGACTGGGGGAATTAGAACAGACGTATTTTAGGAGACAGCTTTGAAAATCATTGAGGAATGGGTGAGAAAATCTGGTGTGAACCGAGACACTTCAGTCTCCCCGAACAGTAACAACAGCAGCGTAAGGGGAATTATATAAATACGTGTTTAAAGGTAGAGTCCCTGTGTAAATACAACTCTGGTCAGCGTTAAAATGTGACATCCAAAATATTTGGGGGATGTTTGGTTTTTGTAAACAAAATAATTTCCTTCCAACAAAAGGCAGACTGTAAAACCAGCAGCAAACCTTCACACCAGCCCTGGGCGAGAGCAGACTGGGTGCTTTTAGCCTGATGTGTGGCTGTTCAGTACCAGGGGGGACAGAGCAAAGCCCCACAAGGAGCCCGATGCTGGGTGGTGTTGCACAAGGATGCCTGTTGGGGAGAAGCACGGTGAGGCTGTGTGCTGTGGCTCATCCTGGGGTGCATTGGGGTTAAGGCTGCATGGCAGTCCGATGCACCATGGATTGCACAACATCCTGGCCAGAGCTGCCATCCACAGCCCTAGCAGCAATAAAAGGGTGAGAGAGCAGGCACATCAGCAGAGCCCTTTGAGGAGCACATCCCTGGGTACACCAGCTGTCTGCCCACTGCAGAGATGGTCCAAGTGACTCCCTTCCTCCTCGTGCTCAGCCTGGCCCTGGTAGCTTCCATTCTGTCTGAAAAGAAGGTAAGGGCAGGGCTGGGATGCATGGGGCAGGGTGAGCGGGGGCGCGTGGCTCCTGGGGTACCCACTTCTGCCACTCAACCTGTCCCTTCTGCTTCAGTGCATCCTGACTGGGAAATGGAGGAATGACCTGGACTCCAACATGACCATCAGGAATGTGACTGACAAAGGCGAATTCTCCGGCATATACTACACAGCTGTGACAGCTGGTGGGAGTAGTCCCAAGGAATCACCACTGGTGGGGTACCAGCACCTCTCAGAAGAGCCCACCTTTGGCTTCACCGTCAACTGGACCTTTTCAGGTACTTCTCCTTTCCCAGCCTCCCTGTGGTGTCCCCAGAGTTCCCCTACTCTCTCTGTGATAGTCCCTGATGCTCTTCTGCCCTCCCCTGCAGTGTCCTTGATCACAGAATCATAAAATTGCCTTGGTTGGAAAAGACCTATAAGATCATTGAGTCCAAACATAAACCTAACACTGACAGTCCTTGACTACACTATATCTCTGAGTGCTATATCAACATGACTCTTAAACACCTCCAGGGATGGGGACTCCACCACTGCCCTTGCAGCCTGTTCCAATGTCTGACAACCCATTCTATGAGGAACTCCTTCCTAATATCCAGTCTAAACCTCCCCTGGCACAACTTGAGGCCATTTCCTCTTGTCCTATCATTTGTTACTTGGTTAAAGAGACTCATCCCCACCGTGCTACCCCCTCCTTTCAGGTAGCTGTAGAGAGCAATGAGGTCTCCCCTCAGCCTCCTCTGCTCCAGACTGAACATCCCCAGTTTCCTCAGCTGCTCCTCATCAGACTTGTGCTCCAGACCCTTCACCAGTCTCGTTGCCCTTCTCTGGACACGCTCCAGCACCTCAGTGTCCTTCTTGTAGTGAGGGGCCCAAAACTGAACACAGTGTTTAAGGTGTGGCCTCCCCAGTGCCGAGTACAAGGGGACAATCACCTCCCTACTCCTGCTGGTCACACCATTTCTGATACAGGCCAGTATGCCACTGGCCTTCTTGGTCACCTGGGCACACTGCTGGCTCATATTCAGCCGCTGTCGACCAGCACCCCCAGGTCCTTTTCCACCAGGCAGCTTTCCAGCCACTCTTCCCCAAGCCTGTGGCATTGCATGGGGTTGTTGTGACCCAAGTGGAGGACCCAGCACCTGGTCTTATTGAACCTCATACCATTGGCCTCGGCCCATCGATCCAGCCTGTCCAGATCCCTCTGCAGAGCCTCCCTACCCTCAGGCAGATCCATACTCCCACCCAACTTGGTGTCAAACTGACAAGCCTGTAATTTCCCAGATCATCCTCACTAGCACACCATCCTACAAACCCTGGCACTCTTCCTTTGGGCTAATATCTAGCAGGTCCAGTTTTATCCCCTCCCCCCTTCAGATGTAGTTTAAAGCTCTTTCAATGAACCCTGCAAACTCCTGCCCCAGGATCCCTTCCACCCTCTAGGGCAGGTGCATCCCATCTCTTGCCAACACGCCTGGAGTCATGTATACCAGCCTGTGATGGAAAAACCCAAAGCCCTGCCCGTAACACCAGTCTCAGAGACACGAGTTGATCTGCTGACTCTTCCTGTTAACTCTTTCTTCTGTCCCTGCAACTGTAGGGATGGAGGAAACACAGCTTGTGCCCCTGATCCCCTAACCAGTTTCCCCAAGGCCCTGAAATCTCTCTTCATTGTTCAGACTTCTCCTGGCCACATCATGACTACCCACCTGAAAAACCAAGAGAGGGCAGTAATCTGAAGGACTCACCAGGGTGGGGAGTCTTCCTATGAGATCCTTTACCCTGGTTCCAGGGAGGCAGCAGACTTCCCTATGAAGCAGGTCCTGTCTACTTTCCCCTGCGGTCTTCCCAGTGCTCCCCCATCCCCTGTGCTGTCCCTGATGCTCCCCCATCCTTGACCCTGGACCCCCTTGGCTGGGGTCACCTCCCAGTCCCAGGGCGCAGAGGAAGCCACTGCCATCTGCCCATCTCCATGTGAGACCCCCAGCCCTCTGACCCCTCCAGCATGCTTTCCACATCACCGCCGTCCCAAGAGGGCAGGGACAGCCTGGGTCTACTGTCCCCTGCTCTGGGGCAGGCTGCAACGCCACAGCTCAGCACTGACCTGCCACCCTGGCCGGGCTCACCTCCACCTCCTGCCCTGTCCCCACAGACTCCATCACTGTATTCACGGGCCAGTGCTTCATAGACGAGGGAAAGGAGGTTTTGAAGACCATGTGGCTCTTGCGTGCACATGCAGACAACATCACCAGTGACTGGAAAGCCACCCTGTGAGTCCCCTGTCCCTGCATCGTGTATAGCCTCTGCCGGGGTGCCACCAAGATGCAGATGCTGCTGGGGTGTGGGATGTGGCTGGGTGGGCATCTGGCACTGGGAGGGTGCATTTGCCCTGTGTAAGGGTGCCTTTCCCACCCTTACATCTCCCTCCGTGTCCCCACAGGGTCGGCATCAACGTCTTCACCCGCCTTCCCTCGCAGAAGGAGTGAAGGTGGCAGCACCGGGGGTGCAACCCCCCTCCTGCCCCGCTACCTGCTTCTTCCAATAAAGCTTTGCTGCAAACACCCATCTGGCTCCTGTCATATCGTGGCTCAGTGCCCACATTCCCCTGTCCCCCCCCAGAGCATCCCATGGCCTCTCCTGTCACCGTCCCCAAGGCCCGGTGTCTTTTCCCTGCCATGACCTGCCATGGCCCAGGCCCCTCCACGGCAGCCCCCACCACCCCACCGTGCTCCCCCAGGATCCTGCCTTGCCTGGGGGAGGAGGACTCAGCTCAGCCCAGTGTGGCGGCTGGTGGCCCATCTCCCACCGAGATGACCCTTGGCAGGAGGCCCAGCATGGGCGGCCACTGCCTGGCCGCAGTCCCCTCCACTATAAAAGGGGATAGGATCACAGAACAGCCTTGGTTGGAAAAGACCTCTAAGAGCACTAAGTCTGACCATTAACACAGCACTGCCAATTCACCTCTACACCATGTCCCTCAGCACCTCATCTACATGGCTCTTAAATACCTCCAGGGATGGGGGATCCACCACTGCCCTGGGCAGCCTGTGCCAGTGCTTGACAACCCTTTCAGTGAAGAAAGGGTTCCTGATATCCAAACTAAACCTCCCCTGGTACAACTTGAGATCATCGCCCCTCATCCTATCACTGTTAGCCGGGAGAAGAGACCGACCCCTGCCTCACTGCCCCCTCCTTTCAGGGAGCTGCAGAGAGCAATGAGGTCTCCCCTCAGCCTCCTCTGCTCCAGACTGAACACCCCCAGTTCCCTCAGCTGCTCCCCATCAGACTTGTGCACCAGACCCTTCACCAGCTCCATTGCCCTTCTCTGGACTCGCTCCAGCACCTCAGTGTCCTTCCTGTAGTGAGGGGCCCAAACCTGAACACAGTGTTTGAGGCCTCACCAGTGCCGAGTCCAAGGGCACGATCATCTCCTTACTCCTGCTGGTCACACCATTTCTGATACAGGCCAGGATGCCATTGGCCTTCTTGGCCACCTGGGCACACTGCTGGCTCGTGTTCAGCCGGCTGTCAACCAACACCCCCAGGTCCTTTTCCGCCAGGCAGCTTTCCAGCCACTCTTCCCCAAGCCTGTAGCATTGCATGGGGTTGTTGTGACCCAAGTGCAGGACCCAGCACTTGGCCTTACTGAACCTCATACCATTGGCCTCAGCCCATCGCTCCAGCCTGTCCAGGTCCCTCTGCAGAGCCTCCCTACCCTCAGGCAGATCGACACTCCCACCCAACTTGGTGTTGTCTGCAAATTTACTGAGGGTGCACTCGATCCCCTCATCCAGGTCATTGATAAAGACATTAAACAAGACTGGCCCCAGCACTGAGCCCTGGGGAACACCACTTGTGACTGATCTCCAACTGGATTTAACTCCATTCACAATATGTATGTATTTCCCAGTAACTGGCTGTTGCCCCATCAGGCAGAGGTTGGAATAGGATACAGCTACTTTCAGGTGCTCATATTCACAGGACAATGTGTCTTGTACATTAAACTTTATCAGCTCATCAGGACAAAAACCAAACACACGCATCAAACAAAAGTCCAATGCCCTTTGACCAGTCCCGTCTAACATGTGAACTCACTAATTCATCACTTCAGCAACTCACGAAGTTTATAACTCTCAAGTTCCCAAATCTGCAGCTTCTAAGTCAAATGCCCTTGAGCACCCCAGGGAGAAGCTGAGTGGGCAGGGAGAGGCACAAAGGGCTTGAAGGAGGGTGCTGTCTGGGGGCTGCAGGGCTTCAGGGGAAGAGACTTGAATGGGGCAGGGACTCTGAGGCAGCAAAGTCCCAGTGCCCCGGGAAAGTGTCAGGGCCTGTCCATCATCCTCTTCCTCTTAGAGTGTGCCCACCCTTCCTTCCTCAGCCCCTGCTCCACTCCCTCCTTCCCTGCTGGGCTATGGGGCTGCTCTCAGCCCTCCTGGTTTCTGGAGAGTGCACAGACCAGAGCCTGTCCAGGGCGTGCCTGTACTGGCCCAGTCCAACTGGCTGACGTGCCTACTGGTCCAGCTTTCAATTAAAAGCCACCCCTTCATCCTCATCTTCAACCCCACATCCTCATTCTCACTGCTGTATCCTCATCCTTACCACTGCATCCCCATCTTCACCTCTGCCTTCCACACACAGCCCCTCAGTTCAGCTCCATCGCACACTGGCATCCTTTGCTGACCACCCTGGGCTCATTCTCATGCTCACCCTCCCCAGATGGCTGCTGTGGCTGTCACCAGCAGCATGAGTGGGTCCCCAAATGGTTCTCCAAATGGTCTGTGAGGTTAAAGCCTCAGGATCACAGTGGAAACAGGAGAACAAGGCTGGGAGCTGTGGTGGGGGAGCCCACCATGGGACACGGGCCCACTGAGAATTGTGCAGCACCCCCGGGGAGAAAGACTTCATTTGTGTCCTTTCATCACCCCCACGGCTGCAAACTCTCTCTCGCTTGAAGTCTGCTAAGAGGGCAGCCCACGGGACGGGAGATTATGTAAGCAGCTTGCTTGCTAAACCTGGGAACCCAAACAGAAAGCAAAAGCACAGGGTTCACAGGCTGTCAGTTCCTGGCACCGCACCCACAGTCACCCTCTGTCAGCTGCCCCAAGCACCCCCATCCTGGCCCCGTGACCCATACCACCCCGTCCTTGATCCTTCAGCTCCCGGGCCTGATCCTGCCCCTACGCTCACTTGCCTTTTGCTCTCGCCTGGCGCGTGCGACCACGGCTGCTCACCCCTGGCCCGCAGTGCTCTGGGGTTTTCCTATTGTTTGTGGGGTAGGTTCACTTCCTTCGTCTGCCAAATCCCTGGAGCCACTGCAGACCACCAGCCATTCCCGCACACACCCCCTCGCCCTGCCCTCGTGACTCCCTGTCCTTCCGTCCATCCCCTGTAGTGACCAGGGTGCGGTTTGGGGTGGGGGGCGTCCTGCAGGGAAGGGGTGAAGCCCAGGCACGTCCACCAAGAGACTCTGGGACCCGGGTCAGTGATCCCCAGGCTGGGCCATGCCAGTTCTCAGCTTCAGTCAGTCCTGTCTACAACCCTGGCGCCACCTCCGTGCCCGTGCCCGTCCCCATCCCGGTGCCCATCCCCATCCCGGTGCCCGTCTGCTCGGGCCTTTCCGGGAAGCCGCTGGGGACTTTCCGGGAAGCAGCGGCGAAGAGGGCTATAAAGAGGAGAGCAGACGCGGCACGGCGGCAGTCAATCTCGCCGCCGCAGCACGATGAGCCGCCGCCTTCTCTCCACCCTCTCCCTGCCCGTCGGGGCGGCCCTGGCCGCGGCCGCGGCGGGAACACAGGTGGGAGCGGGGGGCACTCCTGGGAGCCCTGGGATCCGGGCAGGGACACGCGTGGGAGAGCTCCCCGCGGGGGGAATCCCCGGCAGCAGGGGGACCCCTTGCTCTACGGGGGACACTGATGGGAGCTCCTGCTAAGGGGTTGCTCCGAGGGAGGAGCTCCGGGAGGGATGTGCATGGGTTTCCCTTCCCTGGTGCAGAGGGGCGTGCTTGCGGGGACCCCCCATGGGGACATGCCGGGAAATCGGGGCAGGGGTAACCTGGGGACCCTGCCCCAGGGGATGGCTTGCCCCCGCCCGGGCAGGTGCAGTGCGGGAGAGTGTTCAGAGCATGAGCTGGAGCCTTGCAGGTGGGATGCTGCAGAGCACTGGCCAGGTCCCCTCCTTGGCTATGCAGGAGCCCACCGTGAACCCGAGGGCTCTGCCCATCCCAGTGGGCTCTCTGCTTGTGCCACTCATTGGTGCCAAGCATGGCACATGTCCCCAACATGCACAGGTAGATGTGTCCAGGGGTCACACAGCTCATCTGGCAGGGCAGGAGCCGGGCTCCTGCCTGTATTCCTACCTGTCTGGGGTTCCTGCCTCTAGCTTTTCCCCTTTACCTCCTTCTTTCTGCGCAGCTTACCACAGCTTTTGGCCCTCCCTGACATGGCTGAGACAACATCGACTTTATAAATCATGTTTCTTAAAAATAAGTGCCTGAGCACTTGCAAGGCTCCGGAAACACACTGCTGTACCACTGCCCACAGCTTGCCCCTGTGTTTGCTTTCTTTTCCAAGCTCCTCTGCCAGGCAGCCGAGATCTCCAGGGAGGACAAGGCCAGTGCAAAGGAGGCAAAGGGGACCAACACCAAGTGGTGGCTGGGCCAAGAGCAGAAACACCCTGCAAGGAACACCAAGGTGAGTGTTGGCACCCCATGGGTATCAGGGGGGTGTGGGGAGGGGGTTCAGCCTGAGCAGCACGGGTAGGAGCTGTGTGCAGGCAGCCCTTGGAGACACATCTGCTCATCCCCCAGCAGTGTGACCTGACCGGCTGGTGGGAGAACGAGCTGGGCTCCATGATGTACGTGTCTGAGGTGGACAGCCAGGGCAACTTTTCTGGCGAGTACCACACTGCTGTGTCAAGCGCCCAGAAACCCATTGAGCCATCCCCCCTTATCGGCTCCCAGCACTTGGATAAGGATGGGCAGTGCACTTTCGGCTTCACCGTCAACTGGAATAAGTTTTCTGGTCAGTAGCTGCAGCAGCAGCCATGCCTGAATGGTGGAATGGGGAGGGGAGCTCAGGCAGATCCCAGTGCCCACCCCAATCGCTCTGTCATCTCTCCTGACCCCAGTCTGTCCTTCCCTGATCTTCTCCCATTCTGGATCATGTCTGCAGACAGCAGGACACCTCCTGAAGCACTCTGCAGGCTAGGTGGCATTGAGAGTTGCTTCAACAGCACCTCTGCTGCAGAGCATTTCCCTGTAAATATTGGGACCCCCCTGGGCTCCATGAGCATTAAACCTGCTGGTGCTTGTGAAGTCCCAAAAGCAGCTGGGGTCCCACTCGGATGGTAACAGCTACCGCTTCTCCAGATTCCACAGCTGTCTTCGTGGGACAATGCTTTGCTGGGGATGGTGGGAAGGAGGTCCTGCAGACCTCCTGGCTGCTGCGGGAGAAGGTCGACTCCCTGGCCAGTGACTGGAAAGCCACCAGGTCAGCCAGGGGACACCCGGTTGGGACTCCCGCATCTCTGCTGGCCAGGCACTGATGGGTTTCTGCTTCCTCACAGGACTGGCTGCAACATATTCACTCGGATGAGGTAAAAGGAGAGCCCTCTCACTTCAGCCAGGAGGCTCCTTAGCAGCATAAGTGCGTACCAGCATCAAGCTTGTCATCTGCTCTGGAGGTAGATGTTCCAAAACACCAAATAAAATTATACTTTTTTTTGCTTTAAACCCAACCTTGTGCAGTCTGTGGATATGTCCTGAAGAAGATAGGCTTAAGTGCTGCAGTGGGTGCAGGGTGAAGCTCTCATCCTGTTATTCCAGGAAGATACTGGCTCCAAAAAAGCCCCTTTTCCAGCCCAAATGGAATGGCGCATCTCTAAAGAGATTCTCTGACATCAAGCAGAGGTGAGCACTGGCTCTTCCCTGCCTGATGCTGGGTGAATATGATGAGAGAGTAAGCTAGAGGTCCCTTCTGCACCCCAAAAAGCTGGCCGAGGGCCCCCTCAGGCAGGCAGGTGCAGGATCTCTGCTGTGCGAGCGGCAAGGGCTGCTCTCTATTGGCAGCACAGAGACGGTAGCTGCAGCACATCCAGACCCGAAACTCCTCCTAGGGAAATGCATGTGATTTGCCAGAAATCAGTCAGACAGCAAATCCAGCCCTAAACCCCTCCCTGCTGGACTTTACTGAAATAGGCAGTGCTGGTACTGCCTGAGTCACCCCTTTCAGATAAATTAAATGATTTCCAGGAAACACAGCTCTGGGTTTGAGTCTGAAACTTGGTCCTTGAGCTGTCCTGTTCCAAAACAACCACAGACCATGCTGCACACCCAGAGATGGCACCCTGCCTGGGTTTTGAGCAGCCTAAAGGCAGGACTAGGCTGGTGGGGCTGTTACCTCCCACTGTTCCCCCAGTTTTCCTGCCATGAATGCCATGCTAACAGTATATGTGGCTTTAGCAGGTTTTCCACTTGCTCTGTGTTTTAGCCCTCCTCATTGTAGACTTGTATGTGGCTTGCTTTTTACTCCCTTGGGTCCATCTTCTGCCTCTAGAGCGATGCTGTCCTTTGCTTCTTTGTGCCTCCCTGGAATTTCTCCAGCTTTTTCAGTTCCCTTACAGCCTTTCTGAGTAGAATGCCTTTACGCCAGCCCTCTGCTATGGCATCCTTTGTTCTGTGCAGCCTGTTGTCTGCTTTAGAGGAACCTGAGAATTAGGAAAGGGCAGCAGAGGGACCACAGGACTCTGTTTTCACCCTGCAAGGTGTCCAGGTCAGAGGTGGAGCGTCCTGCTAAGTCTACAGCCTGACTGCATGCATCCTCCTGACTTTATTATTGCCTTCATGTCAACAATTCCCAGGGGCAGGGCTCCCCAGAGGCTCTGCAGCAGTCCTGGGATGCTCCAGTGAGATGGCAGTGCTGACCGTGGTTTGAGCAGTCTGAAAAGCCTCACAGGCAGCCACGGTGCCAGTGAAAAATGTAATGGACATGGGCTGGCAGAGCTGTTTGCAAGGCCAGTCCCTATGTGAGGACACCCAGCAAGGCTGCATCCAGCATCTTGGTTTTGGGGTGGCAGCTGGTAGGACATGGTATGCCAGGGGTGCCTGCAGGCATCCAGAGGGGGGGCTGTGGCTGAGGATGCTTCCCTATGGGTGTTCATCAGCACTGGGTTTTACCCAGCTGCAAGACCTGCTCACAGTTCTGTGCACACTGCTGGTGTCTGCTATGCCTGTCTGAGCTGCAAACCCGGCACTATTTGCCTCCTTCCAGCTCAGGCTGATCAGCAAAGCAAAGGATAGCAGTGGGATCTATGGAGGACGGACACAGCGAAGTTTCCGCCAAGGATGGCGGTATCACCAAGGACGATGATATGGACATTATACAGCTGGTTGGATGCAAGCCATGGGAAAGATGATCACAAGAAGAGAACAAGGAATTGGGAGGAAAGTACAAACAGCTAACCTTGATCGAAGCAGAATGTGCGGATGTTGCTTTTGTGATAACAGGATTCACAAGACTAGCGCATGATAAGCTTGTGCGAAGAAAGAAAAATACCTTATTTGAAAAATATTGCTGCATAGCGCTTTGTGGTGCTGGGGCAGGGGTTATAAAAACCAGAAATGTATCACAATAAAATGTCTTCTCTTCACCCCACAAGAGAAGTCTCTGTCATCTGTCATCATGGGGGTCCCCTTCAGCCCCACTGCAGACCTTTCTCTGGTAGGAAAACCAGACTTTGCTGCTGCCTCACAAGCCTTGGTCATGGACATTCACACACAATGACAGCCTTCAGAGGCATGGGGAGCTGGAGGAGGCAGGAGTCACATGCAGTGTATGGTTGCTGCCATGTCTATGCTGCACAGGTGCTCACACACAGTGTACTATTTAAAAAAAAAAAAAAAAAAAAGAGAAACTAATTTATTGGGATCTTGGCATGGGGTAATGCTCACCTTGGGAGTCAAATCCCTCAAACAGTTGGGCTGTCTGGGAGCTGGGGCACCCTTGCAGATGTGATCTGCCTCCCCAGCCTATGACTGAGCTCATCACACTTGGCAGTACATCCCCTTGGGTGGACAGGGGACCTGTGGCTTGTCCAGCTCCCGCTCCATGGCTCCTGGGGTACCCTCTCCTGCCACCCAGCCTGTGCCCAGGCTGTGCTGCAGCACCAGCTCTGAACCCCCTCTGCTCCAGTGCATTCTGACAGGGACCTGGGCTCCAACATGACCATCAAGGCTTTGAAAGGAAAAGGTGAATTCCTTGGCTCCTACCACACAGAAGTGACAGCCACCATGAACAAGAACCAGGTGTCACTGCTGCAGGAGTCCCAGCACCACAAGAACCAGAAGAAACAGCCCACCTTTGGCTTCACTGTCAACTGGAGCTATTCAGGTGCTTCTACTTTTTCAGCCTCCCCGTGGCACCCCCAGAGCTCCCATGCCCTCCCTGTGATGTCCCTGATGCTCTTCTGCCCTTCTCTGCAGTATCCTTGATGATCCCCTGCCTTCCCCTGTGGTGTTCCAAATGGTCCTCCATCTTCGCAGTGTCCCCAGAGCTCCCTGTCCCTCCTTGTGGTGTCCTTGATGGTCCCCTGCCCTCCTGTGGTGTTCCCAGTGCTCCCTCATCCCCAACACCAGGGACGAATTGCTAGTGACACCTCCTGGTCCCCACCTCTGGCTCTTGTCCAGGCGGGTCCTGCTCAGGACGAGGTGGAGCAGAGCTGGATACACGCTCAACGGGGCTCATCCCCCACACCCTGCAGATCCCACACTTGTCTAGTGCTATGACCCCAGTCCCAGCAGGACAGGAGGCTGGGAAGGGAAACATCACCCACCCATAAGCAGCCTTTTCCCCTCACAAACTGACAAGCTGTCTGCCTAAGAGAGAAAACCCCATCCCAGCACCCTCTCCCACCTTCCACCCCTTCAGGGCTGCAGATTCCACTACCACCTCCATGGGCCAGTGCTTTGTGGAAGAGGACAGAAAAGAAATGCTGAGGACCACGTGGATCACGCAAAATAGGTTGACAGCCTCGAGGATGACTGGAAAGCCAGCAGGGGAGCACTGGGCAGAGCAGGGCTGCAGGGTACTTCTTCATGCCTGCTCTGTGCTATGTCTGCACCCATGGGTGCAGCATGAAGCCTCAGAGGGAAAGCTGAGCCCTGAGAGTGGGTGCTGGTGTTGGGAGCCAGCTGGGCAGCAAGCAAGGGAGAGTGGTGCCAGGACCCAAGGGCTTTTGGAGCAAGTCCTTGGGATGGGAGCTGAAGGCAGGTACTATAATTTTTTAATTAAAAATAAAGTGCAATTTGCACATGGGCATTGCTGGATTCTGCTCCCTGGGAAGGAGGAGAGTGGCTCTCCTGGTGTCTTCAAGCCCAGGACAGATGTGTCTCTGAAGGAGCCTTGAATCAGATGGTCATCCCCTATGCCGGGCAGGGGCCAAAGAGGTCTCTCCTGACCTGGACACAGCCGGCTGCCAGCTGTCTTCCCCTGCGGCATTGGCAGTGACAGGTTCACATGGTTGGAGAGGTATCTTAGAGGAGGTGGCTGTGCTGTGTCCCTGTGCAAGAGCCAGGCAGTCTGAGCACCCCTGGCCACCTGTGCATTCTCAGTACGGTCTTGTACCATTAGGGACCCCTTGGGAAGGCTCAGACAGGGCTCTGCCATGGAGCTGTACCCTACCCAGCCTCAAAGCACCATTCACAGGGCATCCCCTCCCATGGGGACAAGCGAATTTTAATATCTACGTATCTTCCAGGAAAGCCCTTTTGCCCTCACAAGAGGGATTAAATCAAGGGTGTCCAAGAGTTCCCGCTGCAGTGACAGTCACAGTTCCCAAATCCAGGGAAAGCCCAGCATAGCCAGGAGAAAAATCAGCTTAGGAACAGCAGCAGAAACTTGTAACGCAGGAGAGGACTGCCATGAGGATGAACTCCTGCAGGCAGACACACAACCCCCCAGCGCAGCAGAGAAGAGCTGGTTGGGCTGTACTTGCTGCAGCGCTGTATTTGGATGGCAGCACTAGGACAGTGGCAGTGGGACAGTGCCAGGCTGTGCCCACCCCAAGGACTCCATCACAGGGAAAGGAATGGGCTGACAGAGCCTCTTGGACAGTGGATGTGCAAACCATCCCTGTGTCCCCACCTCTCTCCACAGCCGTGCTCATCCTCGCATTCCTCCAGCACTGCCCAGGTCACGCAGACCTCCTCACCTCGCCTGTCCTGGGCACCCTGCCACCAGCCATCTGCCCCACGGATGCCAGCCTGGTGCCTGCAGGGCTCCAGTTACAGCCCTATAAAGGGGACCAGGAGGGAGCCGTGCTGGGCACTTTGCAGCCCCACAGCCATGGGGAGCAGTGCCTTTGCCCTGGTCCTTGCCCTGGCCCTGGTGGTGTGTGTCACTCCTGCGGAGAGGAAGGTATGGGAATGGGTAATGACGGGGACGTGGCAGATGCGGCACTGGGATGCAGCGTGGGCAGCCAGGGGGTTCTCTCTTGATTGCCATTTTAGGCTGGGACAAGCAGGAGAGCTTTGCAAGCATCTAAGTTCAGGCAATGGGCAGGGTATCTCTGGGTCACTCCCAGCCACCTGGTACCACCTCCACAAAGTTTGCTCCCACAGGGGTACCATACCATTTAGAGCCACAAAGATGATTAAGGGAGTGGAACATCTCCCTTATGAGGAAAGGCTGAGGGAGCTGGGTCTCTTTAGCTTGGAGAAGAGGAGACTGAGGGGTGACCTCATTAATGTTTATAAATATGTAAAGGGTGAGTGTCATGAGGATGGAGCCAGGCTCTTCTCAGTGACATCCAATGATAGGACAAGGGGCAATGGGTGTAAGCTGGAACATAGGAGGTTCCACATAAATGTAAGGAAGAATTTCTTCACAGTGAGGGTAACAGAACACTGGCACAGGCTGCCCAGAGAGGTTGTGGAGTCTCCTTCTCTGGAGACATTCAAAACCCGCCTGGATGTGTTCCTGTGTGACCTGACCTAGGTGTTCCTGCTCTGGCAGGGGGATTGGACTAGATGATCTTTTGAGGTCCCTTCCAATCCCTAACATTCTGTGATTCTGTGATACGCTGAGCATTCCCTACCACGGGGTCTGTGACCGGGACCCCCATGCATGCGGCATCCCCTCCCCTGGGATATGTGTCCAGGGCACCATGCATGGGGCATCCCTTCCCATAGGTTCTGTGCCCAGGGGTACAGTGCACAGGGCATCCCCTCCCCTGGGGTCTATGTCTCGATGTACCATTCATGCTGATGGGCTGGGATGTGTTGGCCTTGCAGCACCTAGGGGGGTATTTCCCCAAACTGGGGACAGGGAGAGCCGTGCCCCTCAGTCACACTCACAGCAAAATTTGTGGCTCCAGCCTTGGGGAGGTGGGAGGGATGGGGTCCCCCTCTGCATTGTGCATGGACACAGAGGGCCTGTGGCCGTGTCCCTTCAGTGCCAGCTCAGCGGGCTGTGGAGAAATGAGCAGGACTCACTGATGGAGATTTCGGCAGTGAAGGACGACGGGGGCTTCCAGGGGAAATACCTCACAAGGGTCACCCTTGCCGGCGGCTGTGCCTATGCCTCCCCTCTGAAGGGCGCCCAGCAGCAGCCTGGTGAGGGGGGCTGGCCCACCTTTGCCTTTGTCGTGCGCTGGGATAAGTTCTCCAGTAAGTACTGGGACACCTGGGGACAGCACTGTGGGGCCACCAGCAGCCACATAGGCAGCCAGCAGGATTTCTCCTCTGCTGGGAAGTCTGCTGGGTGATGCTCTGGTGCAGATAAGCAGCAGGAGGCAGTGGTGCCTGCCCATTGTGGGGCTAACGGGCAATGCTGGGCTCACACTGGGCAGCCCCTCCTCACCCAGTATCTTTGCACCCATCCCTGCTGGGCAGCCCGAGGTGACCATGGTGAGTCTGGACCCCGTTAGAGCATGGGGGATGCAGAGCTGCAAAGCCTGCCTCATCTGAGGGCGCTGCTAGAGAAGGGCTGGTCCCCCCGGCCAGGTTGTGTGGGCATGTGGCAATCAGAGTGGGAACACGGCTGTGGCCAGGAGGACCCCGGGGAGTGGGAAGCAGCCAGCGAGTGTGGGTGCCATCCCCATGGATCACCCACCAAGCACTTCCCCCAGATGCCACCACTGCCTTTGTGGGGCAGTGCTTCCTGGACACGGGTGGAAAGGAGACACTAACCACCATGTGGCTGCTGCGTGAAGCTGTCGGGTCCCTTGAGGAGGACTGGAAAGCCACAAGGTACTGGGAGGACATGGGGGGCAGCAGCCCCACAGAGGGGCCCTGCCAGGACCCCTGAGGGTGAGCATTCCCATGGGTGAGGGGACCACCCCTGGGAACCCTCCAGTGTGGGTTGGCAGCAGAGATGCCAATGCCTCCTAGCAATGGCCTTGCCTTGGCCAGGGGCATCCAGCAGCTGCTCAAGACAAGTTGGGGGGCGTTTAGGGACATCCCTGTCACCTGTCACAGGAACTTTCTGCTTCCCACAGGGTGGGCAGAAATGTCTTCACACGCAAACGCACCTCTAAAGGAAAGATCCTGCCGAGCTTGTCCCCGTCATGTGTGGGTGCATCTTCACCCACCCCATGATGGCATGCCCTGGCTGCAGCCTGGCCCCCCTCAAAGCAAGCAAAACCAGCCTCTCATATAAAACTAAAATTTAAAAATCATGTTGGCTGTGGTTGTCTTTTTAAAAATCTGCCCCCACTCCCCTTCTGAGGCAGCTTCTGTTCCCATGAGTAACCTTGCAGTGGTGACAGCACACCACTGCCCTTCTCCAGGGACATCTGGATCCCTCGCTGATTCTCCCCATCCAGCTCCCCAGGCTCATTTCCCACCTCATCTTAACCCGAATTTCCACCCTGCGCCATCACTTCCCACCTGCCTGACAGTGGCAAAGGTGGCATCAGTATCCCAAAACCAGCCACCTTCCTTGCAGTGCTTCATACCCATCTCCACCAGACACCTTTCCAGTCCCAGGACTCCGTGCTCTGTAGGGCTGAGTGATGGAAGTTACGGTATCAGTAGATGTGAGATGTCAGTAGAGCACTTCCTTCATGCTGTATGGCAACTGAAGCAAAACGTGCAGAGTTAAAGCCCCTATCCTATCGCATCCCATCCTGTCGCATCTTATCCCATCCCCCTGGGTTACAACCAGTGATTTTACGCTTCTCTGCCACTGTATTTCATCACTGCCACACTATCTGCCTCTGTAGACACCTGCCAAGCTTAGTCAGCTTGTTCAATGCAGTTTTTGGCAAGTCCATGGGTGAAGACAAAGCCTCTTGCAGAAGTGTTACAAATATAGCCCCACCCTAGGGATGCCAGCACACTAACCACACAGAAGGTCAAGCCTGGCCCAGCCCCAGTAACACTGCTGCATGCTGCTGTGACATGGAGTGCTGGCTGCCACCTCCCTGGCACCTCAAACAGGGCAGCTTGTCCCTGCCAAACAACGCAGAAAAGCAAGAGCTGCTGTCAGGCTGAAAGGATGGCATCCATGGCAAGAGCAAGAGATCCCACAGGGTGGAGATTTCTCAGGCCTCTGTGATAAGCTAATGAGTTTCGGACTGTAAAAGGTGACAAGGAGGAGTGATGTGTTTGGAGAGGCGTGGTTCCTGCTCGCTTCAGCCTTTGGGAATATCCGGACCAGAGGGAGAGGTGCTGAGCAACGGTGGCGTCCCGGGGTGTGCTGGGGCTCCTAGTGAGGACTGAATGGTGCTGCACCTTGGTGGGACTGCCCCATCCTCAGTACGCACACTGCAGCCCTGCTACCATCCAGTGCCCCAGACACTGCTGTCCTGGAAAGGGCACATGTTTATGCAGCTGAATCCCACCTTAATTTTCAGTTGCCCACAACCCCCTGCCTGCTCCAGGCACTGCATTGAGCAGAGAAGCAGCTCAGGAATGCAGGGACAGTGCTTTCTGTATTTCGTATATCTGAAGCCCCTGAGAGTAGCAAATATAAGGAAGAGGTGCAAATACAAGGCTGGCCACCATGCTGTGTGTGTTTAGCAAATACACTGGCTTGGACCCCAGTGCCCCTCAGCGGTTACTCCTTCCTCTAACTCTTGTAAAAGCAAAAGCAGCAAAATTATCAGCTGATAGCCAGAAGATGCTGGGGAAATGTTATTGCTGCTAAAGCAGAAGGCAGGGCAAGCCTTCCCTCCCATGCCTCTGCCAGGGATGCCCTGGCACCACCTGGGTGACAGTCTGGTCAGGCAGTGGCGCCAGCAAAGCAGGGAGCAGTTAAATGTTTAAACAGGTAATAATTTCCAGCCTGCGTGCACAAGAGGTGGATTCCCAAGGAAGGCAGTTGATGCTTTCCAGGCTGCTATAAGAGCCTTAAAAAAAGCCCGCACCCCCGCCTCCCTCCACAGCCGTGCTCATCCCCGTGTTCCTCCAGCACTGCCCAGGTCACACAGACCTCCTCACCTCGCCTGTCCTGTCCTGGGCACCTCGCCACCTGGCCACCCACCCTGCGTCTGCCAGCCCGCTGCCTTCAGGGCTCCAGTTACAGCCCTATAAAGGGGGCCGGGGTGCAGGGTGCTGAGGGAGCTGTGCTGGACACTCTGCAGTCCCACAGCCATGGGGAGCAGTGCCTTTGCCCTGGTCCTTGCCCTGGCCCTGGTGGTGTGCGTCACTCCTGCGGAGAGGAAGGTACGGGGTGGGTGGTGATGGGGACATGGCACTGGCACCCTCTAGACCCCAAAGGGTGCTGCTGGGGCTGTGCTGCTCAGCAGGGATCTGGGGCCAGGTTGCCGGACCTGGTGGGACTAGCACTATGCAGTGCTGAGGGAAGATGCAGAAAGGTGGGGAAGGAGGGACCGCTCCTGTGAGGATGCTCCTAGCTGTGGGAATCCATCCAGAGCCTGGTAAATAGAGCCATGCCCCTGAGAAACCTCATTTCCCACCAAGCACGCAGGGAAAGCAGCGCACCCTCTGCTTTAGCAAGGGGAGGACCCACTGCCCCCTGGGTGGCAGCAGCAAACTGCCCAGAGCAGCAGTTGGGCTGAAGGCAATCAGTGTCCAAGGCACTTGTGCCCAGGTGGCAATGCCAGTGGAACCAGCTGCACACAGGGTTCGTAGCATATCCTCCAGTGCTGCAGGCATCCCTGGGCAAAGCCAGGGTGGTGGGGTGGAAGCAGGATGCCTCCCCTGCCCGATCCCCACAAGCCACAGAGCTGGTCTTGCAGTGCGTCCTCTCTGGGTCATGGCGGAGCGACGCTGGCTGCCAGATGGTTGTGTCCGTCCTCGGCAAGGACGGCAGCTTTTCCGGTTCCTACCTGCCAGGGCCTGCCACTGGCAGCTCCGAAATCCTCACCTCACCACTGGAGGGGTCCCAGCAGGACGCAAGACTGGTCCAGCAGCCCACCTTCTCCTTCACCGTGCACTGGCAGCTCCGAGGTAGGCAGGAGGAGGCCATCACCCCAGTGGGATGCAGTGAGTGGCTTCATGCCTTGCCACCCCAGCTCACTCCATCTTGGACCCTTCCAGACTCAGAGACAGCCCGGACAACTGCCTTCCTGGGCCAGTGCTACGTGGGCACCAACGGGGAGGAGACCTTGCACGCCCTGTGGCTCCAGCGAGAGGCAGCCGACAGCCCGGCTGAGGACTGGAAAGCCACCTGGTGAGCATCAGGTCCCAGCCACCACTGTGCCAAGCTTTCCTGCACCCTGGGCTGGAGAAGGGAGAAATCCCACAGGATAAGGCGTGGCAGGACCAGGAGGGTGAAATGGGTTTGTCACCGGTGATGAGCAGGGTCTAAGGAGCATCCCTGTGACCTGGCTAGCTCCTACATCCCAGGTGTGCCCAGGGATAAGCAACCCCAGGATGGGGACACAGCTTCCCTCCCCTCCCAGGACTCTTCTTGCACACTCCCCAGCAGGGAAAGAGAAGGACACAATGCCAGCACCTGGTGCAGCCTGTGCTACAGAGTGTTGGAGCCCGGGGCATCCCACTCAGCACCCAGTGAAGCAGTGGGGAACACAGTGCCTCCCCTCAGGTTTCCCCTCTATACCCTCTGCCACAGCAGAGGTGACCCTGGCTGGGTGAGCCACACTGATTTGGGGTTTTCTGCAGGATTGGCACCAGTGTTTTCACCCGGATAAAATAACAGCAAGCAGGGAAATCCAGGAGACCCAGGACCACAGGGAGATGGCACTTCCCGCAGCTAGGCTCTGCCCATGCTGACATCCTGTGTTTCAGCAGCTCTCAGGCCACAGGTTCATACTTTCCCAGGCAAGCTCAGCCCAGTGTGAAGGCTGGGCACCAGGTGCAAAATAAAACGTTTCTGTGGGGATGCAAGGCTTGGCTCTGTTTTCTGCCCTGCCTCAGACCTGCGGGGTTTGACTTGCCCCACAGCCACCCTGCCATGGGGAGGCTTTGTGGAGCACCACCGACGCCAGCAGAGTTGCAGGGCGTGGGGGCTGTGCCATGTCTCCTTCTTGGCCGTGTGCAGCTGTGCTGTGGGTGAATTGTCCCTGTCAGTCCCTCTGAAATGTCTCCAGGGGTGTGTGGCAAACCGGGCTGTGACCAGGCAGTGGGATGAGGCACAGCCTGGGTGGGATGCCGTGGGCAGCATGTCCCTGGGCAGGCTCCAGGCACAGCCTTCCCTGTGCGAGCAGAGCACAGGAAGTTTCTCAGGCTCCTGAACATACACAGTGGCTGCAAATGGCTTTTGCAGAGCTGTCAGCCTCCCATTCCCAGCCCCAGCAGATGCATTGTGGTGGCTGGCTGCCAACTGCCCCAGGAGTGGAGAAAGCTCCCAAGTAGCCCATCCCAAGAGAGACCCTTCGGCACGGCCACAGTGTACATGTGGGGTCTTCAGCCAAGCCTCTGCTGTGCTGCATGTGGCCAGGGCAAGGGGAAGAGGACACACCTGGCACTGGCTGTTTTTCTGGGGGCATCTCAGCCCGACCTCTCTGCTTTCTGCCTCAGACACCTTGCCAAAACGATCCCGACACAACCAGCTCCCTTGGGGGTTCAGCAGCCCTGGGGCTGAGGTGCTCGGTTTTGTGAGCTGGGGGAACACAGTGGCTGTATTTTCAGCTGCTTTTTCAACCGGGCACTCAGATTTCTGGTAGTTTTTCTGTTTCCACCAATATCCAGCAGCTGGTGCTAGTGGATAAAAATAGGATGGATGCTGACATGGGTTTTAGGTTTCCCACCTCTCTGAGAAATTCCCACCTTTCCGAGAAGCCCTGATCCCTTAAAGGCGTGAGTAGGAGGTGTTTTGTACCAGCCACACAGCGCAGGCATATTTAATTTTGTTTCATTGCCACTCAGCAACAGCAGGCATATTTCATTTTGTGCTTTCATAACTTTCAGTATTTCACTACTATGGAAAGGAGATGGCACTACTGATGCTCTGGGAGTCACCAAGCAAAACAGAGGTTTCCATTCGGCATCACCCATGCAGGACTTGCTAAGGGCTGAGCAGAATATTTTGCCCTGAAAAGCTCAAGTTCCTGGTCTGTTGGCGTGCTTCCACAATGCTGATGAAGGCGCCTGCCAGGACATACGGAGATACGGGTCGACCTTGTGATTAAGAGAGGGAACACAGCAGGGAGGGCAAGCAGGGACTGTAACACCAACTCAAGCCAGAGTGTGGGGCTGGGTGTGTGTACAAGCAGCCCTGATGCACACAGCCTGCGCTCTGATCCCTGCAGCGTGCAAGGGAGAAAGATGTCACAGAGGGTCTGCAGCAAAGAGGAGGAGGAGGGTGGCAGAAATGCCAGGCACATCCTGCTCCTCTGCTTGATGGAAACGAGGTCCTTCCCCTTGACTGAATGACTCATTTCAGGCATTTTTATCATCACTGACTGCCCTTTAACCCAAGGCGTGAGGCACAGGCTGGGCTTCCTTCCTCTGGCTGGCTCGGAGCCGCCCGCTGCAGAACAAGTATGAGAAACAGAAAGCAATGAAAAATGGCAGCCCTGGGGCAGCACAGGCTGAGACAGCAGAACAGCCATCTCTGGAACTCCCAGCGCAGGCACGTCCCCAGTGCAGTACCGGCGCCAGCTCTGGGCTCTGCGATATCCCAGCCTCTGCCGCAAGCTTTCTGCAAGGAAGGGCTGTGCTGGCTAGTGCAGCGGGTGTCTGGCAGCAGGAGCGTGTGTTCGGCTGCGTTTGATGAGGAGCCTGCTGCGCTCGCCTGGCTCCCTGCCTGCTCTCCCAGAGCTATCTCCCCTCCTGACACTTGGCCAAGCAAGCCAGACTGCTGCAGAGCGCGGTGCTGACCCCATCGCCCCTGGCCAAACACTGGCTCTGGTGCCTGCTCCTTGCTTTGCTGGCCAACACCACTGTTTTATTTCAGATGACTCATATAATGTCGATTAGTGCTGGGCCAGGGAGTCCAGGTGACATCACTGGCATCACACATCCTGCCCTTGAACTGCAAAAAATGAAACGACTGCGAGGATGAGTTCCTAGACCTTCCTGACACCACACACGGCTCCTGGGGAAAAGGGTCCAGCAGTTCCCTGGGGATGCCCACAGGCTGCCCGACATGGGCAGGGCAGAGCTGTGACCTGATCCTGTCAGGAGCCCCGAGGCAGGCTCATGGGTCAGCCACCCCCTGGCTGTCTCTCCTCCCTGGGCAGAGACATAACATTAGATCTCGTTCATCTGCACAAGCACCCTTTGCTTCCCGGGTGGGTTGCAAGCATGGTGCTGCCTACACCCATCACCTTGCTGTGCTCCCACAATCCCAAACCTCACATGCTGGGCTCCACAGCCTGAGCTCAGGGTCTGCTGGTGCCTCCCCTGGACACAGGGATCCCAACCAAACCCAGGGCCCAGCCCAGATTTAGCAACCACCCAGCAGGCAGGGCCCTCCCCGCAGCCCCCGATCGAGGGGACAGGGCTGTTGCACCACCCTGGCTCTGCTCTGCTTCCTGCGATTGTGCAGTTCCCCGTTACGAAAGCAGCGGTGGGGGCAGACACTGGCTCCTCGTGGTTGCTTGCAGGAAAGTTGCTCGCTTCCGTGGCACCTTGGGTGCACGCAGGTCACACGTGAGTGCTGGGTGCTCACAACATCCGCTTGTCTCCAAAAGCAGTTCAAGAGTGTTTTCACACCCTAGAGGCAGGGTGAGAGCAAAGATTGCACCCAGCAAGCTTGCACTGTGCCTTAGCAAGCCCCTCTCCACAGCCGCAGCCATGGGAAGGTAAGGCAGTGTGTGCTCCCCTTTGTTAGGCTGCTAGGGTGATCACACCCAGCCTGCCCTGGGTTCCTCCCAGCCCCTGGCACAGCCCCTAGTCTCCACCCAGCCCCTCACCGAAACGACTGCAGAGGACATAATCACACATCATTAGTATTTATTTACGTTATTAATAAGGAAATTATTTATTATTATCCTGATCTAGTTGCAGATGTCCCTGCTGATTGCAGGGGGGTTGGACTAGGTGACCTTTAAAGGTCCCCTCCAACCCAAAGCATTCTATATGATTCTATGAAATGTCCTGAAGTAGGATGAGGAGAGATACTCAACCGGTACCACTAAGGTGCACTCTAGGAAAGACACTGCTCACCAGCTCAAAGTGCTTCTGCTCAGCCCTGGGGATCAACCAGAGCCAGCTGACTGCATCACCGGCCAGTGTGGGAAAGCTCAGGCACACAAGGGCACAGCTTTGAAACTGTCCTGTGGCCAGGAAAGCCTTCAGAAGAGCAAGCAGCTCTGCTGCTTTCTGCTCCACCCCCCCTCAGCAGTCCAGCACCAGGCATGCCTTCTCCCCACGGCCCTGAAGCCCTGCTCCCAGGGCTGTGGGAGATGAAAGGCTCAGCCCCTGTGCACGGGAAATAGCACAGGTGGCTTGGGAAGGACTCCACATTACCTTCTCCAGCCAGGCCAGGAGCTGTGCCAGTGGCTCAAAAGCTAGCAGGAACAGGCGACACACAGGCTCTGTTGCAATGGCAGGACCACTCCCTGTGAGGGCACTGAAGGTCAGCTCACTATCTCACACCTAGAAATCAGGCAACACTGCAGGATAAAAGGGAAGGGACAAGGGACAGATGCTTGTGGCCACCAGATGCAGTAAGAAATGCAGGACCCAGTGTATTCACCTCCACCTGGGCAGGAAGAAGCAGGGCAGCAGCCTCCATCACCAACTGCATCCACTCAGACCCAATATGGGCACCTCAGGCCTGACCGCCTTCACCCTCCATCACAGCCCATCCATGCAAGCCACAGGACATGCCCCAGGCTACAGGCCACGTCAGCAGCTGTAGCACAGTTCCCCTACCCCATCTCAGATAGAGTCCTGCTATAGATACACAGAGCAGAGAGTCAGAACAGATCAACCCTGAAACGATTCCTCCCTGGTAAATCCTCTGAGCTGCCAGTAATCGGGAGAGTATTCAGAAGAATCTGCTTTGATAGATTATCTGTTAATGCAGCTCTGTTTGTCCCAGTCCGGCAGGATGCTCGGTGTCACCCCGAGAAGCAGGAGGCAGCAGTGGTCACATCTCATCAGTGCAGTGTGGCTGGATGACAACTCTGGTAGCACGTTCCACCCACTCCTGCCTCTTGTCTCTCCACGCTGCTGGCACCGCTGCCTGCAAAGTGTCACGTGGAGAGTGCTGCTCCTGAGGCTGGGGGGGCACCTGCTTGGAGCCTGCTGCCGCTGCAGGGTCAGAGGATGAGTTGCTATTGAAAGAAGATCTGGGATCGCGGCTGGGTAGACTCTGTCCCTCTTCCCATGATTGAGTGAGACTGCCCAACAGCAAGAGGTCCTCAGGTCCCCCTCCAGCACACCTTCTTCCCACACATCGGGTGCTACCTGGCTTGGGAACTCGCGGATCTGCCGTGACAGCACTGCAAGAGAGGAAGAGCCAGCTCTGTCATTCCCAGACTCCCACAGTCCTGCTCTGAGCACAGGCCACCACTGAGCCCATGAAAGGGGAACACGCTGTTCAGCTAGGGCTGCCTCCTCCCAGGGGAGGGGACACGCTGCACAGCTGCCAGGCACAAGCACAGCTTGTGCTCCAAGAGGGACTGGATCCCCCCAGTTCTTGTACCACCCCTGGCCCAGGGCCCTGGGGCCTCTGCAACAGGGCTGAGGAGTCCAGAGTTGGGGCGAGACAGCAAAGCCAAACCCAATGATCACCCCAGGCAAGGGGTGCTGGGCTGGATGCACCCCAGAGTTCACCTGGAGCCATGCCTCAGCCGCTGGGCACTCACCTCTCAGCTCTGGCTGTGGCTCTCTGCTCCCAAACAAGCAGATGCTGGGGGAGAGTATGAGGCAGAAGGACAGAACCACAAGCCGGAAACAGAAAGATCAGCACAGACCTCAGTCAAGGACACAGACAGGCATCATTGGCATCATCTCTCCCAAACTTACAACGAGAGCAGAGACCCCTTCAAAGACACCGGGGGTGAAGCCACTCACCATGGTGCAGGTTTTTGCCATGGTGGTTTTGGTGGTGGACTGTCTCACAAGGCCTGTAGTTTCCACAACTGCTTGAGCAGTGACTGCAGGAGGGCAGGCAACACAGGTAAACACAGCAGCTGAGCCAAGAGCTGCATGCTCCCCTGCTCCCCGCTTTGCAGCCAACGACAGGCCACAATCCCAAGAAGGGGAACAGCCTTCCCCACCACATCTCCTGCCACTTCCAACAACAAGAGTTCACGTGTTCTGCCTCTGCAGCAGCTGCACCTTCTGCAGTTCGTGGTTCTGAGCTGTGCAGACTGCCACCCTTCCCAGGAAAGATGAAGAGCACAGGGAAAAAAACAGAGAGGTTTTGTTAGTCAATAGCAGGGACTTCGAGTCTCTCCTCAGGTAATTAGCCACCACCTCTGGGTGGCTGGGACAGATAAAATTGCTTCTGGGGTCTACCTGGCACCACCTGGTGCAAAGCCCACAGAGCAACATCTCACACCAGGTTTGGGGAAGGGCGAGCCCTGCCCAGTCCCACAGAGAAGCACCAGATTAATCCCTAAGGATGTTCACTCCTAGCAGCACACCAGCCCTGCAGATACACGACATCAGGCTGTATTGCAAAACAATAAACTGGCCGGACCTGGAGAGCATGCCAGACCTTGCAGGCCAGCACCTGGCTTGAACAGAGCCAGCTCTGGACCACCTCCAAGCATAAAAGAGCAGGGCAGGGCAGGCTATGCCCTGAGCTTCTGAGACCCCCTGGGAGCTGCTGCCCCATGCGGTCAGCCTCATTTTCTGCTCAGGGTGGCAAGACCTCAGCAGCAGCACAGCACAGCTGCTTGTGACCAGTACCCCCCATTCCCAACCCCTGACAATGTAGTTAGGACAACTAAAGCCATTTTATGAGGCAAGCAGCCGTTCTCCGTGAGCGAGCGTATCGTGTCTTTGTTTCTGTCCCCTTGTTATCAGGCCCTGAAGGTCCTGTGCACCAAGTAGATAAACCAAACAGATTCATTTGTCCCCTCCCTACTAGCCTCAAGGTTCCTGGGCACAAGGCTGATCTACTCCCGTAACAGCCCTGAAGGTCCCAGGCACCTGGCCAGCCCAGTGTTGTTGATGACCCTGTCACAGAGCAGGGAAGTGTAACAGCTCACAGAGCAGTGTCCATAAGACCAAGCAGTAACAGATCCTAAGGGGCAAACTGGACCAGAGCTGCTGCTGGACAGTGAGACCCATGACCTGCCCCCCCCACCAGGCAGGGACACCTCCACATTCATCTGCTTCCTCCCATGGCTGAGTGAATGACTTGTATTCCTTTATCTAATTTTTGAGTCTAGATTGGGATCACTACATTGATATAGCAAACCATGTGTTAAGATCTGACCCAATTTGCAGAGGGCCCAGATGATCAGAAATCATGTTAAGTTGTATTGGGATCTAGGTGATTACAAACTGTAAATTAAGTTGTATTATAAATTCTGTATTAGGGCGCTTACAGATTGTACTCCATTGATTCTGCTTGTAAAACTTCTGTGCCATTCTCAACAAAAATTCAGTGCTGTACTCATCATAGTATGTTAAGAACATAAGCTTTAATTGAAATTGTGATTCAGTGCCATCATCATTTTGCCAAGGATCCCCAAAAGAAGCTGTATGTCCCCTCAGTGTCAGGTGACACTGCTGTGTGCCTGCACCTGTTTTCCAGGCTGTTCACATACATCTTCCTGTGATGACTATCCTGTGCTGCCTGCTTGTTGCAGATCTTCCGATGCACTTTGTTCAGAAGATCCTCAGTCTGCAAAGGTCATTTCTCATTAGCAGAAACCCCAGGGCATTGGCAATCCAGCTGTCACAAATGCTGCATACATCTCAGTGCTTGGCCCATGTGCTTTGGTCTTCTGTCCCTCTTGCACCACTGCAGGAGTTGTAAGGCAAAATCTGGCCTGCTGATGCAGCCAGCAGCTTTCCTGGTGTAGCAAAAGTGAGGCATATCTAAGAGAGATGAAAAGCACACAGCTCACAAGCTACTAGGCAAAGGGGAAAAACCAGGTTGGAGGCACTTGTGGTGTAACTGCCTCCTGCAAGCCGTTGTGAGTGACGAGACTGACAACAGCCAGTTCTCATCACTCTTCATATCTACCCGATTAGCAAAGCAGAGGCTGCTGTGCAGACAGACACACCCCAGGCCCCAAATGCAGGAAAAGGACACCAAGCCCTGAAGCACCCTGCCCTGAACACAGCACCTGGGTACCAATGCTATCATAAAAGTACCATCCTGTATTTTCAAACCCATACTCTCCCTGAAGCATTCAAATGGCCCAAGTCTATCTGGGAGTGACAGGCTGTAGCAAGGACTCACTTTGGTCAGTGGCAGACTGGTTGGTAATGAAAAACCTTCTTTCTCCAGGAGATGCCTCCCCTCCTCTGTCAGGACCAGCTCAGGGAAGTCGGACTAGAAAACAGTAAAAATACACTTGCTGAGAATGCAAAGTAAAGGGACTCCACCACAGGGCAGAGAGGGCATGCAGAAAGCACACAGAACTAGGATCAGCTCTCACAAAGCAGCATCATGTTCTCCTCAAAGATATCCCTCACAGCAGCCAAGCCAGGAGAGAAGGGGAGATGTGAGCAGAAGCAAAGGCTGGGGGCCACACGCATGGCAGTCAGTACCTGCACAATAGCTCCAAGCACAAGCTGGGGCTCAGCATCCACAGCAACAGCAGTGGGGAAACTGGAGCTTTGTTCTAGTGTCTCGCTTGCACCTTCCAAACCCATGCATGTCTCTGAGGAAGGAAAGGAGAGCCAAGCACTTGGCCTCAGTGAGTCCCAGTGTGGAACTGCTTTTCACCCTGTAGTCAGGACAGAAAGAGCCCCCACACATCACTTACCAAGGTCAATGTGCGCATCTCCTTCTGATGTTTCAGGTCTCACACTTTCCAGTGCAGGCCAGTCCTGATGGAGGGAATAGTTGTGATCAACCTGCACAATGCCTGAGCTGTCAGGGCTGCCAGCAAGGTCACTGCCAGGGCTATGGGACAGATGCTGATCCCCAAAAATGCTGCTGTCACTGTCAGCAAGAGAGTCATCCTGCAGTGTGTCTGGTTCATCTTCAGAGGGGTTCAGCAGAGAGCTGATGAAGCTGTCCATCTCCTCATCCAGGAGCTGTGGAGAAAGTTTTTACTTATCAGGGAGCCAAACCTCCTGAACCACAACCCAGCAGTGATTCCTCCCAAAGAACTCACCTCAAGCTCTGGCAGGACGCAGTCTTCCAGAAGATCATTCTCCTCCCCAGGGGTTTCAGGGCAGGGAGCATCATCCTTCAGGAGGAAATCAAGCAGGTCCTTATCTGCCAGGGCATCCAGCTCCTCCGGGCACGACATCTGAGCAAGGACATCCAAAGTGACCACAGCCACCAGAGCAGACACCACCACTCCTTCGAGATATCCCTATGGACAAAGTGCAACAGCAGCAGCTGCCAAGGCCCTGCAGTGACAACCTGCCCACAAATACTTCCCCAACAAGGCTATTATATCAGCACTGGTGGCCCAACCACACCAGTTTCCCCACCAGACTACTGGGACCCAGCTGCAGAAGCCATGCTCCACCCAGAACACAAAAGGTGTAGGAAGGAGAGGGAAAGTGGAAGGGCTTTCTGCCGTGGAAAGTGTGTAAGATCCTGCTTTTGCACTGAAGCCCGAAGGTGCTGTAGCCCCAGTGTGCAGCCAGCAGGGCAAGCCTCCTGTCACATGCAAATTGCTAAGAGAAGCCACTGTCGTAGGGTTAACTAAAAGTGCTTTATTAATGACTAATCAATGATCAAATGATAATTAATTGGTGATTGAATGCAAATGAAATGGTAATCAAATGGTGATTAAGCAATAATTGAATGGTAAGTAAACAGTGATTTGACAATGATTTAAAAAATAATTTAACAGTGGTTGAAAAGTCTACCACACACTACACTTCTAATAATTAAGCTATAGATGGATATATATATAAAAGTTGCTAGCACACTTTAAGGCCAAATGTAAACTGTTGCTTACCTTGCAGGAGCTATCAGATGCCAGGTAAAGGGTCTCTCAGCCTGGAGAAGGAATCTTGAGAGGTGGCACAGCCTGCTGCTGTGCAGGAGAGCAAAATGGGCTCAGGGAGGCTACAGGTATTTATAGTGTAAAGTGAGGGACTTGCAGTCAACCCCCCTCCTTGGTGTTTGTGCCCATCTGCAGCTGGGGCAGTTTTAGTTTTGTCTTGTCCCAGCTCGGGCAGGCACTATTGTCTCCTGATAAGATATGGCCAAGGCTCCTTGGTCCCTGAGAAGACGTGGGATAGCATGGTTCTCTCGGTTTGTGTGTCAGGGCTGGCATCGGCCAGGCCTGCTGGTGGGTGATGCCTGAACCAAAGCACTGCTCACTCAGCCAGAGTCGGGGCATCCATCGAACTGATGTAAGGAGAACAGAACAGCCTAGGCTCCGAGGAAAAAGAAAACAAAGAAAACAGTTTAGTGTGATCAGAGGAGAGGGGGTTTCCTGAGCTTGCCCTGAGTAGAAGAGGAGTTAAATGGAAGGTACTTGCTGGCCTGAAGCAGTGACTACTGACAGTGGAAAGCACTGACTGCTTAAATTTACTGCAAATTTACCTCATTAACATACTAAAATAAGCTAAGAAAAAAGGATTAATCTCTCAGAAAATGACCTCCACTCACAAAAGCCCCCTACCCTATGAGCATGTGCAATAAAAAAAATAAGTGCTGTCACTTTTAAATGGAAGAGAGGGACTGGTTAACCCATCACACAGGTACAGCATACACCTAGAGATAAGGTAATTCTGCATACTTTGTTCTATAAAAGCAATGCTGTATTTGGGAAGGGTGTGCTGGCTGTGTGGAGTTACCCCCTCACAAACCTTTCTGCACAGAACTGAAATGAAATCCCTCTGCTCTGTGTGTGCATTGGCGTCTCACACAGTGGGTAAACGACCCCACTTTTGGGATAACAGTTTTGGTGACCCAGATGGGACCACACTGACAGCCTCGCCTGAAACGTGCTGCACCAAACAGGGAGAAGACAGCTGAGTGGACTCCAGCGCACACCAACCTGGTGAGAGGGGACTCCATCAGCTCCTCTCCTGCTGTCGGGCGGTGACACAACGGGGCAACACTACTGAAAACAGGCATTTTTGGTTACAAGAAAAGGGTGGGGGCAAGTTCTCTTGAGAAACAGGCAGCTTTTGGTTCAGGCTCTGCATAAGATGTATCAGAAAAGATATGCAGCAGCAGCAGCATTTTGTTTCTACACGTTGTTTAGGTAATGAAGGGAGACATCCTTCATTTTGTTGTGTACATGTTGTGGCGAACAGAATCATAGAATCATAGAATAGCCTTGGTTGGAAAAGACCTCTAAGATCATCAACGAAAGGATACAATTTGTTGTGTATGAAACATTGGTCTTGGAAATTATTTTTGGTATCAAAACTGGCACTGCTGCTTCCCAGGAGACACCCCTTTGCTCTCCTGTAAAATGCATCCTGAAGAATTGTAGTAAGTTTAAAGGGGATCCCATGACTAAAAGTAAGTTAAAACAATAATGTATCAATTGGAAGATAGTGAAAAATGGCCTGAAAATGGATCTTTGAAATATAATACCATCTTGCAATTAATGTTGTTTTGTCAGAAAACTGAAAAACAGAATGAAATGTGTTATGTTGATACCTTTATGACTTTGCATACAGATCCAAATACTCAGAAAGGGGTGGATTAATATGTAATATGTTAATGCCTTGTATCAAAGAAGAAAAAAAAGAGAGCAAAATCAAGTATCTGTATGTTGTACGCGAGATGAGCAGGAAAATACGCTGTTGCTGGTCCTTTCTTCCCCTCCCCCATGTGGTTCTGGGGTCTGAGTGCTGGGGAAGGGGGGGCGTGTAGTGCAGTGGAGCCACCAACTGATGCTGTGTGGAGCAGCGTGGGGTCCCAGGGCCAGGAGATCTGTCTGAACTATGTGGAGTTGGATGGGGGCCTGGGGAGGGCCTGTGGGCTTTTTGTGTGGTGTGGCTGGGCAGTGAGCTGGCTGGATCCAGAGGAGGAGGCAGGTGGAAAGATGTTAAGTGTTCTGTTTGTAGGCTGGTCACTGTAAGATATGAGTAGAGCACTGCGGAAGATAGATGGAGCAGGGAGAATGTCTGTTTCTTGGTTGATTGGGATTGTTTTGGGATGGTTTATAAGGTACACAGTAGTGGAGGGGTGAAGAAAGAGGAGAAAGAACAAAAAAACCCCAAAGCAATGAAACAAGAAAACAAAGAAAAAAAAACACCAAACCCAAACCACCCCACTCGACCAAACCCACAGGTTTCTCACTTAGCTGCAGCAATTGTAGAGGGAGTCCTGGAACAAGACTGGGATATGGAGCATGAAAGAGCCCTCCTCTGGGCTGGAATCGGTGTGCTATCTGCAGACAGGAAAGACATTGAAAAAATCAATGTCCCTGCAGCTGGGCAGGGGAAGGAGAGGAAAACCAACCAGGAAGCACTGGAACCCTATATCATGATAGAGGGTTCAGATAAAGAATAATGGGGACCAGGGAAGAATACTTAAGGTCTCCCCAGCTGGTCCCCTGGTTCCAGTTAAGCTGTGGAATAATAGGGTTTTTTAATTGACAGTGGGGCCACACATTCTGTAGCAACTAGCTGTAAGGAACCCTTGAGTAAACCTAAGGTAAGTGTTGCTAGTACCACAGGAAAAAGCCATCTTTAGGGCCCATGAAATGTTCAATTGGAGATGCTAAATTAACCCATGAGTTCCTCTACATGCCAGAATGCTCCCTACCACTGCTTGGACAGGATTTACTTTGCAAATTGACTGCACAACTAGCCTTTTCTGAAGACTCTGTCCAGTTACATATTCCTCCAGAGACTGCCTGGAAAGCCCAGATATGTTTGTTAACCAAAAAGAATCCTAATGAAGAGAGGAATATTCCAGAGGAAATACTGGATGCAGTCATACCTTTAGCATGAGCATCATTTGCCTGGACGAGCAAAGAATGCAACCCCGGTAAAGACTGAACTGAAACCAGGCGTGGTAAGAAAGAAACAGTATCCCGTTAAGCTGGAAGTCCAAAAAGGGTTACCATCTATGATAAGCTCTTTTGGAACATTTACTTTTATGGGAATGTCAATCGGAATTTACTACTAATATAGACTGGTACGGGACTTACAAGAAATTAATGCAAGGATGGAAGATGTCCACCCTGTGTTTCCAAATCTGTACTTCCTCCTTTCTTCAATCCCTAACAGTAATACTTATGTTATAGAACTAGATTTAAAGGATGCCTTCTTCTGTATACCTGCAGATGAGCAGAGCCAGAACATCTTTGCCTTTGAGTGGGACAATCCAACTACAGGACAGAAGATACAACTGTGTTGGACCATGTCAGGAGGACAGTTTAGTGTGACCAGAAGGGAGTGGGTTTTCTGAGCTTGTGCTGAGAAGAAGAGTTAAATAGAAGGTACTCACTGGCCTGGAGCAGTGACTACTGATAGTGGAAAGCACTGACTGCTTAAATTTACTGCAAATTTACCTCATTAACATACTAAAATAAGCTAAAAAAAGATAAATCTTTGAGAAAATGACCCCTACTCACAGAAGCCCCGTACCCTTTCAGCACACAAAACACAGAAGCGAGGGACTAAGGTTAACCCATCACACAGGTACAGCATACACCTAGAGATAAGGTAATTCTGCATACTTTGTTCTATAAAAGCAATGCTGTATTTGGGAAGGGTGTGCTGGCGGTGTGGAGTTACCCCCTCACACCTCTTTCTGCACAGAACTGAAATGAAATCCCTCTGCTCTGTGTGTGCACTGGTGTCTCACACAGTGGGTAAACGACCCCACTTTTGGGATAACAGTTTTGGTGACCCAGATGGGACCACACTGACAGCCTCGCCTGAAACGTGCTGCACCAAACAGGGAGAAGACAGCTGAGTGGACTCCAGCGCACACCAACCTGGTGAGAGGGGACTCCATCGGCTCCTCTCCTGCTGTCGGGCGGTGACACAACGGGGCAACACTACTGAAAACAGGCATTTTTGGTTACAAGAAAAGGGTGGGGGCAAGTTCTCTTGAGAAACAGGCAGCTTTTGGTTCAGGCTCTGCATAAGATGTATCAGAAAAGATATGCAGCAGCAGCAGCATTTTGTTTCTACACGTTGTTTAGGTAATGAAGGGAGACATCCTTCATTTTGTTGTGTACATGTTGTGGCGAACAGAATCATAGAATCATAGAATAGCCTTGGTTGGAAAAGACCTCTAAGATCATCAACGAAAGGATACAATTTGTTGTGTATGAAACATTGGTCTTGGAAATTATTTTTGGTATCAAAACTGGCACTGCTGCTTCCCAGGAGACACCCCTTTGCTCTCCTGTAAAATGCATCCTGAAGAATTGTAGTAAGTTTAAAGGGGATCCCATGACTAAAAGTAAGTTAAAACAATAATGTATCAATTGGAAGATAGTGAAAAATGGCCTGAAAATGGATCTTTGAAATATAATACCATCTTGCAATTAATGTTGTTTTGTCAGAAAACTGAAAAACAGAATGAAATGTGTTATGTTGATACCTTTATGACTTTGCATACAGATCCAAATACTCAGAAAGGGGTGGATTAATATGTAATATGTTAATGCCTTGTATCAAAGAAGAAAAAAAGAGAGCAAAATCAAGTATCTGTATGTTGTACGCGAGATGAGCAGGAAAATACGCTGTTGCTGGTCCTTTCTTCCCCTCCCCCATGTGGTTCTGGGGTCTGAGTGCTGGGGAAGGGGGGGCGTGTAGTGCAGTGGAGCCACCAACTGATGCTGTGTGGAGCAGCGTGGGGTCCCAGGGCCAGG
Source organism: Podargus strigoides (assembly GCA_028020825.1). NCBI lineage: Eukaryota > Metazoa > Chordata > Aves > Caprimulgiformes > Podargidae > Podargus > Podargus strigoides. The sequence goes on along the minus strand of CM051663.1, from coordinate 33,963,561 downwards.
AGATCTGTCTGAACTATGTGGAGTTGGATGGGGGCCTGGGGAGGGCCTGTGGGCTTTTTGTGTGGTGTGGCTGGGCAGTGAGCTGGCTGGATCCAGAGGAGGAGGCAGGTGGAAAGATGTTAAGTGTTCTGTTTGTAGGCTGGTCACTGTAAGATATGAGTAGAGCACTGCGGAAGATAGATGGAGCAGGGAGAATGTCTTGTTTCTTGGTTGATTGGGATTGTTTTGGGATGGTTTATAAGGTACACAGTAGTGGAGGGGTGAAGAAAGAGGAGAAAGAACAAAAAAACCCCCAAACTTACAAGAAATTAATGCAAGGATGGAAGATGTCCACCCTGTGTTTCCAAATCTGTACTTCCTCCTTTCTTCAATCCCTAACAGTAATACTTATGTTATAGAACTAGATTTAAAGGATGCCTTCTTCTGTATACCTGCAGATGAGCAGAGCCAGAACATCTTTGCCTTTGAGTGGGACAATCCAACTACAGGACAGAAGACACAACTGTGTTGGACCATGTCAGGAGGACAGTTTAGTGTGACCAGAAGGGAGAGGGTTTTCTGAGCTTGTGCTGAGAAGAAGAGTTAAATAGAAGGTACTCACTGGCCTGGAGCCGTGACTACTGATAGTGGAAAGCACTGACTGCTTAAATTTACTGCAAATTTACCTCATTAACATACTAAAATAAGCTAAAAAAAGATAAATCTTTGAGAAAATGACCCCTACTCACAGAAGCCCCGTACCCTTTCAGCACACAAAACACAGCAGCGAGGGACTAAGGTTAACCCATCACACAGGTACAGCATACACCTAGAGATAAGGTAATTCTGCATACTTTGTTCTATAAAAGCAATGCTGTATTTGGGAAGGGTGTGCTGGCTGTGTGGAGTTACCCCCTCACACCCCCTTCTGCACAGAACTGGAATGAAATCCCTCTGCTCTGTGTGTGCATTGGCGTCTCACACACCGGGTACATGACCCCACTTTTGGGGTGCTGCCAGCACCACCTTTTGGGACACCACCAGCACGTCCCAGTCAGCACCGTTCAGCTGTCACATCCAGGGCGGCTGTGACAACCCAGAACAAGCGGGTGAGGTCGAAGGGCGGGCGGCAAGGGCGGGCAGAGCAGAGCAGGGCCCGCTCCCCCCTACCTGGACACCCACCCCCGGGAAGCCACGAAGCCCCTCACAGACAGCGAGGCCTCACCAGCGGGGCGGGGCAGCGCCCGGCCCGGCCCAGCTCAGCTCAGGTGCCTCGCAGCGCCCCCCGGGCCGGGCCGGGAGGAGGCGGCGCCCCCATCCCCGCGGCACCCCCGTCCCCAGGCTGCCCCTCCCCTCACCTCAGCGCCCAGCCGCCGGCCCCGCCGCTTCCACCGCACCAGCAGTGGCGTCAGCGCCCTCCCAGACCGCCCCGCGCGCCCGGTGGCCCCGCCCCTCCCGGGGACGACGTGACGGCGCCGGCGCCCATTGGCCGGGGGCGTGGGAGCGGCGGGAGCGCGCGGCAGCGGCGGCTGTGGGGGTGGGGGCGGCCGGGGCGTGCGGACCCCGGGCGTTGCCCCGGGCCGGGCGGAGGCCCAAAGGTGGGGTAGCGGGCGGAGCACGGCCGCGGTGTGCGGGCCCTGAGCTGCGTCCAGTCCCGAGGCGCCAAGTGGGGCTAGCCGGTACCGGGCAGCGTGTAGCCCCGGGTGTGCGGCCGGGGTGCGGGGGGGGAACCGGGCAGGACGCAGCGCCCGCGTACCATGCCGAGCCCAGCCGGCCTGTGCGGGCCGGCGGCGCGGCGTGTCTCCGCGCATGCGCGGCGGGGGGCGGCGGGGCGGGAAGCGGGCGGTGCCGGCCCGCTCCGCACAGCCTCGGCGGGGTCGCCGCGCAGCTCCTGCCCGCGCACAGGTACAGGGACAGGGGAGGCACGGGGTCCTGCTAGGCAGGGAGGGGGAGCCAAAGAACGGGGTCTCGGGGACCAGTGGAACCCTAACTTCTGGGGGGGCTGCTGGAAACCGATGTCCCAGGGGGAACACCCCCCCCCCCCCCGAGCTGACCGGAGGGGCGGTGGGGCCAGTAGCGTCCCGGTTACCGGAGTCTCCCTGCTGGCACCGGGGCTTCTGCCGGGCTGCGGGCAGGGGCTTCCGGGGGTTGGTCATGTGTTGGCCTAGCTTTGGGGCGCGCGCCACTGCCCCCAGGGCTGGCGGCACCCAGACACCCGCCGGGGGCCCCGGGACAGCACGGGCGGGCTGGGCCTGGCCCGGCCCCGTTAATCGTGGCCCTGTCCTTGCCCAGCCCCAACATCGCCGCCACCGCCGCAGGCCTCGGCCCGCCGTCCCCTCTCGGCAGGCCGGAGCCTGGGCAGTCCCCGGGGACCGAGCGGCAGAGGCCTGGCGGTGGCCACACGGGGGGGGGACACGCTCTGGTGTGGGCGGCGAAGCCTCCCCCCCCACCCCACCCTTCCTGCCCACCCTGCCGGTGCGCGGGGGAAGCGTGCGGGAAGGGAGCTTGCAGCCTGTGGCGTGGCCTCGGGTGGGGACGCCAGCCGACACGCTCCCCACTGACATGTCACAGCCTGGGGACATCACCCCCGAGCTCCTGCCCGGAGCGGGGTGCTGGGGTGGGTGCTGTGGGACCGGGCTGACCCCATCGGGGAGAAGCCTGGGACCCACTGGGGCAGCTGACCAGGCAGGGGAAACCCTGCCCCATGCCCTGCCCGCACCCCGTCCCTTTGAATCTGCCGGCAGGATGTCTACATGCTTCTGCTGTGGCTTCATCGCTGGCTCTTAGACCCATATTTGGTAGCAATAATTGTTTACTCCTTCTCCCCTCTCCCCGAGCCTCGCTGCTGAGAAGGGGAGGGGACATTTTTTTGGGATCTTTAGCTTTGCCAGAGCCTGCGGGTTGCCTGGTGTAAAGGGTCTGAAAACCCCACTGCAGACCGTGGGGTGAAATCCCTCCGAGTGCTACACGAGCGAGTGGTGGTGCGTGGTGACTGCCGGCCAAGCGCGTGGCTTGTGGCAGCAGGAGTTTGGTGCATCCCGAAGTGGCACATCCTGGCACACTTGGAGGAGTGGGAGTCCTGAGGAAGAGGGAACGGGGACCTGCAGAGCACCCGCCTTTGCAGAGCTGAGCTTTGCAGACTGCTGGGTGGAGAAATACCCCCCAAAACCCAGTCAGGATCTCCTCTCTCTTTCCCCTTTCTGCCCGGCCAGCAGCACAGTGGTGGGCGAGTCACTTGCCCTGGAAAGTGTGAGTGCCCAAATTGGGGCACCTGGGGGTCTCTGAAGGCTGTGAGAGCACCCACTGCACCCCCAGCACTGCTTTTGGGGTGCTGTGCCAGAGGGCCAGCTTGCTAAGGATGCAGGAGAGGCTATGGGTGGAGCCCTGCCTTTGCTCGCCCCCGTGCCTGCCTTGGCAGTGGGCAGCACAAGGGTGCCACTGTTTGTGCCCCCTTCCTTTGGAGGGCAGGGGATGTGTGGGAAATGCCAGCAGTTGATGGCCAGAGTGTGGGTGAGCAGGCACTGTGATCCTCCATCTGCGTCGCCTGTCCCCTGCCTGTTTCCCACCCTGAGCAGGGCTGCCCTCCCTGCAGGGTCCAGGGGATGCTCCTGCCCCAGCCATGGGTAACAGCCAAGTGGTCACAAGGGTGCTGTGGGGCTGGGGCTGGCCGTACCAGCCACTTGCCCTTCCCAGGAGCAAGTTCAGCCTTGGCAGGAAGAAACCATCTTCCCATCTGACATAGACATGCGACTGGGAAAGAGGAACTGGGCCGAATGGGTTAGGCAGCATGCAGCACCATCACCAGCTGGGGCTGCCACCTCAGCCTTCCCATGGGCACGAGGCAGAGCCACCCATGTCCTCAGTGCCTGCCGTGGCTGTGTACACTGATCCCATACTGGGGAACCCAGCCATACCATGGTCTGGCTTCTTACCACATTAGTTTTTGACCCAATTCATTGTGCTGTTGTGCAGACACAGATGTGCCAGCAAAGCTACTGCTGGTGAGCGTTGTGGTGGCCTGGTCCCTGCCTGGCTGGGCCAGTGGCTGTGCTAGCTGGGCCAGCAGCGCTGCGCCCACAGAAAGCCCCAGCAGCGGGGTTGGTTTGCAGCTGATAAAGCTTCCTGCAGCCAGCTCCCAGTCTGGAGGTGGTCTGGAGCAGGACCTTTCCCAAGTGAAATTTGGCATTGCCACTGGAAAAAACCCAACAACCTAAACAACCCAAACCTCATCTCGAGTCTCCCTTAGAAAGAGCATGTTAAAAATGGCAAAATAGTGGCATTGAAGGTTTGCAGCTTGTTCTGGAAACTCGCCATGAGCGCACCAGCAGGCTGCTATCGAATTTTGGTTGATTTTTTTTTTTTTTTTTTTTAAAGAACTAAAACCTCCTCTATAACTGTTCTCGCAGCGCTAAACCCAGCCCATACAAATATAGCAGTTACGTCACGTGACGGAAAACTCGCTCTCAATGGTCTCGGTGATGATGCGGTGGTTTCTCAGGCTGGCACGGCGCTGCCTGCCTGTGGCCATTCCTGCCCATGCTGTCCCCGCCTTTAAGCAGAGCCTGGAGACCTCCATCACCACAATGGTTTTGTTCACCTATCTGGGGTGGCTCCTCAGGGGGGTGGTGGGACCACGTTGAGAAACACCCCCCCTCATTTTGGGATGGGCTGAGGAGCATGCTTGTGGCTTGAAGGGTTGCTTGCAGCTTGCTATAAAATGCAGAAGTGTGTTAATGTGACTACCGGCTGACCAGCTTGCTGTTTCGGTGCCTTATCTGCCTTTGCATACCCACAACCGATTGAGAACAGGTCTGGTTGCTCTGGAGGCGAGCCAGTGCAGAAATTCGGTGTGTGTTCATCAAGACTTGGTTTGCCTGATTCTTTTTTTTTTTTTTTTTTTTTTTTTTTTTTTTTTTTTTTTTTTTCCTTTTCCAGAGGGACAGCTTGAATTTCACTGGCCTTTATTTTTCTGGTTTGCAGCGCCAGGCTCCCACACTGTTGCATCCATTATGTCTAGTCCAGCTTTTCCTTCCCCACGTGGTACCTGGAGGGGAGAGGTCTGCAGGGGCCGAGCCCTGCATTGGTGCCCTTGTGGGAGGCAGCAGATTTGCAAACCCCTGCTATGTGATTAATTGCCACATTTGCTGATGAATCTCTTCAGGGTTTGAGGAGGCGTACTTCTTAAGCAGCGGAGAGCATTTCTGCTTTAGAAATGGATGTCAGCAAAGTTCGGCTGCTGGAGCCTGAACTATTCTACAGAAATCTGTAGAATATGGCAATTAAAATGAATCTTCTCCCTTTCCTCTGAGGGCTTCCTTCATGTCCTGAGCACCTTCCCTGCCAAGCTGTTGTTTTCATAATAGCCCAGGAGTGGGAAGGCTTGAGCACTCCTCCTGCAGGGTCTTGGAAAGTGGGGTGGGCCTGTGAAGGGTGTGCTAAGGGGTGCCTCCAGCACAGTACCTGATTTTGGGTGGCTTTGGGAGGGCAATAGGAGGCTGCAGAAATGGCTGGGCATAGCCTGGCTCCTCTCAGTTCCTCTCTGCTGTCCGGCATCCTCCCCTCCCCTTCCTCCATGGTCTCTGACCTTATCCTGGCAGTGGCGTGTTCTACTTTTCCTGCAGAAGGACAGAAAGCAGCTTTATACTCAACTCGAGAATATTTTTAGATCTGGAGAAGATGGCCTGGTGACTGCAGCAGCCTACCCTGTGTATGAAATATTCAGAAAGCCCTTTCTAAGGCAGGGTGTTCCTTATCCCTTTGGCTCTGCAGCTTTGCTAGTGCTTCTGGATAGACAGCACCTGCCTATGCCACCTCCTTCCCGCTGCCGCTTGGCTGCCTTACTCTGGACCTGAAATGCATTTCATTCCTCATCAGTGGAGCCAGTGGGGGCCGCAGGCCTCTGCAGAAACATTGCCGAACGGCTCAGGAATGCAGAGCTGGAGCCACTCCATGTGCTGGTGGAGGCGGCATGCTCCTCTGTCCCTGCCTCCCACCCCATACCACCAGCGTGGGTCTATGGCTCTGCAAGAGCTGGACCCCAGCCCTCTGACTTGCTCCTGGCCAAAATCAGATGCAGGAGTTTTTTATCTATTGCAGATCCTGCCACTAGCCTGCTCAGGTCTGTGGCTGGGAGCAGCTCACACATTGTACACCCTTCTGTGGGGGACCAGAGCTGGCAGTGCCAGGCGGTGTGAGGGAGGCTGCCAGCAAGTCTTGCCCAAGAACCTTCCCGAGCCAGGCTGAGGATGCACGTGGCTGGTAACTTTTCCCTGACAGCCATAATAGGAGTCCTGGTAGGAGAAAATCAATCTAAAAGAGAACAAGCAGATGCGGTGCATCCCACCAGTGCTCTCGAGTCCTCCCACCAGCTGGGTTTAAGGACAAGGCAGCCTGGGTCAATGCAGAGCAGGGGACTGGACTCCTGCCCAGGAAAAGGCATGTCACTGCTGGAGAGCATCAGCTTGGGGACGGCCGGGGGCTGCTGAGAAACACAGGGAACAGGAGGGCAGGGTGAAGGACCCTGCACAGGGACTCCGATGTGTGTTAACCTGGGAAAGCACTGAAAGCTGCTGCACAGCAAGTAAACCCAAAGAAGAGGGCTCTTAAAGCCTTACAAGCCACGTCAGGCAAGCGGGGGGACTTATTTACACGTTCCTTGTACTTCTGTTATTTCTTTCAGATTTTACTCTGCTATAAAGACATTGCAGTTTTAATTAAGTGTTACTAAACCTGGTGTTCTGAAGACCTGTTGAGGTGTGCTTGCTCTACAGCTGATCTGTGCAATCTTTCAAGCTTGTAGCTGATCCTTCGAGATGGACCCGGCTTGGGCCCTGTTTCAGTTGGTGTGGTGTAGCTCTTGTGTGCCCTTGCAGTGAGACCTGCAGTGGCTGGTCCTTTGCCCCCTGCTCATTGTCCCGTGCACAGGTTCCCAGGCCCTGGGTTTGTGCAGTAGTGCTGCACAAGACCCTGATCTCTCAGTACTCGCTTGGTGTGAGCGGTGCTTTCCCCAGGTAATTATTTTTAACGAGTGAGTTCAGTGCCGGCTGCCCTTATCTCGCCTTCCTGACTAGCTCTGGGCTTTTCCGTTCCTCTGTGCTCAGGCTGCCAGCTCAGCACCGTCCGCTGGCGGCATGGGGGGCCCTGATAGCCAGGGCAGGGCCCTGCCAGCTCCGGGTCAAAGCTTGGTTTTCCTCTTGTGGCTTCTGTGTCACGACAGGTTTAATTATAACCCCTTCCATCGCGCTCTTCCAGCTTATCTTGCATGCTCCTGCGTGCTCACTTCTTCCTTGCTGGCAGCATCTCCCCTGGGTACCAGCTGCTGTCACTCCCACAGGCGAGTAAAACCAGCTTTGGGACCTTGGGACGAGGAAACGAGGGTCCTAACACTGACTGGAGACCCTGGGGTCAGCACGGGGCTGGAAAGTGGAACCCCCTCACAGGCTTACCAGCACGAGGTGCAGCCCTTGCTTGCCAGTAGAAGCTGGATTCCAGCTTTTGGGGAGCAGGGGTGCTGCTGGAGAGGAGCAGGAGGAAGGACCCTGCACACCAGAGGGGCCAGCAGTCATCACTAACCAGTCTGTCTCCTCCTGCAGGTGACGCAGCAGTGGGGACAGCCCAGCCGCCACCATGGTTGCCCTCTCGCTGAAGATCAGCATCGGCAATGTGGTGAAGACGATGCAGTTCGAGCCCTCCACCATGGTGTACGACGCCTGCCGCATGATCCGTGAGCGGGTGCCTGAGGCCCAGATGGGGCAGCGTAAGTCCATGGTGGGGCTGGCTGTCGTGCCAGGGCCACCCCAGCTTAGCTCCTGGCATTTCACCCGTCTCCCTTTCCTCTCTGTTCCCTGTGCCTGTCTGGACTTTACCAGAGCAGTGGCAGGGCGAGCAAGGTGCAAGTCCTCCTACCTGGTTGAGGTGAGGGGCTGAGTTCCTCAGGCTCCCTCCTTAACACCCCAGAAGAAATTTGGTGGTTTGGGTGGTAGGAATACAGATTTGGAAGTGAAATAACTCATCAAGCTCTTTGAGCCTGCTACCCTTTCTGTCTCTGCTCCTCTTTCCTACTTGCATTCATCACCACTAGCCAGGGCTAGGTGGGTTTAAATAGTTTCAGGGGTTGTAGTGAGCATTAATAAACCACATAAGTAATTTTTTCCTTTCTTGGGGGATATACAGTCCACTGTCAGGTCTTTCCCCCTGCTGTAGCTCTTTGCCAGGTCTGTGCTGCTCTGTTACCTTGCTAAGTTTTCTTAGCTGTAATATCTCTATGCTGCTGCCAGGCTCAAAATAAAGCTTATGGCTCACAAGCTTGTGATGTGACTCATGCCCATGTGGATGTGGCCTGTCCCCAGCGTGGATGAGGGGGCTGGAGCACTGGGACATCGTCTTGTAGGCTTTCCTGAGTCCCTGCTGCCTCCAAAAGCAGCTGTGCCACAGGAGAGAGGCAGCACACAGGAGGTCAGGAGTCGTGGGAAGAGGAGGGGGAGTGCGGTGACATCTGGGAGCAGCAAATTCCCTGAGGATGAAAGGAAATGCCTCTTCGCATTGTGCCTGCCTGGCCAGCGGTCCAGTGGACCATGGCTTTTGGTTTCAGAGAAAAACTGGATGTTTGTGTGGATGCGGGGCTGTAGCCTTCATGGAGGGAGCATTGCATTTCCTGCTCCTGGGGCGTGAGTCAACTTGCCTGTGAAAAAAAGGCAAGGGGAAAGCCTTAAAGGGAACTGCTTATTCCTGAGTTCCTTTTCAGTTGCTCACAGCTTTTCTTTCCCTGTCAGTTCCCTGCAGTGTTTATTTCTCTTTGCTCTCCTTACCCAGTGACACTCAGGGGTCCCTTTTTGAGCTGCCCTGTTTTTTTGTCGCCTTAGGGCTGGGGGAGCTGAGGTGTGGGTTTCCAGCTCTGCTCTTGCTCTGTCTCAGGAAGTGCCTCTCCCCGCCCAAGCTGTGGATCTGGGGCAAGCTGCTCCGTTTTCAGTGCTTTAGAGTTATCCTCTTGGAATTTGCTTTCAAAATAGCTTTTTTTAGTTAGTTTTTTTTTTAATTTAAAAATAGAATGGCAAGCCTCTGTGATTTTTCTGCTCCCTGTTTAGTAGGATCCTAACGGCAGTGTTAGCCAGGCAGGAGCGGGGCAGCTCAGGAATTTGTCCCTCCCCGCAGAGAGCTGCCAACAAGATGACGCGTTCTAAACTTAGCCAGCCAAGACAGCCTGCGGCGCAGGGTTGTTGGAGAGGTGGAGAAGGACCTTTCCGCAGGCAAAGCCAGGCGTGGTCCTGGCCTGTTGCAGTATGAAAACAGGGCTGTCCCTGTGGGTCCGAGCTGGAGTGCCACTGCCCGGGCTCCAGCAGCAGCACTTTCACGGTGTACCTAGCCCTGAGGAAGCAGGATCTCGTGAACAGCACTTACCACCTCTGAGACCTTGTAATCCTTGATCCCATCCTCCTTCAGCCGCCTCCTCCCCAGAGCAGTCCCAGCTCCTTTAGTCCCTCATAACAAGGCTCCCAGCATTTAAGTTGCTCATTTCTGTGTCTTTTCAAATTCTGCTGTGACCTTCTGAGGAGGTGCAGAGCACACCGCCACAGAGTACTTGAAGTGTGGATGTGCCTAGATTTTATAGACCGGTTCCCAACACTCTTCCTGGTGATCCCCAGCACTTTATTGCCTTGCTTTCACCACTGTTATACATTGCATGGAAAATTTCAGAGAGCTGTCAGCCACAACTCCAAGCTCTTCTTACTGTTGTGACTGTCAGTTCCAAATTCAGCATTGCGTAGGCACGCTTCAGATGATTTTTTCCGTAGATTACTATGGTAAAACATGTACCACGATGTTTGCTTTCCAGTTTTGCTGCCCACTCATTAGGTTTAGACTCCAGTATTCAGAGTGCAACTGTGCTTCATGCCCTGGGCTGCACCGATGCACATCCCTAGGCACAGGCTGGCATCTTGGTGGCCTTGTCCTGCTCAGGATAACCCTGGCAGAGACTTTACATGTTTTTCAGCCAATGATTTTGGGCTGTTCCTCTCGGATGAAGACCCAAAGAAAGGGATCTGGCTGGAGGCTGGGAAGGCTCTGGACTACTACATGCTTCGCAATGGGGTAAGTATCTCTCCCACGTCCTTCTAGCTGGTGCTTGCCTTGGCTCTGCAGTCACATGTGCCCACAGTGAGGAGACGCTGCAGGTGTCTGCCCTGCTGCCTTGCATCATGCCTAGGTGTACCCCATGTCGCCTCCTCAATCACACTGGGGAGATGGGAGGTGTTGGCACAGTGGTGGGATGTGGGCATACTGCGCTGGTGCCACTGCTGGGAGCTGTGCTTCGCTTTGCCCACAGGACACCATGGAGTATAAGAAGAAGCAGCGGCCCCTGAAGATCCGCATGCTGGATGGGACAGTGAAAACGGTGATGGTGGATGACTCCAAAACAGTCACGGACATGCTCATGACAATCTGTGCCCGAATCGGTGAGAGGAGGCGGCAGTAACAGGGAGGAAGGGAGAGATGGCAGCATTTAGTGGGGGGTACCAGGGGAGCGGCAGCAGCTCTGTGGTGGATGGCCCGGGAGCGGAGATGGCCAAGGGGTGCATGATGCTGGGGAGGGGACACTGCACCCCTGTGTTGCTCCAGGCTCTGTATTTGGCAGCAGTGTGCTGAGCTTGGTCCTCTGTGCTCCTGCAGGCATCACCAACTATGATGAGTACTCACTTGTTCGTGAGATTATGGAAGAGAAGAAGGAGGAGGTTACTGGCACCCTCAAGAAGGACAAGACCCTGCTGAGAGACGAGAAGAAGATGGAGAAGCTCAAGCAGAAGTTGCACACAGATGATGAGTGTAGGTGCCATCAGGTGCTGGGGTTGGGGTCAGCCCAGGCTGAGGGCAGCAGGGAGGGGAGCAAGGTTCCCTGCAAGAGGAAGAGCTGACACAAGGAAGCAGAGGTGATAGTGGAGAGCACTGTGACAAGGGACTGCATGTCCACACTCCCTGGAGTCTCTCCTGTCTGGAGACCCAGGGCAGAGGGGTGAGAGCTGGAATGCACCAGATGGACATCCATTTCTTACTCCACATGAGCAGCCCGGGGGCTGGTACCAGCCCTGCCTGGGTGCCTGTCCCTGCTCATGCCCTGGCATTGCCTGCAGTGAATTGGCTGGACCACGGCCGGACCCTGCGTGAGCAAGGCATTGATGACAATGAAACACTGCTGCTGCGGCGCAAGTTCTTCTACTCTGACCAGAATGTGGACTCACGAGATCCTGTGCAGCTCAACCTGCTCTACGTGCAGGTACAGCTCCCCAGAGTGCCTGGCTCTGCTGCCCTGTGCCAGCCCCCTGCCAGGGCTGGTGGCCAAGGTTTTGGCCAGGAGCCACCACAGGAGGCACTGTAGGATGCCCAGTTACCTCCTGGGTAAGAGCCCACACTGGCAGTCGCAGGCCTGCCCTCTGCATACTCCAGGGCTCCCCAGGGTCTCCTGTGTCTCCTCTGCTTGGTAGGAACCATCCTGAAGTCCTGCTGCTGTTCCTTCCCCAGGCATGGTGATGACCTCTGTAGGGAACAGCTTGCCCCTAGATTCTCCTCTTTTTCATGGCCACTTTTCTGTCTGGAAAACAGGTTCTGCCCGGTGTGTAGGGAAGCAGTGGCAGGGCTGTATGGCTGCCCAGCCCACCATGGTGTCTTCTCTTCCCACATAGGCTCGTGACGACATCCTTAATGGTTCCCACCCTGTCTCCTTTGACAAAGCCTGCGAGTTTGCTGGTTACCAGTGCCAGATCCAGTTCGGGCCGCACAATGAACAGAAGCACAAGCCAGGCTTTCTGGAGTGAGTCTCCTGCAGAGCCCCAGGTGGCTCAAGCACCTTGGCAGCACCCAGTGCTGTGCTGGCACACAATGCTTGGGGATGCAGATGTCTTTGGAATGATCCCTCTCCTTGCTGCAGCACAGTGCCCAAGCGTGGAGATCCACGCCGGCTGCAAGGGGTGCCTTCCCCCAATCCTTCTCCCTCTGGCACCCCCAAGGACATGCAGCCAGCTCTGATGGTGGGGATCCCAGCCCACTGTACAGTATCCTCTGATGCCATGTGAGGGGCTGCATCCTCGGCACCTCCACCCCACTCTCAGCAGGGCAGCTCCTGGTGCAGCTTTCATTACTGCAGCAACCTCTCCCACATCCTTCCTGCTCCCAAAAACTCCGAGTCCGTGCCCTGGCAGGGGTTTGTCTGAGGCTCTGGGTTGGGCTGCTTTGTAGCTGAAGACAAACGCTGGCTTCGGGCACTGTTGCTAACAGCTGGCTTGGCTGTCTCTTGGCAGACTCAAGGACTTCCTGCCCAAGGAGTACATCAAGCAGAAAGGGGAGCGTAAGATCTTCATGGTAAGTGCAGGGGAGGGTGCTGAGACCTGGGCTTTTTGTTCCTCCTCACCAAAGGCTGAGGATGCTCTTATTTTGGAGGCAACATGTAGCAGCTTGGTGGGTGAGAAACAGGAGCAGGAAGCTGTAGGTGGGCAGACAAGGCAGCTCCTGAGGTCCCAGAGGTCAGAGGGATGCCAGTGGGACAAGGAGAGCCTGGAAGTGCTGTGACAGGACGATAGTGGCATAGCCAGGGGACCATGGCGCTAGAGTGATGTTCTCTCTTTGCTGTCTCAGGCCCACAAGAACTGCGGAAACATGAGTGAGATTGAAGCCAAAGTTCGCTACGTGAAACTCGCCCGTTCCCTCAAGACCTATGGGGTCTCCTTCTTCCTGGTCAAGGTAAACTAGCAGTTCCCCTGGCCAAAATTCCCCTTCTCCAGCATCTTTCCATCTGTTGTGTCTCCATCCAGCTGCTGCCCCTCAACCCACATTGCTCCAGTTTTCCATGTGTTCCCACTGTTCACCTGTCCTTCTTGACTTTCCATGTGTGCTGCCTTCCCACTTCTTGCTTTTCTCCTGTTGTTTCAAGCCCTGCGTCATGGTTGTCACCACCTGAAAGCGTTACCTTGGGAGTATTTGATAGGCAAGGGAGACTTTAAAGGTCTCTGCCTGGAAGGATCCATCCTGGGGCAGCCAACAACCTTTCTGTTGTGGTCCGTAGGAGAAGATGAAGGGGAAGAACAAGCTGGTGCCACGGCTGCTGGGGATCACCAAGGAGTGTGTGATGCGTGTGGATGAGAAGACCAAGGAAGTGATTCAGGAGTGGAGCCTGACTAACATCAAGCGTTGGGCAGCCTCGCCCAAGAGCTTCACCCTGGTAGGGAAAGCCCTGGTCTTCCAACTCCTCTCCCCTGCAGTGTGCCCGTGTGGGGCTACTCTCATGCCAGCCCCTCTCTTGGGTATTGCCTCGTGGTGGAACAGCCTTGCCCTCCTCTGGTGCCTCTCCCAGCTCTTGTTTTGGAGGCTAGTGCCTGGGTGCTTAGCGCATACCAGAGGGGCTCAGGATGGCCGCCAGTGCTCTGCTCTGGTGCTACCCTGTACCATGCTGTTACAGGATTTTGGAGATTACCAGGATGGTTACTACTCGGTGCAGACAACGGAGGGGGAGCAGATTGCTCAGCTGATTGCCGGCTACATTGACATCATCCTCAAAAAGGTGAGAGAGTGCTGGGAAGAGTAGCCGGGTGCTGATAACCGTCTCTTCTCCAGAGAGGGGTGCAGGGTGCCCCCTTCCAGCTGCCTCCAGACAGCCATTGGCACGTGGTGCTGCTGGGGGGGACCCAGTCGCCCTGGTACGGTGCCTGCACTGCAAAAGGAGGGGAAGGCTGGGAGGTGTGTGCTGGCTGACAGGTTTTCTCTTTCCCTCTGCAGAAAAAGAGCAAAGATCACTTTGGACTGGAGGGGGATGAGGAGTCCACCATGCTGGAAGACTCCGTGTCTCCAAAGAAGTAAGTCCTCTAGGAGCAAGTTAGCTGCCAGCCAGAAGTTGAGTAGAGAGCTGGCTGCATCCAGCATGTCTGGAGGAAGAGCTGCCAATCCTTCAGCAGCAGCACTCCTGCAGAGCCTGGTGCAGGGGCCGTAGGCATCCTTTGACCAGGTATTTCTCCCTGTTTCAGGTCGACCGTCTTGCAGCAGCAGTTTAACCGTGTAGGCAAGGCAGAGCTGGGCTCAGTGGCCCTGCCAGCCATCATGCGGACAGGGGCTGGAGGGCCAGAAAACTTCCAGGTGGGCACGATGCCACAGCCTCAGCTGCAAATCACCAGTGGCCAGATGCACCGAGGGCACATGCCTCCTCTGGTAAGCTCTCCCTGTGCCCACCGTAGGGCACAAACTCTGAGAGATGCCCACTGGGCTCGTGTAGACCCATCCATTTGGGTCTGTGGCCAGGCATTGGCTTGCTGAGCTGGCATCCTCCCACACCTGCTCTGGAAACTTGAGGTACAGCCTGGCATTATCCCCTGGCCAGTGGCCGCAGCATCTCCTTCAGGCTGAGCTGCCTCAAGCTGCTGTGCCTGGCCAGCCCAACCAGTGCTGTGGTTTGCAGCAGAGCCCTGTGACTGCCTTTGGTGCCCCCCATGTCATCTGCAGCTGGAGAATCGCTTGGAAAAGGCCATGAGGAGGCTGTTCTCTTTGGCCCCGCTCAGCCTTCTGTGGGGTTTGGTGTAAAAGTCTTGTGAGGTCCCACTGTATCCATCTTATGCTTCCCAAGAGCTGGTTGACTGTGACACTGACTTGTATTCATGGTGACGTTTCCCAGTGGGAGGTGCAGAGGGGACACCCCCTTTTTGCTAGCTACACCCCACTTTGTGGAAGTGCCTACCTAGAGCATTGTTATCAACGGCACGTTACACCACATTGCAGGGAGGCATGTGAGCTGAATATTTAAGCCTAGATTTCAAGCTCCCAGCATGCCTCAATCTGTCCCTCTGTCGCAGACTTCGGCCCAGCAGGCCCTGACTGGCACCATCAACTCCAGCATGCAGGCTGTGCATGCAGCCCAGGCTACCCTGGATGACTTCGAGACCTTGCCGCCCCTCGGGCAGGATGCTGTGAGTGCTGTGTGAAGAAGGGGTGCTGGGGGGGACCTCACTGGGAGGTTACTGGCTGGGCTGGTTGAAGCTGGCTGTGCTCACAGGAGAGGTATCAGCAGCTCATGGGGACATCTGCTGCCCGCAATGAGGTGGGGTTGTATCCAGCTCTGTGGGCAGGAGCAGAAAGGATTCTTTGTCACATCACTTGGTGAGGGTGGGCTGGGGAGTTTTGAGTGGTCACAGCTCTTCCCTCCTTCTTCCTTGTCTCCTCTCTCCTGTACCTCTCTTGTGTGAGCATGGGTGCAGCTTCCCACCATCTCCACCACCATCTCCTGACCCTGTTCTCCCCGTTTCAGGCATCCAAAGCTTGGCGCAAAAACAAGATGGATGAGTCGAAGCATGAGATTCACTCCCAAGTGGATGCTATCACTGCTGGCACAGCCTCAGTGGTCAACCTCACTGCAGGTACATGGAGGGCTGAAGAAAAGAGGTGTCCCATCTCTGGAGAAGGCTTGTTCTCTCTTGTCTGGCTGAAGGTCGCATCTCCTGCCTTCCATCAGGAGGAGCCAGCCTACCTTAGCTAGAGCTAAATCAACCCTGACTGCTGCTAATGTACTGGTAGAGCCAGCCACGCCCTTGCAGCTTGCCTGGCCTTTAGATGCCCCAGCATCCCTGCCTGTGCCCAGCCCAGTCCTTCCTCCCAGTCCCTGGCTGACCCACCATCCTCTGAACCAGGAGTGTGTTGTCCAGTCCCTGCTAAAGCTTTGGGCACAGCCATGGCACAGTGCAGCTCTACTTCACCAGGTTCTCTTGCCCAAACTCAGCTGATGTGACCCTTTCAGGCTTAGGAGCCGGGGGTCTCTCCCTGACTGCCAGGAAGGAGGACGACATACATCAGTGACAGGCGCAGGGATGCTCTTTAAGCATCACTTGAACCGTGTCCCATCCTGACTCATCTCCTTCCTGTGCAGGGGATCCAGCAGACACGGACTACACCGCCGTGGGCTGTGCTGTCACCACCATCTCTTCCAACCTGACGGAGATGTCCAAGGGCGTGAAGTTGCTGGCTGCGCTGATGGAGGACGAGGGAGGGAATGGGCGGCAGCTCCTGCAGGCAGCCAAGAACCTGGCAAGCGCTGTCTCGGACCTGCTGAAAACAGCACAGCCTGCTAGTGCTGAGGTGGGGAGCAGGAGGGGCCATGGGGCTGAGAGGAGGGCGGAAGCCAAGGGGAACCGTTGAGTGGGTTTTTAAGGCTTTCTCATGAGCTTAGTGTTGCCTTTGCCTGGTTCCTCACAGCCTCGCCAGAATCTCCTGCAGGCTGCTGGCCTTGTGGGCCAGACCAGCGGGGAGCTGCTGCAGCAGATTGGGGAGAGTGACACGGACCCCCGGTTCCAGGTGAGTGGACCCAGCGGCACCCCGGGACACTCTCTCCCTGAAACTGTCGGCCTTTGCACAGCATTGGCAGGAGGGCTCTGGGCTGCAGCTTGGCTGGTGCCCAGCGGTGACTTTGCTGAGGAAGGGGACAGGCCATTGTCCATCTCTGTCCCTAGAGCTGCTTTGATATAACCCTCTTATCTTGTGGATTCCTATGTAGATCCCAGAAAGCCGGCGTGCTTGGATCCTGCCTGCCTCTGACCCAAAGACGGTAAAAGGGGGCTGTAGGCATGGCTTGGTGGTCCTTGCCCTCCCTGATGTGAGGGGTGCTCCTCTGGGGACAATCAGCTGAACTCTTTGGAGAAGGGCTCTTCTCAAAAATCTGCTTTTCTGGTGATTGGTTCTCAGAAGTCCATGCACTCGGGTTGCGGCCTGGGCAAGCGCTGCCCTGGGAGTCCTTCCCTGCAGCTGCCTTGGCTCCTGCCTGCAGCTCCCTGCCTGTGGGAGCTGCCTGCCTGCCCCCCTTGGAGACCCAGGGTGGCTGGAGCCTTGTGGGATGGTGTATTTTGACTGAGCTGAGTTCCAGCTGGCTTGCTTTCCCACAGCTACTTGTTTCAGCACAAGGGAGGTAGCACACCGTGCTGCAGAGGAGGATCGAGCAGAAAAGCTAGCACCAGAGCAGAGGGCCATGCATGGCCAGGCAGCAGTGCCAGGAAAGGGCAGCCCCAAGGGGTGGATTTAGGAGCTGGAGGACAATTTGCACACCTGTGGCGGGATGCTCTGCCCTGCAGCTGCCAGACCCGAGTGTATCTGCTTCCCTCCTTGGGCTCAGATGCTGCAGTCTGGTGACTGGAGATGGGTGCATGCGGTCTCCAGTCTCTCCTCCTGTCTGGAAAGGTGGTGGATTACAGTGGGAGTAGTCTTGGCTTGCAGGAGGTGAGGGGATGCTGTGACATCTTTGGCTTGGTGGCCGGAGGCTTAGCTGTTGTGGGGTGTGGGGCCACTCACTGTGAGCACACACACGGCAGGAGGATTGCAGGTGCAGCAGGCAGGGAGTGCTGCCCTGCATCCCAAGGCCTTTGCCCCAAGCATTTGCAGTCTAGGATTGGCACTGCCAGTTCTCAGCAGCAGTGTACTGTGGGGACTAATCCTGATGTCTGCAGTGTGCCATCAGGTCTGGTGCCCTGTGGGGAAGCTGTTGGCTGTGTACTGGTTGCTGCCTGTTGCGTGCTGGCAGGGCGGCCCCTGTGCCTTCCCTGCTGCCCCTGGGGGAGAGGAGGCTTGTTTCTGTGTCATACCCCTTGTTGCGGTTTAACCCCAGCCAACAACTGAGGCCCGTATAGCCACACACTTACTCCACACTCCCGGTGGGATGGGAGAGAGAATCAGAAAAGTAAAAGTGAGAGAACGTGTGGGCTGAGATACAGACAGTTTAATAGGTAAAGCAAAAGCTGTGCAGTCAAGCAAAGCAAACCCAGGAATTCATTCACTCCTTCCCATGAGCAGGCAGGTGTTCAGGACTCCATCATGCTAAACAGTTACTTGGGAAGACAAACACCATCAGTCCAAACGTCCCCCCCCTTCTTTCTTGTTCCCCCAGCTTTATGTGCTGAGCATGATGCCATATGGTGTGGTGTAGCCCTTTGGTCAGTTGGGGTCTGCTGTCCCAGCTGTGTGCCCCCCACACCTTCTTGTGCACCCCCAGCCCACTCACTGGTGGGGTGGTGTGAGGAGCAGAAAAGGCCTTGATTCTGTGCCAGCACTGCTCAGCAGTAACAAAAACATCCCTGTTGTTGTCAGTTCTGTTTTCAGCACAAATCCAAAACACAGCCCCATACCAACTACTCTGAAGAAAATTAACTCTACCCCAGCCAAAACCAGCACACTGCCATTTGGTCGGAGGGGTTTGTCATTTTTTTGCCATTTGGCTTTGCATGGGGTGCAAAGCTGGGCTGTGCCAGCAGAGTCTTGCAGCAGGTTGTCACTGGGGTACAATCAGGGCCTTGGCACAGGTTGTTTGCTGGGGAGTGGGCAGTGAGCAGGTCGTGGGTGTTGGGGTGATGCTGAACATTGCCCAAGCTGCTCTTGGCAGTGTTCGTGGCAGCGCAGGCTGTGTCTCAAGGCAGGTTACAGCCTCACCACTAGCTGCACTACACACTGTGTATGGGGTCAAGGTGTTGCCAGCCATTCTGTTCTGTGCTGCCGGTGCTGGGCCAGAGTGGATGAAAGGCCCCCCGAGAGCTCACGTTTCCCCACTGAATATTTCACGAGAGCCCTGCAGGCGGCTGCCAGTGCTCCTGACACTGTGGCTCCTGCACTGACCCTCTCCATCCCCCTCAGGACATGCTCATGCAGCTGGCGAAGGCAGTGGCCAGCGCTGCTGCTGCGCTGGTGCTCAAAGCCAAGAACGTGGCTCAGAAAACAGAGGACTCTGCGCTGCAGACGCAGGTGATCGCAGCTGCCACCCAGTGCGCCCTCTCCACCTCCCAGCTGGTGGCCTGCACCAAGGTAAGCTGCAAGGTTAACCCTTGCCTCAGCATGGCTGCAAGCATCACCTCGCTGGTGGCAGCTCCACAGTGGGTTCGTAGGTGTGCCAGGATCACACATCCTCAGGACATTAGGGGTCTGGCACCAGAAGCGTGGGCTGCCTCAGGGTGGGGTCCCTGCCACTGTGTCCAAGCACTGAATATCTTCTTTGGAGGGGCACCAGTTGGGGACAGCTGTCCCTGCACAGCTCCTACAAGGAACCCACCACCACGCTCGCTGCCCACCCTTTCTCCTCCTCTCCAGGTAGTGGCTCCCACAATCAGCTCCCCAGTCTGCCAGGAACAGCTGATTGAGGCTGGCAAGTTGGTGGCTAAGTCGGCAGAGGGCTGCGTGGAGGCTTCCAAGGCAGCCACCAACGATGACCAGCTCCTGAAGCAGGTGGGGGTGGCAGCCACAGCCGTCACCCAGGCCCTGAATGACCTGCTGCAGCACATCAAGCAGCACGCCTTGGGTGGGCAGCCCATCGGGCGCTACGACCAGGCCACCGACACCATCCTCAACGTCACTGAGAACATATTCAGCTCTATGGGCGATGCTGGTGAGAGCAGCTGATGGCACCTGGGGCAGAGCACAGTGGATGGGGAAGTATCGAGAAGCCCATGGGACTTGCTAACAGACCACCCTTCCTTTCTGTCCCAGGGGAAATGGTGCGGCAGGCTCGTATTCTGGCCCAGGCCACCTCTGATCTCGTCAATGCCATCAAAGCTGATGCAGAGGGAGAGACAGACCTGGAGAACTCACGCAAGCTGCTGAGTGCAGCCAAGATCCTGGCTGACGCCACCGCCAAGATGGTGGAGGCTGCAAAGGTCAGTGGCATTGGGGAGGATGGATGCTGGCTTTGGCCCGCAGTCCCATCTGACACCGTCGGTTTGGTGCTGCGGAGGGGGCAAGCAGCCCTTGGGTGGGGGAGCAGTTCCCAGAACAAGGTCCTGCACTGAGCTGGGGACCTGTGGAATGGGGTGGGGCTCCTCCTGGAGATGTGGCTGGCAGCAGAGGAGCTGTTCATTCTGCTGCTGCTGAGCCCTCCCAGAGAGGCTTTGGGCATCTCTCTGGCACTGCAGGCAGTGAGGCTGCCTGGGGGAGCTCTGCAGTGTTAGGCCAAAGCACAGCTGCTGCTTCAGGACGACAAGGGATGCGGTGGCCCCTGCAAGGTGTGATGTTTCCTATTTCTCCAGGGAGCTGCAGCCCACCCGGACAGCGAGGAGCAGCAGCAGCGACTGCGTGAGGCAGCAGAGGGGCTCCGCATGGCGACCAATGCTGCAGCCCAGAACGCCATCAAAAAGAAGCTTGTGCACAAGCTGGAGGTGAGACAGAGGGCAAGCAGGTATGGTCAGCGAGCAAGACCTGGCCGGGAGCCCCTGCATCCCTGCACTTTTCAAAGGGATAAAGCCCTTTTCATGTACAGGATCCCTGCTGGATCTCAGAGACCCTCCCCACTGCTCCCTTGCCTTGTGCACACCATGTCACTTTGGGATGCCAGGCACTGAGGGTGCTGAGGATGATCTGGTGTCACAGGCAGAGGCACAGGAGGAGAATTTTAGGGGGAGCTGGGCCCCAGAGCATGGCAGGGTGGCTCAGAACAGGCTGCCCTGCTGCCAGTGCTAACTCATGCCTCCCTCCACCAGCATGCAGCCAAGCAAGCTGCTGCCTCTGCCACCCAGACCATCGCCGCTGCGCAGCATGCTGCTTCCTCCAACAAGAACCCTGCCGCGCAGCAGCAGCTGGTACAGAGCTGCAAGGTAAGGACCCGGGCCTTATCCTGGCGTCTCCTGCACCTTCTCTCCCCATTCCTTCTCCCTTTAGCTGCGCTGGGGTTCCATGCTCAGCTGCAGTGGGCAGGCAGGACCTTGGGGGTCCTCATGCAGCTCCCCCAGGAGCCAATTTTTTGGTCACTGCTCCTGGATTAGATCTGTATCCTCCCAGCCAAGCCTCTCCAGTAACCCTCCTCTCTGGCAGGTGGTGGCAGACCAGATCCCAATGCTGGTGCAGGGTGTACGAGGAAGCCAGTCCCAGCCAGACAGCCCCAGTGCCCAGCTGGCTCTCATTGCTGCCAGTCAGAACTTCCTGCAGGTACCTGTGCTCCCCATGGAGCCTCCTATGCCGTCTCTGGCATTAACAGCTTTCCTACCAAGCCTGGCCCACCTAAGATACCTGCTGCACATGGTCAGCAGAGAGATGCTGTGTGTTTGTCCCCTTCTCACAGCTTTTTCTTTTTGTCCGGCAGCCTGGTGGGAAGATGGTAGCTGCAGCCAAGGCTACTGTCCCCACCATCACAGACCAAGCCTCCGCGATGCAACTCAGCCAGTGTGCCAAGAACTTGGCTGCAGCTCTGGCTGAGCTCCGCACGGCTGCCCAGAAGGTGAGAGTCTGGGTCCCATCCCACAGCAGGACCCTGGCTACACAGGGCAGGGTGGGGACAGTGTGGATGGCCCGGTGGCAGGTCATCATCTCTGCCGCAGCAGGGTGGGCTCAGCAGTCACCTCACTCACTTTCCCTTCTCCCCCATCGCAGGCTCAGGAAGCATGTGGACCCCTGGAGATAGACTCTGCGCTGAGTCTGGTGCAGAGCCTGGAGAGGGACTTGCAGGAAGCCAAGGCAGCTGCTCGCGATGGCAAGCTCAAGCCTCTGCCAGGAGAGACGGTGAGGGCACAGGGAAGGGCAGCGCGGAGTGATGCGGGGTGGGCACTGGGGTGGGGGACCCACCAGGGTGGAAACTGGAGGTGCAGACCCACAGCATGTCCCCACTTATCCTCCCACAGATGGAGAAGTGTGCCCAGGACCTGGGGAACAGCACAAAAGCTGTCAGCTCTGCCATCGCTCACCTCCTGGGAGAGGTGGCCCAGGGCAACGAGAACTACACAGGTACTGGCATCCGTGCTGGGGCTGGGGGCGGGGAGGGGCACACTGGCAGACACTAACCTCTCCATCCCCCCAGGGATCGCAGCTCGAGAGGTGGCCCAGGCCCTGCGCTCACTCAGCCAGGCTGCCCGTGGCGTGGCAGCCAGCACCCCAGACCCGCAGGTGCAGAGTGCCATGCTGGAGTGTGCCAGCGACGTCATGGATAAAGCCAACAACCTCATTGAGGAGGCGAGGAAAGCAGTGGCCAAGCCTGGTGACCCAGAGAGCCAACAGCGCCTGGCCCAGGTAGGGGGAGCGGGGACCCCAGTGCCCCCAGCCAACCCACGGGAAGGGCATGGGGCTGGCTGGGGGATGATGACCATTCTTTGCTTCTCCACAGGTGGCCAAGGCAGTGTCACAGGCCCTGAGTCGCTGTGTCAACTGCCTGCCAGGACAGCGGGACGTGGATGCTGCCATCCGCATGGTGGGAGAGGCCAGCAAGAGGCTGCTCGCAGATTCGGTGAGCTGAGCGGGGACGGGAGTGGAAGAGGGAAGCCTTGTAGGGCTGCGAGCCAGTCCATCCACAGCATGTTCCTCTGTACTGTATCCCCAAGCATATGCCAGACCTTCATCCTCCATCTCCATCCTCCTTCCTGCCTCTCCTAACCACTTTCCCTGCCTCCAGTTCCCCCCCAGCACCAAGAGCTTCCAGGAGGCACAGAGCCAGCTGAACCGGGCGGCTGCGGGGCTCAACCAGTCCGCCAATGAGCTGGTGCAGGCATCGCGTGGCACCCCTCAAGACCTGGCCAAGTCCTCTGGCAAATTTGGGCAGGACTTCAATGAGTTTCTGCAGGCAGGAGTGGAGATGGCCAGCCAGTCCCCGGTGAGAGCAAATGCCTATTGGGGTATCCTGGGTACAGTGAGAGGTTTGGGCTGCCTGGGAAGGTGGCTAACCATAGGCAGGGTGGCTGGGCAGCAGTGGTTAGGGTGGCTGTGGCCAAAGCAGCTGGTGAGATGGGGTCTGGGGCTGTGCAAAAACACAGCAGCAGGGGGAAAGTGGCTTGGGTTTGTTTAGCAAGCATTTCTGTGTCCTTGCTGTTGGCGGATGAGTTAGATGAAGGGAACCGGTTCAGCTTGAAAACCACCAGAGAAGACCCAGGGTGGGTGTGGAGCTTGGAAACCTGCTACGGGTAACTCTTCTTGACTCCTTGCAGAATAAGGAAGACCAGGCACAAGTGGTATCAAACTTAAAGAGCATCTCCATGTCCTCCAGCAAGCTGCTGCTGGCTGCAAAGGCACTCTCCGCCGACCCCACAGCCCCCAACCTCAAGAATCAGCTGGCAGCAGCAGCACGGTAGGAGGAACTGCTCCATGTGGGCTGTTTGCTCTGGCAGTGGGGTTGGGTGATGGAGCTGCCATTGATCCGTGGGTCTCTCCATTGTCCTTGGCAGGGCTGTGACCGACAGCATTAACCAGCTGATCACCATGTGCACCCAGCAGGCACCGGGCCAGAAGGAATGCGACAATGCCCTGCGGGAGCTGGAGGTGAGAAGCCACATCTTGATGAGGCAGTGGAGGGGTTGAGATGGTGGGGAGAGGGGAGCTGTATGCCACTGCTAGGTGCAGGAAGGAACAAAGAGGGGGGTGCAAGTGGAGGGTGTAGACCTTTCCCTTGGCTGTGACACCTGTGTCCCTACAGACAGTGAAGGAGCTGTTGGAGAACCCCACCCAGACCGTCAATGACATGTCCTACTTCAACTGCCTTGACAGTGTCATGGAGAACTCCAAGGTGAACCTTGAGCTTGGAGTGGAGGTTTGGGGAAGGATGGGGGCATTTGGGAAGGATGTGGAGGCAAAGGGAATGATAGATCCTCCACTGTTGATGAAGCACAGTGAGCTCTGAGCCTGGAAGCACAGTGCATGAGTGGGAGGTGGTTTCTAACTGGTGTGTGGTGTGTTCTGCAGGTGCTGGGCGAATCCATGGCTGGCATCTCGCAGAATGCCAAGAACAGCAAACTGCCTGAGTTCGGCGACTCCATCAGTGCTGCCTCCAAAGCTCTCTGCGGGCTGACAGAGGCAGCTGCCCAGGTGAGACATGCTTGGTCCCAGCCCTGAGCATTACCCCTGCTGTGTAGTTGCCATATGCAACTCTCCCCTGCCCCCCAAAGCCTGGCCTCATGGGATGGTGCCTCCAGCCTCCTCCGCAGCCCATGCCTGTTCTGAGCCTCTCCCCAGTGCATGAGCTCTCACCACTTCTGTTGTGCTCCTAGGCTGCCTACCTCGTGGGGGTCTCAGACCCCAACAGCCAGGCTGGACAGCAGGGCTTGGTAGACCCCACTCAGTTTGCCAGAGCTAACCAAGCTATCCAGATGGCCTGCCAGAACCTGGTGGACCCTGCCTGCACCCAGTCCCAGGTGAGTATGAGCTAGGGCACCATTACAGGCATTTTCCTCCATGAAAAGGAGTGTGGAGCTATTTGGAAGAGCTGTGTCCCAAGAGCTGGCCAAGATTATGGCTTGTGTCTCATCATGCCCCATGAGTTGTACTGGGAACCAGCTGGCAGCTTTGGTGCAATGGTGACAGTCCAGAAGAGGGGCTGTATGGGTGTGCAGGACCTTGGCGATCCTTCTTGGGTCCTGAGAGACCTCTGCTCACTGATGCCCCATGTGGGGCTGGTGGGAAGGGAAAGCTGTGAGGATGGGGAGTCATGGTGGATCCTGCCTCACCCTACTCTTCCCTGCAGGTGCTGTCAGCAGCCACCATCGTAGCAAAGCACACCTCGGCCCTGTGCAACACGTGCCGCTTGGCCTCCTCCCGCACTGCCAACCCTGTGGCCAAGCGCCAGTTCGTCCAGTCGGCCAAGGAGGTGGCCAACAGCACAGCCAACCTGGTGAAGACCATCAAGGTGCAGTCTCCCTGCTGGGGCACTGTGGTGGGGAAGAGATTTGGGGCATGGTGGGGGTTGGATAACTGCTCTGTTCTCTCCACACCAGGCCCTGGATGGCGAGTTCAACGAGGAGAACCGGGAGCGGTGCCGTGCTGCCACTGCCCCTCTCATAGAGGCTGTGGATAACCTGACAGCCTTCGCCTCCAACCCGGAGTTTGCCACCGTTCCTGCCCAAATCAGCCCAGAGGTGGGATGTCGCAGGGGAAGGGAGGATGTGACCTGGCTGTGATGGGGGCTGCTGAAGGGTTGGGAGGACCTGTGCTTCCTCCTCAGCTTGGGATGGAGCCCCAGTGCAGGGCTGGTGCCTTGGCAGGGTGTGATGGGAAGGTGGCAGCAAGCCTGGGGCTTCGAGGGGCTGCTCTGAGGTGATGGTTGTGGGAGTGGGGTAACTTCCCAGGCACAGTCCCTCACATGCAGCACTGATCCATTGTCTCCTCGCACAGGGCCGCAGAGCCATGGAGCCCATCGTCTCTTCGGCCAAGACCATGCTGGAGAGCTCTGCTGGCCTCATCCAGACAGCTCGCTCTCTGGCCGTCAACCCCAAGGACCCACCGCAGTGGTCGGTGCTGGCTGGCCACTCTCGCACTGTCTCGGACTCCATCAAGAAGCTGATCACCAACATGAGGTGAGGCAAGTCCTGCCCATTTGGCCGTGGCCCTGCCCCTGCTGGCAGGTACCCCTGCTCTGAGTGAGCACCCCTGAGGATGTTTGAGCTCATCTTCTTCCTGGCTGCTGCTGGTGGAGGGAGGCAAGGGATGGTTTGGAAGATGCTGTCCCTCTTGTTCTGCACGGGAGCTGCTCCTCCGGCCCTGGCATGCCCAGTCTCTATGATGCTGGGTTGCCCCAAAGCCAAGGCTGGGGCGAAGGGGTGGTGTAGCACCAGCCAGCACTGCAGTGATCTGTCTGTCATGCAGGGACAAAGCTCCAGGACAGCGGGAGTGTGATGAGGCCATCGATGTCCTGAACAGATGTATGCGGGAGGTGGACCAGGCCTCCCTTGCTGCCATCAGCCAGCAGCTGGCTCCCCGAGAAGATATCTCCCAGGAGGTGGGTCAGGGAAGTGCTGCTGCAAGTTTAAGAGGGGCAGGCGTCCTTCCCCCAGCTCCCACCAGCACATGGTGATCTGACCCCTGCTGCAGCCTCACACAATGCCCTTTTTTCGCACCAGGCTTTGCACAACCAGATGATCACAGCTGTCCAGGAGATCAACAACCTGATTGAGCCTGTGGCCAGCGCGGCACGGGCCGAGGCCTCGCAGCTGGGGCACAAGGTAACATGGGGATGGGAGTTGCTGACGAGGCGCTCAGAGCACGTGGAAGAGCTCACAGTGGGAGGACAGGCGCAAGGCAGCCAGGGATGGAAGCTGCTGGTGCTGATTCCACTCTTCCCTAGGTGTCCCAGATGGCTCAGTACTTTGAGCCGCTCATTATGGCGGCTGTTGGTGCTGCCTCCAAGACACCCAACCACCAGCAACAGATGAACCTCCTGGACCAGACCAAAACACTGGCTGAGTCCGCCTTGCAGATGCTGTACACGGCCAAGGAGGCTGGTGGGAACCCCAAGGTGAGCAGGAGGGGCACACGTCAGTGTTGTGCTCCTCTTCACATGTGGTGGCTGCATGATACACATGCGCGTGCCAGACTCAGAAACCTGGGGTAAGTGTGCAGCATCCCTGTCACAAGGCGAGTCACTGCCCACTTCTCCTCACTCTGGCTTATCCTTGCAGCAAGCTGCCCACACCCAGGAGGCTCTGGAGGAGGCTGTGCAGATGATGAAGGAGGCAGTGGAAGACCTGACCACCACCCTGAATGAAGCAGCCAGCGCTGCAGGTGTTGTGGGGGGCATGGTGGACTCCATCACCCAGGCCATCAACCAGGTGAGGAGAGTGTGGAGAGGACCTGGCCAGAGCTGGGGGTGGGAGAGAGGAAGCGTCAGGGTCAAACCCTACAATGTCTTTGGGCTGGAGCTGGAGCTAGTGTCTCCTGATGGTCTCTTGCAGCTGGACGAGGGGCCGATGGGTGAGCCAGAGGGGAGCTTTGTGGACTACCAGACCACGATGGTGAAGACAGCCAAGGCGATTGCAGTGACTGTGCAGGAGATGGTGGGTGCAAGCAAGCCTGTCACTGCAGAAAGCACTGCCTCCCACCCAGGGAGGGTAACCGCCCTCCTTCCTTGCTCATCCCAGCACAGAGCCCCTCCAACTCCTTCTCTTCCTCCATTGGCAGGTCACCAAATCCACCACCAACCCAGATGAGCTGGGCATACTGGCCAACCAGCTCACCAATGACTATGGGCAGCTGGCGCAAGAGGCCAAGCCGGCTGCCCTTACCGCCGAGAACGAGGAGGTGCGAGCGTGGGGGAGAGTGCTGGAGTGTGCTGTGGGGCAGAGCACAGTCCGCTGGGGTGTGAGTGCAGAGGATGGGGGTACTTGAACTTCCTGTCAGAGCTGGAGACAGGCAACATTCACGCCTCCCTTGCAACATGGTGTGGAAACGTGGAGCAAAGCCATGTTGCCTTTTTCCCCCTCCTCAGTCGGGAGGATTGGGAGAGAGGAGCTGGGTGAGGGTGGGTGGTGTTTCCCAGCGGGTATCACAGATGCAGGGCTTAGTTCTCTGCTGTCTCTCATGCACATGTTCACCTCCAGATCGGCTCCCACATCAAGCGTCGGGTGCAGGAGCTAGGTCACGGCTGTGCTGCCCTGGTCACCAAGGCTGGAGCCCTGCAGTGCAGCCCCAACGATGCCTACACAAAGAAAGAGCTGATAGAGAGTGCGCGCAAGGTTTCTGAGAAGGTAAGCAGTCCAGACAAGAGGGGTAACGGTGTGGTGAGGTGGGAGGGATGGTGGATTGAGCCAAGTGACCTTGGAGCTGCCATGCTAGGTTCTCCCCTGGTCCTTTTGGGCTCTGCTGGCTCTCTCAGCCATGCTCACCCTGCCCAGCTGACAAGGTGGAGGATGGATCCCCCTCTCCAGGCACTGTAACAGCAGCTGCTGTGATGGGTGAGTGTGATGTCCAGGTGCTGCCTGCCAATGCCCTGATGATGGCCTGCCCAGGGCTCTCCAAAGCAGCTCTTGCAGTGATGGGCATAGCATTTGCTGCATCTCCAGCCAAACTTGCAGCTCCTGCTGGGTGATCGGTCTCCTCCTCACCTTTTGCTAGCATAGTGGAAAGCGTCCTGTCCATCAGTCAATCTAAAGAGCATGCTTTTGAATAACAGATGAAAACATGGCTAAAAGCTCTAGTCAATAAGGGTAGAGCAGCAGTGCTTGTAAGCAAAATCACCAAAGGAAAACGCTTGTTCATGGTGCCTGGCACATGCCTGCATCCTCAGGACTCCCGCAGGTCACAGAATCACAGTCATAGAATAGCCTTGGTTGGAAGAGACAAGATCATCAAGTCCAACCATTAACCTAACACTGCCAATTCCCCACTAAACCAGGGAGGTGATTGTCCCCCTGTACTCAGTGCTGGTGAGGCCACACCTTGAATACTGTGTTCAGTTTTGGGTCCCTCACTAGAGGAAGGACACTGAGCTGCTGGAGCATGTCCAGAGAAGGGCAACAGAGCTGGTGAAGGGTCTGGAGCACAAGTCTGATGAGGAGCGGCTGAGGGAACTGGAGGTGTTTAGTCTGGAGAAGAGGAGGCTGAGGGGAGACCTCATTGCTCTCTACAGCTACCTGAAAGGAGGGGGTAGTCAGGAGGGGGTCAGTCTCTTCTCCTGGGATTGCTTTCCATATGAGTGCTTGCCCAAGTACAGAAATTGAGTTTAGCAGCTAAAGAACGAATGAGTTGTGATGTTCTGAAGCCCATATGCAAACCTTATTAATTTGGAAACTACCAGAGTCCAATATCTGCTGGACTCCCATATATGATAGCTGTAAGGTAAAAATAAATAACTGGAAGCTAAGAAGGGGTGTCCAGACCACACGATTTCCAGTTTCTCTCCTTGGTATGGAGTGGCTCCCTCCTGGGAGGTGTTGGAGAAGATGTGTGCAGTGGGGGTTGCCAGAACCTGCTCTGCTCCCCCAGTCACCCTACTCATACCCCACAGGTGTCTCACGTGCTGGCAGCTCTTCAGGCTGGGAACCGTGGGACACAAGCCTGTATCACAGCAGCCAGCGCTGTCTCCGGCATCATTGCTGACCTCGACACCACCATCATGTTTGCCACAGCAGGAACCCTCAACCGGGAGAACTCGGAGACCTTCGCTGACCACAGGTACCCAGGCGTCACATCCAGCCTTTGCTCAGCCAGAGACTGGGGGTTCAGGCACTGTCCTGTGGTCTCTTCTCT
This sequence comes from Podargus strigoides, assembly GCA_028020825.1. NCBI lineage: Eukaryota > Metazoa > Chordata > Aves > Caprimulgiformes > Podargidae > Podargus > Podargus strigoides. The sequence goes on along the minus strand of CM051663.1, from coordinate 33,934,662 downwards.
TTCTGAGCTGTGACCAGCCCCAAGGAGAGCTGACAGTTCAGGTCGCACTGACTCTGTTTCCCTTCCAGCTTGTACATACAGGAGGCAGGGTCCACAGTTTCTCTACACCCCAAGGACTGTGTATGTATGTAGAGGGCTGTGTCCTCTCTGACTCCCTTCTTCTCCCCAGGGAGGGCATCTTGAAGACTGCCAAGGCACTGGTGGAGGACACCAAGGTGTTGGTGCAGAATGCCACAGCCAGCCAGGAGAAGCTAGCTCAGGCTGCCCAGTCCTCCGTGTCCACCATCACCCGCCTGGCAGAGGTGGTGAAGCTGGGTGCTGCCAGCTTGGGATCTGAAGACCCAGAGACTCAGGTGGGATGGGGTGTGTAGCGTGAACAGAGGCTGCTCGTATCTTGCTTGAGGGGGTTGAGGGTTGCAGGTGTCATGTGGTGCTCTGGGCTGGATCCTGTGTGTTGTGGAGAGGGTTGGCTGGGCTTTGGCTGGTGCTGGATGAGCTGGGCTCCCTGTGTGCGCTGGGGTCCCCATATTTCTCACTGCTTGGCCACACCACCCCCAGCCTGAGTGTGACCATAGCCAAGCTGTTGCCCTGGTCTTGCTCTCCCCAGGTGGTCCTGATCAATGCTGTGAAGGATGTGGCCAAAGCACTTGGAGACCTGATCGGTGCCACCAAGGCAGCTGCTGGCAAAGCTGGGGATGACCCTGCTGTCTACCAGCTGAAGAACTCTGCCAAGGTCTGAGCTGGGCTTGATAGGAAGGAGGGGATGGGGCAGAAGGGGCTGGAGAAAGAGCAGGGTGGCTTTCTCTGCCTGTCTGGGGGCAGGAGGACAACTGGGGGGCTGTCAGAGCAAGAGGGGAGCATGCAGAGGAGGCACTGGTGGGAGAATAAGATAATGTGATGTGAGTGGAGTATGGGGATGGGGCTGTTCTGGACCAAACCACGAGGGAGGGACAGATGCCAGCAGCAGCCCAGAGCTTATGTAGGGCTTCACCTGTCTCCCTTTTCCCTTCCACAGGTGATGGTGACAAACGTCACTTCCTTGCTGAAGACTGTGAAGGCTGTTGAGGACGAGGCCACAAAAGGGACACGGGCACTGGAGGCCACAATAGAGCACATACGCCAAGAGCTGGCAGTGAGTACAGCTGCGGTGCTGCGGCTGCTGTCCCTCCTGCCAGCTGCCCCATGCCTCACCGCCACCTCCCATCCTGCAGGTTTTCTCCTCCCTCGTGCCTCCCGCCAAGGTCTCCACCCCAGAGGACTTCATCCGTATGACGAAAGGCATCACGATGGCCACAGCCAAAGCAGTGGCTGCTGGCAACTCCTGTCGGCAGGAGGACGTCATCGCCACAGCAAACCTGAGCCGCCGCGCCATCGCAGATATGCTGCGTGCCTGCAAGGTGGGGCAGGCAGGGGCTGTGGGTCTAGCAAAGTTTGTGGGGGGCCGTGGGTGCTAGCAGGGATGGCTCTGGATGTGAACCACGGCTTCCCTGTCTCCGGCTTTCAGGAAGCTGCCTACCACCCAGAGGTGAGCGGGGACGTGCGGCAGCGGGCACTGCGCTTCGGCAAGGAGTGCGCTGATGGCTACCTGGAGCTGCTGGAGCACGTGCTGGTGGTGAGTGTCCCCACCCTGCTTCCCAGGGTGGGCAGGGGCTGCCATGGATGCCAGGGTGCTCCCCAGATTCCCGAGGTCCTCTGGGCTCTGCACCTCCCACTGAGGTCTTTGCACGGCCCCCTTCACTGCCTGTGCTGGCACAGCATGTGACCAGGCCCCTGCTGTGGGAATGGGTGTCAGAGGGATAAGCAGGCTCTGAAGAAGGTTATTTGGCTAACACTGATGAAGATTAACTGGCTGTAAACAGAGGCTGGTATTCGACTACATGGGAGCAAAATCCTGAAGCAGCTTCCAGTAGAAATGGTGAGAGAAAGAGACTTCAGGCGGTGTGAAAAGCTTGTTAAGCTCACAGCAGAGTGGGAGATGGGCACTGCCCACGATAGCAGAGGTGACAACTGCAAATGCCAGCTGCACCCTGTTGATCCAGTCTTCCTCTGTCTGAGCCCTCCTGAGGACTTCAGCTGGCTGCTTTTAATTAGCTGTCCTACAAGATAAGTGTAGTTTCCAAGAAGCAAATTAAGATGCCAGAGCAGTCGAAAGGATCCAGTGAGGTCCTTCCAGTGGTTTGCGTTCTGGGCGAGATCGGAAAGGTGCAGTGGAGGGCTCTGAAGGGATGCACAGAGCTGCAAGAGCCCTGTAACTGGAGTCAGGGCAAAGACTGAGGGCAAGTCAGCTCTGTGGCAAGGTTTCACTAAGCTGGTTAGAAGGGCTTGGTGAGAGAATGCTGTTCAGGTTCACTAGATGAGAGGCAGTGGAGCTGGGACTGTGGTTTCCTGCAGGGAAAGCCCCTTTAGGCAGAGAGTAACCAGCACTGGCAGCACAAAGAGGAGATGGGCAGAAATCGATGGCCAGAAATCGAAGCTGGGCAGAGGTGAAGGCAAAGGGTAGTTTTATCTGAAGGAGGTAACCACTGGGGTGCAGTTCCAAGGGGAGCAGTGAGTTTTCCATCCTCTGCATCTAGATCAAATGTCCATCTGGAAGATGCTTTAGCCACACGTAAGTTATAGCAGCCAAGCCTGAATTGCTGAGGAGGAATTTCCTGGCTGACCTGTTGGCAGATGATTGGGCTAATGACTTAGTGGTGGCAGTGCCCGAGGTCAGCCTACTTGCAGGAACACGCTAGTCTCCTGTATTTTGGGTGTAACTGTCCAGCTGCCCTGTGATACATCTTGAATATCATAAATTGGTACATCCCATGAAATGTTCACTGGAGGTACGTCTTAGTCAGCTCATAGCCTCGAGGGTGCCTTCAGCTCCAGACCATTTAGCAGCTTTAAAGATGTTGTCAGAGCAGATAGCAGACTTGATAACGTGGCACTTAGTCTGGATACATTTATGAGGACAGACCAGCCATCAGCTTGGGGGACTCCAAGTCACCTCTGGTGACTTTGCTGGGATAGCGCCACACAAGTCCAGGATAAAGCCGCGTCCCCCCCAGCCTCCACAGTGCTCTTGTCTGCGAAGGCAGGAACAAAGCACATGGGTCCCATTTGTCCAGGGACAGGTTCCTGGAAAACCGTGAGCAGGAAGGATGTAGGGGAATGGGAGGGGCGGTGGTGGATGCCATGTTGCCTCGCTCCTTGGCAGCAGCAGGTGCATTGCTGTACGTTGGGTCCCCATAGGAACCAGTGCCTTGCACGGAGCGTGAACAAGTAAGTGTGGTTAAGGTTTGAGAGAGAGGGTTATTTGGCTTAGGATGGAAAACCTGGCTCCTGGCAGAGGAGTGGGAAAGCCTGCATATTTCACTGGGGAGGGGAAGGAATTTAAACCTCCACAGGGATTTACTTACTTGGTAACAATAGGTCGCTCTCTCCAAAAGCAGAGACATCCGGTGGCTGAAAAGTGTAGTGAAGCATTTCAGGGTGGGGAGAAGTAAGGTGTAAAGTGGGGCAAGGAGAGCGTCTCCATGGCTGCCCTGGGTGTAGGTGGATCCTCCAGCCATGGGACCCTTGTCCAGGTGCCCTGGCTCCCCTGGCCCTGCAAGGCCGAAGTATGAGCTAATGATGGCAGCATGGCTCCCCACCCGGGGTTTCTGATCCTTCATTCCCACCTCTCCTCTTGGCTGCCCTTCACCCCCCGCCAGAGAGCACCCACCTCCCCCTGCCCTCCCCATGCCCCCTGTCCCCAGTGCCCGTGTGTCCCAGCTGGGGTGTTCACTGCTTTCTTCTCTCTCTTCTCCCTCCCTCCCTGTCAGCCGGTGAGTAAGGTGACATTGGGGTGCCTGCTGGTGTCTAACCTCAGCATGATCCTTGCTCACGGCGTGTCCGCGTGCCCAGCCTGGTGCTGGGGTGGCACTTATGTGTGTCCACAGGGACCGCAGGGTCCGTGTGTGTGCGTGTGTACTCACACCCGCTCTAGCTGATGGGCAGCTGCCACCTGTGCGGTATGAGTCAGGCCAGCAGTGAGCTCTGCTTGTGTGTAGAGAGCCCATCTGTGTGCACGTGTGTGTGCTGTGGTGTGTGCATGTGTCCCTCCCCATGACTCCAGTGAAGGACTCTCATGGCTCTGCTGCCACCTTGTCCCAGCGGGGCCAGCCCTCCTGGGCTGGGATGTGACTCCAGGGTCCCTCCCTTTGCCCAGCTTGTGTTTGCAGACAAATCTCCAAAATGAGGACAGCAAGGGAGAAATGCTTCTGGAGCTTGAAATGCTTTGGAGGGGGTGTGGAGAAATCCTGAAGGAGGTAGCTGCTGAGTGCAGGAAGATTTGCCCTGAGTGTGTTGCATCTGCAAGATGTCCCCGAAGGTGTGGATGCAGAAGGACTATAGGGGAATCTCATCCCTTCCTTGGGCAGGAGAAGAACAGCCAGGGTCACTCAAGAAAGCATCACAGACAACACCTGATGTGTACATGTGTGGGGGGAACTGGGGGATCCTACCCTCCTTCCCTGGGGAGTGCACCCTGAACAGACTTGTGAGGTCCCCCTTTTCCAGGTGCTTACACCTGCTCCTTCCTTGCAGATCCTGCAGAAGCCGACTCACGAGCTGAAGCAGCAGCTGGCAGGCTACTCCAAGCGTGTGGCCAGCTCTGTCACCGAGCTCATCCAGGCAGCCGAGGCCATGAAAGGTAAGGAAAAGTCCTGCTCAAAGGGGCAGGACCAAGGCCTGGGATTAGGGTGGAGGACTCTTCATCTGATGGAGGAGGTAGGGCAAGCCAGAAATGGGACTGTGTGCAGGTTCAACCAGCCTCACTTCCCGATTTTTCTAGGGACAGAGTGGGTTGACCCAGAAGACCCCACTGTTATCGCTGAGAACGAGCTGCTGGGGGCAGCAGCTGCCATTGAGGCTGCAGCCAAGAAGCTGGAGCAGCTGAAACCAAGAGCCAAGCCCAAGGTAGTGGTGCTGAGCCCTGGCTGACCCCTGTGCTCAGCTTGGGGTGGGCTGGGGCTGTTCTGCCTGTGCTTCAGCCAGGTATGATGCTGCATCCAACAACTGGTCCCTCTCTGCATTCCTGCTGCCTCCCACATCTCCAGTTGGACCTTCCTCGGACATCCGATGCCCCTCTGCACCCCACAGCCCTTAATCCAGCTTTATATGTGCCCCCTCAGCCCCCTGCAGCCATCATCCTGTTCTGCCCCATCTGTCCCAGCACCTCTGCCTGGGACTCACACCCCACTTTTGCACGCAGCAAGCAGACGAGAGCCTGAACTTCGAGGAGCAGATCCTGGAAGCTGCCAAATCCATTGCTGCAGCTACGAGTGCCTTGGTGAAGGCAGCCTCAGCAGCCCAGCGAGAATTAGTGGCCCAAGGAAAGGTAAGGCTGGAAGAGGGAAAGAAATAAGAAAATGTAGGGCCCTGGCGGGTTCTCCTCTTTGCAGGGCTGCTTGTAGCCCTCGTGCCCCATGGCAAAGGGTGTGTGGGGTGGTGCACCTCACTTCTCTCCTTCCTCACAGGTGGGCGCTATCCCCGCCAATGCAGTGGATGATGGACAGTGGTCCCAGGGACTCATTTCAGCCGTGAGTATCAAGGTCATACGCAGGGGATGGGAGGGACCCTCCTCTTGGCTCCTGCAAAGATGAGAATGCTCTGCTCTTGCACTTCTCCTTGGTGGAAGAAGCAGCCATGCTCCTTGCTCCCTCTCCCACCAGCTGAGACATGCCATGGAAGCTGGTTGTCGCTATCCCATGCCTGATGACCTTCTTGGGGGGGGCATACTCTCCCTGCAGGAGACTCCCCTACCACCCTGACAGCCTCTCTTGCTGCAGGCACGCATGGTGGCTGCTGCCACCAACAACCTGTGCGAAGCCGCCAATGCAGCGGTGCAGGGCCACGCCAGCGAGGAGAAGCTCATCTCGTCCGCCAAGCAGGTGGCTGCCTCCACGGCGCAGCTCCTGGTGGCCTGCAAGGTGAAGGCTGACCACGACTCGGAGGCCATGAAGCGGCTCCAGGTGGGTCCCAGGCTACCCCTCCAGCCCCAGCTGACTTCTCCCAGTTGTTTGAGGGGTGGGAGTGGGGTAAGGGTACATGGGTGCTCCCCATGGGTGTTCCCTGCCTGTGTGCCATCAGTGGGGAGCTCACTGGGGCTCAGGCTCCAGGTGGCTTGGACTTCACTGCTAGCTGCATGCCAGGCCTGAGTGATGCTGGGCTGCTGAGGCCAGTGGTGTTCAGGGATGATGAACTGGCACAGGAATGCCTGAAATGCATACACTGCATCTCTGACGTTCGAGAAATTAATGTCCTGGGGACATATTTGTAGCACCCTTACTCCTTAGAAGCGGTGGCACACAAGAGGTTAATGCCCATGCGTTGGGGGGTTCACGCGGGTTCCCAGCAGTGGTCACTCTGGGCAAAAGGGAGGGTTGGTGGGGCTGCCCCCGTCTCTTCCCCACTGCTCGGACAGGAGCCAGAGCCCGGCTGGGAGCAGCAGTGCCTGAAATGGTCATGAACGGCTGGCAAGGCACCGAGCCATGTAAAGGAATCCCTGCCTGCAGCTCCCAGCCTGTCTGGCTGCCAGCCTGGCCTGGGCCAGGGGTTCCTTCACCCCCCTCCCTGGCAGCAGTCATGCCCTGGGGCTGGGACTTATGCTGCTGCTCCCCTCCTTCCCTGCTGCAGGCCGCTGGCAATGCGGTAAAGAGAGCGTCAGACAATCTGGTGAAGGCAGCGCAGAAGGCCGCTGCCTTCCAGGACCACGACGAGACAGTGGTGGTGAAGGAGAAGATGGTCGGGGGAATTGCACAGGTGAGGAGTGGGGTCACTCTGATGCAGCAGGGGCAGCTCTGGCTGCTCCCACAGCCTGTCTGTGCCTGTCTTGGAAGCACATCCTGCTGCCCACCAGCACAGGGCATGTCTCCAGAAAGCCTCACGTAAATGCTACAGGTGCACCCATCCCACCCAGTGCCAGTTGAACACTGTGGCTTCATCCTGCCACACGTAGCAGCAGGCAGAGCCAGTGATGGTGTATGATCCCAGGAGTGTAACACCCTGGGTTCTTCTCGGTGCGGTGCCCACACTATCGCAGTGTCCATGACACGTGAAGGGCAGAGCATTGGGTAAGGGGTGAGAACTGCCCATTATGGAGTGACACAGGTCGCAGTGCTGCTTCCTGGCCACAGACTCAGAGCTGAGAACAAGGCCCATGAGGCTGAGCCCCAGGAGCTGTGCTGCTCCCCGTTACCTCTGGAGGACCATGGTGCCACTGCAGGGACAGCAGACCTCATACCCAGGGCCACACCAGCCCAGGGAGGCTGTGATGAGGAGTGGGAAGCGGCACCCGGAGAGCCCGGCTGTGGGGTTGGCGTTGCCATGGCGGAGGCTCCGGCCATCCCTGTCGGAGGCAGCCGTAACCACGGGGATCTCTCCCGGCAGATCATCGCTGCCCAGGAGGAGATGCTGCGCAAGGAGCGGGAGCTGGAGGAGGCGCGGAAGAAGCTGGCCATGATCCGGCAGCAGCAGTACAAGTTCCTGCCCTCAGAGCTGCGGGACGAGGAGCAGAACTGAGCCCCGCGCCCTCCTGCTGCTCACCGCACAGACTGCTGCCTGCCTGCCCGCCAGCTCCTATTTAAGTCGACCTGCCTCAAGCAAAGGTCTGCCTGGGCTAGACCAGAGCTCTGCCTGCACCCAGAGCGCCGGGACTAACCCAGCCGCGGCTCCAAGCCGGTGCCGCACCAGCAGCTCTGCTTCACTGCCCAGCCCACCTTCCCACCCGCGCACAGGGCAGGGCCAGAGTGCCCGGAGGGACCTGGCTGGGGTGGTGGGGTGGGAGCCGGGGCTGCACCGGCTCAGGGCTCACCCGCCAGCCCCGGGGTGTGGGGCCGGAGAGCTCTCTACTATTGGGGATATTTCTGTGTGCCTTTGTTCCCACCTGTGCTCCTTTCTTCTCTCTCCTCCACACAGGAAGGGGAGAGGCAGGCGGCTTGCCCTCTCCTGTGCGATGGGGTGCAGGGAGCAGCAGCGTGGCTGCCTGCTGAGCTCTCGCACAGAGCCGCCTTTCACCTCCAATGCCTTATAGCTGGCTGAATCTTCCTCCTCTTCCTCCTCCTCTTCCTCTGCAGCTTCCCTGGGAAGCACTGAACCCCCCCTCCCATGAGCATCTTCAGTCTGGGCCCCCCTCCTGGGGAGCAGCAAGGCTGGGAGCCACAGTGCCTCTGCTCAGGATGGGGGAGATGCAACGGGTTCACCCCCAGGGCTGCTCTTGGCCTTCCCGTGGGGCTTCCCCCTGCCCGTGTCCCCAGCCAGCTCTGCCCTCCTCCTCCTTCCCAAGTGCCTGCATCATTTTCCAAGATCTGCAGTATTTTTGTAACTTTTCCATTTCTCTAGTATTGAGCCTGCAGCTTTCAAAGTTCATTTATTGCGCCCCCCTCCAGCTTGTGCCTTGCCCACTAACACCCAGCTCTCGCCGGGATCCCGCAGCCCAGCATCCCACCCCTCCTTGGCTTCGGGACCCCCGTCCCTTCCCCTTTTGCACTCGCTGAGGCTTCTCTCACTATTTTGATACTTTAAGCATCCCATATTAAACATTGAAGGAAACCAGCTACCCCCGAGGCTCTGGGGTGGGGTGGGGGATGTCGATGTCTCCTTGGAAAAATGCATTCATCAATAAAATCTGGTTTTCCTGCTTTCTGGTTGCCTGGGTATCAACAGGACCCCCCAGGAGACAGGGAAGGTTGGTGGGCAGGGGGCCCACGGGCACCTGCCCTCCTGGGTAGAGGCAGAGGAGAGTGTAGCATGGGTGCTTATACAGCACGGAAAATATTTGAGGCACGTCCAGTCCCAGGCACCCAGCAGGCCGGACCCCTGCTGCCAGCCATGTGCTGGCCCTCACAGGTGCTGCCGGGGGGCCACTGCTGCAGGAGGGGGCCCTGTGGATTTTGTTACTGGGGGATTTGGGCTTTGAGGGGGGTGGCTGTCAGCTGGGCTCCTGGTCCCATTCCTACTGCCAGCTGAAAATATCACTGGGTAGGGTGCTACAGGGGTGCAGGTAGGGGATCCCTCGGTCACTCGTGGCCCACGGGTGGGGAAGCAGCAGCCCTTCGTGTGCTGTGGGTCCAGGAATGTGGCCGGAGCGCTGCCGGCTGCCGACGCTGAGCTCACGCCCCGAAATAGCCCCCCGGGTCCGACCTGTGCAGGCAGCAGCTGCCCCGAGTGTGTCCCCACCTGTTCCCACCCCGTCACTCAGCAGGGGTTTGGGGGGCCTGAGCAGCAGCAGGGCAGGCAGGGATGCTGCAGGGTGGTGCAGGGACACGGGTGGGCTAGCACATGTCCCGTCTCTGGAGCCCATCCCAGGCAGAATGAGCTACAAGCACCACGAGCAGTGAGAGCAGTATCCCGCAGCATCCATCAGTGACCCCCTGTTCCCCTGCAGGCACACCCCCAGGGTTTTGGAGGGGGTGTGGAGGGGCTGTCGCCCCTGGGACGTTCACCCCTGGCCAGGCTCCAGGGTGGATTTGTGGCTCTCTCAGGCATCCCAGTCCTCCCAGCTGTCCCCTGACAATCTGTGCTGGCCTGACCCAGCACCAGGCTCTCGCCCAGGTACCGGACAGGCACAGGGCCCCTCTGAGCAGCCAGCAAGGACACTGAGCAGGCAGAGTGTGGCAGCAGCTCCGGCCTCATCCCGGTATCCCAAGGCCAAGGGAGCTCCGGCACCTGCAGCACAGGACTGCAAGGGCACCCACTGCTGTGTGTTCTGGGCTGGGGTACAGGTGAAGGGTGGTGGCACAAACCCAGGGGAGAGACGTGTGGTGCAATTCACCCTGGTCCCCTAAATCTTGCCTGCTGAAGCGAGGGGTTATTTTGGCAGGCAGGTTTGGGCAAGCACAGCTGGGATCTCGGAGCTGGGACACCACAGTCATGAGGTGCCAGTGCCCCTATGGGGACCCAAAGCTGGAAAAGTTGGAGGTGGGCAGGGAAGCTGCAGCCAGACTTTGTGGGTGAGCCTGCAGGGACCAGGTGAGAGGCTGCAGCATGGGTTGCATGCAGGAAGCTCCCTTTAAACAGCAGGACAAGCCATGCCCTGGGACAGCAGTCAGATCCTGGAGCAGGGCACAGAGAGGTCCCCCTGTCCTTGGAGACCTTAGCCTGGGGCAGGGCTGGGCATGGGGCAGCAAAAGGAGGGATGTGCACCCACACCCTTCTGCAGCCCCTTGTCCCATAGGTCGCTCCAGAGGACAGCTTTGAGGGCAGACTCAGCCTGCGCCCCTGGATGCCCCAGCTGTGCTAGTCAGATGTGGCTGTGATGCCTGCAGCAAAGGGAAGCAGGCAGCAAGGGAAAACTGCATTCTTTGGGGGGATGTCTGAGGGCTGAAGCCCTGCCTAGCTCCAGGGCAACTGCCTGGCTGCTCGCCCCATGCACATCATCATCTTTTCGCTGTGCGCTAAGCCCATGAAGTTGCTTCAGGCTGAAGCATCTCGCAGAAAACTATCCATCCTCACCCAGGAATGATGGGAGATAGATCTTCCCCCTCCCCTCAGAAGCTGCGTGCAGGCAGTTACTGACTCCTTGTCCAAATATGTGCTTAATTCATCAGTATTAATAGCTGCTCTCTGGAGTCCAGCAGTGGCTCTTCTGCTGCTTTCCCCATGGTGCCAGCACTCCCTCGGTCCTTGACTGCTCCCGTCCCTCCTATGCACTCTACAACCTGGGGCTGGGGGCTCCTAGAAAGCGTCTTTCTCCAGTTCAGAAACTTTTTGCTTCTCACTGCGTGGAGCACCAGTGCCAAAAAGCTGTGGCAGCCAAGGGCTGGATGTGGCCCTGGGGTGATGGGCTGGGGGACCACACACATCCCTCCTGTCCCCATCCCATCCCAGCCTCCCCATGTGCAGCACAGCTCCTACAGCCCCTCTGCTGGCTCCTTCCAGCCCCCCTGGCCTGGAGCCCACCCTGCAGCTGGGAATGCGCCAGAAGCATTTACGAGTGTTACTAAAGCACGTGTTATTTTTGGAGGAGCCGAGATCTGAAGGGTTTACATTTTTTTGCCTGTGGAATACAGTTTATTTAGAGCAGAAAGAGGGACAGGGGTGGTGGGCTGCCCACACATCCCATGTTGCCCTGAAATGCCACCCTATGCATGTGCTGAGTGTCCCTGTAGGTGCCAGGGACTGTGGCACCAGGGTGCAGGGCAGCAGGGAGGTGGGTGCCAGCGAGCCTGCATGCCTGGCCATGACGCAGGAGCTGGACAGGGAGGTCAGGGGCTTCGCTTGCTTCTCTCCTGGGCAATTTTCCCCATGTGGGCAGTGCCAGCCCATGGTGTCCCCAACTGCAGTCACAGCTATGGGTGTCCTCAGCTGCAATCACAGCCCTTGAGCATCCCTGAGTGCAATCACAGCCTGAAAGTGTCCCCAAGACTTAAGTGCCAGCTCATGGATGTCCCCAAGGGCCATGCCATCCCCTAAGGTGCCCCCAAGCCAGCGCTAGCAAGCAGGGTCCCTCAGGCCCCAGGGTGCGGGGACAGGGCGTGGGGTGTGCATAGGGCAGAGCTAGCTGTGTAATGTCCTCTAGCGTGGAGATAGCTCTGGCCAGAGCAGAGGCAAGTCTCAAGCCCTGAGGTAGATGGCTGGTGATGTTCCTGGGGCACAATAACAGCATGCCAGTCCGTGCAGTCCCCAAGCACAGTGCCAGACATAGCGTGTTCTCCACAGTGGTGAGAGGCCACAGGGAGTCCCCCCCCAGCCCAGCTCCTCTGGGGAAGTGCCACCAGAAATGCCCCTACCACAGTGCTCCAGGATGTCCCTAGCACAGAGCCATGGGGGTGTCCCCAGCAAAGTGTTGCTGGGCTGTCCCTAGTCAAGTGCCTCCACTAGCATAGTGCCAATGGGGTGTCCTTTGGCCAATGCCACCAGGATATCCCTAATGCAGTGCCCTAGTGTTTCTATAGCACAGTGCCCCTGGACCACCTCTACTACATTGCACCAGGGTGTCCCTCACTCAGTGCCAGCAGGGTACTCCTAATGCAGTGCTACCAGGGTGTCCCTAGCACAGTGCCACCACCGGGGTGTCCCTAGTGCAGAGCCCCAGGGTGTCCTTCTCACAGTGCCCCTGGGTGTGCCTTGTACCAGGGTGTCCCTTGCCTGATGCCACCAGGATATCCCTAGTGCCGTGCCACCGGGGTACCCTTAGTGCCGTGCTCCAGTGTACCCCTCTCACACAGCACCCGGGGTAGCCCTAGTGCTGTGCCACCGGGGTGTCCCTCTCCCGGTGCCACCGGGGCACCCCTAGTGCCGTGCTCCAGTGTGCCTCTCTCGCACTGCCCCCGGGATACCCCTACGCTGTGCCACCGGGGTGTCCCTCGCCCGGTTCCCCCGTAGGTGCCCGGCGTCGGGGCTGCGGCGGTGCCCGCCAGGGATGCCGCCCCCCCCGTCCCGCTCGGTGCGGCGGCCGGTGTCGAGCCTGTCCCTAGAAGGTGCTGGCAGTCGGCGGGGGAGGTGCGGGGGCGGCCCCCGCCCGGAGCGGCCCCACCCCGGCTCTTAGGCGGCGCGGCGGGGCGGGAGGCGCAGTGCCGGTGCACCGTGCCCCACTGCCGCCCCGCGCCCCTCCGCCGCTCCGCGCCCCTCCGCCGCCACCATGGAAGCCATCAAGAAGAAGATGCAGATGCTGAAACTGGACAAGGAGAACGCCATCGACCGCGCCGAGCAAGCGGAGGCCGACAAGAAGCAGGCGGAGGACCGCTGCAAGCAGGTGGGTGTCCCACGGACTCCCCTGGCATTGCCCGGGGACCCCCGCCTTAAGAGTCCCGAGCCCTGGGGACACCATCCTGCTGAGTGTCCATCCTGGGGTCCCTCCCCCCTAGGGGTGTCCAGCCCCAGGGACAGCCCCATGCTGGGTGTCCAGCCTGTGGAACTCTGTTCTCAGGCTGTCCTGCCCTGATGACCTTGTCCCACTGGGTGTCCAGCTTGCAGATCCCAGCAACAGGGGTGCCCAGCCCTTCAGACCTCACCCCGCTGGGTCCTCGTCCCCAGGAACATCACCCCATTGGGTGCTCGTCCCCACAGACCAGCACTCCAGCCTGTTGCCCGTAACCACTCGTGTTGGTCCCCTCAACCATGCCATGTCTTGGTGGGAGACCCCAGTGCCACCTCCCTATCCCTCTGTCAGGGAGATTCTTTGGGACAGCCTACTCCCACTCCAGCCACATGGAGATTGGGATCTTCCTGGTGCTCCCTGGACCTGCGTCCCCAAGTCAGGACCTCTCCAGTCCCCTACAGAGGGAGGGAGCCCGTCACTCCCTTACCTTCACCAGGTTCAGGGATGCTGGGGGCTGCTCTGGCCCATGGGACCAAGGGTCCTCCAAGGACACGTGGCCCCAAAGTTGACAGAGGGAGTGTGTCCGTGTGTTCCTGCTGTGCCCCCAGCCTGGCTGACCCTGGGAGGAGGATGGCTGTCCCCCTTCAGCCCTGCAGGCACCGCCATCCCCCCTAACCCCCACTCTCCATCCCTTCCCCAGCTGGAGGAAGAACAGCAGGGGCTGCAGAAGAAGCTGAAGGGCACGGAGGATGAGGTGGAGAAGTACTCCGAGTCTGTCAAGGAGGCCCAGGAGAAGCTGGAGCAGGCGGAGAAGAAAGCTACAGATGTATGTAGATGTGCCAGCAACTCCTCCCCTGCATGGGTGCCGGACCTCGGGGGGGTGAAGGAAGAGGGGGGCCTTATATGGGAAGTGTCCGTGGGGAAGACTGTCAGGATCCCATTCCTGCGATGCTGACGCTGAACCAGACTGAGATGCAGGGTAGGGACCAGATAGATCCTGCTTGGTGTGTGGAGGCCAGGCCAGCTGTGGTGGGCACTGCTCGGATGGACAGTCCTGCCTGGAGCTTTGTGGGCAGCCCTGCCTGGCTCCCCAAAGCTAACAGGGACGAGTGTCCTGAGCTGTGTCAGCAGTCCCCAGGCACACGCCTCCACAACGCTTGTAGGAAAAACTCTGTGGCACTTGGGAAACTGTAACAGGAAAGTGACAAAGTAGAGAAATGGAAAAATCTCTTGCCTGCGGCCAGCTGCTGAGTGCTGTGAAAGGAAGGATGCTCAGGGTGGGTGTGTGGGGAACTTGGTCATTTTGGGGTCCAATGTGCCACGCTGTACCCTAGGAAGGGCAAGGGCAGGAAGAGTTTTATTTAGTGCTGTGACTGATGTTTCTCTTGGGAAATGGATCCTACCAGGGAGATGTTAGGAAGGTGCTGAAATTGGCTTGTGCTTGGCCAGGATAAAAGGTGGAACAGCTGTGTGCGGCCATGCAGCCACTCAGGAACGGGGTATAACGACCTGCGGTGCCACACAGGGTATTTGACACCCTATAAATAAATCCTCCTTTTGATAGCCAGACCTTCTTTGATGAAAACCAACCCTGGAAACTGGAGGAGAAGCTAAAGGGGAGCCGGCTGGAGCACGGCCAGCAGGGCACAGCCAGGCTTTTTAGGATTGAGAACAAAAAATTCAATCCCAGCTGGTTTATGGAGCTAAATGAGGGAGATGCGTCAAATCTCCAAGACAGCTGTCAAGGACAGGAGTGAGCAGATAAGGACAAGCAGCGGCAGCACAAGTTCCCAGGGTGGACCAGAGCCCCAAGGGAGTGGCTGGGGAGCTCCCCAGCATTGTTTGCTGACCCTACAGTGTGGGGCTCAGAGGAAGGGGCAAACAGTGGCACTGGGCAGATGTCAGCCATGGGGTGCAGAGTGGTTTGTTGCTGGCGGTGGGCTGTGCGATGCCATCTTGGTCAGGGAAGGTACATGTCTCCGGTGGCTCAGCCAGTCTGTGGGCTTCAGCACCGAGCGTCCCGTGCCAGCAGATATGGGGGACAGGAGCCACTGACCCCTCCAGGGAAGGGCTGGAGGAGGAGGCACGGTGAAGCAGCAGCACTGGGGAGGGCAGGCTGGCTGTGGTAGGTACCATGTGCAGGGCTGGGAGCCCATCACCAGCATAGCCGTCCCGTGTCCGTGCTGAAGCCTGGACAGGCTGCACTGTGTGTGGGGCTCTGAGAGTCACCAGGTCCCTGCGCCAGGGACCTGAACATGCTGACAGTGCTAAGTGTCAAAGCTGGTGTCACCACCTCCTCCCCAGGACGAGGCGCAGCACAGCTCCTGGCTCCAGCACAGCAAGCACAGGGTAGACCCCTGCACAGGGTAGACCCTGTGCACCCCTTGGGTGCCAGGACACCATGTGCCTGTGAGCACAGAGTGTCCCTTGGCCAGGTCAGGGCTCATCACAGCGATCCAGGCAGGCTCCTGCTCTCGGCCAAAATGTTAACAAATGCCTTAAAAGAATATATTTCCCCTGCTCTGTCACTGCCCTGTCGCTGGCACTGGGTGGCAGTGCATGAACCCCTCGGATACTGCATTGAGGTGTGTGCAAAGCGACCCCCTTTGGCACTTGGAGGGCAGTCAGGTGTTGGCACAGGCTGGGGAGCACCTGACCCCCGATTGGCAGCTCCACGTTGCTGGTGGCCCTTTCCCAGCAGCTTTGTGAGGTGACCGTGGCCCCGACACCTCACGTCCATTCTGTGATTCTGTCCCCAGGAGGGACAGCTGGCAGTGCCCAGGGCAGAGGCTGAGGGGCACGGTGCAGCCAGGACAGCGAGTTCAGCCAGAGCATCCCCCTCCAGCCCCCCATGTCCTCAGCCAGTGGCCTGTTCCCAGCCACCCCAGCGGGGCCCAGGGAAACTCTGCCATTCCTAGGCCACGATCCCAAAAGCTTCACCCAAGTTCCCGCCCTGGTTGCTCTCCCCGGCCGAGACTTTGCTCTTATTTGGTGATTCCTCGAGCCAGTGGGAGGGAACGGGGCTCTGCTGGGAAGTGACTGCATCCCTGGGTGGGGCCAGAGCAGGAGGCACCCAGCCTGGCCACTGCAGGACTGGGGTGGTTGTCCCCTCGGCCTGCCCCCCACCTGCCTGCAGCCAGCTTGCCCCTGCCCCATTGCTGTCGGGGACAGCCATTTCTACTCCAGACCCCTTGCACTGACTTGGGAGCGCTGTGGCATCCAGGCGTTGGGTTGGGGGCAGGGCACGACCGGCTGCGACTGAGGCCAAGCCTGAGGTCATGTGCTCCCAAGGGACTTGCCGCGTCACCTCTTCCACTGTGGCTTGGCAGGGGATACGGCTGCAAGGCTCTGCCAGCGGTGTGGCTGGGTCCAACCCCCCAGAACCCCTGGCTGTGGGGCAGCCTGGGAACTGGTGTCCATGGAGGGCTGCAGATGTGAAGCGCAGCTGGGGCTGCCTGGGAGCTGTCCGAGCTCCTTAAGCAAGGACTGAGTGCCACCAATGCCAGTCCGTCCTTATGGATCCAGGCATGTGCCCCAGCCAGGATGCAGCGCTGGGAGCTGGGGACTGCCTCCCACAAAGGGCAGAGCCCTCAGGGCAGCTGGGGGGTGCAGGGGGTTCCATGTGTCCCATGGGTCTCTGTGGGGCTGCTGGCCAGGTCCTCACTTCGGGAAATGGATGCCACGGGGGTGAGTGGATTGCTGCTGGGGACCTGGCTGTGCCCCGGGAGGGTACCCAGGAGCGGGCTCTGTCCCGCTTGCCCCATGCCTCTCATGGGCGCCTGTGGGACAAAAGCCCATGACCCCGCCTCAGCTCTGCAGTAGAGGGTGTGGGGGGCAGAGCGTGGCGAGCACCCCTGGGTACACTGCTCCTGTGCCCTTGGGGGGCTCACAGGGGACAGGCTCCGGCACTCCCTGGGCCCCTTTTTCCCCGGGGAAATGGGACTCCCTGCACTCCCCTCCATCGCTCAGGGAGATGTGGTGGGACTATGCACCCCTGCCGGGGGTGGGCGCCGTGCCCCGTGCCCGGGGGTGTGAGTAGCGGCCCGGGTCGGTGGGTCGGTGTGAGGAGGAGGAAGAGGAGGAGGAGGAGCAGGAAGGGATGGAGGCAGGGCGGGCGGCGGGAGCGGCCGCTGCCGGAGCGCTTCCTGCCGGGGCCGGGCGGATCCCACAAAGGGCTGGGCGGCACGGCCTCCCCGCCGGCAGCCCCCGCCATGGCCGGCACCAGCTCCATCGACGCCGTCAAGAAGAAGATCCAGAGCCTGCAGCAGGTGGCCGACGAGGCGGAGGAGCGCGCCGAGCACCTGCAGCGGGAGGCCGATGCCGAGCGGCAGGCCCGGGAGCGAGTAAGGGACACTGGGGGAAGGGGGGGGGACACCCCGGGATGCCCCACCGGCTCCAGCCCCGCCGCCGGCATCCTTCCCTGCGGGCTGGCCCCGGCCGCGCCCCCCCTCAGCCCCGGTAGCCCCGGTGGGCGGGCTGGGTGCCTCCCCGGCGGTGCCGGGGGAGCGGGAGGGCACTGCCACCCGGGGGTCGTGGCTGCTGGCCAGACCCCCCGGGGCAGGGGGCTTCGGACAGTGCCTCTGTCGGCTCCAGCGGTACCTCCGTGGGCCGTGCGAGGGATGCTCGGTGCGGTGGGGCTGCCTGAGGCTTCCCCGGCTGGCGGGGCACCGGGGAGCGGCCAGCTCGGCCTGGGTCTGTCTGGGGTCGGGAGACCCTGGGAAAGGATCTCCTCCCTCGGAGGCCGGCCGTGTGCATGGCTAAGAATCCTACGCCCAGGCTGCTGTCTGGCTGCCAGCAGGCTCTGCGGTCCGGGCCACAGCAGTAACAGAGCCTCCGGCTCTCCAGCGTGTCCCTTTGCGGGGACAAGCCACCCCTTCGTGCTGCCACAGGCCAAAATTTCCACTCTGGCAGTGGGATGGCATTTTCAAGCCACAGCTTGTCCCTGGTTTGGCTTTTTTATTGTTGTTGGGGCTGGGTTTATTTTTTTCTTTCTTTTTCCTATGCCCACTCCTTTAACATCCTCACCATATCAGGAGCAGCAGAGCTGGGTGCGGTACCCGGGCTGTTGTCACTCTGGCTGCTCGCAGAGGAAATGCCCCCTTCCTGCAGCTGCAGATCGAGTTCCTCGGTCACTTGGCGCTGCTGGAGAGCTCACGTTCCCAAGTGTTTATCCAGGCAGCTCTGACCCACTTTGGGGGCGATTCCTTGGGAAAAAAGCTACTGCTGGGGTGAGGAGGACGCCGCAGGCAGAGCGCTGCCCTGCGGGGGCCAGCCCCAGCTCTCCCTTGGGCAGTATGGCTGGGGACAAGCTCTTGATGAGCCTGGAAAAAGGGTGTTCGTGGGGTGGAGGCGGCTCTTGTGCCAGCCATGGGGCCAGCCACCCTCCCGGCATGCCGCCAGGCTGCCCCGCTCAGAGAGCTGCCGCAGATGCTCAGTGGGGCCACGCATAGCGACAGCTCCTCGCTGCTCCCATGGTCTCCCTGCCTGGCTGATGCACTCTGGGGCATTCCTGGCACTGGAGCACAAGGCTGGACGAGGCTGGCCACTGCAGCCAGCCAGGCCTGCTGCAGCCTGTGAATAAGCAGGAGACATTACCCCTTGGGTTGGGGCCTGCCTCCCTGCCTCAGTGCATCGGGCTGTTCCCTGCGGTGAAGGTCTAATTGCCACCCATCCTTTTGTACCTGGGGTTTGTCTTCCCTGCAGCTCCCCCAGCAGGGAGCGAGGCCAGGAGCTGCTGAGGCAGCATTTCCCGGTGGTGGCGATGGAGCAGGAGGCCTTTATCAAATGGAAAGAGCACAAGGCCAGCCATCAAGGGGCTGGCAGCAGGCCAGGGCCACCGCTCCCGGCTGGCCTCAGCTTCCAGCCCTGCGCACAAGGAGCCTGGGAAAGTGGGGGGCCCCTGGTCCCATGGGTCCCGGCAGCCACAGCTTGGCTGGGAGCCAGCCGGCCAAGGGCGACTCGCTCCATTGCCCCTGGTGCTGTGCTGTTCATCGTCTGGGGAGGGACGCGCTTGGCTTCAGGCTGTCCTGTTGCACAGGGCAGGGGGGGTTCCCGTAGGAGAGGCTCCCAGCTTGCTCCACTGCGTCTGTAAACAGGAAATCCACAAGCGGCTCCAATCTCCTTTTCGGGAGTGAAGCCGCACGGGGCATTCCTCCCCCTTTACTCACTGCTCTGCAAACCCCAGATACCATCCCTGTGACAGCACGGCTGCTATGGCCACCCTACCCCAGTGAATGTGCCTTGTCCCTCTCTGGGGCAGGACCTATAGGAGTGAGGACATGGTGGAGGAGCTTCATGTGCCAGGCTGGGTGTTGCGTGGCTGGGAGGAGCCAGCGTCTAACAAAGTGCTAGGGATGGAGAAAACCCCATTGTCCCTATAAAAAAGTAAGAGGATACATGGTCGGGCATCCCATTCCAGTGAGCACTGGCCTGTTGCACGATGCCAAGGGGTGTTCTGGATAGCAAATGCAAAAGTAACCACTGAAAATATTTTTTAGCATATATATATATGAGACATGGGTTAACCGTAGGGTTTCTGCTCCCCCAGGCTGAGGCTGAAGTGGCTTCTCTGAACCGCCGTATCCAGCTGGTGGAAGAGGAGCTGGACCGAGCCCAGGAGCGCCTGGCCACCGCCCTGCAGAAGCTGGAGGAGGCTGAGAAGGCAGCTGATGAGAGCGAGAGGTTTGACGGGGAGTGACAGCGGGGGTAGCATCAGGTCACCATTGATTGCAGGCAGTCCCCTTGGTTTCACAGTGGAGTCCCTCTGAAGTGACCTTACAGGGTTTGCATTGGTTTTCCTGCAGACCCCAAAGGGAGAGAGCAAAGCCACGACACAGAGAAGTCCCTCAGATACAGGCGTTTGAAATTTCCAGGGCAACCCTGAAGTCCTGAAAAAATTGATCTGGTGTTCATAGAAATACCAGGCTGTAACCAAAGCCGAGGGTGCTGGGAGCCTGTTTTCTGCCCCTGAGTAGCCTCGTATGCTCAAGCGCTGAACAAGAGGGACAGCCGTGCATGGGAACCAAAGTCAGCTTTTGAGAACAAACAGTCTCATTCAAAAAAACAGTCCTGCAAATTTTGTTGCCCCATCCTTGTGGCAAGCACATTTCCCAGGCAGGAGCCGTGCAGGCGAGGGCACTTGGGTTGTATGGGAGTGCCCAGACATGTCACGGCATTCCTGACAGTTGCGCGAGCTCTTCCCTCTATTGGCAAAGGCCAGTTTGAGCAACAGTGTCTGAGCAAGAGGAGAAGAGTCTCCGGGAGTCCCTGCCGTGGGGGTTCAGTGACACCCTGGTTGCAAGCATCACCCCTGAATGGGACAAGGTTTTGCCGCAGAATGTTTTCTAGGGTTTCATAAAGGTTGTTGGACTGTCAGGCTGCTTTTGTGGAGGTTGCAGATGTCTCATCCTGGGCTGCACACATTTTTCCCTGCCCCAGATCATGGGTTTAGGACCTGCCTGGTTGAGAGGCACTGTAGCTACATCTCCTTGCTCTGGAACATGGCCCTGGGGCCAGCTCTGCTGCTTTAATTGTGCACAGGAGCATCCTTGGGGTACCACTGGTGTGACAACACTGCGTGGGGTGGTCAGTGAGTTCCAGCATCCCTGGGTGATGTCCCATGTCTCTGGAGCTGGCTGATGGGTACAGTGAGCAGGCTGGAGGTGCAGGTGTCACCTCAACCCATGGCAGTAACATCTGGTTTGGGCTTTCCTCAGAGGCATGAAGGTCATCGAAAACAGGGCCATGAAGGATGAAGAGAAGATGGAGCTTCAGGAAATGCAGCTGAAGGAGGCGAAGCACATAGCAGAAGAGGCTGACCGCAAATATGAGGAGGTGCGTGCCCACACCCATGTGCACTCTTCTGCGAGTCCTGCCCCCCTGGCAGCATCCAGGGCCACTTCCTCACAGCCCTGTGCCCCCAGCTGGGGCAAGAGTGGGGCTGATGTGTGCCTCTTGCTGCTGTCAACAGGTCGCCCGCAAGCTGGTCGTCCTTGAGGGAGAGCTGGAGCGCTCGGAGGAGAGGGCAGAGGTGGCGGAGAGGTGAGCAGGGCTCCTGGCAGGCAGTGTGGGGGGGTCCCATGTAGCCCTTGCCCCAGATCTCTGGCAGCTGTGGGGACGGGGATGTCTGTGTGGGGACGGAGATGTCCCTCCCTGTGAGCGGCAGGGTCTGCCATTGGGGTGGTCTCGCAGGCTGGGGGCAGGGGGATGCTGGCCCACTGGCAGAACATCCTTGACCCTGTTCTCTGCTGTCCCCCCCGGGGTGCCCCTCTTCCATCCCAGCCGAGTGAGACAGTTGGAAGGAGAGCTGCGGACCATGGACCAGACTTTCAAATCCCTCATTGCCTCAGAGGAAGAGGTACTGGGGCAGGGGTGTGGGGCAACGTGCAGCAGCCCCCCTCTCTCTGTTGCTGTCTCTCAAACCATGCGAGCCAACTCTCTCCTCTCTGCATTGCTGTCTCCACGACCGACCTCCCCTCGCCTCCCCCTCCAGTGGGTGCGGGCTAGGCATGCTCCTCCATCCCTCCATGCCTGCTCTCCTTGCTGGCGGGAGCCCAGCCAGCGGTGATGCACAGGGTGTCCATGAGAGGAGGCACGAGGAATGGATGAACAGATGTGTCCCACCAGTTCCTGCTCGCAGCAGCTCTGCTCCTTCTCCGCCTGCGCTGAGTTTTCTCCACTCTCAACTTGTTCTCTCTTTCTTTCCTCCTTCCCCGTACCCGCTCTTTCTGCTCTGCCCTCTGTCCTGCACCCCCGGCCCTGCTCCCCTTCTTGGCGGCCCCTGCTTGGGATATAGTAAATGTGGTGATCTAGAGGAGGAGCTGAAAATTGTCACCAACAACCTGAAGTCCCTGGAGGCCCAGGCCGACAAGGTAGGACCTGGCGGGGCTGCTGGGGCTGGGCAGTGTGTGTGGGGCCTGGGGGTGCTGGGGTCTCCTGCTGGGGTGAAGGACAACCAGAGGTGTCCCATGGAGCTCATGGGTGCCTGTCTCTGTCTCTGCAGTATTCCACCAAGGAGGACAAGTATGAGGAAGAAATCAAGCTTCTAGGGGAAAAACTGAAGGAGGTAAGGGCCGTAGGGCTGGCACTGCACTGATGCAGGTATGAGTTTGCCATCTGTCCCGGCTTCACTGGGATGGAATCATAGAATCAATTTTCTGTTCAGGAAAGCTGCATTTTTGGGGAGACTGCAGCACCTGATTCTATGAGAACAAAGTTGATAAGACACTTTGTTTTAGTTCATGTCCAGCCATGGTAGGCAGGTTTCTATAGAGATCCAGGTCTTCAGCAGTTCTGAGTCAGCCAGGTGCTAAGGGCAGGAGGAGCGAAAGCCAGGGCAGCTGAGCAGGCTGGCCAACAGCAGTATTCCATACCATAAACGTCACGCTCACTATAAATTGGGAAGTTTGCTGAGGATGGGTCTCTGCCTAATGGCTGCTGCCCCTGAAGGGTCTCACCTGTCATTCTGCTCTCGAGGCTGATTCTCCCATTTCTTGTGTCTGTCCCACTCGAGCTGTGGTGCTCACAGTGTGTGACATTCAGCATTCACTGCTGGCAGTGCACAGCTCGCAACAGCTATATGGACTGAGTATAACCTTTTGCATTTCATATTAGTATTGGGATTACTATTAGTTCTTTGTTAATATTTTATTAAATCTGTTTCCATTTCAACCCATGGGTCTCCTTTCCTTTTCCCAGTTCCCCTTCTCTGGTGGCGAGGGGTCACTGGGTGATTGAACAACTGGGCTGCAGTCAGAAGCCAGTATAGACAACTGTCTGTAACAAGACACCATCCTGTGTGGGTTTTGATGCTGTTCCCCAAATTGCAGCCTTGCAGTGTGGCAGGGATCTGGGATGCCCTCCCATCAGCCTGCTCTGGTTTAAGGTGTGGGGGTCCATGAGGCCCTTGTCCCTTGCCTTTTGCAGGGGAGGGCTCATGGAGAAGGGTACCAGAGATGTAGATGTAGAGATGTGAGATGTAGATGGGGCAGATTTGGGGTGTGGTGCACACTGCACCATCCCTGTCGTGCCCTGCATCTCACTCTCTCCCTGCTGTGCTCCCACAGGCTGAGACCCGGGCGGAGTTTGCAGAGCGGTCTGTGGCGAAGCTGGAGAAAACCATTGACGATCTAGAAGGTAAAATGTTCCTGCTGGCCCCGTGTCCCTCTTCCCAGGGGAGCACTGGCCACAGCATGCCAGACAGGGCTTGGCCAGGGTGAGGGGGAAGGCAGGGGTCCCAGGAGACGGGAGGCTGGGTGCTGGGGTGTCTGGTGTGGGAGGGCAGAGCTGCCGGGGTCTGGGCTCTGTCCTCAAGTGGGCAATAGGGCCACATCCACACCACCTGTGCCCGCACGCTCCCACTGCCCTCAGCCCCCCAGCTCATAGCCACTCTCTCTCTCTGCTGCCCACCTGCTCCACTGCCTGCCCCCCACCTGTCCCTCACCTGCAGATGAAGTGTATGCGCAGAAGATGAAGTACAAAGCCATCAGCGAGGAGCTGGATAATGCACTTAATGACATCACCTCCCTCTGAGCCCCCTGGCAGGCACCAGCACTTGCACCCCCCTGCCTGCCTCTCCCCTCCTCAGCTTGGCCGCTTGCCTGCATGGCCATCCCACTGCTCGTTCTGCCCACTTTGACCTCTTCTGTCCTGAGCCCAGCTGTTGGCTCCTTTGGGACACAAGCTGGTGTGAGGTGTTCCTGCAATACCCTTCTTCAGGGGGAGATGAGGTTTAAGTGCTTAGCGGTGTTTGGCAGGGCACAGCAGGGGAGCAACCCCTGAGACCCCCACATGCTGGGTGTACAGTGACCATACAGTTGCAGGTCTGTGCCCTGGCATTGCCCAGTGGAGAACAGGGCTGTCTCCAGGAGCCCTTCGCTCCAGCAGCTCCCTCCTTGGCTCCTGAGCAGAAAAAGCACCAGGGACCCCGCAGCTCCAGGGCTAGCAAGCCACCTGTCCCACACTTTCCCCCAGCAAAGTCCACCAGTTGGGTCTGGCTGTGCAGGGAACCCTTTCCCAGGCAGGCAGGCAAGCAAGCAGCCCCCAGACCCTCACTTCTGCCTCACCCACCTCCCTTCTGTCTTTTGCACATTGCTCTTCAGTTCGCATTTCATGACTTTTATGTTCTGTCCCTCTGGGTTACTGAGTTGGTGTCAATAAAGCCTTTTCTTTGATTGGTTTCTCCTTCATTTTCTTCATGCTTCTCTGTCCCTCATCTCACGCGGGTGCAGCAGATGGGTGGTAGGAGGTGGCTGCAGGCAGCTCGCAGCCACAGGACCCTCGGGATAGCTATGGCTGAGCCCTGAGCTGCTCCTGTGCTGCCAGGCTGAGTGGGACGAGGCCCTTTGTGCCTCAACTCACGGGATGACCTGTGCCACCCTCCCGGCTCTCATACACAGCTTTGCTCATCTTATGCCATCTTCTCCATGCCTCTTCTGGCCTGAAATAGCAGGGTTAGACCTGTTCCTATCCATTCCTCACTCCCAGACTCTACCTACAAGCAGCGATCTCAGCCATGGCATCTCTCCTGCATCACCCTCCCTCGATGAAGGGACTGACCCTACCCTTCAGCAGCTATCCCTAAATGGGTCCCTGGTCCTTCTCCTTTCTCAGAATCTCACCCTCCCCCAGAACCCGAGTTCCTGAATTGATGGACCTACAGCCTCGTCCCTGCCCCAGGACCAGCTGCCTCCTCCTGGTGCAGCTCGTCCCTGCTGCTGGGCAGCTGCGGGATTTCCTGCAAGGGCTTTGGGGAACACTGTCTCTTTTCACTGACTTGCCTTTCTCTCTCTCTTCCCTCTGCTGCGCTGATGTCTCTGTTTTCTCTAGAGCGCTCCCGTCAGGAGGACGAGAAAAACCGCATTCTCACTAACGAGCTGCGGGTCATCCTTACTGAACTTAACAACTGAGCTACGCAATGCTCCCAGCCCCAGCCAGCCTCCCTGCCCCATTTTGGCCAGTCTGGCTCGGGCCTAAGAGTCTCTACATACTCCCTGCCGGGACTAGGTGGGGTGTGGAACCTTGGCTGATCCCCCCAGGGGTAACCGCCCTGCTTGGGGGGTAACAGGGAGCCAGGGGTGGCAGGGGGTTTTTCTTGGGAGAGGAATGAGGGCTTTTGTGATGTCCCAAGATGTTCACACCATGATGGCTGTCCCTCAGCATCAGCCTACCCCTGCCAGGGAGGGATGCAGTGGTTTGTATTGCTGCCTTCCTCCCTTTGTCCCAGGAGCTGGCAGCCAGTCTCTTCCTTTTCACTCTGGTCACCCCAAACTGTGCAAGGAGGATCCCTTTGGAGCAGGGTCCCTGCAGGGTACTGGGAGGGCTGGGATAAGAGCTGGGGACTCAGTAGCACCTGCTGCCCCAAACCTGGGGCAGGGGACAGGGAAGAGCCCAGCAGGGAACACTGGGAAATGGGGCTGGGTGGGCAGAGCTCTTGTCCAATCCTCATTTCTAGAGGGAAAGAGGATGCCATTTGGAAGTGAACACTTGGAGGAGGCTGCCTTAGCAGCAGGCTCCCTGGCAGAACTTGTCTGTGCAGCCTCATTAGCTCTGCTCCTTCTCTCTCTGTTGCCCTCTCTGCCCATCCTCCAGGGCTGCTGTCTCACTCCTTTTCTTCATGGAGCACCACTGGATTATGCAGTAGGCACTGGCTGTCCTCTTTTGCTGGCCAAGGGCTTGTGCACATGCCCACAGTGGGATGGTGGTGATGCCCTGGAGCAGCATATGCTGGTGGTTGGCCAAGGAATGGTACCCACCAGTGCCACCTCTGCTGCAGATGACATGGGAGTATGATGGGAGGATAGAAATGCTGAAGAGCAGGGACTGCCTGCCCCCAGTGACTGGCCTGGCTGGCCTGGCCTCCCCAGCAGGTCCTGGAGTGGCTGGGCTCATCCCTGACGGCAATGGGGCTGCTTGTGTGGACTCTGGTCCACAGGGACACCCCACTCGGCTGGAGGCTGTCGCTGTACTGAAATGTCCATTTGTGTGTGTGTCTGTGCTTGGTGTGGTGTGCGTGGGTCTGGCTGCACCTGCGTACACTTGGGCTGTGTCTGTGTGCGTGTCTGGGTGTCCTTTGTATTCACAGAGAATCTGGCCAGTGCCAAAGAGGAGAATGTGGGCATCCACCAGGTCCTGGACCAGACCTTGTTGGAGCTGAATAACCTCTGAGCTGCCCTGGGGAGCCCCCATCACTCTTCCCTACCCCACACGTGCACCCCACCGGCATGCTCAGGATGTCATCAGCTGAACTGCATCTTCATCCAAATTCACACATTCATTGAGAAGGGAAGCCCCACAGCCTTACACACTGTGGCTTGGGGCCATCTTGTCTGCACAGCCTGCCTGGCTCTGTCCTGTCTTTGTGTCCAAATATTAAAGCAGTTCGACAAAATGATTGGGTGTGCTTGGTCCTTGTGGATGGACACAGGCACTGGAAGATGGGAGATGAGGGGGGTCTCCCTGCCCAGTTTATGCAAGGAAGCTCTGCAGGGGCTTGGGTCCAGGGTGGGCATGGCTGGTGTAAGGATGCCCTCTGCGGCCACGGGGGGCTGGAGGCGATAATGCACATGGGTTGGGCTGTGTTCCCTTGTCTCCATTATTTCTTTGGGATGCACAGGAAACCTTCACATCTCCAGCTCAGTCCAAACTCACCATCCTCTTCAAGTGCACAGTGATATCCATATGTCACTGGTGTGTCCCCTTCCACAGGCAGCATGTTTCCTGCCTGGCACCTGGGGAAGCCACAAGGTCTTTGACCTCTCCATGGAGTCTGCTTCATGGTTCATGTTCATGACGCCACCTGAGGATGCATACAAGCATGTGACCATGCATACACACATTTTTAGTTATCAGGGTCTTCTCCAGCTCTGGGGTTAGCTGCTTACCCTGTGTACTAGCTGC
The DNA here is from genome assembly GCA_028020825.1 of Podargus strigoides. NCBI lineage: Eukaryota > Metazoa > Chordata > Aves > Caprimulgiformes > Podargidae > Podargus > Podargus strigoides. The sequence continues at coordinate 33,907,982 of CM051663.1, read as the reverse complement.
ATTTTCTATTACCAGTCGCTCGATGCCTGTCTGAGGGACAACTGTATAAACTAGCAAATATTAATGCAGCAGGCAACCACTTCACAAAAGCATTCAGGAAGTTTCCTCCTGGCTAGCTCTATTTTCTCCAACACAAAGAGAAGAGCAGCAGGATATGTCCCATTGCTGTCACCAAAATGGGCTGGATTTCCTGGGGATGCCCAAAGTCATGATCTAGTCTTGCCTTCTGCTGCAGGCCCCTCTGTGATTTGCGCCAAGCCCTGCTGTCCCACGCTACCCAGCGGACATCCCTCTAAAGGCACAGCCTCAATGCTGCCAGGAAACATAATTCATGCTGACCACTTGCTGAGCTGGACCATCGACCCAGCAAGCAGCCAGCAGGGATAGGTTTCGTTATCTGCTTTCCTTTATTTACTGTGCCTCTCAGCTCAGGAAAGGAGGGTGGTGGATTGCATCTCTTTCCTGTCCAGGTGCTGTCGGCCTCCTGTCCTCCCCCTGGCCTGGCACCTCTGGTTTCTGGCTCTGAGACCTTCTCCTACAGGGAAAAGGGCTCCCCTTGCATGTGGTGCTCATTTGCTGGTTGTCTTCTCAGGATCTGAGACCTGCCATGAGCCACAGCCTCCTGCCCTGAATGTGCTGGAAGGAAGGATTGTGCACAGCTGTCCTGTCTGCTGGGCTGGAGCTCCTCCTTGGGTCTGCCTTGCTTTTCAGCAGCACATCAGCTGAGCCATTCTGTTGTTTGGTCACAGCACCTTCCAGGCAGGGGCTTGTCTGGCTGCAATAGGAACAAGTCTGTAAAACCACCTCTTCTCCAGGAGCCTGCCCCACACTACTATCAGGGTGCATCCGCAGCACCCAGCCTTCCTGCTGGAACAGAGAGCCCTTTCACACCCAGTGTTTTTCCCCATTAGCTGCTGCTGCTGCTTCCTGGTTTGGACCAGTCCATTTAACTTTTTACACCCCGCTGCAAGGACCTTTTTATTCCTCTGAACTTTCTGTGGTTTGGCAGTGAGTACCTGGCTGCTGTTCCCAGGTGATGCTCTGCCCCAAAGACATGAGCATATCTTTCATGGTTCAGCAAAGCTTTGCGTTTTCTCATTTCTCCCACCCATCTCCTTCTCACCACCGCCCTGCAGAAAGATGCAGGCCGGAGGAAGCTCTGGGAGGCCGAGGCACTATGGAGCTTCTGGCAGGGGAGCTCAACCTGGAGGCACGTCTCTCCACATGCATCACTCAGAGCCACACTGAGGACCGCAGTGCCCATCCCCTCCTCCCTCCCTCCCTCCCTCTGCACCTCTCCCATTGAATTTCAACCTTTGGATTTATTTATCTTGGCCTGAGAGACTGAAGATCTCCCCAGAGAGCTTTCAGCCCTGGTGTGGGCTGCCCCCCCATTGATAACACACCATGTTAACATCCAGCAGCCTCTCACCTCCGCTGTCTTCTCCAGTTTTCTTACCACTCTGGTGCCTCATCTCATCTCTGAATCCTTTCTGTTCAATACCCTTGAACTACACGCTGGAGAGGAAGGACCACACAAAGTGCTCTGTACCACAGAGACATTTTGATGAGACATGTTGAGCCGTGCAGAGCCAGACACAGACCACTGCCTCCCTCCAGTCCCTCCCTGCATTCACAGCCCAAGGCAATTGGGTGAGGGCAGGAAGAGCTGTGTTACAAGCTGTGTGGGTTTGGCGGGGCTCTGGGTGATTTCTAAACAGGTCAGGCAGTCTAAAGTCAAGTGCTACACAAAGCTCCCAGTGTCCAAATCAATATTACTGATTTGTTTATCCTAACAGGGGGAGGAGGAAAACATCGGCAGCCATAACCATGCAGTGCTGTCATTTCTGTGAGTTACGTACACCCCATATGCAGCACTCAGTACCACACTCCACATCACAGGAGCTGTGCTGCCTGAGCTGTGAGTGTGGAAAAGGCAGCACAGAAGCATGAGTCCTCTACCCCACGTGCTCAGGGCTTGCAGGGGGTCTCAGGGCAGCACCGGAGCTCCCCTACATCGAGGCAGGCCTATGGTGGGGTGATAGGCAGCTAAGGACCCTTGGGGACAGCCAGTACACCTCACCCAACCCCTGGCACCCTTGGCTGGCCCAGGTTCTGGGAGGCAGCACAAAGCCCCCCTCAGTAGGTGGCCCCTGTGCAGGGACTGGTGACAGGGCCAAGCTCCCCTGGGTGCAGTCTGTGTCCCCATGGCACAGGCCACATCTTACCACGACAGGACCAGGTCTCATCCTGTGCAGGTCCTGTCCCCTTGATGCAGGCCATACCCACCCATGACAGGACCAAGTAACCCCTGGTGAGAGCCTGTACCCTCTCATCCCATGCCATGTTCCCCTGAAGTGTTGGCTGTGCCCACTGCCACAGGATCATAGAATCATGAATCATAGAATCGCCTTGGTCGGAAAAGACCTCTAAGATCATCAAGTCCAACCATTAATCTAACACTGCCAAGTCACCACTACACCACGTCCCTCACTACCACATCTACACATCTCTTAAATACCTCCAGGGATGGGGGATCCACCACTGCCCTGGGCAGCCTGTGCCAGTGTTTGACAACCCTTTGGGTGAAGCAATTCTTCCTAATAGCCAATCTAAACCTCCCCTGGCACAACTTGAGGCCATTACCCCTCATCTTATCACTAGATACACGGGAGAAGAGACCAACCCCCGCCTCACTTTAGCCTCCTTTCAGGTAGTTGTAGAGAGCAATGAGGTCTTCCCTCAGCCTCCTCTGCTCCAGACTGAACATCCCCAGTTCCCTCAGCTGCTCCTCATCAGACTTGTGCTCCAGACCCTTCACCAGCTCTGTTGCCCTTCTCTGGACACACCCCAGCAGCTCAGTGTCCTTCTTGCAGTGAGGGGCCCAAAACTGAACACAGTATTCGAGGTGTGGCCTCACCAGTGCCAAGTACAAGGGGACAATCACCTCCCTACTCCTGCTGGTCACACCGTTTCTGATATGAGCCAGGATGCTGTTGGCTTTCTTGGCCACCTGGGCACACTGCTGGCTCGTGTTCAGCCGCTGTCAACCAACACCCCCAGGTCCTTTTCCGCCAGGCAGCTTTCCAGCCACTCTTCCCCAAGCCTGTGGCGTTGCACGGGGTTGTTGTGACCCAAGTGGAGGATCCGGCACTTGGCCTTACTGAACCTCATACCACTGGCCTCGGCCCATCGCTCCAGCCTGTCCAGATCCCGCTGCAGAGCCTCCCTACCCTCAGGCAGATCAACACTCCCACCCAACTTGGTGTTGTCTGCAAATTTACTGAGGGTGCACTCTATGCCCTCATCCAAATCATCGATAAAGACATTAAACAAGACCAGCCCCAGCACTGAGCCCTGGGGAACACCGCTTGTGACCGGTCTCCAACTGGATTTAACTCCATTCACCACAACTCTCTGGGCCCGGCCAGTCAGCCAGTTTTTAACCCAGAAGAGTCCACCTGTCTAAGCCATGAGCCGCCAGTTTCTCTAGAAGAATGGTGTGGGAGACAGAGCTGACAGCTTTACGGAACTCCAGCAAAAAAAATATCTACAGCCTTTCCCTCATCCACTAAGCGAGTCACCCTGTCATAGAAGGAGATCAGGCTAGTCAAACAGGACCTGCCCCTGTGACAGGCCCGACCCCCAGTGCAGGCCCCAGGCGCACCCCGTGACAGCCCTGAGCCCCGGGGGTGAGGCCGTGCCCTTTCAGCGTAGGCTGTGCCGCAACAGCCCCACGCACCCCCTACCCACCCACCCCCCGCCACTGGACCCGCTCCCCCGCTGCAGATCCCGCCCGCCATGACATGCCCTAGCCCCGCCCCTTCCGGCTCAAGCCCCGCCCCAGCCCGCCCGCTTCCGGCTGTGACGGCGCGCGCAGGCGGCGCGTGACGTCAGGCGGCCCCGGAAGGGCGGGGGAGGGGGAAGGGGCCGCCGGGACGGTCCGGTTCGGTCCGATCGTTGTCCTCGGGTCCCGTCCCGGTTACGTATCCCGGGCCCCGCCGCCATGACGCTCGCCGTCTTCTTCGGGTGCACCTTCATCGCCTTCGGGCCGGCGCTCGGCCTCTTCCTCTTCACTATCGCCCGCGACCCGCTCCGCATCATCATCCTCATCGCCGGGTCAGTCCGGCACCGGCACCGGAGGCACTGGTGCCGCCGTTGGTGGTGGTGTGGGCGTGATAGGGGCACTGGGACATGGATCGGTGCTGCTGTGGCACCAGTATCAGTGCCTGTACCAGTATGGGTGTGACAGGGGTGCTGGTACCAGTGCCAGTGCTGGTACCAGTATGGGTGTGACAGGGATACGACTGGTACTGGCAGAGGCAGAACAGGGGGACCCGTACGGGTGCTATTGTGGTATGACAGAGGCACCAGTACCAGTACTTATACTGGTGCTGTTGCTTGCATAACAGGGGCACCCATATTTTTTCTTTTACTGGTCCAGTCAAGGGCATGTTAGGGACACCAGTACTCATGCTGGTGGTCCTGGTCATGACAGGAGCACCAGTACTGGTACTTGTCCTGGAGCCATACTTTGCACAATAGCAGCACCAGTAGTGATATTGTACTGGTACCATTGTGGTCACCACATGGTGCGGACATGATGGGGACAGTGGTATCAGTAATGGCATGGGATCAGTGGATGGCTTGGTAGTGATACTGGTGCACGTGTGCAGCAGGAGCACTGATACCAGTACCACTGTGGCATCAGTAGGTTGTCACTGGGACTAGTACGGGCGTGGATATGAGCCCAGCGCTGGTACTGGTACTGATGTGGGCATAACAGGGCCACTGGTGCCTGTTCTGGTTACCAGGGGAGAAGGAATGCGGGCTCAGCAGCAGTACCAATACCTGTATCACCCACCCAGTGCTGGTACCAGTAGGAGAGTGGGCAAGGTCAGGGCACAGCTGCCAGCGCCAGTAGCAACACAGAGGGGTGCAAGTGTAGTGCCGATGGGCACGGTACTGGTACTGGTCCTGGCACAGCACCAGTGCCAGCAGGTGCTCTTTCTCTTGCAGGGCTTTCTTCTGGCTGGTGTCGCTGCTGCTCTCCTCCCTCATCTGGTTTATCTCAGTTAAAGCCAGCGACCCGCAGGATGAGCGGTTGCAGAAGGGGCTCTTGATATTTGGGGTGATGTTCTCTGTGCTGCTGCAGGAGGCCTTCCGCTTCCTCTACTACAAGCTCCTCAGGTAAGGGCATCTCCCACACTGCTCCAGCGCTGCTGGATGGTCCTCTGGTCCTCCCTGCTGTGGTGGGTGCCAGATTTTGGCTGGGAGCTCCTGGGCTGGGGAGGGATGCCAAGCATGGCACCAAGCCGCCTTGGTCCTCGCTGGGAGGACACAGGTGGTACCTGTGTCACTATGTTGCCCTTGAGTGGGTCTCAGGTGGTAGAGTAGAGCAGCCCTGAGATCTGGAGGACCCAGGACTGAGGTGGCTGGTGTTGTGTCTCTGAAATTGGGACAGGTAGGCTGTGGGTTTGGGCTGCTGTAGGACTCGTCTCATCCTCTCTGCCCTGGTGACTAGCCCCAGCAGTGCTCCTGCAGCTCAGAGGGGTGCCGGGGGGGACACCAGGCACCAATAAATGACTGCTTTGCTGTGCGGGGGACAGAGAAGGGTTAGGGATCTGCCCTCACCTCCTGGCAGGTCTTGTTCCTTTCTTAAGGACAGTTTTGTCTGAGCAGGGACACCCTGAATGTGTTTTTGGGGCTCTGGGGCGGCACATCACTGTCAGTCCTGTGCTCCATGCCCTGGCCAGCCTGGGGCAAAGTCTCAGTGCAGCCTCAGCAGCTTCTCCCAGCCTCTTTGGCGCCACCGTCCCGGAGTGTAGGAGCTTGTGTCGCCTGCTGGATGAGCATGCACTGCACCCTGTTCTGCGTTTGGACAGACAGATGGACACTGCACTGGGGCTGGGAGGGCAGGCGAGGGGTGGCAATGCCAGGATCGGCGTCCTTCATATCCCCCAGCCTTCCTGGCTGGCTGGGCAGGGCTGGGAGAAGGCTTGGGGGGGCCGGGTACACAGGCTTGCACCGCTCCCTGCAGCAGGGCACTGCCAGAGGCGGGCAGGCAGAGGGTAGCAGAGCTCTGTGGAGCAGCCTCTAACACAAACCACTGCATTTCATTTGCCCTGCGGATCTCTGGGTGCAAGCACTGCCATCCTCATCAGTCTGGGAGCCGCCTGGCGTCCTCCTCACCTGCCACACCTCTAGCTGGTTAAAAGGATGAAGCCCATCTCTCCCAGTTTCTCTCCCCAACTAATTTTACTAGCTCTTTGAGCGCTTCCCTGCACCCCCGCCATTTTTTTTCAGCTTCTCAGAGTATAAATGCGGAGATCAGGTACGCCCTCCCAGCATGCTCCTCCCACGCCTGCATTGGAGCTGATTTCCACACAGGGGTGCTGCTTGCTTTGCACCCGATGTCACGCTTGCCCCGGCCCTGCTCTGCAGGATTGGCTGGCACTCACATTCCTCTGTGGAAAATCGTTCTGTGTGGCTTTGTGTGGTTTTCTTATGCGTGGTTTGTCCAGTGTCTTTGGGCAGTCATGCAGATGCTCTCCGTGGTGGGTGTTGCAGCTTGGTGATGGGAGGTTACCAGAAGGGTGGGATGGTGCAAAGTGAGACCCCAGTCCCATCTTCTCCATCCTGGTGCTGCATCATGCCTCAGGAGGTGTCTGGGCTGTGTCAGGCTCCAGCATGTTCTCACCCCACAGGAAGGCCATTGAGGGTCTGGTGGCCCTCAGCAAGGACGGCTGCTCCCCCATTTCCATCCAGCAAATGGCATATGGTGAGTGCCATGCAGAGTGGGGCATTCCAACTGTGCGGCCAGGGGTGAGCCCCAGCGGAGCTGGGCATGGTGCTGGGGGGAAAGGGAGGGTTCTCATTCCGAAGCTGGCTGGGAGGTGCCTGGGGTGGTCCTGGGAGGCTCAGGGCCTGATGGTGTCCTTGTCCTGGCAGTGGCTGGTGTGGGCTTTGGGCTCATGAGCGGCGCCTTCTCCATGGTCAATCTCCTGGCAGATGCATTAGGGCCCGGCACCGTGGGCATCCATGGGGACTCGCAGCTCTACTTCCTGACCTCAGGTGAGCAACCAGCACCCTTCACTCACGTCTCTGCCTCACCACAGAGAGAGCAGACCTGGAGGGGCTGAAGTCCCCCCATCCATGCTATCCCCTCCATGCTGCACACTCTACCCATCTGAGCCCCTTGCAGTCCCCTGTCACATGTCTCTGTGCCAAACCCTTCTTTCTGTCCCCTGTGACTCACTGCTTCTCTCCTCGATCCCTCCCACACTCGGTGTCTGCCCCAGCACCTCCCTGTCCAGCCCAGCAGTGCTCTGACTCCCCTTTCCCAACTCCTCTCTGTCCCTCCCTGAGCCTGTGTGCCAGGTCAGAGCGGGTGGGTCCCTGGTGACACCTCTCTGCCTGTCGCTGCAGCTTTTATGACCATGGTGCTGATTTTCCTTCACACCTTCTGGGGGATCCTCTTCTTCCACGGTTGTGAGCATCGGCGCTGGTGGGAGATCGTGGCGGTTATTGTCATGCACCTTGCTGTTTCGGGGTCGGTGAGTAGCTGGGAGCAGAGCTTTGCACTGGAACCTATGTTTCGGGATGGCTGTGGTGTGTGCTGGTCCCTGTGCTGGATGGGGGGACAGCCTTTGGCACCAGCGAAGCAGTTGGGTTTGGGGGACTTGCAGCTGGCCCTTCACAAACCAAATCCTGGAGCTGGTGTCCCCTGCCCCACTCTGGTCATCAAGGTGGTGATGCTGCCACCCATCCTGTCCCTGTCCTCTCTTGCCTGCTCACCCCTCTCCTCTCCCACCTCTCTCCCCAGACATTTTTCAACCCCCTGTACGTGGGCAGCCTGGTGCCTTCCTACCTGCTGATGGCCACCGCAGCTGCCTGGGCTTACCTACTCTCGGGGGGATCTGCCCAGAACCTGCGGCGTTTCTTGCTCTGTAAGTCCTGCTCCATAAAGGTGACGTGGGACCCTGTAAGTCCCTCTGGGTACCAGGACCGGCACTGGGATGGGGAGAGGGTGTTCCAGAGCTTGAACAAGGGTGTCATCCCCTTGGCTGCCAGACTGGAGGAGAAACTGGGTTTTGGGTCTGTGGTGGGGTGGTTGCCTCTCCTGGGGGAAGGGGATGGGATAAGGAGTCTGGTGAAAACTGACCCACTCTCCTCTTTGGTTTCAGCAGGTCTGCGGAGTGGAGCCAACCCCCAGCCAGGATCCTGAGTCTCCACAGGATGTTCCTGTCCCCAGCCACCCTTACCCTCCCCTCCATCCTGACGGCAAGAGCGGCCGTCACCTTCTCTGCAATATCTTTTCTCTTGGACTGGGGCACCCTGGCTATTCCCTGTGGGGCAGGTGCTGGGGTCCGGCTGTGGCAGCCGGCCAACCAGTGTGGCTGGGGCTGTCTTGCTCCGACATCCCTTTGGGAGCCCCTAGAGAACAGCTCTGTTTTGGGGGACCTGGCTTTACTGGCCTCACCACAAACGGAGCCCCAGTTAGCCTGCCTGGGGCGGATGCTACCTTGGACTGCTGGAGGTCTGAGCCCAAAGAAATCCATCGCTTCTCCCCCCACCACAGAAGATGTGCTGTCCCCTGTGCCGGTGGGGGGGCCCCCACCACCTCCTCGCTGCAGGGTGGAGGAAGCAGCTTTGCAAAGCTCTGCCGCGCTTTGGGTCAGGGCTGACTGCTGTGGTGCTACTTTCTCCACCTCTTCCCCCAGCCTCGCTGCCCTGGGAGCCGCGGCCCTGGCGCTGGACTATGGTAGCTGCAGTGACCTGGCATCTGGTGCAGGGAGGACAGCGATAGGGGACCAACTGCATCCAGGACAGGAGAACGGGGAAAAGATGGTACCCAAAGGGCACAGCAGACATAGAAGGTGGTGGAGGGCTCAGAAGGAGAAGCAACCCCACAGCTGATGCCGCCACAGCTTGGGGAGGGGATTCAAGGGGCCATTCCAGTGGATCATTGCACTATCCTACACTTCAAAGGGGATTTTCAGGCGGACACCAGCCTTGATGCTACGTCACAGGGCTGGGAGGGAGAAACTGCCATGGGGCTCAGGGCTGAGAAGGCAGTTTTATCCACAGCAGGCTTTTGTACAAATAAAGTACCACAGCCAAAGCGGGACTGTGTGCAGACAGAGGTGCTACCTTCAAGGGCAGGTTGCAAGCACCCTGCAGCAGTGGTGTAAGGGCTTGTGCTGGTGTCACTGAGGAAGGAGGGTCAGGCAGTTGCAAACCCCAGTTGCCTGGAGGTTTTGCTCTGGCTCTGTCCATCCTAACGGGATGGGCTCTAATTTGGGGTGGAGGCTGCTGAGAACTGGAGAGTTGCAGGTTCCTTCCCTCTCCTGGACCTGGCCTGTTTCTCTTGGTTTTGGCATGGTTGTAGAGCTCCCTGGGGCTTGGCTCCAACTGCAATGGAGCCACCAGGAAAGTTGGGAGGCAGCTGTGGATTTGGTACTGCACCAGCTACAGTAGAGCTAGAGGGGAGGTGGGGGGGGCTGGCCAGCAAGGAAGCAGTGGCTCTGCCACCTTCAGCTCTGCCTTTCTCCAGCTCTACCATGCTATGTTTTTCCAACACTTTGCACAAATAAAGAGGAGGAAGAAGTCCCAGAGTGATGGAGGGCAGGGCTGTGCTGTGCAAGGAGCCCCACACTGCTTGCTCTGGAGCTCTGCCCAGGGTATGGAGGCTGATGCTGTCTCTACTGGTTGGGACAGGGTCCCTGCATGCCCCGCTCCACTGTGGGTCTAGCTCCACCATGCCTGCCCCACAGGTTTGCCCAAGGACAGGAGAGGGCTGGCATTATGGGTGGCCTTTTGCTTTTTTATTTTTATTTTTTTTTTCAGTAAGTTTTTACATTTTTTTATAACAAAAATATCTGCTGAGGCCAGATGCTGCTCCAGGCGGTCCATGTGGGCAGCCTGTACAGCTGAGGGATGCCAGAACACTGGCCCTCCCTCAGCCTAGGGGGAGAGTGAGGGGAGGTGGGCTGGCAGCCTGAATCAGTGGGGCTGGGACCACTGCAGAGGTGCGAGGCTCATGTGGTGTTCTCCGTGCTGGCTGCCGTGTAGATCACCTTGGATTTGGTTGGCGAGTCCAGCCTGGTGGGGGAGGAAGCGGGAAGCGTTAGACCAGGCGGGCGGGCCCTGTTAGCCCATCTTGCTGCCTGAGAGACCGTCCTTAATCCCCTTTCTCACGCCCCAGTCCTGTGTTACCTCCCAGGCCTGCTCCTTCTGCAGCTTCCCATCACTCACCGTGTATTCTGGCTGCGGTGCTTGTAGATGTACAGCAGGAAGGCCAGTGCTGTGATGGCAAAGAGCACCCCGAAGAGCACAGCCAGCACATCCCCTGCAAGCCGAGCACAGGCATGTTACACTGGGCATGGTCCCCTGTGGCTACCAGCCAAGGGAGATGGCGCAAGGCTGGAGTAGGTGGGTAGCTCGAAGGCAGAGGAGACACAAAGGCAGCAGCCTTGGCTGAGAACGCTTACCTGCATGAAATGAAGAGCTGGAGTGTCCTTCTACAAAGAAGACAAAAGATGAGAGGATGAGAGCCAGCTGCACAGATGCTAAGGCAGCCCTGCAAACCCGCTATGGCTGCCTGCCCCGCCAGGTCAGCACATGGCTGCCAGGAACCCCCTTCCCAGGCAGGTATACTCCCCTGGCCACCTTCCCCTCCTTCAGGCCAGGCCTTCACTCACCTGCTGCAGCTGAGCCGTCACCACCTGGAAGAGAGACAGGGCAGTCAAGAGGTTGCCTGAGGTGTTTGGGAAGTGTCAAGCCTGCAGGTCTTCAGGCTACCTGCAAGACTCCCCATCACCCATGAGCAGGTAGGGGAGAGCTGCCTGCCAGATCCCCAGCAGCTTGCAGAAGTCTAGCCCTGACACCCTGCCAGTAGCATCAAGGGAAGGGGGGCAAAAAAAAAAGTAATAAAAAAATCCCTGAACCACAACCCACACAAAAGCCTCGCTGAGCCCAGCCGGAAACTCCCCCATCGCTGCCACCACTGCCTGAGAAGCAGGCAGGCAAGGTGCTGAGCACTGCAGCACCCCATGACTGCATCAAACCCTGCAGGAGACCCCCGAGAGGGGCATGGGATGGCCCTTGCCAGCAGGCCACCCCACCTGGGGATGGCTCGGTGGCCCTACGTGCTGGGCAGGAGCTGTGCCGGGCAAATATTTACCCGGTGTGATAGAGTGGCTTTTACACAGCTGGATTATCATCTGTACATGGCTCAAGTGGCACTATCTGCAGGCCCTATCCAGCTGCACAGCTGCTGCAGGGGAGTCACCGCCTTCACCTAGCAGCCAGGTGCGGGGGCGGCTGTCCTGAACTGAGGGTGACTGGGGAAAGATCAAGAAGCATGGGCACAGGAGGTGCAGCTGCAAGCAAAAGGAGACATGACCACACAGCACTCCATCTTGGTGCCCAGCAGTACCAAGGCTAAAGCAGACAGCTATCAGCACCAAGGTGGGGAGAAAACTCGCAATGACCCTGCGTACGTGATGCAGGGGACCAGTGACGTCATCTGGGAGTACTGGGACAGTGTTCTGGCACTCCAGGAACAGGGGCTTGATGGCTTTGTTAAAGTGGAGGTTGTTGGATAGAAATAGCAATTAAGGAAAGAAAGAGAAAAAAAAAAAAAAGGTTGGGCTGGACAACTCCCCCCTTGCCCTAGCCTTGGTGACTGGAGGCTTTGGACCAGCTTCTGCAAGAAAGCAGTAAAAGAAAGTCTTGGAGGTAAATGGAAAATATGATAAAGTATCTAACAGGTTTACCAAAGATAGAACATGCCAGCCTAACCCGATATCCTTCTTTGATAAGTGATACTCTAGACAAAGAAAATGCGGTAGATTTTATCTCTCCTAACTTCAGTGAAGCATTTGATGTGGTGCCACATGGGAAACTGCTAGCCAGGCTGAAGACCATGGTGATTAAAAGCCTGCAGCTGTTAGCAAGCTGGCTGCAGGTGGGACGGTGAAGGGAAGTACCTTGCACCATGGTATATGCTTATCAAGGCATCGCCCAAGGGCCTGGGACCAAGCCTGAGAGCTGTTTCTGTTAGTCACCTTGACACAAGGGGTAGGAAATGCCATCAAAACAGAAAAGGAACAGGATGTTTGACAGAAAAACCCCAGTGACCTCAAAGAGCAGCAATGGGCAAGCATTCAGTGATGCAGAGCGATAGTCACACCTGAGGATTAACAGGAATTTCTACTCATTGCTGGGAGCCAGCACTGCAAGAAAGGCCTTGGAGGACAAACTGAGGACAGGCAGACAGGGATGCCTCAGGCAGGGGACCGTGCATCCAGCCAGGATAGCTGCATGGCCCCACTGGCAGAGTGCAGCCTTCAGGGTGGGTTCCCTACACTGCCCTTCCTGCAGAGTTTAGCAGTGGGGTGCTCGCTGCAAGCCTGTACCTCTGCAGCTCCTACTGAATTTAGCTATTGCTTTTCGGGATGAAGAAGCTAGCTGGGATGCTAGGACCTGGCTGTTTGCCCTTGACCATATATCCCCTAGTCCTGCTATTGTTATTTCTGCAAGGCTGAGAATAGTTCCTAGAAACTGATCTTCCCCAGGCAGGGTGAGAGAAGCGCACAAATGAGAGAGAGAGAGAGAGAGAGAGAGAGAGCAGGACCCTAAGACCAGTGCTGCCAGTCACCTGACTGGCAGGGCTAACCCATGCAAATGCTGCATTTCTGTAAGAGACACGAAGCTTTGACTCCTGCTCGTCACCCCATCTCTGCATCCCTGCAGCTGGGTTCAGCCTGAGTGTGTTCACACGCTCCTTACCAGAAGGCAGCTGCTTCGCTGAAAAGAGGGTGGTCTGGAAACTCGCCAGCACCCGTCGCCCGTGCAGGTCCTGCACCAGCCGGTAATTGTTCTGCAGAGGTTCGCTCTCATCATTTCTCAGGCTCATCAACAGCATTGACATCTGGAAGGAGAATGGTGTCAACAGAGCTGGGTGCATCCCACCTTCAGGAGCCAGGTGAGCCCCAGGGAACCAGCACAGACGGTGCATGCTTGCAGGGAGTGGCTGGGCAAAATCCAGCGCAGAGCTCATTGCCCTAACAGACCTGGTCATGAGAGAGCTGCAGGGTCTGATTAAAGATTGTCCATTTCACTGTCTGGTAGCAGGGAGGGGTCGTCAGAGAGCCATTGTAGTGGAAGTAGAGTTTCAGGTTGGCAGGCAGCAGACCTGCAATGTTGAATCCAGACACCAAGACTTCCTCGCCTGGGAGCAGAAACACCATGGGAGTGAGACCAGGGCAACCCCCTGGAGGACAACATGTGGGACCAGCATGGAGCTCATGAGCAGCCTAGTGCTCCATGTGCCAGGGTCCACACTGCTGCCACTGGTGCACTGAAGAAAGAGCAGTGGGTTTACCCTGGAGGCATGGGAATGCACGTGTGAGCAGAGGGCACCTTGGAGAACGGTTTCTGTACAAGCTGTGCAATGCTCGCCTTCTCACAAAGATACAGCAAAAGCCTGCTGCAGACCTTCTCTGCCATGCAGCAGGTTTCTCTGCTGGGCTGCAGCCCCTGAGACAAGTACTAGGTGGGACAGGCCCTTACCTGTTCTTTGGATTTCATACAGATGCTCAAGTATTTCCTGATAGTATGGGTTCTCCCTCGGCCCAACCTGCAACACAGAGACCCTACAGTAATGACAAGGACAGCGGCCAAACAGAGAGCAGATAGTGACGGCAGTGCTAGCTCCCTGTGAGAGGCACCCTATCCTGGTGACCCCTTCCTCCTATCAGGGCTGCTCTGCCCTCTCCCCTTCTCCCCAGAAGCATTTGCACCTTTGCCAGTCCCCAATACTGTGCCCGACTGCCCACCCCAGGCTCACCCTGCTCCTGCTCCTACTCCTTCTCACCCAGGGCTCATCTATGGGACTCACCTCCAGGAAGGCTCCCAGTACAGCCAGGCCATCTGGGTGGACCATCGCCTCCTTAAAGCTGTTATACTTGGTGTTGTAGTGGACCACATGGATCTGGAGGGGAAACGAGCAATCCCCGTGCAGGATGGGCACCTCTGGGAGGTGCTCACCCTAACAGGGCTCCAGCCTGCCAGAGCAAGGGCCGAGAGAGACATGCACCCGTGATAAGAAACACTCCTAGGAGGGGAATATGCTGGTGGGACTGAGAAAATGTGCTGCTGCAATGCAGCAAGTGTGAAGGGCTGCCCACAGAAGCTTCCTTGGTCAGGGACAGCAAACCAGTACTCTGCCCTAGATGCTGGGGGGTCGTACTGCAGAGCCAGGCTCAGTTTGAGGACAGCAGCTAGAGAAGGAGGGATAAAACCAGATGGGAGCTGGCAGAGCAGGAGGACAGTGTGTACAGAGTAAACAGTCCCTGCAGCTCCCAAAGCAGGCTGCTCACAGCTGCCTGGGGAGCTGGCTCCCCCAGCTCAGGGACTGCCACAGCTCCTGCTTCATCAGCCCGTGACCAGGCTGCAGCGTGGGGACAGGCTGCACTGCTCACACATGGCCAGCCCCAGCCCACCTGTGGGCACAGCGTCCTGGAGGGTGGTCTCCTCCTTGCCTCTGCACCACAGGCTGCAGCCTGAGTCTGGCTCAGCACCAAAGTGTGGCCTCCTACGCTGAACTATGCTGCTGCAGAGCTGCCTGGGGAGCAGGGAACCTGGCCAGGGGTTACATCATTCACCCAGTGACAACCAGGGCCATGGGATAGGAGCAAGACAGCACTCCAGCACCTTCCCTGCCCAGAAGCAGGAGAAGAGAGGATACATCCACTGCCACGAGGGCTCCTTACCTCTGCAGGAAAGCGGTGCCCATTGACAGTGTGCTCCGATCCAGGTCCCAGTGTTGAGCCCCAGTGTAGGTGCAGCTGCACGGCTCGATACTGCTGGGCATAACCGCCAGTGATGGCCAGTGACTCGGGCAGCTCAAGGACAACTGCAGAGGCAGAAGGAATAGGCCGGTAAGTAGAACACAATCCTGGTCCATACTGCAGATACACAGAGGAGATGTCTCAAGGGAAAGAGTCACTACGGGCTTGTGGAAACTGGTCACAAAAATCCAAACTTGCTTTCCATCTTTTGTGAGGCAATGGGCAAGTCAATACCCAGAGCTGTACTAATGTGGCAGGGATCAACTTTTGACCTCAGGCTGTAGGACACCCCAGTAAATACATCAGCTTCAGAAATAGCTTCTATGAAAATGCCAGAAAGTGAAGAGCAGAGGCTCCCAGCAGCCAGCTCCGAGCCAAATGTTATCCAACAATTTATTCAGTAAGTCAGAATAATATAAAGAGACCATAGACAAAATTCACAGATAAAGATATTGGCAGAGTGATGAATACCTACAGGAGTGGGACAGTCAGAGAGCAGCAGTGCTTGGTGAGTTGTGACCTTTCAAGTAAAGCAGCTTGTGAGTGTCTGACAGCACTGGAGCTGGTAGCATGGAAGCATTAAATCTTTTGAAAGCATTGAGAGCTAAAATTTTGCCTCTTTGGATACGGTAAATACATATTTGGTTTTGCCTTTTACTTCAATGTGGTTTAGCCAGCTATCTTGGACTCATGCAACAGTGTGGCAAATCTAAAAGCTGAGTTACCTGGACACATCGCAAAAATATCAAGAGCATTCTTGGACCCTGAGGAAGGCTGTCCTATCCTTCTAAGCACCTTTTCCTCATTTTTAATATCAACTCTTTTCCTTCCTCCTTTGATATAGGTGAAATGTCCCTTAGTCACATCATGGAGCTAGGGCACAGGTTTGGGATTAACCATGTAACAGGGCTGTGGTGAGTCGTTTGTCCTCTCTGGTGTGCACTGCCACTGGGTTCAGAGATACAGAACTCAAATACAGGAAGTGGGAGACTGCTCCCTCTCTGGGAATTTAACTGCTTTTACATTTCTTTTGTGTATCAAAATCATTGCACTCCTACTAGCTACCTGAGTCATTTTCAGGCCCTTGTAAAAGGTTATACAGTGTATACACTTTATATTACAAAAAGGAGTAGCCGTAGAGATATCTTATTGGACTTGCAACTTTTTATTTATTTATGGCTTTTCATAAAGCAAACCAGTAGTTGCCAGAATAAAAAAAAGGCATCTTATAAGCATGTGAGAAACTACTTTCCCCACCACCCCACCCCAATGAAAATGCTCTCACTGCTTTTCTAAACACCAAGTAACACCAGATGCCAGGGTGTCTAAAATAGCAACTACTGAGCTCAACTAGTTTAACTCTGCAGGCATGCTAGGGCAGGAGGCCATAATATAAAGCTCTGTGCACACGTTGCGCAGCTGATCTGTCTGTGCACAGCGAGTCCGACCTGTTGAGTTTGATGTATACACAGGTCAGCTCCATCTCACTGGCTACCACAGCAAGGAAGTGCCTTATCACACCACCAGCAAGTTTTTGAAGTCCCTTTCTTGCCACCTTTTCTTAGCTTGGGGACTGGCAAGACACCACTGTGCACAAACACTCTGCTTACTCCCAGAAGAAGCTGGTAGCAGCCAGGACCCACCATCCCCAGCTGTGGGGTGGTGAGTGGGAAGATAGTTTTCCTCCATACCTGGCATGGTGAGACTGATACTAAAATAATGTGAATAAGTTGTGTGTCCAGACTTTCCAAAAACCTTGCCAAAACTGGAAAAGGGAAACAAAAGACCTGTAAAAATTACTTAAGATCTTGAGGTAGCAGCCTGAAACACAGACTTAAAGAAGATGGCTAGTGTTGTGTCCTAAAAGACTGAGTGGTAGGTAATCCTGCTCCAGCAGGGGGATTGGACTAGGTGATCCTTTGAGGTCCCTTCCAATCCCTAACATTCTGTGATTCTGTAGGTACCTTAAAGGCTGTCACATCAGAGACTGACTGGTCCTTTGAAAGTGAAATGCAGGGGAGGAACCAATGTCTACAAACCTGCATCAGAAATACCAAGGACACATTTTTAAAGGAAACATGGGTTGTAACAAATTCCCAGAGCCAGCTCCCAAAGTGAGTTATGGGTTCTCCTTCTCCTGGTTTCTCCCCTCCAGCCAGGAAAGCACACGGACCTGTAAGGACTCAACAGCCCAGTGCTTCCCTTTTGACTTTGAAGGCAGCATGAATGCAGGCTGCAAGAGAATCCCCTTCCCAGAACCCAGGGGAAGGGCATCAGAGCAGCCCAGTCCTGCCAGGAGAGGGTGAGTGGGCTCTGCTTGTGCTCCAGCCTCTGCCTTTGCACCCACCTGTGTGCCCATTGTTACTCATCTTGAGTTTCTCGTTGGCAGGCAGGCTGTAGCCGGAGAGCTGGATTGGCCGCAGCTGGGGGCTGAAGATGGTCTTGGCCGTGTCGATGTTGATGGGCGACTGCATGGTGCCTGCACAGTTCAGGTAGTCC
Source organism: Podargus strigoides (assembly GCA_028020825.1). NCBI lineage: Eukaryota > Metazoa > Chordata > Aves > Caprimulgiformes > Podargidae > Podargus > Podargus strigoides. The sequence goes on along the minus strand of CM051663.1, from coordinate 33,890,625 downwards.
ACACCCCAGTGCTCCCGGTCTGGTATGGTGAGGGAGAGAGGGCCAGTGAGATCACTCAGGCAAGGAGCCCGCCAGAAAGGAGGTTTAATGGGTGGCAAGGAAGGGGAGTGGCACTGGCCAGGGAATAAGCCATGCATGTAAGGTTAGTTTCCATCAAGTTAACTTGGGAGTAGCGTTGTGCCACCATGTGACTGCATGGAGCTGTATCAGGAAAGGTCTCTGAGCATAGTGAGCTGCCAGGAAAGTCTATTTTTGGGGTGTTTGAGAAGAGTGCGAGAAGATCATTTACAAATGGACTTGGCAAGCTGAGGAGCTGCTGCTCTGCAGCTCATCACATGCTTGCTGCCTTGCGCACCCTGGCCTCTGGCGGGTATCGACCCACCACTTTGCCCATGCTACTACTCGAGTGAGGTGCCACTGGGATCACATGAGCCCACACCCACAGGTCTGATGAGTTCCCGGCTGTTACCTGCACCAGTACAGCCCTGCAAAAGGCCATCTCGCAAGGGTGGGGTGGCTGCTTAAACTGCCCACTCTCCCCAGTGCCATAGCTGGAATAAGCATGGCTGATGCCTCAGAAGCCTCCTCATGCACTGCAGGGTGCTGCTTCTAGCTTGCCTTGGGCCAGTGCAAGCCCAGGCTCACCCCCAGCCCAGCCCCTCATAGGACTCCCATAGAGAAGAAGCTGGGCATTAGCAGGTCCAAGCCAGCCCCTGGTCCCAAGTAGAGTGATGGTGCCATGGCCTGGCCCACCACCATGATGGGAAAGGGTGTGTTTGTGCTAGTGCTGCAGCCATGCCCATCACGGGTGCCATGGAAAAGCTGCCTAAGCCATGATGGGAGGGCAGGGCCAGCGTGGGGAAGAAGGGTGACAGAGGACAGAGGTGAGGACACAAGCTAATCCCTGGGCAGGTCAAAGTCCCAGCACAGGCTGCAAGTCCAGCCTGGACAGCATAGCCTGCTTTCCTGCTTGGCACAGGATCAGGGGAGCTCCTGTTCAGGGAAGAGCCCTGCCCCAAGGGGCATCCCCTCATACTTAGGGTACTGGGGAAACCCTTGGCGGAGCCACTGCTTCCTGCTCAAATCAAAGCAACCCCCAGTGCTTCAGCCCATCCATGCCCAGGCTTGGACACTGCTGAGGCAGCAGTGTCAGGCAGGAGGGAAGGGCGAGTGGTGGAGCGCGCACAGGAGCCCTGTAATCATTAACCACAGCTGGCTCAGGCCCAGGGTCTGTGGGGTGGTAGGAAAAAAGCAGAAGTAACTGCAGGGTATTTACCTTCATAGCTCCAGTGACTGTGGCCAGGACCTTGAAAAAAAAAAAAAAAGAAAAATCCACATGAATGGAAGGGAAAGGTTGGCAGCAAACAAACCTGTGCCAGGCAGCACTCCCAGCCCCAGCATCAGGTCTCTGGGCTCGCACTGCATTCTATCCCTCTCTCTGCCTTTGCTTTCCCACTCCTCTCCCTGCCCCAGTGAGGTGGATGCTCACAGAGGGCACTGCCTCCTCTGGGCCAGGTCTTCTGCAGTTGTTAGTCAGAAGGAAAACTCCAGCGCTTGATGCTTTGTCATTCTTTAAAATGGAAAAAACAGAGATAATGGCTTCCGTCACTGAGTAGCTGTACCAGCACTTGTGCAGCCACTCTGGAGCAGCCAAAACCTTCCACTGTCCCAAGACAGAGCACTTAATGAGGCAGATCTGCAGCTTCCCTGATCAGGCTCTGTAAGCAAGAGCAGCCGAGGAAGCGGCTGTCCTGGTGGCACTCCTGCAATGCCAAAGCACTGGAGAGGGTATGGAGAGGAGCAGCTCCCACACCATAGAGTTTGGGCAGTGAGCTGCATTGCACCATGCAGACACCCTTGTCCCCACTTGGGAAAGCAGCCCTGAGACTCAGCAGAGGAAGCAAATGAGCACCAAAACCTTGTCTTTCTCATCAGTGAGTGCCCCTACCATGGGGGCAGACTGCCACAGAAAAACATGGCAGACCAAACACCCAGCTCCCGTCCTGGCAGCCCCCTGCCCCAACTGATCCAACCAACCAAATTCCCATGCAGAGCTGCAGAAGGGTCCTACCATGAACAAACCCTTTCCCTAGTAAATGCAGGACAGAGGATGAGGGAGCCAGGGCCTCTGCACATCCACTGTCATCCACGGGTCACACAGTGGCCACAGAAGGGCAGGATGTTCCCTGAGCCTCCCACGGCTGGGGGTGTGCCTGGAGTGCAGATCTAGAGGGAGCGAAGCCCTCCTGAGGTAGGTTCTGAGGGTACAACAGTGCTCCACACACCGACACACCATCACTCTCCTCCAGAGCTGCCAGCAAAGCCCGAGCTCCCACCACATCACTGGAGCTGGCCGTAGAGGTGACCCAGAGCCTCTTCTCAGATGTCCCCAGCCAAACACCTTGGCCATCACCAGCCCTTCTGCGTGCAACCAGCTCCAGGCAAAAGAATGCAGGGCTTGGATTTGTCCCAAGCAGAGAAACGTGGCCCATAAGGATTATTCCTGTGCCCTGACTGGCACAACAGGTGCCACAACATGGGCTCCTCCTCTGACCTGTCCTTACCAACACGCTCGTCCTTGCAGACAGGCTGTTGGCACATCCCAGCCCATGAGGGCAGGAGTGGAGGGTGCCAGGTTGGGACAGGCTTGGGGTGAAGGGGTGCATACACCCAGCAACAGGGGCAACATCTACACCCACTTCTTTCAGCTCCCCAGGGTGTAAGGACAAGGAAGAGCATTTAGCAGGTGCAGCCCAGCCCCAATACCATCTCTGTCCCTTGGCAGGGCCAAACGATTGCCAGCCTCACTGGGACACAGGAGGGGCTCAGCAGGCATTGCTCCACTCCCCATCCCTGCTGCTGACAACAGTTATCGACAGTCACTTGCTATTAATAGGAGTGGATTCCAGCTCAGGGGTGAGAAAGGAAGAGGCACACTTTCCCAGGCCCAGATGTCCTATGCGAGGCCCCAAGCTCAGCGGGATCCTGCCCTCCACTCAGAGAGGATCCAGGCATGGGCGCTGCTGGGGACTTTGGTGCAGCTGCTGCCCTGGAGAGCGGATGGCCACAGCAAAACTGGGCTGGGAAGGGCTGAAGGGTGCTTAGGGGCACTGGGAGCTGCAGAGATTGGAACAGCTCTCTGGCTTCCTCCAGCATTGCCAGTGATGCATCTCTGTAGCACTTCGACGGTCAGGAATGATTCTCAGGAGTCATTTGGCCAGACACCAGGTACTCCCAAAGGCATATGAAGAAGGGGTAGCAAGCAGAGGGATGGGCAAGGTACAGCTGTCTGCGTCAGGCAGGAACACGTGCTCCAGTTCAAGCTGCAGGGCCCTCTCCATGCCTGCTTGCATGGCACTGCCCTGGGATGCACCCAGCTGTGACGCAGCAAGCTGAGGTTCATCCTGCCTACCTCACTCACACAAAGGGTACCTGCGCCCTGGGCATTGATTGTGTACTAAAATCCAGAGTATGCTGATCCTCCTCTGGAAACACCCCATATCTTCCCCCACCCTGTCCCCGCTCTCCTGCCCCACCTGGCACTACCTGCACGAGGTCATGGCTTGCACACAAGAGCCACATTTGCTGCTTCCTAGGCAGGATTCCCCTCCTGCAGCACAAGAGTGCTTATCAGCATGGGGAGAACCCCCAAGTCACACTCGCCTTGGGCAGTCCCAGCACAGGTAAGGCACAGCAGCCCAGTGTTGGCATGTAGCACTTTGGCTCGCTGCACACACCTCAACCAGCACAGCCCATCCCAGCACCCACTGCTCACCTCCAGGGACTCTGCCTTGACAGAAAGCAACTCAAACATCCTATTGTATGTTGAGCAATAACACTGTGCTGGCATCTGCCCTGCTGTGTCAGCACTGTGCCACCTATCCCAGGCTCCCAGACCCTCCACAGCTGTCTGTTCCCACAGCCAAGGGGGCTCTGGACCCTCCTTGCAGCCTCCCACCAGCTTAGCTCCAGCGGCTTTGAACACCCGAAAGGCTGCAGCTAGGAGTCAGTCTGACTCAGGATCCATCCCAAGACAACAGTCTTGCCCAGGAGTTTATTGGCATCAGAGCCAAGAATACCCACAAGCACCTATCCACGCACTGAAGGCACCCAAGTGTGTTTCCGTATCCCATGGATCTGGGCACAGCTATGGCACAGCCCGGCCACCCGCTTGGGGAGACGTCTCACAAGCCCAGCTGTGCAAGTTTGGGCTCCCTTGTCACCAAACGCTGCAGGAAAGCATTGAGGTGAGCCCAGCCTGGGCACTGGGTTGGGCTCTTGGCATCTGCCCTGGCCTGAGGATGGCTCAGAGCCCTGCAATACTTCAGTCCCTTCCACGTGGGCGCATTGGCAATCTCGCAGCCCTTTGCCATGAACATTAACCCACTGCCCTGCCCAAATGTCGATTTGCATAATTTCAGCCGGCCTCCCACACTCCCCGCCGCCAGAGCACATCTTCTCCCTCGAAAAACTGCATGGTGCCAGGTCTCCTTTCTGCTGAACTGCTGCCACTTACCACAACAGACGCAGCTGCATCTCAGCAGTGGGTGCTGCAGCTCTTTGCATTCCCTGCCCTACCTCTGAGCACCCACAGCCCTGGCAGGGACTGCAAAGTACTCCCAAAAAATGTGGGGGGGAAGCAGCTTTGATTCTGTGATGAGCACGGTGGGAGATAACATGCAAGAAGAGGACTTCTTGCAGGAGTCCCAGCAGGGAAATGTAGTAGGGTTACCAACAGGAGCTGCCTGCACTTGCAGAGCCCCTCTAGCTGACCACTAAACGCCACCCCCATTCCCCCAGCAGTCTGCAATCCAGCGAGTTTCCCCCCTTCGCTCGTTCCCTCCTTCGTGCGTTCTCCCCCTGCTGCTCGCTCCCTCTCGTCCCTCCCATTTTGAGATTCTGGTGCTGCTGCAAGTGCCAGCTCCCTTCCCTCCTTGACATCCAACACCATCCAACAACACTTTCCTGCTGAGTTCAGACAGACGCTGCCATTACCAGCGTGCTGCTCAGCATGTCCTGCAGCCGAGGATGAAGTGTAGGGTGAGAAGTCAGCACAACCACGGGCCGCTGCTAATCCCACATAGGAAAAGCACCAGTGCAGCAGGCTTCTCCCAGGAGACCTCACCACAGGGACATAGGGATGGACTACACACCTGAGGGAGTCAGGATCATTTGCACAGAGCAAGAGTCAATAAGGAGGGAGACCAGAGGGTCTGCCCTATATGTCTGTCCCCTCCATACTCAGCTTTTCACATTTGAGGGGGTACACAGCCTGAAGCTGCTGCAGGGCGTCTGACAACACTGAAACATATGTGCTGTTCGCAGTGTGGATGCTGCCTGTCAGCAATGCAGCCATCACTGCTGCCTGCTCGCCTTGAACTCCAGCAGAAGTTCAATGGCTTGTGTGTGTTGGGCAGGGCAGAGGGCTCGCTTCTAGGTCGGATGTCCTGCTGTCATATCAGCTGGGCGCATGATGCCCTCTGCTCAGCTACAGGGAGCACTGGGATCCTGCCAGAGCCTCCTCTCCCTGCTGGGACCCAGCCCTGGGCCAGACCCAGGTCAAAACCCTGTGGGATGAGGCCAGTTCACAGGGGATGCCAGGACACAACCATCTTGCTGTGCTCCCAAGGAAGAAGCCCCTGTCTGCAGATCCATCCCAGGCTGTGGAGGGATGAGGAAAGCTCCTGGCCCAGAGAAGGGGGAAAGTAAGGTGTTATTCCTGATGCTCAGTGAGCCAAGAGGTATAAGGACATGCAGAGATGTACAGAGTGGAGGTCCCAAAGCAGGGACCAGCCAAAGCAGCAAGGTTCCAGCCTACAAAACACATCTAAGCACTATGTCCCTCCAAAGCAATAGCCTGATCACTGTACCTGGGCTGTGTCACTATGCTCACACTGGCCACAGCCAGCTCTCCAGGCCAGTCTGTGGCAAGCATGGCACAGGCATGGGATCTGGGCAGCAGGGAGCACAATCTGAGGTTCTTCCTGCCAAACCCCACAAGGAGCCTCTCTACGGGAGGGCTGTGCCATCCCAACTCTACCTCCACTACCACAGCCCTGGTTTCTCCATCAAGACACACACCCCATGCAGAACCTGTGTCCTTTCAGCCCAGGACACCACTGTGTGCGCTGCCAGTGGGGACACTGATCCCTCTCAGTCCTGGCTGCATTAAAGCCCCTTTATGTTTATAAACTCTGACCCACTGCAAGCCTTTGGGATCAGCCTTTAATCTGCCACTGGTAGCACAGGTCACCACAGGGATTGTTCTTTGTGCTCCTGGGGGAGGACTGCTCAGGCTGTGGGGTTCAAGACTAGGCCAACTCCCCCCTCCCCAGGGGGCAAGGATTTGGGTGGAAGAAGGCATAAAGCAGGCTTTACTCCAGGGCACATTCCAGCTTCCTGTCAACCCACTTGCCCCAGCAAGTGCCAAGGAAAAGAGGAAACAATCACAGAGCGCTACAGAGAAAGGGCCGTCCCAGCAGAAGGGATAAAAAATGGGGAAATCCCAGGGGATAGATCAGTGCTACAAACTGGAGAATGAGCTGAATAAGAGGTATTAAGCAAGGGAGATGGGCTTGCTTAATGATGGGAGATGAGCAAGAAGAAGACAGGGTGACAGAGCACTGGAACAGGCTGCTCAGAGAGGTTGTAGAGTCTCCTTCTCTTGAGATTTTCAAGACTCTGCTGGTTGCAGTCCTGAATGATGTGCTCTAGGGGATCCTGCTTTGAAGCAGGGGAGTTGGACTAGATGATCTCTGGAGGTCCCTTCCAACTCTGAATATTCCATAATTCCATAACATGGAGAACAGGACAGGTCTGAATAGGAGGGAGAAAGGAAAAAGGCTGCAATGGGAAAGGAAGGTACCGTTTCCCAAAGACATTCGTAACACAGGACTCAGGTTTACGGGCAAACCAGAGGTTCCTTAGAGAGCAAACCCATGCCAAGCCTCAGTGACAACCTCCCAGCTTGTGCCAAGTGCCCAGGGATGGGGGGCCACCAGCCCTACCTCATACACAAGCCTCAAGGAACAGGGAGCCAGCACATCACCTCGCAATGGTGCCAAGACACGTAGCTTCTAGCATCTGGCAGGAGCCCTGGTGGGTCCCAGCCGAGACTTGATCCTTCATGGGACTCCAGCCAGATCTTCAGCTTCTCACACCAGTACAGCCTGGGCCAGGCTGCCTGTTCCCTACCTACCTCCCTACCTACCTCCGTGCCACTTCCCACCCCTCACTTCCTTCTCCCATCTCTGTCTACGTCTCCCCACCCACCCATCCCAAACCCCACACGGTGTCCAGCCACTTGCTGCCAGCACACCACACAGGTATGCTGAATGCCTGATGCCCTCCCACCCTGTGGCCTGAGTTACTTCATCTCTGTGGCAAGGACCATCTGCATGCCCATCTCTGTCCAGTGCTCAGCCCACCAAGAGCAGCTCTGGTAAGAAGTGTGATTCATTGCAATAACAAAAGCAGCTCCTGGTACCAAACAATTGCTGGTCTGTCCCACAGGGCAGCTGTCTTTGCACTGGTCAGGGTAACTCCTTATCAGAGACAAAACCAAGGACATGCTATGAGGCTGAGACTGGGAAACAAACCCACAAGTTTGTTGGGATGAGGAGTGTATCCAGGGACAGGAATATCCCAGTGCAGCACTCAGCCCCACATGAGCAGACATATGGCCCCAAAATCCCTGCTGAGCACTGGCAGTGCCACAGTCCCCAGTCAGAAGAGGGACCAAGACCAAAGACCCAGGACTTTTTCCCCCAAACAGTGACTTTGAAACCTGAAAACCCCCCCATGCTGCCAGCAAGACAGCTCTCAGGGTGGGGGGGACACACATCACCTCGCCGTGAGTTCAGGCACGTCCCCCATTCCCCAGCGTCAGCCATGAGGCAGAACCCACCAACTTTGCAGCAACGCTGGACCCTATCCTCGCTGGGCTGTGGGGAGACAGCGTGGATGCAGGGCCAGGCACAGCAGACTCCGCTGGGGAGAGGCCATGCTGCAGGACAAAGGGAACTGGCCGCCGTCCTGCCACGCTGGGGTCTGCGTCTGGACCCTCCGGCTGGTCCCTGAAAGGCACTGCTTGCTGCACTGCCCTGGCTACCCCCATACCAGCAGTCATGAGCCCCCTAATCTCATGCGAAAGGGACTTAGTTGGGGAAAAGAGCTGCACACAAGGCTGGGGCCCCTAGCCCCTGGGCTGGGGTCGGGCTGCACAGGAGTTGGCGGGAGCAGGGACAAAGGCAGGGACGTGCTGGGGAGAAGCAGCTCCTGCAGCCGGACGATGCTAGGGAGTCACAGCCCCACAGGGGCACCTTGCATTGGGTCACACGTGAGCCCCTAACAAAGGTGCAGCAGGAGGTACGGTAGCCCCCCCAAACCAAGCAAGAAGAGAGCTCCCTCGCACTGGGGACACCCCCAAAGCATTAGGCATCCCAAATCCAACACCCCATACATTAGGGTGCCCCATGCAACAAGGCTCCCAAACCCAGCAAGGCAGAACCCCGTGCATCAGGGCACTGCATGCTTCAGGGACCCCAAACTCAGTACTAGGGTGCCCCGTGCATCAGGGTGCCCCGTGCATAGGGGACCCCACACCCAGCAGCAGGATGCCACGCGCACCGGGGCACCCCACGTACAGGGGACCCCCTGCTCACCTTTGTCCTGAGCGTGCGGGGGGTCCTCCTCGCCGTGCTCCTGTTCGTGCTCGGTACCGGCGCCGGCGCGGCCCAGGGCGGCCAGGAGCAGGAGCGAGACCCGCAGCGCGGCGCGGCTCATCTCCAGCAAGTGCGGGGGTGCGGGACGGCCGGCGGCGGCTCCGTGCCTGCCCGCCCGGCCGCGCGTACGTGAGAGCGGGCGGGGAGGAGGCGGCGGCTCTGACTCACGACGCCGTTACCTTTTATAGAGGCTGGAGGCAAAGTCTGCCGCCGCCCGGCCCGGCCCGGTCCGGCCAGGTGAGCCGCCGACCCGGGACTCGGACGCGGGACTCGAACCCGGCACCACCCCAGCGCCCCGCTGGCACCTGCCTGGGGCTCCTGCGCGGGGGCGGGGGCGCCCTGCCGCCCCCTCCGGGCCCCCAGCCACCGGTGTCCCCTCTCCTCAGTGAGGGGTGAGGGACCCCTCAGCCATGGGTGTCCGCTCTCCTCACCAAGGCTGAAGGACCCTTCAGCGGTGAGTTGTCCCCTCAGTGGTGGTTGAAGGACCCCTCAGTAGTGGGTATCCCCTCTTCTCAGCAGTGCGTGAAGGATCCCCCAGTGGTGGATGTCGCCTCTTCTCAGCAGTGGGCGATGGACCCCTCAGAGGTGGGTGTCTCGTCTCCTCAGTAGTGGTTGAGGGACCCCGCAGTGGTGAGTATCCCCTCTTAGTGATGTACAGTTAAGACAAGCATTTCTTTCTCTTGAGGCGAGAGGATGACACAGCTCCGCTCTGGGCGGAAGTGTTGCCTTTCTGCTGCTCCTCAGAGGTGCAGGAACCCAAAAATCTTTGAACAACGTCGTGCACCAAATATCCTTACTCCGTCTCATGCTATAAGATGCTGGTCTCCATGGTTAAGCAGACAAGCAATGCAGGAAGGTAGGATGGCAGTTTCAAGGTGGAGGGAGCTAGAAGAGATGCTTCCTCAGGAGCTGCACTAGGACTTGTGCTTTTTGGTGCTTGTGCTTTTCAGCATCTTCATAAATTGTGTGGAAAAGCCCATGAGCAGTGATGGGATGGAATTAGCTGCGACACTAATTTAAGGCAGTAAAGGACTGAAGCTGCCTTAAAGAGTTCAAGGAGGCAATAGTGATGCTGAGTGATTGGGCACATCAACAGCAGATCACCGTGTGTGTCGGTAGATGCAAAGTGATGCACAGGTGGTGTAATCAAGGATGCACTGCACAAAAGTGGACTTAAATTAGCTAACGCAGAAGGGATCAGAGGGTCGTGGTGAGGTTGGCTCACTGCTTGCCAATAAGTAAGTGAAGTAAACGTCAGGAATTATCAAGAAAGAAACAAAGAACAAAACAAAAACCCTGTCCTGCTGTTGTATAAATCTTGGGTGAAACCTCCTCTCAGTTATTGCCCACGGTTTTGTTTCTCCCATCACAAACGGTTCAGAATCAGAAACAGCATGGGGCCCCAGGGCTGTTGGGAGGCAGGAGTGGTTTCCACGCGACGAAGGAGCAAAGCAGGCATGGCCACCCAGCCTGGTGAAGTGCAGCCTGTGCCCGTAGTGTCCCGGCTTGTATGGGGTCAGAGAGCAGGGAACGAGCACTTACTCCCTCGGGGTAACGGGTTTACAGCACAATCAACTGAAATCGTCAAGCTGGAAGTTTGAGTCCAACCAGCAGAGCATTTTTTCATGTGGTGCCAGAAGTGAATGGGGGAACTCCTTTTCCCAAATGTGCAATTTGTGCACATGCAAGGAGTCATCAGACAAGTTAATGGCCTCCTTGCTCCACTGCCAGAGTCCCAGCTCTGTGCTGTGCCCCATGGGCCCCACACCTCTGCTAAACCAGTTTGCCCAGCTGTTTCCCTGGTCATCACAGCACCTTCCTTTATGAATGTACTCCACATAGCCCATGTGAATACATATGCATCCATAGACTCACCATCACTGCAAGAGGGCTTCAAGACCTGTGAAGTGGTACAGAAGATCCTGCTGGGGCTGGGTTTTGTGCTGAGCAGAAGGAACCTCTCCCAAAAAGCTGGCAGCTGGGAACACAAACCACCGACCCTTGGCAACCTATCACCATGGGCTCCTGCTCTCTGCTGTGCCAGAGACACCTGGCCTATCTCTGGTGGTGACCTGCAGGTAGGATCAATGTACTCCCAAACTGCAAACTTTATCCCAATTCACCTTGTTCCTTCCAACACCAGATAACTTCAGCTATCAGATAAGGAGACATTAATTTATCAAGGCTCAAGGAAACAGGACTATGGGGGGAAAACAAACCATAAAACATAATTCTAACGCTCTTTCCTTCCTATGTTCCTGTGGTTTATCTTATTAATGGTCTCTATCCTGAATGAAAAGGAAAAAGGCAGCTCGGTATGTCAGAGGAAGGACAGGCTCGTCTATCCCTTTTTCAGGACAAGCCCCCTGCAGTTTCCACCTCACATCTGAGTATATCCCTCCTGTTAGCTTCCCTAGAGAGGTTACCCTGAGTCCCCTGCTTTGACTCCACGAAAAACAGAGCAATCGTGGAGCCATCACCTTTGCTGCCCCATCTTTCTTAGGTTTCATTCTCCCCCCTCTTCATTGCTCTTCAGGGCTGAGCGTATTGTTATCACAGAAGCTGTGATCTCACGTCTTCTTTCCACTTATTATCTCTTATACTTTGTCAGCTTTTTTGTAGACATGATACTTGGCAGCTGGGGATACTGTTAGAATGAAAGGTGACTCCATCATCAGTGCACTTTGTCTGGATATGCCTTCTGGGAATGCCAGGGGTTGTGGATCACTGCCCCATCCCACAAGCCTTGCAGGCCAGCGTTTGTCCTCCTGTATAAGGTTCATACCAATGTAATATCATCACCAAAAGGTGTCCCCTGGGCTTCTTTGGTAGACTTCTGTCAGAGGAGACCTGGTCATCTGGATTCAGATCTCTGTAAGCTGCCCAGCTTTGTGCCCTTCTTTGCTATGAAGTGTCTTGAAATGTACAGCATCAGACCTCTGCTCAGCTCAGCACAGATCCAGCCTGGGGCACAAAGAACCCATGAACCAGGGAGCTTCTCCAGTCCTCAGCAGCACAAGATGCACTGGGCTGAGCTAGAGTGGATGTGCTTCTGGAAACACAGGCTGGTCTTGTTTGAGCTCCAGTGCTGTGGGGAGGAATGACCTCTAAATGCTTATAAAAGGGTTTATTCTCGGGAAAAAGATGTCATTCCCAGGAAAATGAACTCATGCTAAGGAAAGGCTTGGACGTTTAGAAGAACTTTGGGACTCTGGGCCTGACTCAGATTTGTACCAGTAATCCTTTCCCACGGGATATACTAATGAATTCCCGAACTCTTTTGCAGGCTTATTGTCTGTTACTTTTAATATGACAGCAGCAGGCACTAGTTCATCAGTGTTTCTGTTGTGCCTGTTCACAATTCAGGAGTTCCTTGGATGATTTTCAAGTGAAACCAGGCTGATCTGTGCCATCCACTGAGGTGAATCCCAGACACCAGCAACTGCAGTTTGCATTTTGCTACTGAGATTTGGTTAGAATTGCCTAAATAATAATATTTCCTTCAAGGTGATACTATACCCTGCTTTGCAATTGCAAAAGTTGCATAAAGTGTCTCCTACCGATTGTTTTTGTTTTCATCTGTACAGCTGTACATTTATTGTGCTGGTACCATCAGCTGCCCAAGCCCTCTACCACCACAGTGCGTAGCTTATTATCTCCAGCAGATAACCAGCTTGCAGCACCTAAGGGTAGGATGGCAAGGAATATTTTGAGGCTTGTTGCTGTTCCCAGATTTTCTAGGATAATAGTTCCTAATTTCAGAGTAACCCCAGCAGCGGTGTTATGGCGTCCTAGACCCAGTCTGGCCAGATCCTGCTCTGCTCTTCTCTGTAACCAAACTGTAAGAAGCAGGTAGCCAGAGGAGCCGGTTGGCCTGGAAGCTCCTGGATCAGGGCCACCTCTGTGGTATGGCAGCTGCTTTGGAGCTACGAATTCTAGCAGCTCTAGGAGGGATGGTTTTAAACCATACATTTTTGTGTTTCTATATGCAATTATACTGTATAGTATGTATACATCCATTGTTACCTGTCAGTACGAACTAAATTAAAATAATCTTGAGCAATTAGAAACTAAATTTTATTTTAAGAGATTTATTTCCAAATTTGAGTTTCAAAACACTAAAACTTCTAGGAAGTCTGACTTTAGGCAAGGTCTACATAGGAGCCTCTGAATATCTGTGTCCATCTGTTCCAGGTAGGCAAGCAGCTGCTGGCAAACACCAGCTATAGTGTTGTCTCAGCAGGATAAAAATGTGGAGACTCAGAGCTGGCAAACACTTCCAAGAGCTGTGAGCTGCACTGCAATCTCTCCCAAGCAGTGAATAAGTCAATCTTTTTAATTACAGCAAACAGAACAAGATTTTACCTATAGCTATGTGCAAATCAGGACTGACAACACTTGCCTGGGCACTGAGTCTGATTCCCCTTTGTTAAAAAGCAACTACGTAGCCTCCCTCACGACATGATCAAGCTCTTTGTGGAAAGCAGTGGTCTGCCTCCTCCTGCCCTGTACTTCCTTGGACTTCTTATAAAACCTCAGTGTTTATGAGTCTTCTTTGAATTTTCCATTAAAATATATTTATTTGTTCCTGTGTGAAGGCTGCCCTTTTGGTAGCATTTATTCCCCGATTTATAGGCAGCAACTCTATTCTCAAACTGTGTTTTGAAAGGTTAGAGAGAATCCAAAAGAGCTTAGCTTATCAGGAAACCAATGCCCCTTCTCCTGATTGCATTAACCCTCTGCACCTCTTCAAGTTTTAATTAACCATTTCTGAATGTACATATGCTAAATTATACATTTAACCTATGCGGAAAATACTTCTCCTGCTACATGTGAAACTGCTCCTAGTAAGCTCACAATCAGGTGGTTTGTCTGCTCTTCTTTTTTTTTGTTTTCCTACAGTATTTTACACCAGGCGTTCCCATTAGCAGCTCATCAGCACTCAGAAATATGAGGTTTCACTCTACTATAGTCTTTGCAACCCTGCTGCAATGGCTTGATTTTCAGCTGCAGTTTTCCCTAGCTTAGTGTCACTGACACATTCTTGCACTTTGTGACAGTTCCTAATGACAATATTTATGAAAGTAGGTCCTAAAACCCACTTCAGTGGGTTTCAGTAATATCTTTTTTACTGTGCAGTGCTTCTTTTCTTGAGATGATCTATTAGTTTTGCCTGTTTTATTGAATCTTTACAGTCCTTATCCTCTTCACTTTAATTAGTACACCTGAAATTACATTAAATAACTTAATGAAGTCCTGGTAAAATAACCCAGAACACTTCCTTTGTCCAGAGAGATGCTAGATTAGTTTGGTATAAAAAAATTAGCAAATATGTTTTCCATTTTATCCTTCTTCCTGCTTATTCTGTAACTCTCCTTCTCCTAAAGATCTCCAGATCCCTTTTCTCCAATGAAAGTGAAGAACATTTATTAGTCTCTCGTGCGGCACCACCTCCAGCTGGACACCGGACCTGCAAGCTGACTGTTGCTTCTTTCAGCTCTCAGGTTGTGAACTCCAAACTGCTTGTATACCTTAATCTCCAAGCTTTCTTCTGGATGGGGTGACCTCTCCTTATACTTGCTTTTTGTTGCACCCTCTGCTTCTGTCCCTATGTCTAGCAACATGGAGGTGGATACTTGTTCAGTTGTGGAATCATACCTAACCTTTAATTTTTAATCTTTACATAGAGGCCATCTCCTCTCTATTGTTCCCCTAATCTCCTTCAAATACTACTAAACACCCTTCTGTGGAGTATTAGAGTTTCCTCTGCAGGGTCTCAACTGGAAACAGTTCTCAGGTTTCCCATGCACATCTTCACCTCCAAGCAACAGCATCCTTTGCTGATCGACTGCTTTTACTACTGCTAGCAGATTCTTTGTTCATTCTCAGTGTCATTCTCCATAGTTACACAACTACCAAGGGCTGGAGTCGACACCTGAAATATTTACACATTATTCAGGACACAAGTTTCGGACAGCTTTTGCACTGAGGGAACAAAAAATCCCATGCCACTCTTTTTTCCATGCCAAGTCCTCGTGCTTCTCAATCCAGGTGACTTCATTAATTAGTTTCTGTAACTCTTTTCTCTCACTGCTGTCCTTGAAATTAAGAATCATGATTGTTAACATGTTTAACCTTCTACTTTGTGTAATTAAAATTTTATCACTCAGTATAAGGTTATTTTCTGTAACCAGCTTGTGTACTATAGTTTCCCCACATCTAAGAAACAATGTTAATGACTGCTTGGATGTTTAAACTGAGCAAGTAGTGGCTAGCAAACTCTGAATTGTGCTATAGTCACAGGAAACTGCCAAGCTACTCCCCCGTCTATTGCCACAGTGTGAATTGGCGTTAGGGAAAGAGAAACGACATCTCAATGAATAAGAAATGAGCAGAGTTGAGGATCTTCTCTGTAATTTACAGAAAGTTGTGAAAGGCTTTCTGGTAAATGTTTCCCCAGAACTGCAAACTCCATACCCCTAGAAACCAAACTTGTTTCACTACTTAGAAGGTATTCAGTGCTGCTTAGAGTTATTCAGATCACTGGCATCAGGAGTGACTGCATGATGACTTTTTCTTCCTCCAGAGCTTCTCCAAAAACGGAAATGGACTAATGAAGCCTCTGTTGGGGCAATAGGACCACAAGCCAGATAGCTAAAGGAAGGGGAATTCTTGGGACAGCAAGTTAAAAATAACCACTCCTGTGGCAGTCTCTTATCGACCCTAAGCAGTTAAAACAGAATAGAAAGTACCTGGGGCAGTAGGGTAGGATACTCCTGTGGCAGAACAAGCAGAGAAGTTTGTGGTTATAGACTCAGAGCTGTGAAAAGACCTACTGGACTGTTCTGCCTGGCTAGCCATCACCTTGCCCAGTCACGCCTGGGACTGAGCCCAGCAGCTTGTGCGTGAGTCATTCTTTGCTTCTGGAAAACACATGGTTTGATCACAAACCTTCAAATGACTGACCTCCAAAAAACTTAAGGGGAGTTAGGATTTCCCTCAGGAATCTCCTCCAATGGATGTTGAAAAGATGCACTTTGTATCTGGTTTTCATTAGTTTGACCGTAACCCTGTGTGACTGGTTCTCGTTCTTCCATGGTGTTAGTCCCGAATTCTGAACAGTCCCCATGTATTTTCCCCTATCCTACTGGAAGGATGTCTCAGTAGCCACCATGACAAACCAGTCAAATGAAGCCCTTTACACTTGTCTCTGGAGGGCATTTTCCCAGCCTCAGAGCAGTCTGGAATTTTTCCCTGTGCACTTTCCAATTTTCCATCAATGTTATTTTAAAGATGTGGACACCAGAATTGGACCCTTTACGTCAGTCACAGCCTCAACAAAACAGCTCATGGCAGAAGAATCCCTATCCTCTTACCACTTACTGGTCCACGATCCTTGACTGGAAAAGCATTAGCTCCTCCTGGTACATCATCCTGGTAGGAATTCATACCATTCTGCTTATAGGATTCAAGACCATTTTCCAGCATGTGGATTTCCGGGAAAAACTCCTTCATTTCCTAAGCCTGCCCTGCTCCCTGCTCACATGCTTGGCTTTCACGGGCCATGCTCTCAAAGAGATCCAGGTCACTCAGTAAATCCTCACTTTACCAGCCTTTGAGTGCAGCTGGGATTCTACTAGGGGGCCTTTGTATCAACCTCCAAAACACAGATTACCCCCACCTAGAGCCAATCTCTGCAGAACTCCAGACAGTCAGCCCCGCAGGGTGTTTCACAAGGGGAGGGAACTGTTCAGCTGTCAAACATCTCCAGAAGCTCAGCTCTGGAGCTCACATGCTCTGAGCATCTCTGGTGTCGATTTGTGTGGAAGCCAGCAGACAGAAAATAGGAGGTCTCTTTAACATGTGGCAGGCCAGGGTACTAGAGGGTCAAGGGAGATCCAGTACACTCTTTCATCTCTGTTCTTAATCGTCATCCTCTTCAGAGATGAGCTTGCAAAATAGGCTGAAGAAAAGGAAGTTGGATTCACAAATGACGCTTGTGGGTTGTGACACAGGAGAGGAGAGCCAAGAGCACAGTCAGAAAGCCACACAGAAATCATGAGGCTCTGCCATGTGTCGAACAGGCTTCCCCAAGGCAGCACGCTAGTGCACCCCACCACAGCCCAGCACAAACCCCCCGGGGTGCTTGGCTCCAGCCTGCCACCCAGCACCCATCCTCTGAGTGCTTAGTGCCAGCTGCAGGCACACAGCTGCAGGGTGGAGGCTGCATCTTTTACAGAAGGGCACTGGTCAGATGCAGAAAGAAGCAGCACACAAACAGAAGAGATTTTACTCCTGGCCACCTGGCTTCATTGCCCGAATCAGGCTTATAAAAACCTAATGGGTTTTAAGTCCCATCAGCGCATGCTAGCCTCTTCTGCAGCCCATGTCCAGGGGCCAGGCCCTCCTGCATGCAGTGGCAAGCAGCAGGAGAGCAGACAGGCAGGGATTTCAGAAGGGATTTGCAGCCAGATCTCCACTCACTGCAATGTGATGGTTACTGGGAGAAGCCCACACCCATGACTGCTGCATAATAGCGCAAACGTAAAAGAGCTATAGATCAAACTAACCAAATGGCTCTGCCCAGCACAGTGGAGCTGCTGGGGCACAGCGTAGCCCCTATCACAGTGGTATGAAACTTCATTCATCTTGCCAGATAAAGGGGTGAAGAGACAGAGGTGGTGAGCCTGCTGATCACAACAGCAAAGCATTGCTTCACATGAAAACGTAACCCAGAGTGGGCACCATGGGTCTGCCCTGCACAACATCTGTGGCTGGTGTTCGTGCATGCATCAGCTGGAATTAAAATCACCCTGGAGACGGGCTGGGAAAGTGCTCCCACTAGGCAGCACCCCAAAGGCCAGCCTTGCCTCCTGAGTGGGCTCTGTAATATTGCTGGGTGACAAACAAAGCTGTGAGGGTCTGTCCTAGAAACTAATTTCTTAGAACACAAGGAGTATAGCAAAAAAATGCTATCTTGGGCTGAAAGGACCAGTGCCCTGCTCTGCAAACACCATACACTTTCTTACCTCCTCTTCAGACTGCTCGAGACATTATAAACCCCAGGCCAGACCTGGCCAAGGCTCTATGGCAGCCTTATACCATCATGGGAAGATCCCAGACATTTATGTCTTCTCTGGTTTCTGTCTGCTGGTAACTCTGGCACATGGCAATGCTTTGCCTCTCACCCAAAGTGATGCAGCTCTTTAGGAGACAGGAGAGCCCAGAGGCTTTGGACTAGAGGGATCTCTGCAAACCAGCCCCCCCAGCCTGAAGGCTGTGGCTGATGTCTGCTGGGAGCGGAGCAGGCAGCCCAGCACCTCTGGGGCAAAGCCCTCAGGGAGCCAGCAGGACTGCACAGTCAGACTGTGTCTGCATCAGTTGCATGACACTGGGGCACTGTTTTAATTTAAAATGGATTAGGCTTTGTTTTCTTTTTAGCACAATAACATTGCACGCATTGTTGGGCGATAAAACCCACAGATAACTCTGCCAGCGGGGAGTTGGGGTGGATGTGATCAGCAGCACTGTATGAGCTGAGATGGCGAAGAGCGGGAGGGAAAGCCTATAGAAACGTGCTGTTGCCAGCAAAGACAGCAGCTCCTGAGGAGGACCTTGTGCAACCTCTGCACAACTGCTTCCTGAAAGAGGGCGGAGGGGCCCGCTGCCCAGAATTTGGGTGACAGCTGGAGCAGGACACAGGGTGTGAGGCAGCAGGGATGCGTATGAGCCAGCTGTACGTTGTGTCACTCCTACTCACAGCCATGCGACGGCACTGATGATTTCTGGGAGGACACTGGAAAGAGGAGGTGAGGATGTCTCAATTCACCACAGCATCTATTAGTAAATTGCTGTTTTCCCCAAGCTGGTTCTGCCCCTCCCTTCCTGCCCTCCTCCTGATTTTCCTGGGCTTAAGCTCTGCACTTAGTGCTGGCATACAAGGGAAGCACTAGCCGATCAAGGTGCTCTGGCAAAATCATCTTGTTTCCCAGGTTTCTTGGCAGGACCTTGGTATCACATGCACCAGGTTCCTTCACTACCCTAATCCGTGCCTTTGGCTGGCAGCAGCGCAAGGCAGAAGGGATGTTATTCAGCAGTGCTGACCCTGAGATGCAGGAACCACTCCCTGAGCACAAGGGCTTTGGGGTGTCCCAGGGCCACACAGCTCGGTTTGGGAACACTCACCTATACCCTACCATTGTGTTAGAGACCAGTCAGTATTTCTGCCTCCTGCAAAATCAGAGAACTCAGTAGCTCACCACACCAGTGTTCTCAACCAAGCTGGCCCTTGCAGATCTCTGACCCACTTGCGCCTGGATCTCCTCTTCAGTCACGTTGACTCCCAGCACATGTGATGCCCAAGGAAGCTGATGCTGCTGGCAAAATGCACTAAGAATGCTCCCACAATGCTCATACAGCAGCTGGGGACCTGACCCCATGCAGCTATCTGCACAGCATTCTCCCAGTACTTTCTGAAAGCCTTCATAACCTCTCATGATTTTTTTTTAGCATCAGTTTTGCTGCCAACATGCTCCAGATCAGGCATCCCTTGTTTTGGATGCTAACAGAGGGCACCAGGCTCCCCTGGGATGCTTTGTCACTGCTAGAGGGACTGTATCTCCATGCAAACAAAGACAACAGGAGCTCCTGTGGATGTGGTGTGGGTTGGGACTCAGAGCATGCCACAACATACCGTGGTAAGTGTAACCAATGCTGCTGCCCCAGGCAGGCGTGCAAGATGGAGTGACTCAGGGGCGGCATGCGAGAACCCACAGAGACGCACAACACTGGTGTCCATCTGCCATGACCTGCCAGGCAAGCGGAGAAGCCCAAACCAGCAAGACTGCAAGTCTGTGCAGGCACCATAGCAATATGGTCCCAGGAGAGAGGTGCATGGGTGGCACCTGCAGGCAGCCGCAGCTGGCCCAGGGGAGCAGAAGTAGGGCAGATGCTCTGCACAGTGCAGGTATGAGCAACCCACTGCTGCTCAAGTGATGCCAGGACAGTTGCAGAGCCATCAAAGCAGGAGCAATCGCTGCGTGGTGGGGGGTGGCCCATGGCACTTGGCGTAGGCTGCACCACCAGACCCTCAAGTGGGCAGTTTGAGAAGACAGAAAAATGAGCTGGCACAAGTCACAAGTCAGCAGCAAAGCCGACATACATCCTGGGTCCTCCTGAGCCCCAGGAGGAGGCCTTGCACGATGTGGTGAGGACTGCATGAAAACCTTCCCCTGGGCCATTTGAGAGGCCTGGCCAGGTGATCCTGTGGTCGCTTTTGTGCTTAATACACTTGAATTGACAAGTCTTTTCCTGGTGGCAATTTAAATAGACCTTCTTGTTACACAGAGACTCTTCTCTACCAGGTATAATTACAGCAGGAATGCAGAGAGTACAGTTTTAGTTCCACCAGGATTCCCTCCTCCTACAATCTGTCTTCCAGCATTTTATTTGTCCGACACATCAGATCCCATTCTCTTAGAGAGGAAAAGAGTGAGCGAAACATTTTGCAATAACAAATTAAGTGTCATTAAGTCAGGCAATCACAGAGCTGAGACTTGATGCCCTGATTTATCTAGCTTTTCCTGCGGAAGAGCCCCTTTGTGCTGTATCCAGCTGTTGTTGCTGATGGACATTACATGCGTCCAACACTTGAGAGCAATTGGAGACCTTTTTCATTTGATCTGGAGTGACATTGTCCATTCAAAGAAGTTCCAGACTTTTCACCTCCTACCAGGACAGCAGGGACAGGACTCTGGCAAGCCAAAGCTCATGGTACAAATTCGAACCTAAAGACAGTCCCCAACTACTGAAGAAAAACCCTCTGCAAATAGTATACTTTCCTTTCCTACTCAAGTCCAACTAGATCAACCATCTCCTTTAGCAGCAGTTCCTACAGAAAGGGATACAGCTTACACAAAGAGGACAAAGGAAGAGCAACTGGGCTGTTTCAGACTGGGCAGAGGCAGGGAGGGACTCGTTCAAGTGCTAATTGCTCTTGCACACTGTATAACAAACCAACATGGACACAGTGAGAAGACAAAATTGAACAAAGATGTTAATTACTGAAACTTAGAACACAGAGCTACATTACTATTTTACATATATACAAGTATGTGTGTATATATGAGAAGAGGAAGGCGAAAAGCTCTGTAAAACACATCACACTGACTTTGGCCAGTGCAGGCAGAATGCACCAGGTGTTAAGTACAAAACCTGGACAACTGCAAAGTCATCTGCACATGCTGCAAAGAAACTTGGGCCATTTATTATTAAACTTCAGACCGGCCTCTGTCTCAAACTGTCTCCTTTACAAAGGATAAAAATCTGCCAGAGAAAAAGTTAGCAAACATGAGTAAAACGAGAGGGAAACCCCACCCCAGAGACAGGACTGCCAGGTCTCTGCGAGCCATCTGTTGGCAGCGTTGCTCTCCTTGCGCTGCTGCCCACTGCCAGGCTAATGCCCAGGGACAGCTCTGGGGCCCACTGAGCACTCAGCCCAGCGGAGACCCGGCCCTGGCCTCTTGCTGCCCCAGAACCACGAGGGGATAACAGGATCAAAAGAGCAGTAACAAGCTCTGGGAACTTGTCAGACAAATGTGTTTTTAACTGAATCCCAAATGAGCTGCTGAAGGGGAGCATTAGTGCTGTCACGTGGAGCACATGATTTTGGAATTCATTAAGCCTTTGATGCAGTGTTAGCTCTGCCATCCCCTGTCCCAGCCGTTAGCCATCTGGCTGAAAAGCAGCCAAGTTTCCTTTACCCCAGACTGGAGGAATGGCCTGCATTTGCAGCAAGTCACAGGAACTACAGAGCTAGAAAATGCATGCGCTAGAAAAGCTGATTGCGCCGGTTTTGAGAAATAATGGCACCTCTTCTTGGAACCCGTGGCACAAACTTGCCACTCCCTGCGTTCTGTGAGGCTTCTTCAGGAAAATCAGATGCTTCTAGAGAAGCTTCATTTCTTCTTTTTGTGAGACAGATTACAGAGGAATGAAAAATTCAGGCACGGAGAAGTGGAACTAGAGCTGGAAGTCCTACATTTAGTTATTGAGAACCAGAACAGAAACACCTCAATGAACCAGAACAGAATTGCAATTGAAAGCTAAAGACAAACGTTACTGAATGTTGTTGGCTATGGCACAGGGTCATGTTTTGCAGCACTATCTCAAATACAAAGTCCCCTCCAAAACTCCAACTCTCCATTGTTTGAGGACAGTTTGTAAATTAACCATGCTGTGGATGTGAAGACACAGAAGTGGCTTAATCCATAGCCAAGACATAGTAAAAATCTTTATAGATAGCTTTCCAGGCTAAAGCAGTGTGGGCAGCTCAGCTGCTTTTTCACAAGAGCTGAAGCAAGTATCTGTGCAATTCCATCTTAAAGCAGTGGGGACTCTGCACCAAGACACCTGTACAGCTCTGTGCAGAGGCCACGTGGTGCATCACGCTCCTGGCCAATTCAAGCAGTGTGGTGCAGAGCTGGCTTGGAGCCAGAGCAGCACCCATACTGGTACCCCCACACCTGATACAACTTTGGCATTAGGGAGCACAGTGGGCACATAAAAACAGCTCTGCAGGAAATAGATAGTGGTAGGTGTACTATCTCAGGATCAGGGATGACCATGCCAGATCCAAGCTGGCTTCTGCAGAAGCGTTTCCATGTCCTTGCGTTGACAAATACTTGCCATTACCTAACCCCCTGGGATTGCAGTCCATTCCCCCTCACTCCCCATCCAGGATACCAGCAAACTTTTAGCCATACAAGTACAGAAGTTATCTCTTACAGCCTTAAAATAGAGTGGTAACTGCCCACTCCGAACTGGGTTCTGTGTGATGACATGGCCTCTGTTCCTCCAGGGGAGCCACCACGCTGTCCTCAGACTGTGCAGAGCTCCTGCAGTACCTGCCACCTTCCCCCCTGCTCTCCTCCCAGCACAGTGCATGCAGAGGGGTGAGGCTGGCACAGCCTCAGCTCGGCAGACCCTTGCTGTGCAGTTGCTGTCATTCCAGCCAGACAATATTTGGGTGAGATGATGCCTTTGGCAGACGCTCAGCAGCTGTGCTGATGGCCGCTACACCAGCCATAGGAGGGCTCAGTTGCTGGCAGACACCTCCGAGGCACAGAAGCAGCAGGAGAAACCCTCGAAACGTGTTCCCAGGTCTCCCGACACTGAAGTGGTTTTTCTTCCTGATTTTCTAACATCCTAATTTGCCAAATGTTTTTGCTTGACTGGAAGCCAAGCATAGTTTTGGGAACAAAATCTGTGGTGCACCAGGGGTTCTGCTGGCTGTTAACTGCCAGGTTCCATGATGCTAAGAGCTCACCCCAGATGTGGTGATCTTGATTCAGACTAAAACGCAAGCTGAAAACCCTCCAGTCTGGCCTGCCCTGTCCAGAGTGGCTGTGAGCCTCAGAAACGCTGTGCTTCCTGCAGGGACCCTGCTGCTAACATGCCACTGTAGTCAGCATCGTCCCAAAATGCAATGAGAGCGGGGTCAGTAACTGTCCAGAGCCTCATCTGACTGTGAATGTACCACAGAAGGGGCTAACGACTGGCCATAATTTTGCTGTTGGATCAGGTCCATGGTGTTGCTTTGGGCTTTAATCCTGCAACTTTAATCCTGCAGACCATTCCGAGAAGATAGAGGCCCAGCAGAAAAGTGCAACGAGTTATCCACGCTAGCAAGCGAGGAAGGGAAATTCCCATGTTACGGCCTCCTTTTGCAGGGATGAATGACACAACCTGCTTGAAGTGAGAGCGTCAGCAGGGTGTGTTTCAAACAAATTTATAACACAAACAGTAAATAACATAGATAGCATTTATCCAAGAGTTCTAGAGGAACCCTGACACAGATCTCTCAGATGCTATGGGATATGCAACCTGTTGCTTAATTCAGCCTGAAAACAGGAATGGCAGGAGGCAAATGAGATGCCAGGGTTGGGCGTTCATGTTTTTAAGAGCTTTGGGTAAATCTGGAGCCCTATGACTTGTGAAACTGAGTTCCACAGTGGAAATTAGGAATAGCATCCCTGGACACATAGATAAGTGGGATTAAAAGGGAAGAAACAGCTGCACTCTTGTGGGAGGAAGTCATGTGCTACTCCTTAAAGGAGTGAGGAATCCTGTTTTTTAATGAATATGGCTGGATAGATGGATGTACTTGGATGCCCAAAACATTTTCAGTGAGATCCCACAACAAATGTCCTTAACCACTCTTCTCGACAACATGTTTATTCCCATGGTTATTAACAAGGTAGAAGATAGTGAATGGAACTGGTCAGTGTTTAAGATGGAGGAATGTATCAGTGCTGTCCCACCAGGATCTGTGCTAAGGCTTGTGATTTTTGCTGTATTCATAAATGGTCTGGGAAATGGTATGACCAGTGGGGCAGAGTTTGTTAGTGAGGTGAGGTGAGGTATGCAGTGTAGTGAAAATGAGCACTCACTGCAGAGTTCAAGAAAGTTCTCACAGTGAATGGCTGGATGATAAAATGACAAAGGAAAGTCAGTGTTGCTAAATACAATTTACAAGAACAAACTCTACCTTCACAAAGACAGAGTTCAGACTAGTTATCCCCACTCAGGGAAGCAGCCTGGGAGTTGGCTCTGTGTTTTCCCCCTTCCCTCTCAGAGAAGATACAGTGGAATTATGAAGAGGAAGAAAAGGGGAAAAGCAAAATCACAGAAAAGCCTTGGTTGGAAGAGACCTCTAAGATTATCAAGTCCAACCATTAACCCAGCACTGCCAAGTCACCACTACACCATGTCCCTCAGCACCTCATCTATGTCTTAAATACCTCCAGGAATGGGGACTCCACCACTGCCCTGGGCAGCCTGTGCCAGTGCTTGACAGCCCTTTTGGTGAAGAAATTTTTCCTAATACCCAACCTAAACCACCCCTGGCACAACTTGAGGCCATTACTCCTCGTCCTATCACTGTTACCTAAAGTCAAATGTATAGGACAGAGAAGACAGCCTAGGGAGAGAAACTGATGTATACAAAATCATATGCAGTGAGCGAGGTGTTTTGGAAATGATCACTTGTGATGTTTTATAGTATAAAAACAAGGACATATTAATTAAACAATGACATAGCAGGTTAAAAAACAAACAAATTTAAGTAATTCTTGACTATGGATCATTAGTCTAAGGAATTAATTGCCTAGGGTTGCTATGGAGGCAAAATAATCTAGAACAGATTAAAAGCAATCAGATGCTTTTATGGAAAAGCAACCCAGCAAGGACTTCTAGACAGAAGGATACTTTGGTCAGAATAAGATTAAACTGAGTATTGCTCAAAACATGTAGCAGAGGCAGCATCGCTTCATGCCTCCGCTGCTCTTCAATCTGCTCTAAGCATACCCCACTGGCCACCTTCATGGCCCGGATCCTGTGCTGGTTTGACCCCTTCATCTCAGACAGTAGTGTCTGTGCTTTTGTGATGCACCAGGAGGAGCAAGTTGACAAGCAAAAGCCTGGACAAGCAGCCTGTCCTAAATGCTGCTGCAAAGCAACGGCACACCATGCAAGTATTTGGTGTGGACAACAAAGTTAACTAGAAGATAGGGAAGACTCTATCTCAGAGATGCTGTTACAACACTCCACAGTCACTTGACAAAGGCTGGAGTGAGGCTAAGAGCAGCGTGGAAAGCTTTATCTGGGCTCAGGGCCAGACAGGTCTTTAGAACACATTTGAGAAGGAAACATGTCAACATGCACCCTAGCATTGCCCAGGAAGAAAGCAGGCAACACAAGGGCTGCCAGTTTTGTGAAAAGAGATTAAGAGCCATACTGATTCTGGGGTCACAGGTTCACGTTCCTAAACCTCAAGTCTACCTCAGAGATGAATGGCCAGGCTGAGAAGAGAGGAAAAGCAGAGCTAAGGAAAAGGGGAACAAGAATGGTTGAGAATGAAAGGAGAAAAGAATGAAAAATTCTGTTTTAGCCAGCCCAGTGGTGCTGGCCAGGTACCTCAAAGGCCAAAGGCAAGCCAGAGCTTTAGTCTGGACAGAACAAGACTGATCTGGAGTAGGTCTTAGCCTAGAGGTGATTAGCTAAAATGTTTGCAGTCGAGATCGTTCATATGTAAAGCAGGACTGGAGATAAAGGGACCCAAAACCCTTCTGCACAAACAGGGAGGGAAGTTAGGGAAGCTCTCTAAAGGATGCACTGAAGCACCAGTTCTAGGGATGGAGTAGGGGGGCACCACTAGGAAGGCACAGATCATGAAACCAAACTGCTCCTAAGCCTCCAAGCCCAAAGGTCTTTCTAGCACTTCCAGTTCCCACTCCTGTGGATTGCAGATCCTTCTCACTGCTCTTCCTATCTTCCTGGGTGCTGGCTCTGCCCAGCTACCCATACCCACACTTCCTTCCCTTCCTCGCCTTCCTCTCTGAGCTCAGCTGAAGTCCCATGGGGCATGAAATGCAGTGCTCAGGGGATCTGCGGGCCACCAGGCCCTTCTCCGGGTGCTGCCCCTGCTCACACAGCCTGATACAGCCTTTTATGTGAGTACATCCCATTCAGTTCATCACATGCCAGCTGAACTATAACACGATATAACATGGATGGCCTTCCCACTTTGACTTACACCATTTGCTCTTTGCTTTTTCTAAGACATAACTTTCCAAGTGCCACAAGGCAAGCTGCTGCCGTAGGAAATGAGGTAGGGCTGCTCATCTAGCTGCTCCTCTTCAGTGGAGAAGATCATCTTCAGGGAGAGGATGAAAGAAATCCTTAGCGTATCTCATGCTCTCACAAAGACCTGAAGCTCCAGTGCCTGACTTTGGCCATGAGCTGGAAGCATGCAGGCACAGAGATGTCAGATCTGCATTTTATTCTTCAGCAGCCTATTGTATTCCCAGCTGTTCTCTGAGCTTTTCCCCATTGCTGGCACACATTTATTCCCACAACAGCCCAGCACTAGCCAGACTGCTCTCCAGAAGTTTGGCTAGACCTTGCATATAGGCAAAGCATTGAGTGTTTGCTAATGCTCCCACAAACCAGAGTCTTGCAGAAATCATGCCAATGCCTCCAGTGCTGCATAACCTCCCCAGCCTCACAGCTTCTCATCCTTCTTTTCCCTTGCCATGTCACAGAAAACGCAGAAGTAGCAGACATGGAAGAAACCTGACCTGCCAGCCCAGGTGTGCTGCTTGGGTCTGTGCCAGGCTCCTGGCTGCCCACATTGCGATTCTACTTCCCACCCATCGAGTCAGGGGCAAAAGAAATCTGTGACTGATCTGCTTTGGTTCGGGAAAGCTTGCCAGATGTGCCATGCACACCCACCAGAATAGTGTTGTGACCCTCCCCTGATGTCATTTCCCCCAGTGTCACTTGTGAGCTGTGCCTGCAGCAGCACCCAGGAGGTACTGGCAGCAGCTGCTGGGGGGAAGCTCTTCACCTTCCTTGTTTCAGCATTATCGCTGCCAGGGTACAGGAGTGAACAGTGTTTTGCAGCTGGATCTTAGCCCTTAGCTTACATCATGCTCTGTGGCACAGGAACTAAGAAAGAGTTACAGAGCAGGTCCATTACTCAAATGCATGTCTCACATGTGTCTCATTCCTGTGTATTAGTGAGTTCTTGGAAATATTTTGGCCATGAAGTGGTTCTATGTGCTACCCAGAAGGCAGGCTTTCCAGCTGCCCAGCAGTGAAGGAAGCCAAGGAGAACATCGGCACAGAGGCCATGGCTGCCCAGCAAAATGCCCCTGGGTTCAGCCAGGAAGACTGCAAACAGCAGCCTTTAACTGGCTGGACTGGTTTTGTCCTGAACAGCCTCAAAGCAGCTGCCAAAACCCAGCACTAGGAAGAGGAAAGGTGTGTTAACGCTGCAAGGCAGTGCTGGGTCAAGCCAGGACGTCAGACTGAAACAGCCACCGCTTCCCTGTCTGGTCCCCAGCAGTGCTTCCTTGTGACCCAGTGCAGCTCAGCACTGCTGCTGCAGAGCACAGGGGAGAGAAGAGAAATAGTCCCATGGTTAAAGGCAGTGCTAAGACACTGCCACAAGCATTCTGTATGGCATGAATAAGCTTGTCTGGCCACAGCGCTAGCCTATGCAACCGTGACTCAGCTACACTTGTGGGGTGGGCAGCGTGGCTGTCCTCCGGTGCAGAGGAATCTGCCAGGGAAGCACTGAGCCAGAGGGAGCTCGTGCAAAGGGGAGGTCTCACCCACAGCATACATGTGGAGATGAGGTTGGTGTGGGAGGAGAGCACTGTTACAGGTGGTAGTTGCACACCAGGATTACTGGCCCATGAGCCTTCAGCTTCTCTCCTGAGACACCTGACATGATCCCGTGTCTCTCCTCAGAGATGTTAGCTCTTCTCCATTTTCAGTCCATGGCTGAACTGACTGCAGGCAACAGAAACAACGAAAACACTGAGCTTCTCCTTATAGTAAGAAAAGAGATTTATTTTAAAAGTAGAAAATACATAACAAGTAGCATGGTCCTGTATGTTCCAAGCCCTCTACCCTCAGTGTAAAGTAGCATGTTGTCCAGCATGGACTTGTACCGATTCCAAACAGGATGAACAAGAGGGTTTCACCAGAGATTCCCTGACCTGAGCTCTGGCTAAGAACTGGGAAGCAGTGTGCCAGCACACTGATGCAAGGCCAGGAAATTCACTCTGCAGCAAGATCTTCTTGCCCCTTGTCTCAGCTCCTGTTCAAGAGCTCCTGCACTCAAATTAAAGGACACACCAGTTTCATTTCTTACTTCCCAAGCCCAGCTTCCCTTGGCACCCAGAGCAGCTGATACACAGGACCATAACAGAGACAGAGGACTTGAACAGAAAGAGGTAGGAAATCAGAACAGGTATCTGTGTGAGAACAGCCTGTTGGGAGATACCCAGTTTGTGACTATTAACAGTGCGAGGCAGAGG
Source organism: Podargus strigoides (assembly GCA_028020825.1). Taxonomy (NCBI): domain Eukaryota; kingdom Metazoa; phylum Chordata; class Aves; order Caprimulgiformes; family Podargidae; genus Podargus; species Podargus strigoides. Next base: position 33,862,016 of record CM051663.1, on the reverse strand, counting down.
GTCTCCAGGCATGTGGAAGTACTGACACACAGACAGGCACTGTGGGTCTGTGCAGTGTGACCATTCCCATCCTCTCCCTTCTGCCAGGATGAGACTGGTCCAGATATTGCAGTCCCAACCACTGAGACCAGCTGACTGCTGATAAAAACCTGGTGTAGTGCAGGTGTCCCTGCTCGTGGCAGGGGGATTGGAACTAAGTGATCTTTAAGGTCTCTTCCAACCCAAAACATTCAGTGATTTCTGTGATGATTCCATGAAAGTTCATTTCTGCAGCAGTCCTGTCTAAAGGCACAGGGCCAGCTGGCTGCAGCAAAAACAAAAACGGAAGAAAGAAGGCTGCTGTATGTCTGGATGTGTTCACCTAGTTAGGCAAGGCCCAGCAGCACTGGAAAAGGATAGGGCTGAGCCACTTTGACCTGCAAGAAAGTCAAGAAACACAACTCAGTGGAGGACATAGAAGGAGGACTCCATTCAGCAATCCCAGTACAACATGCTTGCAGTTATCTGTGCAGATGTTTTGTCTGTCTTCTGCCTAACTTCAGACGCAAGGAGCATCCCCTGGGTACATCAATACCCACGGTACAGGAATGAAGCAATTGAGTCAAACACTTTGGGGAGAGGATTTTCTCACCCACCAAGAAGAAGACAAGACCCAGCTAAAAAGCTTTGCTCCAACATGAGTTCCTGGGAACAGAACCATGCAGGGAACTCAGCAATCCTGGTGCAGGGCTGCTAGCCCCACAGTGGATCTGCAGTCCACAGCATGGTCTTCTGATCCCTCTCCATTCCCAGTTGACACAAATCCAGATTTTTCCAGAGGTGTACAACAGCACCACTGCTGCTTCCTCCTGCCTTCAGCAGCCAAATGGGACAGGGATTTACCCACTGGCTGCACAGGGGAGCTGCGCATCCATTAGATGCTTCAGACAGTTAACACATGGGGCATAGCCAGCTGTGTCAGAAGGCCCTTCCTGGCCTAGTTCATATACTCCTATAACCTGCCCAATATATTACAGCCTCAGTAACCAGCTGTGTTTCCAGCTGCTGAGACCTCGTTTAAAGTCCTCACAGATTGCTGCCTTTTCCTATGCCTTGCCTTTGGCTCATCGCCTCTGCTACCCCCAGGGCTCTCTGCCCAGCATCCACATCTGATACGTATCTATCTCCATTAAGCCACTGCAGCTGACTATTGTAGCTGCAGTGATATGCTTTCTCGTCCTTACAGCCCCAGGCCTCTAACAAACTGTGAGCTCCCTCCAGCAGCCTTGTTACTGTACTGCAAGCACACTGTGCACCACACGTGTTGGAAACCCAACCTTATGCTGATTTTTCCCACCCCTTTGCACTCCTGGAATGGAAACTGGCTGCTGTCTTCTGGTTTTCCTGATCTATTTCTAGGTAGTTGGTGGCCAGGTAGTGGCCTGTTCCAGGTGGAGCAGGAAGGGAAGAGCCCCTTCGCTCCTCCATTTCCTGGGGAAGCTGTAATTGTTGTCTGCCTTCCTGTGTGCTGCCTCCTCTTACCATGTCACTTGGGCTCTACATCCTTAATGCTGGGAGCTTGACAGCAGCTTCGTACAGAGGTGTTGAAGGGAATGGAAGAGAACTGTAGTGAGAAGCAGAGAGACAGCATTAGGGAAGCAACAACTGGGATGCTGGCCACATCACAGCCCCTTCTGTTGCGGACTTCTGTTTGTGCACCTCAGCAAGCCTCTCCTAGTCTTTCCCAGCCCAAGACTTCCAATGAACACAGTCTTGACCCAAGATCACCAAATAAAACCTGTGACCCAGGAGCTAGGAAACCAAGTGCTACTTGTGGAAGGCTTCTCTCTCCTGCCCGTGGGTAGGGCATCTCCTCATGTCCCACAGTGGCCGTGGGTGACAAGGCTTGGCAGAGGACAGGCCCTAGCTCACCTGCTGGATTTCCTGCATCGCCACTCGTATGGAAGAGCGGAGGCGTGGGAAGGCTCGTTGGCTGCCTCTCTCCTTGCCTGGGCTTGGCTTTGTCATACTTTCATCCAGGCTCTGTTCATTTTGGAAACTGTTGCTCCCTCTCAACCACACACGACTGAGAACTGCAGCTGCTCCTGACTGTGGAGAAGGTCTGCTAGTGGAAGACCTGGAGGGACAGGTCTGCTTCTCTGGATGGGTCTCCCCCTCAGCAGCTGTGGCACCCAGCCTGAGGCACTCCAGATTTTTGTGATCCAAACTCTCACTACTTTTCTGAAGGGAGAAAAGAGTAGATTCAGTACTGGCTTGCAGATTCTCCACACACCCCAAGCAGCACAGCAAAGAGGAACACCCAGCTGTGCCCACTGCTGACATTCAGGGGGTAAGAAGGTACCATCCACATGCCAGGGTCTCCTTCCAGCCCAGGACTCCCCTGTGCTCAGCTAGCAGTGTCTCCCAGTGCATGTAGGAGAGGCCAAGCTGCTTGGCCAGAATGGTACACCCCCAACAGGAACACAAAAGAGAGATGCTGCTGCAGTGATGCTGTCTGCTCAGGGTACAGCCCATGCCCCATCCCCTTTTCTGGCTGCAGATCCCCAACATGTACCTGCCCACAGGGAACAGTCAGTATCTCCATGAAGGGCTGGATGCCCACAGTCTGGTGATAACGAACCAGTTCGGTGAGTGAGGTGTGAGCCCGGTCTTCCCCCAGGATGACATAGCGTGCATTGGGCTGCATCTGGATCATGTAGTGCCTGCAGCGGCCTTCGCCTCTGAGGAGACGGACACAGAAATAGTCATGCCATGAGGCCATAAAGTTTCTCCAGGACCCAGACATGATTTCTGCACTTGTTTCAAGAGGCTAGGTGTGATCAGGAGTCACAGTAACAAATATCACAAAGATGCAGGAGATGCACCATGCTGGAGTGTCGCATGCTGTGCTGGAGAAGCAGCATTTTCCCCAAAATCAGTGGTAGAACCCTGGCAGCTGAATCCAAACCCCAGCAGACTACCACCTCCCATGCTTGTTGTCCACAGTGAAACTCTGCCCTATGCCTCACCTGAGGCTGCACAAAGACCATGACTTTGTAGCACTCTGCCTCTCTTCAGGCCCTTCTCTAGACACCTCTGCTCCAGTCAGTGTTTCTTCCAACCTTGTTTGCCCACTCAGCCACAAAGCACAGCCCAAGCAGGATCTGTGCCCCTGGTGCCACAGCACCCCACCCACAATCAGATCTAGTTTTTGGCAAGAGACAGGCTCTACAAGGTCCTGTCTGCTACTTCAAACTGTCTGAGGCACCCACAACAGGAGAGTCTGAGCATCATCCTCACTGAACTCTTCTGTGGAGGAGGGTTAACTCCTCCAGCCATGCAGGCTTAGCTTAGGGCCTTCTTTTTCCCTCTCTGCAAGGCTTATTACCTACCTGTATGTCAAGATGTAGCCTGGTCGGCTCTGGCTGATCCGAACAAGGAAGCAACCCAAAGGCTTGTCAATCAGCAAGTTTTCAGCTTCCCTGGAAGCAGGACAGAGTTTTTCAGCAGAGAGTGAGCAGCTGCCTCTGTGCAGGGATTCCCATCCTATTTTGTGTGCTACCGTGGTCATGGCTCCTGGTCCACTGGGGGGAGGCCAGCATCTGCCCCATGTGTTCCCAGCTAGAGGTTTCCAGACTCAGGGTTGCTGGTGCAAGGAGGCATAAGCAGGCTGAGGAGGCACAATACTCTCAGCCAAAGCCTCTCCAAGCAGGGTTGCTCTAAACCTGCTACAGCAGTCTAACTAGTACAATAGCAACAGCTACCTTCCAGCACAGAACACACTACAAAGCATTGCTGAGATGAGGAGGCTGTGCACACATGTTTCCTATGCTTCAGGGCTGACGGAAGAAGTCAGGATGCTGTGGGGTAGTGGCACTCAGCATAAGATAAGCCTTGGAAAAACACCAACTTGGATTACACCAGTCTGCCTCTCTCAACTTCCTGCTGGAAGGAGGTCTTTCCCCTCTCTGCCCCACAGACAAAGCACCGCTTTGTGCTTGTCATGTGCCCTGCTCCAGGCTAAAGGTGACTGCAAATCACTAGTGCAGTTTGGGATTGCTCTGGCTGCTCTGTTACATGAGGCTGAGCTTACACTGCTGTACAGAGACTTAAATTCAGCAACAGGAAGCACCACTTCAAAAGTACCTAATCTTCAGTCTCTTTGGGAAGGATCTGCTATGTCCTTCATTGTGAAATGCTCATGGGTAGCCTACGTTTGAATTCAGACAGTTTTGTCTTCCAGGTGCTAGCTCCTCTCCTGCATTCTTGGATCTGAGGACAAAACTATTAATGAAAGCGGGGGCCTTGTCAAGTATCTTAAAAAAAAAAGAAAAAATGCAGCTACAAGGGATACTGCATTGTCCTTTTCTGAGCAAATGCACTGTATAATGTCCCTGGGCAATGTTCACACTGATAAACTGACAAAATCCAGGAATTTGTGATCTAGTATGACTGAGGAAGACTTGCAGCTTTAACAGAAAAAAGTTACAAACTGGAACAAGATGCTAAGTATTCAAATGACAAGCATGCTTGGCAGCAACGCCCACACGTAAGTCCCACCCAAGTAAGGGACATTAGCAGTTAGCAAGCATGCAGCACCATAAAGTAATTTGCACACAGAGGAGACTATAGCTAGAAATTCTAATGTCTACCTCATAAACCCACTGTCTTGTTCCTATCTGATCACTGGCATAATCAGGATTTCTCTGATTACCACACTGCTTGGAAAGTAGTGCTTGGCTCAGCCAAGAGAGTGAAGTGTGAGGCACACCTGGTAGCAAAGTTTCAGGCATTTAAAGAAGGTTTTCCCAAAAAAGCTTGAGAGTTTACAGTCTTGTAAACAACTCCACAAGAAGGTAGAGCTCTGTGGATTTCTCTCCCACCCTAAAGGGATGTAAATTCTACCTATGCTACACTCTCCTTAGATGGGCAGTGGTATCAATGAAAAGCTTTTCTTTTCCCGTCTCTAGGGGCTTTGGGGGAATCTTGCTATTGGGTACTCACTAAAGCCCCTCTTCATACTTTTTTAAAATATATGTACACTGAATTCTGTATTCTCTTGCTGTAAACTGAGGTCTCCTCCTGACCTAAACTGAGAGATATAAGAACCATCATAATGAGTCAGACCAGAAGTCCATCTTCATTCCATATCACATCTCTGCAAACAGTCCACAACAGGGTAAACTCATGCATGTATTTCCCCTCCAAGTACTTTCCATGCCTCCCTTCCCTGAACAGGATCTGTATTTAGGAGCCCACAGTGGATTTATTTCCTATGAGTTTCCATAGTCTTTCCCTGGGCCTATGTAAAGTTTCAGCATTTGTATCCTGCAACAGGGATCTCCAAGCTTCCCCCTAAGGGTTTGACGCTCATAGCCTAAAAGTGAAAGGTTAGGTAGGTCACTCCCATTCCTTAAGGAGGCAAATCCAACCTATGCAGTCCTCCTAAGGACACAGCAGCTTCTGCCTGCCAGCCCAGGCTGCTGCCACTGTACTCACCTCCGGCTGATCATCCCATGCAGCCAGCTTGGAAAGGCTCCATCATCCTGCATGACCTTCTGGGCCTGTGTCTCTTTGAACCAGCGGAGAGTTGCTCCTCTCTTGAGTTTCCTCATTTTTGCCTCTTCTGCAGTCTGTTCGTCTGTCCTCAGAACAGGGCGAGGCACAGAAGGGTCCAAGAAGTTATCAAAAGGAGTGGACTGAAAGTGGGGAGAGGGGGAAAGTGGGCATGAAAGCAAAGTCAAAGTCAGGGGACCTTCAAAAGGATCACTTTAATAGTGATCTCATTCCTCGGTCCCTTAAGACAAGATCAGTCACAAAGTATCAAACACTGCTTTCAGTTCCTCAAAGGTCATGACCATGCTTTTCAACTAACCACAGTAGGAAAGGACTCTCATTTCTCATAACAAACAAGAATGACAATGTTCTCCTGGGATCACATGCATGAGAACATGTGCATGCAGAAGGTGGAAAGAGCAGGGAACCAGCACATCTGGCTAAGGGGCCCCAAGCAGAGCCCATATCGCTACCTCTGTTAGTTTGCTGCGTGGCCGTGGCACTGGTGGCTTGTCAGGTGGATGGAGACAAGGCTGAGGGTGCCTCTTTCGTGGCATGGGGACTGGAAGGGAGATTCTTTCTGCAACAAGAGGAAAGAAGTAGATGAAATCTAGCATCCAGGATCCATAAGATCCATCTTCCAAGTGCCCAGGATAGAGACAGGCTCCAGTGTGTAGGAAAGACACAGCTTGGCACTCCTCCCAACACAGCCAGCCAAATGACTTTCGACATGCTGCTTGTGTTCCCCACAGAGAAAGCCGCACTTTCAAATGGCAGCAACGCCGGCACCTCCCTGCCCACTGCATCAGTGGAGTCCCCAGCCCCAGGAGAGCCGAGGGCAGGACATCATCACCTGGACCTTACAGCACTTCGAGGTGGCCATGCACAGGGGCAGTGGGAGTGGAAGCAACTCACTCTGGGCCTCTGCTTCCACCGCTAGCTGCCAGCTTCTTTCTCTCTCTGCTTCCTCCTGTAGCCGCTGTGCCTGAGCTCTCAGCTCAGCCACCAGTTTTAGGTAACTCTTCCTGCATCTGAATCCCCTGAAAACTGTTCAGAGAAAAGTTGTGGTTAGAAAAAAGTGCTTCTCATGCCTTCGTCATTCCCTGGGGGAAGCACACTGGGTGATATTCCTTCACCCAGTGCAAAGCCTTCAAAACTTCAATCACATTAATAAAGAGCAATGCAGACTCTACTTGAGCAGGCAGTCAAAACGATGTGAGAACTGTCATCTGCTCTCTAACCTGCCAGATCACAGATTTAAAAAAAATCACATTGCAGATCTAAGCTCTCATCTCTAATGCTAAGGCACAGGATACCTAGAAAACAAAGTCTCACAGAAGGGCCTTTGTTAACCATCTATCTCCCCAGTACCGTTTAGACACTACTCAGTACAAACAAAGCTCTTCCGTGCAGGAGATGGCATTTCCTTGGTGTCACCCCACAGGATAGCCTTTCCCATAAGCAGCCATCACAGGGGTCATCAGGAGCTTTCCAGACACTGCGGTATTCCACCTCCTCTACCAGGTACTGAAGCACATAAACTGAAAGCCACACTCTCTCATTCCCTACTACCCACCCAGCTTCCCCCCAGATGAGAAGAAGGCACAGCATGTGACAGTCTGATGTTTGTCATACTGTATAGTGCACAGCTGGAAGCTTCAGCAATGCAACAACTTGTACAGAACAGAAGAACAACAGAGAGGGACCAGGCAGGATGACAGCCTCATCCTCCTAGTTGCACAATCCTCATGGAGCCTGTGCAGAGGGAAGTACCAAACTGCCCACAGTGCCTGCTCTGGAGAAACAGGCTGCCAGAGCAGACATTACTGGGAAAAGAAAGAAAAAACCCACACCAAAACAAAACTTCATCCCCTTCTGCCCATTTCTGAAAGTAGGAATGAGATCTGCTTCGTTCATCTTCTTTTCCCTCTCCTCAGTTCAACACCACTTACAAGCAAGCCCTCGCTCCAGAGGAGGGTTACCCAGATCTCAGGACACAGCCAAATCACAGGCTTGCCCTGCTCAGCTCATTTCTCCTGCACACATGCTTTCCCTTTCTGAGGCTCACACTGATGGCTCTCCCCAGTTGCAGGATGAGCACTGAGGAGGTGGGCATCTGCAATAACCACTCTGACTCCACCAGGCCTTGACACGGAGATGGCACCTGGCCTGCCTTTCTGTCACCTCAAGGGTGCAATGGTGGAGGCAGGGACAGGAGAAAAGTTTTTCCTTGCCCTGATCTGAGATCAGGGTTGAGGGACTCTCCTTCCTCAGTGCTCACCTTTCTGTATGACACCTGCTGCTTTCTCCAGTCTCTCCACATACTTTGCCAACTGTTCCTGGTGCCAATATTTAAAGAAAAGTCGTGACTTCCTGTGAAGTTGGGGAGAAAAAGAAGCAGTGAGAAACAGTTTGTCTAAACTGGCATCCAATCATCCTTTGGACAGGCCTTTCCCACAGCCATAAAGTTCTCCCTGAAGAGAACTAGATAACCATCTACATGTATAACATGTCTGCAGTTCAGGGCCCTCATTCCCAGCAACAGTGATCCACACCTACCCACATATCCAGCCTGTCAGTTCTGTACTTTGCAGTATCTTCAAGCAGCTAAAAGAGAGAACAAAGTGAAACAAGTAATTTTCCACCCAAAATGAACACCATACAGCCAGTGTTTATTTTAAGGCAACAATTTTAGGTGCATAAAGTGGGAGAAAGTGCCTCAATGATTCTGCATTGCATTCTCTGTCCCCTGTCACCTGATCACATTTAGTAACTGGCTGTCAATCGTTAGTGCTTCTTGAGGTACAGCTAGGATCTCATTCAGGAACATCAGCAAATGCGGTTCCTAGATGCAGATTGCCTTCAACTTCCTGGGAGGCAATTCTGCAGAGCGTACTTTATTCTCAGAACTGTTTTTCCTCATTTCATTTCCAAGCTCTTTGGAAAACACAAGTTGCAAGGTCAGCAGAGCAAGACTTCCAGGAGAAAGTCTGTTTTCCAGTTCCAGTTTCATTTTGCAGACTCTAGTGATAAAATCTGGGTCACTTAGAAAAATTCACCAGTGCTTGGAACTGTAAACAATACTTTAGCTTCCTCCCTCTGCCTGAATATCCAGACTGTGAAACCATAGTGGCACTTTTTGCTAATATCTCACATAGCAAAGCAGAAGTGGTTTTCCTTCTATCTCAGCCAACTTCTGCTTTGCCAGAATCTACATCCAAGGTAATTCTTTTCTCAAAAGCATCCCATGATTTTTGTGTCTGAAAACACACTGTGCTGCCTGTCTACCGTCATCTTCCTTCCATCCATGAGATTCTTTCTTGATTTGAGTTTCAATTGGATTTGCTATTCTTATTAATTCAGTATTGTCAGTAGCTTCAAGGAAGCTCTGTGAAGGCTGGAGGAGCTACTACCAGAAGACAATTTTTCCAAGAGAACTTTCGTTTTCTCAAAAGACAGGAAAAAAACCTCACAAGAAAACAGCTGACTGCCCAACATATGTCATTTTCACTCTCAGACACAACTGACTATGGCAAGAAGGAGGGACTGCGAAAGTGGAGCAGAAGAGGTGGGGAGCTGCTGGCCTGGTGTAGGAAGTAAAAAGCTGACAGGGTAAGACTGCAGAGCTGGAGGGACAGACATTCATGTGTGTAAGAGACAGCCAGGTTCTGAAAATGCTGGGGGTATACTATGCCTGTACACATGAAAAATTCTTGGACCAGAAACATCGTCTCTAGCCTGGGAGACGTTGCAGTGCTGGTTGCTTGCTCAGCATTGTCTTTACCTGCTTCTTCTCCCATAAGGGCAACAGGAAAAAGCCTGGAAAGTCACCTGGCAGCTGTGCTGAGCACCTGCCATACTGAGTTCAGTGGACACCTTTGACTGTTATTGTGAATCCCTAAATTGAGTACATTAGTCAGTTCTCATTCCACAGGATAGCAAGGCTTTAGAGTAATTGAATTACCACATAGCAATTCAAGAAAGATTTCATTCATCATTGTACCCAATGCTTTTTAAACACTGACTGTCCTTGCCTAAGGATTTGTGTTCCCCATCACCACAAAACCCCATCGTCACTTTATTCCTTTTACTCAGTTTGCTATGCTACTCTGAGAGCAAAAGTCTCTGAAGAACAAACTAGATTGCACATAACAAAGGAAGGGTTCCTACCTTTCTTTTGTGAGGGAAACATCTGGTTTAACTAGAAGAATTCCATATCTGTGAAAAGCAAACAAATACAGCAAGGTAAAAGCCACATTCTTGATGTGCTGATCCATGTCACAGCAAACAACAGTAAATCACTGTCTTTCCCACTCAGCCTCCCACAGCAAACAACCCCATGATCTCAGGCACGTGAGCTTTAAAGAGGCTGTTTCACTCCTTGCCCATATCTAGTTACCAGGGTCGCTTCCCTAACAATATCTAACAAGGAATATTCAGAGACTTAACAAACCTTTCAGCAAATTCCTCAAATGAGGGTCTCCAGGAGAAACCATCTCTTCGGATACGGATTGTCTCTAGCAGTCCATTGTACCGGAGCTGAAGCAGCACCACAAAGAGGATCGAAGAAACAAAGAGAAAAAGGTCATTAGGACATCAGCTTGTTCCTCTGCAGCCAGAAGTGCCTTCATTCAGCCCTAAACTTCTCTAGTTCAAAACAAAAAAGGTTCTTTCCGAAAATGCTTCCTTGGTTAAAGACTGAATTTACCACATCCTGTAACTCTGATGATCAACCACTTTTAAGTTAAAAGTTGAAAACCATAAAAACCAAAGACTGAAATAACTTCACCTTCCCACCGTGGGTTCTGCTTTGTCTCTGTTTCTTAGAGGATAGCCTTTTACTTCTGAATCTGGGCAGAGAAGTTCCCTGAGGCATGGATGAACTTCCCTCTTAATCCTGTCCTTTCTTATATACATTAAACAAGCCAGAGCTTTCTGAACTCTTCTAATAATTTTCACTATTTAAAGCGCCTGGATCTCAGACCTGACACAATATCTGAAGACAGTCATATGAACATGTTTCAGCTCCTGTCAAAGTGATGCCATCTTGACTCCTGTTCAGAGTTGCCCTGGCCAATGGGTGAGAACAGTCTTCTCCGGAAAGCACCACTTTTTCTGGAGTACTGTCTGCAACAGTCCCCATCCAGGAGTTGCAAAGATGAATCCTAATGCCTGACAAGCAGATCTCATTGCATTCATGAAAAAGAAATGAGAGAACTAAGACTGCAAAACCTGGACCTAGCAGTCGGTCTCACAAAACCAATCAAGTATCCAGAACCTTTACATGCATAAAAAGCATGCCTACTCTTCCTTTTGCAAGGGGAGACTCAGACCAGTCAGCTTCCAGCTATCTTCACAGCGTTTTGGTGGGGTCTGCCCTCCCCACTGAGATGTGGCAGAAGTACCTGTAAAGGACACTCCTTTGCCTCACCTGCAGCAGCACCACCTGGCTGTCCACCACACCTGGTTCCTTTTGGCTGTTGGGCTTTATACAGCGCACAAAGTGGGGGTTGGCAGAATACATCCTCTCCATGAGCACCATCAGGGAATGCTGGTGAGGGCAGAGAAAGAGCAATGGTCCAGCAAGCCAAAGCTCTGCCAGAGCCTGGCTTGCAGTATTCTGCAGCAAGAACTGTTTTCCCACCCCACAGCAACTTCTGAGGCTCTCATAACAACCAGGTCACTCCCAGCATGGTCAGCTGTGCTTGGCACCCAGAAAAACCTCTGTTTACATGCTGGATGCTTTAATTATGGTTAGGAGCCTGGAAGTTCTCATGAAAATATCACTGCCCTCATCTCCAAGGGCACTGCAGGACAGCAATACTTTACCCGGAACTGAGCTCCAGCAGATTGTTTTCGTGTGCTGTTGAACTTGTCATCTGCACCTGGTATGATCTGAAACCAGACCCAAACAAAAGATCACCCCTGCAAGAAGTGCTTAGCTGCCATCCAGAGAGCTCTACTGGAAGGCAGATGGCAATAAGCAGAGAGAATGGATTTCAGGAGAGGGGACACAAATTAAACATAGCAGCAGAAGCAAGCAGAAAACCCAGTGAAAAACAAAGGAGAAATTGTTGCGAGCAGATTGCTGTCTGCTCTTGCTTTCAACCAATTTCTGTCTGCTCTCATTTTTAGCCAGTTTGTCAAATAATAAATATCAGGTAACGATATCATCATTTATCAATTGTCATGTGGATCTGAAGTGCAATACCTTAGCTTTTACATGAGGCATCAGTGTCCCCGTCCTGGAGATAGTGGCTAGAAAAACAGAGACAACAGTTTTGTACATTTGCTCACAATCAACTATGTCTAAACGTTTGAACCTCACTTCACACACAAGTCTCCCTACAAACACTGAATCACAGACAGGGTATTAGCTTTCATCATGTGGAAACACAAGGAAAGAGCTACAGAAAAGGAGAAGAAAATGGAAATATATGAAGCATACAATGCAGGCAATGTTACTTTCTGCCACTGAGAAGTCAAGGCAATCAGGCTATTGAACCACCCTAAATGACCTTCAAAAGAAATATCAACGGGCATCTAACAATGCAGAAAAAATGTACAGACAGCAAATGGGAAGCTCACCTATTGCAGTAAAGACAGAAGGTTATATAGAGTCAGATAGCATAAAACTAATTCAGTGACAAGATGAAAAGTTCAGGGAAGCTGAATTTACAGAATGATCTAATGACAGTCTTGCACACCCTTGATGCAATGGTCTCATGTGAATCACAGAATGGTTAAGGTTGGATGGACCTCTGGAGGTCATCTGGGCCAAGTACTTTGCTCAGCAGGGCCACCAGCTGCTGGCTACCCAGGACTGGACAACCAATCTGAGAACAGGTTATCTATGTCTGCTGTTTATGAACTTTCAAGGAGTTTTGACTAGACTAGACTTCAGTAACAGTGTGGAAGTCATAATAAAGAAAGATACTCCTGAGCAGAAGAGCTGAAAAACACAGTGGAGAATAGAAATTAAATTTATCAGTTACTTGCAAATCCCGGAAAGTGGCATGGTCTGAACAGGACAAAAAAAGAAAAGAATAATTCTGCACAGAAGCACTGTGTTCAGCCAGACAAATTCCAAGCAAGCATCTGCCTGACTTGTCTTTAAATGTTTACTTTCACAGAAGCCTGGGAGACTCGGAGGGCTTATCAGCAACTGGGAAAAGGAAGTGTAGCGGAGGGAGAAATAATGCACGACCTGGGAGTTTTTTAACACATTGTACCTGAAAAGCAAAATATGTTTGAAAAGGATAATCTCTACGTTCATTGATTGTGGCTTTACAGCACTCTATTTTCAGTGCAAACAGCTAGAAGCTAAGACCATGTCCAGCTTCATTTCTAGACAAGAACAGAGCATATGGAAAGGGCCAGTGGAGATGGCCCTGTGGAGAAGATGGACCATCTGATCTGAGGGAACACATCTGAGCAGCGGCTAATTCTCTGGAAGAGGAAACAACCTGCCTTGCTTTCCAGGAGGGAACCAACAGCTCGACAGCTCAGTGTATGCCAGCAGCCCCACTCCAGGCTGCAGCCTTCCCAGAGCCTCCCTGGGGCTGCCAGCTGTAAAACACATTCATAGCACACAAGCCTCATCCCCACACTTAACTCTTGCCAAAGTGGGCCTTGATGCATGTGGAATGCCCTGTCGTGGCAGGGGAACTTGCCTGTGAACAGCACACTGAGCAAGGGGGTGATGCTGTTGATGAAGAGCCCACGGACGCTGGCTGGCAAGGTGTCTCTGTTCTTCTCTAGAAAGCCCCCAGCAGTATATTGTACCTAGGGAAAAGGACAGCAAGTCACTAAGGCCAGTAGTGCTCACAGGCTTGCTGTGAAAGCCACCTCCACAGCTTGCCAGGAGCATCTATTAAACTGAATGCACACTGGCTTGCACCTGAATTTTGTAAATGCATATGCACCCCATTCAGATGCAAATCCTGTGGATGGCACTGAGGCATTAGAACCACGGGAGTGCAGAATAACACTGAGACATCCACTTTTTTTCTTCTTTCCTTGACTATGAAGTTTCATTTACTTCTGGTTTATGCTTCACTCTTTTCCTTGCTCTCCCCCTCTTCCCTCTGAATAGGCTTCCATCTTGTCATGCATCCCCTTGTTTCTCTTACTCCCTTCCTTTCTCACCTCCAGCCTGCCACTCTCCTTGCTATGTTAGGTGTTAATTTTTGTAATAAAGAACATCACAAGTAAGAACTTAGTCCACCATGGTGAGGTTGGATTATTAAATTATAAAAATTATAAAAATTTCAGTACCTGAAGGGGGCCTACAAGAAAGCTGGGGAGGGACGTTTTACAAGGGACTGTAATGACAGGATGAGGGGTAATGGGTGGAAGCTGAGAGAGGGTAGATTTAGACTAGATATAAGGAATAAGTTCTTTACCCTGAGGGTGGTGAGGCACTGGCACAGATTGCCCAAGGAAGCTGTGGATGCTCCATCCCTGGAAGTGTCCAAGGCCAGGTTGGATGTAGCCTTGAGCAGCCTGATCTAGTGGGAGGTGTCCCTGCCATGGCAGGGGGGTTGAACTAGATGATCTTTGAGGTCCCTTCCAATCCAGCCTATTCTTCTCTTCTCTTCCTCCCCTCCCCTCCCTTCCTCTTCTAAATTGCATATTACAATCACCTGAATTGTCATGTCTGCTCCTGCTCCAAAAATTCTTTCCAATCAATTCAACATATTTGGGCCAGTGCTTTCAAAATTGATGGCAGTAAGTTACATGCAACCTCAAGCACCTTAGATACCATTGAATGTATAAAGAAGTGGCTCCACCTTCAAAACATTAATTCCCTGGCTGGTCTCACTGTGTTCCTCAGTGTTTGCAATAAAATAGTGACTGTTATGCCCTGGAACCCAATAGGTAAAGGTAAAGCCTTTAGACTGTCCTTCAGTGCTGCACAGCAGATGCAGGGCTTTTATTTTATAAAGGACTATTTTAAGACTAGAGCTCCAATAGAATGATGATGAATACAGCAGATTCTTCTGATACCCTGTGCTTCCCAGAGGTATCCCCACTTTCCTCAGTGGTTCTCTCTTCCTATACTTATACTGAAATGCCAGGGCACCCTAGAAGGCAACTCCCTGTGAACATACTGCTTCTGTTATTATCATTGCGGTTCAGCCTGCAGAAGAGAAGGTGGAGGGGTGCCCTCATGGCAGGCTACACTTTCCTCAACGAGGGCAGCGGAGGAGGGGGTACTGATCTCCTCTCTGGTGACCAGCAACAGGATATAAGAAAATGGAATGAAGCTGCAGCAGGGGAAGCTCTGACTGTGCATTAGGAAAAGGTTCTTCACTGAGAGGGTAGTCAAAGCACCAAGCCTGTCAGAGTTCAAGAAACATCTGGATGATACTGTTAGTCATATGGTTTAGTTTTAGGTAGCCCTACGAGGAGAAGTGAGTTGGACTCAATGATCTTATGATCCCTTTCAACTTGAGATACTTTATGATTCTTTATGATCGTCAGACCATATACTCCCTAATATCAGTGCCTTATTTGTTAAGCAACACATTTCCCCCCTCCTACATACATTACAACAGCATTCTTCCTGCAAGCAGTACGTACTTTCCCAGCATAGTGAATGATACTGAAGCCCAAAACATGGCCTCGGCCTGGCTGGAAATGTAAATTCCCCTTGAAGCTGCTGTTTAGTTTATCCACAAATGTCTTATCAGTTGCCTGCAAGAAAGCAGATTTCATAATCAAAAGAAAAGGCTGCAACAGAGACCTGACCAGGGTACCTGGAAACAAAACAAAATGTCCTCAGCTGTGCAACAGTTTCATATTGTACTCTCGCTCTGACTCTCCACAGGGATGTCAATATCATTGGACTGTCCTGGATCTGGCTGTCCTGTCTCATCAGTCACACATGGGGACACCTCTGTTCATCCTGCTCTTTAAAGTCACACTCCAACATAAGAGCTCTCTCTGCAGCCCAGATATTTATTGCTACATTCCCACACACTATTTTCTCTGCCCCCTATTTCATGCATACCTGAGGGAATGCACTCTGCTCATCCAGAAGAGACAGGAGCCCAAGTGGCTTGGCCAGGAGCAGATTCTGCAGGAAAGGAGACACATTACACATCTACAGCAGTACAGGTCATCCACTCTCACCTATGCCACTCTTTGAAGCATTTCTTCCCATGTGCATCTCCTCCCCCTGATAGAAAGAGCAAGACTCCTCTCTTGGCTGGATAGAGCAACTCTCTTCTGTCAGCCCTCTCACTCACCAGAATAGGTTCGTTATTGTTGAATGTGATAGTCTCCCAAGGCAGCTCTTCTTCCTTATAGGCAGCCTGCTCCATCTGGAAAATGTGCTGAAACAGACAAAAAAGAGGTTTGAGCACCCAGCAGACTTTGCTAGACAACCTTGAACATCCTCCTTCTCACCCTGAACAGAGGACAGAGGTGTGGCTCTCTCATCCATGACATAAGAGGCCCAAGATGAAACTGCTGTTCTGCATGCTCATCCGTAAACCCATCACTCACAGGTGCATAAAGCAGGAACACTTCTCAGAGTGTAAGTGTCCCTGCTTTCCTAACTTTGGTCACTGCTTGACCCTTCTACTTGTTCCTCCCCTGCCCCAGTGGCTCCCCTGCCACAGCAGAGAAGGTTGCTGCTCTCTACCCTGCTTCACTGATCACCATTCTGGTCTTGCCAGGCAATAGACCTGTTTTTCCACAAACTTTCCTTCATATGCCAGGTAGATCAGTGCTCTGCTGTCTCCACCATACAAGGTGAAATCACCCACAGCAGACTTACATGGTTGAAGAAGTGCTGCAGCTGCTCATTGGCCAAGTTTATGCAAAGCTGTTCAAAACGATTCACTGCAAAGTTTTCAAACCCAAAAATATCCAAGATACCTAAAAGAGGGAAGATGAGCACATCATGGAGTCTGCAGACCATCCCTGCAGATAGCTGCGTACCCCAACATGCAACTAAATCTCCCATCACCCAGCTTTTGTGGCACAGGGCAATCCCAGTCAAGTCACCAGCAGCACCTCTCCTACGGCTCCCTTTGGAGAACTAGTTAGGAGAAGCCCTGCTCTCACCCCTGGCTCCTCTGCAAAGCCAGAGTGCCCCAGAACTACAGTCTCACAGTTACTTCAGACCAACCAACTGCTCAGACTTGGCCAAGGCCCTACAGACTTCATGCTGCTGACTGGTATCTCCAAGATGATCATGTCTTTGATAAGGGATCCCTGCATGCAATCTCTGCAAAACCTCCTATTGTGCCTTTCCTTTGTTGTGGCTGAGGGACACACATTTAAGGACAGTAGAGCAGCAAGGCAGGCAGAACTCACCTATCTCCCTCAGTTCCACCTCAGGATCTACATTCTCAGCCAGCAGCTCATTGATCTTGGAAATGATCCACCCAAATACTCGGCCATATGCCACCTTTGCGATGGAGTCCCGAGCATCTGCACAGAGAGAACAACAGTAGCTCACTGAAGGGCTTCAAAAGAGGAGGGAACACAGCAGACAAGCTGCGCTCGATGCATTCAACTCTAGTAACAATGCCGAGTGGTTTGTGAAGCTATTTTAAAGATCAGATAAACATTAGATATCTGTCTGATTATCCCTGCCTTTTGCACGCTCACACTGAGCTCTTTCATTCTGACATCTTCACAGTCTTTCTACAAGATCAGATATGGCATACTAAGGCACCTGTGAGACCATCTAAAGCAGAAAAATTCATTTCCAAAAGAGTCAAGACACTTTTTAGAGTATCCAGAGATGTGCTTTCCCCTCTGCAGGTCTACTGAGTATGGATCCCCCCACTGCTAAATCAAGCAAGGGGCACTTGGAAAACTGAATGGTTCTGTTCTTCCTAGCCCATAACTGCAAAATGTTTAAGCACTGTGGGCAAGAGGAGGATGCAATTGATAGAAAACTTGCTGACATCTAAGGAGGAGGGCAAATCAACATGACCTACTACACGGTGGGAGATGTATATTTTATTGTCTAGAGAGATGCAAGAGAAGACATTTGGGAAACAGAACTAGATAATTCCCCATTTTCATTTTTTTCTTTCATTTATTTTAAGCAATAATCTAGAAATCCTAGGATTTAATCTAAAAAAAAAAATAAAATTATTTTAACTGAACCTTTTTGCGAAGATTATCTCAGATGATTTTGTTTTCTTATTGAAAGGGAAAGTAACACCTTGTGCTTGCTACTTTAATGTACTCGCCTTTCATCTCACTCCTTCCCTGAAACTGCTGCCTCATTGGGTCTCTCAGTTATTTCTTCATCTGCTATCTAGAGCTCTGCACATTGTCAGCACTCTGCAACAGCAGCCTTCCTCTCTTTTGTACAAATACCTACAGTTTCTTTCTAGGCTGGACTGAGGGAGAAAGCAAAGCTAATTCCTTGGTTTCTCATTTAATCTCTGCAGTCTCCTGGGTATCAAACAAAAGCAGCATTCATAATCCTACACGTCAGTAACAGACTAAACAGATAAACATGGATACACTTGCCTCTGTGCAAGAGGAATGAAAGGGCAGAGACAGACATCTTTGTTCCCAACAAGTTGCACGTATGTGGGGATACCCTTCCATCAAATATGGGTCAGTCTTTCTAGACAGCACATCTGCAATTCATTATGTTTCTTACCTTCTGCCTGCTGCTGGGTATGAAAACGCTGAATCTGCTCACCTCGGGTCATTGACATCGTACAAATAAGGCATTTTAACAGTTCATCTTCTTGGACTCCAAACTGACCCTGGGAGATAGGAAACACACAATGACAGTCAATAGTAAACCCTTATTCTACTTGTGGGGATTGTATCTCCTTGTGTGTGTGCAACACCCCATGTAATGGGGTCATGATTCAGACTCAGGCCTTTGAGCTCTGCTGTAAGATAGGTATTAGTGTTAACATTGTGCAGCGCTGAAGCCAGATGCAGGCTCTGAGACTTGCATTATCCCTGCGGTGACCTCTTGCGCGCTCTCTGAAATACTTTCATGTTTTGCTCTCCCATTGCTGCCACCTTTCACCTTCTTTGGGAGCTATGCCAGTCCCTGCTGAGCAGTTTAATGATTTGTTGAACAGCACCACACCAAGGTGACTGTGCAGCTGCTGAGATGCCTGAGTTTCAGCAGACATCAGAGTCACACCAACCCACAAGAGACAGGAAACAAATGAAACTCTCACACAACTGAACCCCTCAGTTACTGCTTTAAAAGGAATTCCTCTCCTGTGGGCAAAAAGCAAGGAGTAGACTTTAAGAAGTAAGACAAAAAGCAGCTGGCTGCTGAACAGATGTAGGTGGTTGTTGCAGACATGGTGTAGGAGGGAAACAGGCAAAGAGATGGGAGCAAAGCCAAAACCCAAGGGTGCTAGGATTTCAAAGAGGTCAAAATAAAAAGACACAGAAAAGGCAGAAATATGTTACACTTTTCTGTTCTGTGTTGTTAATAAAGCAGGGTAACGGATCATCCCATATAATAAAACTGGGACAGTCCTGAGGAATATATACTTCTTAATTTGTGATAATTTCATGTGAAATAGTAAAAAGTTTAGTTCCTAATAACCAACAAAAATTGACAGCAGTTAAGGTGGTATCCTTGGGCAAGATCTGTTGAAAACATACAACTAGTGTTCACATACTGCCCACCTGAATTTCTTCAAGGCATCATCACACTTATACACGATTTGATTTTAAAAAGATGGCATTGTATGAAGTCAACAAGGCACATGTGATATTGCCATGTGCAAGACACTGGTTCTAGACACATGAGAAATAGAAGGTTGGAAGTATCTCTTTGGGCATGAATAGCAGTGAACACAAATGCAGTCATAGGGTCGTACTGCGCATTTCTGGAAGAAACTCCACGTTCTTCAAAATCCTTCACACTCTGAGGCAGAAACGTCCTCTGCCACCCCTGTCAGGAGCAGCTCCTGCAGTCACACTGCCAGTGGGAACCAGCATCATATCCATAAAATTACTGTCAGCAATTCTCACTCACCGCTGCAGCCTTCAGCCATCCCCGGGAGGCTTCACTCACTTTTACAGACCCATTGCTCTCCTCAGGCTCAAAGGTCACATTGCCCAGAGACAACACACCAGTCAAGATAGCCTGCATGTCCACTTGTTCCTAAAACACACATGAAGGGTGACTGAAAACCTATCAGCATGTAACATGTACAACAGGGAGGCCCCAGAAGTTGGAGAGGTGAGGGAAAGGCACAGGCAGCCTGTGGGAAAAGGCTTTATACAAAGTCTGACAGACTCAGGTGGTTTGAAAGCAACATAGAACATCCAGACAGGAAAGAAATAGGACTGAGCCTCAAAACAGCAGCCAGAAAGAAAGTCTATGCTTGTAGGAAGCACAGATGGAAATTAGACTACCTCAGAACTGACCTGTTCTTGGAAGCCCACCATGTCAAGCGCATTGCACACTTCTTGGTATTTGTGCTTCCAGTGCTGAACTACATCCTGTGTACCAAATCTTCCACTTATGTACCTGAGAAAGTGTATATCCCACACAAAACTGTCACACAAACAGCACAGAAAGTCAGTCCTACCCCAGAGGAACAAACCAGATCATGGAGACGTGAACGGGAAAGAAACTTTTCCATGATAATGCAACAAAAAAAAGAGACTGCTGACCTCTCAGCTTCCATGACGACTGATAAGATCTCTTCATGTAGCTCCATTCAGATCCCACCCCAGCTCCCATTCTTTTACCTGTACCAGGCTCCCAGGTAGAGCCACAAGGGCAGAGGCATAGGCTCCATTATGGGGCTTTCCCATCCACACCCCACCACGAATACTCAACTAGGGTCTGCCTTTGAAGTACCTGTATAGTGAAGGATCCAATAGCCCATACATCTCCTTGTCCTCTGAAGAGAGTCCAGCAAACATGTAGTAGAAGATATGGAAATTCCTCTCCCTGGTATCTTGTTGCACTACCCGTGACTTCTCTAACAGGTACTCACTCAGCTTGGCACCTCGCACTGCACAGAAGACAGTGAAAGGATGAACTTTGCACTTGGAGACGTGAAGCTGACTGAGCTGCCCTGCATCTCAGATTTGGTGATAGGAGCATGGAATTGTCTAAAATAACTTTCTTGTGTGCAACACCCTCTAGGCTGCCCAGCACCCTGTAAATGGGCTTATCCATGCTTCCCATTGTCTCAGAGATGTCTGCTCACCTCCTTTATCAGCAACCAAGGCTTCTGGCACCATGGGTACTTGCCTTGCACTGTCATCCCCACATCCTTCCTGTACTCCCACACTTATCATACAGCTATGGGTGCTGTAAGATTTTACTCAATCGCACACCTTTCCCACAGGGAGTGCAAGTGTCAAAATTTCACCCTCCAGAACTTCTGGCTACTCAGTCCACTCCCTCTGGTGCCTAACTATCCCCCAGACTAGCAATTGCCCTTGACTTCACCTGTATTCTTCTGGAAACGCAGCTGTATGTATTTTCCAAAGCGGCTGCTGTTGTCATTCATCACAGTCTGGGCATTGCCAAAAGCTTCAAGCAATGGATTTACCTAAAACAAGTAAGCAAGCGGAATAAGCACTCTTCAAATCAAGTGATCCAATCTAACTTATTTGGAAAATTTTAACTTTAGTATTTACTATTCATCATTCAGCAGAAACAGGAACCCCTCCATGAGTACCCAAGAGTGCCTACTTTATCATACCCTGGATAAAGGAACTGAAAGAGGCAAATCCAACAAAGACTAAGCAGCATGATATTAGTGAAAATAAGCACAATCAAACTGATCAGATCTCGGTAAGATCATTGACTCATTTGTTAAAAGATAAGGTTGACATAACAGATTCCCACAAAGCATCTGACATGGTATCACTACCTAATTTGGCTGCTATACTACAACAATAAACAAGGTAAACATGGCACTCAGTAATGTAAGCACAGTAACTCAGCTACTGAAATTTGTAGACAGCATAAGGCTCAGGAAAGTGAATGATAAAGAAACTAACAGAACAATCAGACCAGCTTGGTAAACTGGATGCAAATAAGGCCAAACCACAACTTTTCCATATTTGAGCAAAGAATGCCTGCTGACTGGAAGAATGGTGCTGCAGGATACACATGCTGGGCAGCCTGCTGAGCACAGCTTTACAGCATGACACTGTAAGCCCCAAAGAGCTAATTTAGCTCTTGAATATACCAGCAGGATCCAAATAAGATGACTATTAGGTTTTCCAAGGGCAGCTCACCTGGACTGAAGTGAACTTTGTTTTCAATAGAGAAGTTGCAGGCTGGCTACAAGTATTACTAGTCAAGTCTTTCAGGGTCCATTAGGCCAGGCACTATGCTGAGCAAACACAGCTATCCTGCTTCCTGAACCTGCTCAGGTCAGAAGCAGCTTGGCAGTGTGGCCCACACCAGCTCTAAGTGGAGCCAGAAGGTATATCAATGCCACATTCCCACGATGGAGCCCAGGTATTCACCTTGGATCCACTGTGGATAATACCACGCTGAAATAATACGCCATTCCAGAGCCCAGCGCATGGCTAAGTGCATTGGGATTGCATGGCAAGGTTCTGGTAGCTGTTGGGGCTACAAGGGTGGGTTCTGTGAGAAGATGACAGAAGATGCCCCCATGTCTGATAGAGCCAATGCCAGTCAGCTCCAAGATGGACCTGCTGCTGGCCAAAGCTGAGCCCATCAGCAACACTGGTAGCACCTCTGTGATAACATATTTGAAGAAATGTAAAAACTGCTGCTCAACAGCAGCTGGGAGACAGGAGTGACAGTATATGAGAGAAAGACTCTGCAATCATCAAGGCCAGTGGAGAAGGAGGGGGAGAAGGTGCTCCAGGAGCTGGAGAAGATTCCCCCCGCAGCCCGTGGTAAGGACCATGGTGAGGCAGGCTGTCCCCTGCAGTCCAGGGAGGTCCACAATGGAGCAGATATCCACCTGCAGCCCATGAGGTCCATGGTGGAACAGGTGGAGATGCCCTGAAGGAGGCTTTGACCCCGTGGAGAGCAGGCTCTTGGCAGGAGTTGTGACATTGTGTGGGACCCATGCTGAAGCTGTCTGTTCCTGAAAGACTGCACCCCATAGAAGAGACCCACCCACACTGGAGCAGTCTGTGAAGAACTGCAGCCCATGGGAAGGACTCGTGTTGGAGAAGTTCATGAAGGACTGTCTCCCATGGGAGGGACCCCAAGCTGGAGCAGGGGAAGGAGCTGAAGTGAGGAGGAAGGAGCAGCAGAGACGGGTGATGAACTGATCACAACCCCCATTCCCTGTTCCCTGCAATGCCTGGAGGGGAGGTAGAGAATTCGGGAATGAAATTGAGCCCAGGAAGAAGGGAGGGGTGGGTAGAAGGTGTTCTTATTTCTCATTATCCTACTCTGATATTAAATCTGATAAAAGTCCTTGTTCTACCTCAAACAGGAAATTATTTGGAAAAATGCCCTTCATCCCTTGTCACAAATAACATGATAAATGATTGCAGTAGTTTTCTGTCATTTAAGATACCACTACATTCTCAGGAAACAGAATTACTGACCTACCAACCCTTCTAATTTGTGGTCAGCTGTTTCACCATCCTTACGTGTTTTATGATTTGTTCCCCGACTTTCAGTGGTGGTTCATCAGCAGGCTTCCTGAGCCTAACACAAATTGTCTTGCAGCAATGTTGCTCCTGCATCTTCAAGTGCCATCCTGTAATGACCTACCTGGAGGATCTGCTGCTCCAGCTGCGAGTTGCCTTTGCATAAGTTCATTATGTGCTGCAACAATAGTTTCGTACTCTCTGTTTTCCCTGCACCACTCTCTCCGCTGCCAAGAAAAAGCAAAGGAAATTCCAGCAGCCGTAAAGTATTTTTGTTCTGCCCCTTATGTCTTAGTGCCCCATCACCTGAGAGTGTTCTCCTGACCAAGAGTTTCACAACTTTCAGCTAAACTGCGTGTGTGAGTACAAACTCATATGATAGCTTTACAAAATGGGTCCCACAAGGTCCTGATCCCTCCCCAGGTGTATATTTCCCCATCTGCAAGGGAGTACAGACATAACCTATGCTGTCAACTCTGGTTGGGGTGTACTGGAAAGACCATTTGCTCTGCTTCTTAAGAAAAAATGTATCTAACTTCTGGAAAACATCCATCTGCCTTCAAAAACGATCTGATACATTGACTCTCTCACATATGCTGGAGCTGACAGCTTCCTCTTTCTTCAAAGAGATTTCACAAAATCACACAGTGCTAGGGGTTGGAAGGGACCTCTGGAGATCATCTAGTCCAACCCTGCTGCCAGAGCAAGCTCAGCTAGAGCAGACTGCACAGGATCATTGTTTCTTTTTAAGGTATACTCTGTGTGATGTTGGTGCAGTTTTGCCATGCAGACCTTGTTCATGGGTGTCTACAGCTGTTAAAGCTTCGTATCTGATTTGGTTGTGATGGTGGAGGGTGGAGGCTGAAGCAGACTCCTGCTTCTGTGGGTCACCAGTGTCCAAGGTGCCTCATTCTCAGTGGTGTCCTGTGCAGGCACATGGTTCTGAAACCACTTATCTCTCTGTGTCTCAGCTCCACTAATGCTACACAGCCTTATAACTGTTTCCTTCAGCTCAGCCACCTGACACAACAGATCATCAACCTGTGCACACCTAATGCAGGTATTTACCTTTTCACCCGGAGGCAGGTCTGGGCACTGACTGCAACTTACCACCTGCACTGCAGTCTCCTTCCTTACCAGTTCTGTCTGGGTGGAACTCAGATATGACAAGGGCTTTCTCTGTAGGAACACCAATTTTAACTCTGAGGTGAGTGCCCACCATTTTGGCAGAGACCTAGAGTACTTCTCTGGGCTGTGAGAACTGCCGGTGCCACATGTTGGTTGCCCCCCTGGCTGCCTAGTTCCTGGTCGCTTATGCTCCCTGAGGCCATTTAAATTGCCCACGGTTGCTCCTAGCAATGCCCATGACACATCAGCCTCTCACGCCAGAGCTGACAGCTCCCAGCGGGTCTCTCTGCTCGTCCTCAGGTTTCCCTAGCTCCGGGAACTACCCTGACCACCTCAATCTAGCATCCAGCCACAGAATTTACCATTACTGCTGCCGAGTTCCTCACCAGCTGAGCCCATCCATCTGATATGCACAACTGACTACCGATCTTGAGATGCTGTGGCAATCTCAGGTGCTTCACACATTCACGTGCATCAGCTGGTTGTGAACATGGGCACAGCACCACACAGCTGTCCATACGCCCACAGTGGCAGGGGTGCACGTCACTCCAGCACCTCCACCTCCAAGTCAAACAAGCAGCACTTGGAAAGCAGAGTCTCCCCTGCCCTGGGAGGGGGAACTTACAGTCAGTGAGACAACATGTCCTTGACTGACGTCACCCTGGCAAAGAACTTGAGCGTATGCATGGGCAAAAAAAAAATAATGGAGGAAACACTGAAGGTATATGTGAGGGCAGGTCTCTGTTTCCACACCTGACCTTTGAGCATCTGGTGTGGCTTTATTGCTTCATAGCTCCCAGTTACGATCAAGTTTGTGTCATAGGTGGCCTAATACCTTGAATACTACAACAGATACCTGATCTCAAGTACAGATGAGGCCATCCGAATAAACAAAATAAGACCATTTGCCAGTTGAGACCATGCCACCCAGAGAACACCCATGCTCAGTATATCAGATGATGTTTTGTTTTCAGTGACTTCCTTTCTCCACAAAACCACTATCAGTCAGCACTCCCACAGTTCCAGCTTGTTCTCGTACCCTCCAACAAGCACAACAGCTTCACCAGGTCCTGCAAACACTATCCAGCTGCAACTGTGTGTAACGGCCCCTGGCTGTGAAGAAAAGCAAAATCATCACCAGGAGACGAAGTGCTGTACCACAGCATACCCAAGCTGTGACTAACATCCATTGGGATCGGGAAGGCAAGAGGAGCCTGTGGAATTTGCAGCACAGCACAACTTGATTGCAATGAGCATTTGTCACCTGGGGCAGCTGCTGTGTTCAACATCAGTTTTGAAACGTGCCATCCAGACCTCCCAGACTAAACTGGAAAGACCAAAGACACCACAAAGGATAGTAGTGTGGTGTGTCTCCATGCTGTTCTGATAACCTGTGGTCTAACAGCAGTGACTTTCTCCTCCCCCTCCACCCTAGCTTTGCTTGTGCCAGATAATCTTATTAATGAGTGTTTCACCACGTACAGAGAGCAAAACCATGAACTTCCTGTGATAACCAACACACAGACCAGTTAACAGGGCTGCAAGATACACAGGAATAGCTCAGATTCTCATATCTGAGATCACAAACTGCCGACAGAAAACAATCAGATCACTGACTTCATGGCAAACGCCCACAGGTTACCCTTTCTTGTCTTCTATTTCCCAAGACAAATACTATGCCTGTTCTCCATCCCTAAGAGCCGTAGCACCAGCACCTCTTCCACCCGCTGACTTCATGGCCACCACTTCATGAGAGCACTTCACATAAAGCACAGGCGCCGATGGCTTGCAGGCTAGAGAAATGAGCGAGGCTTAAGTGACCCTCAAGGTCAGCTCCCAGTCCCACCAGAACTCAGCAGTGATTCAGCAAGTCATTTCTACACCGTGTAGACTGTAAATACTGCTAAAATGAACAGAAGGATGATTTAAAGAAGGAAATATTAAATCAAACAAGCTGGCCATTAACATTGTAACTGAGATGACATGTAAACTGATCTCTACAACACCCAGAACAGGCAGTTAGTGTTTTGAGGTTTTCTCCTTGATGTTGTTTGAGGCTTTCTCTACCAGTTGATGCTATCTGCTGCCCTGCATAGTTTTAGCAGCACAGCAGAGACATCATGGAGTCAAATACTCGTGACACTGGTACACTCTTTGGTTATGAGAGCCCATTTTTTTCCCTTCTAGTGCACAGAATAGCTCATGACAATAATATTTTCCCTGACCAGATTCCCAAAGGTCTTGGGGGAAAAAAAAGCTTCTGTTTTTCTTTCTGCTGCTATTTGGTTATATATGGGAAGCTCCACTTCGGGCAAGCATGTTGCTTGACTTGGCAGTGCTGGGTTAATAATGGCTGGATTCGATGATCTTAGAGGTCTCTTCCAACCAAGGCTACTCTGTGACAGCAGTTGCGGTGGGAGCTGTTTCGCCAAGGAGGAGCAGGCTGTGCTCTCCCCAGAGCTGGTGCAAAGCGGATGGGTCGGGAAGTGTTGGAACCGCCGCTGGGTTCGGGCTCACTCACTGCGCTGGGGAGAGCCCAGCGAGAGCTCGCTGCCCGCCAGCTGGACCCCCACCTCTGCCAGGCTCCGTCGAGCCCCCATCCCTCACCTGATGACGATACACTGGCTCTGGGGCGCGCCGCCCCCCCGGCCCAGCATGGCGTGATAGGCGCGGCTGGCCACGGCGAAGATGTGGGGCGGCAGCGTGCCCCTCTCGTGGTGCCGGTACCGCTCGGAGACCTGGGGGGAAGCGGGGGGGAGAGCTAGTGAAGAGGCTGGGGGCTGCAGCGCCCGGCCGGCGGGGCGGCGGGGACTCACCTCTCTCCCGTACAGCGGCAGCGGCTGGAAGGGGTTCATGGCGATGAGGATGTCCCCGACGTCGGTCTGGAGAGAGGGGGAGAGCCCGTCAGCCGAGCGCCCCCGGCCCGGCCCCGGTTCCCAGCCCCGGCACTCACGTAGACCTGCTGCCGCAGGAACCGCTCCCGCAGCCCGCCCAGCAGCGCCGCCTCGTCCAGCTCCGCCAGCGCCGCCAGGTCCGCAGCCGCCCCGCCGCCACGCTGCCCCCGCGACACCATGCCGCACCGCTCCGCGCGCCAGCGCCGCCACCCTCCCCGATCCCGGCCCCACCGCCGCCGCCGCTCCGCCCCGGGACCGCCCGCCGGGGCGGGGCCGCCGTTTGAACGCGAGGCGGCGGCGGGGACCGGCAGGTAACGGGCGGTGGGGCGTGCTCGGCTCCCTGCTCGGCGGCCCCGTCCCGGAGCCGGGGAAAGCGGGCGGGGTGTCCGAGGGCTGGGGGCGCTGGGGCTCTGCCCCGCTGGAGGCTCGGTCTGGGGCTCCGCGGGGGCTCCCCGGAGCAGCGGAGGGCGGGTGAGAGCCGCCCTGCGGCCGCAGCGGTGGGGCCCGTGGAGCCGGGCCACGGGGGGGCTTCTGCCTCGGAGCAGCGAGGGTGGCTACGGAGGGAGGGGTGTGGAGGACACTCGAAGCAGGACGGTCAGGAATGCTGCAGGGAGCATTGCTGATGGGGCGCCGTAGGGTAACGAACCGCACGGAAGTTTCCCGGGGGCTGAGTCATTAGGAAGAGGCCGGACTGCTGCTGTTACCTGAGGACAGGTATTTCATAGCCTGCCCGCTGGCGGCGGGCTGCTCGCCCCGCGGGCAGAATGTAACGTGTTTGGAATAATAAGAGTGTTTGCACCGCTTTACACGAGTGGGAGATGGTCAAACCTGGTGTAATGGTTTTCGTCTTTATTGTTGTTATTACTTGTTAAAAGAAATTGGGCTGCAAAATGAAAATCGTGACTACAACCTACCCTGCCTAAAGGGGCTCTGCGAGTGGCAGCATCCTAGTCTGTTACCGGTGAGTGCTTTGCAGCTGTGTGCTAACGCTGAGCTGAGCCTGGTGTTCCCTGCCTCCCCTTCCGCAGGGGCGCCAGCTCTGCCCTGCTTGACCGAGACAGCCTCGGCTACCCTGTGGTTGTGCTGTAAGTGAATATGAGGATAAACCTCCGGAGAAGCTCCTGCAACTCTAAAATGCTGCATGTGTCCCCTAGCTATCTGAACTTTTGCTAACTCATTACATGAGCCTCGGTACTCATTTGATGTGAAACTTTTGTTTCATACATTGATTTAGATGTCTGGAATGTCTCTGAAAGACGGTGTTTGATAAATTCCCTTCTCCACGACAACACATCTTTCTGTGTTAGCGTAGCTCATCCATGTGGAGCCAGAACTTTTGTGGAGGTAGCTCAGCTTCCCGAGAAACTGCACACTTTCTGCTGTGGCAAGTGTGCTGCAGCCTGCATTGTCTTTTGGCCAAAAGACAGAGCAATATTTAACTGGTGTTCTGCTAAAACATGCCTCTTTCTCTGAGAGCGGATGATAACAGAGGGAGCGGTTTTTCTGTGTAACAAATCCACAACGCTCTCGCAGAAGAGCAGCACTGAAGCTTGTTAGTAAGTGGATAGTGTGATTCACAGAAGTTGTTCAGTCTCTGTCATCTCTGAAACCACAAACTACTGTTAGAAAATGACAATGCAAACTGCTTGCTTCTTGGAAACCTCCATGGGAAAACATGCACGAGTACTCTCTCTCTTTTCCCCCGAGACAAATCTCAGGCTGTTTCCTGCTCTTACCCACGGTACCTCGTCCACCCACTAACTTCCTTGGGTTTATTGAGAGCTTTGTGTGAAGAATGGGGCAAAGCACAGGACGCAGTGGTTTGTGAGTGGGATTGTATGCTTGAGACTCGCTTACAGACATAACGTACCGCTTTTGCTTTCATGATCTGGTCTTTCTAACACTGTTCCTCTGGTTGATGCAGGGCTCCTGTAGCCGTGGGTAGGAACGCAGAAGGAAACTGTTAGTAATGGTTGCTGGCAATTGACTTCCCTTCTTTCAGAGTAAAGCACAGAGCTTGTAGCTCGGAATGCCACCCTGCAGCACAGGTCATTCTTCTGTTGTGTGTCCATCTCTCTTGGCTTTTCAGGATCAGTTACCTTTCTGTGTATCAGCCTGGAGGCTGCCATGAGTGACTCATCCCTGCCATTTATGGCTGGAGCAAACACTGTAGAAGAGCAGAGGGCTCGCTGGGAGAGAAAGCGCAGCCGGACAGCCAAGGAGTTGCTGGAAACTGAACACAAATACCTTGAGCAGCTGGATCTGGTGGTCACAGTGAGTATGTGGGTACCTTCAGGCGGCACATACTTGTTTGTGTTGTCATGGGGAAGAGTCAAGAGCAAGACTTTGATACATCCCTACTACACGGCATAACTGCTACGGCTGAATGTTTTTTTTCCTTGGTTTTCTTTTACCTCCTTTGTAATATCTGATAGCTCATGGTTTTGGCCCCTTGACTTTTGTCTGTAGGCAGACAAATCTTTCAGTTTTGGTTGTATAGGGGACTCAGCTTAAGATGCCTGTGATGTATGAAATTGTAGGGGCACAGACAAGTCAAAGACAGATTATGAAGAAGGTGGTGTCTGCTAATACTGAAATAGACTGTCAGTGCCGTAGTGCTGTTCCACACATTTGCAGTTATGGTAGAATTCACCAAGAAAGCTTACGTCTGATGATAGATGGCCCAGGTAGGCATTCACAATATTTGATATCCTTTTGAGCTAAAGAGTGTGTAGGCTGCAACTTCTTGCTTCTGCTGTGTGTCACGAGCCACCTTTCAGTGACCTGTGAATTTTACCTGTTTGAAATTCTCTCTTTTCTCTACTTTAGTTCTTTGTGACAATTTTAAGGGCCAAAGGGACGCTGAAACCTGCTGTATTGGAAACCATATTTGGACCCCTGGAATCCATATATTCAGCCAGCCAGTAAGTGAACACACTGATGTGATTCGTGTAATTACATGGGGAAGACCCTATACTGATGAGAGAGTAAGATTTCAGGAAATAAATCTAACACCTTGTAAAACAGACATTCACTTCTTAGCACTGCTAGTCTTGTTGGCACTTGCAGGTGTACCCAGGAAACTGCTGATCTGTACCATATATCCAGATGCCCAGTTGCTTTCTGGATAGTGGTTTAAACCCAGTAACTCTGCTCCATGGTATTTTTAAGGGATGTTTTCTATATCTTACTCTGTGACCACCAAGTGCGTATTTGGCACAGAAACAGGATGTGAGGTGGAGACGGAAAAAAAAAAGAAAGGACAGCATAGGAGTCAACCGAGGGAGCTGTGAAAATGCCATCAGTAATGTACCCCTTACAAGCCATCTTTGCTCCTTGTGCACAGGGTTCTGTCGTTTCACCTGGAGAGAGGGAATTTGGGATCAGGATTGGAAAATTTCTGTCAGAATCTGGAGCTTTATGGCCACTACGCTGAGAATTTGGAGCAGGCAAATAAAACCTTAAAGGTAAATACGTCCTTGACTCTTCAGAGTCTTTCTTCCCTCTCTCCATTTTGTCAAACAACTACATCCTTCCCTTTTTCTTCTGTTTCTGGAGTAATCAGTTTTCTTCCTTTTTCTGGGCTGCTACTATTTTCTCAGTCTTCTTCCATAACAGAATGGTGAAAACTTCTCTACTTACATAGAGCTTTAAAAATTTGAAGCTTGTTTCAGCTGTTTGTGTACGTATGCATGTACGCTGAGCACAGCTTTCTCAGAGTTCTGTATTTACTCCCATTCCTCCTTGGCTGGCAAGCATGGAGAGTTTGTAGTGGCAACACTAGGGGACAGTGATCTCTTTCTGGACAATTATCAGGTCTCCTAGTCTTTCCCACCAACTTTAACTGTGTCCTAACGGTGGGATTTCCTTTTCCTTCCCAATTTTTTTCTGTGGCAGAAGAAGAATTTTTCCTTCACACTTACCTCCCTAAATACAACCTGTCTTCCAAGAAATTTCAGAAGGATTTTTTTATTATTATTTTTTTTATTTTGAAGTCTTGACAGCTGTATCTGTGAACCACCTAACTTACATTTTTTGTCCATGCTTATTCCCAACTGCAGGATGTACTGGGATGTTTCCCTTCTCTTCTGTTTGCATGCATATATTCTCACTTTTGATTTCCCAAGAGAAAAAGCTATTTTGGATACTTGCCTTGAGGTGATGGGAATCTGAGGCTGCGTTGCTTTGTCTTGAAATGAGTGTCAAAAAGCCCCAGGTGGCCTCCTTGTTTTCCTACCTGAGTCAACCTTCTTTTTTTTTTCTTTATTTAAATTTGCCGAGTATACTAGCTTTATGCTGTTGTGCATGTATGAAGAGGGGATATTGCTTCTGTTACCCACTGGGAAATGGTGGCCAGGAGAAAGGGAATGGCATCGAGTTGTTGATGCTTGCATACAAGAGCTTTAAGAGTTCCCAGTTCTGCTGCAGACTAGAGTACATATTTCCTTCTATAGTCTCAAAGCTGTATGCCTTTTCTGCTGCACACAGGAGCAATTGAGGAGAAATAAGTCATTCCGACGGTTTAAGAAACTCCAGGAGACTCGACCTCAGTTTCAAGGGAGGAAGCTAGAGGATCTGCTTCCTTTGCCCATGCAGAGGTTGCACCAGTAAGTAAGCAATTCTCAGTCTTCAAGGTGTTAGTATGAGAGGGGGAAAAAGGAACATAACGGTGTCTTGGTTGCTGTGGGAGGTAAAGTTGCTTAATGTGTCTCAAAATTGGAGCATATAAACAGTGATGAAACAGACCTAAAGATGTGCCTGTAAAGTGGAACTGGCGTACCTAGATGGAAGATGATGCAGAAAGGTAGCTACAATTAACACTGTCTCCTAAGGCCTTCATCTAGCTCTTAGATAGAATTTAATTGGAGACTTTCTGTCATCTTGGTAAGCTGCTGAAGTTAGGCCCTGCACAGAAGCTGTCTGAAATACTGCAGAAGTGGTGCTTTCTGCCAGAGATGGTCTCTCTCTGCGTTTGTGCAGGTTGCTGACCTGGAACATTGTGACTCCCCTCTCTTGCAGATGAGTTTAATGAACTCCGGGGAGCTTTTCTCCCCTCTCTGGTTATCAGGGCTATGTGCTTTCCTCAGATTTGGTGCCTATCACAGTTGTCTGATCCTGGAGATCCAGTCCGGATTGCTGCATTCCCCCCTTGCAGCATCATCTGTCCTTTGAAGAGGCAGGCTGACTGCACAAGGCGAGTGCTGCACGCACTCAAGGGCTGCCCTTTCTTGGGGAGGGTATGTGGGTAATACGGAGCACAGGTAGGTTGCTGGGAACCCAGCTGCTGCTGCTGCTATAGATCAAGTAGCTGCTCTTCAACCATGGTCTTACCCATGCTATAGCAAATCTGAGAGACTGAGAGCCTTATTTCTTTGTATACCACAGTCTTTCAGGTAGCTTTATGTAACCTTTTTAATCAGCTTGGTAGATATGAACGTAAGCTTTCTTTTTACTGTAATTCTTTGGATTGTTCCCTTCAATTTGTAAAATAGCAGTATATTTGTTTCTGTCCAACTCTTTGGTGTCTTTTTAACAGAAGGTCTAATTTTTTCATTAATCGGTTCTTTCATGTTCAAGTTTCTTTGAAACTCTGTTACACATACTGCAGATCATATGAATTCTGTAACTCTGTGAATCTATTCAATGTGATATTTCTGTCATTCCAGACAGTTTGCCTTTATTGGGAGAAAGTGTTGGTGGAGATCTGACCCTTTCTGGTAAAGACTGGAGAGGAAAAAAGAAAAAAGCAGCTCCTAGTTCTTATAGAAATGCTTTTAGTTTTTTTGTGTGGGCAGAAACATACAGTATGAATGCTAACATCGAGACATAAAAAGAAATAAATAGTTCAAAGAGAGATTTGCCTGTTATTGAAGGCATTTTTACATGAATGCTAAGAGAACCCCATGAACTTAAATAATATGTGAGGTTGCTTTTATCAGATCCCCAGGAAATGCCAAAGGCTTGCAAATGTGTAAGATACATGGGTTAATTTAGTTGATAAATTTGGAGACAAAATGAATGTGATCACAGAATTGTGACCAAAAGCTGCTTGGTTAGGCTTAGAGACATACACGCCATCTCCTGGTGGAGTATTCATCATTCTGTTACTAATTAGCGATATCGCTGTTCCTGGTATTTTTTTGTGAAGTAAACCTGCTTGCTCTATCTTAGGTACAAGCATTTCCTCAAAGACCTGCTGGAGAACACCAGCCTGGACAGTGGTGATTACCAGAAACTTGCAAGTATGATTCCACCTGTAGATGCTGGTACTTCTATCAGTTTTAGCCTCCTTGCTAATAATATTTGGAGTCTTGTCTTTTGTCTACTTCCACAGGAAGAAAGATTTTCCCTCTCTCTGGGGTTCTAGGGGATTACTGTTTCCCTTCTCCATCTTGATCAAAATGTCCCTGAGAACACATTGGGAATAAAAATGTAGAGTAACCGACTGGGAAAGTGTCCTAGGGGTTACGTTGGAGAATTGGCAGCTTTACTTTTTACAAGGAGGGTGGTGAGAGACTGGAACAGGTTGACCATAGAAGTGTCAGTGCCTCATCACTGGAAGTGACACAAAGTGACAGAAGTCATATGATCTGCAGTGTGTGTAATAGAGTTTCAAAGAAACTTGAACATGAAAGAGTTGATTAATGAAAAAATTAGACTAAACAACCCCAGTTCCCTCAGCCAGTCTCCATAAGGCCTGTTTTCCAGACCTCTCACCAGCCTTGTTGCCCTTCTCTGGACTCGCTCCAGCACCTCAATGTCCTTCTTATACTGTGGTGCCCAGAACTGGACACAGTACTCAAGGTGTGGTCTCACAAGTGCCGAGTACAGGGGCACGATCACCTCCCTACTCCTGCTGGTCACACCGTTTCTGGTACAGGCCAGGATGCCGTTGGCCTTCTTGGCCACCTGGGCACACTGCTGGCTCATGTTCAGCCACTGTCAACCAACACCCCCAGGTCCTTTTCTGCCAGGCAGCTTTCCAGCCACTCTTCCCCAAGCCTGTAGCACTGCATGGGGTTGTTGTAACTGAAGTGCATGACCCGGCACTTGCCTCAGAATATGCTGCTGTGATTTCAGAGGCTGTGAAATCTGTTTCTGAGATATCTCAGTGGGTCCAAGACATCGTTCATAGGAGAGAGAACTCATTGCAGCTACTTAGAGTTCAGAAACTGCTCAAAGGACAGAAGACACAGGTTTTGACTCCAGGTGGGTGTTACCAAGAGCTCTGTTTTTCTTCTGCCAAGCTGAGATAACTGAACATATGCTCACCTTCATCTCTGACTCAACTCATATTAACCAGTTTTCTTCTGCCCAAATTCATAGATAAGTGGTGAGGAATAGTAATTAAAGCACTTTTTTTTTTTTTTTTTTTTTTTTAAATTAAGAATTTTGGTTAAGACTAAGCAGCAGCTTAATTGCCTGACAATCAGATAGGAGCAGCTCATGACATGTAGTTGGAAAGTTAGTAAGAGGAACCCGAGGAGGTCATGAGTGTAAGTCCTGTGTGAGAATGAAAGACTGACATTAAATAATTTGCTGGTGGGGTGGTGTGAGAAGAGGAAAAAGCCTTGATGCTGAGCAGTGCTTACACAGCAATAACTAAAACATCCCTGTATTGTCAATGCTGTTTTCAGCACAAATCCAAAACACAGCCCTGTACCAGCTACTATGAAGAACATTAACTACCCCAGCCAAAACCAGCACAGATAGAAAAAGAGTTTATTTATCAGAGCTTATAATTCTTGAAGGTGTTCAGTCAATGGGCAGACTAATTTACAATTCTCTTTCCCATTCTAAGAATCCTTTTGGTGATGCTAGCTAAAAGGCAGCTGTCACAGGAGTGCTCTGCTTATACGGAGCATAAGCATGTGTGGGGATGCCTGGGCACATTGGGGTAGTGCATAAATAAAAAGGCAAATCAGTTATCCTGAATGACAACTAAGAAGGTAACTCCATGTCAAAAAAACCTCCAACCCCATAACAGTACAGCTAGGCCAGAGATGGCCAGCATTTGAAAGCTTTGAGCCCACTTCTTCCTTTTTTTGACTCTGAATATTCCGAGACATGTAGTAGGACAAGTCTTGAGTGTCCATAGACACCTTTGCATTATCTAGGACAGAGAATTGTGATGGTTGTATTT
Source organism: Podargus strigoides (assembly GCA_028020825.1). Lineage (NCBI taxonomy): Eukaryota > Metazoa > Chordata > Aves > Caprimulgiformes > Podargidae > Podargus > Podargus strigoides. Next base: position 33,826,742 of record CM051663.1, on the reverse strand, counting down.
TTCATTAGCTGGAGTAAAATAAGTACTATTGGACATGAAAAGCAGAAAAGAAAGAGGCAGCTAGGACTTGCTAGTTTTGGGCCAGCTTTCCAGAAACAGGATAGCTTTTGCAGAACTGTTAAGATAGCATCCTGTTACTAGGAGGGAAGATGTGAGAAAACATAATGCAATAGGTTCAGAGAAAAGGGGTAGCTTTGGAGTTGGGAGTCTCACATTTGGCAGTGTCTCTGAGATGAGCTGCTCCCAATTAAAAGAGACCCTGCTTTTCTTGCTGCCTTCCATACATAGGGCAAATATTATCTTAGCCAGAACTGCTTCCTTAACATAACACACTGTTCTGTCATCCCCGAGTTCCCTACGGATATTTCCTTGTCTTCCTTTCACAAGAGTTTCCTAAATCACATGCCCCTGGGAATCCTGAACATGGATCTATACCCAAAGACTTCCAGCACACTCCAGCTCAGGTAGTACGCCAGGGAGTCTGATCACGGCTCAGCCTGAGGGAAGTGGTTTCCAGACCAGCCTCACGCTGTGCTGACACCTTCCTTACATTTGTTTTTCAAACTTTGTTCCAATTCATGCACCTTACCCTTCTCTTTCTCAATTTTTTATTCATGTAAGAGGAGTGGTTCCTTCAGAGTAAGCTAAGCAGGAATTCACTTGTTTTGTGGGTGTAGCATACTAAGTAAGATCCATAATTTAAATCAAATCCATAATTTAAAACAAAATTGTGTTGTTTTCTAAAAGTACTTACTAGCTCAGCCAGAAGCTAAGGCACGAAAAGCAGTGGCTGAAAATCTCTGGCAGATATTTCTCAGACCAGGCCAGATGGCAGTACCTTATTATGGCTTTAAATTTTTATAAATAATCTTCTTACTGGCAGGTGTCTTCATAATTCCCATGAGTTGACGGCTATCTTGTACAATAATCCTTCTGGTTAGAGGCACTGCTTTAATTATTCCATGTTGCATAGATGCCATTTCTTTAACTGCTGCTTACAGCAAGGTTTTCCAAATTGATTTTATTTTTTTCCTGCTGATTTCTCTGCCTTTTATGTTATTGCAATTGATTTCATGGATAGATAATAGTGGACCTTATTCTGTAAGAGAAGGTTGATAAGGTTGCCTATTCAGACCTTCATTTTAATATGTTGTTTTGTATTCCCTTTGCTGTCTTTTCATTAGAGCAGTAATCTGCATTCTGTAATCTGTTAACTACTGAAGGTCTGTGTATAGTTAAATGTGAAATGATATATTTATTTTAATTAGTGGCATGCACAAGCAAACAAATCAGGGGAAAAATAATAAATGTTAAAAGCTTATGTTAACTTCTGTTGCACTAATGACAAATAATTGGGCAACACAGTTTAAAATAGTTCATGGTATGTTGTCCAAAGGCTTATGCTACTTTAAAGGTATGCATACCATTTTCAAACCATGTTTTTATTCTGGTGTCTTTAAACAGACTTCCATATCATGTCTGCGCCTCATATACTAAAAGTTTGGGCTGATTACTGCTTCTGCATGGGTGGTATTAATGCTGGTGAGCTGACCCCAGCTGATAGCCAGTGCCTTCTGGTGGCTGGAATTGATATAGAACCTAGTAACCTACAAGGGTAACTCACTGCATTCCTGTTTGTCTCATTACATCTTTTTTTTTTTTTTTCCCCCAATGATGATCTGACAACTGTCTTTATTTCCCTTGCATGCTTAGGGCGCTGGTATATCCGGGAAGGCTGGCTTTTGGTGGTGCCTTCAAAGGGAGAAGAACTGAAGCGCAGGATGTTCTTCCTTTTTTCTGATATCCTTATTGCAACAAAGCCCTGCCACCCACTGCACCTGCTGAACTCGAACAAACTGGCATGCCAGGCTGTCTACCCACTTCACCAGTGCGTAGTGGATAAAGTGTTTGGCCACACGCAGAGCCAGGGAGGGCTCCTCAGTGTAAGTCTTCCCCCTTCTGCCTGGTGGAAGCATCAGTGGGGTCAGACTCGCAAAGCAGGTCTCTAGCTGTCTCAGCAGCAGCTGGACCGAGATGACAAGAGTGGTGACACCAGTAAATGCAATGAAATAGTCTGAGTTAGGGTAGCCCTTCTCTTCTTGGGTGAAGATGTAGGTCCCTTTGCCTTCATGGTGTAGGCCCTCCTGAGCACTCTGGGGTACCGCCTGCTGGTTGCTTCACTTAGCTCATGTGAGGAGGATCTGATAAGACTCTGATGTGGCCTCATTTGACCCACATGTTTGGGGGGACAGCCCCACAATCGTGACAATGCATATGTAGCATTACATTGACTGTGGACTGAACTTCAGAGAAAACCCTGAAAAACAAGAGAATGCAAAAAGATGTGGGTATTATCACAACAGACGTTGCTCATACATCTAACTCCCTGAAGGCTGTGGGGTCTTTGACTGGGACTGATGCCTTAGGTAGGGGTTTCAAGTACAGGTCTTCCTAAGTTGCAGCACGTGGGGGCTGTGTTAGCTAGTTCCTTGTGAGCTATGACAGAGAAGATTCTGGGCAAGTTGTGATCTGTGGATGGTGGTAGTGGAAGGACCCCTAGGGGCAGCTTGGAGTAAGGGAGAAAACTAGATGAAGAGCTGTGGAGAACTGTAATTACACACTTCTCAACACCCTGGTAAGTCAAAGTGAGCTCTCATCTGGCTGGAAGGAATGGACAAGACTGGCACTGTCCAGCCTCTGCCTTCACCCAGTACCAATGCTGATTTTTTTTCTATCTGGGAATAAAAATGGTGGAAATCAGCACACAGGGCTGAGTTGAGTTCAGTGGCGATGGCTCTCCTTTTCATCAGAGTTGCTGCCTTGGCAAAGAATGCCACAGGACAGCACCTGACTTCCATTTACTTTTCAGCTTTCCTTTCCACACAAGACACTGTTGTTGATGTCCAGTGACCAACAAGATATTAATGACTGGTGTCAGAGTCTGACAGCTGCAGTCAGGTAGGCATCTATTTTCCAGAGGTGGAAGGGGCTGAGGGAAGGGGGCAGAACACAAAAATCGACCCATATATTTGCATGTATTACATGGTTATAAGGTTGACAGAGAAGACCTGACAAGGGGTACAAGGGAATAATAGTAAGAACAGATTTCATGTGCTAACAGTGAACTTCCCCTTTGTTTTCCTCTACAGGCAGCTGAAAGCCTGACCCACTTGAATACAAAACAGACTGTCAGGACAACCGCCCCTCTTGGGAGAAGCCTACATGATCTTAGGAAATGTTCAAGGACACATAGTAGGAGAATTACATTTGGAGAGACTACACACTGTGCTTATGAGATTATGCATGCATTCTCAGCTGTCCCAATATTAATGCAGATATTGCAAAAAAATAGGTATGCACACCAATGATTTGTATATAAAAAGGTCTGTATCAAGACTTTTCCCCAACTTGGCTTAGAAGCTTATAGCTTTTCTACACTTTTTTTTCCCCCTCAGCTTATTATTTTAAGGACAAGCAGAAAAGAGCCTGATTTGCTTTCCCTCATTAAATGTTTTTATCCAACTGTCTTTCTAAATCAGTTTTCACATTATTTGTCTACATATATGTCTACCTGCTCTAACTTTTGACTCCTTTGACCAAAGTGGATGTTTTTGGGTAACAGTAACATGGTCATACTACTCTGTTTTTAACTAGTGCTACAGGGCCAGCCATCTTCCTTGACATTTTTATCATTTATATTCTTCAGTTTCCTACCAAAACAGTTTAACAGTTATTGTCCCTCCTTCTGTAAGAAAGTGACAGGTGAGCAGATCAAGGGAAAATGATTCAGTGCTTAAAATCTCACCTCTCAATTTCTCATCAATCCCACAGAAAAGTTAATCTGCTGATCTGAAATAAATGGGTAGTAACAATACTTATGCTTATCAAACAGCATTCACATTTATAATGTGAATCCTAAAAGATTATGCAGGTGAAACAGCACTCGCCTTTGCCTTCAATGTATGCAGTAGCCTTATAGCTTTGAAATGCTCCAGTGAAGAGCTTGGGCAGCACCTCTGCTCTTGAAGCAGAGGGAAAATCTCCAGAGGGTATAGTCGGCATTCTGGGTCATCCATGGCTGGTAACGCATTAGACTTCATTTTACTAGGATGAAAGATCAATTTAAGGAAGAAATCTAAATAAGGTGTTATTCTTGAGTACTTCATTAAAGCCTCAACGTGTACTTTTAATAATGTGGGAGCTCTGCAGAAATAGCAGCTTGGTTCATCTATTGAGGAGAAAAACATCTGTTTGACCAAGGTGCTAGGTCAACTGCAAAGGCAGCAATGTCAAGGTCTTTAGAAACACAAAAATTAAGGTCTGTCTGAACACACTTTTTAGTAGCTTGACTGTTTTTTTTTTCTTCTCCTTTGAATAGTACACACATCTTTAATTAATTTCTCACTGGAATTCATTGAAACAGAAGTGGTACTGTGTGCAGTAAGTGTCCTGAAGAGAGAATTACTGAATTTTAAGTTAACATCACTTTTTTTTTTTTTAAAAAAAAAAATGTCTTTCCCTATGTCTTTCCATATAGCGAACTCACTATGTAGGATCACTCATTTGTCTTAAGATTTTTGAAACTCAGGAGGGGGAAAGGAACCCAACATTACTGGGTTTGGCGTGGTGTTTTTTTGTTTTCACTCAGAAGCTACAGCTAGGACTTTCAAATACTCGCTGTACTTGAAATCAAAGACAAAGCTAGCAAGTCCCAGTAGTTATATCGCTCTCTGAAAAAGTTTTGGTACTCTCCATTTTTCTTCCAATGTGGTAATACAGACATGTCTTGCAATCCTACACCCAAAGCTGAGATGTCTACCAAGCTCTTGGTAGAGGTGACTTATTTCTGCTCACACTGCCTCCTTATCATAACACAAGTCCCTTTGGTACTGCCTCTTTTAAGACTTATAGCAGTGCTACCATCCTATTTGCCTTCAGTGCTTCTGAAACAGCAAAACTAACCTGATTTTTCACTAAATTTCCTGCCCCGAAAGGCAGCACACTGGCTTCTGGAAAACACTGTAGTTCCGTCACAATGAAGTGGAGACACTGCCCCAGAAAGCAGGGCTGTTGTAACAAACCCAGTCTTTGCTGGAGTAAGTTACTAACTCAGGCACACAGGAATATAATCCAAATAGAAGCAGACTCACTTTCTGAACTGAGTTTATTTCCAGAGAATATCAGCCATTAGGGTTCCCAGATTGATTTCCTTCTCTTGTTGAGTCTCTATTTAAACCCCAAGAAGAAGCAAGTAAACCTTGATCTTGTGCCCCCATCATGGCAATTCAAGGTTAATAATCAACCTTCAGACCTCCCAGAACACCTTCTGTTCCTGTGCTCCAGGACAGCAACAACCTGGCTGATGCATGGGCAGCTCACACCAAGCCCCATCCCTGTGCACGCGTGGGGCCACCCTAAGAGCAGAGTGGGATGCCTAGACAGGGGTGCCCTCGGAGGGCTGTGGGGCTGCTGCCTGCTGTACATCCTCTCGGTAGCCCTTCAGCAGCTGGTTGAGCAGTGTCTTCTCAGTGTCACGGCGCGGGCGGATGAGTGGTGGGAAGGGGTTCCCCTTGAGCTCGATGACTGCCATCTTAGCACAATCAAGGCTATCCCGGTTGGGGATTTGCAGCATGCGGGTGTAGCTGCCAGCATGGGACTGGAACCGGGGTGCCAGCACCTTGAACAGCTTGTGGATGAGGTCCTTCTCCTGTGGAGCAGCATGCTCAGCTCCAGCACTAAGGCTGCGGAGGGCATGGAGGGATTTGGGGGGGTACTTACCGTCAGCCAGAAATCCGCCATGCGCATGGCACGCTCGTTGGTGTCCCCCAGCTTGGCGTACTCGATGAGCTGCGGAGAGGAAGGACGCAGAGCCGTTAGGGTCCCTCGGCCGCCCGCCCTCCGCCCCCACCCCAGCCTGGTCAGGCCCGGCCGCTCACCCGCTCGGCGTAGCCCCGCATCTCGTCGGCCCGCGCCCAGGGCGCCTCGATGCGCTCATGCCGCACCAGCCCCGTCACCAGGTTGCGCAGCAAGTCGAGACGCGAGCGCGGGCCCAACCCCAGCCGCCGGAACACCCGCCCGTGCGAGATAGCAGCCCCCACAGACAGCCGCATCTCTCCGGTCTCCTGTGCCGCCGCGGGGCACCATGGGAAGCACGGCCCGGCAGCCCCCGCGCGCCGCGCGGCACGCCGGGAGTTGTGGTTCGTCCCTACCCACGGGTTCGACTCACAGCCGCTGCATGGAGCGTGCCAGAGGGCCACCGCCGGGCTCTCCGGTAACTGGAGCCCGGACGGGTGTGCTGAGAGGTCTGAACGGGACAGGAAAGCCGGACCTGGCCAGGCACAAAGGGCTCAACGGGCCCCCGCCCTCCCAGGGGTCCTGTTCGTCGCACGGCAGTGACGTCAAAGTGCGCAGGCGCAAAGGAGTCGGCTCGCCTCTGGGGGCATCTGGGCAAGGGCGCGCCGCGCGGCATGCCGGGAACTTGGGGTCGAGTGGCATGCCGAGGAATGCGGTTCCGTGCCCCAGCGGGCCCGCCATCGCCCGTCGCGATGGGGCCCTGTCCCGCCGCAGCCAGCCCAGCGGTGTAACAGCCCTGCTGCTGTCTCTGCGGCACTGGGGCGCGTCCAGAGAGAGGCCATGGCAGCGGGCAGGCTGGGCTCTCCGCTGCTCCCAGCCGCAGCTGGGGCGCGGTGGTGGGACACCACCTCACAGCAGGCTCCTGGGGCTGCGGACAGGGCTCAGCCAGGCGCCAAGGGCAGGCGAGGCCTTCCAGGCTCTCCGCCTTATCCCTGTTTTTCCCCAGTACCAGTGGCGGGATGCCAGTGGAGCCTTGGACCCCCATACTGCATCCCCAGGCTGCACAAACGCTGCGTACGCCAGCAGCACGGGGTAAGGCCACTGGATCCAGCTTCTTGTAGCCCTCACGGGGTGCAGGAGCCACCAGCCTAATAGTGGAGGTGTGTGCGTGCCTTATTTTCACAGACAGAAATTCACCCTACTCTGCGAGAGCTCATGTCCCTATAGTCCTCCTGGTAATGCGTGTAATTCAACTGCAAGAAAAAGACTAAAAGGCAACAGGAGGTTCCCTGCTACTTGTCTCTTGCAACCAACGTTTCTATATTTCAGGGAAAGGATGTGTAACAAAAGCAGCTACCAACAGCATAAGAAAAAATATCTTTGTTATTACGAATACATCATAAAATCACAATCATTTTATACACATTTTAGTATTTCATATACTTACATAAATAAAGTGAACAGTATAGTTATTGGAATGTGTAATACGAACAAACATACCAATTTTAAAGTGAAATTAACATTCTTGGACCCCATTCCCATCTTTTGTTGCTTCTCTGGGGTTTAGCATATGAACTCTGAAATACTTCTAGGGAAAAGGTTACTCAAGCTGTGATGCCAGCAGTAACTCCAGGCATTATCTTAATTCCATTTACTACCAATTTTCCTTTCCTTTTCCTGATTCAGCCTGACTATATAGGAATTCTTCTGTGTCAGTATTCCAACTCTGCAAGAAAGATTAATCCCGTATGTACTTGGCACAGTGTTGAAAGAAAACATTTCCCAAGCTTTATGATTTTGTTAAACCCATCGACAATCAGCATTTTTCCATCCCCATACACTCTTGCAAATGTCTCCATTAAATATATTTTTCATATTAATAAAACAGCAAACTCTTTATTATCCTTCTGCTTATAACTTGATGTATTAACATCAAAATAATATTTATTTCTAATAAAATTATAGCTACTATTTATATGAAACAAAGTTGTCATGTGCAGGAGCCTAGTAATGAAACGAGGCATGAGTGTAGATGTTTCTACATTCTTATTTTGGATTCTTGTGGAGGGAGGGTGTTGTTATTTTGGGGGCCACAGAGTAATAAATACATGGTAATGACTTTCCTGGTTCCACAGTAACCAAACTTAAAATTGGAAATTATTCTGGCTTTATAAAACTTTGGGTATGCTGAAGAAAATGTCACTTTTCTGTCTCAGTGTCTGTATGTGTTTATCCAGAAATCTTAATGAAATGTTTCTGATACAATGTGTTATGAAAGTTATCATACAGTTAATCAGAAATAAAATGAGAAAGGTCTATGTGAAGATCTTAGCTGGATGCAGTCACAAGGCTGAACCTTCCCAGCCAGATGTGCTCAGAGGGGCTGTCCTCTGCTGGAGGAATTCCTGTGTCATGTCAGGTGGACTATCTTTACCATCGTATCCCCTCCTGGCTGCTGGGACTCAGCCAACAGCTTTGGGGCAGGCAGTCTGGAAAGAGAAGGATGAAGCACAAGAACAAACCCAAGGAGCACTTTCACCTTTTTTATGGAGTAGGCACATCTGTTGGAAACCCAGCTCCAGGCTGTTGAAACCAGTGATGGGGACGCCAGAAAGGGAAGTTACTGAGGTTTCCATTCAGAAAGGCACATAAACATGTGCTGTATTTTATGCTTGTGAGTCTGTATGACAGCTTTCTGTACTTAACAGTGAGGCATGGATTTCATGTACTTTTCTGGTCCAGTCTCAGAATTTCCCTTCCCTGGATACTTATGCATAGCAGGGTAAACTGTCACCCACCTCTGAATTTGATGGTCACACTGTAGGAACTTCTCATTTGGTATTTGTCTACATTTGGAAAAGCAGATCTTAGAACAAAGATAAGTTTTTTATAACACATCTTCTTGTGGGCAGGGGGCAACAGAATTTAGTTGGTATGTAGGAAGTCGCTCATCTGACTCATTATTCAGTAACTGATGGTCCAAAAAACTGCAGCTGTAATTCTATAGTGGGAATCAACCTGATCCAGCAGGTGATGAGATGTGGTGCTAGACATATGCAAGAGTTACATAATCTGCAGGAGTTACAAATATGACATTTAAAATTGCATATTCTTGAATGATGTTATTCATACCTAGTTGCCTGCTTGAAATTAAAAAACTAAGATGTAAATGCCGCAGTTCATGCTGTCTTAAGAGTTTTCTTTCAGCCTGCTGCATATAAGACCATCCCTCTTTTTGGCCACAGGTTCCTTCCCCAGATCTCATTGATTTCCTTGTTACCTAGTTCACAAGACGACTTGGATCTGCAGCTGCTGGCAGAGCTCCTCCCAGAGGAGAAGCCCAAAGACCACAGGGTGAGAGCACTACCATTTTTTCTAAGCTATCCCTGTGACTTAAGTCATTGCTTTGTAAATATTGGTATACATATAAGGTGAAGAGGAGTAGAGAACGTTAATGTTCTTAAAGCTAATGCCCTTGCTTGTAGCATTGTGATAGAGAGGAGCTGGGAAACAATTACAGGAATGAACACATCCCCTTAAGCTAATACACAAAAGACAGTAAAAGTCTAGGCAGCCAGCTGTTCATACAACATGACCTGTACCGGTGATGCAAGGATTACACCAACTGTCTTTTGTCCCAAAGAATATAGAAGAGAATCCAAACCTTTATGGGTTATCTGAAAAGGGGCCTGCTTATATTTTTACCTGTATCTATTCCATTAGAACATGCAAGCCCTGAAAAACATGCCAAAATAAGAAGTTTTGCTTTTCATTTGTAACATGTTCATGACCCAGCACTAAATATACTGTAGAAGTAGCAGCTACACAGATACAATATTGAAATTTTGTGCTTAATATGCTCCTTTATCTTCTAAGCATGGCAAAGTCCTCATCAGCTCTGATAATCCAAAAGAAATGGTAATGTACATCATCCATGAGGTATGGTCTAACTCGCTCATCCAATTTTCCAGTGTAAAAAAAGGTCACTCCCTTTCATCCCTCTTCACAAATGTAGGATCCCATGTGCAGTACCTCACCTTAGCCATCCTCGTACCAGTTGAAATGTTTTGCCATGTGCACTCGTGCACCTGCTGATACCCCTCATATACCCAGCCAAATAGACTGCAACTCTGTGTTCCAGTCCTGTAAATGCTATTTAGGTCACTGTCACGCAGCCCAGCAACAAAACGGATGGAATCTCTTTGCAAACATGAGGCGTCTCTCTGGTCTCAAGTTTGCTTGGACTTCAGCATTTCACCAAGGAAGACATGCAGCTACAGGAGGTTAGAACCTGACTCTTTCTGCAAGGCTGGGATTGATTTTGTGCTTGCCAGTAAGCCTACTTGATTCACTTATGCTTGGTTTTCCTGCTTTATACATTCCCTGTTCTCTTTCTCATCTTTTGTAATGTGTCCAGCATGAACCTGCTGAGGAAGGGAAATGGCTTTCACCCTGAGCACTGGGAGAATGGTAAGGGAAAAGTAGTGTTAGTTTAGGACAAACACATCTTTTCCATTCTGAACAATACTCTAGCAACACAAAGCCAAATAATTTCCAGATCGAGAAGCAGCGCCCTTGTATCACTGCTTCACCATATTTTTTTCACCTTTTTATGCCACGGTTGGGCATAATAGAATAAGACATTTCACTTACAGCTGACCTCTGCTGTGAAACAGTGATCCACTTTTCATATTCTCCTAAGCCTGGGAAAAGCAGGTGGAGACTTGGGTTCAGTGGTATAATATATTTATATGTAGAAAGCAACTGTGGACCAAGGTTTTCATTGTTGACGTCGTTCAGGGATGATGTTCAGGTACCCCTCTATCCCTGGAAAAATTTGGGTTCTGGGTCATTTGGACATAGAATGCAAGGCAGGCAGATGAAATGCTGTGGTCTTCGCTGTTATCTAGAGCATGCCTTAATTGTATTATATACTAAGAAGGTTTTCTTGATAGTCTAGGTACAATGCACAGTGCAGGCCTGACGGTATGGAATTACTGCAAGGAGGCTACCATGAACCAGGAAAGCTACAGTACAGGCAGCATGGCTGGGGAAAAGCAGAGAGAAAACTGGGAAATTATATATATATATTTTACATTGTCAGTGCATTTTTATATTGAAGAACTCTAAAGGGGCTCTCTTTTTCAGTAGGCATAGCTAAGGATGGGCTGCCTTCTGTGTCCTGGAGTTTCTGGGTGCTGCTCGTGGTTTGTAGTCTTCTCCAGATCCAAAATCGACTGTGTCGTGATAGTTTGTAAATTCCTGAGGTAACGGAAACTCCTCTGTTGATGAATGAGTCCTGTGTCCAAACACTCTCTCTTGCAGCTCAGCAATGTCGTTTCTGATGTCTGCCATCATCAGCAATAGGAAATCAAATGAACCTGGTGGGCCCTGCAGTCACAAGGCACGGTCATTAATAATAATCCACTTCACTCTTATGGTTTTCAGACAGGTTGATATAATTGCTTATGCAGGGGTAACTCAGTAAAATACTGCTACATATCAATTGCCAAAAGTTAAGAGTCTCTTTCTGAATCAACCTGCTCATGAAACAATTTTAAAAAGAAGGCAAATGTTTTTGCAGACAGAGCCTACATTTACAAGATCATAGAATCATAGAATGATAGAATGGTTTTGGTTGGAAGGGACCTCAAAGAACATCTCCTTCCAATCCCCCTGCCATGGGCACGCACACCTCCCTGTAGACCAGGTTGCTCAAAGCCCCATCCAACCTGGCCTTGAACTGCCAGGGAGGGGGGCAGACAGCTTCTGTGGGCAACCTGTTCCAGTGTCTCACCACCCTCACAGTAAAGAATTTCTCTGTAATGACTAATCTAAATGAACCCTCTTCCAGTTTAAAGCCATTACCCCTTGTCCTGTCGCTACAAGCCCTTGTAAAAAGCCCCTCTCCAAGTCCCTGTCCATCATTTACTAAATATGTTATTAATTACGAACCAGAGAGTATCCATCTGGTTTTATCTGATTTTAGAAAATCATCATTTCTTTTTAGCTGACTTCACACAGTAAAGTACATTGTTTAATACTGAGGACACCCTGCTGGACACACTTAAAAATCCATTCTACTAATGAGAAAACATAGTAAGAAATAAATTTTTAAATAATTTCACCTGAAAACAGATTATAAATACTTATGCTTTTCCTGATGACTTGCCAAATCTCAGAGAGTGGTGAGGGGCAGGATTTTGAAAGGTTCCAGGGATCCAACTCCCATTAGGAGGGGCAGCTGAACTGTACTAACTAGCACTCTGCACAGAATCTCATGCTCCTGCCTTCTGAGGATGTCCCACCACTGTTGTAGGGCAGAGGTACACTCACCACCCTCAGTGTCACACCCAGCAAGGGAGGAGGCATGTAGGCAAAACCACTTGGATGGAAACAGGTAATTACTTTCTTTCCAGTAACATTTTCTGTGCATGTAAAGTATCTTTCACTGTGCTCCTGACACAGGAGAGATTTTCTTTTCCTTTTGGCTGACCTGTTGTTAGTAGTCAACATGACTCTGTTGTGGAAATTCCTCCTGTGAGCAATACTTACAGGTATCCCCTTTGGTCCTGGTGCGCCTCGCTCACCCTGTAATCAATACAACCTCAATTAGTTTGCTGTGATTAAAGGAAATGAAAAAAATCACAATTTGCCTATGCAGACTCCCTTACTTACTGTCCCCAGATCAAGAATCATCAGCTTATGCTTGCTTGGAAAAAGAAATAGCCCTGGCAAAGCTATCTGCAAGACTTAAAGATTGGCAAGCACAAAACAGCAGAGGGTAGACATGAAGGGATAGGACAACAGGATGTTTTCACCTTAGCAATTGAAAGGAGATGGTAAAAGGGTGTGACTGCAAGCGTGTAGAGGGTCTCTCCAGCAAGCCTGCACTTCACATGTACATGTGCCCACATTATGGAAAACGGGATCACTCCTCACCTTGCTACCGTCTCTCCCTGGGGCTCCTGGTGGGCCCTGCAAGAGAAAAGAAAGCGTTCACAAGGATGTAGCAGGTTGTGGAGCCAAGGTGAGTCGTGCAATGCATGACGCGAGGAGAGAATACTGACCACGGGGCCCCGTCTGCCCTGCTTAATATGTGATATGTCTGGAGATGGGCCCATAGGTCCCATTGATCCACGAGGGCCTGGCTGTCCAGGAGGTCCAGGTGACCCAGGAACTCCTTGACTCCCTTTTGGTCCTGGAGCCCCTGCAATTGACAGCAAAGGTTACCTGCCAGGAAGAGCCTTCAGGACACTTCATCAGTGCAAGCAGCAAGGGCTGACCATTTTTTGAATTGCCCGATGGATTGATTGCCTTAACAAAACCAAATTCACAAAAACACAACCAACGCAGCAGTCAGCTGAGACAACATTACTCCTTGTCACAGGGGCTACAAGAGATCTTCACAAAAAAATTTGTGAACACAAATTCCCATGTATACAAAGAAGCCAAGACTGCCACTGCCAGGCAGTTACGGACACAGACAGGGAATGAAAAGAAAAGCAGAAATGCCTAATTTTCACAGAAACAAGCAAAGAACAAGTCACATCTGACAAACGTCTCATAAAAAGAAAGCCTCAGGAAACTCATGGGAATGTTGGGTTGAAGGCATCTACATGACTGGCACAGAAACAAGCCCTTTTCAGTGGTGGGTTGCACCTCTCTTTTGCCCAGTACAGCAGTCAATGTCTTAGGGGCAAAAAAGTCCTTTTTAACTTCTGCTCATTCAGCAGAAAATGTTAGTTTTTAGCAAGTGCACAGGCAACAAAGCATATGTTTAGCTCAAGAGAAACACTCTGAAAAGCAAAACACAAAAGGCACCTGAAACAACATTTGCACAAAATAAAGGCCAATGAAGTGTCACTAGCTGAATTGCTTCATAATTATAGGGGAAAGCACTTTTCTTCATACTGAAGGCATGTGAAAGACATAGAAAACGAAATGCAAAGAGTAAAAGGGTTCAGCAGGACAGAATATGTACAATTAAGGTTTTCAAAAGGAGTAAAATAAAGTTCAGTGATGAACCTCTCAGACTCCTCCCAAGGACCCAGTTGCGGGGCGGAGGAGGAGGTGAGCAGGGATGGTGTTCAAGCAGAATAGACAATTCTACAGTACCTTGGAGAGCTCAGTCATGGGGAAACCAGATGGAAGACATGCAGAGTCAGGCCTACGTTAGAGAGACTGCAAGGCGGTGCACTGCACATTTCAGAGTCTGGCGCAGAACCTCTAACCACATTGTCCTGGCACTTACGATATACTGAAGACTGAAGATACTCATCCTCCAAGAAAATGAGATAAAGACTCAAAAACCAAAGGAAGACTGAAAAAGCGGGGGTAGGGGGCACTTCGGTAGGGAGTAAATTAAACCTCGTAAGGAATATCTGCTGGTCCTCTATAAGAATCTTGCTGAAACCCAGCACAATGCTAAAATTCCTTGGATTTATTGCTAACCCGAATTAAGAACTTCATTCAACAGAGTTCGCAAAAGTTTTGGATGCAGGCTGCAAGGTGTCTGGCTTAAGTTAGAGCTTTAGGAACTCTCTGCTTTTCTCATTGTTTCAACCTATACCTTAGCAAAGAAGGTGTGAGTGGAGTTTTACTTTTCCGATTCCTTTGAATCTGGAACACATATAAACCCAATGAATGAATCCTTGCAAAACCAGATGAGGAGAAATAACCCCTGCAAACTGAAAGCACATTTTCTGCTGTAGTAGTGACAGTGAGATAAAGGAATAGGCATTCCTAAAATAAAATGGAGAGTGTTTTAAGACAGAGTTAAAATACAGGAAATTACAACTGAAGCAGGTGAGATATCCCAGGGAGAGGGAGAAATTTAACACATACAGGACAAACATAGCTTGCATGCCAAGAAACATATGGAGACTAAGACACAATGGGTGATGTTAAGACAGTTGGCAGAGGCTAACCATAATGACCAGAAAATTTTTCTTTTTAAATTTTGCACAAATGCAAATATAGTAACAATCAAAACATAAAACATGTGAAATCCATCACACTGAAAGGCTGAACCTTATAATTTTTATTCATGGCACTATCATATATTCACATCCCTCTGGTCTGTATCTTACCTGGAGGACCCTGTTGGCCAGGCTGGCCTGGGGGGCCAGGGATATATGCATTCGATGCAAGCACTTTCTCACCAGTGATTTGCTTGCTAAGATCAGCAGCATTATTTGGTAGCAAAGCAACCTGCCAAAACCAAAAATCACTGTAAGCTCTTCATCGTTCAGCTGACAAAATTGCATTCTTGGTTAAGCTTTCATGTGGACAAACAGCATATTTAAATACGTCACTGAAATCCTCAGAAAAAAATGCGGCTGTGTTGAAGCCTATGACAGCCATTACTCCTAATCTGGCCAACTTGATTCTTTTTGAGTATGAACATGAAGATATCTTGAAGCTCCTGCCATGTTTTGTGGTCCTAAGGAAAACTGGTTCCCTGACCCTGCAATGGGACCTCCTTATAGGTGGTGGGAACCAGCTGGAAGGATGCTTTGGAATTCTTACTCTCACCTGTACACCTTTCTGACTGACCACCTAGCAGAAACCCAATAAGGAAACATTGTCATGGAGAATAACCGTCTACAATGCCTTTCCACAGGACATTTTGGGTGACCTATGGAGACAAGTCAGATTTTGCAGAAATGGTACTCTCGTCTGTCTTCCACACATGGTGGGTGTATGTGTGCAGCCTGAGCTCTGGGTAGGGGATCCTAGAGATGATCCACACTTCAGGTATCATATACCCAGGAGGCTGGCCAGGCTTGAAACATGCCTCATAAAAAAACATGACACCATTTGATTTTAAGGCAGTTATTCATTCTGGTACTTTCCTTTACCTGGAACCAGCACTGATGGGTGGACACTGATGGTAGAAACTTTGATGTTTCCTGTGAGGCTGTTCACCTTTCAAGTCACCATAGAAATACTGCACATCAGTCCAAATGGAAGGTAGGGGAAATTCAGGAGATATGCAGCAACAAGTTGTCAAAAACTTATGTCTTGTAACTGCTTGGATCTTCTCAGGAAACCTATGTTTCCTTATTTGAGTTTTCCTCCATTCATTTACTGCCCTCTCTCAGGACAACATTTTCTCAGATATTTAAGTTCTGAATTACTGCACAAGCCCTTAACTTTTCATAGGTTTCAATGAGAGCCCCAAATCCCTTCTGGATCTGTCCCTCTAACCATACTCTTTAACCCAACAGATCTGGATTTGCTCTGCATTGAGACACAAAGCTAAAGTAAGTGAGAATGTGCGGTGCCAGGGGAGGTTTAGAATGGATACTAGAAAAAATTTCTTCACTGAAAGGGTTGTTGAGCACTGGCACAGGCTGTGCAGGGCAGTGGTGGAGTCCCCATCCCTGGAGAGATTTAAGAGACATGTAGATGTGGTGCTGAGGGACATGGTGTAGTGGTGACTTGGCAGTGCTGGGTTAATGGTTGGACTTGATGATCTTAGAGGTGTTTTCCAAGCAAAATGATTCTATGATTCTATGAATAATTGCACACTATGGTTCAAAATGCCATTATCCATTACATCAGATGTTTAATTATCCATTAAACATTAATTTGCCCAGAGAGAATATATTAAATAATTAAACATATTTAGAAATATTCTGCAAACATTTAGTCTCTCCAGAGACAGCTGACAGGAGATGACAAGCCAGGAGGCTAGTCTGGAGCGAGTGAAGAAGTTTATTAATGATGAGTAGCTGCAATGTAGAGTTGGGAATTTTGCTCTGCCAAACAGAACTGAAGAGCTTTTTCAGCAGTACCAGGGCAGATCTATTCCTGGGTCAGCTTTGTTGCTCCCTGAATGAATTTGGCTCACTGGATAATTGGATGCTGGGTTCTGCAACATTTACGTGGGAGAGCTTCATTAAATAAAATAAACTATGACTCCTGCTATCTGACAATGCTTTTAATCAGCTATTTGGAATTCCCTGGCCTGGACTGTTTTCAAGACTCCTACTTGTTTCTGCCCTTAATGCAAACCTAATGTTTGTAACACACAGAAAAAAAAAAATAATGCTATGCACTTGCAGTACGAACTATAACTGGGCAAATTTCTTTTGGCAAATAACTTATTAGTTAAGGAATGTATTTTAAGAGCAGCCAGTACTGCTTGGAGTTTGGGGCTGGTTGCACAGAACAGTTCTAAAGGAAGCAAAAGTGAGAAAAAAAGAAATCCCGAGACAGTTCCTGGTGGCATTTGTGAAATACCATTTTGATTTTTCAGGCTGAAATTCACAGTGCGATGACAGGAATACAAGGATTTATCGGCCATTTGTGACTCAGGTTTTGGAGAGCATTGCTCTTCCAAAGATGACTGCACTAAAGGCAAATCAAACAACATGATGTAAGTCTTCCAAGAATTTGGCAGATTCACTCCACCCCCACAGAAATCAGTGGCTAGATGAGGTCAGCACTTCACAGAAGCCCCACAGGGTGTTTCTTATGTGCTTACTCCTATGAACATAATCACAAACAAAATGGGGATCCAGCACACCTACCATTGTGCCCTGTCTGCTGTCATCTTTGGTTTTCCAAAGGAAAACATCTTATTTGTTTACCAGTGACCCTGCAGCTTTATCAGCCAACATCCCAGCCATTGCAGCACAGACCAAAGCACAGGTCTGTTGATAAAGGACTGTTCCATGGGTCACAGCACCTTATACCTGGGGTTGGAGAGGAAAAATCCAGTAGCTGGGGTTTCCATAGCCACAGTGACCAGGGACCAGCAAGAGGTGGTCCACTGGCCGGCTCTGTTCAGCACACTGCAAAGTTTTGTTTCCCAGAGGGGCATCCACCCTGTCCAGAGCTGGGTCCTGGCTGGATACAAGTGGAAGGTCGCAAGGACTGTTTTCACTGTCATCCCTGAGTGTTTCTCCTTAGGGAAGGCCACAGTTGAGTCACAGACTAATTGATGACTTCTTTAGAGCTTGTACTTAAATTTCTGATCAGATCCTATTTCAGGGATCTATTGCTATCTCAGCTGATAAAAAGATGTCACATAGTTATAGTCCCTGCCATGAATACTCTTCAGGTTATAATGTAAATGGCCAGCTGGAATAAAAAGGTGTGTTTAGTGGCAAAGACTCATCATGAAGAGGATTTGGAAGTGTATTCTTTTCTGTTGCTTCAATATTGGCTTGTTCCTGCCAGCAAGGCTTTTTTAACAACTTGGTAAGTTAAAAAAAAAAAAAATCACATAGCTGCTGTTGAAAGCATCTACACATGCTTCTCCACTGAGTCAGCTGGACTTGAAGCATACATTAGGAGTGCCAAAATACCCAGGCTCTGGTCTAGCTCACTGCTCTTTGATATCTTCTGGTCAGAAAATGGTTGTTACATACACTGGGGCCAAACCATGTGTTTTTGATGTTGACTCACATCTTCATAGGGATTGGCTATACTCACTGGCCTAATTTCTATTTCACCTCTTCACTGAACCAGGATCCTGGTCCACAGTGACCTTGGCTTTCTCTGTCCACAGCTCCAAATCTTAATGGCCCTTGGAAAATATTTTTTCCCAGGAGCATGCAAATATTAGTGAGGGTAAATTTTAAAGAAAGACAATACCAGAAACAAGAATCCCACATGTTGTGTTGCATGCTGCATCTGGAGTTTTGGGTAGTTTCTAGGAGATCTGTGGTTTAGATGACTTTGACAGTGCTTGACAGGAGTCATGTGGAACATGGCTTTCTAATTAAGATGTTTAAGCAAATCCATGAAGTAAGATCCAGCAATGCCCCAACGCCAAGTGCTGAACAGCTTACTTGACTTTTTAAAATTGTTGGCTGTGTGTCAGGTATCTTTCCCCTAGTTTTCCAGCTTTCCACTCTTCTTCCTTCCAGCAAGGTCAGAGATCCACCTAGGACTTCCTACCGCCTCCTAGTATATCAGGTGATTTTCTGTTCCTGATCCTAGAACTACTCTATTCTGGATCTGGAATGGATGTTGCAGTCCTCCAGAAAGGTACTGGTGCCATCACCAGAGGCAGCAAGACTTGACTTCACCCTATCCTTTCCTAAGGTCACACAAAACCACACCTCCCACTTCCAGAAGCATACCCCAGTTCCTAGTTGTAGTGTTTGCTGGATTGGATCCTTCACAGACTCTTCTGCTAAACATAATTTTGCATAAAGTTCATACAATCTGAAAGCCTTAACCACAAAACTGAAGACTCATTCCCATAAACTGTCTCTCTGGCAGACAGAAATGAATTTTTCTGTGCAAAATGGAACAAGTTCGACCACAGATATTGAGAGATGTCCTCCTCAGAAGAACTTGGCCATGGGGAGCAGCTGGTGAATCACAAGGGTTCATGTCTCCCTGGGCAGAGAAGCAGCATGAGGCTAGATCTCCTCTCAGCATAGACAAAAACTCTCCTCTCTGTGGGGTAAAAAATTCTGAGGGTATCATGGGACCATCTCTTCCAGCTCTGTCTGTGTGAGGCACAACCCAGTAGGCTCCCTCTGAACAGGCCAAATAGATCAAGTCCCACTGAGAAGATACTTGGGGAAAATTTAGGCTATGGACCATGACAGGACTTAGCGATAAGGCAAGAGTGAGCTGCTTAGTTTGGCTTCTGAACAAGTGCCCACAGTGACAGGTATTAATGGTGTAAATTTTCCAGGAGTGAGTTTTGAACACAGGACCTAACAGTGGAAGTTAGTCACAGAAAACTTTCCATTAATTAAGGCCATTGGTTTCCATCAATTCTTGGCAAACAACTTGGCCAACAGTGTGACCCCAGATCCCTCCTGGGGGTCAGTGTGAGCCTGCTCAGCATCACGAACTGCGGCTGGACAAACAGCCACTCAAAAGCATAACAGCACGGATTCTTTTAACTGATTCTTGCTGTCGTTTGTTTGGAAACCACAATTTCCATCACACATGAAATTCTGTCACTTCCACATTTATCTTTATACTGATTCAAAAGGAAAACATGACATTATGAGATTTTTGTCATAAAGAGTATCTCAAACCTCGTTTTAGTGAAGCAGAATTCTTTTTTTTCCTAATATAAGTTACATTAAGTTAATTACATTGAATTACATTAAAGGCAATAAGTGAATATACCGAATTGTGTTTTGACACAATAAAATTAAATGAGCACCCTGTGTGAAATAATTACAGCTTGTCAACATGCATGGCTGAGAATATTCCCACAGAACATTTCCATTTCGAACAGCTGAAATGTTTGAAGGAGGTGTCACCAGAAAAGGCATTACACCTGCATCCCTGCACTTGGCTTGCCAAGCCCTGGTCTGGGTCTGCGTTATTTAAATCCTACTGAAGTGCAAAAGGAGGCCACATGTGGGAACAATTAAAGGTCAGGGGAAGTTTTTAAGTCTATTATTTTCTACTTGTAAGGACAGAGGTGAAAACAATAAAGGTTGGGGCTGAGAGGTTTTTTCTTTCATAAAAAAAACAAAGCCAATGTATCTGCTAGGGATGTTTTTGTTTAGCCACACATCTTCTATTTGAGAAGAATCCTGTGTCAGCACCCTGGTAATGTAAAATCAAGTTCTCCCACATTCCTGCATCTGCTGAATGTCTTGCACTTGCATACACTAAAGGTGGATCAAGTCCAAAATCCTGTGCATTCGGAATGAACGAAAAGCTGAGGCCAGCGCAGATTGCCAAGAAACCTGGGCTCAGACTGGGACGGGTGTTCACCAGACTCTGTTACCCTGAGCTTGGTAACACTGCTCCATGAGCTTAGTTAGCAATCTGCTAAACAAGCAATACAGAAGCATAAGGAAAAGACGCCATTCCTAGATGATTTTAAAATATGTTGCCATCATCTTTATGGACTGAAGAGCCACATGTCAGTGACAGCTCCAAACAAACAACCTCAGTTGTCATAAAACACACAGGTCTTGTAAAGACATGACTGATCAGTGTTTGTACCTTTTGCTTGAGTTGTAGAACCGTCTGCTTTATTTGATGAAATTCCTTACAAGAGGCACAGCACGTCCCCGATTTCGCCACATTTTCAGATTTCTCAGGAAGCCCAGCTGAAAGAAAAAAGTTTCCAATACAAATATAAAGATCCAAAGGAAAGAAATTCATAAAGTGATTGCAAAAGCAACTTGAAGGTTGTTCATTTCCCCAGACTGTGGAAAGAGGAGAGAATCTTGCCATTATTAATGCTTTGACTGTGAATTGCTATGTAAGGCTGAGAAACTTTGCAGGGACAGCTCTGAGCTCATTTTTAAAGCAGCTGTTTCCAGTTAACAGTCCCCAAAGAATTTATTTTTTTAATACCTGTAAAAGTTTACACTCCTCTTTTATCTTTGTGTTTAGGGTAGACTAACCCTATAGATCTGATTTACTGTCCCCGAAGGGCAAATTTTCATATGCTATAAATTACAGTAAAATCCCTCACAATATGGTCATTTCATTCACTTCACACAAACTGCTCTTTATCATTGCAGGTTATTCCTCCATGCGATGCAATCAGCCTAAGCAGAGATGGGGACTGAGATTAATGACAGGGATTTAAATCCACACTAGAGAAGGGGTTACACCTGTTGATACTATGCATGAATGGGATCTTTTCAAGAATACATTAAATGATTCAAACTGTAAGAGGTGTCACAAATGTTATTTTTGTCCTTTTCCCATTCCCATATACAGTGAAGCACTTTGTCATCACAAACAAACAAGCATTGTTTTAACAGATGTCCGTTTAAAGAGAAATGTGGTTTCCAAAATACGAGGTGACACATACTGGCAAACTCTGGGTGAGTGTTTTTCGTTCCACATATAGTTGTTGAGAGTGCATTGACGCTCTGCATATGATGTGTGGCCTTGTATGATGTTACCTAGAAGGGTTCTCGGGCATGTTTGAACACTGACCTTTCAGAGCATGTCCTGTAACGGGAAAACTCTGCAAGTGCTTCTGGTTAAAGCCAGGAAATCCTCCAAATCTTCAAAAAAGATCAACTACAATGCGCTTAGCTATTGTGTTATACTTCTCACTTGGACACACACATCTTTTCAGAAATGTGTACTGATTTTGAAAACATCTGCATCATTTTAAATAAAACCAGAAGTTTCTTATACTAAGGATATTACATAGTAATTGACTTGAAAAGTTTGCAGGGTTCAATAAGGAAAATCACATCCATCAGATGGTCATCTATGGACCACCAGTGCACAAATCTAGGAAAAACTGATTATTGGTACATTTAGTCCATTGGATATAGTGCCACATCAGGTATGCTTGCTTTTAGAAGACAAAGATTTATTTCTTTTATCTCATAATCAGGTAGGAGAGGCCTGTAAGAGCAAGATGTTGGAATGACCAGCAGCATTAAGACCGACATCAGCACTGAACTGATCAGAAGATTAGGAGGCAAAGGCTTGTGAGTTTTCCCCACTCATCAACTGCCTGCTCCCACAGCTGTAGTCCAATGGCATTACAATAATATTCAATTTATTTAATCTTTTTATGGCAGTAATCACACTGCTGCTTGAGCTTCCCAGCCCTTCCTGATAGCATACAGCCTGGTAAAACCTGAACAGCTTTCTGTGCTGGGTTCAGATGGCTCGAAGATTTAAGGCCAAAAGGTACTACCTGGGCATTTCCAATGAACTCTCCATAACATATAATAACAGAATTTCATCAGATCATAGCTGTTCTGGCTCCAGGACTATTTGGCCACAACACCTCCCAGAAGGACTCTAGCCTTTGTGTGAAGATACCTGAACACACAGCAGCCACTGTTTTCCTTCCTCACTGCTGTATTTCTGATGCTAATCATTTTGCTTTTGACTCCTTTCAAAACCTCTTTGTGCATAAACCTTTCTCTGATAGATTAAAGAATCTGCGCCATGCTTGTTTGTTTGTTTGTTTTTCCCTTAACAAAGAAACTGATATGCTGTAATCAAGACACCTCTTGATATTTCTATATGGTAAGTTTTCTCCTAACCACAAGTCAGTATTGTGGCTTGCTCATGGAGTTCTTCCTCCCTCTCCAATTTTTCAGCTTCCTTTCAAGAAAACACTGTTTTGACATGCCCATTTTTGGACCTGTGTAGGATTAGGATTTACGGATTTACATATATGGAGCCACGTATATGGAGCCATTAGAAAAAATGACTTTTTTTTTTCCCCCCCCCAAAAAATCCAATAAAGTTTCAGTTTGCTACTTGTCTTAATCAAAATTTATTTTAATAGCTATCTTACCAAATGAGTTCCTTCATAACATGCAGACATTAAGGAACGTTGCTGAAAGCAACATACGGTCCTAGGGAGACACTACCAGAGCCTCTGCTATTCGAAACCTAATGCAATCCCACTAGAACCAGTGGAATTATGTGCAGATTAAGAAGCGGTGAATTTGGCCTCATGTTTCATTATAAAATCCAGTTTATCTTGCAGAAGGATGTGGTACACAGGGCTGACAAATATAGACAAAACAGGGCTGTAACAATCCGTGAAGATGGATGTGGGGGTGGGCAGCTAATGTTTGGGAAATATCATACCAGTGAGATTTCTGTAAATCCAGTTGGATTGACTTGTCAGACAAAGAAGTCCAATAGCATCACATAAGCAAGTGTGAGCTGTGTCCCAGGAGAGAGGTGGAATCCCCCTAACTCATACCAGACAGAGGTGATGATTTGCTCAGGGAAGGAGTCATCCATCAAACATTCGCTTTATCCCCATCCAATCCTGTATCAGGACCAAACTATGAATAAAGCCAGAATAAAGCATGGATAAAGCCAGAAGCCACCTAGTACAGGCCAGAGGGGGAAGGAAGTAATTAGTTGGAGCCACCCACTCACAGCGCAGATATGAAGGTCACCTACCAGGGTCAGTTTGGCTAGCACTGAGCAAGGCACTTATGTAGCCTGTTTCCATTGCACAGACCAACACCAGGAAACTGAAATTATTTTGGAAAAGGCGTTAACCAGCCTTCTTTCACAAAGGCTTTTCAAAGCATGAAGTCTACCTCGTGCATGACATTGCTGTTCTGATGGGGGGTCCTTTTATCTCAGTGAGACACTGGTGAGCCCTGCAGCGCCAACTGGTAAGAGATCTGCTCAGCCGAGTTCCGTGTTTTCTTTGCATGTGCTCGAAGACTCTGTCTTGCTGATGCTGGAAGAGGAGATGCTGGCGGGTGAGAGCTCTGTGGGGAGCTGTGCCGCAGGCAGTCTTTGTATTGAGACTGTTGAGTTGATCATCTGTGTTGTATTATCTGGGCTCAGCCTGCTGAGATGGGTTAATTTGCCTACTTCAGCACGGGTAGCTGTATTGTCTCCGACAAATGCAACATGACCACACGTGCAATAAAAATGCTCCCTATTCTTGTGCCCCACTCACAAACCCAAAGCTCTCAGTCAAGCCCACTTACAGAGCCAAAGAGGTGCCTGGATTGCAGCCTTCAGGCATGGCATGATGAAAACATGAGTAATCACCCCTTAGGAAATGTACGACATGGTTAAAGCTGGAGAGGGATAGATGTGTTTTCATGTCTCTCACACTAAATTTTAAAATCAAATTTGAGTGTTCCAGCTACCATGAAAAGTAAATAATCTGTTTATTAGGAAGCAATTCCAGGGCAGATGTGATGCTCTGCGGGGTGGTGCAGGGCCAGGGCTGACCACGGGGTGGTGTGTCGCTACCACCCGTTCCTCACAGCTGCTGGAAAACGTGATTTTCTTTGCAATGAGCTACAGACGCAAGCCTTGTCAAAGAGTGATAGCCAAGTTCTCTTTCATTTGCACCAGAAGTCTAGCAATTAGTAACATTAACTTGGAGTACAGAGGGGTAACAGAGCAGAAAGTGTGGTTAGTAGGTCAAGAGAGGTTCTCCTCCCCCTCTACTCTGCCCTGGTGAGGCCGCATCTGGAGTATTGTGTCCAGTTCTGGGCCCCTCAGTTCAAGAAGGACAGGGAACTGCTTGAGAGAGTCCAGCACAGAGCCACAAAGATAATGGAGTGGAACATCTCCCTTATGAGGAAAGGTGGAGGGAGCTGGGTCTCTTTAGCTTGGAGGAGAGGAGGCTGAGGGGTGACCTAATTATTTTCTATAAATATGTAAAGGGTGAGTGTCATGAGGATGGAGCCAGGCTCTTCTCAGTGACATCCAATGATAGGACAAGGGGCAATGGGTGCAAGCTGGAACATAGGAGGTTCCACATAAATGTGAGGAAGAACTTCTTCACAGTGAGGGTAACAGAGCACTGGAACAGGCTGCCCAGAGAGGTTGTAGAGTCTCCTCTGGAGACATTCAAAACCCTCCTGGATGTGTTCCTGTGTGACCTGACCTAGGTATTCCTGCTCTGGCAGGGGGATTGGACTAGATGATCTTTTGAGGTCCCTTCCAATCCCTAACATTCTGTGATTCTGTGATTCTTCTGTGCTTCACACATACAATTTGGGAAATGTTTTGAGAGATGGTGGGTATTTCATTCCAGATTAACTAACGGAAATGACAATTTTATGTGGCATGTACATGCAGTGCAGAACTGGTGTTTTTTGAATTATTTCCACATCCTTGAATATTTTGGTCGGTTATCCTAAATGCTTTGGGCATTACCCTGTGAGGAAATTTGAACTAGACAGCAGAAAAGTAAACTAAAAAGCTACTTGCAAAGGGATTATGCAGGTTATACCTCTTCCCTTTATGACCTCCACACACTTACAAGCTAAAAAAAAACATTTTTAAACTACGAGAAACAATTAAATTTAGTGGAGTGGCTCCAGTTACACATTTTCAGAGGAAAATCAAAATTAGAAATTATTCTGGCCATCCAGTGGGATTTGGAGCTCCCAATGATACATATGTTGAGGCATTAATTGATTAACCTATGTTAAGTCACCATGCATCAGAATAATTGGTAGGTTTTTTGTTGGGTTTTTGTTTTTTTTTTTCCAGAGCACAGGTTATTCTCTTCCTCCTTTCCTTTTAAATTGTAATATCAGAATTTAATCTGCAGTACTCTAAATGCTGTAATTTGATAACTGGGATGAGGTCAAAAACTTTAAAATTATTTGTACACAGCATACATATATACTTTGAAACCAACAGTGAAAAGCAAGAACAGGCCCTCATTTTTACCCCTTTCCCATCACATACTACGTTCAGAAAAAAAGAAAAAAAAAATCTGACCGCAGTCATGAGATACACAAACTAACTGCAGATCATCAGAATTAAGTGTTACTCAACATAATTTAGCAGTTGATTTAGGCAATGCTTGAAAGGTGTGTGGAATTCCCAGGCACACCTTTTCTGAGCATCTGAGTGCCCAAAGGCACTAACCACCCAACCCAGGGCCATTTGCTAATCTCAGATGTTGGCATGTAAATACAAATTAAACTCACTGAAATTAATTTAATTAACAGATGAAATTAATGAAGGCTTATAAGGATCATCATCTGACATTTTTTTTCCCTATGTCTCCTCAGCTCTGGACTGCAAACTCGGTATAGTCCAGGTTGGTATGGGAGCAAAATAAGTTTTTTAGCAGTTGGATCAAGTAGAAATGGTCTAACCGAAGCTGTAACGGCAAGCTTCACCCATCAGCCACTCTGCCTCTTCAGGGGAAGATGCTTTCCCCATCCTTCAGTGTACTTGTGGTCTTTCTTTATAGATGTCACTACTGATTTGCTGCTGTGCTTGTGCAGCTCATAAGCCGGGGAGGAGGAGAGTGTGCGGTGGGACTGCTTCACAGGCTCTCGGATGCCGGGTGAACAACCTGGGCTCTTCAGGGGCATCACCTACATCCCAGCTTCAGACCCCTGGCTCCAAGTGTAGTGCAGGGAGCAGTTCCTCTTTATGACAGATCAACCATTTAGATAGCACTTTGGCCCAGGACCTTTACCCTCCACTAGCACGTACCTTTATCTCCTTTGGTGCATGTCTTGCCATCCTCTGCCCGGGTATAGCCTTCATGACACTCGCACCTGTAGCTGCCCACAGTGTTGACACAGATGTGAGAGCACAGCGTCCCATTGCTTGTGGCACACTCGTCGATATCTGGAGAGGAGCAAGAGCTGAAAATGGCCTAAAGCTGGAGGTCTCAAACCTCAAATGCAATAAAAGACTTCCTTTAAAGGTGTCAGGAGATTTTGTGGTTATATAAATGAGCTATTGCAGCACTGCTGGTGCTTTGGGCTGGAGCTCTGTGCAAACTGCACTACTATTATTAATACACATGGCATTTTATCGGTGAACACTGTGTGACTGTTTCTTTGCATTGAAAAGCTTCCAAACAAAGCTTGATCCTGCAAATCTTGGCTCCCTGGCACAGCAAACCACACAGGGCAGGACTATTGAATCAGGGTGGACTAACCACGCAAGGATCACATGTAAGTGATCAGTCCTGAATTAGATACTGGCCATCTGAATCAAAACCCAAGGATTTATTTTCATAATTAGGCACGGTTATAGTGCTTCGAGGGTTACTGTAAGAATCATGTCCCTCGTCTCAGGCCAAAACCCCAGATATGACTCAAAACCTGCAGGAGGAATTAATAAAGGGAAAATTACCTCAGCCTAAGACTTCAGAGTGTTTGGGTGCATATGTCTTGTTTTAGGTTCTACCTCCTAATAATTTCAGGGGGATTTAGATCTCTTAGTTCTGGGAAGCAATTCTTTGCATAGTTAAAAAACACATTTATTCTGTAATGGTAAAGAGAATAAGAAAGGTTTCAGATCTAAACTGACTCATAAAAGACCTGAGGGAGCAGGATACATCATTAACCAGAGGAGAACTCAACACGCACTTCTACCCACCCAGACAGTAAGGCTTCTCTCTGTTCCTGTGCCTCTCCCGATCATAGCGGTACCCTGGGTAGCAAGTGCATAAGACTCGTCCAAAGTTATCTGTGCACTGCTGTTCGCAAGGAGCTTCAGCACAGACATCATAGTCTGGGGAGAGAAAAATGTGGTAAGGAAAATACCAACGGCAGCAGCTGGACGATACTATGACAGGAAATATTTCACCTCTCTGCTAAGTAATGAAGTGAAGTTACATTGGTTTTGAGGATTGAAGAAACCTAGAAATAAAATATTCATGAGATATAAGCAAAGAACTATAGTAAAATTGTAATTTCTAATACAGCTTTATAATAGTTAGGCTATTTCTTAAAGTTGGATTTTAAGTAAGGGGCACTTGGCCACTTTGCAGAATTTAAGACTTCTTCTCACAGAAATATTAAATTACCTAAAAGCTTTTTGCTGTTTTCTTCCATAAATTTTTAAGTGCTGATCGCAACATTTCCTAAGCAAAATGCTGTGAGACATTGTGAGGCTAACTGCCAAATCTGGACAGAATGTGTATCATAAGGAATCGTTAATTAAAATTACACAATTTTTCAAATCCAGATATAACCCTTCTAGCAAAAACCATATTGTTACAAAACCATCATCACTCTTAATAATTGCAATGTGAAGATTAGGGTATGGTAAATCGCTGGCCCAGCTTGTCGGTGAAATCCCAGAAGACTGTCTGAAGTTCCTGTTTGAAACCCGAAGGAGGGTGAATCTGATTTCACTGCTACATAGCAGCAGAGCTGCAGTCCAGGGAATGGACACCAGAATGAAACAGGGTCTGACCCGCA
Organism: Podargus strigoides; assembly: GCA_028020825.1. Classification (NCBI taxonomy): domain Eukaryota; kingdom Metazoa; phylum Chordata; class Aves; order Caprimulgiformes; family Podargidae; genus Podargus; species Podargus strigoides. The sequence continues at coordinate 33,798,339 of CM051663.1, read as the reverse complement.
TTCCTGCCCCTGGCATCAGGCTGGTGGCAGGGCTGGGGGGAGAAGGGCAGCCCCCGGACATGGGTGCAAGGACTTTGCAGTGCCATGGGGAGCATTTGCCAGGAGAATACAGGAGCTGAAGCAGCATCTAGTCTCAGGCAAACCCTGATGAAGGTCAGGTTTTATGGCAAAGCAAGTGGCAGTTTCTGTGATCATTTCAGAGGAACATCATCCAGCACACAGCATCCATGTGATTGTCACTGTCACCCTCCAGTGACAGAGCGTACTGGGGGGCCACAGCAGAAATATCCTGTCCCTGCTCCAGGCCAAATACATCTAAACCAAACCTAAGTGTTTTCAACAAGTTCCCGGCAATGCACTGTTTCCGTATACACAGTATAAAATAACTAAAACCTAAAGTCATTATTGACTCACACTAATGACTAGCAGACATCTCTGGGTATGATGATTTTCCCAAACAATTAAAATGAACTAAAAGATGGTAAAGTGAGTGAACCCACATTTGCTGCCCGAAGTACATAGAGCACATGCGTAGCACTTGGAGTAAAAATTACAGTGTACCAAGATACAGAAAAGCACCAAATGAGACTTAACAAGCTGCTGTATGTCACACCAGAGCCCCTTAGACCAACAAATACTATTGTAATGGTGCCAAGCGTTTCCTCCCTCGCGCTTGTCCCCTTCTGAATAACAGGCATCCTTTCTTTCCTTTTTACTTCACAAATGTGTTGATTTTAACTCTTGAAGCCTGCCTGCAGTGCTGTGGTGGTGAATGGCAGCACCAGGACCTCCAGCAGTAACCGGGGTTGCTGGTACTTTGGGAAAACACAAAAAACCAAAGCGGAATAACAAATGTCTCTATGTATATAGCAATGAACTCAGGAATGATAACGCAGCATGGAAAGTTGTACCAAGAAAATTTCTGAATCAGCATTAGTTAGGAAAGAGAAGATCTGATTAGTGTTTGCCTGTCACAGAGTATTTTGCTCTGAATTAATCCACAGCCAAGAAACTCAAGTAACAAACCAGTGGTAGGGTGAGTGCTCTTCAAAAGAAGCTGTTTCAGACTACATCTGTCCCTGCTTTACTCTACGTGACGCCACGAGACAGTACCTGGTTGGAGTTGTGAGTCTCCAAAGCAAAGAAGGAGATCATACAGGAGAAAAGGTTGAGGAGCTCTTTTTTGATCTGCTTTGCTGGTCAAGTGGAGCAGGAAGAGATGCTACAGGGGGAATCAGACACACAAAGCAAACTCCTCTCGCAGTTCCCTGAGGATCACTGCTCCCTGCTTCTGCAGGTGAAACCCAGAGTGAGAAGGGGAGCCCAAGGCAAATGAAATGCAGAACCTAGGGGCATGGGCTCTTACTGGACTGCACTGATTTTCAGGACAGAAACCAAAGATGGACATGGACAAAGATGCAAGCCTTTGGGAAAGAGTCTGTTTTAATAACAGCTGTCCAAGAAGGAGATTGGTGTCTTCCCGAGGCAGCTGTAAGAGGGTGGACAAGGTAGGATCTGTCCCGCTCCCAACCCTCCTCCTCACAGCCACTGCTAAATCACGGAGAAGACAGGACTGGAAGAACTTCTCACAGCTTTGACTTGCCAGTACTGGATTAAAAGGTGCAGATGTGCTCTAATAAGATCACATCTGTAATGTATTTATGTGCCTGTGTCGAAATATGCATTTCATACAGCTACTCTGTCAAGATTATGCCAAAACAATGTGTGAAGAGCCAAGCTATGTCTTATAACAGTGTAAGTGAAATGAGTGCTTCACTTAATCATGTTTCTCATCCCTGTACCAACAGCCCAAGATTGTTTCAGATGTTATAGCAATTGCTGTGGCCTCTGAAGTTCAGGGCAAAATATAGATCAAGCTGAAAAAGGGGGAATGGAGATGCAAAGGGAGAGAAGCCACAGCCAGCAGAGAAATTCAATTAGTGGCAGAAACTCTCAGGTTACTGAGATGCAGTTAATAGACAGGACTAAGTGAAGCCAGTGGGTCCGTAACTGTAGAGAATCTGCTTTCATAATCACCTAAAACCTCAAGAGATGAAAATTAGAAGACTAAAATAACATATTGCCAAAAATTATATTTTTGCTCCTATTACTTCTCCTGCTGTATCCATTATATTTAGTCCCTCCTACTCACACAACTGCCTTGTACAACACAGCACAACTGACTCCTCCAAATGTCTGTCTCACACTGGAGCTGTCATCTCATGCCACATACCCCGAGACAAAACTCACTGCAAAACCACGGGACGGGGAGCTCCTTGCGAGCATCGATTTCACTCAAACCCTACCCAGTTACCTGGGGTTTGGGCTGGCATCACGAGCCATTTCTTCTCAAGGAAGCAGCAAATGCACAATTCCTGTTTTGATAAGACGTGGGTTTTTTTCTTTTCTTTTCTTTTCTTTTTTTTTTTAAAAAAAAATAAATATTTTTTTTTGCAGTCAGTGTTCTACTGTTTCCAGCCAGCAGCAAAGAAGATATAATTGAAAAAAACCAAACCAGCAGGATCAGAGTTTGGGTTATAATCCCTGCTGGCTGGAGACTGTAATTCAAAAACCAGCTGACTCTCTCCAGTATGTTGTCACCTTTCTCTTCAAAACATCACCATCCCAAACAAGGAAAACTCTCAGATCAGCTTGAGGCTTTCCATATGTCATCAAATAGAATGATGTGTTACCATAAACCAACTTTTTACCCTGCTTTTTGGAGCAAACAAGGTTTATTGGCTTGTCTTCTCTGTCTGTTTGCTTCTGCCTGACAGTTCCTCTTCTCCTATAACTTCAGAGCCAATTTCAGCCAAATTGGGCAAAGTGATGGGAGCAACTGAAGAAATTATATTGCTACTGCTCAGTGAAGCCATTTGCTGGGTAGACCCAGCAGAGGCCTCCCCCGTGGTTAAGGCAGGCAGAGCTCAGCCTTTTCCTAAGTCAGATCTTGTTGCAGCAACCTCTGAGCATTGGGACCCCAGCACTGCCTTTGCAAAGAGTGCAGCCAGCTCCCCTCTGCCCAGAGGGGATCATTCCCTTTTCACTACTGCATGAACCACCCCATGTAATTCCCCATCTCCCTCTGCCTCTGGTTACAAGAAAGCCGTGCCCCTGACCAGGAAAGGCAGTGGAAGAGAGACACTGTTTGGCGATGCTCTCCCTTCACTGACATCTTTGGGAAATAGGTAACTGAAGGCAGGACTAACCCAACCAGTCACCCACTCCCTGTGCATTTGCAAGACAAATCGGCTGTGCTGGATGCGAGGGATACATGGTGAAAGCCATCAGCCAGGAAGGGTATACTCCTGGGCGCACAGAGGGTTCCTGTACACCTAGTGAAGAGCAGGATGTGTCCCTCTGCAGCAGGTCATCTGTCATCATCAGGTCAATCTACACAAGATCTGTACAGCCACGTATACTTAGGGGAGGACGAAGGATTGGCATGCTAAGAGAAACTTTTGGAAGACGCTGATCTTTTTATTTTCCCAACAATTTCTTGGAAACAGTCTCCCCACTGACATATGAGATACAATTGGGTCTGTGGTTATATCAGGATGCTCTTCCAAACCAGCAGTGTGGAGAACAGGGCAACAGGGAAAGACAAAAGCACAGGGACTTGAGAGGCAAGAACAGTGAAGTCACATACCTTCAGGAATGCACTGTCCAAGAACAAACTTATAGCCCTTACAGCATTTTTTCCTGAAAAACAATAAAATAAATAGATGAATAAATAAATACATTCTCTAAAGGTTGGTACTGCCTTTAAAAACAGTCATGGGTATTTCATGGATATAATGAACCAAACAAGATGAGGATCTTGAGCTTTGCAGTTGGAGGTATCTCAGCACTAAAGAATGCAACACGGAAACCCACCACTTAGTCCATGAGGCATTTTAAATGACAGCATGGCCAGCTGTCTCAGGAGCCTGGGGCTGGGCACCCCAGCACTGACCCACTCAGCATCCCAAGTAGTTCCTGAAAACCCTGCTCCCTTGTGTTGAAAGGATGCAGCACACCTCGATGCTGTCCATGGACACAAGTCAGGTCATAATTTTCATGATACGGTGAAGGGTGTTTTCAAACATCTGTCATTACAATGTAAACTTGCAGAAAGGGGTAAGTCTCGGCGAGGAGTACACATGAGATAAATGTTATCAGTCATTTCTCATCTTTTAATAAACCTCAGAGGTGATAAGTGAAATATATTGGTTATTTCAACTGGAGCAAAGGAGAGTATCTTACACAGGTGGAGGGAAACAACTGCAGTGCAGAGTCAATAGAATGTAGTATTTTTTATGTGCCTATGATATGAAAAAAGCCTGAGTGCTGCAAAATTAACATTTCTTACACACTGGCTTGTAATGACATTTAGGTGTTCAGCTATATCTGCTTTTGCTTTCTAGACAGCAAACCACATCAAGTCACCAGGACTGCCAAGAGCGCTGAGGAGTCTTTACAAAGGGCTGTGTCCCTTGTCACCCTCAGAACTACTCACTACAAGGGGCCTGGTGACCTTCAAAGGGTCGCAGGGTGATGGCTACGAAGACTGCTGCAAGAGAAGCAAACTGCTGTTCAGTGCACTATTTTATCAAGTCTACATAAGTCTGAGATGAAAAAAAAAAACCCTGTATTTTAAAAATTCAGTTTTTCGTGCCTTGTGGACATGCTGAAATATCTGAAAAACTGGGAAACCATCCATTTGCTCTTATCCTTTAATTCAGTAATTGATGCAGAAGAGTGCTAAAGCCATGGCAGTCAATGACACAACGCTCCCCTAGACAACACACAACCATCACAAATCATCATTATGTTGAACTTAAATCAACTATCAGTTGCAACTGACCACTTAAAACAAACAATGCATTACTCTGAAGTATGTGAAAACAAACTATGGCTCCATATTTTACCCTCTTCCAAAGATTAGCTAGAGTATAAATTATGCTTAATGAAGGCTGAACATCTGAAGAGGAAGCCTTGCTTTGTTATGCAAACAGTGGTCCCTCATTAGACTTTTCTCCAAACACTGCTGTGAAGTTTTATCTGCAAGACAAACAAATGCAGGAGGAATGAGTTCAAAGGTGCATCAGGGAGGCTGTTCATATGCTGCAAGCCATGCCGATGGCTTTCCAAGTGCACATTTGTCTCCTCCTGCCTGCGGAAGAAGGGGGGCTGATAAAGGTTTGCTTGTAGCTGCTCTTCAGAGGAAGATACAGCCCAGCCTGAGAGAGGGCTGGGAGATGAGAAAGGAGAGGAGGGCATCCCTGCCAAGAGATGGTGACCTGTGAGGTTGAGCCAGGCAGAACTAACCAGGAAAGCAGCAGCTTTCATCATTTCTGCCCTTCTCCCTTAGGACTCCCACCCTTGGAATGGCTTGTGGCAGCAGATGCAAACCTCAGCCAGCACAGCCTGCTCCTGGGTGAGGGCTTGCCTGCTGGGAACCCTGCAGGAGCTGCCTCTCTCCTCTCAACTTGGCTGGCGATGGCTTTTGTCTGGACTTGTTGGTTTTCCGTGGCTAAACTGTGGTTTTATCTGCCTGCCTGGATTCTCCTGATAGCCAAACCGTTTCCCCTGATCAAATCCCTCTCCCACAGCCACACACCGAGAACCCACCACACGCTGAGTTACAGCCATTAAATACTGCCCTGGCAACCTGAAGCAGCACAGCCTTGCATAGCCTCGCCAGGGGTTGCTCCAATTAAAGCAACTGGAAAATCGTGCTGCCCTGGCAGATATCCAAGCGCCAGCTGAAATCCATAGCTTCAAAGGCATCTTGCAGCGATGAGTTCCACAGGGGGATGAGATAATTTTAAGAAATTATGTCCTTGTTTTCAGTCTCCCTTCTATTTTGTTGGATTTTCCTGTCATGAAATCTTTAAATCACATCTGAAGAGGTGGTTTAGAGGAAGGATGCTCTGCTTTCAGGATCACACTCCAGAAACCAATTCCCCTTGACAATCAGTTCCCAATTCAAGATTACAGCTCTCTGTATTAGCACAGCCTATATTCAACAGCAAGCTTCAGCCATGAGCATGGTTTTGCCAGGGAAACTGCTACTTCAGGGTTAACGCACAGAAAATACAATAAAACAATACCCATTTCTCTGAACATTACATTGCAGCCCTGTGATACCTGCATGCTCTAGCTTTTTACATTCCTAAAAAGAAATCTGTCAAAATGATGGACACATGAGCTGATCATTAGTAAAGGCATTTTAACAGCAGTACTCATTTTCTGACATCCAGCTCCAGGTTGACATGTCTAATCAACATTGCACAGCTGCGATCTCATTATACATAACGAGAGGTAAGAGGGGGTCCCCACTGGTAATACCAACTACTGAATAACTTTCAGCAAGGCTGTTGCTATGCAGCTGTATATGTAAGCATGCATCAAACACAAACTAACACACGGCTGTGTAAGAAGCTCAGCCAATAAAATCTGGATCTACAGGGAAATTAAGTTAATTTGTTAACTTTAAATCTGGTTTCCAAAAGGAGGAACTTCTGGAAGACTTATCTGTTACAGCTTTTAATGGGGTGCAACTTCTGGTTCTCATGCAGTCTTCAGTCAGGAACACGAACAAGCCCAAATTCGCAGTGGGTTTTGGGCACCATGACTTTCATTGCTGCAGTGTCTAGCTTTTGTGTTATCTGTAAGAAAATCCACAGCAATAGGGACTCAAAGCAAATTCAGTCTTTTCTGACGGGTAGCTGCAGGAGAAGCAGGGAATTGTTGAGCTGCTCCCCTCTGCTCTGGAGGTCAAGGTGCTCCTGGATCACTGAATGTCAGAAGATGGGATTTAGGGTCAAACCTTTGAAACCAATAAATACATCCATGATTAGGCAAGCAGAAGATCTGCCTTTGTTGCAGCCTTTTGTGGCCCATCACCTTGCAGACTAGAGGGGAGCTGAGCTTTCCAGGAGCACCCCCATATCCCATTGCCTGCAGGTTCCCCCTGTGCCCGACCCACAGTGGTGCATCAGCACAGCACCCCCCACTCCATCTTGCTAAGCAGTAGCTGGTTGATAGCATCGCCTTAGACAGGCAGGATGAAAGGCAAGATGCAAGGAATGTGGCTTAATTAAGCCACCGCTTTATTAAGTTAGCTTATCTGGCAGCTATCAGCAGTAACTCATCCAGCCTGGACCATGTTTTTTTTTCCCATAATTGTTTCCACCTGGTGCAGGGCTGCCATCACCCCCAGCTCACCTTATGCTCTGCACTGGAACACTGCGGCTGGCGGCAGTGACCAAGAGACAAGGGTATGCTGAACTGAGAAAATACTTCTCTGCGAGAGGGGAGGGAGTGATTTAGGGTCCTACAGCAGCTGAAAAACTTTGTAAATGCAAACAATGACGGGATAAACATTTTAAGTGATAATTAACTCATATCTGTCTGCAGTAACACATCAGTGACTTGGGACTCGACAACAGCTGGTGTGGAGCTGCTCAATACATTATTGAAACTTTGGTTGACTTCAGCAAAGAAGCAACTCTGAAACTCTATCATGACATTTATGTTGAAAAAGACACATCATGGCCATTTAATGATTGAAAGAAGGGAAGGCAAAGGGGAAATGTGAAGGGAAGAAGAAATTTCTGTTACTGGTTTCAGATGAACATAATATGTTAAGGAAGCCCATGCTAAAGATGTCAAAATTAGAAACGGAACAGCCCACTCTAAGAAATATTTGCCTCCTAGGAGCAAAGAAGACACTGAAAACCCTACGCCGAGACAGAAAGTGAGTTCTTACAATGAAATATTACTCTTTATCCGTACACCGCTGGGGTTCAGCCAGCCAGCCAGCCAGCCTCCAGGATGGCTCCACCCAGAACAGAGGTAATTCAAGCAGAGGCACTTTAACTTCCATTCATCAGGGGTAGGAGCACACGCACTCACACATGAGCAGTTTCTATAACTCAGCTGATGCCTGAACTCACTCCACTGGAAGATGCAGCAACTCCATAGGTGGTCAAGCAGGTCAGATCCCACCTCTCTGACAAGCTGTTTCTTTCCCAAGAATGTCAGCTTAGGGGGCATAAGAGTTGCTTAACATTTTATGTGGGTTTAAATACATCAACACTGTTCTCCCAGGTCAGTGCTGGCAGAAAATAATGATAATAGAGTCAAGCAAATGTATTTAATCAAAAAGCTGATTTCCTGCTGGGAAAAGTTAGAAAAAAATTTTTAACCAGATTTCTTCAGACAACGTCATAACATGAACTCAAGAAGAACTTGTGCTGTATCTTGAAGACCCGAGCCAGCAAAGGCCATGGCACGGCTGTGTTTAACTGCACAAAGGGGTCTTTGTTAAAATGCTCCTCACTGTGCCTGCCCAGAGTTTCTTTTTGATCATCCTGACTTTGAGAAATACACAGAGCAGCAAAAATGCAAATATCAAGTACAGCAATTATCTTACAAAAAATAATTAGACAGCTATAAAAGTAAGTCAACTAAGTACCTTAAAAAACCCCCGAAACCAACACTTGTTTTTCTCATATTCTATATAAAATTCAAATGAGGGCCAGGTCTGTCTGCCAAAGCATGTACAGACAAAGCCCATCTGCGGAACACGGGTATTAAGGAAGCAGCTCGGTAGCTGTGCACAGTTTAGCTGTAATTCACATGGAGAGAAGATTTATGGCAACATGGTGTAAAACTGAATGCACTTGATTTTTGTTTGCCTTTCTGTGGGATACATACCGAAATCTTGAGTAAGAGAGGATGGCCTCCCTGCAGACACTTGCTCAGCATACACTCTGCCATGATTTCCAGACTTAGTCCTTTTTCACAGTTTTGCAAAGGGATAATTTATGTTCGCACTGGGTGTGACACAAGGTCCAAGGCCAGCCCGAGCCCTTCCAGTTGCCGTCCCAGCTGGGGTGAATAACAGAGTGTATGGCACATGTCTTACACTGCCTAGGAAATGCTGTAGCACCTATGACTGCAGTATGTGTATATGCAGTTCTTTATATCTCTTAACTGACTGAATAAAGCAGGATTTGCCTGAACAAATATCCTCAACAGCAAAGCGGGAACTCAGACCTCTGACAGCAAATCACTGCAACCTATTACTTGATTTTTCTGAAAGTCAGATCTTCAGTGATTAATGCGTTGCCTGAGTCTAAGCCATGTTTCATGTCAGCTGCTTAAATCAAATAAATTTACCCACATATAATGGTTTTTCTTTTTCTTAGGAAAAAATAAAAGCCCTGCTATCTGCTCTTTTGCCCAGCTCTAGTTGTTAAGATGGATACCAGAAATGAAATCAGGTTCCAGTTATTGCTAATAGGAAGGTTTTTATAAGATTCACAGTTCCTGGGCTCCTCTTCTGTGAACACAAGTCAGGGACCAGATGCTCCCCTGGCAAAAGCCACATACCTCTGTTGACTCTGGGGAACCGTGTCAGCGCTTACCCGGAGGGGCTCTGGCCAATGCTCTTGAAAGTTCTCAGACACGCTCCTTGACTGCTCCTTACTGTAATGTATTGTTAACTGACTCCTTCTCTCCATGAAGTGCTGTTTCATGTCATCTTTTTATGGTTAAAGGAGTTTTATGGCACTGGCGTATAAACTGTGGTTCCTTCTCAGAAGGGACCGTCCGAACTGATACGATGATTTGCAGCACTTGCAGAGCACAGCGTTTGAGAGTGCCTGAAGCTCATTCTCTGTAAAAGAGCAAAAAAAGACCTCAAGGGGTGTAAGAAACCCTTCACACTGTGTGGGTCTCGGTGAGGCTCGGAGTTATGGTAGGTGCTGATCTGCACAAAACTAGAGAATCAACAAAAAGCAAAGCTTCACAGGTCTGGGGAATTTAACCACCAAAACCATCTGTCCTATGTCCTTTTTGTAGCAGCCCCTGTGCCTCTGCTCTCCACGGACACAGCACAGGGCATCTTGCTGTGATGGGGTTTGTGGTGTCATTTAAGTAACTGAGACGCGATGAGGTGTTCAGAGGAGGTATTCAAACAAAACCTGGGCAGGCGGGCTGCTTCCCCAACACATCCCCCTGCATCAACAGATCAACAGTCACAGAAGACCATCACTTCTAGACTATTTCAGGACTTCTGCGATGTAGAGAAAGGGGTTGGTATGAAAACCCTGCAGGCAGCCCCACAAGAAGAAAAGAGCTCATGAGCTTCTGCTCGATGCAGGAAAAAGTGGCAACTAAAACTCAGCTTTTTGGGTCTCTTCTGGGCTGAATATAGACTTTTAGAAATGTTTCCTGTGATCCTTCCTTCTGATCTGCAATGAAAGAAAAGGGTTGTAGTGGGATTTCCACATGAACTATACAGATGAGGGCTTCACACTTTTGGGGAAGGCAGAACACTGTGTTACAGGGCCAGAACTAACACTGGCCTTTGTCAGTCCCTAACACAACCAGAGCCTTGGTGCTGCACCATGCCAACTAACCACTAGTCACCATTTTTTTCTGTAGCATACCAGTGTCTAAGAATGACTAAGCAAAAATCTGCCTGTGAATATTCTCTAAGCAAAGAAGGAAACTCTCAGAAGGAAAACTTTACACAACGTCAAAAAGATAACTACCCCTGCTGCCACTGGAAAAGCAGTTTGTTGGGTATTTTACATGTATGTGAACATCATCCTCAAAATCTCGTGTGTGATTCCTTCAGTGCCGGACTGTACATTCTTCTCCACTTTCTTGGATTTTTATTTCTTGATTTTTTGGGGTTTTTTTTCATAGTGCAAGGGAATACTCAAGTGGTTTATCACTAGACAGCATGTCAAAAATAGCAGAATGATTAAATAAAAGACTTTTGACTGTTCTCATCTGCTTAGACTCAGCTTTATATACATGCTGTCAGCTTTGTCTTGCTCTCTTTTCCTACAAACTTCTTTTTCTTTTCTGGCATTGTACCAAGAAAACTATTTTGTTTGGTTTTGCAGGTGAAGTTGGATGGATTTTCCAGAATCAAATTAATGTTTGGCAGGTGTGAAATTTAAGGGGAAGAAAAAAATTAATTTTATATGAAGACAGCACTGTTTGCTTTACTAAATAGTCTAATGAACTGGCGAAGTATAACGCATCTTCATAAATATATTGTCATTTCTAAGAATAAGTAGCCTTCTAAATCTCAACTGAAACGATCCAAGAATGAGCCTGTGTTTTAAAAATAACTGACCACTTTGAGATTTAAAGTACAAAAAGTGAGCAAAAGCCTTTTTTTCCACCACCTCTAACTTCCAATTAGAGGACTGCAAGCCAAATTTCCTTCCACATCTGTAAATAGTGTGTCTTGCTGACAGCACACATTCAATTATTTATCTAACCCAAGGTGAGCCAGAGTACAGGACTAATCACAGCACATCTGTCCCGTCTCTTGGATTTTTTTTAAACTTCCATGACTCTTCATTTTGTAGCTCCAATTTCCTACCAAATATCCACGCGAGATAGAGAGTAATAAATTCCATTTCAGTACAGAAGGCAGAGCCAGAGCAGCGCTGGAAGGAGCTGTGCTCGCTTGCTGGCTGCTGTGCTGGTGCTCGGTCACTGGAGTCAAACAGCAATAAGTTGCTGGCAAACTCTTAGGCTTACTTAATCCAGTCCAATCCAGCCCCGTTTACATAGCATCTTTCATCAACAAGATCACAAAAATGCTGCATAAGCAATGTCTAATAAACTCCTTTCGATAAACAATAAAAGGCAAATGCCTTTTACACACGCATGCACAGATATATCACAGAAACTATGGAAGAAAGTCAGATTTCTAAAGCTAGTTCTCCAAACAGTACATAAATCCCAATTAACCTTCAAAGACAAGCTAAAAACTCGGTCTGTGTTCATGTAGGGGTGAGCTGCCTGTAAGGGCCTGATCCTGATTCTGCAGAAATCCCTGGCAGCTTTGTCATGAACATGTGTCAGGTTGGGAATAGGCTCAGATCAAGACTCAGGATAATGGGTGAGCACATGCTCAGCTCTGAAGATGTGCTGCAATTGGACTTCTTGGAAGAACAGTTTCAGACAGTCACTTGTGTCATGAACTTAATCAAGTACGGATGACATTTGTCATTGGAAACTGTTGTAAACCTCTTCCTGGTTTTGATAGATTCAGGATTTGACATGCACCCCCCTGCTCCTGTATTCCTGCCATGGGCACACCATCCATCTACACTCTAGACACAAACACAGGTATTTAATCCAGATATTTAACAGATATTTTAATTTGTGCTGAGTCTTGAAATTTGACTTTGGGAAGAAAGCAAGCGAACAAGTCCGACCAGGCTAATGCTTCTGATTTAAATAGTCTAGAAGTGGGGACAGCCAGACAAAAAGCCATCAGCTTTTAGAAAAATGAAATAGCATGAAAAAATAATTCAAGAAAGATGCAGCTCTGAGCATCTCATTCTCTGCGCTGGTTACCCACAATGTCCAGCACTGAGCTGGAAACCAGCAGTGTGGAGAAGAGGTCTGCGTTTGGATAATCTGCCTCTCTGGTGCAGAAAACTTGTCCTGAAAGGACAGGACACCACATTGGGTATTGAGGCTCATGTGAATAGTTCCAGATTAATGGGAAACTGGGCACTCCCTATACACCACCTCCAGAAAAGCGGCATGAGATGGCTCCTAACTTCAGAGCATAGCGATCTAATTTTATATGTTATGAATCACATAAGGGTGCTTAACAGCCACTTATGCCTAAGGATTTTTATCCTCTAGTACTGGCTTAGAGTTACCAGGGCATGACCCTGTTTCAGTGCAGCCAAGTGAATTTTTCAAGTCAAAGTTTCAGCCATCCTACAAGCAGCAGAAATAAATCCTAGGAAAAGATCCCCATAATTTTAGAAACACAGATTCACAGCATAATTTTGGTTGCAAGGGACCTTTGGAAATCATCTGATCCAAGCACACCTGACAGCAGAGTTAATTGCTCAGAGACTCATCGAGATGTCTTCAGGGATGGAGACTGCCTCACTTCTCTGGGACCTTCTTCCAGTGCTTAACCACTTCACTGTGCCTTTCTCCCCCTTATATCTATTTAATGTGTCCCTGCTGCGACTCATGGCTCTTGTTTCATGTCCTTTTGCAGTGCACCTCAGATGAAGATCTGGTTTTGTCTTCTCTGTAACTCCTCATTAGGTAGTTGGAGACACTAACTAAATTTGCCCCTTAGCACCCTCTTCTCCAGACTGAGTGAACACAGCTCCTCAGGGCTCTTCTCGAATATAATGTGCTCCAGCCCTGAGCATCTTAGTTCCAGTTTGTTGATAAATGTACAAAACTGAAGGTAACCAAATCAAAAAGTATCACTAGTAAATATTCTCTAAAAATATTAAAGAAATGGGCAACAAACAAACAAAACAAAACAAAAAAAAAGGAAAAATAATGCGATTTGCTAAATTACAATGCAATTGCAGCTTTGGTCCCCTTCCACCATTTTCTCTGCCATCTTCTCTCCATTTACACAATAAAATTTCAAAAGGAGAAAAACTGGAAAAAAGTAGTAAATCTGGAATTAAATACAAACAATGCTATTTGTCATGTATTTTCAAACAAAAGAGTTGGCCAGCTCTGATTGCTGTCTAAGCAATAAGACCAAACTAAAATTGTGCTTCTAATATATTTTCAACATCAATAGCAGCAATGGAATTAACTTCTTAATGTAAGCCCTTGGAAATCTCTATAAAGACACTAAAAAAGATATTATTTCAAGAGTGTTTCACTGATCCAGATGTCTCTCTCCTTTTCCCCTTTGCTTTATTGTTCCCAGAGAAGACCTTGTAAAAGCTGAAACTGCTTATTAAGTACATGGACTTAATGAATTGGACAAGGAAAGAAATAATTCTTACATAAAATGTTCACAAGTCAGATCCATGTTTATTGTCCACAGAGATGATAGCAAAATGCTCTCTATATACAGAGTAGTCTCTGTTAGGACAGACTCTGTCTCCATGAACCGTTTCCACCAAACAGAAAAAATACATTTTTAAAATACTACTGTACAAAAGTTAGTTGAATCATGTAGTGATCCTGTACTGTGGATGGCCCCAGTGCCAGGGATTATTTTTAGAGCTACACATCTGCAGGTTATTTGTTGCATGGTAGGATGGATGGAGTAAATCCTGAAACAATTCACTAAGCAGACAAGCATTACTGGAACAAGCTGTTATCTATATGGTGTCACTAGAAGGCTGGGTATCTGGGACGCAGCAGCGGTACCCGTGCTGTCTGTGTAGCTGATGCTGTTCTGCTTAGACTGCAGTCAGCAGATGACGGGAAGTTCATGAAGCAGCTTTTGGATGTGGCAATTAGTTCCTCTGTTAAAAACGGCAGGAGGAGGAATGCCATTCGTCCCATCATCCTGCCCACGAATGGACCGCGGTGGTTTTAGCATGGAGTGCGCCAGACTGGCGGTGCCCACTCAAAGCCAACGCATCCTGGTCCTCTTTAATTTGTGAGCAAATGGGTGGCACGAGGCCAGTTTTAAAAATAAGAAGCAAAGCTATTTTCAGAAACTTCCTTCCATTTTTCCACCACACTGTGTCACACACAGAGCTCAGCTTTCAAGCCAGACAGAGCCTGAACTTGGTGTCAATCACCCGTTAGTGAAGTACTAATTGCAGGAGCAACTGTGCTGTGCCCTAGTGGAGCAAACAACAGCCCCAGCCCCGTGGGGAGCCCATTTCCTATTGCCTCATTCAGCCGGCACTGGCTGCTGCTCCTCTCTCCTCATCCTGCTGCTGGAACATGGGTTTAGCCATGAACAACTGACTGAGATTGAACACAAGACTTTTATGAGATGCTAAAATGCTATCAAGTCAACTCACCCCTCAGTTCACTCTACGTGCTTGTTATTTGCAACCATGTTCCAGCTGAAAGAAAGACTCTCCTCCACCCCCAGACCTCATCTAGCCCACTGCCCCAAAACTGGGGATGGGCTCTGCTACCAGGCATGATGCCTGGACAGACTGAGATAGGACCAAGAGGCACTTTGCTTTGGCCAGCTATGAAACATAGAGAGCAAAGGGGTGGAAATGAGCCAAAGGAAGACTGGACACACTGTGGGGCAGCTCTTGCTGCTGGGTTGGAGACCTGAAGGCAAAAACCTTTGGGATGCGCAAGGGAGCTGATGGGGAAAGTCACAAACCAAACCTAGACCTTCCCATTCTCAGGAGAATGGTGAAGTTGTGGTCCTGAGTTGGTGGTGATTACTTGTGATGAATGTACAGGGACTCTTAAGCATGATGACTTCTGGGATGAAACTTCCACAACTTTTCACACTGCTGCTTGATGCTGGAAAATAACCACCAACCCCCTAGTCCTACTCATCCTTAAAAAAACTTGCTCATCTAAACAAGATCTTTCCTGAGAAAGGAATATTGCACTGTCAGGATCTGTGACCTTGCCATGACTATGCTGCCTGTGAAGGAAAAAAAAGCTTTAGAGGGCATAGCCCCTTAATCAGGGAAACAAAGCCATATGACTTTGGCCTGGAGAACAGTTGGTACTGAAGGTATGTGCTTCACGCAGAAAAATGTATATTTTATTGCTTTATAAGCTTTATTCTCACTTTACTTATTAAGAAATAATGATTCCTATATAAGGAAATGGATCAAATAGATTTTAGACTTTTGGCCCACTGTGTAATATTATTTACTTTTTTTTTTTTTTTTTTAAATAGGAAGGAGATATTTACAGTTGCAAAGAACTTATCCACAAAGTTCAAAACAGACCCAGTATTCTTGTGGTTTGAACTGTGGGGTGTGCTGGGCTGTGCTCCCAACCAACCGCTCTGCTGTCCTTCAGAGTGAGTGTACGTACTCAGTGAGTAAATACTTGGGAAAATACCCATCCTATCCATTTGTAAAGCACTTTGGGATGAAGGTGTGTTACATCTAGAAGTTATTAGCAACATGTAACTGGTGAGTTTATGGACAGTCAGGTGGCCTGTATAAAGCACATTTAAACCTTTTACACTGTAGTGTGCTGTTTTGGATAATTGCTTTGTTCTGGGCTATTTCACTTAATCTAAAAAGAGAAGTTCCATTCCTATGCGGTCCTCGTTTTTCTCCTATAGTTTGTCAGGCTTGGGGAGGAGTGGCTGGAGAGCTGCCAGGCAGACAAGGACCTGGGGGTGTTGGTTGACAGCCGACTGAACATGAGCCAGCAGTGTGCCCAGGTGGCCAAGAAGGCCAATGGCATCCTGGCCTGTATCAGGAATAGTGTAGTCAGTAGGAGCAGGCAGGTGATCATTCCCCTGTATTCGGCTCTGGTGAGGCTGCACGTCAAATACTGTGTCCAGTTTTGGTCCCCTCTCTACAAGAAGGACACTGAGCTGCTGGAGAGGGTACAGAGGCGGGCTACCAAGCTAGTAAAGGGTTTGGAGCATATCTCATATGAGGGAAGGCTGAAGGATCTGGGGCTGTTTAGCCTTGAGAAAAGAAGGCTGAGGGGAGACCTTATTGCTCTCTACAACTACCTGAAGGGAAGTTGTAGCAAGGTGAGAGCTGGTCTGTTTTCCCTACTGACAAGCAATTGAACAAGAGGAAATGGCCTGAAGTTGAACCAGGGGAGGTTCAGGCTGGATATTTGGAAGAATTTCTTTACTGAAAGGGTAGTCAGGCATTGGAACAGCCTGCCCAGGGAGGTGGTGGAGTCACCATCCCTGGAAGTATTTAAGAGATGGGTAGGTGTTGTGCTTAGGGACATGGTTTAGTGGTGTTGATAGGGCTAGGAATAAGGTTGGACTTGATGATCTTGAAGGTCTCTTCCAGCCGAAACTATTCTGTGATTCTGTGAGTCTGTAATTTTACTGTTCTATTGCGGCCTTTGCAAAATAGCAAGTGATGCTTCTAGCTGCCATTTTGGTATTGCTGCAAAACCAAAGATCTTTTTTTTTCTTTCTTTCTTCCCTGTTGGCTTGCAATATTGTGCAATTACCCTTATAATAATTATGCATCACAATTGAAACAGGGTTGTGTTTTTAGAAACTAGTGCCTGCAGGCACGTACCAAATTTATAAATTCCCCTTCCTAAAGCCAGTGCAAACTGGGGATGACTCTGCTGGAGCTAGTAGAGCAGCTCTATTTAAAGGCAGCAATTCAGAGCTCTGATCACTGGAGCAACTCCAGTATTCAAAGCATCCAAATGGGCTCAAAGTTTGGGCTCAGAAGCAAAAAAAAAAAAAAAAAAAAGTGAGTCCAGAGTGAGATCAGAATTAGGGTTACTGACCAATCTACCCAGACGATGGGGTGGGATATATATAGGTAGTGCTGTTGTCTAGGGCTAACATCACTCCTTGAAGGCACACATGGAGGACTATTGGCTTCAGACTTTTACAGCCTGCCTTTGCAGGTACTCTGTAAGAGCTCAACTGTGCAGGACCAGAGCTGCTTCTTGCATCAGATGCTGGTTGTCTTTACGAATGTCCTTCAGTTTTTGTCCCTGCGGAACATCCTGGACAACTGTCCTGTGCACCAGCCCAGACATGACATTCGGTGGTTTCGCCTGCTACTGCAGGGTCTTTTCAACTCACTTGCAAATGTTTGTTTTCTTCTGGTGATTGGATTTTGCTTTGTCTGCCTTATTTCCGTGAGCCGTGATGAAGGCAAGCATCCTGCTGCGTGTCAGTTTTAAGATGTGCTCACTGCTGGCCATGTGCTTGTTTGCTTGTGGGAACCCATCTCTCCCCATCACTCTGTCATGGGCTTTCAGCATTTCTCTCACAACATCACTTTTTTTTTTTTACAGTAATTTTGGTGCATCTGGGCAAAACCCCTTTCTGAACAGCTCAGGCTACTATTTCTTGACAACGCTCAGTACCACATTTCTTGTTATTCCTTTACCAATATCACATTTAAGGTATTACAGTATAAATGTCTCATTACTGTAATGCCTACTAATACCCAGGAAATACGGAGAAGGCTCAATCCTTGTGGAAGGACCTGAGCCTGCCAGCACACCTGGAACCATGCCATAAACCTGACAAAGCAGGTGCTGTTAACATGACAGTTAAACGACTGCCACAACATGCATATTCATCTCTGGTAGTGCTTTATTCTCTATACAGTATTTAAATAGCATTTTCATGTCACAGCACTCACAGACATCCTCCAGGACATCCCCAGAGCCACAAGGAGCATCTTCTTATGCCAGGGGGAGTGGGCTGGATCAGTTGAAAAGGAAAGACCTCTTGCCTTCAGTGCAAGTTGAAGAGAAGATAGGCTGATGCAGGCATTCAGGAGATGAATCTTTAAGGTGCCCTGAAAGGGAGTGCCCCGTGGTCTCATCTGCCTCAGCCACAGCAATTGTATCAGCAACATCTTAGGGTCACCTACTGTTTTAAAAATATCTTTTTCTTTTTTAAGATTAACTATGGGAGAAGAGTCAACTGAATGTGATGTACCGTGGGCTCTTAAAATCTATTTTCCAAATTAAATGAATGACAGTACTAAGAACTTTTTGCAGCAGGGAAGTTAGGGCTTCATCACTTCATCACCTGTGGGAAGCACTGACAAGCAACGGCAGATGCCACCCTGGTCAACTGCCCAGGATGAACCACGACCCTGATCATAGGTCACCTTCACCTAAAGCAAACAACTTGGGAAAGTTTGGGTGATGTCTTCCTATTAATTTTTGCTCCTCTAACGTATTTCATGCTATGACGGTCATTCCTAAACTTCCAGATATTTTCAACTTGGTGCTGTCCTTAAATATGTATAAAATAGAGTGACTGCTAAGGAAATCTGGAAGATAAGGGAGTAGTGTATTTTTTCTGACTGCTTTGTCATGACTGGTGTGACCATAGGTGACAGTTGCTTTGGCTCTCCCTGAGGTAATGTAAGCTTTCCCTGGAAAATGCATGTTGCCTCCAAAAAGGTAAACATATTGTACCCTCAAGACATCGTTCTGTGTTAGCCTGACAATACTAAATTTAGATTGGAGGCTAAATCAGTATCAGCAAAGACAAGGCTAACATTGCAAGATTTATCCACTTTTCCTCTCAGAACATACATTTTGAGTCAATTTGGACAGCTTCTACGTTCTCGCCAATTTATCTGCATTTAATACCTGTACATTATCTTTGAGCCCACTCCACAGTTCACACCACTACACTTTTGTGGAGGTAGTATTTCATGCAGTATAAAAGAAACTAGTTGTTTTCTTTCCTACTCTGTTCACAAATTGGTTTTCATTCCCAAAACACTCCAAAGAAGAAAGCCCAACATTTTTACAGCCTGAGATATTAATCTTGATTCTACAAAGTTGTTTGAAAATGCTATATTATATCTGGCACACTCTAATATATTTGGAATAAAGGTTTGGCATGCAGTGTAAAGCAGAATCCCCCAAACACATGCATGCAAACTCCAAACTGAAATGAATGTCACGCACATTCCTTGAGAAATTTCACCTCTTAGTTTGCATTTTTTTCCCCACTTTTCTACCTAATGAAGTGCTTGTTCATCACTGTTATAACCCAATGGGCACAGTGTGCATTATAATCTCACCAGCTGCATCATTTACATTCCCAAATGTGGAATCTCAGCCAGATGTCTGACTTATCTCCAAGGCGCTGACTTCGGGCATATGGTTTTTATTTGAATGAATCACAATACTAACAGAAATCCAGTATCTATTATCTATCACAACTGCAGATAATAACTCAGAATAAATTTATCTTGGGCTTTATATTGTTGCCCACAAAGACACTTCTGTGAATGAATCTCCTAAAATGCAACAATAAAAATCAAACGAAAGGTAAAGCAGGATGTTAAGCAGAATACTTCATTATAGATGAAGTTTGCAGATGCATTATGAGCAGCCTTTAGTAATGTGGAGATACCAAAGCAATCCATGTTATAGTAACACTGAGAAACTAGGAGTGGCTGCAGGTCAACCTGAGTCCATATTTCTGTTAGTTTTTTGAAGGATCCAGCAAAATCCACAGTGCTGGTGCTTAGCAGTAATAAATGTCATCATGTGCAGGGCAGTCCATAACCTGAAAACACCACCATGCTCTCCTGCTTGCACTCAGAGCTTGCAGCTTCTACTGAGACCTCACATGGTGTTTGCTGGCACAAAACCCCCTACTTTTTCTTGAAATAAAAAGTATGCCTTCATTTAGAAATGTGTTGTATTACATGGTTTTCTATGACTTAGATTTCCGGACCTTTCCACGCTCCTAATTAGTACTAGTAGTAGTAATAATATGCTTTTACTTCCATGATAGAGTACGAGTGCTGCAAATAGAAACTAAGATCAACATAAAGAGGTCTCGAAGAAAACCAATAGCTCCTTACTTACATTTCTCAGACTTCTCACTTAGATAATTCCTTAGATTTACTACCACATATATGTTCAAGCCACAGCTATGACAGGGCACAGAAGGGAGATATGTATGGACCAGGACAGAGTTCCCCACATGAGCACATTTTGAGCGCAGGATAATCAATGCCATCACACCCTTTGTTATAACTATACACAATGTTCTGTGAAGTAGCTGAATTTAATCTCAAATTTACCCTGCTAACATGCACAGTGAAGGGCCTGGATAAGCACAGATATTCATCAGAGAGGAACAGACACTTCTGGAGAGCGGCTCAGCCTGGCAATGGCATGTCAAATCCCCTAACTCCAGTGCCTTGGTTTGGTGATAAAGGTTGGTAGGGAAAACCTGGGCTTTAACATCCCAATTTTCAGCAGGTTTATCCTATTTTTTAAAAAACTCTTTCATAGCTTCACTGCTATGGGAGGTGATCAAAGGACATGAAACAGGGAAATCTGCATCAAAACCAATGGGAGGAGGTTGTCTGCTTGCTTACTCTGCTGATGGTCTCCAGCCACAGTCTGTGATGGGGTGGGCAGACCCCGCGGAGGTACCTCCTTGAGGAGACAACCCAAGTACCCGCACGCACAACTGCATCACCCCGCGTGGGAGGTTGGGCGTGCGCCTGTGGTTTGACAGCCAAGCACTGTGAACCAAGAGCTCCTCCAGAGGGGTCGGCCTTGAGGGAGCTCTTAGAGGAACTCTGCAGAGCTGCAGACAAGGGCAGCCACCCCCTCAGCTGCATAGCTCTAGTGACCCTCCCTGTGGATTAAGCTGTTTTGTAAACCAGGGAGATGTTGCAATACTTAAAAGTTAATTGCCTTTGGACCTCTCAGGAAACCCTTCCAGAAACAGAACTAGAAAAAAACCCAGACTACAATCATGTAATTAAATGCTGAATCATAACAGAGAACCATAGAAGTTCAGTGCAAATCATGCTGGCATGTGGTTAACACTGGCTTTTCTTAATTTGTGAGTGCTTTGCAATTTCACAAGGTCACTGTTGTGTGCAACAGTGATTTTATTTGATCACTGTTTCCATCACACAAAATTACTTTTCAGCATACCTTGGAGCCATTAGGGATGATGTCTGTCCCCTTGAACTTTTCCACTTAATGTCCAGCTTCTTCTTTAGCTGCCAGAGAGGTTTAATTGATGTGGTCCTGTAGAAGATGCAGTGAGAGCTTCACTGTGTGACACTGTGGGCTGCTGCAGCAGCTCAGTGCCAGCCCAGGGACCATGCATCATCCAGGAGCATGGTGGATGTCTAAGGTAGGACAACTGTAAAACAGATTCCGGGGTGAAAAATCATGGGAATGGGGACTCCAGTCTCTAGGTCCGGATCTTTTCCAGCCCACTATGCAGTTCCTTCATCAGTATCAAGGTCCCTGACTTAACCCCCTTGAGGAATCAGTTGAGGGTGTCCCACCACTGAGCATGGAGTCTGTCTTGCATGACGATCATCCAACATCTTGTGCCAGGAATCTGTGGTTACTGTCCATGTTCAGTACCAGGTGACACGGGTCCTGTTCTCACTGGCACACAACCCGAATCTCTTTATTTTAATTAATTCAACTCACTGTTCACATGCAGTATTGTGCAGTAGTGTTCAAAGATGTGCAAGCCAGTTTTGAATGTGCTAGCATAGGCCTGGCAGTGTGACGGCTGCTGGCATCCATCACTCTGCCCAGGCATTGCTCTGTGTTGATATATTCTCCAGTCCTATATCCTAGGGGAGTAAAACAAGGACAACAGGACTTCTATTGCCCACTGGGTTGTCACTAAAATTGCAGTAAAGCAGCAACTGTGATCAGTTCTTGTCAGGAGAATATCTTTGGAGTAAATGCCTCTGGGGACTGATAAAAATGACCGATGATTGTCATTGAGGAACAAACTCAATGGCTTTAGATCATCACCTTTTACTTGTGTGATACAAACCTAGCATGGAGTCCAACAGAAGCTTCCTGCCCTTGAACACATCTGCCTTACTGGCAGGACTTTGGTTTCTTGGATCATGGGTTGATCTACAGGACACCAGACACGCTGGCAAAGGTGGGGGAAGCCTAACCTGAAAGGGGAGAAGGATCCTAGGACAAGAATTAGCAGGACCCATTGCAAGGGCTTTAAACTAGGTTTGAAGGGGGACGGGGATGGAACCAGAATTACTAAAGTGATGCCTGGGAGAAGCATGCTCATGCTTGTGAGTAAGAGTGCTAGCAAGTTCTTGCAGTCTGTTGTCTCAGTGGAGGTGGGGGACGGTGATACATTTAGTAGCAAAGACATGAGGGGTCTGAGCGTGGTCAGGTGGGAATTAGGGCTTGTCTCCCCCAAAAAAGTGGCGGGACAATTAGCCCAGCTGAAGTGCATCTACACGAATGCACACAACATAGGCAATAAACAGGAGGAGCTGCAGGCACGGTGCAGCAGGAAAACTATGATATAGCTGCCATCACGGAAACGTGGTGGGAAGACTCGCACAACTGGAGTGCTGTGACTGATGGCTGCCAACTTTGCAGAAGGGATAGGCAAGGAAGAAGAGGTGGTGGGGTGGCACTCTGTTAAGGACAGAATTGAATGCCTAGAACTTAAAAATGTGAATGACAATGTTGAGTGTTTATGGGTAAGACTGAAGGGGAAGGCCAGTAAGGCAGACATCTTGGTGGGAGTCTGTTATAGACCCCCCTAACCGGGATGGAGAGGCTGACAAAATATTCTATAAGCAGTTGGCAGAGATCTCACAATCACTCGCCCTTGTTCTCATGGGAGACTTCAGCTTCCCAGATGTCTGCTGGAAATACAACACAGCAGAGAGGGAACTGTCTCGGAGGTTCCTAGAGAGTGTGGAAGACGACTTCCTAACACAGCTGGTAAGGCAGCCAACTAGGGACAGTGCCCTACTGGACCTGCTGCTTGTTAACAGAGAAGGTCTTGTGGAGGCTGTAAAGGCTGGAGGTCGTCTTGGGCAGAGTGACCATGAAATGATAGAGTTTTCAATTCTTGGAGAAACAAGGCGGGGAGCCAACAGAACTGCCACCCTGGACTTCCAAAGGGCAGACTTTGGCCTGCTTAAGAGCAAGGTTGAGAGTGTCCCTTGGGAGGCAGTCCTGAAGGTCAAAGGTGCCCAGGATGTCTGGGCATACTTCAAGGAGTGACTCCTAAAAGCACAGGAGAAGGCCCGCAGATCCCAAAATGCGAACTGGTGGGGAAGAAGGCCAGCCTGGCTAAATAGAGAGCTTTGGCTGGACCTCAGAAACAAAAGGAAAGGCCACGGCCTTTGGAAAAGGGGGTTGACAACTTATGATGAATACCAAGATGTAGTGAAGCTGTGCAGAAGGAAAATTAGAAGGGCCAAAGCTCAAGCAGAACTCAACTTGGCCACTGTGGTTAAAGATAATAATAAGAGGTTCTTTCAGTGTCTCAGTAGGAAAAGGAAGACTAGGGAAAATGTTGGCCCACTGATGAACTTCCAACTCTGACAATTCTATGAATCCATGAATCCATGAACTGTCTAGGTGCTACCTGATCCCACAGCCATTGTCCTCTACAGAATGATGGGCAGGACCCATCTGCACTTTCAGAAGCAATGAAGCAGTTAGAAGAACATCTGAGATCTTATAAAAATGACAAATTCATTTTCCACAGATAAAGTCCAATAAGTTTTACGCTGCTATCTACAGAAACATCAAATGCACAGTTTCTGACCAGGATTTAACTGTTGCATTTTGACAGAGTAGCAAAATGGTCAACACAGATGTTGTTAGAGCTAGGCAGTAAATTGTGTGCTCTGCTCTATCCACAAAGAAATGTTCATCATCTGTTGCCAAAAACCACAGCGCCCTGGTGTTTCCTTGGGCTTGCTTTCCATTTCTACAGCCACCAAAGAGACTGTTACCCTCAGGAAGTGTCATTTAGAATAAACAGTTCTTTATGTTGATAATCATAATTCCCAGAGAAAAGGCTGGAAGTAGCTAATTAGCAATTAAGCATGACCTATCAGGCAGCCTGGAAGCAGCAGACTGGACCCAGCCAATCTGTGAGTGCATCTTCCAGGCTGAAGAGCCACTGCAAACCTTGTGACTCTTCCTCTGGCCTTGAGGGCACCCAGGCTTTGAGCTGGGGAATTTCTTCTTTTTATGGGGTGACAAACAGTTCACTGGAGGGAAGGGGAAAAACCTAACAGTGCTTTCTCAGGAAACGACCCAAAGTGAACACCAAAGTGTTTCTCACTGAGAGGTGGTGTTTGCAGATCAGAAGTGACTGTCTGCTGCTCAAATGCAAAAAGGAGACTCCAGGCCTCCATGCATGGGTGTTTTGGGGGAGGCCTTGTACTCCTTGATTTTTTCCTAGTTCAGCCTTTGAATGTCAGTTTGCCCCTGCTTCAATCTCACCCCTGTCATGATGGCACAGCCAGCTGGGCTCAATGAGCTCGTAGCTTGTCACCAGCCCCACTCACCCAGGAGCACCTGGTGATGCTCAGAGCCTCCTCAGCTGCACAGACCAAGAGCTGCAGAGTAAGCCTGCAGTTTGGCTTAGGCCCAGCTGCTGGGGCTGGGGACTCGCACCCACCATCACCTGGCTTGTCCCTCTCCTCCCAGCACATCAGGGGGTCCTGGACCCAGTGGCTGCAGTCCATCATTCAACCAATGAGAGGAAAACAGGTCTGATAAGCAACCCTCCTCAGAGCAGATCTGTTTTAAATCCAAGCAAGATGAAGCATTTTGCCAGTTAGGGAGTTACTCATGGACTTGCCAGTAGCACAGATTTTTGGTTCAGCTTAATGCCTTCACCCTAGATTTAGCTCAACTCCTAATAATAGGGGTTAATCTCCTCTCGTCAACATGGCTTATTAAAAGATCACAGTAATCCCTCTATGGGTTCAAAATCTGCAAGTTAAAAATGTATTAACATACTCAAAGCAATGGCAAGTTAAAAGGCATGGCACTCATGCTGTGGCCTATCTGTAAGCTAGAGTTTGGATTCTGTTCTGCTGGTTGTGCTACCTAAAATAGCTGTTTGCTAAGATACAACTTGATTGCTGTCTGGTGTTTTGTAAAAAGTACAGAGATTGTCTCACTTTTTAAATGTCTAAGATTTCAAAGACCCACAAAGACAGTCTTCCAATTCCCACTGGCCTGCAGGAAATGCTGGTAACCCATGAATTTGAATCAAAACAGTCCATTTTTATCAAATCTTGTTCAAGTTATTTTTTCCATTACCAATTCTCCCCTCAAATCATTATTTACTTATACATTCTTTGCTACTTAGAAACACAAGAGGAGAGAACAAATGCATCAGCCAGCAATGCACTGAGGATCATCTCTGGAAACACTAATGGCTTCTCACTCAGCATACAGACTTTGATGTAGGCACATCCAGTTCAGAGAGGGAAGCCAAGAGAATGGCACCATTTCACATGAAAATACACACAGATGGCCAAAACCCTTATATAACACAATGGGATCATCAGTGTGGCTAAAAACAAAACCGTCGCTGTGATGCTGAACTACACTGTACACACGGTGCCATGGAGACCTGCTTGTCCTGGGTTCAGCCGGGTATTCAAATAGTTGGGCTTTTAAAATAGATGAAGAACTACATCCAAATTTCCCCTGCATCCGCTGGGTTAGCCAACGTACGTTGGATGTGGAGGGAGAGCTTGGCAACTGCACCAAGTGGAGTATGTGCTGGATGGTCCCATCTGCCCTCCCCACCTCAGCCTGCCTGGATTTGTCCCTGTGGGCCACCAGGCAGAATGGAAAGTGAGGAAATCAGGTCTGGCATGGCATCCTCACAGAAGGGGGGAAATAATAATAATAAAAAAGCAACATTTAAGTTTTCTGTTGAATTGAAAGCAGGGGAGGACATGCAAGATGAGCTGAAAAAGCTGGTCTTGACCTGGATGGGAATTTAGCATCTCCCTGCTGCATGACCACACAAGTTCTTTGCTCCAGCATTCCCAAAGGACCTAGAAATTCATGGCACTGTCTTGCAAAATGGGGTCAGCAATGAGGCAGCCCTGTGGTTAGGGTGACACCACAGAGCTGCTCCCTTGTCACAGTGACTCACTTCCTCTGCCACTCTGGTGTTTGTAGCCAGCAGTCCTGCTCCCAGCCAGCACAAAGGGCTGTTGTATGGGGATGCCCAAAAGGCTGGGCAGAACCAGGGTACCCATGCCTCACTCCTCAGCTGAATGCTACATGCTCAGCACCCAGCATCACCTGGGAACCCCAGGCTCCACCAGCACCTCCCTCTGCTTTGGCCCCCAAATGCGTTATGGGATGGAGTGGTCTGTAACCTATCAACTTGCAAGCGGTGAAAGGGGCTTCCAGGATCTATGGCTCTGGGACAAAATCCTTGAAGGCAACTCTAGATCTAAAATGAATTGCATATCCAGCTCCCAAGTAGCTTGCGAGAGCATGCTTGTACAGATGCACTCTGGGGGCAATCTTCAGATGTAAACGGTCCAGAGAAAAGGGACAGGGATGTTCAAAAGCATGGAACAGTACAGTAAGGGAAACCTGTAAATAAGACAAGGCCTTTTCAGTGAAAAAGAAAAAAGGGACTGTGAAAGGGAAGTGGAGCAGAGGGTTGAAACTCAAAAATGGCAGGGAGCAGGTGGATAAAGAGCGGTTCTGTTCTGTCTCACTTTGTCAAATCCAGGGAGGACCAAAGGAAATGATGGGGCAGCAGAACAAAGTAAACCAGATAACAAGTACTTTTTCTTGAAACACTAAACTGCATTATTTGGGGTGAGGCAGAGGCTAGAGGATTACAGAGGTTCACACAGCACTCTGGCAAGTTCACGAGGACTAGCTCTGGGTGGGCACCACAGGCAAAAGCCTGTCTGTCTACACCAGCAGGTGTTGGGATGCTGCTGGCTGTAGATGGAAGCTCCCCAGCCCTGCTGGTGTGCTACCATCTGCTCACGTTTTATCTAAGCTTGCACTAAGCTAGCCACTGCCACGCTATCTCAGCCCCTTAGAAACTGCTATCAGCTGAACACTGGTGGCCCAAGGCTGCACCATCTGCTTTATTTGCTTCGAAGCTCTTGCTGTAAACAGAAATGTCGAGCAAAAGCAGCTTGCTCTCAGTCTGCCCAGCTACCTGGGCTTGCTTGAAGGCAAGATAAAGCAGCCCCCTGAGTGTTATGACAAGAAGCCTTTTAGCAAAAATGAAGCAGAGAGACTCTGTTTACAAGAACTGCTTGTAAATGGAAACGAAAACCCAAATCTGAAAGGAAAACCACATGGCCATAATCTCTCTTCCATGAAAGGAGTAGTAATTCCAATGTCACCTGGCAAGCTAAATGGTCTCCTCTAACCAAACGAGGATTACAGCTGCATTCCTGAATCATACCTGACCTGGAGAGCACTCTGAAGTGCGGAGAGTGGAAAAGGCCCCCACTCCCCCCCTTACTGCATTACATGTCCCTGGCACAGCCCGACAAAAGGTTACGGATCAGCTCAGTTAGTTTACAGAACAACTCAAATGATTTTCCTGTAATGAAACACTGACGTGAACGTTTCCAGAGGGGATGGATACCAGCCTGCTTCTACCGCTTTATCATCAACAGGAACTGTGTGGAGTATGCGATAGGATTCACTGCATTTCTTAATTCAACCTATAGGTACAAGTAAATGTGGATTTAGGAGGCTGTTGCAGTATTTATTTTGCCAGCAGATGTTCCATGTAAAGGTTGAACAATGGGTTAGGTTTGGATTTTCTCTGAATGAGGGTGCAAGATGGGGCTCACAGTGGGCCAGGATATGCCTATGTATGTGCATACGGACAGATAGATGTGTGAACCAGCACCTCTACAAGCAACAAGCCTTTATAACAGGGCTTTTAATGCCGTAGAGCTGCAGCAAGGAGATTTCAACCAGGGACTTCTGAACCTTCACTGCAATATGAACCAACTGCAGGGCTGACCTCCTCCAAAATCGCATCTGCCTTTGGCATGGCACCTGTGGAAACACAGGGCTGGCAGAAAGTCTAAAAAACAGCCAACAGTGGCAGTACAACTGGGTAAAAATTACGGGGTATTGGCTTTGCTAGCACTGTGTAATGTCAACAGGGAATAAGAAACAGCATCAAAAGACCAGGACCAGGACAAAGTCACAGACAGGTCTTTCTCAGCATTTCTCAAAAGGAGGCAGCAGTGTGTACTAACACAGGCCATTAAGTCAGCATCATAGATAAATGTATAAGAAAACAGGCAAGTCCTTGTTCTCCTTGAGAAAACTCAGGAGACAGGGACTCTGCAACATGAGTCTCAAGGGTTTTCACAAGGTGGGCATGATAAAAAGGCTCACTGCAAAGAAATCACATCAGCAGGGACCTCCCGCACTCCAGATCGCTGCACACAAAAAAAAAGCAGGCATTCGCATGAAGTCTTTGCCCTCAAACACAGTCACCCCCTCCTAACACCCCCAGTCACCAGTCTTGGTACTCAGGGAAACAAAGCAGCACAGCAAGTCAGTAACCACACGCTGCTGAACACTCCAATGAGGACGGAGGCAGCAGTGCCTGCAATTCACAGCTCTCCCTCTGACCAGCACTTTATGTGGCAAATGCTCACATTAAAGTGCCTGGAAAGCCACTGCAATCAGTGCTTGCCCAACCCCAAATCCCAGTCAGCTCAGATCCCCAGGCTACTGCTGGTTTTCCCAATAATTTGTAACTTTCAGCTTTCACTTAAGAATGCAACACGCTGCAAATTCCAGGAAAACTGCTCATATTTTTAGCAGCATCATGCTCAGAAACCAGAATCAAGGAAATATTCTTGAAGCATCACCCAAAAGCAAGTCATTCAAGTATCACAGGAACTAATGGCTGCACTGACACCATTTTCTAGCTGAGCTCTCGTTATGCCCCAGTATACTTCTGCTAATTTAATGGAAGCACGTGGCAAGCTTTCCGTACATCATACATATAGCAGTCGTATTTCAAAGGCTGAAATTTCACCAGTGGCCCTTGGTCACTGTGCTAAAAGGGAGCTGTTTTCTTAGTCAATTATGCCATTATTTCCAAAAACATGCTTTACATGACAGGATATAGATCTTGGCGGGCCTCTCCTGAACACACTCTGCCCCACTTAAATATCAGTGGTGGAGAAATGTTTAACAAAACCATTAGACCCAAAAGATGAACAGGGCTGGATCGTGGGAGAACGCTGGCAAGAAGCACAGCCCCATGATAGCACGGCAGCCAAAGAAAACAGGGCTGCTCTGGGGCTGTCCTTCATGCAGATGGAAAAACAGAGATAAAAAATGTTAACCCTGCAGGTAGCAGCCATGCCATGGCCAGCACATTTCTAATTCCAGGTGGTGTTTATTATTTCTCTTCTTTCAAATGCTTAGAGCATCTTTAGATATCCTAGCAGCTTGCAGGGGATGCAGTGACATCTGCACCACAATGTCATGTACACTGAAAGTGCTGCACAGAACAGGGAGAGGGGATATTGCTGTTCTTTCCTCAAAATGGAAAATGTTTTGCAAGACTGTGCTATCATCCGCACAATATGAAAGAAAAGCTCAGACAGGGTCAGGACAAACAAAATAGGATTGATTTGCAAGAGGAAAGATGGAGGTAGGAGTGCTGCTGGTCACTGCTGGATGCTTGGGCAGGCAGCTGCTTCACCCCTGGACCTGTGTGACAAAAACAGCTTCAGAAAGGAGATGGCAAGAGCCTGCAAAAAATAACCCTGTCCAGGACAGTGAACAGATGAGAAGGACTCCAGAAGTGACCATATTTTTTTCAGTTATATGATCTGCTAGGTATTTATAGACTTCTCTGTAGCATTTGACTGGAGATCTGAGGTTTTGCATTTTTGGAAAAGATATCTCACCTTCTGCAATAAATTTTTGACCAATGCAAGCACAAATAGATGCAAATGAAACACTGGAAGTGATCTTACCAATGGGATAAGAAAACACTTCAAAACCACATGTCAGTTAAGGACAGATTCATGTGCAGCACATCCTTATCTGTGCTACAGAGTTTTTTGGAAGTATTACTGCTGTGAGAGATAAAAAAAATTTACTAGTGTGCATATATTTCCAGCAACATGCCTACATTTCCAAAAAGCATTTTATAGGATTCAGATTGAAGATCAGCAACTGAAGCCAAGAGGAAAGATTACAGGATTAAAAACACTGTATTGAGAGCAAAAGACAAAACATGGCTACTCAGTCAGAACCAGGATTTTACCAGTGGGAAAAGAAATATGAATGAGTTGTCCAAGAGCTGTTTTCTAATGACTAGGTATTTCTTTTTACATATCTAATTTTATGTAGTGAGCTAGGTATACACACTTCTCGATAGACATGGTGTCTGCTCCTAGAAGTGATTAACGCTTGACGTTTATAGTTGGTACTGAGCTCTCAGTACAATGGTGTGCAGAAAGGCTCTTGCTTATACTTAATCTTACAGAAACCAAGGTCACTGCCAGTCCTTTGGTGCCGCCTTGGGGCCCCCATTAGTGTCAGGGTGCAAAAGGGTGGCACCTGTGGGGAGGACCAGACAGGACAGGTGACCCAAACTGACCAACACAGTATTCCATCCCGTACACATCATCATGGGGGACAAGTTCTCTTCTTCCATGGCCGGTGTCCTGGGAGGGCTCTGTCCATTCCTCTGCCTCCAGTCCTGACCCATGCGTTCCTGAATCCAGTTCCATCTGCCACTGAGTCCATGAGTCCAGCCTGGGATCTTCCCAGTGCTACCCTGCAGCACCAGTGTGACTGGCGGGGGGGAAGCTTGATGTTGGTTTTGTATATATTTGTACATATTCCATTATTATTTTTTTCTTTTTATTGTTATCGTTTCATTAAAGTGGTTTTAGGGTTCTTTCCTAACCCGTAAGTCTCTCTCCCTTTTCTTCTTTCTTCCCTGTCTGGGAAGGGAGAGGGGTTAATAGAGAGCATCAGTCATCCATTTAGTGGCCAGCCCAGCCCCAAACCTTGACACAAAAATAAGCAATTTTTGTGAAGTTAGTGGACAGCGTCTTCCCTTCTTTGCCAGGTAGGGAGCTGAAACACAGGGAGATTAAAAGATCTCCACTTACTGTGGAGCAATGCGCGATCACAAGAGTCTGAGTTTTCAGAGGTTTTGCGCCATTCTGTGTTCTTCTGAAGCCTGGTTCCCACTGACTCTGGGTGAAGATGTGAATAATCACTACTACTGCAAATGCAAACCAAGGTCCCTAGCCAGGCATCACCTCAGAAAAGGGCTCAAAGCATTTTTGCTGCACCAGAAGGAGCTGGAAGGTGAGCTCCAGCTCTCCCCAACCTTCCTTTTCTGCAGCCATTGCTTCATTTTTACATGTCCTCCTCTAGTGTTCCCAGAAGCAAGGGATCGTATAGATAAAAACCTCTCAATCTTGTCCTCAAGAGGAGAGAAGGGGAGGGAGGGGTCTAAGGAGAGAGGGGGATGCTGGGGGTGCAGATAAAAGAGGATTTCATCTTCTGTCTGTCATCCGTTTAGTGGCCAGCCCAGCCTCAAACCTTGACCCCACCATCTCCCTTGGGCAGACACCCTTCCTCAGGATGCTGGCTGGAGGCAGAGATGCCCTGGCATGGCCTCATCCACCCAACACCAGGGCTTTCCTGTGCAACCATCATGTGTGGGGACAGCAGCACTGGGTACCTCCTGGCACACCGCAGAGGATAAGGGGGTGCATTTTCCTCCCTCTCTTCCTCACACACTGGCACGTAGAGGACTGCCAGGCACTGCTCCCCACCTCCTGTCTTTTCATGCTGTTGGACACAGGGGAACCATAAGCCATGGGATGGTAACTTCTTATTTCACTGTTTTGCAAGGCAACAGCTGACTATGTTTTTCTTTTTGCTTTAAAAGCTGAATAAAAGAGTCACTACTATAAATAAAGTCCTGCTTTGAAGCCTAGATGTTGAGTCTGTGCTATAATATTATCTAATTTCATACTTCTTGAATCTGGCAGAGATAGAAAGCCAGCTATACCATTAGGTTTCTCTTCAGTATTCGCAACGCTAAGCAAATTCAGTGATTCTAATGAACTCTATTTTAAATGCAAAACATGTTTTGTAGCACTTAAAAATCAATCAAACTGCCAGAGATTGCTAAAATAGCTAGCATGAATTCCTTGCCATTTTCTACTTGCGAAGGTCAAGCCTGGGATATGAGCAGGCACTCTGAGTTTGTAGACTGGATCCATCTGTTAAACATAAAGTTTTGTTTTGGAAGTAAAAACACTAGAGGGATGAAAAAACCCAAATCTTATTGTCTGTGTTTACTAACTGCAGAGCCTGATCTTGCAGGGAGCTGAGTGTCTCAAGCCCTGGTGGGGTGGAGGGGACATGCTGGTGCTCAGCCATCTCTGGGGACCCATGCAGATCTCACCCTCTGCTTCTTTTCATTACGAAACAGAAACCTGGGTCTTTGTTGCAAACTCACTGCTCCAACACTACAGAGCCACACTGAGCATTAACACCCTTTGCTTTTCTCTTTGAAGCTTTTACCTTGCCTTTCCCCTTGCCTGTCCCCCTGGCCAGGATACCCGTGGCTGCTCTGGTGTAGGACACATGAGCTCCACCTATGGAACCACTCATGGGGTTGTCCTCTACACCCACAAATGAGAAATGGAGGTAGTGAAAGGCTGAGGTTCTTTGCACCTCTAGATGGCTGGTGCTGCTGACTACAGCTGTACCCTGTCTGCAGACAGTGATAAAGAGGGAGTCATGTTTTTAATACCAGAACATGAGCAGACCTTGTATCAGCAAGGACACGAGAGAGGGAACCGCACAACAACTCCCTCCCCAGCATTCCTCCCAAGTGATGATTAATGAATGCAAACCCTCAGCTGCGTGGCCATAATTGAGGATGACATGCCAGTGAGACCCTGTGTTTGTGTAAGGGGGGAGGCAGCCCACAGCCACTTTACTGAAGAAGAGCAAAGGTGAGCCCTGGGCTGGCAGGAAGGTTGGGGCAACCGCCCATGCTTTGGATGCTCGGTGTTCCGGGTGCTGTTCGGCTGCCCACTTTGGCTTGGTTTAGGTCACCACCATGGAAATGTGAGATGAAAGCCATCTCCTTTTGTCTTCATTTTTATCTTACTTTCTGATCCAAAGGGTTAGGTGTCCCTCTAGCTCTGGAGGTATTTTTCTCCTCTACCAATCAAAGCCAAAATACTGATGTACCAGGTGAATCCCCGGTCCCAGAGAAGCTCCAGAGTGCTGGCAGCATAGGGGATGCAAGGGACAAAAACACACCTTGCAATGCCCTGGTGAGGCTGGAAAGCCACTGCCCATTCTTCCAAGGTGAGTCACAGCATGGACCAACAGCAATTCCAACTAAGCAACAACTGAAAACAACCCAATAAAGGGAACAATGTTATTGCATTGTGGTAAAATGAAAACCTTTGCAAGAAACACAAAAGCCTGACGGAGGAGAGCAGAGGGGAGGGGGAGGAGGAGGAGGGCTATTAAAATGGAAGACAGATCTGAGCTTCTTGTTGGGCTGAATTCATTGCTGTGAATAATAAGCTGTTACCACAAAGAGAAAAGAAAGTTTGTTCACTAGCTGGGATTTTTCCAGAACCCGCACAACATCTAAAATCCTACAGACTTTCTTATCCCAATGAAAAATAATTACTCTAAAGAGTATTCTTCAATGAACCCTTAGGGGACAAATTATGATACTTCTCTGAAAACACGCTGTTCTTTTCCCCTTGCAAAAAAATGTTCTCGTGCTTGTTTCCAGGACATAGGCAGGCAAGCACCACAGACAGCAGGAAGGCTCTTTGGTAATTCATTTAATATCACATGCTCTATGGCAGCTTTCTTGCACCGCTCTTGATGGACCTACTTCAATTTTGTAAAATCCAGTAAAATCAATCGAAAGTCCCATACAGGAGCATCGCTGTGGAACCCCCCAGCAAAGGTACCTCATTATCCAGGTTCAAGCACTACAGGCACTTGAGAGACGTGCATGCACATTATTCTGTGTTCATCAGTACAAATCTTCCTATAAGCACTGAGGAAAGTTGGCTGGCAAATTCAGTTTTAAGTATCCAGGAAATACGGCTTGTACACAACAAAACAACTATTTTAAACAGGATGCAATAAGCTTTTCATGTAGGATATTTATGTTGCTGTGATGTTTTATAAATAACAGAGGAAAAATAGTAAATAAAAAAAGTATTGGACTTCTGGTGAACACGCAGACTGTTTCAATCATGTCAGAGCTTGCCAAAAATGCTACTTTCTCATCCTGCTGTAGCTGCCAGCCATCCAGAGTTTCATATACACCTCAAAGACTAAGAAGTGTGATTCAGGCCAGTGATGCTGTGTATGATCTTTGTTTTCAAAGATGGTAGGGTGCATTTTTAATATCTCTCCCTATCTCATCTGAAGAACTCTTGACATGGGTGTCAGAACCACAATTGCTTCCAAACATGTATTATCACTAAAAAAGGGGAAAATAACCCTCTACCCACACTCTGGAAGTTCACCACCCAGCAGGATCTTCAAGGACTGATTAACACCTCATTTGCTATGCAACAATTAAAACAAAAAGTTAAATTCCACAGCTATCCTTCATGTAATTACATTACTACCAGTAGAATTCCAGCAGGGAAGGGGTTACCACTGATGCCTCTGCATTATCAATACCAGATTTTTGACTGAACAGCACTGACTAAAAAATTGACAGTCAGTCCCACATGGAGGGAAAAACCCAAACCAGAGTATTTTTAACAAGCAGCATACCACAGACCGAGTATTTTAAAATAGCTACAATAGAAGTTATTTTATTTACTTTTTCTTTCACTATGTAGAACAATGGTGTGTTCCAGGGTCCCATGAAAATTATTCATAGCACTTTGTTAATGCTGAGATTGTGGAAAATGCTGCATGGGGCAGGCAGGGTGTGTTCACAGGCTCCTGCCCTCACTGCTTTATAGTGATGCTGTGCAACTTACTTTGTTCTAAACTAGCTCTCCTACTATCTCACAGAGCCTCCCCTCACCACCATGTTTGTCTCTTACTTGATCCCAGTGTGTTTATTCCCCATAAAGTGACTGGTGCATACTCTCTCATGTCTGAGAGGATGGGGTTGCTGTAATTGTGCTCCACAAAGACTCAAGACTTTATGCTGCGCTATAGTCAACTCAGCTCTATCAGTTTTCAAAGTAATCTGATCCTAGTGTCATGTTATCTATGTATGTGTGCATCCACCGTAATGGTTAAATGATTAACTGTGAACAACTTATCAGATAAATTTTGCCTTTGCATCATCATGTGTGAATTATGGAATTTGAAAAGAAAATCACACTTTTTAAATTACTTCTCAGTAGCTCCCTGCTAACTAGCTTGTCTCTGACTTGAACAAGCCTGATCAAAAACTCCAGGCAGACCTATCTAGCACTGGACAATAAGGTTTAATCATAGTTCAGGTGTTTTCTAGGACTGTGTCCATTTTGATGATGTTTTCAACAGAATAAAATCTCAGGTAATTTGAAGAGCATTTTGAATTTTCTTACACAGAACAGTTCTAGGCAACAAAATAATTTGAAATTCTTATTTTATACCTTAATTCATTAGAAAATATGTGCCAAGTGTTGTTATTTCCTATTTTCTGCCACATTTGTTTGCAAACTCTTTTGTATAATTGGTCTCTGCTCCTGACTTTCGGTGCACAATCAACCCAAAATCCCTTGGGTTTGCTCCCAATGGAATGAATGGCAAGTCTCACTCTCCAAAGTACAGAGAACGTGCAACTGCTACCTACCACAGGCTTGTGGTGCTCCCAAATATCTCAGATAACATTGGTGGCAATGGTTAAATGATAATTTGTGCTTTAATGCCAAATCTTTCAACTTAAAAATGCGCATCTTTCATTCTACTTGCAAGGAGAACCTGAATAAAGTGATCACTGGTCTTCTAGAAACAATCCATTTAACTGTTTTCCTGCTATATACAGTACTTGTAATTTAGCCGTGAGTTCACCTACTGATTTCAGCAGTGAAAACATCTGTGCATTGTCTAGCACCAATCTGGCCCGTTTGTTTGCTATGATTTACTTCTACACAGACTGTAAATAACACTGTCCCGTTTCCATGGGTTATTTTTGACCTAGCAACATTTCATTTACATACTGCGGTCACCCATTTTTCTCCATGCTCCTACTTCTGGTTTGATTTTCAAACGTGGCAGAACAGAAACTCATTGCTACTCATTAGGGACATCAAGTAGATAAACTGACAACACTGAAAACCTGTCTCTGGCTTTTCAATCTTGCTTATGAAAGGACAATTTAATTTTTATAAGTTCGTATGGAAATAGTTCAGCCTGCCCCAGGCTTTTGAACATAGTATGTAATATTGACAGATACCACGTGTTCCGTTTGAGACTTGCAGTAAAGTAGATCTCTGAACATATTTGTATTAAAATATCTCAGTGCCACCAGCTGCTGGTGCAGTTCAGTGGCGAGACGCCCCATCATCGTTGTGCATCTAACCACGTCCAGCTCCAAGAGCACTGCAGGGCAGTGCATGTTCATTCTCCAAACAGTGGGCAGTGACTCAGAGTGCAAATAAACCAATTAATCCCTGGGTAAGTGAGCCCAGAATCCAAATATTCGAAAGGGGGCTCTGTAACTTAATAACGAATAAAGAAATCTGGCAAGCCCTGCTCTGATCTTGTTATAGCAGCAGTTAGAAGGAGTTTAACACTCCAAGCCGTGCCAGTCAGTGGTTTGATCAGACATTGGGCAATATCTTTTCTGAATAAGGCAACACCAAGATACCCAGCTGATGTTTAGAGAAGGGTTGTCTTCCTGCCCCCTCCAAAAAAACAGGAGTCCCAAGTGCCCTAAATCCTGTAACAAGTCCCCAGCCTGCCCCGAGGTGGGACAGGGCTTGATGTTCTCCAGCCAGGGTCACTGTGTTGTTTTCTTCTATTATTAATACACTGCAGCCTCCAGTTCACATGGCAGAGGTTTCCCCCACTATTTGTAAAAGGAGCATTTGGATCCAAAAAGCTCTCTCTTTTCCTCAGTTATCATTCACAAAAGTAATAGAGCAGGCAAGTCAGAGTTCATATCTATATGTTCAAGACACCCAGGAGAGCAGGATGGACTTTTCTTCCCCAAATTAAATTTTCTTATGAAGCAATGTATACTTTATCATCTGTGAGCTTACCACTTGATGATTTTATTAGACATATAATAAATTGCATCTAGATTTTGCATTATGAAAAGCAGCACACAATTCACTACTGACTTCAGAGACCTCTATTACCCCTCCTCTGTTACTTCTTTTCCAAAATAAATCCTTAGCTGTTCAATCCCTTCCTATATGGAAACTGTTTCATACTTCTGATCAGCGCTGTTGGCCCTGTGAGCAGGCCAGCCATGGCAGAAATCCATGCTGAGGGTTATCTTAGTCTTGCTGCCCGCAGACATGGCACTTTCTGAAGCTGGACCTTTAGCACAGTGTTTGGACACCAGTCTATGAACTCATTGGCAAAGTGCTGCAAGAGAAGATGTCTCCAGTAAGTGGAAGACGGCTCCTCACAAAATCCCTGCAGAAGGAGAATGCCTCCAAGTGTAGGACGAGAAGCAAGAGTCATATTCTTCTCTAAATATATGGTACAAACATTATCAGAGGAAATGAAGAGTGAACATGGAGCTTGAGGAATCGGGTCAGGCAAAGGAAAGAGAAATTGTATGTGTGTCATGTTGCAGCCTGTAAAATGATCCTTCAAGATCACCTAAATGGCAGCTGATGCAGAGCATAAACTTCGTGGGCTGTGGAAAAGCACACAACAGTGCAGACATGGCTTGCTGTTCACAAGTCTTTCACAATGAATCTGAAAATACGGTAGTCAGCAATCGTTCTCTTCTGGAGCCACTGTAGGCATCAATGGGTGTGTCACAAGGAGCCTGCTGCTTACCTTACTCTTCTAATTATCAACTAGCAAACAAGCAGTGATAAAGTAGATAATCTGCCTTGAATCTGGAACACAGCAGCCGTTGCTTGCCTTTCAATCCACAGGCTGCAAAGCACACGGTAAGATCTATGGAATCTAAGTTGTAATTGTGATATAAGGATAGAATTCAACCTTGTCTTAAAGTTGCTGCTGTGGTGCCTTCGAGCATCAGGGATGTGTCTGTGTGCATACCCACTGTGCTTAGTCATTAATTTCCTGGGTGGTCCAGGATCTCCTCAGCACGTCTCTGCATGGTGGGGTAAGAGCCTTGAGTGAGACCTGGGGATTGACCCGCCTCCTAGCTGGCTTCACAGCACAGCATTTGACTGTACTGCAGAGGGACCCCGGGACAGCTCAGACATTCCCTCAGGCTGTCCTCCTTAGGCACAGGCCAGCTGATAGACCCTACTTGTATGATTCAATGTAACATCATGGTGGAGAGTCTGGTTGTCCCAGAGGCTCCCCAACACAGCCAAAGATGAACACAGGAAAGTTAGTTGCAAATATTCAGTAGAGACTGCTCTTGCAGATGCAGAAATGATCATAAAGGAGAGTATTTTGCATATTTTTGAGACAGGTGGGAGATGTTTTCTATGTATTTTTTAAGATAATCAGTAGCAATGGATCATGCATGCACTGGAGCATGGCCAGCAGGACTGTACGAACTGAGCAGCACAGCAGTTTGGGGAGTCTCACCTCATCCCACTGAAAGGCCACTGCAAGGACCCATGCCATAGTGCCTGCTGTCACCATTTGGGCAGGGACTAGCTGTCCTGTTTGAGAGGTTTGATTCCCTGTGCAAGCTTTACCCTCTGCCAAGATCCTCCTGCTCTGTGTTTGTGCAGTAACTCAGGCAGTAGTGTCCTTCTCCGGAGCTGGGAATGCAGGGCTCTGGGGCAGCACAAATAGCAGCTGTCCAGACCTCACTTTTTATTTCCTTAGCTTCTGTAAGCACAGGCATGCACAGGTTGAGGAAGGAAGGATAATAACAATCAGCCCCTTGCTCATGGATTTGGACATTTTCTGATTTTTACTGACCTCTGTGCTCATAACGAAAAAGTAACAGAGCGTACCGACAAGCCATTTCCCTTGTCGGTTGGTTTTTTTTTTCGATTTACAACATTAAATCAGACTCACGATCAGAGCATTGCTGTGTACAGTCCAGCTGAGGCAGTATTATTGTAGCTGTCTAGAATTAGACAGGTTTTAGAAGCTGGAACCAATTGCCAGTTACAATGAAAGAGGAACCTCTACATAAATGGCTCAGGATTTCCTGTTATTGCAGATTGATTTTTGTGATGCAAGGCAAGATTCATTTTTTTCCCCCAATAATTAAACACATGTGAAGTAGCATTCTTTCCAGTCCACAACAATGACTTTCCTGGAGATTGTTTTGACAGCATTTTCAGCTGAAATATTTTTTCATTAATATAAATAAGTTTGTTTCTCAAAGTCATGACTCCACAATGATATCACAGCACACCAATCTACTTTGTGAGGAAAGAAAGATGTTATTTTAAGAATGGTCACAATACAATTCCTTGAAAAAAGTCAATCCATGCCATTTGCTTGAAACTTTCTGGGCTTGTTTGCAAACAGGAGGCTGGTGCAAAATGCTTTAGCGTAAGAAAAAATGTTTTGTAAGATGTTTTAAAAGTTTGTTGCTGTTTTATGCAAGAAAATTTAAACATGACTGTGATTCAAGTCCACTGATGTTTTTTTCCTATATGGCATTACAAAGGTAAACTTCTCAGCCAGTTTATTACAGTTCATCTGTAAAATAATTGCTTTTGATAGAAAAAATGTGCAGTGCTTATTACTGCTTGGAAGTGGACTATGGCCCCAGTCCAAAGCTTGTTGATGTTAGTGGGGCTTCTTCCACAGACTTTAATGGCTTTGTTAGCAGGAAATGCACCGTCAAGAAACTTGTTTTTCCAAATATGATGATCTAACCACTGGAGAAAACTCAGTGGTTTCCAATGAGAGTTGAAAATACAAGCGGGATAAGCAAAAATTACGACCAGGTTGTATTATTCCTACTCAAAAGCAACAGAAACTCTACAATAGCTCAGCTCACTGCTTGTCACTGCAAAGCCTGTGGTCCTCACAGTCCTGCCAAGCATCCCACTTCTGCTGAAAGCTATATGTGCTCTGCACCTCACAGAGACCAGCTTTTGCTTCACTCTGCATCCTCCTTTCTACCTGCACCCCAGGGTGACATGCTCCCTAGTTTGCCCTGTCCTCAGTGCACATGTGTGGGCTCATCCAGAAGCTCATCTGCCCTCTCGTCTCTGAAGAGCCCCCTGCCACTGGAAAGATTAAAGTGGATCATATGAAGCAGATTTAGCCATAAAACAGCGAATGGCCACACAGCCCACACTTCAAAGGGCAAGAACACTTCTTGGGTCTCCATCCCGGTAGAAAAGGCTGCGTGGAAGCAACATCAGATAACTCAAGCCTGAAATGAGCTCTTTGTATTTTCACTGTTGCTTTTTATTAAATGTGGGATAACATATCTTTTATTACCTCCACCGAAGCAATTCATTTGTACCCACAATAGCTTTGAGTAAAGACCCAACTTCGTTTTCACCTTGACTAAGGCTTTCCACCCCTTGCCCCCGCCCCGTCCCCCTCACTGCTGCTTTTTGTGCCAAATGAATGAATGCTCACTCAGGCTTCAAAGTACATGGCAGTTTAAAAGGACTTGTTTGTTAAGATCTCCCAGCCGTCTGCTGGGGAATTCCTCACAAAAGCAGATCTCCCCTTAGGGATTATTTTGCTACCTTTTAAGACCGTTTGCCAGCATGGCTGCTTTTTATTTGAAGAGGTTTTCAGCCTTGTGAAATGACAGAATGTCTTATGCATTACAAACAGTTTCATTAAAAGAGCTTTACAGGAAAAGCATCTAAACATTGATTTGCTGATATCTAGCTTCCATGTAGCTTTTTTCATCCAACACAGTTCTTTGCAAAGCAGTTGGAGAGAAGAACCAATCACCCCCTGAAATTGAGACAAATTTAAGGACTAAGCATGCAAGTCCAGCACCAATTCTGACACTGGCAACCCTGCCGCTTGCTCCTGGGCCCCAAACCCTTCTGTACGCTGGGGCATGCAGCAGGACACCAGCATCTTGTTCCTTTCATCACCAAGCCCCCATGCACCCAGCACCTGAGGCAAACCTCCCACTGTCACTCAGCACTCATCACAAGAGTCTCTCTGCTTTCTCCATTAAAAAAGGTGCCTGCAATGACTTAGGCACCCAGTTGCAGGGGAAGGCTCCCAGCAGCCAGTGCTGTTCTCAGCAACATCTTAATACAAATCCCCAGTGGTTTGGTCTTGCAGCATCCCCCATCTCACAGGCTTCCGCTGTGCTCCATCTCGCAGGCCCTTTGTTTTCCCTGGATGTGTCTGGATGTCTCATTTTGGGATCTGGACTTCATTAGATGGATGGGTGCATACAATTCAGTCACTGCAATACCAAAATCCCTTTGGGCTTAGCCCAAAGCAACATGCCTTATGACACCCAGCAGCTGTGGCTAATGCAAGATAGATCCAAGATCATCAAATGTAATTGAAGGACCCACTCCTGAACCAAATAGTCTCCTTTCTAAAAATGTATGCAGCACTTTCCTGAACAAGACACAGATGCATCCTATCTTCTAAGCACTGAGCATGCACATTCCCTTCTGACTCCAAACTGGGATTTAGGAGTGCTGAGAAGTTCTGAAAACTGAAATGGAAAGTCTGAGCTCCCAAGCTGACTGCTTTAAAGGTCACAATCTGATAGCTGGGGGCGAGCACACCGTAACCAGGTGAGATAAAAGGTGGAGACCAGGGGACAGCCCAAGGCACATCCTCTGTGTATAGTCAGTGCAGGTAACTCATGCCTCCCTTTGCCAAGTGTGCTTAATGTGTTAGAGTGGGTAAGTGACCTTCACAACACATATCACATTCTCCTCCAGAAAAAGAGAGGAAAAAAAAAAGACAGACAGAGAAGTATACAACCCCCCACACACTTTAGAAAGATAAATTTGATTGTAAACACATGAGCTTAACACTTACTTTTAAATCAGTAAGTTTAAGAATTAGGTCTGGGCATGTGCTGTAAAACAACATATGAATGTTGTTGGGGTTTTTTTTTAATTTCATAGCTAGGATAATGAAAAAGCTGCACCCAACAGCTATAACTGGACCAGTGTTCATTAATCATTCGTCTAAACCATTGCTCTAGTTGTCTTAACTTCATTTTCAGAAATTCACCAACTAAACCAAAATGTATTTCTGAGGCCAAACTGAAATGAATCAGAGGACCTTTCCCATGAGGTAATCTCATAGCAGAAGACTGGTTCATCCTATACGCAGAGTGATTACCCAAATATTACCAAGCTGAAGTTTCAGCTCAAATTGTTTGCATATGTTCAACTGGAAAAACGTATGAGGAACGGCATGGATCAGCTGTACTTGCTGTTAAGCATGGGGCAGCGCAGGCATGTAGGGCCCATCACGGTATAGATGACATCTGTTACCCCTCTAAGTAAAGGATAGAAATGCCAAACTGACCTGGAGTGACAGCAGTAGACTTATGCCTGCAAAAAAACCATAGACTTTTGTACAGCAAAGCTGAAACTAAGGACCAGCAAACCAGCCCCCTTCATTGTTTCACATGCATGAGTTCAAAAACAGAGAGAAAAATTCAGAATTAAAAAGTTAGTGGTTTCCAACATGATGGAAGTGAAATAGTAGGATAAAGATCTGCCTTGGATGTTAATGACGATTAATGCCTGTTAATCATCAGCTGCACAAGGTGGCAAGACCCTTGGCTGACATAGCATTCTGGAGAGTTACATTCACACAAATCAGAGAGACACCAGAAAGCTCACAGACATCGCAGCATCCTGGGAAACTTGCTGGGAAGAAATGCAGTACATCCCAGAAGGAGCTTCTACACATTCATAAATTCTAGCTGAATGTAAAACATCCAGGAAAGAGACCTCAGAGATGCGAGGAATCCAGCAAAAACATCTGTTCGCAGCACAGGAAGATGGGTTACATAGCCAAGAAAATATTACATTGCCTCAAGAAAGATAAACTAGTACCATTAATATTCTAGCAATAGGCTTGAACCTTTAGAAATAATAAAAGCTAACTCTCGTTTAGGGGAAAACATGATTCAAGAGTGTGTATTGAGACCTGTCCCTGAACCTCTCAGAAAACCTGGTCTGCAGAGGGATATTTATCCTTTATAATCACAAGAGAGGATGGCCACGTGAGAGAGAGACCCCTGATACCTGGGCATTTGGAGAGATTTGCTCTGCAGGTCCCTGTTGGCACACCAGTCCGTGTCTATGGCACTTGGGATAACAGAGATCAGGGTAACAACCCACTTGCAAGGTCAGTATTAGGCATTAGCAGAACTCAAGAGATGCTCTCAAAAATATGCAGTTTATGCCTGTGATGTCAAATACTCATAAGAAAGTGAGAAAGACTGTAAGAGCAGAACTGGTTTAAATCTTAGAAGGGACAAAGGAAAAAAGCCCACAAAGACTGAAGGAGCATTGGCACCAGACCGCAGGTATTCACTGTCTTAAAAACACCCAGCCTGGCAACACAGCATCCATGCTGACAGGGAGAAAATATCAACGCTCCCAGCAGCTGCTGAAGTCATTAGCATCCAGCCTGTGTCTCCTCTCACAGCCACCCCAAGGACAGCCCAGAAAGCACAGAAATAAGCCCTTTCCTCAGCATCTCACATCTCCCACCCAAATGACACCCACAGTTTACAGATACTCAAGCTAAGTAGTTATCTGAGGAGTCATTTGCTGGCAGTTTGGTTAAAAAGCACACAGCTGCTTAGTATGCTTCATGAGCTTTACCTTTGCTTTTCAGAAACAGCCTCTCCATTAATACTTGGTGAAAACTGTAATTTATATCCTGGGTTGCATGCCACATCATGCAGAGATAAGATGCCTTCTTTTCACCAGCTCTCTCTTTTCCTACAGTTTATCAGTAAATCCCATGATCCCCATTCTGTGTAAATAAGCCACCTAAGGAAAATGCCTGTAGCAGACCCCATGTCTTCAGAGAGGCCACAGCACTCGCAGGCTCGCCTCCTCTCTCCAAGCCTTCATGTACATCTATCCTGGGGGGGTCACTGCACACCCAACCTAGCAACAGCAGCTGCTTTGCTGTGTTCCCACCTCTCTGGGAAGCTGACAAAGGCCAGAAGCCCCCATGCTCCTTGCTTGCCCCAGTATGGCGATACACCAGTCTTAGGAAGGGTGATGGAAGAGCTGCTCCTTGG
This sequence comes from Podargus strigoides, assembly GCA_028020825.1. Taxonomy (NCBI): domain Eukaryota; kingdom Metazoa; phylum Chordata; class Aves; order Caprimulgiformes; family Podargidae; genus Podargus; species Podargus strigoides. Next base: position 33,753,782 of record CM051663.1, on the reverse strand, counting down.
CATCAGCAACCTAAGGTCCACCAGCAAGGGACAAGAAGCCACGTTTTGGGCAAAGGGGAGGCAAGGGTGAGTTTGTTGCATAAGCCAAGTAGTGAAACAGATTCCTGGGCTCTCTGAAAAGAGCCTGGCTGGGAGGTGCGTGCCTTCAGGGCTAGACCCATGTGGGGAGCTGGCCCCAGCCATGACCATGCAGAGAGTCCTGCCCCAGGGCTGGCGATCAAGCCCTGGAGCTGGGCTGTTGGCATGCTAGAGCCTTTCACATGTCAACCCAAAGCAGGTGAGGCACTTTGGAGATCAAGGACAGGTTACAGCTCTTGCACAGAAACTATCAGCGGGGCTTGAGAACCAGCTGTAGGAAAGAAGTGCAACATCTCAGTGGTGCAAGGCAGTCAGAGTGAGCCTGGAAATCTGCCACAAATCCATAACAATGCCACAGTGGACAGCTAAGGATGTTTGGGGAATCTAGCGATGGTCAGCCATCCCTGTGCCACCAGAAACAGGCCCCAAGTTTTGCAGGTGCTTATCTGCCTGTGCTAAATCTGACCACAGTTCCTCCCCTGCTTCTACAAACAGGCATTCTCCTGAACAGAAATGAGTCACTTAATAATTTCTTTCCTAATTGACTACAAATGAAAAACATTTAACTTAATAGAAAATATGTTTTAAGAGATGTTTGTCTCAGAAATCATATCTAAGCAGTATGAGGGATTAGAAACAGAGACTTTATAGGAGGAACTTTTGAGACACCAAAAAAAAACCTAGGGAGGTGATGGAGTCACCGTCCCTGGGGGTGTTCAAAAAAATGGCTTGATGAAGCACTTGAGGCCATGGTCTAGTGGATAGGAATATGATGGGATAAAGGTTGGACTTGATGACCCTGGAGGTCCCTTCCAACCATAATTATTCTATGATTCTATTCTGTGATTCTAGTTGGAATAACTTTTACCAAATAAACGTCCGTAAAACATATTCGAGTCTGCCAAGCTGAACACACTCAAAATGCGTGACTACACTGTACCATCCGATATTATATCACTGGCACCTTACAAGAAGCAGGAAGTATCAGATGAAGCTGGTAAGAATCAGGTACAAATAAAATTAACATGTTTGTGGTAATCTTCCTTCTGAACTTCTCTTTTCCACACTGACACAAAACCACAAGGCCAAGCTGCAAAAGGAAACAGATTGCAGTTAGCCTGTCAGCTGAAACTGAAAAAGCATTTAGCCTGTGGGTGCAATTTGATTTTGGATGACGAGTAATAGCATGTAGGTAAAGCAACCTTCCTTCACAAGGCCAAATCTGGATGGAGCTAGTTGAAGATCTCACCAGTACAGTGACATCTTCCTGGCCAGGGACACTTGACCATACGACACTGCTAGTTGCCTTAATTGCAGTTGTGAGTGTTACCTGTATTGTAATTGTTCTTGATACTGCCAAATTTCTCTATACTCTTGTATGTGAGTATCTGAATAAAGTTAGATCTAACATAGCACTAATTAGTGAATATTTAGATGCTTAATAAATGCTTACATATCGGTAATCCTCATGTTTGATTGGTTCAATTCTCTTCCTACTGAGGCACAGTGGGTAGTCTTCTTTTACCTCATATTTTCAAACATAGTTCTATGGCCATTGGTTTGGTATTGCATGTACACATACTTCAAAGAGTTGGGTGGAAATATGGCAGCCAAGGAGGAGTCTGAGGATAGCATTGCAGTTATGCTCACTTCACCAGGGGATAACTCAGGTCTGTCTCGTCAGCAGACTGAACCTTTACCAATGCGTAACCCCCTGTTGTAGTTGAGTTATGACAAAGTTTTACCCAAACCACGGCTATTTGAACTGTGGAGCTACTTGCTAAGCAGTGATAAAGTTTTCATCTGTCAAAGGGAAAACTGAACAAAGTTGTAGAAGAGAAATCCATTATTTTGACTACATATATAGAAACTGTCTCCTGCTCTGTGAGTCCCTGAGTTTAGAATAGTTGAAAATTGGGGAAAAACTACAGGAAAGTATTAAATAGACAGACTTGGGCTACTCATGAAGGTGACCTATCAGGACTGGTGGATCATCAGCATCCCCCAGCTCAATGATTCTGGTGTTTTTAGGCGGTGCTTTAGGCTGTGCCATTGCAGCTTGGTAGACAGGAGGTACAGAAGTGCTGAGTTAGCATTATCATTGCACAGACCTGTGTGGAGGAGCTGCAGCCTGCTTGTTCTGGCCCCCTGATAATCACATCACATGCACATTTACCTAGGAGAGGGGAGGATTCATCAGCAAAAGGGCACAGAGCATTTCTGTGTATAGGAACCAAAGAACCAGCTTCAGTTAAATAACATCTTTACCCAACGTCACAGTTCCCACAGATCCCACAGCTGAAGTCCATGTCTACACCAAGCATTTTCTTCTGCTCTTGTTGGTGTCACTGCTGCTGTCCTCATCAGGGTGAAATGAAATGAGCCCCCACTGTTGCAACTTGCAAAGGATTGGCTTTCTTGTGGTTTAAGTCTCAATATTCACATCCTTTTTGCCAATAGCTTGCACTGTAGTTCTGGTTTTTTTTTTCATCAACTGACTTGTAAAAAGTGACTCATCCTCTAATAGGCATCCCTGGAAAAGTCTCGGACATAGGACTACAACCCTGGCCCTGCATGGCCAAATTACAGGGAGGCAGTTAAACACAGGACCTAGACTGATCCCAGGGATGAGCTGCAGCTTCAGGTATAAAACATTTTCAGGTGCCATGATGATAACAGCATTATGCGGAAAAGAACAGAAATTATATTAAGTAGAAAAGGAACATCTATAATTAGTTGACAAGAGACCTGAAGGCAACCGATACCTTTTGCTTTTCCGGACAGATGCTGCCATGGAGTAACCCATCTCTTTATAACTTCCATACCAATCCAAATACCTTCCATACAATTCTGAATATTTCCCCAATACATAACACAGGGTATCAGTGATCAAAACCCTCTAGCTAGACATTTCACAGAATCACAGAATCACAGAATGGTAGGGGTTGGAAGGGACCTCCAAAGATCACCTAGTCCAACTCCCCTGCTAGAGCAGGATCCTAGAGCAGACCACACAGGAACACGTCCAGACGGGTTTTAAATGTCTCCAGAGACGGAGACTCCACCACCTCTCTGGGCAGCCTGTGCCAGTGCTCTGTCACCCTCACAGTAAAGAAGTGTTTCCTTATGTTAACGTTGAACTTCCTGTGTTCCAGTTTGTGCCCATTGCCCCTTGTCCTGTCACTGGACACCACCGAGAAGAGTCTGGCCCTGTCTTCCTGATACCCGCACTTTATAAGATATTTCTAAGCATTAATGAGATCCCCCCTCACCGTCCTCTTCTCCAACCTAAACAGACCCAGTTCCCTCAGCCTCTCCTCATATGGGAGATTCTCCAATCCCTTCATCATCTTAGTGGCCCTGTGCTGGACTCTTTCCAGTAGCTCCATGTCCCTCTTGAACTGGGAGCCCAGAACTGGACACAGGACTCCAGATGAGGCCTCACCAGGGCAGAGTAGAGGGGGAGGAGAATCTCCCTTGACCTGCTGGCCACACTCCTCTTAATGCACGCCAGGATGTCATTGGCCTTCTTGGCCGCGAGGGCACATTGCTGGCTCATGGTCATCCTGCTGTCTACCAGGACCCCCAGGTCCTTTTCCCCAGAGCTGCTCTCCAGCAGCTCAGCCCCCAGCCTGTACTGATGCATGGGGTTGTTCTTCCCCAGGTGCAGGACTCTACACTTGCTCTTACTGAATTTCATTAAGTTTCTTCCTGCCCAGCTCTCCAGCCTGTCCAGGTCAAAACCAAGAAGTAGTTAGCTAAAAAAAGGTTAATGGTATACAAACTCCCTAAACTATGAAGCACAATTCTTAGTAGCATAATGTGGGCCAGCTCAATGCTGTTTTAATCTTAAAATAACAGAGCATCTAAGGTCTTGCATTTTTTTCAGCACCACGGGGAGCATAGGGAGCCCATTTGAGCTGTGAGCTAAAATGGAGGGGATAGGTGGCAAACAACAGTTTTGACAAATCCAAGACTAAACGTTGCCTTTTTTTCCCTCCCCACCAGAATGTGGTATTTTGACAGCTGAATGTGTCTTGCTTTCCCAAGAGATGCAAAGATACAGACTGGGACTTGACATCACCAATTGCATCAACAAAAAGCAATAAACAGCTGCACACAAAGTCTGCCGCGGCTATTGCAACCAAAGTGCTCATTTACAGCAAACAGTGAAACTCATAAAAGTACATGCTAAAATCACAGTGGAAATGAAGGCTGCAGATTTTGCTCTATTCAGAGGCTCAGTTCCCAATTGCACAGCCTGGTATGTCCCTCCCTCCTGAGGTATTGCAATTTTCCTATTATTTCGCAGAAAAAGCTTAATATAGGCTTGCTCCCTGCAAAAGTGCTCACTCCCCAGCAGCCCATGAGCAGAGAGCTGTGTGCCTTGCCCGTGGCCCCATGAAGATGGCTTTTTTCAGCCTGTAAGAGAAGTTGTGGAGAAATGCACTCCCTTGGAGAAGAGTGGGAATTTGGAGATAACACCAGCAGAGGATACAAACAATGGACACCCAGCGGACTTGCACACACGGAGGGAAATGCCCTTACACAATAGAAAAATGTATAAGGCACATTAAAATGCCCACCCAGGTTTGACAACACTGCAGACAGTCTCCTTTATCCTCTGGAGTCAAATACAAAACAAAGGCCTATTTTTTTAAGATTAAGACCAGAGACAGTGGGATTATATGAAAGATTTGACAAAGTGTATAATAGACGGACTCAGCATGCAAACGGGTTTGGGTGAGTGCCAAAGGCTCAGGTCACAAAAACCACATTGTTTCTTCTTTTTTCCCCCTTTTAAAGTCTTTACAAATAAGCATTGTTGAACACAAGCTATTTTTCTTCTTATTTTTAGATATCACAATGATTTTTTTAAACTTGGGAAGCACTTCAGATTCAACTTCTGCATGACAATCAGAAGTTTGAAATTAAATGCACTTCTGATTATAACAATGAATGAATTAAAAACACACTTCTGCTATTTGGGGCTAAGGGAGGATGCTTCTTGGTATTAAGTTCAGTGACACGAAGGGCAGCGAGTTCATCCAGCTTCCAGAATGCCTCCCAGCATTAGCATACAATGTGCTAAATGTATATATACACACAGACATCTTCCCTAAATGCATATTAGTAACCTCGGTAGCTCCTGAAATGAGATATACTTGTTACTTTGCCACCCCAAAGGTAATGTTCATATTTACACTAATAACTGGAATTAACTAAGTTGTCTCAAGCTGTTCATGTCAGGACTAGGATAAGAAGGGTAGAACTGGACATGTGTCATTTAGGGGAAAATTCACAAAGCTCTGGGACTGTTGTAGCTCGTGAATTTTTGGTGTGCTCCCTGCAACACTCCGGTTGCTGGCAAATAAACAACACTGAACTTGCAGGTGAGGCTGGAAGTGTAGGTTAGCTTGAGAACACACTATCATGGAATCACAGATTCATGGAATTGTCAGAGTTGGAAGGGACCTCGAGAGATCATGTAGTCCAACTCCCCTGCTTTAAAGCAGGATCCCCTAGAGCACATCACTCAGGACTGCATCCAGGTGAGTCTTGAAAATCTCCACAACCTCTCTGGGCAGCCTGTGCCAGTGCTCTGGCACCCTCACAGAAAAGAAGTTCTTTCTTATATTTAAATGGAACTTCCTATGTTCCAGCTTGTGCCTGTCACCCCTCATCCTGTCAGTGGGAACCACAGAAAAGAGTCTGGCTCCATCCTCCCTCAGCCCACCCTTTAGGTATTTGTAAACATGAATTAAATCACCCCTCAGCATTCTCTTCTCCAGGCTAAAGAGTCCCAGCTCTCTCAGCCTCTCCTCATATGGGAGATGCTCCAATCCCTTCATCATCTTAGTGGCCCTGCACTGGACTCTTTCCAGTAACTCCATGTCCCTATTGAACTGGGAGCTCAGAACCGGACACAGGACTCCAGATGAGGCCTCACCAAGGCAGAGTAGAGGGGGACAATGTCTTCCCTCGACCTACTGGCCACACACTTCCCTATGCAGCCCAGGGTGTCATGGCCATCTTGGCGGCAAGGGCACATTACCTGGACTCCCAGATCTTTCTCCTTGGAACTGCTTTCCAGGAGGTCCCCCCCTAACCTATCCTGGTGCCTGGCATTCTTCTTCCCCAGATGCAGCACCCTACCCTTGCCCTTATTGAACCTCATTTGGTTCTTCTCTGCCCAGCTCTCCAGCCTGTCCAGGTCACACTGGATGGCAGCATAGCCCTCTGGAGTGTCACCACCCCTCCCAGCAAACTTGCTGAGGATACACTCTGTCCCCTTGTCCAGGTCATTGATGAATATGTTGAACAAGACTGGACTGAGTATTGACCCCTGGGGGACACCATTGGTTACAGGCCTCCAACTCGACTCTGCTCCATTGATCACACCCCTCTGTGATCTGTCACACAGTCATCTCTCAATTAGCCACATTAGGGACCTCTCTGGCTTAAAAACAAAATGAAAGAAAATAAAGAGAAAAAAAAACCCAAACCCAACAATAAAAAGGCAAGATCCGTTCCTCAGCCCAGTTCTTGTTGTCAGCCTGAAGCTGCCGTGCAGGCACAGCTGAGGCAGTGTGGTGCGGCGACAAGCACCAGGGGATGGGGAGATGCAAGAAACTTGTATTACCACCAGGTACTCTATATCATGAAACTGCAGATGAAACTCTGCTTGAAAAACACCAATTTGTACAAGCAGAACATCAAACACAGTATTTCTAGTGGGATGCTCATGATGCTGCCATCCATGATGGAGTAATCTTTTTTCCTAGCAAGTGAGACCATTCTGTATGTCACATCAAGCAAGTCCAAGAAGAGCTATAGAGAGGGAAGTGATCTTCAACCACAGTTTCTCTTTGGACCCTAAAGCTGCGTGGGTTGACTGGGACTCACAGGGACGTGGTACCACCTGAGCCAGCAGAGCTCCACAGGTTTGATGTGCTTCTAGAAATCCACAGGCATTGAGCAGAGCTCACAGCCTCTTCGTGTGGTTTTAAGTTTGCTCATTGATCTGGAATGAGGGGCTCATTCACACACCTATAGCAGGAACCATGAAAACACCTCAATTGCCACAAACACAGAGGCTCTGGGGTGCTGCACCCCCACGGAAACAGGATCTCACCAGAGTGGGATCCCAGCAGTGCAAATTGTTAAGGGAAGCAGCCTGCAGCAGGCACAGGGACACTGCATAGCAGGGGGGTTGCTTCACTTGATGTTTTTGGCTCTTGGGTTCATCTTCTTCAGCCCCTCTGCATACAACAGCTTAAAAATAACCACCACCACCAACAACAAATCCATCCCTTCCCCTCCAAGCACAGGACAGCCGAGTATCAGCAGCTCAGGTGTTAAGCAAAACCTCAAACACAGGATTCCCTATGAGACTGCAAGGTTGAGCAACTAGGCCATAGCAGCCAAGAACTCCCATTGATATTTGCACAGGTTGAGAGTACTGTGCTGGCCTTTGATTCAAAGCTTCCCTCATCTTCCAGGAATCCAGATGCAGCTTTCGGCATGATCTCAGCCCAAATTATTTTTAAAACCCCTCTGTGCACTTAAAATGACATGATAATTAAGATTAAAAAAACAACAATCAATCCAGAATTTGATAATAGCACTGAAGGTCTAAGGAAGAAAAATAAGATTGCTTTTAATTGTGCAACCCATCTGTAGGATGAATTTGTTAGAGATAATCTGGACAGGGATCTTTTAAGTAAGCCAAGAAGTTTAGGAGGGATAAAAGGAATGTATTAGTGAATCCAAACTGTTAAAGCAAATTTCAGAGTGTTTTGCTATTTTTAAGTGTAGCATTTTGGCTTTTCAAATCTTTCGTGATTTTTTAAGAGTTATATTTTATTTTCAAGTTACTGGGAAACTCAATCAGACCATCACCTCACTAAGTACACTCATGTGTTCTCCAAGCGCCCAGAAAGACGAAACATGAAACACGAAAACCAAGACTACTCTGGAAACTAATAGACACAAGGGCAGTATAAATAACCAGTGACAAGACCAGAAAAATGCCACAGGTAGGTCAAACCAAAAGTCCATCTGTCCCAGCCCTGCCTCCAGTAATAGCTTAGGGAAAATTAAAAATGCCCAAGCACCACATGGTTTTCTCCTGCATCCCTCTCCTCTTCCAGCAATAAGGAGGTGGCATCCCAAGGAGATGGCATCCAGAATGTGGAGTCTAACAGCTACCACTGGGTGTTTTAAGATGATAAAATGTGTAGAGTTGAGGCACCCCAGAGGGTTCTGTTCCAGCCTGATGTGCAGCCCCTGGGTGCTGGGCTCAGGGCCAGTGTTGCTCCCCTGGGAGCTGTGCCCTTGTCTGCCTAAAGCATCCTAAACTGTCCTTATGGTTGATGGAAAGCCAACCCACACAGCCAGCAATAAACTTGTCATCCATGCCCAATCACTCAGGAAAGCTGGCTCTCAGGGGATCTAGCACTCAGACAGCTCTTCATCTTCTCAGATCTGGGGACCTGAGACATCTTTGTGTCCTAGCTCCCATGGTCTGGATTTCAAAATGTCCCCAACTCCATCCCAGAAAAGTCAGACTCCTGACAGTCACCACAGACCCAAAAAAATAATTAAACAGACCTCATTTGTGTTTGAAAATCTCAGCTTCACCAAACGCAGTGCGACTCATCTCTTTTTACCCTCCCACCCAGCTTGAAATGTCCCATAGCTTTCTCTGGCACAGCATTTATTCAATATTTGAACTGACCAGGACAATGAGGTAGACAATATCTTTTTTAAAAGCTCTCAATTACATAAACACCTCAACTATTTTTGGTAAATGACTGCAGGTTTAAAAATTGTGAAAAAGAAATCACATAGCAATTATTATTATTATTATAATTATTCGCAAAATATTTACATTATTATTTTTTGATTAAACAATGCTGCACTCAGGGGATTACAGGAAAAGGTCAAACAAAGGCTTTGGTGCATTAACAAAGTTGCTCTGAAATCTTGGAAAGATTTCAATTTTCTTAACATTTTCATCCAGGATTTGGGACTAAAACGCAGCTGCAAAGGTACACTGTGTCAGGGAGAAAAGTACCCCTCAGGGCGATGCCTCTCCTGAGCTGGGAATTTGTATTTTCTGCTACCAGTTCTCCTGCCTCTTATGCTCCATACTGCCCTTCTTTACACCATGTCCGTAGTGGTGTAATAGGACTATGTTTCTATTCCTTTCCATCCTTCTTTGGATGAATCGTATAATCCTGGCACAAATACAATAGCTGCAGCCTGGCAGGGGTGAGGAGACACACATGACTCCAGTGCATTAATTCATGCTTAATAAGAGACTTCTCATTGCTGGGGACAGCCCAGGGTGCAGGGGAACGAAGGAGATGGTCTGTGGAGCCAGAGTGAGAGGGACCAGAAGGAGCAACACACAGTGCCCTGGTCTGCAGGGCAGACAGGGATTGTCCATGTCACTGGCATTGCTCCTCACCTGTGTTAAGGGAAGTGCACCTGGCACAACGAGAGGTGCACTCTGCAGTAACGTGGCATTTTATAAACACAGAATATTTCCTTGGGCAATTTTTTTTTTCTTTTTCTTTCTTTTAAACCCTTCCAAAAATACAAACTGTGTTCTAAATTTTGGCACAGTTACAGCTGGTGTTAGAAAAGCCTATAACAAGTTATCCTCAGATAAATTAGTCATCATTCTTTACTCCTCAGTGATATATCTCATCTTCAGGTCTGGACATACATTTTGTTGTTTTCAGACTCAACTCCACAGGATATCCACAGGATAACAAAGACAACCTGAGTAAGAAGAATTTAAGTCCATGTGTTATTGACTGCTTCAGGACTCAAGACTTTCTTGTTTCTAAATATATATTTTTAAAAATGTATAACTGATTTCATATCATACCTTCACAGAAAAACATTTTAGCTGCAGAAATGTAGCAAAATAGTTCCCCTCTCTTTGTGGGTCACAATTTTAAAAATAACTTGTTGCATCCCTCTGTTTTAAGGAAGAGTGAAACTGTGAAGATGCTAGAAGCAGAACATCTGACATCTGCTGTGACCGCTTGGAAAATCTCCATGCTAAAGTCTGAGAGCACAGACAAATTTTAAGGAATCTTTCCAGTACTGAATGATTTGGTGTGTGCCAAATGAGATTTTTGCTGGCAGAGTTTGTCACCTTGCAGTCAGAAGACTGGGACAGACACATCAGAAGAAAATTTATCAAAGCAGAGCACTGGCCATGCACACAACTGTTCTAAATTGCTGAACCACTGCTGCTGGGGGGTCCGTCTGCACCAGGCTTTGCTATTAAGCTTTGCCTTCCTTGGTCCTAACCACGGCGATCGCCATGTGATGAGGATTGCTCTTGCCCTCAGAGGTTTGGTACAGAGATCCAGTCAGGTCAAAGACCCCACATCTGCACTGGCACCAGCTCTGGTGGTGCAGCAAACCCCTAAAGGGGTGACAGACATCTCACAATCTCTAGCACAGTCTCTGTGCAATACAAACTGAAAACCTGCAGCGTTTGTTAAGGTTGGCTCATTAGTCCCCACATCATCAGCAGAGAGGGGTAGACTGCACTGCTGTGTGAGCATGAACTGGACTGCACACCTCGCTTCAGGTTTTACTTGGCTTTGACAAGCAATCTTATGAATCAAAATGGAAAAAAGTAGCCTAATATCATCCCCAACAACTCAGTCCTTCCCCATTTAGCACTCTTCCTCCCTGCAGCAGAGATGAGGTTGGTTTTCTAGACACCTATATTATTTGCTATTTACTTGGAGCATCACAGAATAAAAAATAAATAAAAGAATTTAAAAAATCAGTAGGACATGACTTATCAGTGAAATCAAGTATAGTGGAATCAAGATGCATTTGCAGAGCATTGCCATTATACCCATGTCAGGGTTTACACACCTCCACTCCCAGGCAGCCCAGTCACTTAGTTGAGCTTAAAGTAGGATGAGAAATGGTGAGGTTTAAGCTTCCTTTAAAGGAATTTAGCCATAGAAAATACGGCAGTCTTACACCTTTCTCCAGAGATCTGGCGTCCAGCTCCAAACCCAGTTCTTGATGCAGAGAAAACAGCATTTGCACAGTGCAGCCACCCATTAAAGATTTCAGGCAAAACATGCAATCCATTAGTATGCATGAGAGCTCCTTTATTTCTTTGTTGTTGTTCAATAGAAAGTACTGTAGAAATTCTGCAACTGAGTTTTAAAGGGGAAAAACAATGGATAACTGTAGCCAAATGAACCTTGACAAATGTGGTTCCCCAGTACTATTAGATGTGAACAGATTACATGTCCGCTTACAGGAACGTGAAAGTTTGCTATTACACTTCAGAAGGCATCTCCATTAATAATTTCAAGTATTTGGAAAAGTTCATGCACTCCAGCTCAGGAATTTTTGATTAGGTAAAAGACTTGATTTTTTCCTGAGCCAAGTATGTAGAGTCTGCAGAACAACACGCACCCAGTACGATACTGAAATTGTATTAGCCTTGGGGCAATACACCCCGAGTTTGTCCTGCTAGAAACCCTGCTCAGAAAAAAAGGACATGAACACAGAAGAGAAATGGTATTGTTTCAAGGGAAGAAAACAAAAGTTTGCATGAAGGAGATAAAGCACGTCTCTGTCCCAGAGGAGGTCATAGGGCAACAGGTGGAATGAAAGCCTCCAGCAAAAACCTCTTCAGAAGGTTCTTCAGACAGGTTTAAATCACACTGCTTTCCATCACGCTGGCCTTTGACTCCTGCTATTGCCTGCCCTGGGGCACTTGGCCACACAAGCTTTCTGAGGCCGGGTTATGAGACGTCTAAAGCATCTTGCTGAACAGCAAGTATGGCAGCCAGGCTTCGCAGCAGGGAAAGGGTGATTAACTGGCTGGATGAAAAGCCTGATTAGCAAAACATGCATCAAAAAAGCAATGCAGATCGAGCCCCACCAGAAGAGTCTTGTGGAAGAGATGCGATTTAAATAAGGAACAGAGTTAATTAGGCTTTTGGAGAATAATTATGGATCATATGACTTACTGAAGAGCAAAATGCTTGTCAAGTGTAGCTGGGATTTATTTAATCTTTTGTGATTAAATCCCCTTTATAATTCTAAGCTTTGGAATTACTCCCTCAGCACCAAAGCACAAATTAAACCCTCTAAATGGAGTTTAATTATACTCTGATGGATGCCCCCACTCCCGCTAAATGCTGATAAAATATTTTGGTGTAAATACTACTACTAAACCATAACCAAAGCAAGGTCTCTAATTCATAGCAATTATTGATTCACTGTTGTTTTCATGTAGGTTTTTTTCATTGAGTATGAAACGTCAAAAAAATCCACAGCAGCAAGGATGCTGCACCTGCAGCTCACTTCTAAAGGTGGACTTCAACATCCACACGGACACCACCAAGTACACAAGAGGCTAAAACCCTTCTGAGGTCAAACATACTGTGTTGTCCCACCACACAAGTTAAAGATCTGGTCTGAACTTCATACCAAGCCTTTCTCTCAATATCACATAAATCTTTGAACACCGAGTTAAATTTGGGGGTGCAAATATGTTCATTTACCATCACTGAGAAACACCAAATGATCACAACATGCGTGATGGTTGAGGTCTCTCTTACAGCTTTGAACTCTCAAGCAGTCAGTAATCAAATGGCAATCTCATCCTCAATTAAGGAAGGGAAAAATTCCACTGGTGTTCCCGATAAGCCAATCATAGTACTGCTGCCTAATTGCAAGAGTGCTGAAAGCATGTGGGTTTTATTTTGGTTTACATGTGCAACCGCTTTCCTAACCGAATTGTCAAAGCTTAAGATAATTATCTCAGAAAATACTGGATCAATTAACTCATAGACCAAAGACAGGCCACAGGCAAGAAAAGTATGTAAGAAAACGGCTTGTAGGCGTCCCTGTGGCTTAGGGTGCGCACTGAATGGGCTGTAGGACGCTGCAGTGCCATTGTACCAAGCATCATCAACATTAGAGGCTAAAAATGTCTTTAAAAACATAATCTGAATTTCCATGAGAAATAACACCCAAGAGATCACTAGTGTGTGAGGATTTGCCTCCCAAAGTATTAGTAGACTGTGTAATAGACATAATTATATCCGAAAATGGAAAGACTAACATCATTCACATAAGGCAAAATTTTAAAAAGCAGCAGTTCTGACAGGAGGATTATGGATCTATTTGTAGCCTCAATTAATTGTGTGGTATTATCAAGCCCTTTAAATAACAATACAGAAGCTGAAAGTTGATGTTGCAGCTTCCAGCGTGACCAAAGACCTCATAAAATAGGTTTTTACCCAGTGTTGGCTAATATTTTCAGTGCAGGGTTTGGTTTTCAGTTTGTATACTCACCTACTTTAAATCCATTAATGACTACTTAATTTCCTGTGGCTATATTTAAAGCCACAAAGTTCTTGCTCACACAACAATCTCCCAGTCAAGAATTTAGCTCTGTATTAATTCAGCATTGCCAGGGAAAGATTAGACTCTTGGTTATGCCCAAGGAGAGGATGTCCTGGCTTGCCTGGGACACGACTGTATTTCCTATTGTACATGTCTGTCAGGCAGTCATTCATCACCACAAAACCAAAAACAGGTGTTACAAAACACCCACTACATTTTGGCCAGAAATAAATAACCTAATCACACGTCCATTAAACACCTATATTCAAAATACCATGCAGACTGTAAAAATACTGAACTCTCACCTTTAAAAAAAAAAAAAAGATACAATTCCACAGAAAAAATCTCATGTACAGCAAAGCATATTTATAATCTGGAGAAAACATGATTGCATTATTAACACTTGAAGTACATACAATGTATTAGACCTGTACTAGCTCTAAGCTCTCAGCCTCATTTTATTTACAGCCTTGGACATTGCTTGGCTAGCTGGAGATGTCCTGTGGATGTGCACAGTGCAAGTACAGAAACAGATCTTTTCCCCCTATTTCTGGGCTTGGCATCCTGCAGAAAAGGGAAATTACTCTAAGCATTTCTTCACTTTAAAATATTTGTAAATGACATAACTTCAAATCACAATTTGAGAGTTAAGTAGCCTATGCTTTCTTATTGAACAAAGAAAAAAAAAATGTGTTGAAGGGGCAAACACAAAATGGTTCAAGGATGCTAATTTTGAGCATGATTTTTTCATCATCTTTAACAAGTTTGTAATTTTGACATTTAATCACACCTTTCTACAGTCTGGGTTGTAGTTTTGGTTTCTTTTTTCAGTAACTGATGTTTTTGCAGCAGTACTGAAAGGAGATTGTGTAATATACACAGTTTAACAGTATATATTATATCAGCATTATAAGCAATTGTGGAGAAAGAGCCCTTCTAAGATTGGTAAAATGCAGACTGCAGTCTGGTGACTGGAGAGGATCTCAGAAGTATGGGGACATGGTAACTGCAGAAGGACCTATTCACACCTCCTTGTAAACATGAGGATAAAAGTAGCTTGTAATATCTGTAACCTGGTTAATGCTCTATTTCTGTCTAATTTGATATCCCAGTGTTTTTCACAGTGCACATGTAAATTAGAAGAAACTTTTAACAGAACTTTCACATTCCTCATCATAGCTACACGGCCAAGGTCCTTTCTGATGGCTGTGTAAACTCCAGACCAAGAAGGCTTGAAAATGGAAATGTTTTGTACTTGTGATCTGTGAGGAGAGCAGTCAGCTCTTAGAAATTTTAATTCAAAGAATTGCAACTTTGACAGAACACATTCCTGTAGTTTTGTGTTGTTTGGAGCAGAATTTTCCTTTAGTCAGATTTTAAGTGGTTGCCTGTACATTCATTCAATATCTCATTTGTTCTTGATAAAAGTTTGTAGTTTGGGAAATCTCTTCCCAAGCGTGAAACTTTGGAACAATTTCTTCTCCGCTGGCCAGTTATTTTAAGTCCCTAAAAAAGAAGTCAGGCACTCTTGAAAGGTAATTATCTTCTGCTGGGTATCTGCCATTAGCAGAGAAATTACAAATCAGCCTCTTAGCATTATCTATTTATACAGAAATAAACTAAAAAAAAAAAATAATCGTAATATATTCCTTCCCTCTGTTGTTTAAAATACATTATGAAGTTGTAATGTCGGCATTTGTTTTAACTTTTTTTACAGTCTGTTACACATAACTATGCCTTTTTTTTGGAGGGGATCTCAGAAATATGGGGACATGGCGACAGTAGAAAAATAACGTGGTTATCACCCATCTGTGGGCCATGCCAGTTTCCCAGGGGATGTGGAAATCTCATTAAGCTGTGTAATGAAAAACAGTGTATGTGGATATTTGTGGCTTCCCCAACGGTGGGGCGATTCACACTGAGCTGCAGATGCACAGCTAGACCATGGGTATGGAAAACAGCTTAATGCCATCAGCGAGAGAGATGGTTTAACGCTTTAGGATATGTATCGACTGAAGACCATGACACTGTTAAATGCAAGCAGAACCATGAAACCAGCTCTAGCTCACAGCTTATCTCACATTTACTCAATTAAATGGCCATTAGGATTTCAAAAGCCATAGCAGATGAGCCAAGCTGCTCTCATGAGGCTATGGGCCATTTACAAGAAATGTGTTATTAGGGCCATTTTGAGGAATAAATCATAAGCTAAGCAGAGAAAATCTGAGTCATGGTTTTTACTGAGAAAACCACCTTTGTAGAGCCCAGCTGAGACACCTGGCTGGTAGGAGGAGAGGGTGGTTTTAAGGCAGTCCCCCATGCCACAACCGCAGTAATTTGACATGCCATGAGCAGACAAGGCATTTGACACCTCATCACCCCAGGTTTTATGACACAGTCATATGAAACATAAGCGATGCCAACAGGCAGATCTGACTCTTGGCAGAAGGGTGCAGATGGAAAAGGTTCCCTCGGTCCGTGAGTATTTGTCTCTCCAAAATCAACGCGTGACTGTTCTTGGATCACAGTCATGAGACATACAGTGCTGTAAAAAACCACCAATAATACAGGTGTTAAAGCTATTAAAAGAATGCATCCCAAAATATATCTTTTCCTAAGTGTGCGATCTGTTATTTACTAAGTGTTTACTGAAACTGCTGATGTGAATTAAGTGCAAAGTCCCAGCCACAGCACATTCCTGGGGCTGAGTGAACGAAGATGGGCAAAGTCAGCCAAAAGAAAAAACAGAACAAAACCAATAAAAACAGTGTTCCCAACTCCTCGGCAAACTTCATCTGCATGCAAACAGAAAGCTGCATAAATCTGTCTCGAAGCTGCCCCCTGGACGAAGCACCTTCCAGCCTGGGTTTCCAGAGAAGGCCTTGTAGACATCTCTACCACTTCTGGGTCAGCATAATTCATGTTCACAAATGAAAAAAGTAATAGAAGGAAGGCATTGCTTGTGACATATTCCCATATTATAGCAGTATGGATAATAATTTTGGCAGTAGCTATCATCAACAGGTCAACTTTCTAACTATCCTTTTTCAGATGAGTTCTTTAAAAAAAGAACATGTTCCTATTTACCTTATTATTAAAAGAAAAAAGAGGAAAAAGGTTTCTTTTTTTTTTTAAAATAACATCGACATGCCTTAAAAATAATATATAAACAAGAAAGAGCAGAACAGCACAAAGCAAAACTTGTTACAAAGTCAACGAAAGTTGTCTGCAATTTCAGTTGTAATTGCACTTCTAGTTTCTCCTCTCTTTTCCCAGATATTTTCTCCAGGATGTAGACATATTGAAATGGAGCAAGCTGGGAAAAATTCTTACCTTCAGACTTAGCCAAAATCTAAAAATAATAAATCTTTCTGAAAGGAAGCTAAAAAATAAAATAAAATAATAATTTGGTATTCTTTCTTGAGCTAACAAAGATGCAAAAATAAGATACAACTAGAATGCAGAAACAGTTGTGTTCCTCTACAACAAAACAGGTCTTCCAGGTTTTACAGACCAGCACTAAATATCTGGCCTTCTGTGATCCAAAATATGACAATTTCAACTATGTACACTGAAATCTGAATTAAAAAATAATTTTCAAAATGCTGCAGACTTCAAACTGTAATCTCACCTAAAGAAACCTTTGTCACACACAGATACAATGCTATAAAATGGTGCTTTAGGGAATGATAAAAAGATTTTATTTATATATTAAAAAATACATATCTAAAAAAGATACAAATAGGTAAGACTATATATTTATTATAGAAAGTTTACTATATACATTATAAAGATTGTACTATATATTTTAGCATATTTTAATATATTTCGGTTAAAAGTAAAGCTTGTCTTAGGAGCATTTTGCTAAAACCAAACCTTCTCTCAAGTAATCCACAAAGCAAGCATTCATATCTGAATGTGTAAAATCCCACTGAGTACAGTGATGCTATCAATATTCCTATCAGTTTCCAAGTAAACTCTATTTGCCCAGATGTTTATGGGGCCCAGCAATGATGAAAAGCCCATTAAAAACCTCTTTGATCATCCTCTCTAAGCAGAGTTTAAAATCATGCCTTACCTATGTTTTCAACAATATCTGACATATTTTTAATTTTCCTTCTCTTGATGAACTGCATCAACCATTTGGATTTGTTCAGCTGTTTATACTCCACAAGTGAGCTAATCATGCAAGTGATAAATGCCATCACTTGGGAATTTTGCATTTTCAATTGACTCTCAATAACTCTTGCACTTACAAACATTAGGTCATAGTCTCAGAGTCTCTCTTTAAGGAGGAAATATATCCTGGAACACCATTTTTCTTGTGTGGTCTGAGCAAGAAAACACCACTGGCAAAATGACAGTGAAAACGTAAGCAATTTAGGTTTTTATCCCACAGTAAATGTCACGTTGTTCCTCAAAACATATCAGTGTTAAGGCTGCACAGGCACTTAAAATAACCTCCTACCCATATCTTCCCCACCAGTAAGTTTTAACGCCGGCTGATGGGAGACACTGATATTAGCAGGAGCTGGCTCCTGTTATCAGGCACGGGTATGGTTTAGACTTGTTGCTTGAGAAATAAGAAATAGTGTCCCCAGTGAGAAGCATCCAGCTCGCTCTGCACACCCTTGCTGTCAGCCTACAGCACCTTCCCATGGAAATGTGCAGAAGGATGCAGCAACAACAGCAGCGCTCTGCACACCCAGACCAGAGGCTGTGTTCCGGGAGGCTCAGGACAGCTTTC
The DNA here is from genome assembly GCA_028020825.1 of Podargus strigoides. Classification (NCBI taxonomy): domain Eukaryota; kingdom Metazoa; phylum Chordata; class Aves; order Caprimulgiformes; family Podargidae; genus Podargus; species Podargus strigoides. The sequence continues at coordinate 33,735,541 of CM051663.1, read as the reverse complement.
CTCAGGCTACACGTTACTGTGTTCACCATGTCCTTCTCAGAGGATTTACAGCTCCCCTGTATACAAAACACCAGTTGTGTCCCCAGGGCCCCTGTGTTGCTTCCTTTCACCAGTGCTATGTAACAGAAAGTAAAAATGCCAGCCTAGCTTGGGGAAACAAAAAACCCCAACCCAACAAATGAACAAATGCATATGAGTATCTAAGACTCTTTTACATGGACTTGACTGTGAGATGGTAAAAACTAACCTATATTGGAGGAAGAAGCAATTTTTATACCAGTTAGCATCAGAGTGATCTCTTTCCCCCAAATGCTGCATTGCTTGGTGATTTAATAAAATGTACCTAGTTTCTATTTACAGCATAGAGTTTCCTGTGCTGATTTCATTCTGCAGCATGCAGCAAGACAAGTGGAAAAGAGATCCTAAACGCCACTAAAATTATGGCTCTTTCCTCTCTTTGTCTTTCCTTAAAAATTACAGAAAGCTTACAGCTGCCACAGTTAAAAATACTGTTTCACATATCCCTGTAACCCAGGTATAAATCACGGATATCAGGGATGGCAGATTCTACAAAGTATTTCTCAGCCCTGATTCTACGTTTGGATTTTCATTTCAGTTGACAGATACAAGAGATCATATATTGCCTGAGAAAACCTTATTCTCACACCTCTCAAGAGATTTGAGATAATTTGTGTTCTTCCAACCTCTCCCACAATATTTGGTCACTTCAGAGTTTTCCAAGAAAGTTATTGTTTCTTGAGATCTCCACCCATTTTTGCTAAATTGTACCCCCTCTGGAGATCCCTGCCAAAATAGCAGCATGAGATACAGCTATTAGCTTTAAAAATGGAACTGTATTTTTAAATCCTGAACTAGACACAGCAACTAAATTTAGCCTGTACAAGTAATCACAGCAAAAATATTTGGCTTATTTCTCTCTTTTTCTGGTAGGTACCACAAAAAAAAAAAAAAAATTATGTATTCATATTCTTCTCTGTACTGGGAAACAGAATGCCAAAAAAGAAAAAAAAAGGTAAGATGGGAGGATGAGATAGGAAACAACGGCAGGAAGTTCTTTCCAGCCACCTGATCCATCTGAAAGGGTGGCCTGGCTCCTGGGCGACACTGAGATGTCAACTGCTGCCTTGTGTCCCCATGAGCTCCAGGGGCAGTCCCTGCTGAAACTCAGGGAGTTTAGGTAAGGGATTTGGTTCAGTTTTACATCACATTTGGGAACACATTGACCCATAGTAAGTAACTTCATTACATCAGCATCTTAATTTCTTTTGGAAAAATAAACACGCAAACAAAAACAACCCCTGTGAGCTAAAGTCCTCGGGTTTACTTTTCTGTAAAATGTTTTGTCTAGCGCATTTTACTTCCTGGCCTTAGACTTGTGAGGCTGTTAAACTGACACAAAGAACTATATTTCACTTAACAATTTCATCAGAATCTGGAAAAAGTCATTGGTATTGTGTTTTTTCCATTCCGTTTGTTTTATATATGAAGTTACAGAACTGTCACCACATAGCACATGCCTAAACCCACGCGACAGCATTACTCTAAAATTATCTCCCAGAACTCCTGAGCCCTCCTCACAGTTAGTCACCAGCTCGTGCGGTTTGTGACCGTATCTAGCACTAAATGTGTCAGTAACTCTCAAATACTTGGCAAGCTTCGGCGTCTTTCCATTAAGTGATCAGAATGCCTTTGAAGATGGTCTGCCACCATGACTCACAATTGAGCTGTCCTTCACTCACGTCCCAAGGACTTCAAAAACAATAAAAAGGGCAGAACTACCCCAAAACCTCTGGTATTTGTGGTAATGACCCTTAAATACAGAGGGTCAGGAGAAAACAGCTCTAAATGTTGGGGTGGAAGTTAAGCAGACAGCTGGGACATGTTTGCCTTGACTTCATCCTGTAAATTCTCATTCCATAGTAAGACCCTACTCATGGTGAAAATCATCTAGATTGAGCAGTTGCTATACATGGTGAAAAGTACTGTCATAGCCTCTATCCTTCTGGCCATTGAGTCATTTCAAACTGAGTGGAAGTTATTTTTTCAAAGACTCTTCTGGTTTTGGTGAAGAAATAAATGGTGAAGTTCCATGAAGCAGAGAGCTCATTTTAATAATGCTAATTATCCTGCTTCAGGTTCCTGTTTACAGTAGTATAGAATGGATGTGTTTTGTCTTCACGTGCCCTTAAGAAAACCCAGGGTATGACCTTGCAGCCTCTGGAACACAGTCACGTCTGTTGGGGAGATAATATCACTCATGTTGTTCCTGTATCAGCTTTCTGCTGGCATTGATTCAGCTCTTCTTATAAGCAACAAACCCCCTTTTCTCAGCCCTTAGCTTGTTTGAAGCTTTTATTGGTGCAACTGCTGCTTTCTCAGTTATTCCGACTTTAAAGGTCACTGGAGAGTCAACCTCCAAGTCAAGTCTTTGCTCTGTTACTATTCGGTAACAAGCATCTGTGAAAGTCACCTAAATAAGACAGCCCACCTTTTCACTCTCCTGATGAAAGAAAGAAAAGCCAAAATATACCAACCTCTGTACCCGCAACCTCTGGACTGGATTTGAGCAGACAGCACACATACAAAAAGTTCTCTTACACGTGTCTTGAGACATCTAATCCTAAAACTGCCACTTGGTACAACTTCATAAAGAGCAAAAGTTCTGTTCTTTGAACAACACCATGGTCTATTCCCCAAAACTTGGAGTGCTGGTCAATGGCCAACTGAATATGAGCCAGCAGTGTGCCCAGGTGGCCAAGAAGGCCAATGGCATCCTGGCCTGTATCAGAAATGGTGTGACCAGCAGGAGTAGGGAGGTGGTTGACCCCTGTACTCAGCTCTGCTGAGGCCGCACTTGGAATACTGTGTTCAGTTTTGGGCCCCTCACTACAAGAAGGACACTGAGCTGCTGGAGCGTGTCCAGAGAAGGGCAACAGAGCTGGGGAAGGGTCTGGAGCACAAGTCTGATGAGGAGCGGCTGAGGGAACTGGGGTGTTCAGTCTGGAGCAGAGGAGGCTGAGGGGAGACCTCATTGCTCTCTACAACTACCTGAAAGGAGGGGGTAGTGAGGTGGGGATTGGTCTCTTCTTCCCGGTAACAGTGATAGGATGAGGGGTAATGGCCTCAAGTTGTGCCAGGGGAGGTGTAGATTAGACATTAGGAAAAAATTTTCACTGAATGGGTTGTCAGGAGTCCCCATCCCTGGAGATATTTAACAGCCATGTAGATGAGGTGCTGAGGGACATGGGGTAGTGCTGACTTGTCAGTGCTGGGTTAATGGTTGGACTTGATGATCTGAGAGGTCTCTTCCAAGCAAGGTTATTCTGTGATTCTGTGAAAACTGTATCCCTGGAGGTACTTATATGATTGATGCTCAGATCTGTGGATCAGGTACTGAGAAAAGCATACTCAAATTTTTCCTCCACTCTGAAAAATGACTACAATAAAATACTGATAATTATTTTAAAATCTAGTTTTTCGTGAATTCATGCACATTCAAGACATTAAGGCTCTAACTCCATTTCAGCTTTTACGTCATTCTGTACAAAAGACTCAGCATAATTTAAGTCCATGAAAGAGACTGCGACATTTAAAAAACCCCTAGATTATTCCACTAGGAATCAGAAGAAAATGTCAACATTCAGTGCTAGACAAAGCATGATCTTCTCTAAGCATGTATTAGCAGGCTCCTTGGGAAGACCTTCAATTTAAACACAATTCTGTTTTATAGCAAATATTTTCTATATTTCCTTCTTTTGTTTGTTTCCAGGGATATTTGTTCCATCTTAACAATGACAAGGGAGACATTCATAAAGACACAGCACCATCACAGGATGTTGAGCACAGCTATGGAAATCATTCAGACAAGAGATAAGATTTCCCACGTTCACCACTTTCAATAACAAAGCTAAAAGCTCAGCCAAAACGCCAGAGAGGAAGAAGCATATGATTCTAAGGCACCCAGCCATGACTTGTGAGACTGAAGATTTCCAGCCAGCAGAAGCCAGTGGCAAAACCACAGGCACCAGTGCAAGTGCAAGGGGTAGAGCTGGTGTCCCTAACAACCCACTTGTGCTGACCCCAACACCTGCAGGCTGGAGTAAGCATGACCACAGCCTGCAGGCTGCTGGTTTGTTAAACTTAAGGGTGGCACTAGCATTTCCTACATGAAATGGGAATACACCAGCCCAGCTTAGCCAACTAGGAAGTTGGTTACATGACATACATAAGGAAGAAAATGACTCTGCACACAGTTTTGTGAAAGCGTCTGAGCTGTCTAAGCTGAGAAAGAAGAGAACTTCTCCAAGTTAGGTGCTTGCATATAGATGCCTGCAAGGCCCCATCACCATGTCCAGACTTCCCAGTGCAAATCAGATCCAAATCCAGAAGCTGATTTTCACATTAACGTGGCACCACATCTAAGAAGACCAGTGTCTTAAAGGTTTTTACTCATCATCACTGAAAGAGCTTTATAAATTTTAAACTAGGACTGGCTTGTACCTTTCCAAGAGGGACGTTGATTCTTTCCACCCCTAAACCACTTCCCTTTTCCCATCACAGACGTCTCCTCCTGTGCCTTGGCCTGCTGATGAGCCTCTCACTTCCAGCATCATCTCCTGACAATTGCCCTAGTACTCCCGCAGAAAAATTTATTTTACCTACAATAAGCTGCCTCTCTAAATGATACATGGAACAGCAAAGGGTTTCGGTAATCCCTGTTGGGGATCAGTTCTTGCCAAGTTTTGACCACTATTTATTTTCTCTCATTTCCAAACATCTAAGTACCAGGCATGATGATCCACCAAGCAAGAGTGTTAGAAAAGCACAAACATTCCAGCAATTGCATGTATTCCTCTAGGAAAACACTGGAGAAAGTCTGACCAGAGTGATATTTCTAAAGCAGACTGAAAAAGTACAGTTTTCTACCCTGAGATGCACACCCCTTGGCTCTTCTCAGACCACTGAATAAGGGGCATTTCAGAGCACCTCCTCACAGTTCTGGATGCCCCAGGGGAAAGCCTGCCTCAGTTTCTCTCTGAATTCTAGCAAACCCCCCACAGTTTTCAAGTACATTGTTTTCCCTTATTTAATCAAGTTAATGGGCTTCTTCCTCTTCATCACTGTGTTTTGGCAGATTGGGTGTTTCAGGGATGCTCATCTTGTATCTCTGCATTTCCAACTCCCCATGCCCCAGCACAGAAGTGATCCAGGATTAATTTTCTGCTAAAAATCTGTCCATCTTTACACTTGTGATCAGATCCATGTCTTTAGTTTCCTCTCAGACTTACCCCATGGTACCATGTCACAGCACAGTACAAGGGTCTGTGGGGAAGACAGTGTACTCCTGCCAAGCCCTGGTGCTGGCAGGGGTTTTCTTCCTTCTGGGAATATCCAATTACTGCTTTGGCAGACGTACATTCTCCCCAGATTCCTGATAAGGCTGAAGTGTTTTCCACCTCTATGCTTGCTTGCAGCACTGTTTAACAAAGTTAAAATATTTGCAAGCAAATAAAAAAGGAAAACTTTGAGGCAACTTTGCAGCTGTCTGCACGGAAATGCATAAGGAAGGGAAAACACAGCCCTGTAACCAAAACTGCTGCCAAGACTCTTGGATTATTAACAAGGGGAAAGAGATGGTATGTTCTGCCTTGGCATTTGGAAGCAGTGCACCTAACCCTAGAATTAGGCATCTTTTCTGCTCTTTGCAGTTAAGGGATGTTGATAAATGCAGGAGAATTCAGAGAAGAATTGAGAGAGTGATCTGAGGGTGAGGGAATATACAGCATCATCCTTGTTGGCTTGTCAAAGATATTAACTTAAAAGTCATATTGACTTGATCATATTCTAAAATGAGACTTGTAATCTGTTTTTTTTTGTTTAGTTGGTTTTTTTCATGTCAGCAAACTGCTACCACATACAGAATTAACTGATCCTTACTAATCTTTTGTTCTATATACCCTCTCCTTCAGCACAGGTTCTCAGATGATACTTAGGCGACTCCTACCAAAACTGATGGAGTGAAGCATCCAAATAGTTTGCCAACCTGTCCCTTAGGGCATCAGAGGACTGAGAATAAACATGCTGATCTTGACAAGACAGGGCTATAAATACAAAGGCCTGCTTACAATTTCTAGTGAAAGTATACCAGTCCATTGAAGATTTCCAACATTTTTTAAAATGGCACATATTTTATTTATTTATTTACAGGCAGCCCAGAACTGTTAACTATCCAAACAAATTACAAAAGAAACAAGCCATTTTTAATTGGGTTTTGTAGGTTGGTATGGTGGGGTTTTTTTAAAATCCTGTATTACCCACAATCAAAAATAACTTTAAAAACCTATGATGAGAGAGAAAAGTGCTAAAAAACCAGAATTTACTGTTCATACACAACACCTGCTGAGTTAGAAGATTTCCTTGTAAAATGCAATCAAATTACTTCATCTTGAAAGGAACTGGGAGACATTTCACAAAAGCTGAATTCCAGTGTGTAATCTCATCTTCACCATTACTTAAAGCAGCATAAATCTAGAGAAGCTCAATCAAAACCAATGGAGATACATACAGTTTGTGATGGTGCTGGGAAACAGGTTTTGACTCTAGCTAACATTTTTGTTCGCAGTGTTTTGCCAATTAGTAGGCCCAGTATAAAGGACACAGCCAGCAACAGAAAAACAATCCAGTAAGTGGATTCTATTTCACATAAAGGGGTCAGTACATGGAGGATTACTGGGGGTACAAATAAGTCAGATCACAAATAACAGACATCAACCCCAGCGACCCCAGAAACGACACAGCATGACCCGCAATAGATGGAACAAACAGAGACACAAGGTAACCCACAGAGAAAATGGGAGACAACCAAGACAATAAGGTGATTACATATGATAGAGGTAACCCCATGTTGCCTCCCCACAAAGCCCACATTTGCAGGTGCCAGACCTGACTGCAATCCAGTTGCATGAAGAGCCAGGAGTTCCTTCCCCAACAGGAAACTCTGTGAAGTGCATCCACTTCACAGACAAACTCCCCACCCTTCCTGCAAGTGGTCCCAGCTTTTATCCCCAAAGCAGGACACCTGGCACTCATTTACCCAATGCAGGGCACCTGGGGCTTGTTTACCCAAGGGCTTTCCTTACAAGGTCAGCTGCACCTTGGAGGAAAGCCAAAAGGCAAACTCATCCCCTCCTCTTAAAGGACCATAGGAACCACCCATATGTCAACCTTAATTCAGGGCTTGAGGTTCAGACCCCAGCACTTCACACAGGCACTGGAAAACAAACATGAGCTATTCTTGCAGTCTTGGATGAGACTGTAATTTATGTAGCATTTTTATGTGTACATGCTGTCATATCTCAACCTAAACTTCTTCCATCAGAATTCATGCTCTGCCATTAGAGACAGCTCAGACATTGCCAGAACTTTCCTAACTTCAACAGTCAAGATGCTAAGTTTATAAATAATTTCCTTTTGTTATGATTTTCAGTTATATGTTGTAAAAGGAAAAATTAAGAGCTCTATGGCTAATACTCCATCTAAATTAACTTTTTGAAGGGAATGACTCACCATCCAACTGTAGCCTAAGAACTACCTCAGAGCATTTAACGGAAAAGTACATTGTGGAAAATTTACTTTTTAAGAAGGAAATTTTAAAGAAATAAAATAACTTGTAAACAAAAGTAATAAAGGCTTACTATAAATAAAGCAAACAAAAAAGCAGTGTCTGTACCTCTCCAAGTCTTTTAAAGATAATGCATTTAGTCTGAGTAAAGCAGGCAAATAAGCTGCCATGCTCTGTGCGCCTTGTTATTTTTACAGCTGCTACCAAATAATATAAAAAAAATCTTGCATTTACTTGAAAACTCATGCTTCAGTAAGAAGGGGTGCCAAAACAAAAACATTATTCTCTCCAAGAGATTGTTACACTTCATAAAGATATCAGGAAAGGTTTCAGGGAGTCTTACAAATAGGGAATGTATTCCTGCTATGGAGTAAAAGACGGAAAAGTATCTTCAAAGACAACTTCATTTTGTCTCCAGTAATAAGGAAAAACCTGAAATTATTGAATGTCCGCAGTTTAGTCATTTTGAAAATAAAAACTATTTCTAACAGAAGCTAAAGTCTACGTCTGTATTTATCAAGAATTTGCACCTCCAAAGGAAGTGTCCTCATAAACAGATTCTTTTCATGCTATATAAATGGGCTTAGCAACTGCAGTTTTCCCACAGGGAAAAAAAAAAAAAAAGGAGTAAAGTAGCTTTTCATGCAGTTATTGATATCCAGCTGCAGAACACTGATTTGACACTTGACATTGAGATCCAAATTTTGAAAGCCTCTATTTCTCTCTGCCATTACCACCAGGCAGCTTGGGATGATGTAAAGATTCATGGTCCAGCAGCCCCATTTAGTTAATAGGGCAACTCAGGGATGGAAGGACCACTTCTGAAACTCATGTTCTCAAACACTTCCCACAAATACCAATCACGTGCCTCCAGAGTGAGACATGACAAAGACTTTTCCAGTTGTTTGACGTTGCTTTGCAGCTTTTTTCCACAGGCATCCCATTGTAGCGGGCAAAATATAGAATATTTTGAAACAGTTAATCTTGCAACTGAGAATGGATTTCAGTAATAAACACTTGCTATAATTTCTCATCCTCTGGGCCACTGTATGTCCAAGCAGCATGGTGAAGATGGCATTTAATAAAAGGACTGCTATATTTGCTTGGTTCTTTCTTCCAAACAAGAAGCACTGAGGAGCAAAGCACCAAACTGGACAATATGGAATATAGCCAGGGTCTTCAGTCCTAAAATGCAATTAAGAGGAACTTGAACACAGAAAGTGTTTTTTCCTCTCTATTTCCATCCTGAAGATATATTTGTCCTGCATTAAATCTTTGTCAAGTCCTTGAGGAAGATTTCTTGGAACAATTTTCTTTTCATTGGAACAACTTATAACTGTAATGGCTGTAAGGTCAATGAAAATGTTTGAAGCCTCTTTTTCCTGATACTTAAAAATATCCAGCAGTCCATATTGCAAACAAGGATGTGTAAATAAATATATGCATACATGTTAGCCATTCTTGATCCCAACTACTTGTTTTCTGCTGCTTTTTTCACTCCACCACAGCTATTTTCACTGGAGATATTCCAGAGATGTACCATTAGCTTACTCACACTGTGGAAATACTCTGGATATTTTTGCAACAGAAGAAAACATCACAAAAATCTAATTTGTCTCTTGGTGGCTATGAAAAAATATACTTTAAAAAAGGAGCATTTTTTCTTCTTATCTCAAACAGTAGCATTTTGTTGAACTGGAATGACAGCAAATCACCATAAGTAAGCAAAGTCCAGCAAGTTATTTGAAGATTCAATTTATGGCACCCTTCTTTGCTACAACAGGAACACTACATCATCAGTGTAAGCTATCAAGTTATTTTTTCTGTGAGGCATAAATTAAGCTTTTTCCTCCATTTTATAGCTGGAGAAGTAGCTAATACTGACATTCTATAGTAAACCTTAGAGGGCAACTGAAGGTAGAATTTGGCTTGATACAGCTCCTTGAGGAGCACAGAAATTTAGTCCAGGATATAGAAGCGCTGCTAAACTCCTGGCAAGTTTGTCCTAAGGTTACACAACATTACCTCCCAGAATCACTGTGCTGCCACTGATGTAAATCTGGAGGGGCACTGTCAAGGACCCTTCCAGGCACGCTCAATAAAACCGCAACTCAAATATGGGTCAGTGCGAGGACAAGTCTCTGGCCAATAAACTGAGCTTGGAAAGTCAAGCAGAGAACTCGCTTCATTAGTAAGATACATTCAATCTGCTTTAACAACTCCTTGCATTCTTTTTTTTTCATGGAATTCTAAGAAGAATTATGAAGAAGAATTCCCAAATTGACACACTTTGGTATAGGTCCTGGGAAACCAGTAGAGCTATGGAAATGCAACCCTCTACAAATCTTTTCATACAGCATCTTTAGTGCCCATGCAGGGGACCAAAAGAGCCATCCTTTAACACAGGTGAGCCTCTATGAACAATCAAGAAGGGACCAGACCTGCAAACACATTCATGCATGCCAAGTAGTTTTCTTGAGCTCCTGTACCACACAGAGAAATTTCTGCAGGAAAAGGACATGATTTAAGATCAGATACAAGGAGAAGGTTTGAATGCACTATGAATCTACTTCAAACTCAGAGGAGATGCCAGAAACCCTGGTCTGTCTTTATGAAAGCTTCTGTCAGTAAAGGTCTTAATTGAGGTTATGCCACAACAAAATTTTCATTTCTCTGTAAGAAGTTTTAAAACTAAGAAGAAATAGGACATGTTAACTTGGCCTGAAGGATAACTCTTTCCTTTCCTCCCCATTGACCATATACAGAGAGAGAAGACTGAGCCTGAACTCCTGAAACAGAATCTTAACGGAAAGGTCTGAAAAGTGGGAAGTGTCAGGTCATACCCTCTTCCCCTCCCTCACCTCTAATTTACTGGGTTTTGTCTAGAAGAAAGAAATGTAGGGAACTGAAGGGTGACAGTGAGCAGGAAAACACACTTAGAAATAACATTTTTAGTATCTCCTGTTTTGCTTTTAGACAAGCTAGAAGGCAAGCAGGAAAAGGTAGAATAAAAATGAATCTCACATTCTCCATTTTTAGTCACATTCCATTTTGTGTTTCTTCATTTTAAAATCAGAAAAGCTTGAAGTGAGACTTTTCCCATGAAAATTTAATTAAAAAAAAAAAAAAAAAGGAATGACCCATTTTCTATAGGCTTCTTGTCTGTCAATTTTGAAATTTAAAGCAACTTCACCAACTGCATATGCATTTGGATACGGAATTTAGACTCCAGGATGTAGGAAGTCCAGTGGACACACACCTTCTTCAGGGAAAACTAAAGAAACAAAAAAACACCTAATGAGCTTTCTAAATTCAAGTATACATCAAAATGGCTTTTCTACATCTGCCTAAGGAAATATACTATTTTCCATATAAGCCGCATATCATGTAATCTATCGAGAAGTCAATATCTGAGGCACCACAAGGGTCTCAGTCTGAGACTAGACTTGCCCGTAGACTGTCTGGGCCATCATGCAGCCCAGCAGCCCAACCACAGGTGGGTTCATCATGCTATTAATTTCCAAGCAGCGGGCCGAGGTCAGCCCAGACCACCAGCATGACCGGCTGCCACTGCTCCTTGCTGCTGCCTTAGGAAGCTGCAGTTAAAAGCACGGATCCCCAGGAGGATCAAACATTTACAAACAGTAGCTCTAGTAATGTCTGGTCCCTCCAGTCTCTCTCTTGCTTTCTGCTTCTCAACCACTAAGATCTACCAAAGACCCTCAACCCCATTTTAACCCATTTTTTGTCTTCCCAAAGACGCTAATATAAAGATTCAATAATTTTACCTCTGGCTATTTTTGTTTGAATTATAACTCATTTCAACTCTCAAAGGCTATAATCTCTAAACTAAGGGTTTTGTCAGAATTCCAGAGAACAATGTTTAGAAAATGACACCACTTTTCTGGTGGAGCTATGATAATAAACTCTATAACGAAAATTGAGTATGACAATAACATCTTGTTGAATGGGCAAGATGTCAGACTAACAACATATATTAAATGTGTTGAATATGATCACGAAGATATAAACATTCCACTGAAACATCGGAGCTCTGGGCAGGAACTTATTTACAAAGAAATAACGCATCCAATAAAGTTATTTGCTCTCTCTTATAAAAAGAATTCTGAGCATACTTTTTTGGTATGCTTTCACAAATTTCTAAATTTTCAGCATTTATTTATGACTCATAGAATATTACAATAATATTTCATGTATTTCTTCATCCATTTTGCAGACTGTTCTGACTTCTTGGACTTTCAGGTCTTGTTACAGAAAATGAGGTGGTCAGCCTTCCCGCTCCCTCAAGGGAGAGTAATGAGACTATGAAGCCAACATGAACACTGATTTTTTACGTTAGAAGCTATGCACCACTCATTCCTCCATAGAAAAATTATTGTTTGTCACACACTTGCTAGCCCCGATTAATATCGTCCTACGTTATTCCAAACTCTCTCTCTACTGTAACTTGCCTTTGACTTATAATAAGCCTATTCATTCTCCAAGAACAATCCATTTAAAAACTCAGCTTATTGCTTTGATTTTGCCTCTCTTTCCCACTTAAAACATTGTGTACGCACCACTTTAGCTCCTGGTCCATTTGAAAAGGAAGGAGAAAAAGTCTGTTTGACATGCATTTACTACTGAATGGCTGCTAATATTAATACACTGAATATAATCACTGTGTATTTCATCTTATTTAAATTTCAGTATAGATCATCAATTCCAATGGATGTAGTTAGAACTTAAGTTTAACAAAAAACCCTGAAGTACATTTTTTTAATAGATGCATGTACGCTAAATGCTTTACTGTCTTGTACTTCATTTTTTGAACCAGGATCAACAATGAAATCAACACAACATGATGGAAAACACTCTTTAAGGAAGAAGGATTTTCCAAACACAATTAAGCTCTGAGATTACTGTCTGCAACTGAAATTGTTTTTCTCTTCAACTGTTAAACCGAGCTACCCTCAAGGAGATGCAAACAAATTGCTTTCTTTTCCTAGGCCAAGATGAAACCAAGTCAGCACTGTATGGATTCTGCTGTCCATTGTTTCTGCTTACAATTGGAACAACATAGAAGAAACAGCAAAGCAGAGCAGTAGAATGACATCTGCTACTGTTAGTTTACAAAAGGAACACTATTAGTTTGAAAACTGAAACTGAGCAAACAGAAAATGGACAACAAAAAAAAAAATCCAAGCAGAATTCGGGGAAAGTTTGTTTTACTGTAAATCAAATGTCAGGTCTGCTTATTTGGGTGGTAGGCAAAAGCCTCAGCCTCTTAATAAGCATGAGTTTTACACAGAGGAGCCCTCGAGTGACCCACATGGGTCTGCAGGAGACATAAGCAACACGAGCAAAGGTCTCCAAAGCAGATCTCCCTGTCACTGGCTTAGCACAGAGCAAGCCCACTGCCATTCCCAACAGCTCCAGCCGAAGTGAAACTGATACTAAACACCCAGCAATGACTCACACACTGAGAGAAAAGTCATCTCAGGGCTGGGGGCACTGCAGTGTGGACAACACCAAAAGATTAAAGTCAGAGTTGTGAGAATTCAGCACAATCTCAACAAAAAACGAAAGTCACACATGCTTCAAACAACCAGCACTGCACAAGCATGAGCACAATCTGAAATGTGATGTATCCCAGGTGAAGTTTCTCTTCACATTTGTAAATCAGTGGTATGGGCCACACCGAGTATCTTCCACATACCTGCTTTGTGTGACCTTGTTGCACACACAGGAACTGCTCTCCCAAACATGCAGTGACAGCAGAAGTCTCAGAAAACCTGTTCCCTGCATGCTCTTCGTACAGCAGAATATGGGCAATCCCATCTCATCTGGGATGTCTAGCAAACCTGATCTATTTTTCCATGTGTAGTTTAAATATTTCACTTTCAGCCATTTCCCAATAATTTCAACCACTTCTCAAGAGTGAAGGCAATCCAAACTGAGCAAAGACTGAATGGGAAATATAAACACCTGTCTGTAAGTTGTTCCTCCTGCCCCCCATGGACCTGCACTTTACAGAGGGGGACAGAGATTTTTCCAAACTGAGGAAGGAAACAAAGGTAGACACTGTCAAGGGAAGAAGCACCATCTTTTGTAGCTTAGTTCCAAGTCTAGCTGGGAGAACAGGCATCCTCCCCGGGGTGCATGAGTGTGTGTTTTTGTTTGGTTTTGGCTGATGTTTTGTTTTCCTAGGTTCTACTTAAATAGAAGCTTGGAAGCATTTAAATTATACTTCTTTGGGGAGTGATTACTTTCCTTCTATCACACATGTATCTGTCACACAAACCACCAGCAAGATGGAATTGTTCTCTTTTAAGTCTTCGTTACTTTTTTCTCTGCCTGCTCCACACCCCTGCTTTTTTTTTTTTTCCTTTCTCTTCCATGCCTATCTTTTCTGCCTTGCCCATTTTGACTGCGATCAGTACAGAACAACCCATCTCAATGGGCCTCTATCACAATGGGAGCAGTAATACAAGTATTAATAACGTCCTGCTGTTAGCAAGAGAGACTGCAATCACTTTTTTAAGGACAAAGCAGCCTGACCTTAGGGAGCATATACAATACTTAGGATAATTACAAAAGTCGTATTCCCTTTGGCGGCCTTTTTTTATTACATATTTTGTATCAGCCACGGGAGGCCCTGAGGCTACTATTTTGTTTGTCTGGAGTCTCTATGCTAGACGACATGCCCGGGAAAGTCAGTTCATATTTAACCCTATATTCTGTAGATGAAAACCATAATGCAATGCACCTGGATTTCATTATCGATCAAACCACCAAGGAGGGCACTTATCATAAAGCACTTGGCCTGCCAGTTTTAAAATTCTCCAAACTGCTTTGATGTGAACATCAAAAACTTCTGGACTACATGAACAATCATTTGCCAGACCTCATCCTTTAATTGTATCACATCCTACCTCAGTGCACCACTCACAATAATTATGCAGTGTTTGGAAAGATCATTAATTATGTTGGTTCATTTTGGAGTGAACTGGCTGTACAGAGGAGACACTGCACAGATGCTGTATGGTAAGCTACAGACACGTGTGTGGCATTGGTGTACTGTTATATAGCAGGTATTCACAACATATCACAAAACTGAGAGCCATCTGTTCCGTCAGCAATCACAGCAAAGGAAACTGAGTCAAACTAAGGACTGACTGCAATCAGACATGACGCTTAAAAGTGCTACTTTCAAAGCAATAGTGAGAAAAAAAATTCTAGGAAAACTGGAAAAAACATCTTAGCACTTATCATACACTGTTTTGTAAAAAAAGTAGTGTGCTGAAGCAAAATCTTATTTATTCATACGTACGTAAGTCTACCTCTGATGACAATTTCCAGGGAGACTTTTTTAAATGTATATGTAAAACAGACAAGAAAAACTTTTTAACTAGTGGAATACTTATGTTTGTTGCATCTCTTCATAAACACCGTGCTAGTGAACAAATGAGTAGAATTAGTACTAGTGAGTCTTGGAGAGCATCACTCCTTCCACGCATGTGCCAAGTCTACAAAGGCCCAAGACTATATGCATATTCGCCGGCTCTTTCAGAGGATGAATAAATTAATAAATTTCAATGCTCCTGACTTTCAATCTGATCACCAAGTAGCATTGCTACAGCCCTTTTCAGTAGCACTCACAGTCTACACAGGCATGTTTCAGATGCTGATGCCACCCTGAGTGATGCACAGAATTAGCTGCTCGTGGCACTTCACCACTGAACTACGTGCAAAATAATTGTTAGTTTACCGAAATGTAAAGAAACTCTTTTGGCAGATGTGGATTTACAGCTGTAGTGTATGTTTAGTTTTCTAAAACCAAAAAAAATTCAAAATCATAACCTCTCTTATATTTTCAGCTAAATTCCACCATGGAGTGCATTTCCCTGCAAGATAACTGAAGATTAGGCAGTACTTTGCTCTAATCAGATAAATTTCTTGGTTTTACTGTTATGTTATAATATACCAATTGGGGCTCTTTCAATTCTATTAAAACTGAAACAGTCAGCAGAACTTCAGAGAGGAAACACAATCACAGCAATAAAAAAGAAATCTCTAAAAAGAAAAGTCAGAAGATAAGATGACAAAACATCATCCTTGCTTACTCCAGCTGAAAGTTTCAACATTGTATACAGTATTTTCTTTCCTGTCGGAAAGCTCTGCAATGTGCTTATTGAGTATCTGGGAACTAGGAACTGCATATGGTCCCCAAGGGCATATTAGTGAAAGTACTGCTCTTTGTGAAACAGCTACAATTCAACTTACTTGCAATTACTTTTATCTTTTAAGAATGTGCAAAATGATACAGTCTATAAAAATAGTAGGCTCCACCAGTGATATCAGCATTCAAGAGAGTAAAAAGAAATGCTTTTTGAGGCATACGATCTCTGGTTAGCATCAGATTAAGTAGGCTGTAAGTATACACGCATTCTCTTCAGCAATATATTTAAATTGTCTTTTTGTTATGAAGCACAGAGCAATCTTTCACAGCAAAATTTAAAACCTCAAACGTGGAGAGGGCCTCTGTAAAGTATTTGTAGCTGCTAATTATCAGATGAAGACACTGACAGCCTATATTGAAATGTGTTCATCCTATTTAAAAGAGCTTTTGCTTAGTATACTACAAAAATACTACAGAATAAAAGTTACTGATTAAGGTTTAAGCAAAGATTTAAGCCCCACAACATGGGGCTTATTTGGAGACGTGATATGTAAAGATTTGCCTCATCTTTACAAAGATTCTACCACCATTAGCTAGGGCTATTCTGCCAAGAACTCTTGCTCTAAACCTCTTACTCCCTACTGATCCCACAGAAGGAAGGAGCAGGAGTATCCTCCATCAGGACACACACAGAATTAGGGTATAATATGTTCCTCGAGGAACTTGAACACTCCACTTTCAGGAAAAAATGCAGGAAATGGAGAGCACTCACCGTGATGTCAGAGAAAGATGGACAATTTATCTCACCAGGTCGATAGCCTATTTGTTTTAGAAAATCAGTTTCGTCAACTAATTTAGTCAATTTTATTCGAAGTTGAGAGGGAATTAGACTAATAGTTTCAGCTAAATAAGAGAAAAAAAATAACCTTCCCTTTGCCCATGAAGGCAATGGTTAAAGTGTTCTTCCAAGCTTTGCAGAGCCAAGTTCAAACTTTCATCTGCCTTTTCAAGTCACTTTACAACAATACTTAAGTGTCTAGTAGACAAAGAGATCTGCACAGTCAGGGGATACAAATACTCTCGTTTCCCCACCTGATTCATACTTGAATATTCCTACAACTGGTGATGGGCAAACAGCTTCCAACTTGCAAATGTTTATGTGGTAAGGCTGTGTATTGTCTTTCTAAATCATTTTCACTACACACTCTGAATTCTAATGGAATATAATATTTAGCTCTTTTAATATACAACCGTTATTTAGATGCTGAGCCTCCTGAACTTGGAAGTGACATAACCACTACCATCACCTTAAGAGAACACAGCTACAGGATCAGGATAAAGCAAGGGGATGCCTATTCTAGATGCTGATTTTCTTTCTGGACCACGGAAACAATGTACAGTAGCACTGTTTAAAATTAAAATCACTGAAGGACTGTAAGGAAAAGGACTGCTGCTATGAAGTACAAAATTAATTGTTACACGCAAGCGGTAACACTGGGAAGCACTGCAGAAAACTGCAGCAATATTCCTCTAATTTAACGTGCCAACAAATTGTTTAAAAGTCTGTCTGAGAGTGAAACAGGTTATCATCCAAATAGCTGGAGAAGACAGTAACATCTAATTGTGGCCTCATATTCTCATGCTGCCCAAATTTCATCAGATTTGATGAATTTTGCATACAGTAAAAATTCAAAGTCTTACTGGACTATTATGTTTTTAATGAATCTGCAGAACTTATTCTCCATGCCTACATGATGGGGCCATTAGTAGAGACACTTTGTGTAGTTACATACAAGAGTCTAAACGAGATTTGCACTGAAAAGATAGCGAACAAGCTCCCACTGCTTTTTGCATCTGTTCCTCTGTACTCCTATGAAAATAAATACAGAGAACATCTAAAAAAATACAAATCAAAGTAAGCCAAGGGCCAGACTGCACACAACCAAGAACGAAAAATACATCTAATTATGTACAAGGTTGCTATGAAAACAGGGAAAAACGCCAATATATTCTCAGTGCTTGGCCCTGCTTTTGGCTTGGCCCTCCATTTGGCTCATCTTTATTCATACGTAAATCTGGTTGAAGAAAAATTTCAAGAAATATTTTTTGTGATGAAAAGATGCTATTTTTATTGAAGTGCTCTGCAAGCATGCTGATTTTCATGAAAAATTCCAGCAGGAGGAATAAAAGGATGAAATTGTTTTCAGTCAAGAACTGACACTCTGGAAAACTAGTTTTTCTCAGGAATTTTGACATCTGATTTAAAGTGTATTTATTTTTTTATTTAACTATTTGCACAGCAGATCATTTGTGGAGGTACATGTTGCCTTATGCCTGATGCATTATGACATGAGATAAAGTTTGTGTCAATTTGTTTAATTTCTACATAAAAGGTTCTTTGACCTATAAGAGAAATTAGGTGTGTATGCTAAGAGAAAATAGCAGCTGACATTAACTATCCTTTTAACCTGCTTCTAACAATGTGTATACATTGCTATATTATCCACAGCTATTGTCATTATGAAATACTGTGAAAAACTGTCTAGGAAAATAAAAAATGAAATTTTGTGAGCATAAATAATAGAACACCAAAATCAAGTTTCTCAGAAATGTGGGGTGAGTTTCCTAAAGTGACAGCTGTTTTTTTCTCCAGATGGAGTTTTTTAACATTCACTGTCATTCCAGATGTGAAAACTGAATCCTAACATACCTGAACAACCTGTGAAGAAAAAACCACCTTGAGGCACCACAGGCTTAGTAAACACCTGCAAGCTTCCTGTCATCTTGTTAACAGCCTCAACCTCAAAATATTAATGAATCTTAAATTAAAACATGTTCTGCTGAGGTTAATCCCATGTGCCTGCTGGAAGCACACCTTGCTACCAGGCTCGATGGGGATGCTGCTCTTCCCCTAAAGTTCGCTATCACAGGTGGCTGATGCTGCTGGTCCATATCAGAGCGTGGCACACCTCCAGTGGGCAGGATCAGCAGCTCACCGCAGCACAGGTACGTCCTCCGTGCAGAGCTGCTCTGCTGAGCCACATGCCTCCATTTTGGAGGTGCTGCCCAGCTCTTGTGCACACGGACATCACAAAAGAGAGCTTGCAGAGCAGGGGATGGAGCCCTCCTCACATGATCCTAAAGGCTAGACACTGAAAACATACAATTATATGGAACTTATTTTTTTTAAAGCAAGGCAGTCCTGTCAGTCATAGATACAGAAAGGAAGATTTGAAAACGTGAACCAAAACAACCTAGGGTGCAACGCAACAATTTGGAACTATTCATTGACAGTCCGTGCTGGTTTGGGATAGAGAATACCACTTGGGATTGTGCAGGGGGAGAGCTGGGGAGGGAGGGAAGGCTTGGCACAACCGGAGCCCAAAGGTCAGAAGTACCTCAGAAAGGATGAAAGAAAGCACCAGTGGGAAGTGGCAGCCACACAAGGTCCTGCTTTCTTTGCATGATGGCCCACAGCAGCTGGTGGAACCTGGGGAGTCCTCATCCATTACACACAAACGAGACCCGCTTTGCTCAGATGAATTTTGAGACGTGCAGTAACTAGCAGCATAGTCATGTGGGTGCTGTGTTACACAGCTCCTACTCTGGCCTTCTCCTGCAGTAACTCCCCACTCAGCACAACCTCTTTCACCCCACTGCTCTGTTCCCAAACCAGAGAAACACTGGAGGTTCAAACAAGTACTCTCCTTCCCTGCAAAACCTACACACTGCCCCTCTCCAAAAAGTGCTGTGTTGCTTGCTGCTGCGTGCTACAAAGCTGCTTAAAAGTGGGCTCTGCCTCATCGTCACAGGGAATGGAGAGAGAAGATAGGGGAAGTGGAGAAGGGTGATCTCTAATCCCTACACAGCCCTTCCCAGGGGCTTTAAGGATGCTAAAGCTGCTGAGAACTGGGCAGTGGTGTGACACCTTCCCAGGTGGCTGTGGCTGCCAGAGGGCATGATCCAGCCCTGAGCACATGAGCAAGGAACAAAACTGCTGCACTGTGAGTCTGCAGCTCTCTGGTATTTATGCCAAACGGAAAACACTCTGGGAAGAAAAGGACAATCTCTGTAACACTTTTCACAAGCATCAAGTGGCTCCCTGGCACACGCACACACACACACACACGTGCAGTCATCTCCACAAAGTAACCTCCCACAAGAAGCAGCTTTTGTAGATGGAACGTCTCATCTGTAGGGATGGGACTAATCAGAGGACATCAGGAAACGGATACGTGTGTGCTGGTACTTTGTGTATGTTTCTCCAAAAGCGCATCTACTGTAAGTGTTCTTGACATTAGTCATCATTATAACAGCTTTAAAACTCTTCTGAAAACAGATGATATTACTCAAATACACAGCTGAAAAATGAAAATGGATTCATCAGACTTAATTTGAGAGGCCTCTGCTGAAGACTGTCCCAGAGCTGGTTAGTTACTCCTTCTGAGGCTATGATTCATCTACCTAAATGTACGCATCTTTCAGGTGGCATCAATCCGGTGGATTTCATTGATTGTTTCGCAGCCGATGCACTCACTCCTAGGCATCCAGGTCAGAGGAAGCCTCTCTCGTTGTATCAATGACTCACAGCCAGGATACAGCAACCAAAACCACACGCACCCTGTCCGGCGATGCCTTTGCGGTGACAACTGCCGCCAGTTACTAAAACCTTTTGCTGGGGTAACAGCGGGAGTTTCCACCACGGGAGATGCCGCACGCGAGAGGGACGTGACCGAGTTATCCATTCCCCAGGGCGCGGGGCAGTAGAAACGCTGGGGTGTGTTAGCGTGGAGTGGGGGGAGGAGGCACACAGATGGCACTGCCGCGGCCCCCGCGACTGCCACCATCCCGCGTGTGTCCCCCGCGGGGCGGCGCGGCGCATTCCTCGCAGGCAGCGAGTCCCCATCCGAGCCCACGCGTGTGCATCGCGACTCCGCAGACCCCCCCTCGCCCTCCGCGGCCGCGGCGCTCACCTGAAGCAGGTGGTGAGCTCGCCCGTGGGCTTCAGGCAGGGGTACCGGGTGGTGGCGATTTTGTTCTCGGAGCAAACCTCCCTGCAAGGCGGGGAGACGGATCATTTAAAACAATTAAAAACAAACAAACAAAGAAAAAAAGAGAAAAAAAAGAAAATAAGGGGATGGATGAGGGAAACACAGAAAGAGGAGCGAGGGGTCCGCGGTCGGGGGACACCCACCTGTCGCCGTCCTGCGGCTCCTCCCGGTAGGTCCAGGCGTGCCCCAGCGCCAGCAGCAGCAGCAGGCGGAGCGGGGCCAGGCTGCGCTCCGGCCGCCCCATCGGGCCGCCTCTCCCCGCCGCGCCGCGCCGGCTCTGCCCGCCCCGGCTCTGCCCGCCCCGGCCGGCGGCGGTGGGGCTGTGCCGACCCGCCGCTCGTCCCGCCCCGGCCCAGGGCCGCCTCCCGCGGCCGCCAGATGTGCCCGCGGGGAGGGGCCGCGCCCGCCCAGATGTGCCGGCAGATGCGGACCCGGGGCGGGGCAAGGGAAGGCAGGACGGCGGCCAGATGTGGCAGGGTCGCGGCAGATGTGCGGGGGGAGGTGAGGGGACATCACAACCCCCCGGCCCCTGCGAAAGGTGCGGGGGGTGCCCGCCCCAGGGCAGAAGGTGATGGGAGGCTCCGAAACCATGGGGGTGATCAGCGGCTCTCGGTGCAGCATCATTGATGCTTTCCAGATTCGGCTTTATCTCCGATCTCTTTCCCAGAGGAACAGAGGAGTTCAAAGCATCTCTGCTGCGACGGTTATTTATCCTTGTGTACAGCTGCCACTTCCCCACCATTCATAAAACAGAGATTAACAACAACAGGCTTTGATAAGGTACTGCATCAGTTCTGGCCTGTTGTACCATATCCTGGTGTCACGGTTAAACTGCCTGGGACCAGGGAGCAAACGACGGTGCCTTTGCAGTGTTTGACTGATGCGTTGGCTTTGATCACCACATAACTTCCTACACGTACAGAAGGTTCCTGGGAAATGAGAGTGTGCGAGTTAGCCTTACTAGCCCTCTCACCTGTAGTATGAACAACCTCGTTTTACAGCCAGAAAAATCAGGCGTATGTGAGCAATAGACTTACATGTTCTTACAGACAGGAAAGTCAGTCATGTGAAAGTAACAGACTGTAACTCCTCTATTAAACCAGCACAGAAGTAATAAATGGGTGTAAGAGGACTCAAGCCACCCCACTTCTATTTTTCACTCTGCCGTGGGCAACTTAACAAGTCACTTCACTGCTCTGTGCCTCAAATTCCCCTGTCTGTTACAGGAAGACCCTAATAGTAAAATAAATAAATAAATAATGCAGCTCTCCATATATGAATCAGCCACAATTAAGCAGTTAATCCCTTTGGTATGTTGTCCAGTACCCAGGAGAAGGCTAATGATAGATGGACTCTTACTTGGAAAACCCTGGGGCTTATTAGAAGTTTTCCCTGACTTGTGCAGCATCTGCTGTCACCCTGATCTGTTGTACATGCTGTAAACTGCCAACTTCAAGGTATTTCTCTGCTCTCAGTGCTGCTGCACATTCTCTCTATTCCTGTGCTCAGTTAAGCAAGGGAGTTCTGCATGGCAGATTTTTTTTGGTTTTGCTTTTGCTGTTAAGAGGATGTTTCAGATGTTTATTCCTTTGTAATTACTACTTTTCCTTTATACAAATAATGAGTAAGCAAAGACAGGACTTGCTGTCCCGAAGCCAGTGAAAGCTGTGGGTGTTTGTCGCCAGGCTAAGCCCTCGTCTCTCACACAGGCGCTCCTGGTTTGGAGATAACAGGAACAAAAGCAGGACCTGGGTGCTTGGACCCAGGCACTCAGAAGACACCTGTCTTCACAATGTGTTCTTCACCCTCCTGCCCCAAGCAGAAAGCATTCAGTGATGAGATCTAAAATGCACTGCTGTAACCCCTGTAATGTCTGTCTATAGGTAACTAAGGATTTAATTTACCACGTTCCAGAAGTGGTCACAGTCCCTCTAAAACTCATTTTTTAAAAAAGAAATTGAATCATACCTGAGCACTGAACTGAAATACTTTGGATGATTTCCAACCAGGACCCAAGTGTCATGACTTTGGAAGAACTCCAAAGGATCCCTACATAGGCCTGGGATAAGTATGCATCCAGAAAGATTTTTACAGAACTTCTGCTGTTCAGTGCAAATCTGATTCACTACCTGAATTGCTTAATTCGGCTCTCTGCCTTTTCTTTAATGCCTGCCACCCACATAGCACAGTATCAACACACCGTACTAGCTTTTTAATTAAAATATGATAGCAGGTTATATATGTATTTATTTACTCATGCAAATAGCCTTGTTAATTTTAACAAGGTAACCCACAGGTAAAGCTAATCTTGTACTCAACTCTTTGCCAAAGCAGGGGCCCATTGTTTTATATACAAAATAATTTAAGTGCGATCAATAGTAGACAGAAAAGAGAGGTTAAACAGCACCATGCAACAACATCCCAGCTTTGCAGTTGGTAACCCTGTTACCACTGAATACATTAAGGTTGAGAGTTTCATCATTTTGCTCCATCGGCTTCATCTCAGCTTTAATGACCATGCAGCCAGGGCCATCCTGAGACACAGCTTGCTTCCTGGAAAGTGTTGAAGGGTGGCAGTGGTTAAGGAAACACTGAAATGTTCCTGTTGCCTCAGGGAAGGAATGATCTGGGACTGTTTTCATACATAGTAAATAAGCAGAATGTGATTTCTCATGCGAGGGATGGTTTTCCTTGTGCAGGGTCATGTTAGTTTTGACTTGCCCAACTCAACCACGTATGAAGTTAAGCTGCACACTACATTTTGGAATGCTCTCAAAGAAAAGAATGAGGAATTCAATGTAGTAAAGTGCTTATCAAAAGTTTTATTTGTACTGTTTATGTAGAAAGATGCATTGTTTCCTGCAGTTCATTCATAATGATGTTTTTAAATTAATAATACAAATTCAAGTTTATATTCTGGATTTTGCTGGCAACTGGAATAGCTCAGATGCATACTTTGATCACTGCCTCTGAAGAGGCTCTTTCAGCAGTCCATTTCCATAGTGGAAAGACATAGCCTCTGCTCACTGCAGAACAGGAGGAGAAGGGAGTACAGGGCACCCCTGACTCTTTAGACATACACTGAGGTCATTCACATCCATGAAGAGCTCACAAAATCTCAAGCAGTTAAAACTCCTATTACTCACAGACCTCAGTCAGAGCTATTTGTTGAGGCAGAGTACAAATGCACAGAGAGGTTTGAAATTTTAGTGTTGATCCTGAATATAGGTTGTTTTTCCCTAGTTCTTATCCCCACCTTAAAAAGTATTATGACCGTCATGCTGGGGTGGGGGGGCTGAGGGGTTTTTTTGTTACTTTAAGATTGTTCACTGGAGTCTTCAGAGGTATGTACTGTGATTTTCCTTAATCTGTTTACAACCAACATTTTCATCAGGGCATTTTCCATCTGCTTCAATTAAAAAGCAAGTAACCAGTTATTGTAAATAGTCTTAATCCCACTACAACATTGTGTTTGCATCAAGTGCCTTGGTGGCAACTCCACCAGATCTCCAGCTGTCGGCAGTGACATATTCAGGGAGATCAGAGCAGGACTGACGGTGTAAACAAACAGAAAACAGAGGTTTTAAAGAATATCTTGGGCCTAGGATACATTTTGGATTTGAAAGGCTTCATGTTGGTCATTTGTGAACTAGGTTCCCTTCCAGTTGAATGCCCAGACTGTACATTCACCCAGGCTTGGGCAATGTGGAGATTTCCCACACCATTTAAACTCCAGGAGGCATCTAGATCATCTCAAAAAGAAGCCTGAACCAGATAATAGAGAACAAAAAATATGTCCTGAATAGTTATATCTAGCTCCCTGGAAAGAGGTGGAGTTTCTCCCTGACCTCCCTGTGATTAACAGAGTTGTCTGGTCTGTAAAGGCTATGTGAAGCAAGGAGTAAACAGGCAGAGCAAAGGCAAAGAGTGAGAGCAAAAGCTGACAGAGATGATCCATGGGTCCACAGGAAGCAGATATGGGACAGTAAGGAAAAGAGAGAAAGGACAGAAAAAAATAAAGAGGAAGAAGAAGAGGAAAACCAGGGAAGAGAAAGGAGAAGAAGAAATGTCAGGAAACCTTGAAGCAGGGGTTGTCTGCCTGGGTCTAAACAGGTATTGCACCGTGAAAGGGGATGGTAGAGCAACCAGCAGAGCATCT
Organism: Podargus strigoides; assembly: GCA_028020825.1. Taxonomy (NCBI): domain Eukaryota; kingdom Metazoa; phylum Chordata; class Aves; order Caprimulgiformes; family Podargidae; genus Podargus; species Podargus strigoides. Next base: position 33,710,507 of record CM051663.1, on the reverse strand, counting down.
GTCAGAGCAGGGAAGAGGTAGGAAAGGATGCTGAGAAGACAGTGATATGGTCACAGCAGATATTATTGGGCAGCAAAGAGCAGAGAGTGAGGAGAAGAAGGGCTAAAAAATAGGGGGAAGGCAGTTTCGCTTCTTTTGTCTTTGTTCCAGCCATCCCATGTCACATCTGGAAAAGATGAGTAACTGTGAAAGTGAAAATATTTTCTTTACTTTGCCTACTAGGTACAAGGTGTTATTTTACCTCTGGAGCCCAACATATGGAATATGCCACAAAAACATGCATGCATTAAATAAAAATACTGAGGCGGAGTGAAGATACTTCTCAGCACAAGCACTATTATGGCCCTTAATCCATCTAGGAGACAAGAAGTCTCTGCCAGAGGCATTTTTAGTAAAACATGTTAATGTAGGATCAAGGTAGTTAAAATGTTGTGCAATTCTTTTCAAAATAGCCACGGAAAAAGGCATTTCAGAAAATGTGCAGTGGTGACCATCAGGCATTGCCTTCAGAAAGCATCACAGCTACAGAAAGGAATTGCCCCAGACTCCTTCCTACATTTCACAGATAATTACAGAGCTCATCTAAAATTAGTAGCAAAAATAAACACCTTTTGAAAATATCAGCTAGAACAATAGCTCTGCTGACCAAGCAGAAAATAGGTAAACGATAGCTCTAATCCACCAAAAGCAAATCCTGACGGATACATGGGACATGGCATGACACTAACCAGAGCGGAGTTATTTTCTCAAGGGTTAGGTTTGAATTCCATTTTGTTATAAGAGATTAGAGCTGAAGAATGTGAAATCTTCCATGGCATCCTGGCTATCAAACACCATCAGCCTCCAAGGTGCGTATGTGCTTCTTGTCAGTCCAGGCTCCTTTGACAAGGCTTGGGCCATCACTCTGAGTGCACAAACAGCAAGATAAACAGATCCCTACTAGCCAGTCTTTGTAACAGTTAGAATGAGGTCCCTGTGCTTCTGAGGTTTATGAAGTTTTCCACCTAAAGTAGCAATTGCTGCTATGATAATCATCCCATGGCAGTGTCATGCTCCAGAAGCCCTGGGTGATGAGGAAGACTTTGGAAGGTCACTGATGGAGAAATCACTTTTTAACCACAGACACGTACGAGTAACCGCACAGTTCCCACATGTGCATAGAAGAAAAAAAATAGGTGGAAAAACCAGCTCTAATGACACAAATTGAACTAAACTTTGAGCATTCGTTCTTTTGTTTGCAAATGCACATCCTGGTGGCAGCACAGAGGAAGATCGCCCTGGGAAGTATTCCCTTTTTTCCCCCAAACAAATTAGGTGGTTCTTTGATTAAAAAAATCCTGCGAGAGCCCTGTTTTAGCATGCAAGTTTCTGGCAAAGGGAGAACAGCATTCAAGATTGTTGCATGTGCAGGACACCAAAACAACTCATAAATGGCCAGACTCTTAACACCCCTTGTCCCCCTATTTTGGATCACGATGGAGCCTCAGCAAGATGGGGGAGTTGTGTTTGAAAACTGTGCACTGAGAAGTGCAGAGACTAGGCGTAAAGGCTTGAGCAAGAGGAGACCTTAGTGAAAGATGTGTTAACTGAAAATTTACAATTAAAGAGGGGGGTTTTTTGTTTGTGTTTTTTAAAGTACATAGTTCAATCAACAAGCCTTTGTTTTGTAACATGGAATACTGCTCACAGAAGAACAAAGACATATCAGTTTCAGTCGATGGCTTGCAAATGCTGGGAAAGATGTTCCAGTGAGTAAGGCATCAAGCCACATATGTGGAAGACATCAGAAGAGAATGGATGAAACAATGGTTGAAAAATGTGCTTTTTCAACATGCTCACACACACGCACGCATGTAATTTCCGTGCACACAAACAAGCAAAACAGTGGAGAAAATGTGTTCAATTACTTCTTCTGCCTCAAACTGCTTGCGTGACCTTGGGTAAATGACGTAGGCCCAGACCTTCCACAGTTTAACTACCTCTAAGCATGCGGGTCCTAATCTCTGAAACTCAGCACACCATCTACGACATGACCTAATCTCTTCTTTCCCACCTTTGGTCAGGTTTGCTTATGTAAAGTCTAAGGTATTTATTTTAGGGGAAAATTTGCCCCTGATGACAGTATCAAAATATAAAATATATATCTTTAAAAGTGCAAAATATACCTGTTATGTATAGAAATAGGTATTTTGCACTATAGAATATGTAACTGTCATATCGTACTTGTTCCTGACATGGATTTCTGTGAGGTGTGCTGCACACTGCAGTGCTAATTTCATTGTGCACTTCCAGAGCTGCTAAACCAAAATTGCACTGTTATGGATCCATCCACAGCAAATTGCCGTAAGCTCAGGTCTCCACCACAGTCTGGGAGTCTCCTGCAGGCAAAATTAACTCACTGTGGAGCTGGTTTGCAGCTATGTCTTAACACAGCCCAAGGCAGCTGAGGTAGCTGTGGTTATACCTGCAAAAAAGCTGTTTTTCCACTGCTCACCTTAGTGTTGCTAGGAATTACTGCCCCTATTCAAAGTTATGCAGGGAAGCTGAGGAAGGTCTGTGACACATGGGGAAGCAAAGCAGGCCTCACGCTGCTCTGCTCACGGCAATCCTTGGACCTCCTGCCAAAGCAAATGCAGCCTGGAGACTCCGTACACGTGCCCCTGCTGTGGCATCTCCCCCCAGCTGTATTTTCTTTGGCTCGAGCTCCTGCAGAGCCATGGGCACTCTTCAGCAACAGATGCATTAACACAGACACGACTGAATGGAAATCCCAAAGTTTTCAAGCTGTCTTGGGGAGCACAGAGTCCTTGTTTGTATAGTTATGGTCCAAGCTGGGTGCAGGGCAGCCTGTGAGACATATGAGTATGCCATAGACTTTGAGATCTGCTTCCCTGGGGTGCCAACTGCACCTGCCCTCCTTGGAAAAGCTGGGACACGCATGCATGCATGCACAACCCCCCTGACCCGTACCTCTAAATCTACTGAGAAAGGAATATTTTAAACTTGCATGTAATTTGTGAGTGGGCACTTGGAGTTAACCCAAACATAAAACTCCTCCAGTCACAGGCTAAGGCAGGTTATTTAAACCGAAAATCAGCCTGGGATGACAGTGGAATCAACAGCTTTGTACCAACGGTGCAGTTTTCCCTGCCATGGAAATAACTATGTTTCATGCTTTTCATCTCCTGCGTGCTGTTTCTATCACCTTATTAGTACTGATAATTCTTTTCCCCTCTGATTTTCTTCTTAATTAGGCAGCTTTTACTGGGATTTCACTCTTTCCTTTGGTGCAACACATGTAACTCATCACAGAAATGGGCTCAGTTCAGTCACCCATTTCATTGAAGTTAATCTGGCAAAACACAAGTGAAAAAAAAGAATACGACCTTCACTCCACAGCTTGTCACAGCTCATTCACTGCTTATTTATTCTGCACTCCTTGCAAAAACACTGCACACATTCAATCACATCTCAAAGAAAGGGGTCAAAAGGCAAGTGTTTTTAAACTGTCTCAGTTAAAGAGTCCCTTCCCATTAAAGCCATGCTGGTTGTGTCAGAGATAAAAGACTGTTTTCTATGAGGACTGACCACTCTGACAAATCAATGATATATTACTCAGAAATAGGCCCTGGCACATTCATAGCAGGAAAATGAATCTCCAGACACCCTTCATGTTTAGCAGGGAACACTGTAATTCTGCTGATGGCTGTATGAAAAGTAAAATAAATTACATGAATCTTTTAGTGCCTTATTCAAGAGCAATGGTATTGCTTCTGGCCTGATCCCTTCAGTGGATGGCCAAAGATGAAGTTTAAGGCAGTGGCACGGGACACTTGTAGAGAAAAAAAGTCAATGACAGAAAAAAGAAAAAAAATAAGCAAATCTATTCTTTTGAGCTTGTAAAGCGTCAACTTTCAGTGATCAGTGATGGATGTGGGATACTTCAAAGTTTGCTGAGCACAGGCAGGAAGCAAACAGAGCACATTGAGAAGCATAATTTTCCTGCCAGAAAAGGGGAAAATCCACATTCAGATGTCCACTTACTGAAGTGTTAATTGTTAGGATAAATGCACAATTTTGCCTTGAGAAGGTTGTTTCTTTCCAAAACAAGCAATTTACGTCTGGTTTGACTTCAGGCTAAAAGCGTCCGAGTCCTTGTCTATCACTAGAAGGCTGATTGGCCTCAACAAGAAATTGTGGGTGCTTTACACCAGTGTATCTGAGACACATTCCTTTTCACATTTACCCTTCTTCAAGTCCTTTAATATTACAAGCAATCAGGGCTTGATCTCCTGTATGCCTTGCATCTTGCAAGAAGATCTCTCAAAACTCATCTCTCTTTTACACTCACCCAAGCACCAGCACTGCTTTTTGCCATGTGGCTTCTCTTCTTGTCATCTGTACCAACTGCGCAACTTTACAGCAACTGTGAAATTAAATGGAGGAGAAGGGTGTTTCTGGAGACAAACCCCACAGTTCCATTCCCATTCTCCATGCACATAGCTATATTGTAGTCCTAAAATATGATAGCAACTTGGAGGAGTGTCTGTGCTAGGTCAAAACACAGGTCTCCTTCACTGCCCAGGGTGCAAATGGGACACAGCAGAAGCCTGCAGGAGCTTAGCAGCAGCTGTGAAAGGATTGCATCTACCGCAGAGCATGGTTTTGGTATCTTCTGCGTTGCCCTTTGCAGGCATTTGCACTGGATACAACTGTGAATGCAGGTTGAAAACAGACATCCTTCTTCCCCTACAGCTCTTCAGATATGGAGGCTGTGCTGAGCAGCCCTGATGTCATCAGTGCTGCCCTCACTGATCACTGCGAGTTTCCAGTGATGATGCTCACAGCTTGGGTGATCACTATAGAATAAAAGCAGATATCTTTATTAAGGGGCTCACCAGCAACATTGAATGCAGGGGGTGGTGTTCTCCATAAGGCCCCACGAATAGGGAGATCTGGGTTCAGGTACCTGCTTCCTCACAGCCGGTGAGTGAGCCACTGGGGTGCAGACCTCCAAAGACACAGAGGCTTCACATTGCCAGGGAATACAGCAGGCATTATACATGCCAAGACCTTCTAGGATCTGGTCCTCAGCTCCTTCATGGCCCCCCCCATCAGATCCTACAGAGACTGATACTGACTGGTGATTAATGATGTATACCTTCCAGGTGTGTTCAAGGCCTTACAAAGGGAGGTTTTTAATATCTCAGGACACTGTGATAACAGGGATCCAAGTACTTGCAAAAGACAAAATAAGAAGTCAGTCAGATCCATTAAAGTGCTTAACAGTGTTCAGCACCTCCAGCAGAGCTCTGAAATGACCAAAATTCTGGAAAATTAAGTTGCTGTGCTCTTACAATTCCAAATGGCCCTTTGCAGCCAGCAAACTGTATTTATCTTTTTTTTTTTTCTTTTGCTATGAATCAAGTAATCACTTTTCCAAATCTGTGCTTCAGCCAAAAAAAAAAGACAGACGTACAGAGGAAACAAGTATCTGTCGAACAATATTTAGTTTGATTTCCCAAACAGGTGAGTGCAATTTCAATACTCTAAAAAATGAGACTTTTTATATTATGATTCTGCAGCTATTACTTACCAAAGTTAGGTTAGCTATTTTCCTGCCTAAAAAGTAATGGTCAGGAAAAAAAAGAGCTAACAAAGGAACAATCCTGACAGTAACTCATTTCTACCAAACAACAAAGGAAATTAGCAGTGCATACCTTAGCATTTAGTTGGGCCAAACTGCCTTTCCTTACTGACTCTTCCTTCAGGCATCACGTCCAAATATTTCCTTGGACTAAGTTCCTAGTGTATGCAGGAGCTATTTATAATCTACAACACTTATTTTTGGACTAGATACATCTAGGTGGCTAGTTGCCACGAGTGCAAAGAGGGTTTCAATGAGTTACAGGAATGTGTATGAAATATTCCACTTGGGATAAGCCGTTTCCAAGCCAAGCGTCCCATACAAGCAAACAGGCTGCCAGATATGGTGTGAGTAGGCATAGCACAGAAACTGTGGCCTTGCTGCCCTGGAGTCTTCTGCCTCTTTTGGTGAGGGATCCCTCCAGAACCTATTCCAGGGCTCAGGCCAGTACTTAAGAGCAGCCAAGAAGCAGCTCAGAAGGGCTCCTCTCTTTATTCAGTACTTGCACTGATTTCAGACAGCATGGCTGAAGTCAGTCCCATCACCAGTCAATTGCCTTCTGCAGAGGAGAAGATATGTTTGAGGTGTGCCTGTCTGACACCTCTTGTCTCAGCCACTGAAGTCTCCCAACTTCTCTTAGATGTGTAGTTTGTACGAGAGAACCCTGGCCTCCAAGCCATTCATTCCCAGGCTTGCTGTCTTCTCCTCCAAGCCTTTTCCCACTTTGTATTTCCACCCATGCATCCACCCCAGACTTCCCACTCCCCTGCCTCAGTTGGCATTGGTGTCTCTTTGCCCACAGCAGCACTGGTTTGGAGCTGGGGTGACAATTGCCGACTGCAGCATTCTAGCCTTGACGTCAGCAGGGCTCCCCACTTCAGGGGCAGGTGGCATCAGCTGCTCCACAGTGGACTCGATTAATGTATAACTATAACAGCACTTTCTCCCATTAGTGGTTCAATCTGAACAGAAGTGAATGCATTCATCAGCTCATGGTTAGATATGCCAGCTGTGCTACTTGTGCTGCTCCGTGATGAAGAGTGGGTAATCATTAATAGCTCAACAAACTAGTAAACTAGTTCATGTATGTTTAATCTTCAGTCGTTCCTGATTTACTGCAGTCTTTACCAATCTCAGTAACATAATTTGGACATTTGGCATGTGTTGTGCAACCCTAGCTTGTGCTGACAAAGCCCATGGCATGTCTAACATCCAGATGCTGCCAAAGCTCTGATTAGCTCTTCACAACTGAAATACAGAGTGGAAAGCATGCCTTTCCTGACATGAAACCCTTTTACTTCCAAAACATGCATTTTGGTGGGTAGTTATATACACATCCTTTACGTCCTCCTGGCCTAGCTATAAATACTGCTCTGTATGTTCTGGGTTGTCCCAGATCAGAGTTTTCATGAGAAATGTGTCACTTTCTACTCTACAGACAGTTAATGAGTAGCTGGCAAGCTGTGTTCTTCATGGAATAAGGGATTGGATCTTGTGGCCCCACTTTGGGCCATGTTTGTTTGTAATGGAGAGATTTCTTTAACGTTCCCAGTGAGAAGTGCCACGGGAGGTATGTTACTAACAAAGTGGCTGGTTTCTGCCACTATGGAAATCGATGGCAAAGCTCCTACTCAGACTCCTACCAAAGAAGAATTGAGTTGACTTTTAACTGGATATATGCCACAGACTGTCAAAGCAGTGAGTTATTTTAAACAGCTAAAAGAACATGTTGGGAGCAGCTACGGCTGCCTGTTACTCTATCGAGAGTCCACAACAGGAAAGATTTTTTCCACGCATTTGTGATTCCCAGGAGTGGACTATGTTAAAAGAGCTCGCAGACCTTTATGCCTTCAGTTGTACTTATCCTGCTTGTGGCTGGAACATACACATTCCTCTTCTTTTTCTGGCCAATTGTCCAAATTATCTGCAGCCATTGGGGAAAATGAACACTGAATCTGCGTAACATGAGTAAGACTGGGTGATGGAGTCCCACCACAACTACTTGGAGATAGGTAGAATTTCTCATGTGCAGACAGCAAAGTCAAGTTGTCAGTTTGAACAAGGAACGTCACGCTAAGGCAAACAGCAAAACACAGACCAAACCAAAAAGCCTTGGCACTGCAAAGCAGAGAGACAAAACATCCTCTAACACACTTTAGGCAATGCAGTTTTGAAGGCCAGATCTACACTACGTGGGGGATGTCCCAGTCAGAGCCCAAACTCATTCATGTTTGGGCACACAGATTGCAAGCCAGCACTTAGTGGCAGATTTGGCCAACATTTAGACCAAAAGTTAGTTAGTTGTGTGGATGTTGCAGAAATAGGTCGTATTTCATACAAAGCAGCCATCACGAGTGCAGCAAGATAGCAATAATTCATAAACATGAATAAACTAGACTTGGTTCAATATCACTTTTCTCCCTCAGTATTTCTGTGTTAAAAGAAAAACATTAAGAGTGAATAAAGTCTAGATATGGCAAAAAGAGCCATAAGCAGGAAATGTCCGGCAGCAATTTTACTCATGCAAGAAACACTACAGGATTTTGTTGCTCTGAAAAATTAAGACTTTGAACTAAGCCACAAGTGAGCAGAGGAAGGGAAAAGCATGAGATGATAGTTTTCAGTAGTATGAGCTGCCTGCTGGAGGCTCTATGAAGCTGCCTGCTCCTGTGGCTATGGGTCAGGGGGGACATCACACCAGCGAGAGCCTAAACCCCCAGGTGCTCACAGCCAAGCCAAGAAGGCTGAAGGGAGGGGTAAGACAAAAAGGAAAAACTTCCAAGATATAGGTTGAACTATATAATAATATCAAGTTTTTATATATATAACAACCTACATTTGTGGGAGCACTCTTTTACAAAAACACAACCAGGCTGACATTGTAGCAAAGTTTTCCAGTGTTAATTTGTGAGGGAACTGCAAGAACATGTAACTTTCTTATTCAAAAATTTTGGATCCATGAAAATGTCCAGGATGTGCATATCTGGCTGAATGACAGAGAGCACAGCCAGAGCAGAGGAGAGAAAGGGAGGTGCAACAAACCTGTGCATGACAGAATTTCTGTGTGGGGTGAAACACACAGACTCAACTCGGCACAATGGCAGTGGAAAACTGCTCGCTGTATCCCAGCATCTGCGAGGACAACAAGGCATGTAAATAGAGGGAAATACATACATCTTCAAAGACTTTAACCCCAGCAAATAAAAAACTGGAAATAAGGATAAAAGCTATAAATTAGGATGGAATACAACATGAATGATTTTTTTTCCTTCCATAACTCTATGAAGATATCAAAGTTAAACAACTGTGACTTCTTTAAGCACATCCTCCCAGCACCCTGCCCACTCCTGTGGCACTCCATATATGAAAATCTCCATGGCAATGTCATTGCTATCTTTGCCCCTTCAGCCATGGGCTGGGGGCTGCCAATAAGCTGCTGGTGGTGTCTTCCCTCACATGTAGATGGAGCCCCAAGAGAAGCAAGCACCTGCTCAGGCCAGTAAGGGCTGCTGCTTTGCAGCCCCGTGGCAAAGAAACCACCACATGGGAAACCATCTACAGCATCTCTTCCTCTGCTCCAGAGAGGTTGCTTGTGGCTGGGAAACAGAGATGGGAATGGTCTCCTACCCCGACAACGCAGTCCAAACCAGTGCATCCCGGTAGCTCAGCTTTCCACTCAAGCCCTTTTTCAATCCCTCACCTGTCACCATAAACCACTGCCATCCCCAAGCTGCAGTGATGTGAAGGAGAGCTCTGCTTTCGGCAGCATTTGCAGCCTCTCAGCTTCAGACAAAGACCAAAACTGAACCAAAAGCTCTGCCAATTTTCTGACCCAGCTTGCTCCTGTCTGTGAGGTGGGGCTTGCTGTGCTTCAGAAAGGCTTCAATGGCAAAATCACGTCTTTCCCAGAGTGTCTCTTTTATGCCCAGAGGCATTCCAGGTTTTGCAGTTCTCCTCATCTTTTCCTTGCACTCATACATTTTTATTGACCTGCCCCCTTAGCACACCACTGTGAAGCACTGACTGCCAAAACCAAGCAGCTAAGAAAAAGCCAATGACTCAATTTAATCACACGTGGATTTTCACGGCACTCAAACATCATTCCCATATGTAAATGCAATAGGAAAGGAAGGAATAGAAAGGAGAGATGAAGACCATGTTACAGGGACTCCAGGCACAAGCCACAGTGCATAGATAGCTTGTATAACGTGAAGAATATGGTCAGTGTAATGTGAGCAAACAGATGGGCTTGGTGTACAAATTTCTTGCTAAAAGTAACACACACATTACACTGATATGAACTTAATGTTAGCCCAGCTGTCTGAGGAAAGGCACTCTCCATGCCAAGAACTGCTGAGGTATACACTTGGGAAACCAACCCAGTGAAGAAGTGACTTATAATTAATTCCTCAGCTCAGAACATCAGTATTGTAAGATTTAACAAGTGTCCATACCATTGCTGACATTTCTGCATGGGTGTGGGCAAGAAGCAAGTACACAGGATGCAGAAGGAGCCAGCAGCTGTGCATTGGTCCAGGAGAGGCTGTTGAAAACTGAGCATTTTAGGTTGTGAGTGGAAGTTTTGATGTCTTTTGCTGAATGGAGATTTCCCTGTGCACTTTTAATGTTCCCTTTCTTCAGAAAGGGCTGCTGTCTGCAGTGACAGTCATACATGTTCTGTCGAGTAAGTGGCTTTAAGTGAATGGGAACACTAAGCCTGATTGCAGGAGAGGTTTTCCCATCACCCCAGGAAAGGCACAGTTGGGTAGGAAAAGCAAGGCAAAATACACCAAAGGAGCAACAACATTCTCAGGAGGAAAATGTAGACTCACTAATGCTGTTGCATTAAATTAGGATTGGGTTCAAATCGATCAGTGCTAAAGCTAGCTACAAATGACTTGCTAAGCTGTGTAAAGGGCAGGATTTACTAGCCAGCATCACATTTTTTCTGAGATGAAGACTTCTAAAATCATTCCTGCTGCCTTGTCTCTGCAATGGAAACTGAAAAGCTATTTCTCCTACCTTTTCCTGTCTCTTGTCTACTGGGAAAATCCCCTTGTATGAAACATTGCTGTTCCTCCTGAGCTAGTTTACCATCTCACTAATTGCTGTTACAATCATTTTTGGAAAGACTTAAAAAAAAATAATTTCTAGAACGGTTACTGTATTTGCACAGCAGCACTGTGCTTGCTGGAGTCAGCTCAGAGGAAGACCAACCTAAGAGCGATTTAAAATCCTGTTTTAGAGTTCAGCTTAGGCTGAACGCATTAAACCCTAACTGATAGCTTCCTTTACAAGTTTGAATGACTTCCTTTGACCTCCTGTTGGCAACTGACATTTCATTCAAAATTATCAAAGTTACATGAAATTTAACAGAACTTTGTCCCTCATGGAATTTTGGCACCTAAATGAAAAATTGAATTTCCCAGTTGTGCGTGCACCCCTGACATGGGCATAAAGAGCTCATTTGGTGCAGGAGGATAAATCACTCTTAGAACAACACTGTGATCGTTGGATATGCAGGGCTTAAGCCAAAGTGACCTTGGGTGCAAATCAATTAGGACCAGGGGTGATCCTCAGCCAGAGTTACCCAACTGCAAACTTGAAGAAGCTGGGAAGAAAAATGTATGTGCAATGTGCCAGAAAACTCTTGTCCTAGGGTCCAGCCTAGGGTTCAGGCGAGCAGGCTGGTAGGGTGAGGTTATGTCTGAACAGTCTCAGCTCACTCTTTACTGGAAACCTTGCACACATTGAGAAACTCCAGTCTGCACTTCTTATTCAGTGGTCCTCTTACTGCAGAGAAAAACTTTCTTGTTGAAGCATAATCCTTTTGCATGCACTGTCCCTACACGCAGGGCAGAGAACAGTTTTCTTTACTATATATAACTTCCTTGTGCATACTTCCAGAGTGACTTTTCTACTGCCAGCAGTTACTTCTTTGAAGGCTGTGTGGGATTTCATTTCCCCAGAGGAACAAGTCCATAGCGCTGATCAATCAGGGGGCTATAGCATTAACTAGGGATGCACTCTATTGGACACCAGGAGAATGATCTTCATATGCTTATGAGAATTTTAGTAGTTTACTTTGACTCATTGCACTCACAGAGGCCATCATTATGCATTGGCAAACTACGCACAATGTTGTGGGTTGGTTTTTTTAAAAAAAAGGATTTGAATAAATGCATTAACTATGTCAGAGAATTTGAATGCAAATTTAACTCTTCAAATCTTACGGGAATTAAGCAATTTAATCTCATAGCTAGAACTTTTACCCAGTTGGGCCACTTCAAACATTTCTGGCTATTTCTGTAGCTGTTGCATTTCTATGCAGTTATAGCCTTCCCACCCCCCTTTAGTTAAGCTTGAGATGCGAACCATAATAGATGAAGTACACACTGTTTTCTAAGAGCATCTTCAATTTATGCATTCTGGGTATCAGACCTGCACGCAAGACTGCCACTAACAAAATAAAGCAGGAGGGAGAAGTTAACATTCCTAACCCCTCCTGGGGTCATCAAGGGGAATACAACAGGATTAAGAAACTGTTTGCAGTGCTGCTTGGAGAGCTGCACTGTGCCATGCACTTAGTACTACATAGGGCTTTTGAGTGATGCTCCATCGGGTGGTTTAACAAATGATAATCAGTGTAAATTGATCAAGGAACAATTCTAAAAGTGCGGCCATTCCCCAGGTGGTGCAGAGCTGGAGAAAAGACATTCTAGAGCACCACTCCAGCTGCTTCTACCACAAGGTCTCCCTTTGTGAACAGCCAACCACACACACAAGGGTCCCTGTATCCCTTGGATGCTGCTGGGATGGTGCAACACCAGAGCATGGCTCAGGCCAGGTACACAGGGACAGGCACAGAGCAGAAAGAAGTTGAGGAGAGCCAAATACAGGTGTTCAGGGGAGATCCACAGTGTGGTGGACAGTGCAGGAACAGTCCGAGCTGGGACTGCAGAGGCAAGGGAAGACACCTTCACACTGTTAATCATTCACCAGTTTTTCCTATTCAGCTGCAATCCCACTGTTGTATAAAGTGCAGGCAGAAGCAAGTCCCCTCTCTGTGGGATTTCCCATGCATGATTCCAGTGGGGTCCCCTGTGCACCAGCTTTTGCTGACTCTGGCCAGCAGCTTGTGGCTGTCAAGGCTCAGGCTCCAACACAGCTAAATCTTTGGAAGCAAAAAGAAATATTTGCCCGGTAGAAGCATAAATAGCCTTGCTCGGAGCAGGTATTGTTTCCATGTTTAGAAGAAATCATGGCAAAATGCATTGTGAAGGCTGTTTTGGAGGGAGTTCTCAGCAGAAGAGGTGAGAGATGGTCCTGACAAACTTTTCTCTTTCAGAGTGCCATGGGCTGCATTCATTTATTCTCTCTAACCACTAAAAGAGGTCAAGCCACAGTCAGAGGAAGACCTCTTTAAAACCGGAATGCAAAAATGTTGTTGAACTTCTGTTTTAAGAAACACCATTAAGTTTAATGACAGAGGAGGCCCAAGAATTCTTCAAGTCACATGTCAGTAAAATACAAATGTGCCCCTGTACTTAGGGACTCCCACCACAGCCCAGAGCAGGGATGCAACAGATTGCAGCACCTCAAACAGTCAAAAAGGAGCCAAGTCTGCACACATTGTCTGTAGCACTGTACTTTAAATACACTTTTCCATATTGTAACTGAAAACCTATTTATTTTTTTTTCTGAATCTAATAGGAGCCAGGCTTACTCGTTTCCTGTATTGTTAGCAAAGCCGATAGATGGCAGTACATCCTAAATTATCCTTAGCAATGCCAAAGCATTTTGGTGGTGCTACAAATAAATACATTTCATCCTGTGTTGACAGTGTAATTATGAACATCATAAACATTTAGCATGAAACATAGTTTCCATTTGTTCAGCTAACTAGAAATAGATTGTGAATGAAGAAATTAAATAAAAAACACAGAAAGAAAGGGAAGAGAGGAAACCAAATATTTTAGAGCAGCAGGTGTACTCTTCTATGGGAAACGCATGTCCTTCACTCTCCAGTTAGAATGTAAAAAAGATCCAAGCTTAAAAAAAAAACAACACGAAACAAACCACAGTCAGGCCAAGTAAATCTAAAATAGCCCAGTTGTCAGAGATATTTATTAGTACTGCCACAGAGTCTTCGAGTGCCAGTTACAGACTTGGTTACCTATTGCACAAAGGGTTTTACAAGCACAGGATGAGGAGGCAAGCAAGTGGGAGCAGATCTTGCTCCGCAGCTGAAGTGAGAGCCAGGCTCCATGCAGACAGCAGTGCTGCACTGCTCCCGTGGGAACTGATGGGATCACTGCATCATACACATCTGTGTTTCGGGCACACTTCATCACCAGCTACTTTAATGTAAATTACACTGATGTTTCTTGTGTTGCAGAGAGGAAACATTTGACCACAGAGGACTGTGCTATGATAATTCTGTGAGAGGTCACCACAAGTTAAGCAGTCTGCCTTCTTAACCTATCCTTGCAAAACATACAGAGGCTTTCATGACATTTTATATCCATAAAAATACTATGAGGAGTTACTAATCATGGTAGAAATGTTCACATCCTGCCAGGCTATGAAAAGTCATTGCTAAATGTAGATTTGAGAGAGTTTGGGATGCCCAGCATCTAGAATAAAGAGGCTTTTGGTCTATTCCCAGTGCCACTGACACTGGGGTCGATCACAAAACTACTAAGTGTCAGAGAGAGAAAGGACAAGGGAGAGAGGGCAGGGTCTTTTGGAGGACAGAGGTCTTTCTGCTGCTTTCCAGCAGGACACACACAAGTATTTCCTGATGAGCTGTTTCATCACGGAAAACTGTAGTTTTAATTGATCTGAAAAAATTCCTAAGTTTAAGCTGAATTTGCCAAACGCTTTACATGTACAGATATAAAAAAGAAAAATAATAATATTTGAAGTATCAATACTGAAATCACAAGCTGCTGAAGTTCACTGAGCCTGAGAAAGAAAGCTTGTCAGTGGGAGACTGGAGTCTTAGGTCTTGTAATTCTCATCCTTGCTTTTATTAAAAATGCCTTTCTTGTTCCATATCCCAGCTTCAGAGTGAGCAGCTATCGACTTCTAAAATCTACTTATAGAGTATCTACTGTTTATCACATCTCTACTCCTGTTAATCTGAAGGAACACTGCAAAACCTCCCTATGTCAACTACCTCACTGGTGTCTTATCCACATGACCAGCCACCAGTGACAGGACTTGACCCAAGGCCTTCACTGTCACTGTGTGATAGCAAAGTTTCCAGTACAAGATGTCCCTTTCAGTTCTTCCCCAGATGCACAGGAGGCAGGCCATGCTCTTGCACATCTTAAAAAAAAAAAAAAATAAAAATCAGTGTGAACCTTGCACAGATACACTAAGTCACAAGGTTTGTGTAGTTTATTTATCATGACTTTAATTACTATAACTGTAAGAATGTTTGGAGTCTTCACTTTTGAGACTACAGCAACGAAGCAGCTAACAAAGCATTAGCAGACAATGTGTTATATATTAGATTATATATTATTAAAAGGGTATCTATTGTATATCTTGCAAGAACCATTTATTAATGTTCTCCCTTACCGTTACTTAAGTAAGTATTTAGAAAGCTTGTCCACTTGGCATCGTGCCATAACCCTTACAGACAGTGCTACATTCATTCATGTTAGTTGAGACTTTATCACCATCTCCTTTTATTCAACGTTTTGTGCTGTTTTTGAACAACAAATCTGTTTACAGGATCTCTGAGCAAAAGTTACAAGCAGCTTGAGATGCGGTGTAAAGGCCAAGAAAGTCTCCCTCTTGAGCTCGCTTCTAGGGGTAGATGCACTGAAAGCCAGATTTTAGAGAGACAAACCAAAGGGACTGCTTACACTTTGATTCTTTCATACTTTGAACTGGGCTTCATCTTAAACTTAACCTCATTAATTAACCTGTGAGGGGGTGAAGAGTATCAGGGGCTAGGAGAAGAGCAGAGACTGTGGCAGAGACCTGGGGCAAGGTCTTAGGAACGCAACAGAATTTTTTCAAAATATATTTTAAAAAAGAGTGATGATTGGGAGGAACAGCTAATGCGAGGAGGTTTCTAAATCCTGTGAAACCTTTGAAATTCAATGGAATATTGTGACATTGTTTCTGGGCTGTAGAGTCGTCCTTCAAGCTCTCACAAGGGGATCTAATGCCATGCAGGAGAAGAACAGATCTGACTGCAAGAAGTCCCACCTCACAGTATTCCACCTGGCAGCTCCATGCGAAGTACCACCCTGCAGGAGAATGAGCACCAAAGCAGGTTGAAAGGTATAGTCCCAGCAGCCAACCTCACACCACACACCTACCATGGCCAGGACTGACAACAAAGGTTGTGTGCCTTGCTACTGCTGCATCACAGGGGTGAAACCCTGTCTCATCTGCTGTACACCAGGCATGCTCTGGAACTGCATAGTACCAGGCCAGCATGTAGAATCAGAACCATAGAATAGCCTTGGTTGGAAGAGACCTCTAAGATCATCAAGTCCAACCATTAACTCAGCACTGCCAAGTCACCACTACACCATGTCCCTCAGCACCACATCTACATGGGTCTTAAATACCTCCAGGAATGGGGACTCCACCACTGCCCTGGGCAGCCTGTGCCAGTGCTTGATAACCCTTTCAGTGAAAAAGTTCTTCCTAATATCCAATCTAAACCTCCCCTGGCACAACTTGAGGCCATTACCCCTCGTCCCATCACTAGTTACCTGGGAGAAGAGACCGACCCCCACCTCTCTACCCCCTCCTTTTAGGCAGTTGTAGAGAGCAATGAGGTCTCCCCTCAGCCTCCTCTTCTCCAGACTGAACACCCCCAGTTCCCTCAGCCGCTCCTCATCACACTTGTGCTCCAGACCCTTCACCAGCGCTGTTGCCCTTCTCTGGACACACTCCAGCAGCTCAGTGTCCTTCTTGTAGTGAGGGGCCCAAAACTGAACACAGTATTCGAGGTGCGGCCTCACCAGCACTGAGTACAGGGGGACAATCACCTCCCCAGTCCTGCTGACCACACCGTTTCTGATGCAAACCAGGATGCTGCTGGCACAAGGAACCACTGCCTGATCAGACTTGTTTTTTCAGTCTTAAGTCATCTCCAAACAAAGAGCAATAGCAGAAAGCTGAAGAGATTTGTATTTCCCATGACAGGGCACTGGTTCCCTCCTCTCATTCCAGCACCGTATTTTACACGTGCCAGACCTTAACACCTGGATCAGCCCTGGGCGGCACAGCAACAAGAGCACATGTTTCCTCAGCAGCCTCCTGAAACAGCCAGTTCAGCCAAAAAAAGAAAGCTGGCAGCCCTGTCCAAGGAAACAAAGAGCCACCTTTTTCACTCAAACAGGAAAACGTTTCATGTCAAGATCAAAGGGTAACTGGCTGGGTAACTAGGCACTCGACTGGCTGCAGACCATATAACCCTAAGTGGTTATTTTCTATGATGTCTGGATGGCAAACTCACCCTGCCAATACAGTCTCCTTCTAATTCTACCACGTGTCACGTTTGCATTTGGGCTTGTGACAACAGATACTTGAAGAAGCCAAATGACAGAAACACTTGTGGGAGAAGTAATTGTTTTTCATTTTCTAGGCATCATAGCAGACAGACCCTGCTTGACCCAAATGCCCCTCCCCTCACTCCTGCCCTCCAGGAATTGCCCACATCAACACACTCCTGGGATGTTGTTCCCACTTCTCGACCCTGAGTGTGACATGTAGCCAGTTGGCTCATTGTCAGAGCTGCTGACAGCAATCGCAGAGCAGGTAGAAAGCCAAAGTGTATGGTGAAAAAGCAGGGATGTGTTTCACACCCTGCGCAGCCACAGCTTTGACCCATGGCAACTCTCTGGCCACTCAACAAAGCCACTGCTGAGACCTGCCACAATGCCTTGACATCTTGAAAATGTTGGGACTGGGGTAGGGAGGCCAAGGGATGCTTGAATTTGGCACCTTTCCTGATCAAGCACTGCCAAGTATGCTTCTAAGGACTTTCTACTGGAAATTAAAGCTATTAATTCACACTCAGAAACTATCTGTGGAATTATGGCATACAGCCCTTCTTCTCCTGAAAGAAAATTCCCTGCCTAGCAAGGGTCTCTTTGGCAAAAGCATATCCTATTGATATATAGGGAATGAAGCCAGGCTCAGATTTAAGCTCAATGTAAAAGAAAAAATTAAATAATTTAAAAAGTAATAATAATAGTAATTCAGATACATGCAGTCATTCTGAAAGTCTCAGGTTTAACACACAGAACTCTGGCTTCTGCGATATCTACATCTGGGCACCTAGGACAGAGTCACACCTTATGAATAGTGTTGAAATGGATCCCTTTAATATAAGGTATCAGGTGGTTGCTTATGGAACTAACAAGACAAAGGCAATGTGTTGGTTTAGTTACCAGTGATTTTATTTCTAAGCTTGACTAATGCTTGCAAAACAAGATGAGACTCCGAGGATCCCTTGCATTGAAGGCAACAGTGATTATGTGTTCCCCTATTTATTGCCAGGAAGCAGTTGAATAACACATAGAAACTTTGCATGAAAAAGCAAATACAGCATTAATAGCTATCGCCTTGTTACTTGAGAATGGACAATAGGATATCCAGTCGCAATACCTTCCAATAATAACATAAAGCTAAGGTCAGGGTTTTTGGATCTCAGCTATATTGGCATTTGTTCCTACAAGGAAGAAGGAAAAAAAAAAAAGAGAGTTAAGTGAGGTTCCCACAGACCTTAAAAAGCAGAAACATCTGTTGCTGCTATGAACGGCTCGGATGCCGAGTTCAGAAAGAGAAAGTCCAGCAGCTAGGCCAGGTCTCTGCTTACCACCACATGCCTCTTTGCTCAATGCGAAATTATCAGAGACAGTTTCAAGGGACATATCAATAATTCAAAACAGCCAGAACTAGCATAAACAAGTAAGAATTAGTGCTCTTTTCCTTCTCCTGCCAGCAAGACTGGAAGATGTTACTGATGTGTTAATGCACAGTCTCGAGCATTGTTGTCAGAACTGTCCCCAGCTGATGAGTTGCTCCACGTTGTGCATTTGTTTCATTTTTTAACAAACAGTTTTGAACTGAAACAGTGAGCAGAAATTCCAAAGAAGTGAGTCTTGTTCTCCACGATACAATCTCCTGTGAGGCTGGGGGAAATGGCAAGTTCTCATGGGCTCAGTTTTTCTGTTTGAGAAATGAATCCCCATTTCAGTGATCCGCTATTCACTCATTTCCCAACAATTCTTCATGCTTTGTGAGTTGATTTTTAGCTTACACAAAAAACATGCCTTCTAACATAAGGTGACATATGAATGTCAGAGGTCATTTTGCTAGTGTACTGATGCAAAATGTACTCAGTGAAACTCTTTCTTATCAGAACCTCTGTTGTAAGTAAAACCTTTTGGCAAACCAGAGATCATTCACAGCTCTAAGAAATTGCTCTGTGATTAGCATGGGTAAACATCCACAAAGAAACTCCTGCTCCTACTTGGAAAGCATCAAAGCTGTAGCAACCATGAGTCCAGAAAGGAAACACTGATGAGTTGGCATTTTGTACCGCTTAATCTCTTAAATATTGTATGTGGCAAGCCTCAGAGAAGTAGAGTCCGGTTGAAGGAAAGAACCTCTGTATGCAGGATTCCTGTGTAAAAACAGATTCCCAGATACAGAGCTTAATTTTGTTTCACATTCTTATATTAAAAAGTCCCTTCCAATTCTGTGCAGAGCTAAAAAGCAAAGCGAAATGAAGTCAAGACCTCTGGACTTGAAAGAGTGAATCTTGGCCCTACTGCCTCCTCACTTATGTGCTGGCATCAATCTGGAGTCACTCATCACGCACAGGCGCAAGAAGACCCTAGTCCAGTTTCCAGGGAGAACTGACTGAGGAGACTGGAAGAGAGGGGATTAGAGGATCACAGTCTTTGGAGCTCAGATTTATTCCTTAATTTAGTTATTACTGTTACGCAAATATACTGTGCTATAAACAGAGAGATATTTTCTTTTATTAACACATTGAAGGAATGGATTTAAATATGAGAATATGATGACCTGCAGTTTAGATCCATACCATAGTGTTTATGAAGACATGGGGTTAAACATAATTATGCCAAGAAATAGTGCTGCTAGATATGTACGTTTAACACGTACTTCTTTTTTGCAGCAATGCCATTGTAAGAAACATCCCCTTTTTCCTCCCACCTTTTGTGGGTTTTTTGCTAGTTTAAGAGGTCCTTGCACGAACACTAGCTCACACACAGCACAATATGCAGCACCTGTGTGGGCAACACAGTACCAGTATAGCTAAGGACATCAGAGGTCAGAATCCAGGAGGCAGCAGTAGGCAAGGGCTGTGCCGGCACAGCTGCTGAAAAGCAAAGTTCATCAAAATTGGTTGGGCCTTCACTTTTAGATCTTTTCTAGAAAGAAGCTTTCACGCTATACTGACTTGAAGATAGGTCAAAGAAAATGTGTCCTGTGCCTGCCTGCAGACCTGCTCCCCTGAAAACATCATCTCTTGCAGAACCCTCCATCTCCATCTGGTCCAAACCCGGAGAACAGAAGGTAGGCTCAGTTCTGCAGAACAGCTACAAGGGACAGTCCAAGATAGCAACTCACCTATGTTCCCATGCTCAGCACTGTTTGACAACTCTATCTTTGCACAGGTTAGAAAGCAAGTAAAAACTTACGGGCACTGCCAAGTGGTCCAGAGCCACTTATGTTCACACATCTTGGGGCTAGCTCTCTCTGGCGTAGACTGACATGTTGACTTTCATAGCAGCTGCTTTTCTTGGGAAACACAGAGAATTTCCATTGCCCTAAAACAACTGGTTGGGGTAGTTTGGTGTGGAAAGGGAAAGAAGGATAAAAAAGAGGGTCATTTAAAAGCATCTGAAATGATGTAAGGGCTGTGTTGTAGCCCACCAGAGCTCTGTTTTTATCGTATGAAGTTAGGATTATATGCCTTCAGGATTGTATGCCTTCAGTATGGCATAAAGGCCTTTTCCAGGATGTTGGAAGAGCACTGGAGAGCTACCTGGGAGAGAGCAGAGAGCTCAGTGTGGCCTGGCTTGCCTTGCCCATACCACCTCTCTGAAATGGATGCTCAAATGAGCCTCGCTGGGGAGGAAAACAAGCAGTCTCTGTGTTTGTGTTACCACCAGGACTGGCGTGGGCTGGGAAGCAGTTTTCTGACAGCATAGACACAATCTTTGGCTTTACAAAAGACCTTCAACAGTATCACTCACCAAAGACTCTATAGAAACTAAGAGTCCTGAGACAAAAGGGAAAGATCTCACATTCATACATTTGGGAAAAAAGTGTACAAATAAACAGGTTTTCTCAGTGGAAGAAGGTACCCAGGTGGGTATCTCCAAGATCTGTGCTGCCTTACCTATAGATGACCTGGAAAGGTGGCAGTACAGCACAGCCCTGAGCAGGTAGGTGTCAAAAGGGTAGAAAAAATTAACTATAGAGAAAGATGCAGCTTCAAAGTTAACAAAAGGAGATATGTCTTCACACGAAGTCTATTTAAACAGCAAATTCACTGCCATGAGAACCCTGAATGTTTTGCATGCACTCAAAACCCAGCTTCATGGATCTACGGAATAAAAATGTATTAGGAGTTTCTCAAGATGAAGATAGCATCTCTGGCTCTGGAAATCACTGCATATCAAATTACTGGATCCAGAAAGTATAGCAAAGGAGCTTTCACTCTAGGCTTGCCTTATTAAATTCTTCCTAAAGCATCTGTTACATCATTGTTGAAGACTGAGAGCAGGTGGCTGGATAGACCTTAATCCTAACCCATTAGAGTTGCTTTTCTTGTTGCATGTATGTTGTAGGTGTAACATATTGGCACACATATGTGCCAATCCTGGAATAGAACTGGCCAAGAAATGAGTCCACTGCCTAGAGATCTGAGCCCCATATCAACACTGGGTTCCCAGGAAACAACTCTGTTCTAGGAAACAACTTCAATCGGAAACCAAAGTGGAAAGCAAAACTCTCTAGCCCTTTGCTCAACTCCCATTGCACCAAGGAGCCATGCCTAGTCCAAAATTAGTAACATGTAGAGTCAGAAGTCCTGGGTAACTTAAGACTCTTTACTTAATGTAATACAGATGTACTAACAGTGCCCTCTTCTGAGAGCTTCTCCGCAGTCTGATCAATGCACCATCTTTTCCCTTTCAATGCGGAACAGAGACACGGAGGTGTAGGGTACCATCCACCTTGTTCTTCTTTAATATGTGGATAAAAGTCAGCCTGTGGCTTCCTTAAGAGGGCAAGCAAAAAGAGAGAACTGTGCCAACAGGGGGGATGGGTAGGGGGAGGAAGAGGAAAGCAAAAGTCTAAAAAGCAAATACAGTGGAAGAGGCATCTTAACTGTTCCTGATTTGGTTGTATGAGAATCATTGCAGTCAAGCCATTAAACTGGAGGATGCAAACTCACCAGCCATAGATCAAGAAGATGAAACTTGAGGAGCTTCTCAGAACCCTCTCACTCTGTACCACCAACTTTCACATTTTCTTACCAGATTTAGTGTTTCTCAAAGTCCCACTTCCTGAAGGCAAATGGTTAGAAACAAGAATGGGATGGAATGCCCGAAAGTTTCCATCTGTTTTCATTTCAGAGAAATGCCAGACACCTGAGCAGTACCAGCTGGGAGCTCTCTCAAAAAAGTACTTTTTTTCCTGTTAGGAAATGCTGACTTGTTAAAATTTAAACCCTTCAGAGAACTGTAACAGTTTTCACAGAAGTTTTCAGATCCAGACTAGAATCATTGGTCACCAGATAAAAGGGATTCCAAAAGCAAGTCTTTTTGAAAAATTTCTTTGAGGCACACACCTGTGGATATGAGACCACACAACAAAAATAGACCAAGATATACCAGGACATGTCATTTACTTGAGGTCATCAAAAGAGGCAAAGAGAGAATTCAAACCTCTTCAACATGCTAGGATGTGACCGTTTCCCTATGCCAGGCTTTGGCAAAGGCTGAAGCTATTGGATCTTGTTTATTTTTTGGACAGAGCCTAACACATTGAGGCTGTGCTTGGAATTCAACAGGAAAGCAATAAAGTTATCATGGGCACCTCTACATAACTAAATTCACTTTAAAAAATCCTTCTGTGATTTCTCTCCTTCCCTTCCTCTGAAATTCTGCCACTGCTAAAAATCCTTGTTTCTGGGAAATGCCAAAGCATTTTCCAGGCAAACTTGCTGACATACAAGTTGTGCTCCATTTTGGATTCCTCTGGTTGGTTGTTTCAATACAGATGATTCTCACTTGACCTAGACTTCTTTCTTTAGCTAATTTTGTCCCCTATGAAAATGCACATCCTGGCTTTCACTGACAAAACAAAGATCACTGGAAAGGGGGGAGGGGGGGGGACAAAGGGCAGGGGAGACCTCACGGAAAGGACCCACTTTCCATCACTTAACACTGTCCTGGTTTCCCAAGAACCAAACCACAGCCCAGCCATGGCAGGCAGGCCATGAGTAGCCCCACATCAGCTGGGAGTTTCAGTCAGGGCAGCTGCCCCAAGCTGACTCACAGGTGTATCCCACACCACTGATACTAAGCTCATTATAAAAGGAGGTAGTTCACTAAGGGTGGGGAGTTCCTCTTTCTGGGGTTTCTCCTGCTGTTCTCAAGGACTAGGCTGAGTATAAGCTTTGTTGTACACGTTTTGTTGGTATTTGCATTAGTTTTGTTATTTCATTGTATCCTCTTCAATTTCAACCCATGGGGCTTCTCGCCTTTTTTTTGCCCCAGTTTCCTTTCTCAGCTGGGGAGGGGAAATCACTGGGTGATAGAGCTACTGCTACAGTTTAGCCCCAGGTACAGGCTAAATGTAGACAAACACACACTGCATTGCCAAGCTAAAATGTGGCTAAAAATTAGAACATGAGGCAAAAGACAGAAGAGAGGTATTTCTTCCCTTTTTTGGGCTATTTTTTCTCTACACCAGTATGATTCAGTTGTCTAATCCTTGCTGGTTAGCACAATTACTCAGAGTAATAGTGCTGTGGGTATGTGTTGAAACATCATTCTTAGAAGTTTCAAAGTCTACCAAGCACTGGGAGAGAGATGTGTTTCTGTAGTAGAAAGTAGAATTGAGCATCCCTGAACAGACTGTAATTATCGTTCTGGTGATGGTTGGTATCTCAGAGGTTGCAGTAGTCATTTTGGTGAAAACATCCCCTGGTAAGTCCCAGCTTGCAAAAAAACCCCTCAAACAAAACCAGCAGTGCATATGGACATCGCTAGAAGCACACGCATTCTCAAACAGAGGTTGTGAGCAGGGGTCAGCACTTGCATACCACTGGAGTCCAGACCACTTATAAGACACAAGAGACTTAGCCAATTGAAATGGCACCAGAGTTATTCTCCCCGCAAGTACTGCTAAGAAAACCCATGTAAAAAGTGTGATGTAATGGCCAGAACATAGGTTGAAATTTGAAATTTGGCAGGTAGTCAAAGTGGAATAAAGAAAATAAGAATTATCTCTTGTTTTCACTGAAAGGATCAGGGTAAAAGGCTGGCTCTCATGAGGTCAGCATCTATTCAGTGTAGAGTCATGCTTTTTTGGCCAGCTGAAGTAATTAATAATGCCATATTTGTTCTAAACAGCCAAGAGAAAGCCTCAGAGAATAGAAAGTGCTGGTACAAAGGATCGGGCAGATACAACAAGGAATATGTGGCTAAAGTAAGTCTTAGGAGTTGTTATGGAAGTGGGAAGAAAGGAGACAAAAATCAAGTAGTCATGCATTCGTGGTTTTATGGAATCAATACAGAAAATGCTTATATCTCACCGCCCAGAAAAAGGAAGCCTCTGTGGACTGATGTACAAATCCCTTGAAGACTTTTATTCACTGGGCAGATTTCAAACATACAGCACACATATAGCTGCAACCCCACAGTTTAGTCACACAAGTCCTTTAAATCTACAACACTTACTATAAGCAAATCTACTTAAAAATAAGCTGTTATAGCCCTGAGATACAGTCAAAGGCACAGTTTCCACGGGAGCTCTCTTGCCTTGCAAGCAAGAGTTGACTTGCAAGCAAGACTGATCTCTTACAAGAAAGGCTCATCTCATTTCATTCTCAGGCATTAAATTTTTACATGATAATAGCTTTTACACACACAGAGGTCTGAACAGTTTCATAATGATTTCTTGTTTTTAACAAATTTGTTCTGTAGTCATACAGCAGAATGGCTACTGTACTTTTTAAAGTGATTATGAAAGCTTTACCAGCCTGCCCAGGGAGGTGGTGGAGTCACCATCCCTGGAAGTGTTTAAGAGACAGGTAGATGTTGTGCTTAGGGACGTGGTTTAGTGGTGTTGATAGGGATAGGAACAAGGTTGGACTTGATGATTTTGAAGGTCTCTTCCAGCCGAAACTATTCTGTGATTATGTGTTTAACATCAACTATGTAAATCTGTAACATATGCTATGCAGGATGTCACTGATACATCACACATTACAATCAAACATTTTGTTCACATAAATGAGGCAATTACCGCCATAGAGATTGCAGATATAGTGAAAGAGACAGATGGGCACAAACTGGAACACAGGAGGTTCAATCTTAACATAAGGAAACACTTCTTTACTCTGAGGGTGACTGAGCACTGGCACAGGCTGTCCAGAGAGGTGATGGAGTCTCCATCTCTGAAGACATTTAAAACCCATCTGGACGTATTCCTGTGTGATCTGCTCTAGGATCCTGCTCTAGCAGGGGGGTTGGACTAGATGATCTTCCGAGGTCCCTTTCAACCCCTACCATTCTGTGATTAAACACACTTCCTCTCACAGAACTTTGTTATTACTTTGTACGCTGCAGACAAGTTTGACAACATTTCCCATCCAGTGGGGTTTGCATATGCACAAAAACTGGAAAGAATTTGTTATTTCAGATTATCCCATCATGTAGATCTTTAACGTCAGAACAAAAATCACTCTTAGGCTAGAACTGCTACTCCATATGGGAAAGAATTCTCAATATAAATCCATTACAGTTTTTCGCTCTCCTTCCCTTAGTTTTGTTCTTATCTCAGGCACTAAGCTTGATCCATGCCCAGCCTACTGAGCAAGCCCAAATGATGGAATCAAAATTGACCCTCTCCTGAATTTAAGAAGATGACAGAGATCATTTAAGGAGTTACACTATGAACAGACACCCTAAGATCCACACGCTCTCCCTTTTACAGCTGGATCATAGAACAGCCTTGGTTGCGAAAGACCTCTAAGAACATCAAGTCCAACCATTAACCCAGCACTGCCAAGTCCCACTAAATCATGTCCCTCAGCACCCCACATCACTCCAAGAACTATCCATCTGCAATAACTTGATGAGGCAAGGAATTATTGGTGTTCCCCTTTGGACATGTAAATTAGAAAAATTGTTTAAATGACACAACCAGTGCCATGGAAAAATTCTGTGGCAGAGCCAGCTACTGAATATGTCTTTCCACCCATTGTGCAGGACTGTAAGATTGTTTCTGAAGAAGAAAAAACATTATAAAGACTCAAAACATTTCACTGAGTTTTGAGAACCTTTTCAGATTTCAAAGTATTGAGAAAAATTCTTAAGAGTGCAGATTATTCTACACAGGAGAGTTGTTTTGCATTTGGATATACCTAACTTCTAAGATACTACTTTTAGAAGAGAAATTGAAAAGCAGAGATATTTAACACAAAGGGAGTTCTCCATAGGCAGAGGAGAAGAAAAAAAAGCAAAGAGTTAACACCTTTTCATAGAGAAGCCACACTGCACAGGGCTGAAAACATTACACAACACGAAGGAAAGATACCCCCCCCCCAAAATCTGTTATGATGGGTTTCTTCATTTTTCCTATGTGCTTTCCATGGTATTTCAGGTTCAAATCAGACAGCAGCCTTTCTATTTGCTTCTTCATTAAAAAAAAAATTATGAGAATAACACACTCATGCTTCTTCAAGTACAAAGTGGTGAAAGGCCTTGTGAAAAGAGAAAGTGGGAACCTTGTATCTCTGGGAGCTCCAGTTCTCCTGCTCAGGGGACTCATCTCTCAAGTCCAGTTTCCTCACTGTGAGCAGAAATTACAGGTACGGTCAGGCTGCACCCACAGTATCTTCCAAGGCAAAGGTTCACTTTCAGTCGACCCTATCTGTAAAAGAACAAAAACCCCGTTGCATGTTAAGCAAAATAAGCCACAGGCACGAGTGGCTGGAAATGCTTCAAATCCATTTCACATCCCATGGAAAGGCCGCTGAGAATATCCCTCAGAGCTATTCAGAGGGATATTCAGAATATCCATCAAGTGGATGAGAAAACTACCAGTGTTCATCTCTTAGTGAGAAAGTTCAAACCTTTTGCAGTGAGATACTCCCTGGCTTTCTGAAGTTCTACAGATGATTTGTCACCATGGCCTGAAACACAGGCAGCAGCTTACATGACTGGTTTCCACAGCTCTCTTTCACTCATGAACAGACACATCTGTGAGCTGTTGGTTAACCGAGAGGTCAATGTCCCTGTGTTCCAGATGCACATTTAGAAACACAGCCCGACCTGCCAGCCCAGGCTCTGCAAGTGTTTGATACAGAGGCTTTTGGAAGCTATTCTTTGTGCTTCCGAAAGCATGAGAAGACAGTGTGGGAACTACTAAAAAGCCTCAGATTCATTACAACTTGATATTCCCCAGTCAGAGTCTAGGAAACACACATATTCCTCTTCTATATTCACCAAGGCCTACACAGGCAGAAATGAAGACTGAACAACCCAATCTGCTTTCTACTGAAGCCACCACCTTTTTGTATTACCACTAATATATATCCTATAATTGAATTCCCCATTGTGATTTCTTCAAAAAGATTATAGCAACATGAAGGAAAAAGCATAGGTTGTTTAATTCCACAGTTCTATGCATAAACCACAAGACCATCTCCCTCGCTGTACGGGGGACACGCTTCAATGTAGGCTAAGACTATCCTCTAGGAACTATTCTTTTTTGACCTCACCAACAGCCTTCTACACAAGCAGAAAAAGGAATATCAGACATAAATGAGAAACAGATGTTTAAAAAAAATACAGAAAGAAGACCACAACAGACACTCATATCATTCATGTACTGGTTCAACCAATGACCCAAGATCAACCTCTGAAAGAACCATGCAATAGCACACAAAATGCACCCACCCCCTCTTGCTCCTTGCACTTGAAATGAAAACATGCAGTGGAAGCATCATTAAACCTGAATAAACTGACCCAGAGTTCAATAAACAAGCTTTAAGACATTAATGATAAGAAGTGGAAACATTCAGTACAAACAAGAATATCACTGCACAGCAGGAACTCTTGCTAAATGCAAGCTCCCTAGCAGAGAAAGATAGCGACTGCTCTTCCAAACATTTGTTGTTTATTTCCACTTAT
Organism: Podargus strigoides; assembly: GCA_028020825.1. Lineage (NCBI taxonomy): Eukaryota > Metazoa > Chordata > Aves > Caprimulgiformes > Podargidae > Podargus > Podargus strigoides. The sequence goes on along the minus strand of CM051663.1, from coordinate 33,682,415 downwards.
CTCTTGTTTAGGTACAACACACCTATGTCATAGGGACAGGTTGACACATACATTTATTCTTAGGCATGTTTCTGATTACAAAGATTTTGATTACTGACCTACGTTGCTGCACTCCAATCAAGGCCTCTGATTGAGTTCTGTCGGTATTAATCAGAGCTGCATGTCCTTAAGCAGAGAGCAAATATAGAGCATTTCCAATTCTTACCTCCTGAAAAAAAAAAAAAAAGAGATCGTATGGCAGCTGCTTTCTAGGAGGTCTAATGGAAGTGAACACACAGCAGTGCCCAGAGTTCAGGTGCTGGATGGACACAGCCCAGGAGGGGCAACAGCACACAGACAGAGCAAACCACAGATGAGTGGCAGAGCTAAGACAGAGCACTTCCAGGGAGACCTAGTCCTACATTTTTAACCCTTCACCCTTGTGTTTTTACTTTGTCATACATTGCTCTTCCTGGACTTATTTTTCTTCATTGCTGGGAGACAAAAGAGGTCCTGGAGGCTGAGCCAGGCAAAAATGCAAGAAAAAGGGATACCTCTGCTTAAAAGCACATGCCCGAGTTGAACAACATAGTGGGCACTTGCATCTGCTGCCATTAGTCTGCAACCACAAAAATTAGATGTGGGCGGTATCTTGCAAAGCTCAGTCCATTCCTGAGCAAAGTTTCCAATTCATTTAACAAATATCTTATTGCAGTCATTCAGTAACACTGGTAGTCACAGGGAGAGAGGAAAAACATCAGTTCAGAGCCCCCTTTGCAGGTTTTAAGAGTGGAGCTGTACCGATGACCTACCTGAGCGAAGAGGATGTTGCAGAATGCCATGCCCAGTGCCTCAGACAGTCACTGCAGCATCTCATGGCCAGACAACAGTAGTAGGGCTTGGCTACCTTGGTGCTTCCTCAAATGACTTGAAACAGCAACTTCCCAACAGCCAAGACTGTGCACTGAACTTCACTCTGTTGTCTGAAGTCCTTCTTGAGCGACCTCTCAGCCTTGGCTGAATTTGAAATCTCTTGTTTGTGCAAATCTCACTGTCCCAACAGTAACTGGGGACAATTCCAGCCCCAGAGGACAGAATCCAGCATATGTTATGTGTCTGCTAAGCTGGACAACACTGAGATATTTTCAGAAGTAGAAGTCAGACGCAGACCTCTTCCCTGTCATAATGTGAGGCTTGTCATGGGATGAAGGATGAAGGAAGTCTCACAAGAAGGTGACATACAGGAGGCAACATTTTCTTGCTGGACCACCAGTTCTTCTCTAGTCCACCAGCACAACACCCAAATATTGTTACTGTGTCAGTCTAGATGTGACTAGGTCAATGTCCCATTTGAGAGACCAAAGCAGACACCATCTCAGGAGGATTTCAGTTACATCGTGCTGCCACCCATTTCCACACTAAGGATCTCCACACTCCCACTGCTTTTCCCTTTACTTTTGAAGATGTTTCATGCTTCCATTTCCTTATTTATGTCTATCTCAAGAAGCAGCTCTGTGGCTGCCTCCTCACAGGGCGCATGACTGGCTGTTTGCCCTGCAGAGCCCAGCCCAGCATCATCTGCCACCTCTCCAATCTTGTTTTCTGTCTGATGTCTCACAAGGTGAAAACTTGTGACTTCCTTCCTCCTTTTCTTCCTTCCCCTCCCCCCAGATGCATAATTTTGTGCCGAGTTTTATTGCTTTCCTGGGCTCTGCCTACCAGCACCAGTTGTTCTGTATGTTAAGACATCCTCGAGCATCGCAACATCTGGAAAAAGAAGAAAGTACCCTTAGCTCCCCCCACCTCCGGCCCCCCACTCCCTAGCTGACTCCCAAGACTGGTAAAGAGATTGGGATCCATTTTTTTTCTCCTCTTACTTGCAGTAACAGCACCACCTTTTGGCTCCTAGCACTCTACTGTGATTTCACATCAGTGGCTCAGCGGTCTGCACAGGCGCTAACATTTCCCAAAACAGGCCCTCGCCTGCCTTAACTGTACTCATTTCATTTAAAATACTGTTGCCTGGAGAAAAGAGGATCCCACAAGCTCCTGAAGTGAGAGGCCATCCGCTCACCCAACCACACATCACCTGAGTGCTTCTTCTCCTAACTCAATGGCTTTTCAGATAAGATAACTGGTTAGCAATTAATTCCACCTGCACCCAGCCCTGGGATCTGAATCCAGCAAAGCAGGTAGTAGCACGGCTCAAAGCACACAGTCATTTTCAGCCCTGAATGTACATAAACATACCAGTCCTTTGACCCTTCTCTAAATGGCCTACAAGAACGAAGTAATCAAATGCAAAAGAATGGTGCTTGTAAACCCAGCTTCTTAGAAAAGATCAAGACATTGTTATTTGTCTAAAGCTTTTAGTAGTACATCCAGCAGAAAAAACAAGAACTGGGGAGTTTTTTGAGGCAAGGCAGTAAGAATGTGACATATGAGAAGAGAAATGACAATGCACACATATTTAAAGTAAAAGCTCACCTTCAATTTTCAGTCATGCTTGAAGAAGGGCCTGAAATCTTGGGTGTTTGCTTCCTTATTGGTGACCTCAGTCCTACGGCTACAATACAAAAAGGAAAGAGAAGAGAGGAAGAAAAAAAAAAAAAAAGCCATTGCTTGGCACAACTGTTCTAACACAGACTTTAATCACCCTCCAAATATTCCTTTCCCCTCCAGTTCTGATATATCGATCTCACTTTATTGATGTGATTCCCATCAGCTGAGCTCTGATCCTTCTGCCTGCCTCAGAGGTTAGCGACACCAGCAGAGGTGAGGCTCCTCTAATCAGGGATAAAGCAGAACAGATGCACCCCTTTAATGGTGCAAATTCAATCCAGTTCCAGAAAGGAAAGTGTTTTGCTCAGAATTTAGCAGAATCTGCTTCATTTTGGGGATTAACCTTTCTGTTACACACCATGGTAAATCCCCTTTGGGAATGTCTGTGACACCAGAACTAAACCACTTCTTAAAGATCAATAAATAAACACACCTGCAGATGTCTGAAGATGCAGAGCAGATTACTACTGTCCTTGAAGCCAGAGATTAAGAATAATTATAAACTGACTCATGTTTCCTTGGACTATGACTGTGTGGCTTGACCTTTGCAGTGGCAGAAAGTGAAGTAGTCAGATATATATAAAGATATACTCACAAGCATCCACATTCTTATTTATAAAGTGTTCCACTCATCTTGAACTAAATCTGCCATATTCAATCAAATGAATAGTCATTTGGAACACATTTCAAAATCTAAGCTTAACTAGGCAGCATCTTTCCTTCACTACTTCTGATTCACCTGTAAATGACTCTAATTTTAATTATTGTTTGTTACTTTTCTCTTACAAAACCCAAGAACCTAATTCTACTGGGATAACACTAAGGATAAAACACCAGGGGATGCAGACATCATCATAAACTTGAAGTCCCCACCACCTGGCTTGAATGCTGGCAGTATCTAAAAAACTGGTGTAAAAGTGGCTAAAATATCTTATATACTTTTTTCTTTCCCAATTCAGCCCTTCTAAGAGCCTGATTTAAAGCATCTCTCAGTGTTTTTTCAGGGTCATAGTTTGGCTAATCAACAGCCATCTCTGGAATGAAAACTTGGCTGAAATGAGCATATTAGCTTTCCTGTCACAGTATCTAATCTGAGTTCAAATGAAAAACAAATATGCAAAGACTGAAACAATGTTTGTCTGTTAAAACAATCTAGATGAACACGACATAGGAAGGAAATAGCAGAGTTCAGGTATTAACACAATACAGTTGAACACAGGCTTTGAGGCAGCTTTTGTATGGTGTCTCCCACCTAGATATAGCCATACCTGGAGAGGAAATTTCAAAATATTTTGCACTGCTCACAGCAGCTCCTGAAGAAATGAACAGAGCTTTTGCAAAGGCTGTTGCTAACTGCTGTCAAAAGTTTTCCTTTTAATCATTTACAGCCGGATCCCAAACTCATTGCAGTTGATAGAGTCTTATTGACTGCTTTAGGCTTTTATATGTCTGCAAGCCCTAATTTTCAAACAGAGCTGCTATTAAAAAAAGGGGAGAAAACCAAGTTGCCCTTTATTTAGACATCTAAGGATGAGTTTGAGTCCTGGTCATTAACAGCTTTACTTGACAATCACAACCCATGCAGGACTTAAGAGCAGCTGGACCTGTTCTGGGGCAGGGGAAGTTCTTAACAAGTTTTAATCTCAGTACAATACAATTTAGAAGTATCTGGGATACTTCAGCAAGAAAAAGTTAATATGTACACTACTTATTAGGACCAAACAACTCCCCTAGCAATAAACAGTGCAAATGTTACATTTTTTTTTTTTTTTTTATTTTATATTAAGCTGTTGGTTTAGTGGTCGGAAGAAAATTCCCATGTGAAACTGGAAGTGCTGGTCTCCTAATAAGTAAAGCGGGTTATGAATGTTGGCAGTGATCTGCTTGGCCTGCTCCCTGGCACCGCAAGCGCTGGTGAAGCTGCTGGGGGGTTGGACACCACCAGCAGAAATACAGCGAGCAAGTAACAGCCTGGCACATTTTGACACAGGATTTCCTCTGACGGTTTTTGTCTAAGCCCCCTCTTGGATTTACATCGGAAGCCCGTCCAAACCCTCCCGTCTCGGCAGTCAGCTCCCAGACATACACGGTAGAGGGAGCCAAGCCACCAGAAAATAAAAAACCCTTCCCACCACATCACTGAGAAACGAGGCGTAACTTGGTCAGTTCTCTGCCCCAAAGCTTCGATTATTCAGTATTGAAACTCCCGTGTGGTGAGGTCCTCTCTTCCAGCCTAGATCCCTGCTGAATGCACAGCTGATGAGCAGGACCACATGCAGTGCTTCTGACTGCATCTCTCAGATTCTTTCATTTTTCAGGGACATTTTTTTAAAAGGAACTTTTTCTTTACTATCTCCCTTTTACCAGCACATTTTGTTCTACATATTGGGTATAAATCCCCATATTTGAAGGCACTGCAGCAACATTCAAAATTTTTCCTTTCTGTGCTCACTCTAATCCAACTCCATATCCCCATTACCTGCCAACAACCCATGGGGCTCGCCTGTGAACCTGTCCTCAGTTGGTACTGATGTCAACCCTACCCTGGCTTTGGCCAGACCTCTCAGAGAAGAGAATTTCAGATCATAAACCCACAATTATTTCTCAGAGTAGCTACATTGCTTGCAATCTTCTCAAAACTGAGAGAACATGGAAACATAACTTCCATCTACAAGGCACTGGTACCCATGGGGCAGGACGATTTGTAGAACAGTCTTATTACTGCTGCACTGAACTGCAAGAAACAGCTGAATAATCTTGCAGCAGTGAAAAACTGGACAATGGAATGGCAGATTAAATTTAAGACAGGTAACTATGAAATAGTAGACATGGGGAAAAAAATCCCTTCATTAAAAATTCAGAATCTTAGACAGCCATTCCAATTTCCTGATTGAATATCTTCTCTTTGATTTAGCACAGTACTTTCTGGAAGGGTCAGGTTCAACTAAATAAGATGGCTTCAGTCTAACAGCCTTATGAGAATTATGAAAACACAGAAGGTATAACTCTCCGATCTCACCATCATTTCTAACACCACCAAATCTGCTGTTGTTCAATAGGTGAACAAAGCCATTCATACCTGAGCCTGGCTGAATATCCACATCAGGAGTCAGCTGGGAAGTCCAAAAAGAGTATTTAAGCCCAGTCTGAAGAGCCATTTGATTTAGTAAAGGCTTATGGAAGTACACCTCGTGTGCCCCTTCTCACCCTGCATTGCCCAAGTGGTGCTGGCATCAACACGTGCACTTGTATGACGATCTGCAGCCCAGAGGCCACCCTACTTCAGGACAGCACCTTGTGACTTGCTAGTTTGGGCCCTATCAACATTTTTCAGGATTAAGGAACCACATATAGTTACTCTTACATTATTTCAGACAAAGTTGCTTTTGTATCAAAATAGTTTGAGATGATGAGGGTCCCTTCCAAACCAATACATTCTATGATTCTATGATGAGCTTTTATTTGCTAGTATGAGAATAAACATCCTGCCTTTTCTACCTCCATCTCTTGAATTTTAATCCACAAAAGTTCGTAGAATCACAAAATGGTTTGGGTTGGAAGGGACCTTTAAAGGCCATCTAATCCAGCCCCCCTGCAATGAGCAGGGACATCTTTAATGAGATCAGGTTGCTCAGAGCCCCGATCAACTCGACCTTGAATGTTTCCAGGGATGGAGCATCTACCACCTCTCTGGGCAACCTGTTCCAGCTCTTCACCATCCTCGTCATAAAAAATGTCATCCTTATTATTCTTACTGAATCTGCCCTCTTTTAGTTTAAAAGTATTACCTCTTGTCTTATCGCAACAGGCCCTACTAAAAAGTCTGTCCCCATCTTACTTGCAGGCCCCCTTTAAGCACTGAAAGGCTGCAATAAGGTTTCCCCAGAATCCTCTCTTCTCCAGGCTGAACAACCCCATCTCTCTCAGCCTGTCCTCATAGGAGCAGTGTTCCATCCTACTGTGCAGGACCTTGCACTTGGCCTTGTCGAACTTTATGACATTCACACAAGCCCACTTCTCAAGTTTGTCTAGGGTCCCTCTGAATGGTGTTTCATCCCTCAGGCGTGTCAACCACACCATTCTGTCTGGTGGCATCTGCAGACTTGCTGAGGGTGCACTTGATACCACTGTCTATGTCATTGATGAAGATATTAAATAGTACTTGTGTCAATATGGACCCTTGCGGGACACCACTCATCACTGATCTCCATTTGGAAATTGAGCCATTGACCACTACCCTCTGGATGCAGTCATCCCACCAATTCCTTATCCACCGAATAGTCCACCCATCAATCCATATCTCTCCAATTTAGAGAGAAGGGTGTTGTGGAGGATTGTGTCAAAGGCCTTACAGAATTCCAGATAGATGACATCCATAGCTATTCCCTTGTCCACTGATGCAGTTACTCCATCATAGAAAGCCACTAGGTTGGTCAGGCAGGACTTGCCCTTGATGAAGCCATGCTGGCTGTCTTGAATCACCTCCCTGTCCTCCGCGTGGCTTAGCATAGCTTCTAGGAGGATCTGTTCCATCATCTTCCCAGGCACAGAGGTGACACAGACAGGCCAGTAGTTCCCAGGGTCCTCCTTTGTACCCGTTTTAAAAATGGGTACCATGAGGGTACAATAAGGAGTTTCAAACAATAAGAATTTTTAATCATTCTTCAGCTCTAAAATACCATTCAGGGACTAAACAATGCAGTCCTGATGTAGCAGGGAAAAAAACACAGGACTTCTACTATTTACGGGAACGAGAATTGAATCACAGAAATTGTGCAATTTTTTCCTGAGAAACATTAGTCTTGCCTGTACACATCTTGAGTTTGAATGAACTTTGGTATAAATATAATAACAGTACCCTGCAATCCTGTTAGAGGCCAGAAGTACTTAGACTCTCAAGCTCTCAAAATAGTCAAGTCATTGTAGTCATCGGATGCTTTAAAAGAACTAGACTTTTCGATTCAGAAACATCTGCTAGAGAAGGAATGTCTGGAAATGTACAGTAGGTGTCACTTTTGTCCACTTTTACTTTCTTCACTAATGGTTGAGAGTATCAAGAAAGCATTCTCCTTGGAAAATCAGAGGTGTCATTGCTTTCCTATGGAAATGGACAGTATTTGGGAGAGGCATGCGCAGAAATGATGGGGCTGACCAGAAATCTCTCCAGGCTGAATGGGAATGCTCAGGATCAGTTTGGTGCCTGGTCATTTCTGGACTGAACTACAGATTTGGGCAGGCAGGGCCAGATTTTGCTTTAAGTAGGTTCTGCAGAACTCGGCAGTCTGAAATAAGGACTCTCCTCCGTGATCCTGTCCTTTTCACTTCTGCATATCCTCAGCCATGTTAAGTCACAGCAAACCCTCTTGGTACCTTCCCCTATACTGTTGGAGATACGAGACACACAGTCCACTCATGATTAGTTCTGGTGAACAAATTCTTACCTTCTTCCCCTGCTACACATTAAAACAGAAAGTGCTGAAAGATAAATTTCTTTGGCAGAGGGAGGTTAGGCCATGGCTGCTGGGATCGGCCTGAAACCAGCCAAGAATGGTTTCCTGCCTGGCAAATATGCCATTTCTGCATTGCACAAACATCTGGAGCAGGATTGCAAACACCTACCCCCACCATCAGCCAACAGTGGCTCAACAGCCCTGACAAGCAAAATCTGGCATGGCTCACTGTGGCCAAGTGTAAGACATTTTATTAATTTTTTGATAGTTTTTATTAATTGTCCCCTTTGTCCCAGTACAGGGAACTTCTATCCCACAGCTGAAAGGAAACCTAAGGTTTCCCAGGGACAGTTTAGAGTACAGCCACGCATCAGTTGCTATAAAAATAACTTAGACTGAGAGACTGCGCTTTGGTTTGAGATGCTGGAGCTCCAGCCAAACATGAGTTTCTCTTTGCCAGTTTGGCTGATGTAGTAGTAACCTCTGCCAGAGGGACATGGGAGCAAGCAGGGAAGCCCTTGCTGCTCCCTGATTCTGAGCCCAGATGGCCCTGAGAGAGAAGACACACGTGCTAATGGACACCCACACACACAAGAACTTCTTGCTGGTTTCCCATGAGGCTTGCAGGTGGCATGAAGTCCAGATGCAAAATTAAATCGGTACCAGAAGCAGAGCTGTAGCCGACTGTGCAAATGCCAGGGGAGCTGCACCTGTTTGCTTCACGTGGGTGGCTGGAGCTAGAGCTGGGGGCTTGGCTGTCACGTGGACCCTGCCAAAGCACAGGTGCTATGGATGTTCCTCCTCTCAGACCCTGGACTGCTTTGAACAGCACAGCTATGGGAACTTCATCCTGCTGCTGTATAATCACAATGACCAAAAAAGGGCCATTTTGCATCCACAGTCCTTCCTTCCCAGCACTCTGGTGAAGCTGGAAAATTCATCCCTAATCAAGCAAGCTGCAAACTACAACCACACATCTAAAATTTCCACTCAGGAACCTTCATGATGTGAAGCAGGACTTGCAGCAGCATTGCTTTAATGCAAAACAGAAACAGCCCCCACAGCTGTCTCCAGCTGCTCTACAAAGATATGGCATCAGAAGCAAAAATTTCATTTGATATTCCCAAGCAACTGAAATGATTTTTGTTATTAAATACTATCTGACTAAAATGAACCCCGTCTTACGTAAGCCCACGTTCGCCATGTACCATCAGTGCCATCAGTATCAGGCTCCAGAAAGGGATGTGCAAACCACAAATGTGCCAGGCTGCTTCCAGCGCTGCCCCAGTCTGCCTGGGTCTGCAGACTAGAGGCTTGGGGAGCAGTTGGAAAATATCATTTTGATAGACTTAACTAGTTTATCTGGCCAAGCAGTATCCCTAAACACATCATTCTAATCTAAAATAAGTTTTTCAACTCCAAATAATTAGAGGCTGTTGTTGCTTCTTTCTTCTCTTGCAGAGATAACTTGCAGCTGTTTGCAAACAGCTGATATGAGTTTTTGGTTGCCTATCTAATAGCATGGTATTGTGCCTGCCTCCAAACTGGAGGAATTCATGCTACAGTGTGAATTTCAAGCACGTAGTATCAAATTATCTATCAGGAAATATTTCTGTGCATGGGTAAGCGTGTGAAGGCCTCACAGAATCACACTGGAACTCAGTTTTCCAGGGCGGGATCCAGCCCCTCAAGTTGTGTTGCCCGGACTCCAAGAAATGTGCTAAGTTTCTGAAGGAACCTGCTGCTTTCTTGTAACTGGCTTGTCGGCCCTTTCCTCCAGAGCATTATTTGTCTCGGTAATGGCCATTAAGTGAAAATGTGGACCCTGAGGCAGGCAAACAGGATCTCACCTTCATATGCTCATTGCTTCTTCAACAGCCAGCAACGATAAAACAAGATAAGAGGTACTTAGAGAAACCCAGGTAAATGCAAGTGCTTATTTTCAGCAGCTCATTCAGTCAGATAAACTCAGCCACACAGATGAAGGTCGTCTTAATCAGGCAACACTGATCTTTGATTATGCTACATACAAATGATGGAAAGGAACTGCTTAGCCCACTTTGCCCAAAGGGATCTGTTACCATAGCTGGTCAGAGAAAATAGCTTTATCACCACAGTCAGCCAGGGCTGAACTGCAAGGTGAATTAAAACCCAGACATCAACAGCCATGTTTAAAGCAAAAGGATACCTTTTGAGAAATGAGAAAAAAATTATGGTGAGGTCTGAGATTTCTCACAAAATTAACGTACTGGGCTTTGGGGACCTTCCAATATATGCAGTTACAGAAGCGTGACAAAAACAGGGTGACTGATTTCAGTGCGCTTCGAAGCAGGGGCTTTTTCAGGATTAAGCCTATCAACCATTAAGTAACGTGCAAAAGGCTTGTCGCAGTGTTCAAGAATTCAGATATTTATGTTCTCCCAACCTTAAAAGAGTGTGCTTTTTTGTAGTTTTGAAATCAGTAATTTAAGGTTTGGTCAGTAAGCTGAGGGTGGCTTGATATGTGACCTGAGCAAAGCTGGATAATGGATGGGAATTTTATAGGACTGAGGGCTGCTTCGACGGATGACTCACTGCTCTGCTGGGCGACTTCTGGGTGGCGGTGATGTACCTGCTCATGCGGAGCAATAAATTAACCCTCTGTTGAAATGATGAAAACCCATTTTCTAGAAGGTTTCACAGTCTCCCCCTCAATTATCTCCTGCAAAGCCTTCATTTTCACAGGATTTTCTGAATGCTTAGGCTTCAGTTTCCTTTAGTTTTTCTCACTACAGAATAGCTCTGTATTTTCACATCAAGAGCACCAGAACAGCTGTTTTCCATGAATTATTCTGGGAAAAGTTTCAGTAACAGCTTCCTGCATTGAGCTCTGTGCATCACCCTCAGGTTTTGCTTTATCAGCTGTAAGACAACTAGAGACCTTTCAGGTTTTGAGTTTACTGCTTCCATTGCCACTTGTGCCCAGCAAATGGAAATGTCACTATGTTCTTTGCTGTCCTCTGTCTTTTCCTCTTCACTCCTTGTCCTTTTCTTCTTCATCCTAAAGCAGCTTCAAATGCTCTGGAAACTTCAAAACTTCCACTCCCCACACACTGCCCCCCTTCTTCCACCGCATCTTTAACCTAAGTCCCCAGCACTGGAGAAGCAGCATGATGTCATCATGGGTTCATGCAGCCACAGGTTTCTCAGGACTGAATTGAAGAACATCCTCAGTGAGCACCTGTTCTGCATTTCTTTCGAGAGCTGCAAAGGCATTTTGGAGGACTATGCTCACATAAAAGAGACTTTGTCTCCCTTCCTCCATTTGGAGACTGTATGAAGGTATCTAAACAAAGGCTATGTTTGGAAACTTGTTTCATTGCCATCACATCCGCCTGTGATGTCTGGGCATCTTCCTCCATAAATCGAGCTGTTTTCTGTCTCTTGTTCATTCCTCTTTTTTTTTTTTTTTTCTTTTTAAATAAACCTTTTTCTGTAAGCATGACCGATCACGATTATGGACTTGCTAATACAAGGAAGGAAATTGGTAAACTGAGTTTTACCATGCAGAGGACAAAACAGAGTATTCTAAAGCAATTTTCAAAGCACTCCTTACTTTAGAAGCACCTTTACTGCCATGGATCAACCCGTCAAAAAGGGTATGCACAATCATGAGGGCATCTTCTTCAAACACAGGGTCAAACATGGACAGTGTGTCATTTCAGGTGCTCTTTGAGTAAACCTGAATATCCAGCTTTTCAGGCCACCTCAGCGGGCAATTAAATGAAAGTCTGCCAAAGGCTGTCATCTGTAGGTTGCCTCATCCTGGGGCACAGTAAAAACATATTTTGCAGATATCTGAGCAGTCCTATGACGCAAAATGCTGAGATTTAATTAGCTGGTATACAAATACGTCTTCTTAAAAAAAAAAAAGAGGGAGAGAAAGAAAACAAAAAGAGATAAGGAACAAAGAATAGGTGAAAAAAAGGAAGAAGGAAGAACATAAGAAATCAAGCCAGCCCTCTAGTGAAGTCTGTTGACTGAAAGCTCACGAAACTGCCACACAGAGAGTCAGGCACTACTGAGAGTTCCGGTGGTTATTTCACTTTTCTGTGGGTCAGAAACTTTCACCAACACAGGGTGGGTGGCAGAAGCCACTGCAAAGGGGGAATCCGCTTGTCTGAACAAGTGGCTAGCACCCCACTTCTCGCACACACCCACACAGAAATGGAGCAGGGGTAACACATTTTAGTGCATCTTCAATCCAATACTCATTGTCCCTGAAATCAGGATAGGGAATTGGGGGCTCTGCGAGCCAAGCGAATGGCAGAGGAGGAGGAGATGTTGCAAGAAGGGCAGGTCTCTGACCATTGTGCTGTAGTCATGCAGGTGATCCACCAGGACAGCTCTTTGAGGATACACAGCAATATTTCAAGTCAGGAAGCCATTATTAAGGGAAGGGCTAGCATTCAATTGATGCAAGTATTAAATTGGTCAATTTGGTTTGTGAAACTGAGGCAACAGACAGGAAGATGGTGTATCCCATCCCCTGCTCACGCATGCTTGTCCAAGTGCCATCAGTCTGGCTCAGTCCCCCGCTCTTGGGGCCCTAGTAAAAAACTTAGGGAAGGGGTAAATTACTTATCTGATAATTAGCTCCTTCCCTAGGTGGCCTCTCCCTCAATTTTTGTCCTCTGTACCGACAGTTTGAAAAACTGCAACAACTTCCATATAGTTTTTGTACAATAAATGTCAAAGGAATAAAGGAAAGAGAAAATATTACCTATTGGAGATTTCCACTGAGAGGCTATGGTTAGGCTAAGCCTCCATGACATGATGGAGAGTAGAAAGGATCAACATGAACAAAGAGTGACCTTCCAGTACACTATCTAGCAATTTAATCATGAGCAGAGCATCTGAGCTCACATAAAAAGAAGTGGCTACTTCCCTAGTCTCTAGAGGAGCGAGAGAGGCAAATATATTGATTCCCGTAATGGGTCCATCAAGATGTTTTGGCTTTTTCCCTTTATTTTCCCATTTTTTTGCATTTTCAGTATCTTAGAGAACGTAGTTCAGTGGTCTCAGTTGAGTGTACATTTCCCCACAATCCTGTTCATTGCTGTGCTTCATCATCAGGAAATAAGTCAAAATCGTCACTGCTCTAAAACTTCTAATCTTTATCCTTTTAAAAGGACCCCTTCTCCCTATCCCTAACATTGTCAACATCTGCAATACCCTTGGCTAGTCTACACTTAGAAGCAAGGATTCCTGATAATCCTCAGATAAACGATCAGACAAACACTATAAAAATGGATTGTAGAGAGGCCTCTTAGCCTCTTCTCTATACCAGAGATTACTGAACTGTGGAAACATCAATTAAGGTTAAAGTAAAGAGGTGTGAATATAGGTAGATTTTAGTCGTGCTGAAGCGTATTTTAAACATGCAGTTTAAAGTTGTTCCATTTCCTCTGCTTCAGTAAATATGTGTATAGCCCATAATTACCTAGACAAGTTTTGATAACTGCTTCCTCTTTTGCATAAAGGTTTTTCTCAGTTTTGTTCTTAAACAGACTCTCCCATCAGCTCATTTTCTATGCCAATAGGCATAAATTAAAAAGTCAACCAGACATCCTTACAGACAGAGTAGACTTGCCCTAGGTCTTGCCCTCTGTGAATGTGTCTCATCATTCCTGGATTTCTGAAGTTTACTGCAGATATTTAGCTCACGTGTTTGGCAAATGACCCAAATAAAGAATGAGTCAGATTGGCAGAGCTAGCAGAAAAACAATTAGATGACAGTTTAGAGCTATGATAACCACCCTGCAGGTTGGTAACTCCAGTGCAGAATTTAGCCATATTGCCAAAGAATACTATTCAAGTCAATAAATCATGGAATCACAAAATATTCAGTTGGAAGGGACCTCCAGAGATCATCTCGTCCAACTCCCCTGCTTCAAAGCAGGATGCCCTAGAGCACATCACTCAGGACTGCATCCAGGCGAGTCTTGAAAATCTCCAGAGAAGGAGACTCCACAACCTCTCTGGGCAGCCTGTGCCAGTGCTCTGGCACCCTCACTGAAAGAAAGTTCTTTCTTATATTTAAATGGAACCTCCTATGTTCCAGCTTGTGCCCGTTACCCCTTGGCCTGTCACTGGGAACCACTGAAAAGAGTCTGGCTCCATCCTCCCTCAACCCACCCTTTAGGTATTTGTAAACATTAATTAAATAACTCCTCAGCCTTCTCTTCTCCAGGCTAAAGAGTCCCAGCTCTCTCAGCCTTTTCTCACAGGGGAGTTGCTCCAATCCCCCAGTCATCCTCGTTGCCCTCCTCTGGACTCTCTCCAGTAGGTCTCTCTCTTCAACTGGGGAGCCCAGAACTGGACGCAGTATTCCAGTTGTGGCCTCACCAGGGCAGAGTAGAGGGGGAGAATGACCTCACTCGACCTATTGGCCACACACTTCTCTGTGCAGCCCAGGCTGGCATTGGCCTTCTTGGTGGCAAGAGGACATTGCCGGCTCATGGATAATTTACTGTCTGCCAGGACTCCCACATCCTTTTCCTTGGAACTGCTTTCCAGGGAGTCCCCCCCTAACCTATCCTGGTGCCTGGCATTCTTCTTCCCCAGGTGCAGCACTCTACCCTTGCCCTTATTGAACCTCATGAGGTTCTTCTCTGCCCAGCTCTCCAGCCTGTCCAGGTCCCGCTGGATGGCAGCGCAGCCCTCTGGAGTGTCAGCCACCCCTCCCAGCTTGGGATCATCAGCAAACTTGCTGAGGATACACTCTGTCCCCTTGTCCAGGTCATTGATGAATATGTTGAACAAGACTGGACCAAGTATTGACCGCTGGGGGACACCACTGGTTACAGGCCTCCAGCTCAACTCTGCTCCATTGATCACACCCCTTTGTGATCTGTCACACAGCCAGCTCCCGAGCCACCTCACTGGCCCCTCATCTAACCCACACATCCTGAGTTTCCTAATGAGGATGTTATGGGAGACAGTGTCAAAAGCCTTGCTGAAGTCAAGGTAGATGACATCTGCTGCTCTCCCCTCATCCAGCCAACCAGTTGTAACATCATAGAAGGCTATCCGATTGGTCAAGCATGATTTACCCTTGGTAAATCCATGTTGACCACTCCTAATAACTTTCTGTTTTACAACATGTTTGGAGATGACTTCCAGAATGAGTCACTCCATCACCTTCCCAGGGATGGAGGTGAGACTAACTGGCCTGTGGTTTTCTGGGTCTTCCTTCTTGTCCTTTTTGTAGACTGGAGTGATGTTGGCCTTCCTCCAGTCTTCAGGCACCTCCTGTTCTCCATGACCTTTCAAAGGTGATAGAGAGCGGCCCAGCAATATCATCTGCCAGCTCTCTCAGCACTCGCGGGTGCATCCCATCAGGGCCCATGGACTTATGGATGTCCAGTTTGGCCAAGTGGTCTCTAACACAGTCTTCCTCTATCAAGGAAATGTCTTCTTCTCTCCAGACCATGGTTTGGGATTCACAAGGGACCACTTTAGTAGTGAAGACCGAGGCAAAGAAGGTATTCAGTACCTCTGCCTTTTCTGTGTCTTCCACCACCAGGGCGCCCGTCTCGTTCATCAGTGAGCCAACACTTTCCCTGGTCTTCCTTTTTCTACTGAGGTACTGAAAGAACCTCTTCTTATTGTCCTTAACCGTAGAGGCCAAGTCAAGTTCAGCTTGAGCTGTGGCACTTCTAATTTTCACTCTTCATGGCTTCACTACATTTTGGTAATCCTCGTAAATTGCCAGCCCCCTTTTCCAAAGCCTGTAGACCTTCCTTTTGTTCCTGAAGGTCCAGCCAAAGCTCTCTATTTAGCCAGGCTGGCCTTCTTCCCCGCCGGCTCGTCTTTTGGGACGTGGGGATGGCCTTCTCCTGAGCTTTTATGAGTCACTCCTTGAAGTATGCCCAGCCATCCTGGCCACCTTTGACCTTTAGGACTGCCTGAAGTTCAGAAGAAAACTTATTCTTGTGGGATTATATATAATTAATTATATTTAATATTTATTTTAGATATAAAATATTATTATATTAATTATATTAATATTTAAATTTAAATGCAAGCAATTGCATTTCATATGTACCCCTCAAATGTATCTTCTGAATCAGGGAGTCCTTATAGATTGCCAGAAATTGGTAGAGTAAAAGAAGGGAAAGATTACCTCATCCCCATCCTGTTTCCAGTAGTCTGACCATCTTCTTTCTCAGGATTCCCACAGCCACCATTGCAGGCACATGCCTGAGATGACCCTGCCTGACAATGCTTAACACACTATGCTGGTTCTCCCTGGGGACCAGAGCATGGGATCAAATACTTTACAACCACAGTAAAATGTTCCAGTCCCACTGTTCCAGAGAACACAGTGACTTTGATCCTCCACTCAAATAAGATTCTTGCCAAATACTCCTTGACTCGCGTGGAGAATTTCCCTCCATCCCATTTGCCACTGGGTGTGGCCGTACACTGATTATTGGTGAGGATGGAAGAGCAGCCAGATGCAGCCAGCTGGAATGACCTTAGCTCTTAAGAGAACAAGCATCAGAAAATCTCTCTTTTCACGGTTGAGCACACAGCATCGCTTCAGCAGCAGTCTGTCTTGAGTGCTCCCTCAAAAAAAGCTCTGTTCTGCACCGTGCTTTAGCAGCAAACTCCTAGATGTGTAGAGAAGAAGTAAACAGAGGAAAAGAAATAGCAGGTGGAAAACATCTCTGCGTACCACAACTGCAAATCTTACAAGTTCTGCTCTCTTATGAACCCTGTCCTTCTCTTTGCTCGACAAACAACACACCATGTTCTGCTCCTGGGAGAAGTCTGTAACCACCAAGGCCTTTATTATCACAGGAGGTCACAGAACAAGCTCCATTTCCTGGCCTGCTAGCTGCTTGATTTCTCATCTTGCATTTTTCTCCCATACACACAGAAGCTGGGTTTACAACTTACTGGGTTTATAAGGTCCTGTTCTGTTGGGAGGATATTAAAAGTAACTGAAAATAATGGAAATATTCACATTAGAATGAATGTAGGAAAACCCAGTTAAGGATATTTTCAGTCTTTGCCTAGTAATGAATCCCCCAAATATACCAATGAAAGAGTACTAATATTGTTGCTTCAGTGTTAGAAGGAAGACTGTGTCTTACAGGTCACTTTGCCTATACATCTGTAAAAGACTGATCTTCCTTTAACCTCTCATAAGTAACAGGTGAAATCTATGATTTTGGTGTTTGCTCCAATTACATGTATACCTCACACTTCCAAACAATCTATTATAATGAGAATATGATAATTAATTATAGTTATTTATAATATAATTATAATTCATTATATTAATGAGTGATCTATGTAAAATAATTGCTCACTCATTAATAAAATTAATAATAATGTCAATCCAGTATCATGAACTAATTACCCTCACCTCAAATATCTTACAACCTAGGATAAATAGACTGCAACAACAACAAAATCAAAAGGAAAAATAGTATGGTTACTTTTCACTACGTCTGTTTAAATTACAATTTTTTTCTTTAATTTATGGATGTGGTTGTTTGGTAGGACATCATTTAGAAGGAAGAGACAAACAGTTGTTTCAAACCCAGAAGCACCATACTTTAAAAAAAAAGTGAAAGAAGGGAAAGGTAGGGACAGTGAAACAAAATCAGACATAAGCATTGCAAAGAATATCATGGATAGATACAATGATTATCAGAGTTGCCAATACCGCATTCAGTGCATTGCTTATTGTGCCTGCTTTGTCATTTGGGGAATAAATTCATAAATAGGGTTTCTGGAGATTTGTGTCAGAGGAAGTTTAGATTGGATATTAGGAAGAAGTTCTTTCCTGAGAGGGTGGTTAGGCACTGGCACAGGCTGCCCAGGGAGGTGCTAGAGTCGCCGTCCCTGGAGGTGTTTAAAAAATGAGTAGATGAAGCACTTGAGGCCATGGTCTAATGGTTAGGGAGATGTTGGGATAAAGGTTGGACTTGATGATCGTGGAGGTCCTTTCCAACCATGGTAATTCTATGATTCTATGATTCTATTGGCTCTGTTTTCCCATGTACAGTACCAAAAAATTTTTAACTGAGGTTTTTAAAATCCTGACAAGCTATTTTACTTGTTGTTTTTGCAAGTGTCATCATTTTCTTCTTTTTGGCAATTGCTGAGATACCAAAAACAAACAAACAAACAAAAAAGTGATTCAACCCTGATCCAAAACTGAAAGATGATGTTATTCACCTTGACTAAGCATCCAAACTTTTGTGGTCCAAGCCTTCTGGGTTTTTAGACTTGACTGACAGATTTATTGGCCAAACATAGAATTCTGTGAGTCTGTGAATGCCAGGACTGCAAACCCAGGTACCACCATTGCTAGATATGCAATGACTTCTGCCTGATGTGGCCTCTACTGGGCAGCAGGAACCTGAAGCTGGGGGTTGGAATGGTTGCACTGACAGCCTTGAGGCCAACTGGTCCCACAGTCTGCGCCCTTCCATGACTTCCCAGCCTGAGTGATGGAATGTGGGACGTTCATCACCAGCTTGAGGAGGAGGAGGTCCTGGTGGCAACACCAGGTCTCCAGAGAAACTGAAAAATCCCATGAGAAGCTGGCAAGGGAAGTCCTGGGGCTGTAAGGGAAGCAGCCCCATGCTGCTCACCCCTTCCCAGCCCAGCGATGTCCCAGCACACATCACCACCATGGACACCCCAAGGCAGGGTGACTTCCCACAGGGTCACCAAGGCTACCCCGGTAGTTCATATCTCATGGAATGGCCAGTGTCACCTGAGTGGGTCATATGCCACAGGATCATATGAGACATCCCAAAGTGGGGTCCCATCCCATGGAGTCACCATGGTCACCTGAGGAAGTCACACACCATGGAGATCACATAGTCACCCCAAGAGAGGCACATCCCATGGGGTCACCAGGAACACCCCAGCAACCACAGTGTCAGCAAGGATGCCTGAGGCAGCAGACCCAGCCAGCCAGCAACAGTCCCCTCCCAGCCAGAGGTGAACCCCTGCAGGGGTGGGTAGGGGCTTGTAAGGCAGCCTGGTCCAGAGAGGTGGGCTGCTAGCTTTCTCCTTTTCCTTGCCATGCTCAGTGGAACCCCACAGCCCTCTATGGGATATCCCACCTTGCACTTGCTCCCTGGTGAAACTTCTGGGGCACCTGTTCCTCAGGGCACACTGCTGGTTCTTCTGAGCATCTCCCTCTGACATCTCTGCCCACAGCACTGGCACCCAGACAGGGAAAGTACCCATAACAGCTTATCAGCAAACCACCACACAGGCTCTTGACTAATTTGTCAGGGTTCTGTTAGCTTCATGTTTCAAAACTGTCCCCAGCATCCCACAGAGCTGCAGGGAAGTGGGCAGCGGCTGGCACCTGTCCAGGGAGGGTCGTCCACCACTCATCCCTTCACCAGCCCTTTCAGACGTCCTCTGTGACCTCCTTGGCACAGTGCTTCCCTTGCCTCTCCCTGCCTGCCACCATGCTCTGCCACAACTTCAAACACAGCCTGGTCACACCAGCCATTCCCTGATAGATGCCTGCCAGCACCTGACAATTAAATTCCCTTGTGTTAAAAGCAACAACAACAAAAAAACCCAAAACCAACCGAACAAACACACAAACAAACAGAAAGCAACAAAAAACCACCCTTGACTTCTTGTATCTTTGCAGATTGAGAGGTCTTTCAGATTCGAAGCCCAGGTGCCTCCCCCTGCCAGCTCCACCCCATTGCCTACTGCAGGCTGATGAAACAGGGAGGGAGGATGGCATCACCGCCACAAAGAATGATGCAACCCAAGATGCTGCCATGTGAAGTCAACACCTACCCCTGCCTGGGGGATGCAGCCCACACACTTCCTCACCATGACTTCCCTCTGTTTTCTCCCCCCACTCCAGGCATCCACACTCGTCTGCTCATCTCCTGCACATGTGGAGCTGAAAAGGATGGTGACATCCCTGCCAAGGGGCACAGGACATGCCCACAGCACCCAGACCCACAAGGGAGGCAGGAAGGCACTGACACCAGGACCTTCCCAAATCACAGAGAGCTCAGAGAACAAAAACAGGTTGTAAAGCACAAAAAATACTTTGTTGTTGTGGAGTGCAAAAACCTTTTTCCTGTTTCCCCTATTTACTTCTCCTTTATACCTCTTGGAGTCAGCCGGTGCATCTGCAGAGAGATCTCTGGTGAGGAAGAACACGGTGTCCTAACCCTCAAAGGGAGACTTCTTATTTCTGACTTGTTTATTTGCACTTTTAGTGCCAAAGGTCACCCCAGCAGCTTTCCCTCTCCCACCAGTAACCAACACCCCACAGCAGCACACTCAGACAAAAGTGTGCATGTGGGGGGCAAAGACTTGCCACATAACTGTGTGTGCGTGGGAGAAGCTTGTCCCCATATTCAGAAGCAGCGTGGACATTGAACATGTCCAGCTCTATGCTGGTTTTGCTCTCCTTGGTGTCACCTGGTCACGAAGCAGGATCTCAAATGTGGTGTTCATTTAGCAAAGGGGGGATTACAACTGCAGGCTGGTGATGCCAAGTGGATCTGCTTCCCGTAGAAGGGCTTCCAGGAGTCAGGAAGTGAATGGATCTGCCCCTTAGGTCAGCATGGTAATAGAAAGGCACTCAAGGAGGACAGCACTCCCATCTGCACCCGACCACCCTGTCTCTCTGCTTTCAGCAAGTCCTCTTCTCTGTGAGCTGCTCACACCTACAGAGAAAGCACTGAGAGCACAAAAGGAGCACTTTTTGGCAGGAAGGGACAAGACCTCTTCCATCTCTGTGCAAGGTCATTGCTACCGACACATTTCTTCTTGCAGCTCTTCATGCCTAAAGCTCCTGTGACAAACTTGCAGAGCAGCTGTAGGGGACTTCCATCTCCATAAGGCCTTTTTGTTTTCTCTCCCATTTAGAACAAGATGCAAAAGTTACACCTTCCTCCCTCCCTGTATCTTTCTGCGTATGAAAAATAAAACCTAAAAGGAAATGAGCTCATTTTGGTGCAATCAGAAGCAAAGCTTTAAAGTGAAACTACCTTACAACATGGGATGCTGTCAGCACTCTCATACCAACTCTGTTGTCAGTCTAGTGATGAGTCAAGTGGTCCCTCTGCCTTCACAGTCTGTGGCCATCCTGCCAGGTTTCACCAAGATGTTATTTCAGTCTGCCCACCTTCTCAGCCAGCACAACCTGTGTAAGAACCGTTCATATAGAGGCAGGGCATGCAGCAGGTTTCACACTGCTGTGATGCAGCACTGAAGATCCAGAAATAGAAATGGTCCAGCCTCCTCCAGTGATGCCCTGGTGGCTGGAGGCTGCTGTACTCACCAGAGCACTCCAAAATGGGTGTAGCTCAGAACTCTGTGTGTGAGCATGCACAGGGTAAGGGCACAGACTGTTCCCACAGTCCTGCCAGCTCCTGAGGTCTAGGCTGTGATGATCTATCCACAATACTGTCTCATACTTCTGTGCTTTTTATTCCCAAACAGACATTTTGAAATGAAACCCAAATCATATTCTCATTATTTCCTCATTAAAGGAAAGAAATGGCTCCAAGATCCCCAACAAAACACACCTAATCTCTTACTCATACAAACCACTAACAACTCGATATCTGGGTGGAGATCAGGGGTGAGTGGTGTCCCTTAGGAGTCTGTATTGGGACCAGTGCTGTTTGATATCTTCTTCATTAGTAACACAGACAGTGGGATTGAGTGCACTCTCATCAAGCTTGTGGTTGACACCAGGCTGGCTGTTGCAGTTGACACACCTGAGGGACGGGATGCCATCCAGAGGGACCTGGACAAACTCAAGAAGCGGGCTCATGTGAACCTCAGGAGGTTCAACAAGGTGAAGTGCAAGGTCCTGACATGGGTCAGGACAATCCTACGTACCAATACAGGTAGAGGGATGAAGGGATTGACAATAGCCTTGAGGAGGAGGACTCGGGGGTACCAGTGGATGAAAAGCTGGACATGAGCCAGAAATGTGCACTTGCAACCCAGAAAGCCAACTGTGTCCTGAGCTGCATCAAAAGAAGCGTGGCCAGCAGGTTGAGGGAGATGATTCTGCCCCTCTACGCTGTTCTGATGAGACCTCACCTGGAGTGCGGTGTTCAACTCTGCAGTCCTCAGCATAGGAAAGGCACAGACCTGTTTGGTGTGGGTCCAGAGGAGGGCCACAAACATGACCAGAGGGATGGAATACCTCTCCTGTGAGGACAGGCTGAGAGAATTGTGGTTGTTCAGCAAGAAGAGAAGGTTCTGGAGAAACTTTATTGCAGCCTTTCAATACTTAAAGGGGAACTTGTAAGAAAGATGGGGACGGATTTTTTTAATAGGACCTGCTGAAACAGGACATTTAAAACCTAATGATTTTAAATGAAAAGTGAGTAGTTTAGATTAGCTATAAAGAAGAAATTTTTCAGGAGGAGTGTGGTGAAACACTGGAACAGGTTTCCCAGAGAGGTGGTAGATGCCCCATCCCTTGAAACATTCAAGGTCCGGTTGGACGGGGCTCTGAGCAACCTGATCTAGTTGAGGATGTCCCTGCTCATTGCAGGGATGACATTTAAAGATGATGTTTAAAAGTTCCTTCCAACCCAAACCATTCTATGATTCAAATTGTAGAGGAGATCCTACACTTTTTTATAACGTTGCCTTTATAATATCTGCCTTTTCCAAATGTAGAGGTCTTATCTTACAGTGAATGAAACTGTTAAGCCCTAAAAATTTCTGTGCAGAAGGTTTCACAAAAGATACTGCGTTCCACCTTGTCTCAGTCCTCACCTTCTGTTATTAATTCTGTTCACCTTTTGCCCTAAGTTCCCCAGTTAAAACCTTTTCCACTTTAAATCTGCTTTGTTGGATTTAGGGTCACTAAGTGGTTCTTTACCCAACTGGAGATTATTAAAATAAGGCATTTCCAAAACCCAGCTCAGAGAAAATATTGTTCAGAATAGTCTGAAAAGCTTCTAAACATGAAAAATAGCTCCTGTCCCAACTGAATAGTTTTGAAAGGGTACCGGGTATACATTTAAGCATTGAAGACCAGCTTCATGCCAAACCAGGAATCCCAGGTTACCACACTGATGTCCAGCAAATCTCCTTTGAATTCCCTGATTCTCTTGTTAGACTTCAGTGATTCAAAGCAAGTGACTGATAATGAGCCCTGCATGGGATACCAGATTGCTGGCTCAGCTGCAAAGCACTGGCATGCCAGGAAAGCGCCAAGTGTCTCACACATGGGATTTCCCTTTTTTTTTTTCCAATCCCACATCTGCTGCATTGACTATACACAAAAATTTGGACAAAGTGCAGAGGAGACATAACGAACAGGGGAAACAGGAGGTAGCTGGAGCCTGAAAAAGATCTGGTGACAGAAAAACAAGCAATGATGAATTCCAGAAATGGAGCACATACAAATTCTCAACAAAGATAACAAGGCAGAAAATAACCATAGTCGCCATCCAAGGAAGGACTTCTGCAAAAACCCAGCAGTGATGGCGCAGCTGTGCTAGGAGTATGTTTGGCATTTGCAAAGACACCTACGCACACGGAGGAGAGCTTTTCAGCAAATACTCCACCAGCCTGATAAACAGCAATCAATGTCAATATTTACTCTACTAATACCTACTTCTTCTGGATAGCAGTTGCAAAGACTGGCCTTTATGAGGATATCATCATCTTCACAAGTGCTAAAACACACTTAACAAGCTACCTAGTGAATTTTGCCTTCTCTTATGTCCTTTTCAGCTCTTTAGAAAGCTTTTTGGTGACTATCAACAGGCTGAATCATGAATGACATTATAAGGAGCCACCTGCATTGTCTCTGATTTCTGCTTTCACAGAAGATTCAGCTTACCAGATAATCTGTCCTGGCTGATTTAAAATTGACTGTATAGCAACCCACGACCAGGAAAATTTAGTCAACTAAGCTTCCTCGTTGTTACTCCTTGATTAAAGAGCACACAGTCAGTATGTACTCTCTTACACTCTGGCTATATGAAGGAGAGGCTCTGCTATCCAACCCCATCCTCAAGCAAATATTATTCTCAGTAGGAAGACTGCTTTGCCTACTCTGGCATTGGTGGGCACCAGATCAGACACACACAAGTCATCTTTCAGAAGCATTCTGCAAATAATAAATTAATGCAGCCTGCTTGTCACACAGGTGGTCGCAGAGGAAAAGATGGGTTCTCATCCCTCTGCCAGTGACAGAGCACTGCAATAAATGAACAAACCAGTTCAAAAGCAACTCACCTTTTGCTAAGACTTTTAAGCTTTCCAGGGAAGCAGGTGAGAGAGAACAGCAATAGGAAGAGTCTAAGAAATAGTGGTAAGGCCATTAGGTAATATTTAAACAGCAGATAAGACCTATGCAAGTGGGGGTTACAACTGAGCAGCAGACAGGCAGGATTCCTTAGTTTCTTTTCCTGTCTGACGCTGGATCACATCAGCAACTCGAAGTCAAATTAGTTGAAGTATGTCACTTAACTATTTAAATCTGCATTAACCTCTTCCCTCGGCAGCACAGCAGCAGCAGCTGGAGGCCAGAGCTTTGCCGTAGTTGCCACCAGAAAATCACTAACACAGAACAAAGCTATTTCTTTGAAAAGTGAGGTAGAGATTAATGTTTAAGGCTTGAGGATTCATGAAGCTTTGATTATAATGATGAGAGAGATCCATGGGGGAAAGGGGACAGAGGAAAGCAAACAAGAGAGCTAGAGTGATTTAAGACAAAAAAAAAAAAAAAAAAAAAGCCTACCAAGGCCATCATCACTCTCACTCGGCACAGCCGCACCCCACTGCGCTTTCCTGAAATGACCTTTGGTTAGTGCTCCTGACAATAGAGCCGAGTTTCCTGCTCGGGTGCTGGGACCCACAAGGATCAACAGGAACTGCTGACTGTGGTCTGCAGAAACGGGAAAAGGGAGAAAAACAAACGGCTTCTCAGTTAACACGAGAGCTGTCAGCAGCAGACGGCCTTGGGAAGATGAGAAGATGAACCTTAATAATCAAGAGAATTATTTAAGTTCTTACAGGGAAGCGCAAAACCAACTTGAAGCTGATTCAGCACAAATAACTGAGTTCAGAGAAAAAACAGCTAGTTTCCTTTCTCTCCTACTCTTGATTTCGTTTCTGCAACATTCGATTTCCTTTCAGCAAGTCTGTCTGCTGAGACCGAGTCTGTCACGTGTTGGCTTTCAATATCATGTTCCTGGTTAGACTGCATCACCCAGACACAGGCAAAGCTTGGGGCATGTTAAGATTATTCTCTCTTCTCAGCTGTGTAGTTGTGCTAACTTTAAGTGATATTCAACAGAAATAAACTGGAAGAGCACTGTGAGAGGCTTGGGCTATTTGGGCTGCTGCTCTGCTCCCCTGCCACAGCTGTGCCCACCTGGGTATCCGTGGTCCTGCTCGGTGGAGCCATGGCAAGAAACAGCTTTTGTGGCTGCACGAATAGAGTAGCTTCCCAGGGCCCCATGCTTCCCACAGCTACACCACTTTATTTAAGGGAACTGAAACAAAAAAACATCAGAGCTCACTGGTGGCTTGAAACCACAATGGACTTTTTTTTGCTCTGCCCCTGTTGTGCAATAATCCTATAATTGGCAGCGGCCCTGCTGTGTGCCGTCCCCGCCTTAACGGACTGTGATTTGTCACACACCAGTAAGGGCCTCACACACCAGCAAAACCCTGTGGGGAGGGGGGCCAGATCCGGAGCTGATGCAAGTCAGCTGCCCTCTAAACAGTGGGGCTTCCTGCCTTACACCACTGCACTCAAATAGACGGCTCTGACCGCAGTGGTGGGGGAGATCAGTGCTTCAGATACTCCAGCTCACAGGAGGGTCTATTAACCCATTTTATACACTAAAGGCCCCCATCGTTCTTGTTACTGTACCACTACTTTAAAATAAATTAAATAAATAAATGAATGCCCGTGACTACTATCTCGCTGGTTAGTGCCAAGCTGCCCTGGCAGGGAAAGCATCTCCTCTCCCACCTATGTCCAAAAAAAGATGCCATCTCTTTATGTTGCTGCAGAGATACAGGGAGAAGTCGCCTTTGGAAGGCTGTGCCCCTTTTGAGTAAGAAATTGTTGCTAAGCAACAGGATCAAGGTTAATTTAGTTTTGGCCTCACTGGAGGAACAATCATTTAAATAATTTGCCCAAGTATTAGGTCTGTCTCCAAATTCACAAAGAAGAACAAGCCCAGGTCATCCCTGGCTCTGCCTAAACAAGCAAAATAGATGAGCAAAATAACGTGCCCAGCAGTGCAAGGGACCAGTGTGTCCCTCTTCCCTGAGGCCTGAGTTCGTGAGTGCTTTCCCCACATTCGGGACTGCTGAGCACTTGAGAGTGCTGGGAGCATGCAGGGGTCTCAGTAAACACCTCAGCCCCCTGTGCTGGTGTCCTGGAGAGGCTGCCGTGATTTATGGAGCAGCCATCAGGCTAGGACTGTGAGATGCAGTTCTGAGCATCACAAGCTGCAGACCACAGCACCTCTGCCATGAGGGATGACACATTACATATCCTGACATGCTCCTCAGCTGCTTACCTGCCTTCCCTCCATCAAAAACCCAACAAACTTGTTTTCACAGTTTCTTATGTAACAGGAATGATATGGTCAAAGGGCAGCTCTCCCTGAATGGGGCTGGGTTATAAACAGGGGAGTTCACACAGCTGAAAAAAGACCCTAAAAACATCACATTAAGCAAATAAGCCTATATGTCATTCAGGTTACACATCAAAAGGCGCGCGATGAAGGCAATACTTTCCCCAAACCACTAGAAACTCAACCTAAGGTGCTCTTACACTAATGGGTGACAACCCAGCAGAGTGCCATGCGGGATCCTGCTGGAGCCAGCACCCAGCCACTGCCATGGGAATGGCCATTCAACAGCCTCATCTAGCCATAGCCTTCGTTCGCATGTCCGACTCTGAGAAATGCCCTCTCCGTGAGCCAGCACCACTGCCTCTCCCACATGCCAGCCCTGTGGCACCACCAGTAAGCTTCCTACACAGGGAAAGAAATCCCAGCCCTGTTTCAGGTGTGCCACCACTTCCAGGAAATATGCAGGGCAAAGGCTTTCTGAGCTGAGCTGGTGAGCTTCTTTTCTTCTAAGAGAATTCCAAGTCACCAGTGTTTCTAGACACTTGACTTAAGAGGCTCCTATTTCACAGAAAGGAGCTTCTCGACAGCCCCTTGTAGGTCTGTATTATACCACAACTTCTTTTCCTTCTTGAAGCTGTGTTTTGATGGGACAGGTGGGCATTTACTGGCTTTCAGCCACAAATCAGTTCTTTGTTATGTCTGGCCAATCTGTGCTTTCTTTACGTCAAGCTGTTTTCATTTCCCCCTAAAAACAAAAGTCCACCCAATGTGCCACCACAACACATATCAACTCTCTGAGAGACAGGAGGCAGATGAGTGACTCACATACTACTGGCAGCACTCCCAACACTGTGCAACAAACACAAAGTCACGAGGGTGACTTTATAATTCCAGCTCTTGTTTCTTGTAAAAAGCATCACCTGAAATTACAGCAAGCACAGATAAGCGTGCCCCAGCGCGTGTCAGACAGCGACATGCCATGCAGGCACTGCACTGTCAGTGGGGAGGATCCAGCAGCAGGAGGGTGGCCATTAGTTGTGAGTGGCACATGACATGGGCCAGCTTGTTTCCCTGTGGCTTGCTTGAGGCCTAAGTCATCATAACCTGGAATAACAACACAGCGCTGTATCATAGAATCATAGAATTTAGAATAGCCTTGGTTGGAAAAGACCTCTAAGATCACCAAGTCCAACCATTAACTCAGCACTGACAAGTCACCACTACACCATGTCCCTCAGCACCGCATCTACACAGCTCTTAAATACCTCCAGGGATGGGGGATCCACCACTGCCCCGGGCAGCCTGTGCCAGTGTTTGATAACCCTTTCAGTGAAGAAATTCTCCCTAATATCCATTCTAAACTTCCCCCGGCACAACTTGAGGCCATTACCCCTCATCCTATCACTGTTACCTGGGAGAAGAGACCAACTCCTACCTCACTACCCCCTCCTTTCAGGTAGCTGTAGAGAGCAATGAGGTCTCCCCTCGGCCTCCTCTGCTCCAGACTGAACACCCCCAGTTCCCTCAGACGCTCCTCATCTCCTAGCTAACAGCAAGCAGACCCATCCCTCCATGTCTTCTAGCTCACCACAAGTGCACCTCATTCCTTGCTCCTGCTTGTCCAAGCTCATCCCATCCCCCATCTCCTCTTCCTCAGCACAAGCACAACCCCATCCATCTCTCCTGGACCTTTTAGGCATGTAGATGAGGTGCTGAGGGACATGGTGCAGCGGTGACTTGTCAGTGCTGGGTTAATGGTTGGATGTGGTGATCCTAAAGGTCTTTTCCAACCAAGGCTATCCTATGGTTCTATGACTCTTATGACCACCACCACAAGCACACTTCACCCTTCCGCCTCTTGCCCAGAAGATACAAACCCCATTCCTCCACCTCTCCTGGCCCACCCCACCCCTCCACCTCTTCTCTTCCTGTAGCCCCCCTTCCACCACCCCCTTTTCTCCCGGAGCGGAGGTGCTGTCCTCGGCCCCGGCCCCAGCCCCGCACGGCCCCGCACGGCCCGGGGCATGCAGCCACCTGCCCGCCCGGCGGGGGGGCGGGATTCCCGCGCCGTTTCGATACGTCACTTCTCGGGGAAAGCCCCCCCCGCGCCGCCGCTCTTAGAGCCGCGCTCCGCCCCGCCTGCCCGCACTCGCGGTGCTGCCGAGCCGTGCCGTGCCGTGCCGTGCTGTGCCAGCCCCCGTGCCACCCCCCGTGCCCTGATCCGCCGCCGCGATGATGCCCGGCAGGACCCTGCGCAAGGCTTTGCCGCCCGCCGCTCCCGCAGGTACAGGAGGGTGAAGGGAGGGGGTTAGGGGGGGACACACGGTTCTCCGCCTGGGGCCGCTGCCCCCCGCCCCGGCTCCAGCACCCGGAGCGGGGGCAGCGGCCGCTCCTGTGACCTGCGAGCTGCTGCTCGTCCTGGGGGTGGGCATTAATATTGAAGGGGAAAAAAAAGGAAAAATGAATAAATTGAAAATGATTTAGAGTATTGCGGGGATCTCATTACAATAAGCGGCAGCGCGGGCGGGCATGCGGCGGGCGGGTGGTGACGGCTGTGCCTTGCAGGGCGGGAGGCGGCGGCGGAGTGCGCCCTGCAGCTCCGCAGGATCGGCGACAAGTGGGACCTGCGGCAGAAGATCCTGAACCTCCTCACCAAACTCTTCTGCCCGGAGACGTGAGCCCCCCACGCCCCCGCCCCCCGGGACACGGTGCGGTGAGAAGCAGGGGAAGACCTTGGCTCTGTGGGTTTGGAACAAGAGACTTCACTGACACTGGGAGAGGTGGAAAGCTCTTTGCGTGGGGTTTGGCAGCCGCCGAAGGATGGCTGTCACAGCACGATTTCTTTGAAGGATGTTACAGCAAGACTGGCGTATGAATGCCAGGTGGAAAAAAA
Source organism: Podargus strigoides (assembly GCA_028020825.1). NCBI lineage: Eukaryota > Metazoa > Chordata > Aves > Caprimulgiformes > Podargidae > Podargus > Podargus strigoides. The sequence continues at coordinate 33,652,896 of CM051663.1, read as the reverse complement.
AGATCGTGACGGGCAGAGCCCCTCACTGTGCGGTGGGGAGTTTTGGGGCAAGACAGAACTTGCCCTTCAGCTTGGTCTGACAAGTCTTCCAGTAGACTGGCTTCCCCTCTGGTCCTCACGTCCCACAGCTACGTTACACAGAGGAGCTCAGACCACCCTTGGGAAGAAGCCAGAAAAAAAGTGTCAGTGTCTTGGAACTTGAGATGGTGTATCATGAGGCAAAAGCCAGTTGCTCGGTTTCTGACTGCTCTTGTTTTCTACAGCGCTTTTCTGCTGGACGGGGATCTGGTGGTGGGATTATTCCAGTTGTTAAGTAAACTCCTATCTTTATAGAAAGGTTATTTGTTACAGGATGTTGCTTTGTGGACTAAAGATTACAGTTCTATGAATTATGATGTTGCATATTTCTAGTCTACATTATATAGATGTATATACTTGTATATATATTATATATATGAAATATAAATATGTGCACCCTATGTGTATGAAATGTCACAGAACTATTAATTGTCTGCTATTTGTTAAGCTCAAAAAATAGTATGAAAAAAGTTCAAAACATGACATTAAAATACATTATATTAACTAGAAGAAAGCATAATGTTTTCTGATAATAAAGGAAATACTTTATGCAACACATAGGGGAGCATACTTTAGTAAAGCACTATACAAGACACATATACATGAATATATATTACATGAATACAGATATTGAGGTATGTGTGTTTGGTGGAAGGATTCTTTCAACATTACAAAGAATTTCTTGAGAATAGTACAATACTGCTGTGTCTTGATAAGTGACAAAATAACTCTCCCATAGAAGTAAATCTTAAAGTTGAATCCGAATTGAATCTCAAGTTTTCTTGAGAATGTTATTTATTCAAAGAAAGCAACTACCTCTCTTTGAAGGAATAATATCAATAGAATCGAATGTTACAGTCAGTACAGGAAAGTAGCCTTGGATTTCTGAATGTTTAACTGTACTCACAAGTGAAGGTTCTTCCCTTGTACTGTATTTCCATTTTATTCCATGGCAACCTCATTGCGGTTCTGGAACTGTGAAGCCGCTGTAGCACATCCAGTGGATGGTGATGCGTTATGCCTATCTCACTGAGGGGTTATTACCCTTGGCTGGCTTCAGAGGAGCTGAATTAAGCACACTGATTGCCGTCCAGGCAAATGGAAACTCTGCTAGTCAATTCATGTCAGACACGATCCTAATCAGTATTTTTTCATGGGTGCAAGCTAGGAAGAAAATGGCTGAAGCTGATTATGTTTTGTATCTACTTCTTAGGTCAATGGTCAGAGTTCCAACTCTTAACTAACCTTGTGTGTAAGTACATTTGCATTGTATAAGCCTGTATAGTTGCTTTCTGAATTCTGGATCTGTTCAAATTATGTTTTTTCCTGCCTCATAGTGAATTCTTGTTTGTATTTATAATTTATTTTTCGGTTAGCTCTTCTGAATCTGCCTTTGCAAAATTGTCATTCTGTCACAATCAACTGTATATGGCTGTTACTTCTTGTCACTGATTTCACTAAGCAGAAGCTCACTGACTGTACCTGAGGACTTAACCCTGCCCCAGTGGTGTTACTGGAAGCTTTGCCACTGCCTTGAGCCACATGCACGGTTCCCTCGTATTCTAAGACAGATAATAACCTTTTCAGTGAGAACATAATCTCTTGAAAATAATTGTTGTTTGTCTTCATACTGCAAAATAATGTGTTTTGCTGATGTGTACAGAAATTGTTTTTTCAGGTATTAAAAAGTAAATGCAAAGTGTTTCTGTTTGGCTAAACACCAGCTTCTAGGCTAGTGCCACGTGCGACCTGGCACGGCTGTTAATCAAAGGCAACTCTGACTTCAACAGAAGGGTTACCACTGTATGTCCTGGGCTTGGTGGAGTCTTGGAGTCTTCATCAAGGACACTAATAATGATCATGCCTGCCTGGGACTCTCAGGAATATTCAGCATTAGCATTCACATTAGTAGCTGAAATGCATTCGAATAAAGTATTCTGCTCAATGTATGCTGCTTTGAAATACAATATGAAACAAGGTGCGGGCTTCATAAAGCCTGCCCAGTTCTTTAGGCTGTAGCACACATGAATGTGATGAAAAAAAAAGCATAAGTGCATTGTCATGGGGATATCTGAGTTAAGTATTAACACAGTATTTTTCTGTCTAAATCTGCAAAGACTATTCGCTTTTTTGTGAAACATTTTTGTGCTTCTTTGAGCATTGTCAAGATTGCTAGCATTCACTGGGAGCTCAGGAAAAAGAACTAGATCCAAGAGATTAATGCCAGTATATGATCAGGCTCTTCCTGATGCCCTCCCTAGGCTTCATTTTATTACTTCTCCAAAGGATCTGCTATGTGACTGTAACAACACAAGTTTGTTTTTCTTAAGGCCTGTTCTGAATATGGGCTGGATATTTTGCTGTGTGCCTGATGCATGTACATCTTGAATTCTTGCTAATAAATACAAAGTGTTTGCAAGAAAAAATGAGTCGTCGTTGTTATAACTATGGGTGGGGTTTTTTCGGATTCTGAATGCATGTTTGTATTATACCAATTCCTGCCATACTTCCAAGTCAGCAGGCACACTCTAGGGCAACAGCAGAGTGCCAGTAGGTATGCACTGGGAGATTAGGCTTTTAATTCTGCCTTTAAGAGGAGCAAGACATAATCATGTCCTTGAACTTCAAAATGGGAAACTGAGACACCTATTCTAATATTTTCTAGTAGCTACTGCCCACAGAATGGGTGGTGTCAGGGGCTCTGTTACCTCTACCAGCTTTGAGGAAGAGTATCACTGGGGATCAGTGAAGAATAGTTAATGGTTAACAGTTAATGGTAAATTAATGGTTTTGTCTCAGATTCAGGCAGAAAGGAATACAGCATTTCACTGAGTTCAGATTTTGACTTTCTCCAAAATTTGAATCTGGAGTAAGGGGTAAATGATATTGCTTACTGCAAGGGAGTAGCAAAGGCATAGTGCAGAGCTTATCCTTCCTCCCTAAAGTCGGGACCCTGCAGAGAGGCGAGTCCGAGATCATTACCTGCTGCGCCATGCTCATCAGCAGGCTCATCATGCAGCTTCTCCCCTGCTTCACAGGCAGGGAGTACCATGTCAGGGGCACATGTTTCCAGTGCAAGGAAGACTAAGAGCTTCCTGGCCAAAGGTTCTGGTTTCTGGTAAATGAAAAAAAACCAAAGGGAAGCAATTCCCTGTCCTTTCCCAGTTAGCCACCAACAAAGGTGCATTGGGTTTGCATGGCAAGGTTTCAGTAGCTGGGGGGTTACAGGAGTGGCTTCTGTGAGAAGCTGCTAGAAGTTTCACCCATGTCTAACAGAGCCAATGCCAGCCAGCTCCAAGACAGACCTGCTGCTGGCCAAAGCTGAGCCCATTAGTGCCTCCGTGACAGCGTATTTCAAGAAGTGGGAAAAGTTGCTGCACAACAGCAATAGCAGCTGAAGGAAGGAGTGAGAATATGCCAGAGAAATACTCTGGGGGTCATGGCTGAGGGTGAGGAGGTAGAGAATTTGGGAGTGAAGTTGAGCCCGGGAAGAAAGGAAGGGTGGGGGGAAGGTTTTTTAAGATTTGGTTTGATTTCTTATTATCCTACCCTGATTTGATTGGTAATAAGTTAAATAAATTTTCCCCAACTGCAGTCTGTTTTGCCCGTGACAGTAGTTGGTGAGTGATCTTCCTGTCCTTATCTTGACCCACGAGCCTTTCGTTGTATTTCCACTCCCCCATCCAGCTGAGGAGGGGAGTGATAGAGCGGGTTTGGTGGGCACTTGGTATCCAGCTGGGGTCAGCCCACCACAAGAGGCTTGGAGGAGCTTTACTTCTGGGGGCACTAGCAAAGTGGTCCTGAGAAGGCCCACTGGGCTGGTGCCAAGTGCTACCACAGATGTTGCACCATGCATGTTTGCACAGCTCCACCAGCAAATTACACTCATAAGACTCAACAGCCTTGTGAAAATATCCAGACATCTTCACCCGCTGCCTGCTGGAGCCTGGCCGCTCTCCAGCCAGGTCACCGCCAGAGCACGATGCTTGTGACCTGCTCCTCCCTAAAGGGCAGGGAAAAAAAAAGACATCACTGGGGCACAGCATTGCTGTCTGAAGGTGCCTGACTCACCCGCAAGCACCTGTTATCAAAAAACCAAACCCACCTGCCAAAGCAAATTGCTGGAGCTGCTGCCCTGTAGCACTCTCCATTAACCACGGCCTGTGGGCACCTGCCAGAGCAACAAGTGCGGCCCCAGGTCACAGTCACACTGTGCTCACCCAGGTGAAAACCAGCCTTGTGCCCTCCGCCAGCTCATGCTCTCACACCTGAGACTGGATGCACAAGAGATATTTCCTAAACAAATTGCTAGACAACAGACAGCACCCTCCTCCTCCCCTCTCCCCCCGTGGGATGTTTTTTTAAGTAATCTGAAAAACAATGTCTCACATGCTGCTCATTTTTTTTAGCACACACTGCTGGAAGGGACTAATTTAATCATTTTCTTCCTGTTGGCACGAGATGGTGTGGGAGCATGATGTGCGTCTGTAGAGGTGCAAGGAGGCTGGACAGGAAGGGCTGTGAATATGATGTATTGTCTTTCAGTCTGGCAGGATTTTCCATGAAATAAGTGGCTGTCTGATGGCTGGACTGTCAGTGAGCAATAATCCCAAAAGCTGTTACAGCTGTGAACAAGGGTCTTTACCCCGGTCACATCACTATATTGTCTGGATGATGGCGTAAGAAACTGGCCACACCAAGGCTGCCCTCCCTTCTCACACACGGTCTCTTTGCAATGCAAATCTCACCAGTCCGCAGGCAGTCTGAAAGCGTGGAGGCAGGTGTCACTCCTCTAGCAACAGGAGAACTGCCATGAAATGGTGATACCTTAAATAAAACTGTTGCAGCCATTTCATTTGACAGGGGCTTTTGTCCTTGTCCCTTCTCCCCATGAAGGGACGGTGGGAGCACCGCTTGGCTTAGCTCCTCCAGCTCCTCCGTGCCACTGACACCACTCGAAGGACCAAGGAACCTTTCTTCAGGGAACAGGCCAGCTTGCAAACCTGCTACTTTCAGCAGCACTGAATAAGGCCTGTGAAGAGGCCTTGGAGCTGCTGTCAGGACACTGGCACTCCTGTGTTAACAGCACGACACTGCTGCAGCACCCACCCCTGTGGATTCAGAGCAGAGGATGACCCCAGGATAGTGCCCATCATGGGGCTTTTGTGCCTTTGGGATTTTGCCTGTGTTATCATGCTCTGCCCAGGTCAAGGTACTATGTTTGTGCCTCCTCCCTCAGCTCCAGGACCTGAGCTGGCATCACAGCCACCTTTGCCACCTGCTGTGTGGCAGCAATTAAAGGCAGATTTCTGCTTGCACCTTCCTCTTCTTGCTCCTGAAGAGGATGTGACTGAGATGTGACAATTGCATGAGGCCGCATCCAGGTCCCTCCAGCCCAGGATCAGGAATTAGGGAGGTAATTTTTGACGAGAGCACCTGGGCTTTCCCCAGCACTCCCATAGCATCAGCAGCACATCAAGGAAATGGCTTTGCTAGGTAGGGAAAAATCCAAATTTCTACAGTTCCAGGTAATATGTTTGCTCAGCGCGACCATATCAGACTGATTCAGCTTCACAGCAAGATGAGGCCAGTGCATATGGGACTACCAATGGAAAAGCAAAAAGGTTCTGGTTTTAGCATTGGCAAGCTTCAGAAAATACCCTGTCTGCTGGAAAACATCCTTCTAGTCACAGCTTTACTCACTGTGGGAGGGAAGAGCAACTCCTTGCTTTGGGGGAGGATGATTATTTGCATCAAATGTTTTCTCTTATGATCATTTAATGAGAAGGAGGATTTTGTATATTTAAAAGGAAAAAAGTCTTTTTGCTGAGTGCTTTGAGGAACACAGCTACATGGAAAGAGCAGGACATAGCCGTCTTTTTCCATAAAGGCAAAGTCTGAAACAGGCTTTTGCTGAGGTCTGGTGATGGCAGTCTGGTTTCAGCTGTGCTCCTTGACAAGCAGAAATGACGACCCAATCTTCTTTATCAGAAGCAGCAGAGATCAGCCCCAGATATTGTAGCATCACTTGCTTTCCACCAACTTATTGATATGGGGATTTTTTTGACACATTCCAGGAAATTTAGATGAGGTTTTGGAGCAATGAACAGCCACATCAGAGACACATGTACCCTATTTAGACATTCAGTTGCACTGAGTGATTATAACAGGGAACAGAAGGACAAAGACATAAAAAATGAGAATTAAACCAGAATATTTAAGGTGGAATGGTAAATCTGTTTGCAAGCAACAAAATAGGTATCTCCACTTACATCGTTTAGATCTGAGCTCTGTATGTTAGTAATATGGGAATAAAAAATAGGCATGCCCAAGACTGCAAACTTCTCCTGCCTTTTGTGCTGAGTTTCCCATTTGCTGATGCCTCAAGGTCTTCAGAAAAAGCCCATTCCCCAAAAGGCAACTAAGTTAGGTAAAATTTAAATGTAATTTTCTACCACTTCATGTGTATTAGTGGACAAATGAAGTTGCATGTACTAATCCATTTACAGATTAAGGCCAGTGTCTTCTCTCTCGTATTCCTCTTTGCTACTATGTGGGGCAATTAAAATTTTAAAGACGTTCAAGACTGATCTTATAAGAGACAGACTTCTCTGAGGCTTGAGTCCTGTTGACCCGAGCTCACGCCGTGTTAGGAGAAAGAGGAAGAACAACAGACAGGAGGATGGACACAGGGAAGTCACTGGAAGAAGGGACAGGGGCTCGGCTGCCCCAGCACTGAGGACAGCAGGGGAAAGGGGAAAGCAGAGGAGATCTTCATGGCTAAAAATGGCTTTTTGCTTTTCCCCATACAGCCCTGGGGGAGAACAGAGGCTCCAGCTAGGGACAGATGTGCTGGAGGGAGCTTGACGTGGCTGCGAGTGCTACCCCACACGTCCTCGTCCATCTCCTTCCCACATTACTGATTTTAGACCTTGGACAATGTCATCTGTGCAACACCACAGGCTCTGTGGTGTCACTCATCATGGCTCTTTCTAAGGGAGAAAGGCATGGGGCAAAGGGGTCCCACACAGCCTGGGATACAACAAAGCTCCTCCTTTTCCTCTCCAGCCCAGGAAAGGGCTCCAGTGCTCATGGGGCAGGCCGGGAGCCCGACACACTGGCCTTTCCCGCCGGGTGATTCAGCAGAAGCGCTGGGGCTTTTTCCTCCTCACGTGACTCTTGCTCACTTGCACCCTCCTGGCGTGGCACCCAGAGAGGGAAACTGAAAGCAAACACAGCGGCTTTTGGGGTGCAAGCCCAGGGTTGAGGGAAATGCCACCAGCACTGGAAAGCAAACACCTTCCTCTCCTTGCAGAAAAACTCACCCAGCCCTTTCGGGCAGCACTGTGCACTGGAGGAAACGGTGAGGTTTACAAGGCATGGCAGGAGGTGCAACAAGCACCATGCATGCACTGAGGAGAGGGCAAGACTGCACCATGGCGTGAGCCAGGTGGGAGTTCCCAGCCGCACTGCTGCTGCTGCGAGTGCCCAACCCAGCACTCAAACATGGAGCAATGCACACAGGCTCGCAATGTGGATATAAACGCTTAACTCATAAGCTCCTTCTTCCAGCTCAGCCTACCCTGCAGCGACTAGCTGACGTGTCCGTGTGCTGCCAGGCAGCAGGGAATTTTGGGCGCCTCTGGCACTCCTCATGTCAGTGCAGCTGAGGGGAGGGTGTCCAGACCACGCTTTCCAGGCTGACGCATCTTTCTGGGAGGCAGGCTTGCTTCAAGTTGCCGTGCAGTGACGGTGAAGCCACCTATGTCCATAAAAAGGTGGACCATATGATGCAAACTTCCCCAGTTTGGAGGTTGTAGTGTCCACCTCCCACTACGAGCTCCACTGCAGCTCCACTCCATTCACACAGGGGTTACCCCGAGCCCAGCCCACACTGCTGGCTTACTGTGGTTCTGGAGGGGAGTTTATCCCCACGGTAGGTGGAAGACAAGAAGAAATACCAGTCTATGACTAGTTGTATATATGTATTCCCTACACATACAACCTGTTCTCTTACAGCCCAAGCGCTGGGCAAGAGATAGAATTTATAGATGACATGCTCCAGGGACTGCTGCTCTTGATGAAAACTACACTTCATCTTTACATCACATTTTCCTTGCAAAGTGGAAGGAAAACACAAAGGACATCTTCCAAGATACTGAAGCAGGCCCTATAAAACACCTTGTAACACTTCTTAAGTGCATTAACCCCCTTCAGGCTGAATGATAGCTCTTAGAGAGTGGTATTTTACTTGCTTAGATATTTAACAGCTTAGATGGTATTTAACAGCTTAGAAGATTATCTGGACAGCATTCATAGAATCATAGAACGGTTTGAGTTGGAAGGGACCTCAAAGATCATCTAGTTCCAACCCCCTGCCATGGCAGGGACACCTCCCACTAGATCAGGTTGCTCAAGGCTCCATCCAACCTGGCCCTGAACGCTGCCAGGGATGGAGCATCCACAACTTCCTTGGGCAACCTGTGCCAGTGCCTCACCACCCTCAGGGTAAAGAACTTCTTCCTTGTATCTAGTCTAAACCTACTCTCTCTCAGCTTCCACCCATTACCCCTTGTCCTATCATTAGAGTCCCTTGTAAAAAGTCCCTCCCCAGCTTTCTTGTAGGCCCCCTTCAGGTACTGGAAGGCCACTATGAGGTCTCCTCGGAGCCTTCTCTTTTCCAGGCTGAACAAGCCTAACTCTCTCAGCCTTTCCTCGTAGGAAAGGTGTTCCAGCCCTCTGACCATCTTGGTAGCCCTCCTCTGGACTTGCTCCAACAGCTCCATATCTTTCTTGTGTTCAGAGCTGGACACAGTATTCCCAGTGGGGTCTCACGAGGGCAGAGTAGAGGGGCAGAATCACCTCCCTCGACCTGCTGGTCACACATCTTTTGATGCATTCCAGGACACAGCTGGCTTTCTGGGCTGCAAGCACACACTGTTGGCTCACATTGATCCTATCATCCACCAACAAACCCAAGTCCTTCTCCCCAGGACTGTTCTCAATCCACTCATTGCCCAGTCTGTATCTGTGCTTGGGATTGCCTTGACCCAGGGGTAGGACCTTACACTTGGCCTTGTTGAACTTCATGAGGTTTGCGTGGGCCCACCTCTCCAGCCTGTCAAGGTCCCTCTGAATGGCATCCCTTCCCTCCAGCCTGTCTACCATACCACAGAGTTTGGTGTCATCAGCAAACCTGCTGAGGGTGCACTTGATGCCACTGTCCATGTCAACAACAAAGATGTTAAATAGCACCGGTCCCAGTACCGATCCCTGAGGGACACCACTTGTCACACTTAGCCTTTGACTGTGCTCTCCAGGACAACCTTGTCCCTGCAATGCCACTTGCAACTGTGGACCAGACAGACTTTGGCGCTAACAGAAATAAATAGAGGAGTACTAAAGATACCATTTATTTTCAAAATCACTAAAAAATCCAAACAGAACAGTTTATGGTGATACAGATTTACATAACAGAGACAGCAAATTGAAAAATGTACAATCTATTTCATGTTATTGCACTCACTTTTTATTAATATACAAGGCATATTAAACAGTTTTCATTAAAAGAAGTTTTATTTATATAAATAAAAGTGTAAATATACAGTATCATACAATAAGTGTATCAGATTAACACACAAAACCTATCTAAAGTAGGATCCCCATTTCTCACATGATCTAGTCTACTCTTCATCAATATTTCCACGTATACATATATATCCCCTAAATGTAGAAGCAGGTAAACATTCCCATCTGGGAATAGTTCCTTCAGATTTTGACAAGAACCACTGCAGAACATTAACTAAGGTTAATTGTAAGTGAGGTTCATTAGAAAATATGAATCACTCAACAGTTTATTAACACTTATCTGCCCTCATATTTATTTATTTTTAGCAAGAAAATGATCAGATGTTGCTCCCACCCTAGTTTAGGCCTAATCTTATGGTTTTTAATACAGATGCAATCCCCCTACAAGCTGGAAAGAGCTTCCAGGTACAAAAGTCTGCAACGGAAGTATCGCACCAGAGTCCACTCTCATATCCAGGATGTGCACCCTGAGCTGTCCCAGGTGGAGAAGCAGCAAAGCCCTCCACCAGGCCTTTTCCATCTAGGAGCAAATTCACCTTATCTAGAATGCCTTCAGGTCCCTGGGTGAAGAGTTGTAGACCCAAGCCCGTAATTTCATCATGATTTTTTGGTCTTCCAAGTTGCAGCTGTGAGTCTCTGGAGAGTCACGGCTCGCCTAGAGATTGGGCAATCCTCTAGCACGGCAAAGAATCACAGCGGGGACTGATACGCAAACAGCAAGGCCAAAAATGCTCATGAACCTACTGAATACTGATGAACTAATACAACGCCCTCTCTCACTGTCGTGTGACCAGGCTCTCAGAAAAATAACATTTACTTCACCAGGTGCGTAACCAAAGGTTCACTACATCTGTTTGGTCTATCCATCCTCTTTGTAATAAAGCAGACCCATATCGCATAAATCCTGGGGCTTTTATGGGGAATGTCACCCCAGTAGAGATGTCAGGAAATGCTACTGTAATCGTATCAACATTGGTAGCATCAGTAAAGATGTTTCTTCTTCTTCTTTCACACACAAAGAAGTATTTTCAGGAACAGAAACAATCAAGGTTAAATACTATTCTTTTTCTTGCTGTAATGTTAGTAGAGAAGTGTATCATTCTACCCATAGTAACTATCAGACTTAAAACATTAAACCTATCTTTTAAATTATAGCCACTACTGAATCACGCACAAAAATCCCTGTCTCTTTGCTGTTACTCAGCCAACACATTTACGTGCATGTAAAATAAAATACTGAACAGTATTCAATTATTGGAAAATGAAAGCCTTCTAAATCACTCACAATGAACAGTACCTGCAAATAAGCATCTGAAAATATTCACTATGTACCATCTTAAGACACCTCAAATTAAGTTTACTTTACAAAATGAAGACTTCACCTTTGAGTTCACACCACTTCTGGAGCGAGGGAGACAATGCCTCCCTGTGTTGGAACCTCCAAGATTTCAAACTGTAGACTGAAAAAAAAATGCCATTTCCTAAAACACAATTGTGATTTACCACATTAAAGTAGCAAAAACTCAGTACTGCACTTGTACATATATGTATACAGGTATGTATTCACTATGCTGCATTAAATTCCACATGCATTTTATGTATCTATTATACACGCTTTTACAATCAGATTTTGGTCATTCCTGAACAAGGCCTCGCCATTTAACTGTCATTGCCAAATGTCTTCTCCCTGTTTTTCAGCAAATATGCAGGGGTAACCTCTTTTATCCCAGCACAGGCCTGCAACCTCAGTGTCCCCAACCCCAAGGGTTGCATTCTGCTGAAGCCTCTCCCACCATAGACATGACCGGAGGCAAGGACCAATCCTGACAGAACGGCTGACCTTTGTGGTCACAGGGGACCCAACTCCACAGTCTTTCCACAGAACTGAACCTGAATCAGTTTCAACAGAAATCCTGCAAGCAAAGCATCTGTAGGACTACCTACAGTATTGTCTTTCCTGTAACCAAAAGTTGCATCTCTCCCCAGATTCACATGCTAATACATCACTGAAAAATAATTAAATCTATTCATTTTTAGGCAGACATTGCACAGCTTTTCTGCCCACCTAGTCTCAGGTTGCCTCACAGAACTGCATTTTCCTCTGCACATCACAAGTTGCAGTCTAATGAAGCTGTCATAGAAATGAACCAAAGTGAGTGCTCCACTAACCTGCAAGCAGTTGCTCCAAGCACTGTTGAATAAATGTAAATAAACTGAACTATAATATGATCTTGGGGTAGAGCCAAGAGACAAGCCTAGACCTTTTTAGAACAGCTACACAGTGTCTTGGCTCACTATAAACCTAGGCAGCACTTCAGATGTGGACTGGTTCCAGGCTGAGAGCTCTTCACCCTGGGCACACTGGCTACGAGCAGTCTCCAGCCTAACATGACAAACAACCTGAGCACTCTGGAACAAACGACTTGTTCTCAGCCTATAAGGACACTGGCCCATTTCTTCCTGTATCTCTGACGTTGTTTAGCTATCCCAGATGTAGAAGAGAAATAACAGAGTCTAATCTCTTGCACCAATACACTCTCCTCCCAACACAGCAGACTATAAATAACACTCAGCAGCGTGGCCTGCTACCAATACCTCTACTACAAGTACAGGTGAGAAAATCCAAGTGAACCACCTCCAGCATGGAAATCCTTTCAGTTTTGCTATACCTAACGCCATGGTTTCTCCCATCTATACAAACAGTTTTCAGTTTCACCATCCGGAACCCTCACCATCAGCATGTTCCTGACACAGCTGGGTGCACTTGTATCTTCTGCATACACCCTCACCCACACTCACACAAGCAAAAATAAATACTGGACAGGAGAAGACAAAAAAGACTGATTAAAAGCCACCACAAATACGGCCAGTTCAGATTTCACCTGTTATAATAACCACCCTTAGGCCACTATTTTCCAGCTCAAGTGTTTCAAATTGGGCAGCCTTAAGCCTTTTGCAGTCAAATAAAAGGAGCCCAGCTTTCAGATGTACTTAGTAATCACTGAAGTTTGTGGGATCTGCAAGTGCTCAGCACCTGAAACTATCCCTCTTTAAAAAAATATATATATTTTAAAGGTGCCTAACATTAGAAGCCTAAATTTGAAAATTCAGACCCTGATTTTTACCGCTCCCGTTTTAATAACAACTAACAATTCAGTCTACACCTTGGTGGACAATCACCTATTATTTGGATATGATTTTCTTGCTCACAGGTTTCTTCTGCATTAATACCAAGTGCTTTCAGACACAAGTTGCATCTAAGAGCAGGTTCAGTTGTAGTGAATGCTGAGTTAGTTCATCAGTTTTAAGAGGATTTTTCAGCTTTGCAATAAAATGCTCATGTTTTAGGCATAAAAGTTGTGCAAAATTATACTCCTTTGTCATGCATTTTTAGCAAAACTGCACTTAGAAGAATAAAGCGAGATTGTTCCAGACATTCTCTTATTACAACAAAAAAGGACCAGACCCTAAGTAAGTGTCCTGAAGTCTCATTACAGCTAAGTGATATAGTACAGTCTAAATACCCATCCTTGTCAACAGGATGGCAACCAACAAGTTATACCCCCAACACTCTGCGGTTATGAAAAATATCAGGGACAGGCACAGTGTTATTTATCTCAGTCAAAATACTTTAAACCAAACCCAGGACAGGTCTTGAAGTTCCATTAAAACTGTCACATAATACAAAAATGCCTCTAACATTTGGCTTCCTTCATCCTTGATAATTAGGTGAGACTTTATGATGCTCATCATACGCTTGCTCAGTGGTTCTCCAAGGCTCTTAGCACCTCTCTGTAGAGCATTAAGACACTTCTGTGTGGCTTTAGAAACAAAGTCAGTTTTAAATGTTTTGTCTTAGCGAGTGTGATTAGATGTATTGCTTCCATCATACTGAAGTCCTGTGTTTTCTGATTAGTAACTGAACAGGGCCCTCTGGCACAGATTTAATAATGTTCCAGGCATCGTAATGCATGAGACCGAGTAATGATTTTCCACTAACAGCAAGAATTTCATCTCCAGTTTCTATGTTTCCAGATTGCTCCGCAGCACCACCTAGGAGCAAAAGGGGAAAAAAGTCAGTGTAAAAAAAAAAAAGCCAAAACACTTATATCCACAAAAATTTGCTTTCTACTGTGATGAACTGCAAACAAACAATTTTTCCAGCAGTGGCAATTTCAGTACAAGTCACTTATGTTCAGCTCAGCTCTAGCAATCTACCCCATGCTGCATCTCACAGAAAATGTTATTTTAACCAAGATAAATCCTTGTTCTCAGAAAAAATGTCTGGTTTTGAAGTAAGCAGCATGAGTGTATGAAATATGCTGTATGTTATCTCTGTAGCTGTAACAAAACATGGTTGATAAAGTAAACAACAGGTTTTATGTGGCATGGATGAATTTTCTCAAACAGAATTTTAACATGGTAATAAGTAGGTAATGCAGTAGATCGTAAAACCTGGATAATAGGGATGAATAAAGCAAACATGGGTAGAAAACTTGAGACAAGCATCCCAAACACAGAAATAGCTCCTTAGGGAGGGGCACACCCTTCACTGCTGATGAAAATATGTTTTCTGTGATGATAATTTAATTGACAACATCAGTCATCATGGGGAGGAGAAAAAGACTGTATCAAAGGATATAAATTAATGAGCTCAAGAATTAAACATACCCTTTACCCTCAGAATCACCTTCTAAAGAGGGAAAAACACACACAGAGAAATTGGTAAGCAATTCAGAAAATATCAGTTGGACTTTTTTTCCTTGGTGAGAGAATATACCACTAAAAAGTAATCCAGTAAAAATGCTGTGCACCCACACCTTCATTGAGAGTTTCATTCTTCTTTAGAAAGTGCCGTACTTTTCACTAAACTGAATCCCAGACTAAGACATATTAAAATCATAGCGAAGTTGTGGGATTGGTTTCCTTTCTATACATGTTTCATACAGGTTTAATTATCTTCTGGCAAACAAAGCACCCAAGAGTGGCAGGTTTTGAATATGAACATCACATATTCTTGGAAAAAGCTAATCCTAACAAAAAACCCCCAAACCCCAAAGACAAAAAAAAAAAGGTAAAACTACTAATTGAGTATAACGTAGAACAGTGCTTTGGAACCACACTGATTATTTGCACTGTGCTTTTCTTAGAGAAGAGAAGCAGGTAAGACATGAATTTCTCAAACTGCTACATACAATTCTGCTGCTCTAATTTAATGTCTGGAATAGTGGACAAGCTCAGGAAGAAACTACATCATATTTAGTAAATCAGATTGTTCCACAAATATTTACTAGCAGATTAAATCCCTAGCCATTTCCAGAAGTGTTTTTTTTTAATGTCCACTTTGGCTAGTAAGTGGTAATAAAAAAAGGCCACAAGACCCACCCTTGCTTCAAAAAACACTGAATGTCTGTACAATGCACAAAATGAAAACCGGGATAATATCCACTGCATTTGCATGCTTGCAGTACCTTTAAATATTCTTTTTACAAGTAAGGGCCTGTCTCCAGCAATGGAAGCTTTTCCACCATCAAGACTGAATCCCAAGCCAGCAGAGGTTTTCAATAATTCAACGCAGATTACATCATTCATATCCAGGTTTGGATCTGTGACAGAATATACACAGCATCTTGTTATGCAGTTAACAGTAAATTGCAAGATGTGTTTGGTTGGTTTTATTCTTGCTGTAGTGACAAAGCAATTCAGAGTTCAGGTCATATTCGAACTAGAACATGCTGTCACCCAGATTCTCAGAAGTGAATGTGTATTACTGCAGCTGTGAAGGGGAGACAGTACAAAATGCATTTAAACACAGAGACATTTTCATTTTGTATGTTCAACAAAAACCTACCACAGCATTTTATTTTGTCAAAATTAAAGCTCAGCAAATTTAGCAAAGACTCTGAACATCAACAAAATAATTGAAAAATTACAAGAATAGTGAATGGAGAGCATTTCTTTTTCTTTCACTTGCCTATTCAATGAGGCACGTCTTCTTGAATAACTGTAGTTACATTAAACAAACAGGTTTCATCCTCTTAAGGAAAAATCTGTAATCACTCACTAGTGTGAATAATTGTTTCTGATCTCATATCTATGGAAATAACCACAATTACCCATAGGTGCATCCTGCCTCCTACATAGCAGATATTTTTAGAACGCAATATTGTTGTAGCTGACACAAAATATGATTTTGCTTAGAAGGAAATAAATCTACAATTTTGGATAACAGGATCCCTTTTGCCTTGTGTGAATGTAAAAATTACGCAGACTGCTTTATCACAAATCACTGCTACCATTATCACAAACAACTTCAAATGCTATCTAAAACGTCTGAAGATGTGCTTTGCCTTTAGGATGAAAAGATGTTCTTAATAACTCAAAACCATGTTTATGAGATAATGTTGCCCCCTAGTGCCTGCATCCAGCAGATATTCTGCATTTGTCAATGTGCAGGCTACAGGGAGTTCAGGGTAGAAAGGGATTCTGAAGTAATTACATATATTATATCCATGGGAGCAATTCCAGAAAGACTGATCCGTTCATTTACAGAGTACTTACTACTTCTTTTAAGCTGTATTACAAAGCTGTACTATAAAACCCAGTGAAAGCATAAAACAATAAAAACTGCTACAGGAAAAAAACCACACCAAAACAAAACCAACCAAAAATAAAGCCAAAAACCCCCCCGAAACAAAACATTAAACCAAACCGGTAATGATTATGGCCAATGGGTTAAAAATGGGCAAGTGGCTGCTCCATGTCCTAGTTTTGGGGTGGTCAGAGTGGGGTGCCTGGTATTGCCCTGGAAGGTAGGTGAAGCCGCATCAACAAATCTTTCAGCAATAAGCTACAGCCACTGCCCACTCCTTCCCAGGGACACTGCAGCAGTGCCGGACTGAAGCAGGTCACCCCCTGCTCCCGAAGCAGTGGCAAACAGACAGGTACTAAAAGGTTTTGAGACTTAATTTTACAAAAATTTTTAGAGATCTGTTTGTAACATCCCAAGTGCAGCCTTCACACTGAAATACTGTCTTGTTCCCAAACAAGAATGCAGGATTCCACAGATGCATTTCCACTGAAACCCCTTATCCCTAGTTTCCTATGGGATGGTTGACTTGTATTTGGCTTAGTTCCATTCGCTGTATTATTAAAATAATTTTTCCTATGTTTTTAGTAGAAACAATGTGAAATCTGCTATTACAAAGAGCAAGTTCAGTCCCTATGCATAACAAACTGTGGGGCTTGGAGTTTTCTTTGAGGTTTAGGGGGGAGTTTGTCTTTGATTTTGGTTGTTTGCTTTCTTGCACTGACTACTGTTATTACTTAAAAGGAGTTTATCCTGGATTGGAAGAATATGTGGAATCACTAACTTTAGTAGAAATTGGATTAGCCCTTAAATGTCCTTCTAAGTTTCTGCCTAGTTATGATATTTAAAAAAAAATTACTCCAACTGCATTTAGGCTCCAAAGAGAACAAATAAAATTTAAAGGTAATTTAATTTGCTCTCTTCAATCACATAAGGCACAGATGCTTTTAATCTAAAACACATGGACATGTTTCCCTTCAGTCTGCTCTGCAAGGGAATCCTTCCAACTGTTCTTGGACAAAGATCATACCTGTTCCTATTTCCATGGAAACATCCTTTCCAGACCCCACACATTTTCTGCCAGTAGCTGATATCTCAAGTCTGGAGGAATTGTTTGCCTTCTCTTTTTCCTTCTGGATGACAATGACCGCATAATTGTATAGTCTTGCCTGATGAAGAGCATTCAGGACATCCCCATGGACTGAGCTCGCAAGAGACTTGCCATTGATTGTCAGAACAAGATCTCCTCGATGAATAGTCCCTTCTTGAGATGCCACTCCCTTTGAAAACACTCTGTGGACCTACAAGAAAGATTTTTATCTTAAGGATGTTTTAATCTCATGACCATAGATAGTGCTCTATAGGCTGAGGTGAACACAGAGTCCCCACCAACATTTGCAATCAGAGCCCACCGCCTGGGTAGCAAGCATGCAACATTTTCTCCAACAAACACCCTTAAATACTAAGGCCTAAATGACCGGACAAGAACTGCAGTTAGGGATGGGGGAGGGGCCAGGGGATGGAAAGCAGAGGAAAATATGCTATTATTGCATCCTCATTTCTAAGACAAAGACAACCAAAACCAGCTAGAGAATGTAATATCACAGATCACGTATGCTTCCACTGAACTCCTCAAAGGTCTTCAATTAACATACTTACAAGTGATGCAATGGTTAAATCCACATCTGTGCTACAGCAAACACCAAGAACAACATTGCAGTGTGTGATACCCACTCCCCAAATTCCCACTGTCTAGAACATGCATTCCGTGCAGTTTTCAAACTCATACTTCTAAGCAATGCACAGCATCTGTGCACAGAAAGGCTCTGCCTGACTGCAGCTGTACAAGTATTTAATTGTCCATCTCAATTTTGCTGATCAAATACCATGCAAATAGATGCAAAGGGATGACTTAGTGGCTTGAAATGCATTTTTTTCTAGAGACAAAAAATACTCTATTCAGAGTAAATTTCAGTAAAACTTTCAGTAAATTTCAGCAAGTGCAGCTGTGACATAGATGTGTGCCATTTACAGACAGGAGCTGACTAAAAGACTCAAGACCCAGTATTCAAAGACTTGCCTATCAGGCATTGTAATTTTAGCAGCCAGAATATGGTTTCCCATGCACAGAGTTGGAGGTCTGCTGGGCAAAGGCTCAAGGCAGCAAATCTGTGGACGTAATTCTGCATGGCAATTTCTCTAGGAATTTATCCTAATATCCAAACCAACAACGAAGAATCTGAAGCCTTTTTGGTCCTGTTCCCTCTCATTGCAGGGCCATGCTGAGATGGGCACCTGCCACAACCCTACAGATCCAAGGAGACACATTTCCAGCCAGTCTAAGCAGGCATTCAAAGCTGGAATAACAGCCTCAATGACAGACGTAGACACCCAAATGCAACAGGTAAGTGGAATACAGAAATGTCCAAAACATGTGCTGTCTTCCCTCACATGCTCAGCTCCTCAGTACCTTGAAGCTCACTCGGCATTTCTATTTCTGCACCTAAGTGTGGGCAGAATAGCCCACCTAAGCAGCTCAGCACCCAACGCCAATCCTAAATCCTGCTGGGACCCAGAATCACAGTAGGTCAAGGACATTAAAATGTTCCCCACCTGAGAAACCTGCTTTACATACACTGAACAAAGAGGATGTGGAAAGAGCATGAGGTAGTGCTCTTTTGGTCTCAAGGCTAATGGTATTCAGAAGAAAGACTTCATCAGCTACTCAGCCTGAGAGAGCTAAAGATCGTATTTTTAGGTCATGTTCTAGCCTCTAAGCGAGGAGCTTTCTGGGGTGGGACACTGTTGAGCCCTCCCCTTGCTCACAGCTGACACTGAGTGTTTGGGCCAGAGAGACTGAACACAGTCCTTGTAGGGAGAGAAGCAGAGTCCGTTCCCTAGACTATGACCATATTCTAAGTCAATGACTGCTTAACGTAAAATATGTTTACTTATATTGGTCTTGTCTAAGAGCAAACCCCACAAGATTCCTGCAAGGACTGCTGCAGGCCTCAAAGACTGAGGACATACCCTTCTTCTAATCTTAGCACATATTGTATCTCACTCTTTCAGGGCAGAATTTAAAAGCATATCTCGTGTAAAGAAATTGTCACAAGGGACACCAGTTGTCTTGGATTTTTCTGTCTTACTGACTTGATTTTGAACAGTAACTAAGTTGCTTGGTATCACTTTTAACACACCAACATCACTTAATGGCACATTATCTTTGGTTCAGAATGCTGTATGAGATTTCTTTTTTCTAAAAAAAACCCCAAACAACAAACAAAATAACAACCCTCATTTACTAACCACCCACAGGTCTTAATAACACCAAATCAAATTTGTGATGTGAAATCCAGAATGCTTGATGAGGTCTGAAACAGTCACTCTCAGGATTTGCAAAATCACTCAAAAACTCTGCTGCACAGAGTTTACTTTCAAGGGCTAGGAATAAAAATCTCCCCTAAAAGGCTGCAGGCACTGCAACTGCATGCAGAATTTTATTTACATACACAGGATTTACATCTAGCTGATCCCATCCAGTAACAGACTTTTAAAGACTAAGAACGTAATTGGCTTCCACCTCCAATAATAAAAATTACACTTTCCAGACACCATGATTTCAGTAGCAGATGGTATGTAGCTGCCTCTAAGAGACAGTGTTTTACGACTGCAGATGACTTGCAGTCAGTCTTGATAAATGAGCACTTGATCTCATCACCAGCCTGCTTTAAAGTGAGCTTTGCAAAAAAATGACTTGCAGCCATCACTTACTGTGACTGATTTCTGTTCCAGATCTATTCCTCCAGCAACACTAAATCCCAGGCCAGCTCCTTCTTCTTTGTGCAAGACTACAAAGTATGTGTCTTCTTTGCTCTAGCAGAAAAATGGAGGTGGAGAGGAAGGGGAAGGATAAGAAAAACAAAACCAAAGATCACGACCAAGTTCCCACACAAACAACAAATTCTCAGTACCCTCAAATTAAGGCAGGTGAAAAAAACAACTCAAGAATTTGAAACGGAGACATTAAATGCATTTCTGTTCATGCTATTGATGAGTAGCAGCTATACAGAAGAACTCAGGTGACAGCAAAGGTTTCTTCAGTCAGGTCAAGGCTAAAAAGAAAAGTCAAAATTAGGATAGTGAAAGGGTATTAAGCCTCAGGTGGCCTTATTTTCACAGGCTGTAATCAACTTTGCATTTCTCGACATTTTACAGTCAAAACTCAATAGTTCCCTTACGCCTTTCTGGATGAAGCACTGTACCTTCCAGGGAATTACTAACACTTTTGAAATTAAATCTGGCAAGGGTTGTCAAAGAGAACAATAACAGCTCCTTTAAGTACATCAGTAGCAAAAGGAAGACTAGGGAAAATGTGGACCCACTGCTGAATGAGGTGAGTGTCATGGTTACAGAGGACACAGAGAAGGCAGAGTTACTGAATGCTTTCTTTGCTTCCATCTTTACTGCTCAGGCTGGGCCTCAGGAATCCCAGACCCTGGAGGTTAGAGAGAAAGTCTGGAGACAGGAAGACTTTCCCCTGGTCGAGGAGGACTGGGTTAGAGATCATCAAGGCAAACTGGACCACCCACAAATCCATGGGCCCCGATGGGATGCACCCATGAGTACTGAGGGAGCTGGCAGATGTTATTGCTGGGCCACTCTCCATCACCTTTGAAAGGTCACAGACAACAGGAAAAGTGCCTGAGGACTGGAGGAAAACCAGTGTCACTCCAGTCTTCGAAAAGGGCAAGAAGAACCCAGGAAACTACAGACCAGTCAGCCTCACCTCCATCCCTGGAAAGGTGATGGAACAGCTCATTCTGGATGTCATCTCTAAGCATGTGGAGGAAAAGAAGGTTATCGGGAGTAGTCAACATGGATTCACCAAGGGAAAATCATGCTTGACCAACTGATAGCCTTCTAGGATGGCATGACTGGCTGGGCAGATGAGGGCAGACCAGTGGATGTTGTCTATCTTGACTTCAGCAAGGCTTTGGACACTGCCTCTCATAACATCCTGATGTTAAGCTTAGGAAGTGTGGGTTAGATGAGTGGACAGTGAGGTGGATTGAGAACTGGCTGAATGACAGAGCTCAGAGGGTTGTGATCAATGGCACAGTCTAGTTGGAGGCCTGTAGCTAGCAGGGGTCAGTATTGGGTCCAGTCTTGTTCAACATATTTATCAACCACCTGGATGAAGGGACATAGTGTATCCTCAGCAAGTTTGCTGATGATACAAAACTGCGAGGAGTGGCTGACACGTCAGAGGGCTGTGCTACCATTCAGCAAGACCTGGACAGAAGTGGAGAGTAGAAAGCAGGTCTCTCAGCTTTTCCCCAGGATCTTATCCAACATCAGTTATTTCCAGAAACTGCCAACACTAAAATTAATTGGCATGTCATTACAAACCAACCTCTTATTCTATTTAGCATTAAATGACATGTTTAGTTCACTAAATTCAACATTTTAACTCAGCATCTGCCTTTTAATTTTGTTTCAAAAGTCACAGGGAACCACAGATTATTATCTGGTTTTGGTGAAACAACAGTCAAATTCTTGGTCTCACCATGTGTTTTTTGTCGAATAGTGGCTCTGGAAGATTTTCTGCATTAGAGGCACCCCTGCAATGCACAGAGGTAGTGTCAGAAACCAGTGCCACCCTGCTCTACATCACTGATTCATCAGTGCTCAAGGAGAGAGAAGCAGTCAGGGTTGAACATCTTAGTCCACAGTCTTTTGTAGATATTAAGACCCTTCTCACCTGTACTCTGGTGAGAACAGCTTTATGTTAGGCTAGAAGTAACAAAATCAGTTAAGTAACTAGGCTAGCCCCTTTCAAAGTCCGGTGAGGCTAATGGAAGCATACACACATCATAGACTAGTACTAAAAGCAGCTCTTTTTGTTCAAGAAGTCAGGTTCTTTCCAACCCTTGCTACCACAACTTAATTTTCTTACACTGAGGAAGGAAAAAAAAGAATAAATCAGAAGCTCAGATGTTAGAGGGTTGTGTGAGGATCACACGTCCTGGGCCAGTCAGCAACAGACGAACTCTGGCTTCCCATTGCTGAGGTTGTGCATCTTCTCCCCCTCCAGCTCTCAATGCCGTTTTCAGCCAGCACGCGTACTACGGCACACAGAGAATTGGCTGTGGATGCTTACTCCTTTACTTGGCCACACAGGGGATACACAAGGCCTCCAGTGATCATATCTGTTTAGCCTGTTAGACAAAGATCATTGGTCCTAGAGATTTAAACAATAAAATGCCTGTATATATATATATTTAAAATATCAGTAGCACTTATTAAATGCTAGCAGTAACCTCAGCACTGTTCAGAGCAAAAGATGATGACAAACTCTTCCCAGGGAAGCTCTCAGTCTGAATCAGGCAGTCCATCTCATTTTTCAGCAATTGCATAATTATGAAGAACTGTCCTATTGTACATTTAAATCCAGCATTTGACTAGCATAAAATTTTCCAGCGTACGCGCCATACAGGGCTTAAATATGGATAAAAAACTATGCAGACAAGGAGAGCATTCCAAAAAGCATTCAGCTTTATAAATATTTGAGTTCTCAGACTTTGAAAAGTGGCATAAATAAACAATCTCTCCAAGAATCCATACAAAATACTTTAAAGAACACTTAATTACCCTTGGCCAGAAGTACAATCCAATCCTAATTTTAACAGTAAACCTATCAAACCTTCTTGGCTCACCAAGATCTTGGGACTTGCAAGCTTCAGCAATGATGTCCCTGGAAGGAGATAAAGCTAGGTATTTTGAGGAGGTCCTGTTCCCCCTACTCTGTTCTATGTTTGAAACAACAGCCTCTGTGAATAAGACTCAGGAACGCTCTAAATGCAGCTCAGCCAGCAGTTATGCAGACCAGATGGCAGTTTCCTCTCCAGTGCTGTCATTATTTTATCAACTTCTGTTCTGATTTAAAAAGGATGTGGATGTATCCCAAAAACATAAACACAAACACTGCAAGCAGGGAAGTAATGTTCTGGCAATCATTTCACTTCAGAGGCCTTCTTTAAACACCTAGATAATGAAGCAGGTTATCTTAATGCAATAACCAGTTTCCACAGAAGAGAGCAAAAATGGCACAGGATTCTCTTACAAACCCTCCAGCAGCCGCTTTCTGGTGTTGCAAGCCACCAGATCAGCATTAAACAAAATAAATTCAATTTCTGTGATTGCAGCTTCTATCAAAAAGTGGGTGCTTCCAGGCACAGAGAGGAGCAGAGCTTCCCCTGCACGGTGGGGAAAGTGAGTCTGACCCAGATGGTTAGTGCAAAGTTAAATTCTGAGGTAAAATTACTGGCAAACTCAGGAGTTTCTCAGCTGTAATAATGACTCAAATGGAGGCATACTTCTCCACTGAAAATAGGTCTGTTTATTGTGGCTTGAAACTTCTTTCACACTGGACAAATGATACAGTTTCTTACCAAAAGCCATTCAAATTTATTATGGGTTTACAGCAGGCATTCAAAAATCAGCATTAGTAAAACTACCATCAACTGTAACATACCAGAAGACTACTGGAGAAGCTCTGAAACTGCTTGGAAGAGATTTTATCTGTAAAACCTGTAAAAATACTGCCAATAATCTAGTTTTATCTTCTGAATTTTACCTTTACTTGTGCTTTGACTTCTTGGAGCATAGCAGCAAGGTCACATTTTGGTACGACTGCTGACAAAACAGATTGCAGTTTTTGCTGGTCCAGGCTTGAGACGAGCAGCTGATCCAAGCTACAATGAATAGAAAAATGTGAAATACAAATTTATATTTCTTGATCATGTAGAGATACGTTTCAGGTATACAATGTAGCTTGCATTAGGGTAAACAATGAGAGCTCATTAAGAGGCAGAAATCTTGGAAACAGGTAAGAAATGGGGTATGTTGGGAGAACGGGAAGGGGCAGAGAAGACAGCTTAAGAGTAACTCTGAAAATCAGTCCCCATTCTGTTCTTCTCCTCCTTCCCCACTGGTTTAGCAACAGACATTAAGAAAAATAAGGAGAGAGCTACATCTGAGGACTGCTTCTGGCAGGACAACAAGCTCGTTTGTCACTGCAGGCTGTGCTGGCAGCCAGCGCTGTGCAGATTCCGCTCCACAGCCACAACGTGGCCAAACACTGACCAAAACCAGCTAGAGGGGACATAGAAAAGGAGCTTGTCCCTACCAGGATAAAGCATGTCACCCTGTACTGAAGCGCAGCTGCCACCAGGCAGCAGAAGAGCATGACGGACGGCACCCCAAACTGAGGGGAATGGGGGCCAAAGCTGAAACGTGCTTCAGGGCGGCCCTGGCACACTGGGGAAGCTTCACCTCGGGAGAGGCTTGTGGGGATGAAAACCAAATGGCAGTAGCAAAGCCAACACCAACCTGATGGACCAGCTGTTTTCTGAGTGCTCCCTATCTGGAGAGCCGCCATGGGGCACGTCGTCATCCGAGGCTGACCCTGGTGTCCCCAGGCTGCCGTCCCGGGGGCTACTGGCACACATCCCCATCCCACCCGCCGCAGCAGGGCTGCAGCAGGCTGGCGGGGACGCGTCGCTCCGGGCGGGCAATCCAAGGGCTCTGCGGGGTGTGATTTCCAGTTCCGTCTTGAAGCAGGCGGGCTGTGGCGGCCCCGAGAAGCCCTCTCCGCACAGCTTGTCCAGGTCGGGCATGCTGAGCGCCCGCAGCTCCCGCAGCCTGGAGCGGGACAGCGGCGGCCGCCCCAAGCCCCGGCTGCGGCGCACCTGCGAGGCCGAGGGGGGAAAGGCGGCTGCAGCTGCCCCAGCACCGCTCTCCCCGCTCCTCTGGGGCTTTCCTTCCCCTCTGCTGCCCTCCGCCGCATGTGTGGGCTCTGCGCTGGGGGGAGACTTGGCCACGGCGTTGGCCGGGCTTGGGCTGCCGCCGTAGGAGCTCAAGCTGCGCCGCAAAGCCCGCGGCATCTCGGCAGGGCTGGCTGCGGCAGCCATCCCACCGCACCATCTCCTGGCAAGCGGGGACCTCGCGGCAGAGTGTATATCGATGGCCTTCACGATGGGCCGGTCGAAGTTTGCCAGATTTTCAAAGGATTTGATCCTCTGTTTGACGGAGAAGGATGAGGTAGGTTCATGTGGCCAGTTCAGCTCATAGTAGTAGTAATTCCTCCTGAAGCTCCTTGGCTTATCAGTGGCAGGGCAGCTAATGTCACTGGCTGAAGGGGACATGTCATGGACCCTCTGGGCACTTTTGGAGGCATACGCCAGCTCCTTCCCACTCTGGCCATTTGGCAGGTTGAGATGGACCATCTTTAACATCCCTGTCGCCGCTTGGGGGTACTTCTCCTCTGCAGTGTGGCCCTGAGGTCCTTGCATGGGATGAACATCTGCAACATGGCATTCCTCCCTCAAGTGATCCGATAACTGGGCTGGCATGGAGTAAGTCCTTGTCACAGGTTTTGACAAGCCACAGAGATTTTTGTCTCCGGTGGTACCAGCCTTTGAGAAATACTGCATGGTCCCCATCTCCTCAGTCAGCTGAGGCACTTCTGCATTCGCCTCTTCTGTCTTCTCCAGCAACGGCAGCTGCAAAAACGATGCTGGTGAGGAAGAGGCAGAGGAGGAGGAGGAAGTGGACGATGAGGAGGAAAGCTTCACCTCAATGAAAGTGCGCTGGATCTCCTGCCCTTCCAGCTGCTCTTGCTGAACCGAGGGGGACCTCAATGAAAAAGAGCCTCCAGCAGATGGTCCTATGTTTTGCAGATCTAATTGCCTAAGGTTGTCTGCACTACAGATGCTCTTGATGGTGTACAGGCCTGTTCCAGGGTTCTCAGTCCTCCCTTTCATGTATTCAACTTTTGGTATTCCCTGAGGACATGAAGTGACTTTGGACTGACCATCTCTGGCTCTGGAATCATCCACTTTCACACCCTTACCCTGACACACTGCAGGCTGCATGGAAACTTGCTTTTCTTTTGGCTTTCCGCATGCCTGCTGCAAGTCTGATAGCTCCCCACAGCCACACTTCATTTCACCACTCGCTCTTGGGCTGCCACTGCCATTCAGGAGAGGCAGAACTGAATCTTCACAAATGACCAGTGACGGTTTATTTTCTAGCTCTGACTTCAAAGTCCGGGAGGCTGCTGAAATGCTCTTGCCAGGATCTGGGTTTGTAGGTGAATTACGGGACAATGGTGTTTTCTTCCCCAGAAGTTTAGGGGACAGCTGTGGAGAAAGAGAAATCCTTTTCTGATCACCCCCACTGGCTTTGGTAGGATTAGTGCCAGAAGAATCTGAATTTGCCTTTGCTTTGCTTTTGATGGTGAACCCTTTTAGCTTTGGTCCTGCTTTGGCCTTCTGGTTATTTAAAAGTGTGTCCATTATACTTTTTTGTGCCATTCCCTTAGACTCCTGACAGGATTTTTTCTGTGAGGATGGGCTGTGTGGTACTGCAGTTACTTTGCAGTGATTTGTGCCTGAGCTTTGGACTTTTCCATTTGAAGTCCTTCCTGATGTCACAGAGTTATTTTTCTCATTTTTCCCTGGCAAGTCATGAGTTGTGTTAGCCTTTGGATCTTTAGACCTAGTGGGAAAGGGAGACCTGAGCGATATAGCTCTTGATGATGATGATGCATTCACATGATTGCTGTCTGGTTTAGACAAGTTGGACAAACTGTTGGTTTCTTTCTTCACCAAGCAGTAACTAACAGCGTGATTACAGTCATCAACCACTGTTCCGATTTCAGGTTTGGATCTCTGCTCATCATGACATCCTTCTTTCTCAAGCAAGTTGTTCTCCAAGCCATTGGCATTTCTAGCAGAACAAAAGTTTATCTTTTTGCAGTGTGGAGACCCTTCCTCTTCAGTGGATTCACAGCATTTCATATGTCTGTTACTGTTCCCCAAATCCATCTGTTCTTCTGCACTTAAGGCACCATTGTTACAGAAAGAGTAAACTTCAGGGATACTGACTGAATTCTTTAGGATGTCTTTTTCTGGCAGGAAAACTGAGGAAGGAGAACACAGGGATACAGACGACACATCTGAACACTGTGAGGGACACGGAGGGGGATCACCGTGATCTTCCAAGCCCAGTTTGTTGATGCTTGTCTCCAGTGATCCACACATTGCACAGCCCTCAGTTCGCAAAACTTTGCCACCATAAGGGTGCAGTGAAGACAGAGAAGATGAGCTTGCTGCAGATGTGAGATGTTGCTCCTGTGCAGGCTTTTGCGGCTCTTCATTTGTGCAACAAATCTCAATTTGCTCCTCATCTGACTCTGTTACAGCACAGATTGCAGGGGCACGAGCAGCAGGACACGGCCCAAGCAGCACCTCATTAGTACTATCAAAGGTTTCTGTGACAGACTCTGCGTCCGAGTGAGAATCTTCCGCAGCTCCATACATAGACTTTGGAAATAGGTCGCTTCTCTTACCTTCCAGGGAGTTTGCTGCAGGCAACTCATCCTCATTTAAACTGCTAAAATTCCTAGAATAGTTATTTAACGAGTTTTTATTCACAGTAAATAGTTTGCCTGTGTTAATGGAGTCCAACACAGACAGCCCCAAAACCCCTTGTGTATCAGCTCCACAATTCACAGTTCTTTCCAGCATCTCCTCCTTGGCTGGCTGTGGCTCAGATGCTGGACAGCCTTCATCAGTCCCACAGCAGCACATCGTGGTGTACTCATCTCGGAGCGGGCTTTCTGCTCGCGACGGGGTGCGTGAAGCCCTGCTCTCGGGAGCACCCATTTGGCTGAGCAAGTCATCTATATCAGTGACAGGGATGGCAGCGCAGTCCTCTGCGCGGCGACTTTTCATGGCACCTCTTTGCACATCTTTGCTCGTGGCATCAGGTGGCAGTGTTGTTCTCTCCACTGCACAGTCGCCACCAGCGTTTTGCAAACTGGCTCCTTCTAGCTTCCCAGCACTCAATTCTTCCTCAGTTGCGAGGATGCTGTTGACATCGGCCTGATTTTGAGTGTCTAGCCCTGGAGACAGGATGAGGTTTGTAAATCTGCTGACAGCTGCATTATGATAAAAATAAAATTAAAAAAAAAAGCAAAGTCCTGTCAGATATAGGAAGTGATATACAAAACATCAGCTTTTATTATAAAAATAAGACACCCATGTAGTCAGACAACATGTTTTCCTTTTGCTCTGCACTCCTCTTCTGTAATGATGTTTACAACAACTCAAATTAATCAGAACCCTGTGCATTGGAGTAGCACACAGGAGGAAGCAATCCACTTATCCAAGGTAGGTAAACAAGACCTGTTTAATTCTCATCTTTGCAATTTCAGCAGTCAAGCAGCCAACTACCAAAGTGTCAGTGTGCAGTAAGTCAGGCTGAGCAGTACTGCTTCTAGTTACTTGTCTGATTGAAGATGCCTACAACAGACTGCAGAGAGTACACAAAGCCCTGGCGTAGCAAACAAAGGTGAACAGGTAACACAGTGACAGGCTGTGCATAAATGACTCTTTATTCTCTCGGCACTTCTGCAGGTGTTTAATGTGACACGCATGGGTGATGTTATACACGCATTAAGCATATGGGCTTTACAGGATTTCTGGCACAGACCTTTCCTTGCTTCCAATTTATGTTTAACCCACTCTTGGCCAACACACTGAGCTCCCTGTCACTGCTGCACTCCGACACATTCCTGTTCACCCATTTCTACAGCTCTCCAATTTTCAGCACTTCACCCTAAGCATCTGCTTGCACCTTTCTACATCCCCCTGTGACACACATCCCTGTGCCAGCTGCCTTCCAGAGGCCAGTTACTACCAGACAAGGCTCAGAAAGTGCATGGAGAAGGAGTGGTGTATTCAGAGTCAGCATCCTTTCCTGCTCATTCAATCGTGCCAGCACATCTCTCTAATCCCTGCACAAACCTGTGGGATTATCCAAACCACTTAACTTAGGTACCCACATTAAGAAGTGCATGTTCTTTCTGGAGTCAACAAAGGGCAAGGTATCTCAGAAGAGCAATTTGCAGCAGCCAGGTTAGTATTTGAAATACTACCCCGCTTCAGCATGCTGGATCACACACTGAAGAGACTCTCTTCTCTATCAGTGGGGCGGGGCGAGGGAAAGGCTAAAGCAGAAGAGCTGCCTGATGAAGGAGTGCAAATGTGCCTCTATCCCAATGCTGCTAGTTTGCAAAAGCCACAGCAGTCTAAGGAAACAAGAAAAGGACTCTGCCAAGCCAAGAATTCCTTAAAGAACAACTGAAACTGAAGCATCTGGAAGCACTTCAGGCTCCCAGGTATTAATGGGTAGGCAAAGAAGATCATAAGCTAGAACGAAGCAAAATATTATGTTCTTCCTGAATCTGAAAAGTATGCTTTTCTTTTTCAAACACTCATTTCCACACCATGTAATTTGTACAGTCTGTGGGGATGCATATATTGCTGCAGCAGCATAAATCAGCTGTAAGCAGAAACTAAGGAGGTATTAAATATTTCAATTCAAACTGGAAAACTTTTTATAAGAAACATGCAAATAAACATATTGATAAGATTCTAGTTCTCTTGGGTTTTCTATTTCATCTTTCTGCACATTAGAGCATTCTGACACTCAAAAGGGGAAGGGAAGGGAAAGGGAAGGGAAAGAAGGGAAAGGGAAAGAAGGGAAAGGGAAAGAAAGAAGGGAAAGGGAAAGAGAAAGAAGGGAAAGGGAAAGGGAAAGAAGGGAAAGGGAAAGAAGGGAAAGGGAAAGAAGGGAAAGGCAAAGAAGGGAAAGGCAAAGAAGGGAAAGGGAAAGAAGGGAAAGGGAAAGAAGGGAAAGGGAAAGAAGGGAAAGAAGGGAGAGGGAAAGAAGGGAAAGGGAAAGAAGGGAGAGGGAAAGAAGGGAGAGAAGGGAAAGAAGAGAGAGGGAAAGAAGAGAGAGGGAAACAAGGGAGAGGGAAAGAAGGGAGAGGGAAACAAGGGAGAGGGAAAGAAGGGAGAGGGAAACAAGGGAGAGGGAAAGAAGAGAGAGAAGGGAGAGGGAAAGGGAAAGAAGAGAGAGAAGGGAGAGGGAAAGGGAAAGAAGAGAGAGAAGGGAGAGGGAAAGGGAAAGAAGGGAGAGGGAAAGGGAAAGAAGGGAGAGGGAAAGGGAAAGAAGGGAGAGGGAAAGGGAAAGAAGGGAGAGGGAAAGGGAAAGGGAAAGGGAAAGGAAGGGAAGGGAAAGGAAGGGAAAGGAAGGGAAAGGAAGGGAAAGGAAGGGAAAGGAAGGGAAAGGAAGGGAAAGGAAGGGAAAGGAAGGGAAAGGAAGGGAAAGGAAGGGAAAGGAAGGGAAAGGAAGGGAGGGAAAGGAAGGGAAAGGAAGGGAAAGGAAGGGAAAGGAAGGGAAAGGAAGGGAAAGGAAGGGAAAGGAAGGGAAAGGAAGGGAAAGGAAGGGAAAGGAAGGGAAAGGAAGGGAAAGGAAGGGAAGGAAGCTTTCATTATCTTTTTGTCCATTCATAAAAATATTACTTAAACTTTAGATTTACTAGAGACAGATGTGATTACAAAGGGTCAATATATTTACTGAACAGGCACAGCAGTAAAACGAGTTGTCAGGACAGGGTCACTACCAAGTTAGCTCCAGGTCTGCTGACTCAGACCTCTGCAACTGTTGGTTGGCAGGAGGGACATACTCTAAGTGGGAGCTTTGAACACTTCACAGAGGAGCAGGTTTGCTCCCCTCATCATGGTGGTAGGGAGGACCCTGAAGCCTGTTTTGGTGATGACGTGCTTTGCCTGGCTCACCAATGCAGACACGGTGTACCCCCTGTTTTTCCTCTGAATCAATGTGGGAAGCTGGGGCAGCAGCAGATCAGACCCAGCTGACCCATGGGATCTTTCTTCACGGGTACTCAGAATAAATGGTACAAAATCAAAACTACTCTCACCTGATGCTGCTTTCTGGATCTCCAGGGTTACGGATGTGGGAAGACACTGCATAAGCAAACAGATTTCCTCGTACGTCATCTTACTGACTGGGATACTGTTGATGGTGGTAATTTCATCTCCTACAGCCATCTTGCCCATTGACCCCTGATGCAACGACAGATTCACGGAAATTATAAATACACATCAGAAGCCCTGCCACAGGGGTAAAGATCGCAGGGGAGCAATTATTGACTTATGAACAACATTCCCTATTTCATACCTCTGCAGAGCACAGGTACCACTGCTGGCAGTTTGCCAATGCGTAAATAAAGGGCAGACTGTGCTTTTGCCAGGAGAGAAATGAATGATAATCTCCAACAGGAAGGTCAAAAGAGCTGCTGGTTTCTCTGAGAAGTCAGTATCAGGACGGAGGACATAGCCCTCTTCATTTAAATGAACTGGGATGAATCGGCCCTAGCTTCTTCAGGCCTGGAACACTGTCTATCATTTTTGCATTTCATATACGAATTATATTCCTGGTCACAACCTCCCATTGGACCAATGGGACTCTCCTACATAATTAAATGGGACAGGGACTAAGCTCTTACAGCGAAAGCCTAAGTATGTATCTAAACACTGCACAGTAAGACAGAGAAAAAGACAAGAACAGAAGCCAAATCCCTGGCTCTCACAACCCACTTCGAACTGCTACAGCATATCCTCTCTTAGCCTAGCGGCCACTAACTAGATTAAAAATGGTACATGCAGCTTTGTACACTAGAGTATCCTCCTTCTTCTTTCTGGATTTTTGCATCTAGGTCAGCAATTCCACATCCAGTGTGAAGCAGGTATCCACACTCGTATATGCACATATCAAATGCAGAAGAGCAATGCATTACTGGTATTACCACGGTGCTTGGCAAACCTGGCCAGCACCTTAGGCCTCCTGGTACCAGATCTGTGTAACATAGGAATATGTGCATATAAAATAAGAGAGCATAATAAATATTA
Source organism: Podargus strigoides (assembly GCA_028020825.1). Classification (NCBI taxonomy): domain Eukaryota; kingdom Metazoa; phylum Chordata; class Aves; order Caprimulgiformes; family Podargidae; genus Podargus; species Podargus strigoides. The sequence goes on along the minus strand of CM051663.1, from coordinate 33,620,793 downwards.
TTACCACCAGGCTTTATTTATTTTGTTGCTCCCCCTGGTAAAAAGAAAGGAAGCAAAAGCATAGTATTCCCTCAAAACTGTGACTGCGAGTGGGGATGAGTCCACCTCAGAAGAATACCTCCTGACCTGAGTTTTGAATCAGCAAGGGCATGCTTCTCAATCAGAAACATTTCATTTAATTGCAGCTTCAGAACAATATGGGATGAGACATTTTTGCTCATCAGAGACAAACATCTCTCTTGCACTTACTGTCTAGAGACCACTTCCTTAATGATGATGATGATGATGATAATAATAATAAAGATGATAATAGTAACAATCCCTGCAAAGTGAAAGCAAACCATAACAAGGCAATCCAAATAAAAAAATTACCATTTCTGCTGCTCCACCTGGCCGCAGCCCTGTGACAACAACCTTTAAGGGCATGGCTTGGATTTCCAAATCCAGACCGAATGACTCATGCTCATTGCGAACTAGAGTGACTATTTCACCCTGGCCCTGCCCAGCCCCCTTGGGTGCGTCACACTTCTTGCTGTGAGGGAGCATCCTTGCAACAGGCTTGTTGTAAGAGCCATGCTCCTCCATCCTCTGTCTCTGAAGGCTTCGGCACTCAGTGCTCATCATGCTTTTTACTCTAGTGACTGCTCTGTGCTCAAGTTTTGGTGATCTCTTAGACTCGAGTTGCACCTCACGGAGCTCCTTCAAACTCAGGCTGCCAAGACGAACTTCAGGCACACTTGAGTAATCGAATGCTATGATGGGGAAGAAAGGAGAGTCAATTTGTTCCACTGCACTGTCTGCAGACTCCACAGAGTTGCTGAAGACAGGGGAAGACGTCTCCATGCCACTATATCTAGATGATTCACTGTCCTGGCTCTCATCATCGATTTCTACAGATGAGGTTGTAATGACAATGCCAGCATCCTCCTGGCTCTTAGCCCTCTGGCGTCTTTGCAAGTGGGAACTTTCATCATCATCACTAACGTCACCGTCATAGAAAACAACTCTCCTCTGTCGATGAAAGGGGCTGCGGGCAGATTTGGGGCTGTCGCTGAGGATGCCGGGTCGGACAGACTCTGCATGCTGCTTGTGAAGGCCAGATGATCTTCCACTAGCTGGAGAAGCCAAACCATTTGCTTTTGCCACTCCTGCTTCTCTAGCAGCTAAAGAAAAAAGTTATACATTAATTGCATTTATAGATGATTTTTAGTACCATGCATCTAACTGCAGCAGAGTACATGTGGCTCTGTTTGCAGGGGGAGCTTAATTCTCTTCACAAAGCAAAAAGCAGGCTTTTCATGTCCTTCCTCTAACTACAGTAAACAGCAAGAGGGATGGCACACAGCTCCACAATTTATGGGTAATTCCTGAAATCAGCTCATTGCACATCTGGTTCTACTTTCACTTTATTTTTAAACTGTGACAATGACCCAAAGAAGAAAAAGATGCAAATTCACATGTGTATTTTTCTTTAAACAACAGAATTTCTTTCACATTTTGCTTACATCTATGCCCAAGACTGCCTGAATCAAGTTATAGAGAGTGAAAAATGCTTTCTTAAACAAAGACACAAGCATATGACAATCCATTCCAAATTTAAGATTAATAAACCTGAGAACCCTTTCCATATCCTTCTTAGGAAGAACTGCATCTTATTTTGTAGAAAGTTTTCTTTTTTTGCTTTGTTTTATAGGTTTTTTTAAAACATAAAAATGCTTTGAAGCATTAAATAATGAATTTCCAGAAAAAAATAAGCTGTACACAAAGACATGACGTGAGAAGCACAAGAAAGTGAGAACAAATGTAGTATCCTTTGAATCTGAAATCAGGTGCATGTCAGTAAGGAAATCACAGAAATGCAATATTCTCTCGGTCAATTACTATGGGGAGAAAGACATATATGCAAAATATCTGATATAAAATTGCACATGTGATTGTTTTTACACTGCTATATGTGACACTTTGAAATTGTGTATTTTAGATAGAACACTTTCATTTAAATGTAATCAATGAGATGATCATCAGTCAATTGCAAAAAAACCTGCGGTGCTGTCAATCTAGCTTAGACCAAAGGAATCAAAGTCATTTTCACATAATCAGAGCAGCAATTTGGACAAAATACCACGGAAACAGGCATTTATGTGCATTGTTGTAAACCCCTTCCATTTTCCAGAATTTCATATGATCAGCACTGGCTTGCACTACCCTGCCAGGCATTCCTTCCCAGCACAAGAATCACCATAGCTCTCCTGTAAAGCAAACCCAGAGCTCAGGGACTCTCCCCCCCATTAGCCACATGACCAGACACATTTCCAACACTTACTCAGGTTGCCAGGAAGAAGAGAGCCATCATCCAACAAACTGTTTCTGTTCTTCTGACGGAGCTGCTCTTCATCGCAGGAGCCGGTTACAGCATCAGAAAATGGGAGCTGGCTTGTACCGTCGTGTGAGAAGTACTGGGAAAGCTCTGCCTCGGAGCTGACAGATCCCTGCTGAAAAGATGTGAGCCTGGTGACCAGCTGTCATTGATGCTTAAAGCCCCTGTCTGCATGCAAGCACTACACACATTGCCATGTCAATAAATGAAGTTTAAAGCCAATTTTTAAAATAGAGGACTTGTCAGTATATTGAGAGCCAAACTGTCAAACTTGGACGGCTGAACTGCTGCACATCAATACACTTTTAGTCAGTGTAATAAATAAAAGGGGATTCCAAATCCCACCACTTTGCAGATGTGGTTCATCACAGAAACACGGGATGAAACCATTCACTTGTGTAATTCCCTTTATACACCTTCTGCACTGAGAGAAGGGTTTTGTACTTCTGGACACAGTTTGCATGGCTTCTTTGGCTTTCCCAGGAAGACCAGGGACTTTTCCACTGCAATAGCTATGTAGAGAGACCGAGCGCTCGGCCTTCTGCCCGCAGGCTCCAGTCTCTCTTGCTAACTTTGTCTCTGTGTCCTACAGACTAGGGGTGTCTTTGAGGTGGCAGGAGGTGAGAGCGCACAGCTTTCTCTGCCATGCTCTGCATGTCGTTCCCAAAAGCTACAGCCACACAGGTGAACAGGAGCTTGCTGCTGTTATGATTTAAATGTGTGATGTATGAAACAAATTCTTTTATGGAGCCCATGTGACAGGAAAGCAGCACAGACGTTTGGTTTTGAACGCAACGATTGAGTAAGAGATTCTGTAGAAGCTGAATTTGAAGCACACACTGTATTTATTGCATCTAATCCTTTTACCCGGCTTGCTGGCTCCAGAAAGCGTTTCATAGTCCAGCTGAGGGGAGATGAGGTCTCTCCTTGTTTGGCCTTCACATTAGGAGATGGGCTTTTTTGTACAGCTCCTGTTAAACACAGCTTAGTTAGATGCCAAAAATTAAAGTTGTAGTCCATATACCCAAACAAGCTCCTCATTCACTTCTGAGCTGGGGGGCTACATTTAATCCCACTTATTATCTGAATTGATTTTCTAAAGTGAGATTTATTTAACATTTCACAAGCTCTCCCTTTGGAGCAGGGGAAACACTATCACAGAGACATGTCACGCCAGCCAGATCCAGGACAGAGCTATGAACAAGAGATGAACAGGAGATCGTGTCCCTCACCCACTGGAGCATGCTCCTGACTAGGTACAACCTCAGAAGACAAATTAGCAGCCACTGGCAAGGTCAACTTCAAAAAAAAGGTCTTAGCTGACACAAAGAGGTTAATTACAAATCTAACATTTCTGTCTAAAAATCACCTTACTAGTCACTCTGCCTTTGCCAAGAGTTTGCTTTTAACTGTAAGACCTGAGGAAGTGCTAAGTTCAACAACATCGAACAAATACCAGAACACATGTTTTGACATAACCCCAAAGATTAAAATGCAGTTAAAATATATAGTCCAGTATGCAGTATCTGGACTTTTTCAAATGGACACATCAATACTTCCTCTTTGGGTTTGGGTTTTTTTGATTGTTTGTTTTGAGGGTTTTTTTCCTAACTACAGGGATAAGTGTACACAGACGGAGTTGATTCCTTCTGTCTTTTCCCTGCTGGGATATTGTCCTTCCTATTCATCCTGAAGAGAGGATAGAGCAATCACCTCTTGGTAACCCTACTTTCAGATCATGGCAGCCTAGTGAAACAAAGCAAGTAACACGTGCTATAGAGTTGATTCATCTGAACTGGATGTTTTTGCTAAAATTTCTGCAGTGGACACAGTGACTACATCCCCCAAACTGTTCTGCTGTTTTGGGGGCCCTCAAAATATTGATGCTGAGGAACCCAAGAACATGTCCTTAAACCTTCCTGCATCTAGAAAAGGACACATATTACGAGAGAACATGCCGCTACCTGTGACATGAGAGGAGCTGCTGTCCTTGCTCTCTCGATGAGTAGTACGTGCAATGGCTTCATCCATCTCCTGCTCAGAAACCTAAAGTCAAGTGGAAGACAGAGATTAAACTGAGTAGATGAAATCAAGATGAAAGTCTGACCACTTATCACTACAAATACATGATTCATTTCAGATACGGTACTATTTCAAAAGATGCGGTAAAGAAGACCAAGTTGAGAGCTCCTAAGTCCAGGTCCCCTGATTCAAACTCCCTCCATGCCACTCTCCCACAGAAAACAGGAGGCAGAAGCCTGCTGACTTCATGAAGACCATATCGAAGTGCCACATTATGCAAACAAACGAAAGAGCACCAGACTTAAAGAAATCAAATTAAGCCATTACAGCACAATTTTAACTGAATTAAGTGCTGCACATTGATTTATCCAGAAAATACTACTTCAAAATAGAGAAAGACTGCTTTGTACAAGCATACAACAACAGAAGACATTCTACACTTAACCTACCGGAAGAACACCAGACTTCACGAGATATTAGATGTCTTTTTAATTTTTATTTCTCCTTGCTTTTAAAAAGAAAACCTAAATCAGTAATTGTTAACTAATGTTCTTCTGGTTTAAGAATAAATACTGCTTTACCATATTTGCTAATTTTATCCTGAATTACTGCCACGCACTTAATTCTTATTACTGGAAAAAGTCCATATAATTTTATAACAGGAACAACCAGTCTGCAGGAATATATATTTAAAAACAAAGCAAGTTAATTCTGCCGAAAAGAATTTCCATACACATTGCTTTACACGAATTAAAATTCAGCATAAATAGAGACTAGAAACTTGAATCTTTCTGAACCATGAAGATTTGAAAGATTCCTAAGCAAACTCAGCAGTTTAAACATAGTTTAAATGCCACATTCACTCAGAATAACAAGAAGAAAGAAAAATCTGTGGTATTTCTCTTGGAAGTACATGAAAACACTGAAATGAACGTATTCAGCAACAAAATGTACTGTGGACCTTTTGTGTCATAAAATGAGACATTAAGTATAAAAATGTTTGAACCAACATGAGCCTCTGTAGAAATACATCCTTGTATTCAGCCTGTGGCATGACCTTACAGCAAACAAAAAGGCTCCAGGCTTCTGGGGGCACAGGGTTTTCCTACAGGACACAGACCAAGCCCTCAGAATATGCTCCAGGACCTTTACAAAAACTTTTGGATATAAGGTGTCCTGAGAGTAAAACTAGGTGCTGGGCAGACTGCAGTATTTGTTTAAAGCTAACCAAAACCCCGCACTTCTGCAAGCTCTGCCAATTTTGATTTTTAGCATCCTCTATGCCACAGGCAGATGAAACTGGAGAGGGATAAGCTAATACCTAAATACAAACTGCAGGCTGGACTATTATTAAGAGCTAATAAAATAAAATAAAATATCCCTCACACTTCTGTAGGTCCCCCAGTGCTGTTACAAAAAGGGTGGCAGTGACAATGATAAATATGAGTGAGGCCCCATATGGACACTCCTTCAGAGATCCAGCTATGAGGGATTGTGTATTCAAAACTGCCTGGGAGGAAAAAATGCTTTAGGGTCTCTCCAGCTCAACTTTCAGCTTTTCTTAGCATTTCTTGGCAAAGGATTTATTGTAATTTTAAATATCACTTCTGGAAAACCGTAATAGGAGCCACTTAATAGTTTCCCTCTGTTGCAGAGTAATAGCAAGCAATTAGCTTAACTCAGTTCATCTCAGCAGATACCTGGTTAGGTCACTCATCAGCTTTCAAGCCACTACCACAGCAAGATGAAGGAAGGAGGAGAGAGGGAAGGCTCCACTCCATGCAGTTTTTATTTCACGCTACTTACAGACTCACCAGAAAGTCTACATGCCTTAATAATGCAATCAAATTGAACCATCGTGCTGGTTCAGCACAGTACACAGACTCCCTAGAAGTACTGTTATCTTAGGCTGTAAGCCCAATTCTTACCCCCGCCATGCTTACCTTTAACTAACAGAACCACAGCCTCTTTAGTAGCAAAAGGCCTTGCAGCAATAGTAATAAGCCCTGGGCAGTAGACTCCTATTTGTCTATTGTTTGTATATTTGATTTAGCAGAAAATACACAATTAATTATAAAATAAGAAACCTGAGTTCTCCTAGATATGGATTTATTAAGGCCTCCATTTGTAGTTACGAGTTCAAAAGTCAGAGCTCTCTGGACCCACTAATGCAAATATTTTTACAGCTTCATTCCTGTTTAAACAGGAAGGTTTTGTACACTCATTAAATTCTTTGAAATATTGAAATAAAAGAAGTTGTTATTCCCTATAGCCTGGTTAAAAGGCTTTTATCTTCTATCATCAATTTTTAAAAATTGCTTGAAAATAACTCACTTTGTAAACATAGCCTTATTTCCAAATTGCCCTTGCACAGATTTTGCAGTAGCAGTAGATTCCAGAATGTCACATTTTAATTCCTGAAGGAAAACTTTGATCTTTGGACAGATTTTACTTTTTTAAAAACAGTATTCCTACTACATTATTACAGTTGGTCAGTTCAATCTGTTGATATTTATATTTCTGGCCCTCAATTATATTCTACTCAAACTAACTGCAAAATAACTTTTAGGAGGAAGAGAACTTGTGCCATATTTGTGTTGCCACTTGGTCCAAGTACTGAGAAAGATGGGAACACTACACTCAAGTATTTCCGGGAAAATTGCATTTGTTCAGTGGGTGACTAAGTGAAAAGCAGCAGGGACAGTCCAGCATTGCTACAACTTAAAAAACTGGAAGGCATCATTACAATCTTGACTTATTGCACAACACATGCCATAGAGAGAAAAATCCAATATTCTTCATTTTCTGCTTTCCCGACAGCAAGACTCAAATTACAGAGCCAGATGAAAACAACCCAGATACACTAGAACATTTTCTCCTCACCTTTGGGTTAGGATGCCGACTAATGATTAGGCTGACTGGACCTGGACCACATTCGCTCAGGATGGCATAGGCTTCACTTAACGCCGCGTGACGCAGACTCACTGAATCTGCCTCCAGGATCTGGTCACCCCGACTGCAGAGAGACACAGAGCCAGTGAATCACAACTGCCTTTTATACAAACATTTGTGCTTTCAACTGATGGCCAAGCTTTTTCAAAGATACAAGTGTCTGGAAAAAATCTGACTTGCAAAGAAGCCAGTCTTGCTCTTGCTTGAATGCTTGTGTGAATACTTTAATTCCTATTAACTTAGGGAAGGAGGTCCAGAGATCCCTACTACACTTACTGTAAGTGCTACAACCACTATTAAACCAACAGAGAAAACTGGCTGCATTTGGACCAGGGTGAAAGCAAACTTCAGTTCCAGTTCTGCATCCAGATACTTGTTCAGCACAGAGAGGAAAAATTAGATTCAGATGGGCTGTTCCTTCCCATCATGTTGATTTACTTAACATAAACACTGATAAGAAATTCATGATTTAGATATGAGTTTATGAAATGGCTCCAGGAAAAAATTGAGTGCGATAAGCCTGTATTTGTTTCAAATTAACATACAGAACCCATTAAAAAGAAAAAAAAACCCCAGAACACTTCTGAAAGGAAAGCACACATTATTTAGTTTTGTTTTCCCAGTGTCTTAACTCTTGCTCATGGTGTTCAGACATCTGGAACGATTTGAAAGAAAATATCATCAACTAGGGATATCATTAAAGCATTCTCCATAATTACTAGAGCATTTGCTTTAAATAGACACTCTCAATCTACTACCGCTGATGTATGTTGGGCTACTTGTGACAATGGAAATGAGCTTGCACTGTGAGTCCACATGCCAAAGGCAAAATGGCAATTGCACATGGCAGCCTTCAGTAACCTGTACTTCTGGTACAGGCTCAGGAAAACAAAGGGTGACCTATCAGTTGTGTAATCATGCCGCTGCTCTGCCCATGCTTTATATTTACACAGCTCTTAGAAGTTGCACAAATGGAGTCACTTCTGCATGCACATGACTGAGAGGGATTCAAACCTCTCCTGGTATTGCAAAGCTAGTATTTGATTAACAAAGTTTTCCAAAAATTGAAACCATCCTGTAAGTTTTGGCTTTTGGAGCCATAAACTGCTGATGGGACAACAGAAGCAATGTCTTAGAGAAGCAAACTAGAAATCTGGGAAGCATGCCTGGATATAATCAATCACTTAAATCTAATAAACGATACAGATGTTACATACAGACGAAACCAGCACTGAAATCTTTTCCAAAGAGGCTTACAAGAAAGCAAGTTAGCATTCAATACAATCTTCTATAGACATTTCTATACGGTAGGGATCTTCAAGGGTTTTGGCAGGGATGCCACCATAAAATTATCTTCTTCCCTTACTCCAAAAAATTGAATTGCTCTATCACAGTTTTCCTGGTGAGCAAGGAAACAGAAGGCACTCTCTACCCATGTGAAAGCAAGGCATTTGCTCACCCTCTCTGCACCAGTGCTCACACCACACACTCAGTGTGGATCATGCAGTCCCAGTGAGTCTTCAGCACAGCATCCCCTCCAAAGTGGTGCTCCCAGCATCCACCAGCATTTATGCAGGGATGAGGAAAGGTGGAAGATTTCCTCCAATGGTTTTTAAAAATGATGACTCCAGAAGAGGAATAGCAAATAACTTTCTGTCACTTAATCCAACGTAAAGCACAAGGGAACCCTAGGAATGACTGCGTCTCTTTCTAAGCGTTCCTTAAAGACATCCAAACTCCACGACAAAGTAAATGAGGCGGGCAGGTCAGCCTGCAGCTATCCTGCCAGACAGACAGTAAAGGGCAGAAAAGCGTTCCTGCAGCCATGGGCACAGTCAGCTGCAAGAACATCTCCCCCAGCTCTTTTTAAGTTTCAGGTGACTGAGCTTTTAGCAGAGCTCTGCAAATTTCCTCTCAATCTGGGGTCTCTGGCTGCAGCTGATAAAAAGACATAAGGCTACACTTCTTGCTGCTTCACTTTCTCAAAGGGTACCATTAGGCTCAGCTTTCTGTATAGAGAATTAAAAAAAACCCAAACCCAGACCTTTATGATTGTACTGCTTCCAGCATCCAGAATAGTGTTTCCTGGGTATTTAATAACACTTTGGAATATCTTTATTTAAATGTTTTCTTTCTGGTGAACTCTTAAGTCTCCTCCCTGCTACACCAATCCATTGGTGAAAACTAAGTCTATATTGATTTTATTGCAAAACCACTCCAGAATGTTTCTGCTTTAACCAACCTTAATCTGCCATCCATTTTAGCCACTGATCCTGGGGCCAGGCTGTGAATGTATATCCCTGGAGAACTGTTTTCCAGTGTGAGACAACAGGCACCGATGCCGAGCCCAACCCCTGGCTCTGTGAAAAACAAAAAGGACAAAGAAAAGTAGCAGACTGTAATCACACAGGACACAGCAAGTGTTTGTGTTCCCACATCCCATCTCAGACCAAGACTCATGTATTGTTTCAGGGCTGGCCTTAGGTGCAGTGAGTCAGAAAGCCAAGACCAACAGTGGAAATCAGGACTGAAAATATCTGATCCTGACTGTTTTCCGAGATCAGTCACTCCCAACAAATTTTCTGTGTGCCGTGGGAACCACCTGGAAATGTTGCACAAGGTCTGATCTGGTCCAAGGAACAAAGGAGTGGGGGCAGCAATCCAATAAAGATGTCACTTAAAATTACTGCAGAAAATGTGAGCATAGAAGATGCTGCCAGCTGCTCTCTTTTGTTAAATATCTGCATGGCGTTCCTCAGGAAAAGAGGCACGAAGAAAGGTGAGGTGTTATCTCTGGTTCAATGATTACCTCTGTCCACTTTCACCTTTGCTTTCCTTAAGGTATCAGCATTCCTAAAGCAGAAATTGCTAGACATCTTACCTTCTCTCTCCAAATTTTAATCCAACCTTTAAATAAAAATATTTTAAGCTTTAAAAATAGGCATATTTGTCACACCTCATGTAGCACATGCTCTAAGTCTATATTGTGCAATTATTGACAATGAGAGCAACTCTCAGGCAGGAGTTCAAACAGCTCATCTGGGCAATTTTGAGCACTCTGTGGCTTTGCCTTCCCCAGGGCTGCCATTCACAAGAAGGGCATGGCCATTTGAGCTGCTGAGAGGCTGACTCACATTTTGCCCAGTATCTCACAGCCTCCCTCTTTCAGCAGCGCGGACACTGACTGCCACCCATAAGAGTCTGCTGACTCTGGAGCAGCAAAATGTGGAAGGGGGAACTCTTCAGAAGTTTTTGCATTAGAGGATGCTTTTCTCCCCCATCCTGTAGATCAAGATCAAATGGTAGGTGGATTCCCAAAAACTCCTCTAAGATGCAGGGATTCATTCTCCAAGCCCATTTCAGTAGACCCTCACCCTTGTTGAGCGTCACATCCATGACGATCCTGTCCTTTGGACCGGGTCCTTTGCGGCTGGAGGAGGAACCATCGGCCTCGTCGGGGCCGGGGACCAGCATGCCACCACTAGCGCTGGAGCTGGGGGAGCTGGAGCGGCTCAGCAAGGTGGGAGTCGCGCAGGGCGTGAGGCTTGGGCTGCGCAGCCGCGTGCGCACCGTCAGGGTCACCACACCTTTCTTGAGTTGCTGGAGCGACAGCAGAGAACCGCAATAAGGCAACATGATACATGAACATTTGCCAGTAAAGCTGCATACAATAATTTGTAGCAGAAAAAGAATATGAAGCCAAAGGTACAAAATGGCACTGAACTAAGAGGAGCATGAATCTCTCCTGTACTACATCCACATTACCTTAAACCTCTGAATGGCCTCCTGATGGGTTAGCCCTTGTAGAGACTCTCCATTAACTTCTAGAATTTCATCCCCTGGTAATTAGATACAAAAAGCGAAGTCAGCAATATATAGACTATAGAGATGTAAAAAACCCTTTCTTACATAAAAGGTGACCCGCTACTATGAGGATTCCAGTTAACTGCTCGGTAAAAAGCCTTTTACTATTCTGTTTATTTTCACTTGTCCTAAGTTAATAGTGATGAATTATCAGAGTAAAGACTGTTCTTCAGCAGAGATCCTTAACTTGGCATTCTCACACTAACAAGCTGAAAAGAGGCTGACAAAATATTCTACAAGCAAGCAGCAGAGATTTCACGATCGCTCGATCTTGTTCTTGTGGGGGACTTCAGCTTCCCAGATGTCTGCTGGAAATATAACACAGCAGAAAGGGAACAGTCCCGGAGGTTCCTGGAGTGTGTGGATAGATGACTTCCTAACACAGCTGGTAAGGGAGCCAACTAGGGACAGTGCCCTACTGGACCTGCTCCTTGTTAACACAGAAAGTCTTGTGGGGCATGTAAACGTTGGAGGTCATCTTGGGCAGAGTGACCATGAAATGATAGAATTTTCAATTCTTGGAGAAACAAGGCAGAGACCATTTGGCCAAACTGGACATCCATAAGTCCATGGACCCTTGATGGGATGCACCCACGAGTGCTGAGAGAGCTGGCAGATGTTATTGCTGGTCCACTCTCCATCATCTTTGAAAGGTCATGGAGAAGAGGAGAGGTGCCTGAAGACTGGAGGAAGGCCAACATCACTCCAGCCTACAAAAGGGGCAAGAAGGAGGACCCAGGGAACTACAGGCCAGTTAGTCTCACCTCCATCCCTGGGAAGGTGATGGAGCGACTCGTTCTGGAGGTCATCTCCAAACATGCTGACGAACAGAAAGTTCTTGGGAGTGGTCAACATGGATTTACCAAGGGTAAATCATGCTTGACCAATCTGATAGCCTTCTATGATGTTATAACTGGTTGGCTGGATGAGGGGAGAGCAGCAGATGTCATCTACCTTGACTTCAGCAAGACTTTTGACACTGTCTCCCATAACATCCTCATTAGGAAACTCAGGAAGTGTGGGTTAGATGAGGGTATGGTGAGGTGGATCAAGAGCTGGCTGTGTGACAGATCACAGAGGGATGTGATCAATGGAGCAGAGTCAAGTTGGAGGCCTGTAACCAGTGGTGTCCCCCAGGGGTCAATACTCGGTGCGGTCTTGTTCAACTTATTCATCAATGACCTGGACAAGGGGACAGAGTGTATCCTCAGCAAGTTCACTGATGATAACAAGCTGGGAGGGGTGGCTGACACTCCAGAGGGCTGCGCTGCCATCCAGCAGGACCTGGACAGGCTGGAGAGCTGGGCAGAGAAGAACCTCATGAGGTTCAATAAGGGCAAGTGTAGGGTGCTGCACCTGGGGAAGAAGAATGCCAGGCACCAGGATAGGTTAGGGGGGGACCTCCTGGAAGGCAGTTCTGAGAAGGATGTGGGAGTCCTGGTAGACAGTAAATTATCCATGAGCCGGCAATGTCCCCTTGCCACCAAGAAGGCCAATGCCAGCCTGGGCTGCACAGGGAAGTGTGTGGCCAGTAGGTCGAGTGAGGTCGTTCTCCCCCTCTACTCTGCCCTGGTGAAGCAGCAACTGGAATACTGCGTCCAGTTCTGGGCTCCCCAGTCGAAGAGATACGGGGATTTACTGGAGAGAGTCCAGTGGAGGGCAACGAGGATGACTGAAGGACTGGAGCATCTCCCCTGTGAGGAAAGGCTGAGAGTGCTGGGACTCTTTAGCCTGGGGAAGAGAAGGCTGAGGGGTGATTTAATTAATGTTTATAAATATCTAAAGAGTGGGTTGAGGGAGGATGGAGCCAGACTCTTTTCAGTGGTTCCCAGTGACAGGACAAGGGGCAACGGGCACAAGCTGGAACATAGGAGGTTCCATTTAAATATGAGGAAGAACTTTCTTTCAGTGAGGGTGCCAGAGCACTGGCACAGGCTGCCCAGAGAGGTTGTGGAGTCTCCTTCTCTGAAGAATTTCAAGACTCACCTGGATGCAGTCCTGAGTGATGTGCTCTGGGGAATCCTGCTTTGAAGCAGGGGAGTTGGACGAGATGATCTCTGGAGGTCCCTTCCAACTCTGAATATTCTGTGATTCCGTGATTCCATGAAAACACTACAGATTTTAACTAAAGTCTGAAGAGAGATGCTCATAACATGAAGTCCAAAGGGACTACAAAGCTCCCTTTCTTTTGTGAGTGTCAACAGGAGAAATGAGAATCTAAGTGAAACTCTACAACACATCACTCCAAAGCCTGTTCAGAGAAAACTAACCTCGCACCCACATGCAGAAATCAAACGTGTCCTATTACTAAATGCCTGCGGACAGAGAAGCGTTTAGCCCACACACTGCAATAGCAAATGCCCTTCTCACCCCAACGAACACATCACATCACATTTCTACCTGCTTCCAGGCTCTGGGTATTGCTACTTAAACCCAGCTGTGTTTATCTACCTTCATTTTATTAAAAGGAGGGTCAGCATGATCCATATCCACTTTCTGCAATTTTACTGCATCTGTGCAAAAAAAGTATGCAAGCTCTGAACAGGCTGCGAAGGCTTGTTGGGTTTATGGGACAGCTGCTACTTATTGGCTTCCTGTGGCAAGTGCACTGGCAGCAAGTGTGAGAGTTGGCACCAAAAGCAGCCTCAAATACAACAAGTATGATGAGATGTAAAGAGGGGAAAGATGACAGGAGAAGGAGAGAAGTAACACAGGAACAGCTTTCTGTGGAAGAAAAGTAACACAACTCCTGAATAAGAGTTGTAAACCACTGCTCTAAACTCATGGTCACTTTGTAATTTCAACAGCACATCTATCTGTATGGCACAGCACTCGGACCAGGATGCAAACACACACAGAGCAGACTATACATTCAGCTCAGAGATCAAGACTGGAAAAGTAGCAATGAAATCATGATATATCTGCTTCTCTAACCAGCTGGGTGATCTTACTGCCAATCCCATCCTTTTTTTTTTCTTTTCTGGTTATGATTCTTATTTCTTGATTCATGTCAAAATCATACCAAGAGGCTCAGAGAGCAAAAGGGCCCCAAACAACCTCTCTCAAGCATGTCCTTCTATATAACCTCTTCTTGGATCAGCATCTTTAAGCCAGATCTTGGTTGGATAGATAGGTTTCACTGCTATCTATGACCCTCTCCAACTGAAGAATTTCAGCTTATGGTTTAGGCAAATAAAGTTCACTGAAGAGGAAAGGAAAAAAAAAAACCCATCATGCTGTAGCTTCCCCTTCTCAATATGCAATATAATCAAGTTAACTGCTATGAATGATCTTCCCCAGGATGAACAAACAGGGTGTGTTACATCCTCTACAGCCTCTTGCTGATGGCTAGGTGCCTAAATAAAGCTGTACTTGATTTTTTTTCTGCTGAACTGAAAAAATATCCCACCGTAGTCCTTTATATGCAGATGGATTCTCTCTGCCATACCTTCTTTAAGCCTTCCATCAGCAGCCGCTGCTCCATTTGGAAATATAGTCTTCACAAAAATCCCCATGCGTCCACGAGCAGAATCCTGACCTCCCACAATGCTGAATCCAAGACCCTGCAGAAAATGAACAACAAGAAATCCGTGTTCGGTCAGGGGGTTATAATCTCGTGGCAATTACAGAGACATGGTGGGACACCTCGCATGACTGGAATGTGGTCATGGATGACTATGTTCTTTTCAGGAAAGATCGCCAGCGAGACGAGGGGGTGGAGTTGCTCTTTACGTGAGTGAGCAACTAGGGTGTATTGAGTTCTGTCCAGCGGCGGATCAGGAGTGAGTTGAGAGCTTGTGGGTGTAAATTAAGGGGCAGGCTGGCATGGGTGACACTGTTGTGGGGGTCTATTACAGGCCACCAGATCAGGATGAGGAGGTTGATGAGGCCTTCTATAGGCAGCTGATAGCGGTCTCACAAAGGCAGGCCCTGGCTGTCATGAGGGACTTTATGGGGGGGACCCTGATATTTGCTGGGAGGCCTACTCAGCCAGCCATCCACAGCCCAGGAGGTTCCTTCAGTGCACTGATGAAAACTTCCTGATGCAAATGGTGGATGAGCCAACTAGGAGAGGAGCGCTGCTGGATCTTATTCTCACGAACAAGGAGGGTCTGGTTGAGGTGCTGAAGGTTGAGGGTAGCCTTGGCTGCAGTGACCATGAGATGGTGGAGTTCAGGATCTCGTGTGGCAGGAATAGAATACCTAGCAGAACTACAGCCCTGGCCTTCAGGAGGGCCAACTTTGGCCTTTTCAAGCAATTGCTCAGGGAAATCCCATGGGACAGGGTACTTGAAGGTAAAGGGGCCCAAGAGAGTTGGTTAGCATTCAAGGACCACTTCTTCCGAGCTCAAGATCAGTGCATCCCAACAGGTAGGACGTCAAGAAAGGGCGCTGGGAGACCTGCATGGTTAAACAGGGAACTGCTGGGCAAACTCAAGTGGAAGAAGAGAGTGTACAGATCATGGAAGGAGGGGCTGGCCACTTGGGAGGAATATAAGTCTGTTGTCAGAGGATGCAGGGAGGCAACTAGGAAAGCCAACGCCTCCTTGGAATTAAACTTTGTAAGAAAGGTCAAGGACAACAGAAAGGGCTTCTTCAAATACATTGCAGATGAAACTAACACTAGAGGCAACGTAGGCCCACTGGTGAATGAGGTGGGTGCCCTGGTGACAGAGGATAAAAAGAAGGCAGAGTTACTGAATGCCTACTTTGCCTCTGTCTATACTGCTGGAGGCTGTCCTGAGGAGCCCAGGAGCCCTGAGGCTCCAGAGGAAGTCAGGATAGAGGAGGAGTTTGTCCTGGTTGATGAGGACTGGGTTAGGGATCAGTTAACCAACCTGAACATCCGTAAATCCATGAGTCCTGATGGGATGCACCCGCAGGTGCAGAGGGAGCTGGTGGATGTCATTGCTAGGCCACTCTCCATCATCTTTGTTAAGTCATGGGGAATGGGAGAGGTGCCTGAGGACTGGAGGAAAGCAAATGTCACTCCGGTCTTCAAAAAGGGCAAGAAGGAAGACCCAGGTAACTATAGACCAGTCAGCCTCACCTCCATCCCTGGAAAGGTGACGGAACAACTTATCCTTGGTGCCGTATCTAGGCATATCAAGGATAAGAGGGTCACTAGGGGCAGTCAACATGGCTTCACCAAGGGGAAGTCATGCTTGACCAACCTGATAGCCCTTTATGAGGACATAATACGGTGGATAGATGATGGTAAAGCAGTGGATGTGGTCTATCTTGATTTCAGTAAAGCATTTGACACAGTCTCCCACAGCATCCTCGCAGCTAAACTGAGGAAGTGTGGTCTGGATGAGTGGATAGTGAGGTGGATTGTGAACTGGCTGAAGGAAAGAAGCCAGAGAGTTGTGGTCAATGGGACTGAGTCGAGCTGGAGGCCTGTATCTAGTGGAGTCCCTCAGGGCTCAGTACTGGGACCAGTACTATTCAATATATTCAACAATGATTTGGATGAGGGAATAGAGTGCTCTGTCAGCAAGTTTGCTGATGACACAAACCTGGAAGGAGTGGCTGACACACCAGAAGGCTGTGCTGCCATTCAGAGAGACCTGGACAGGCTGGAGAGTTGGGTGGGGAGAAATTTAATGAAATATAACAAGGGCAAGTGTAGAGTCTTGCATCTGGGTAAGAACAACCCCATGTGACAATATAAGTTGGGGACTGACCTGCTGGAGAGCAGCGTAGGGGAAAGGGACCTGGGGGTCCTGGTGGACAGGAGGATGACTATGAGCCAGCAATGTGCCCTTGTGGCCAAGAAGGCCAATGGCATCCTGGGGTGTATTAGAAGGGGTGTGGTTAGTAGGTCAAGAGAGGTTCTCCTCCCCCTCTACTCTGCCCTGGTGAGGCCACATCTGGAGTATTGAGTCCAGTTCTGGGCCCCACAGTTCAAGAAGGACAGGGAATTGCTTGAGAGAGTCCAGTGCAGAGCCACAAAGATGATGAAGGGAGTGGAACATCTCCCTTATGAGGAAAGGCTGAGGGAGCTGGGTCTCTTTAGCTTGGAGAAGAGGAGACTGAGGGGTGACCTCATTAATGTCTATAAAGATTTAAAGGGTGAGTGTCATGAGGATGGAGCCAGGCTCTTCTCAGTGACGTCCAATGATAGGACAAGGGGCAATGGGTGCAAGCTGGAACATAGGAGGTTCCACATAAATGTGAGGAATGATTTCTTCACAGTAAGGGTAACAGAGCACTGGCACAGGCTGCCCAGAGAGGTTGTGGAGTCTCCTCTGGAGACTCAAAACCCACCTGGCTGCATTCCTGTGTGACCTGATCTAGGTATTCCTGCTCTGGCAGGGGGATTGGACTAGATGATCTTTTGAGGTCCCTTCCAATCCCTAACATTCTGTGATTCTGTGACAAGACATACAGCTGGCACCTTACTCTATTAATAATCACCTGTGTGAGATAGACTGACGATAACACAAAATAAAAGGGAAGATGAAAACCTAAAAGCTTCTGATGAATTGCACTGCCATCTTACCCTCTGCCTGCATTTCCTCATTTACTTTCACTCTAACATCAACACACTTATCAGCCAAAAAAGTAGCAGCAGGCACCTTAAGCTGAAATAGCAAAAATGCTATTTCGAGTTTACCTTTTTTTTTTTTTTAAGACAGTGGTTCAATGGCTTTATGTTATCCTATTCCCATTTTAAAAACTGTAACACGTTGCTTCTAAATTGACACACAGTAGATCCTCAACTCTGAGATCTATATCCAGGATTAACTAGTTTCCTCTGCTGTCACAGATCCTGCATTTCCTCAGGAAAAGAAAAGCTTAAGAACATGATATAAGGTCAGTGCTATAATGTCAGGAATTTAGCTGGAAGGAGGCTGGTGGGGGATGCCATGCACATGTACATTTTTAATTATTCTGGAGACATGTACGACGTTGTATTTAAATAAATGTAGATCAATACATTCCCCAGGCTCCACCTGTTAGCTCTTGCTCCTGTGCTGCCCCGGCTGGCTGTGGGACCATCATGTGAGGCTGATCAGGGAACAGATGAGAACAGCACAACAAACCTTTCCCCCTTCTGCTGAGTTATTTCCCAGCCAAATAACTTCCTTGATCCATTCCCGCCCCACATTTCTCCTCTTGTCACTGCTGTACGTGTATCTTACAGAATAAAGAGAAAAGTCACTGACCAGGTGGACAAGGGAAGTGGAAAACTGTTGTGCTTCAGTGATCTGAAGCCACCGTTATTATTAGTGCCTCGGGCAGTGTTCTCCAGCTGAGGGACGCTGTCAGGGCAGGCACTAACACTGTGTTTACAACCCAGTACAACAACCAGCTCTTTTGTTTTACCTGTGAATATAAAGTAGACTACCACAGTTATGAGCGTCTAGTAATTTGATAAGACATTAGTGATTTCTAGAAAGGAAGCATCCTAGCTCCCTGTGCAACACAAAATAACTATTTATTGTGCAATTATCAACTGCAAAGCAACCTAACAAGAAAGCAGGAGGCTCCTGGCACTCCCCTGCATGGACACAGCACTTCTCCCCACAGCTCAGTGGGATGAGTTGGGAGAAACATGGTTGCAAAGCACAGCAGTTTCCCCATTAGCTCACCTTCCCAGAGAAGCACTGTCACTCCATAGCAGAAAATCATCCCTTGCAGATCTACTTCCAGGTGAAAAACCAAGGGCAAACACTTGGCTCCCACCCACCAACATGGCAACTCTGTGGAAATACTTTTCAAGCCCCAGATCTCCACAGAGATCATAGAAACCCAGAATGGTTTGGGTTGGAAGGGACCTTAAAGACCATTTTGTTCCAACTCCCCTGCCATGGGCAGGGACACCTCCCACTACACCAGGTTGCTCAAAGCCCCATCCAACCTGGCCTTGGACACTGCCAGGGAGGGGGCAGTCACAACTTCCCTGGGCAACCTGTGCCAGGGTCTCGCCACCCTCAAAGGAAAGAATTTCTTCATAGTATCTAATCTAAATCTACCCTCTTTCAGTATAAAACTGTTATATCACTACAGAGACAACAAAGAGAATGCTATGGCACAAATTGTGCACAGTGCAACAGAGGTGATCACTCAAAAGGTGGGTAGAAGGCACCCAGAACAGCAGCTGTCTGAGGTAGTTCATAATCACTAGAGTCTGCATGCTCCCAACTGCTTCCTAACATGTTGGAGCTAACTGCAGAAAGGCAAGACAGTGTAGCTTATCCTACAGGGAGAAATAATCTAATGCTTCTGAGAAAAATAGGGTCAAAAAAATAAGTACGCGAAAAATGAAGAAATATTCACTTGGAAATGTCATGAAAGATCTGAAGCTCCCAAAATAAGAGTTATAGCAGCTGTGAGTCAACCTACCCAGATAAATCACTATTTCTAACTTAGTTACACTTAAAGCACAACAAGGAATTTGTTTTGTATTTGAGCTTGAAAGTCAAAACAAGGTTTTTTAGTCCAAAACATATCCATCTGATGAATTTAAAGAGTATTTCAGAAAAAGACATGCACATTTTTAGCATATTTAAATGACAGCTCCAATACTAGTGTGGATTGGATTAGGGAAAACAATATACACCTAGGTTAGTACTTGTCTATTTTCCCTTAGCATTCAGCCAGCTGGTATCTCGCAAATGTGCAAACACACTAGTCAAGGGAGAAAAGAGGACTCTTTGACCCAGAGAATTCAGTGCTCTCAGATAAGCAATCAACCAGGAACCTGTCTTTGGCTTTAACACTTAATTTGAAGTGATTTTTTTTTTAATTTATCCAGATTCCACAGAGATAAAATACGCTTGTCCATAAATATGCATGCAAACAGGTACTATTCTGTAGCTGCACCAACTTTGCATAAACATACATATTTATAGATCCATTATTAATATTTGATATCTCAGTAATGACGAGATGCACCAAATCAGAATGAGAGCCACCCTGTAACAAATGTGTGACATGTACATCGCTTCCCCCGTACTTTGCAGGTGTAATTTTCGCATTTACATTTGAAAATGGGATTTGTTTATCATTATTGTTATTATTATTATTGGCTACCTTGAGAGTTGCTAGAAGTCCTGGGAACGGGAGACACCTCTTAAATTCTAGCTCTTGCTACATGTGAGAAACCAGCCACATGCAGAATTCCTTACCTTGCCTTGCCCTTTCATCAGGACGATGTTGGAAATGATGGACGGCTGGGTCAGTCTCCATGGAGATTCCACTTGGGCAGCACTGAAGGAACGGGTGGATTTCTTCACAATATGGTAGTCCTAACAAACATCAGCAAACAAGGGAAGTTGCTCTGATTGCTTGGCACAGTCACTAGAATGTCATACTGCGAAAATTGTGTGTGTCGGGGAAGAGGGAGCGGTGAATATTACAGATATATTCAGAAAAATGTTTAAGGGATGAAATCCTAGCTCATTACAGTCAAAGTGAATCTCGACACAGTAATTTTCCTGCATTTTGCACAGTCGGATCATTTTGTAATGTACCAGTCATAATCTAAATTAAAAAGATTAAGGGTAGCCTCATGATATACTGAAGTCCTTATTTGCCACTAAAAAAAAATGAAAGAAAAAAGAAGATTAAAAAAAAGCCTACATCATCAAATCAGTAAAATAAAGAGAAGCAGGATTTTTTTGTTTAAGTGTTCAGATCTCTAGAATTGCAACTCATAAGGTCAGTCTTACGACCATCTGGCCACAGTAAGAATTACCTCCTTCCACCATCCTTGAGAGTAAACAAGTCCTCCATAGGTGGTCAACGCAGCCCATTTTGGTGTCCAGGCCTGGTTTCAGTCCCTGTGACGGACCTACATGGCCTTGGTTCATTACCCTCACTTCTATGAGATCCAGACAGATCTTGACGGACCAAGCACAGAGGGGTGCTCCGAGCCAGCCCTGCCTTTCCACCCACCTGCCTGGCTCCCGCCGACTCCAGCTGCTGGGGCAGAGAGTGCTTTCTTCCACCCCGGGAATATTTCACCGCTATTTCGTAATTTGATTCACCATTTTCCACTGTCAGCTCATCGTCTTCTCCCACGGACTCCAAGCGAGATCCAGCACCTAGGGAAAACCACAGAAATACATCTCACAAACATCTCACAGCTGCTTTATCCTCTTGCCAGCATGCAGTAATTGCCTCCTGCAAATCCCAACTTAAACAGCACCTTAAAACAATGCTACGCAGTTCCCAACCGGGCAGTTAGAAGCTAGTTTTGATCATCCTCAGCTAAAAACTTTTCCTGCTGTCACAGATTTTCTATGATCTTTCAGCAATGCTGAAAGTGCTGTGGCTCGTGGCAGTAAGGAAAGACAGACGATAATTGAGCCAGTAGCTCAGGGACAGAAAAGAAATTCAGCTGTTCTGACCCAATGGCACTTGCCGGTGCACTAAGCTCTCAAGCTTCATTTATTTAAAATTAAAAGACCTGACACTGTAGCAGTATTCATTTCTGGAGGTGTCATGTCACTTTTGAGGGAATTTTTTCTGGAATGGAAAAAGGAAAAATGTGCTAAATAAACGCTATTTTCTTTCCTTCTGGCAACAATCCTAGTTGTCTTAAAGAGAAGAGTGCAAAGGTCACATTAGAAATAGAATTATTTGTCTTGAAAGACATCCTGTAATTAGCCACAGAGTACCCTGCTCCTCACACCAGGGCTCCTCCAGTTCTCATTTTCCTCAAGGTCCCCACAGGACCCACAGTCACAGAAGTTCCTGCACACTTATCCTTGCCATTTCCCCCACCATGCAGGAAAGTGACATTAACCCCTATTTTACAGATGAAAACCCAAGACACAGGCAGGACAAATTCACACAAGTTGGATTTCACAATGTGGTTTTAAGATTCAAAGCATGGTTCATCTGGAGGTGCCACAAAAAGGGGCAACTCTGCTTTCCCTTTGTCCTCATCGCCCTGTCCCTACCCTGGGGACGGGGCTGACAAGCCATGGGCAGAGGCAGACCTGCTGCAAGCTTGCCCATGAGAGCCCCAAACCTGGTTTTGTGCCATCCCCTCCTTCCCCCCCCAGCTGTGCAAGCATCGCTACAATCACCGGCAAGGATGGAGCACAGACCTGGGGCAGTTGCCTGTTTTCACTCAACATTAACGCAATTCTGCCACCACATTCACAGGCAGAATTTGTACCCACTGCCCAGACTGTGATGTAAACCCACTCCATGCTTTGAGGTGTGGAATTACCTCTGGTTTTAAAGCTCTTCTTCCCTGGGCACGCAGGGCACCACTGCAGCACACAGCCAGGACAGCTATCTTGGTAGGACCTGGCATGTTGGCACTTCTTTCACTCCCAAACCCTGCTGGCACCTACAACCAACCCTTTACCATCACCTCTCCCTCTCTTCTTATAGGAGAACAGTTACATTTATGTGCTTTCTGCCCATCTCTGAATGCAGCTTCCCTTCCCATGCTTCAGCCCAGGCTTAGGACCAGGCTGGGGATGCTCCAGGCTCACCCACAGCCCAGGGGAATAAGCGCTCACAGGAACCAGGGCTGGATCCCCAGTGAGCCACCAACACACATCCACAGGGCTACAGGCAGAGGAGCTGACTGGAGCATGCTAAAAATACCTGACTAAATGGAAATTAAGGTGAACTTAGGAGGGAAGAAGGCTTGGAGAGTATTAGGGATGAGAACATGATCGAGCTCTGCACACAAGTTACTGCTAAGCCCTGGGGACAAAACAATAGGAATTTTTGTGAGCATTCACCATAATGGGTATTTTGGCAATGGCACGTTGAAACATGTTCCCACCTCAACATCAGAGCACACTGAAATATAAAGGGGATGTAAATGTTAAAAAGAGAGAGAGAGAGAAAGAGCAAAAGAAAAGGAAGATGCTTCCTAAATTTTGCTTCGTCTTTCTGTCCATACAATAGTTCAACTTAGGAGGCTGAATGCAAACATCTTACAGCTGGGATTTTCCTTCCAAATTAAACTAACATGATCTCCAAAGGAAAGAAAACCTATCCCACTTTTAGAGAGAAAATAAATACACAACATAAAAATTCTACTATTGCTATCTTTTATCAACCCAACCTTACCTTGGGATCGACTTCTGTATTTCAATATGCCACTTCCTAGAGTTGGACTCTGGTTGTTTCCTTTGGACAGCTCTGCACAAACTGGATCTGGAGACTTCTCAGTTTCCATCACCTGAAAAAAGAAAAAAAGTAAAAATCCCTTATTTACTTGTAAACCAGAGAGGTTGATGGAATTCCTTTCATATTTACTAAAGGACAGAAAATTCCACTGCACGTCATTTTTTTTCCTAAAACAAGTCATAGAATCATAGAATCATAGAATAATTATGGTTGGAAGGGACCTCGAGGGTCATCAAGTCCAACCTTCATGTATTAAGCTAGCACATGTTTCTGTAAGTAATTTTCAGTGAAGGACATTACTGCAAATCTTACTGATGGGTACACCTACAGCTCAGTATGGCCAGGGGTCTGCTGCGGAGTACCACACTAATGTCCCTCAAGAGTGCCTCCAGCATCCATGTCACCTCATTCAGGTGCTTCCACATGCACTGTAACAAATTTTTAATGCAGGTTTTGTTCCAGTTTGTTCAGCTCAGCAAGCCTCCAGAGACATGACATCTTCATAGAGAAAACCACTTTTAAAAACTGTTACTTTATAGCTAGTGTCCAGAGCTGAACACACATGCATAATAAATGAAAAGCTAATTTAACAGAAAGTTATGAAAATTACACATCTAAGCACTTAAAAGCCTGGAAATACTCAACATAAATTTACACGTGGACTTGCAACCCTGCCACCCCAAGTGAATGCACTGAGACAGAGGGAGTCTTTTACCTGCCATATTTGCCTAGATGCAGGTGACAATACAAGGTGACAATGTACAGGGCTGCAACCTTTGGCAGCACGGACACACACCCACACAGCCAGGGATAAGCAGAGCCACCCATGTGCAAAGCCCACAAAGACCCTCCCCAACCCATGTGCTGTAAAAGACCCTGGTGACTTCCTTCTCTGCTCGCTGCTTTGTTTACCGAGCTACAGCAGTCACGTCTTCCTAGATGTGCCGCTACACAGCGATCCTTGACACGCTCCCCACGCACACACTAATTCTTTTACATTTTCACCCCATCACGCATCCTCTGTGCAATTATTCAGACAGCTCATGGCAAGGACGACAAAAATTCCAATACAACCACTTATTGGTTAATAGCACTCATCTAAAGAAGAAAACAACTACATCAGTCTGAGAAAACCAGTGCTTACAATTAGGTCATCCTAATGAGGGACTTGTTACAGAAAAGATGTAAGAAATAGATCAAAAAACCCACCCAAGAGACCCAAATCATCAGTGATTATGCCAGAGAAAAGTATCACAAACTCTACCTAGGAGACACAGGGATACCCAGAAGACATCAGAAGTGCTCAGAACTGAGCTGGAACTTCGTGGATTACAAAGTTATACTGGAATTTACTAGTTAAGCAAAAAAACCCACCCCTTTGTAAGTGAGAATGCCTACAGTGTAGAAAGGTAGATATAACTTGCACACAAAAATCACGTAGCTGGCGGTTTTAAAGGTATGCAAAACAATCAGTATCCAGGAGCAGTGTTAACTCTGTGGTGGAGAAATATTTGAAGCACAGGGATGGAGCAAAACAACGGGGGATGCCAAACCGAAGCAGCCAGTTTGATCAGTGTGCTGTTTAATTATCCTAACAAAGCGGGATGGGTCCAACCTCACTTTTCTGGAGCTGATCACAACTCAGCTTGAGTCCCGAGTTGTAGAGCTGTTTTGTTTCTGCAGCATGCATGCACGTGGGCAGTTACATGTGATGAGACCACACAACTCCCAGTCCAAAGCTGGACCACTTCTGCCAGCTCAGAGCACAGGGGAAAAAAACAGGCTAGTCTGCAGCAGTGTACAGAGAGATGCTGAAATCACCACTGCCACGGCCAATTTCTACCCTGAGCCCAGGCTCAAGAGTGACCCATTCAATACATCTTGTACTTCTACTACACAGGGTTTGGTTTGGAGTTTTTTTGCTTTTATTTATTTTGTCCGTGCAAGAGAAGAAAATACAGATGCATTCTTCAATTACATACATTTCCATCTAGTGAAGTGAGAAGAAGAACAGAAGGCAATTGCCACTTGCATTAAAACAGCGCAGCCCATCCCTTCACCTCATCGCTGTACAATCCTGGAGCCTGTGAGCCCACAGACAGCAAACCCCCAAACCCCACGTATGATCCACAGAAGGGCATGTGTGTGCAAACATCCATGTTAGGGAAAGTCTCCAGGTGTTCTCAGAAGTCTCCTGAAATTACATTTAGTCCAATTTGGCTTCAGACTACAATAAGAAGTAAAAACATCTAAACTACTTATGTCTGTGTTCATTTCTTATTTTAGCAAAACCACTTTTCTGCCACTACTTATAAACAGGTAGGGAAGACGCTCTAGCATTTGCAATGAAGTAGACACTCTTCAAGTTTCTGAGCTTGTCTAATAAGCCACCAACAGTTTTATCCTGTTCAGAAAACACTTAGAAATCCAATCCACAAAGCTTGTGAGAACTCCCCAAAGTCATGCGTCTGTAATCTTTGGCTCTCTCATAACTCAGACAAGAAGAAAAACCCAGCTCCACCTTATCCTTCTGGCCACACGTGAGCGTATTGCTTTACTGTGTCAAGGCAGCTGCCTGGATTTAACCATGCCATTTTAATTTTCCTCACTTTCAAGGAAATGGAGATTATTATTTCAGTTCTGTATGCCTCTTATTAAACTAAACCAATAAATCCTGCCCAATGCCATCCCGGCGTTAAGGACAAGGGGAACTTCAATATGCACAGTAGTTTGAAAGGAGATCTAAAAATAGAGCCCATTTTGCCAGTTCATTAAGTAGCTCTGGGATCAAGCGATGGCAACATCTCAATTGATTTCAAAGGAAACGGCGTTATCACGGACACACGGTCCTGGCACTGCACCAGAAGGAACAACCCTCCCCGGAGTCCTCGCTCAGGCAAAGCTCCAGCATGACCCGGCCCTTAATTAGGCGAGATGAGGAGCAGGACTATGAGAGCCTGCCTTGTTCAAACGCAAACAGCTTGGCAATCATCGCTGATCTACAAAAACAAGGCAGCACACAGGGGATGACACAATTTAATAAGCAAACCGCTTTACTGCTGCCCTTCCCATCACCAAGCCCATCCGACGCCCCACAGCACAGCCCAACGGCTTTCTCTGCGGAGGAGCACGAGCAGCACACAGATACATTTAACCCGACAGTCGGAGAGCCAAACAGTGAGAATTAGACTGAGCTGCCTGCGGCACCCCAAATTCAGCCCTACCTGCAGTGGCAAAGCAAGTCTGCCAGCAAGCCCACAGTCTCCAAGAGGAGTTAGTACCAGGTCCTTCAGAGAAAGCTGCAAAGCACCAGATGCAAACCTGGGTTCACTTGGTCCCTGCACAAAGTCTTTCTTCCTAATACCTCAAGTGTAGCTCACAACTTAAAGGCTTTAATCTTTCAGAAAGTTTTGGAGATTTTCTCCAAACATCTATTATAATTCTAGTTGTTCCAGTTATCTGTGCAATTACTTATTGCTTTCTGGGGCACAGCATGCTTTAAGACTCAAATGTGTCTGGTAAGCAGGGAGCTCCACAGGCCCCTTACCTTGCACAGGAAGTAGAATACTTTCACTTTTAAAGTAGAATACTTTCACTTTTAAATTAGCTCTTTTTCAATTTAATTAAATTCATCTCCCAGATAAATTACAAAATGCAGCACTATAATTTACCAGAATTAACACTGAAAATGATGCAGAGGACATAGATTTTCTAAGCTTGGCCAGTGCTGAATTTTCTATGGCTTACTGCTCTATTTTAGGTCATGCAAAAAGCTGCTTGGATACTGGAAAAAGCAGGATGGGCAAGGACATGCTGCATTAAGGGCTGCAGCACGCAGGGGCACCTTTCCTAAGCACAGCACCTCCCAACTCCCATGGAGCACTCTCAGCTGAGCCATGGGGCTCATGACGAGCCCAAATTAAACCCAGATTTAATGAGTTTTGGGGCAAGCTACAGGACTCCCTCCTTTCAAAGGGCACTGCATTACTGCTTCCTTCTGTCATGGCACAAATGCAGACATCCAAATGGAGCCAGGGATGAAGTAAAAGAGGAGGAAAGTCATCTCCGTGTCAGCACTAATTCAGTGCCTTAACCAGCATCTTAGAAAAACCTGGTGTCTTGGTTTCTCCCCAGCACAAAGCTGCTGGGGCAGAGAGCGGCTCTGTACGTTGGCCAGGGCAGACTCCACCAGCACAGCTCCAGGAGAGCTCAGATTTGGGCTATAGTTAGCAGTGCTGGTGAAACAAAGCACCATCTGCCTTCCCCAGCAGCTTGTCTGGGAATTACCCCTCCTGATACCACTGGGTGAGCCTGTGCTTCCTCCTGTCCAGGGAAAGGGGATGGGAACCTGAGGCCTCCATTACCTAATTATAAAGAAAGTGTTGGAAAACTCCCAGTTCATGTGCAGCAAGGCGATCAGGAAGTCTGATAAAGAGTCAAGAACTGGAGCTGCCCTATTTTCTGAATAGGTGGAAATGCCAAATAAACAAAACAAAAGCCTTTAAAGTGGTCTCTAAGAATGCCTGGTCTATCACTCTACCAAACGCCTGCACTCAAAAGCCACCCTAAGCCTTCACTGTCACACAGCAGTTGCTAGAAAGGGCACTACTGTCAGCTTCAGGAGGTACAAGCCCCCCCAGTTATTTTTATTGCTCATTATCAAGTCTGCAGAGTAGTCACACACGAACACGCACCTGAAACATAACCTGGCACTCACTAATGCAGAGCCAGCAGCAAGACCTGCCTGTGCACCCTCAGCAAACGCATTCGAAACCCACCATGGTAGGGCTGGGTTGCGCTCATCTTCCAGAACGCTCTATTTAGTTTGTACAAGACACCCCAAAACTTTCTTCAATGTATTTGATACCAGGAATCCCAAGGTGCTGACCATGGCCCAGAGAACACTGGCAGGTTCTCCATGCAGCAGGATCCCAGCTGTGCTGGCTCCAAAGACTCACCTGTGCAATGTTATATTTATGGTCAGGGTTGCAGTTAAGTAAAGCAGATTTCATTTTCAGGTTTTCAAACAGCTGCTAAAATTAATAGTAATGTTTTCAAGTGACAGAACTTTTAAAAAACCCTTTTAAATAGGTAGAAATGAAGGACACAGCTAATGCAGCTAAGTTCTCTATGAAACAGGTTATCAGGGACAACATATGCTTCTGAAACAGTAAGATGCTCCCAGCTAAACAGTTCTCAATCCTTTTTGGATGAGATTGCTCTTCTTCTGCAATGTATTATGATTTTCACTAGAAACAGCTCCTAAGCTAAAAGAAATCAAATGCACAGATATCTGAAATGGTGCACAAACAGATCAATCCTGTTTTCTTTTCTATGCTTCATTCTTTTTTCCCCCAAAATATCAAAACGCATGACACGTTTTATACGCAGTTTAGTGGTTGCCCACGAGGTGTCTCCATGTGCTGCAGAGAGGTCCCAGAAGATCAGTCCTGCTAAACAGAGGAGACAAACATGGAACTCAAGTTGTGTGAAAGCCAGTCCAGCTCCTCCATTATTTTCTTTAATAAATGCTCAACTCATGGCTTAGCACAAATCTGGAGCCTATGCGTCATGACAGACTATAAATTGCTTCTGCTTTATTTTTTAAATGACAACGTCTTTACTCACAGTGAGGGACAAAGCAAGCAATAAACAAATCCTCAAAATAAACAGCTCTCCTGAGAATGAAGCAAGACCTTCCTAATACTGAAGTCAACCCACAGAGAGCATTGCCATGACACAGCTGGAGGAGAGCTTCAGATTTCACCTCTAAAACTCTGTTTTATACCATCCTAAGTACACAGGAGGATACGGAATACATAAGCATGAAGTGTCTCTCACACCTGAATCAAGGATCTGAAGTCTCATACATTATATAGGTCGCATTTATTCAAGCACAGCACATCTCGAATGAGTTTTAACCAAGTCCAACCAAGACCAGACTGTGTACACACTCAAGAATTTGCAGATAAACAAACTGCAGATGTGATGATACGACATTCTCGCTAACTCTCAAATCCTACAGCCTTTATCATCCTTGTGTTAATGTATGTGAACCGCATGGCTGTGACAGCATCTCTCTTGTTCCACTGCCATGAGGGGGTTATTTTTAGCTTGTTAAAGGCAGTTCATCTCCTTCAAAACTGGGCAGTTATCCAAACAGCTAAAGGAGAGACAGGCTGTACTGTATCTGTTGCTTTATGGGAAAAACTCCCATTCACAAAAACAAAGACCATGCAGAACCTGTACTGAGATAAACTTGGTTTCTATTACTCCGCTGTCTTGGCTTTCAAACATAACTCACGGAAGAGCAAAAATTGTAACTCTGGGCATTGTCTACACTGATATTTATGGTCAAGTTAAAAAGGTTATCTTCCACCAGCATAAGCAACAGGAGATATTTCACAGTTTGTAGCCTTCATCACAATGACAGGGAACCCTTCAGAGTACTGGCCTCTGGGCGAAACAGTTTTCCCTGGGCTTGCCTTTAACACAGAGGCAGTAGAAAGTGGCCCAGAAGGGCTGGGAGCCAGGCACAGGGAATGATGTGGCTGCTGCTGAGGAACTCTCTCCTGATCTAAAGAACACATTCATATTAATGTCTCCCTGACAGGTGAATTTTAGAATGTGAGAAAAACAGTAATTCAATGACACTGGCCCTCTGGAGGCCTTTCACCACTGTTCCTCCTCCCCAGACTCATGTGATCCATGTCCACACCTTCCCCACGCCCTTGCCAGTGCCGTACCCACCACCATCCGCCCATCACTGAATATCCCCGCCTTGTCAATAAGATGAACTGTAACTGCTTATTTTAATGCAGTATGGCTTCTGGGAACAACACAAGAAGAACAGCCACAGCAGGCAAACAAGATTTGGTCCCCAAATATTTCGTCATTTTCTTTTGCCCAAATTCCTAACTACATTTACTCTAAAAACATGCATTTCCCCAGTCCTCTGGAGTCACTGTAGGACCCAGTGTGTCTGCTTAGCTATAGCACGAGTGAAGGGCCTTGCACAGGCACAGGCACAGACTCAGGGATATGCTGGACAAGACTGTATCTCAGGAACGTACAGTGCTGCCAGACTTTCAACAAATGCAGCATTTGTAGCCAACCAGCAGCTCCAAGCTATGCTAAGGTGCAGCTCGACCCTGCCCTCGCCTGCCCCTTCCAAGGGCAATGTGGCACAAGGCAGGATCTGTAAACTGTTCCAGCCCTCACCATGAAGAGGAAAGGAGTTATTAAACCCTCTTCCAGGACAAGGGCTGGCCAAAACTGAGTCCCACACCAGGCTCTTCATCTTCTGCTTCCATCGAGAAAAGCGTTTCAGTGCAAAGCGGATTTCTGATGGCAAAAGCTCTTCCTTGCTTTTTTCCCGACACACAGTGCTGTTTGAGGAGTGAGTCATGTTTCAGCAACCTCTTTCAAGACTGTGCTGCCCTAATGGGAACGAACACTGAAGTCCTCCAAGTAATGAGGGTCCCTCCCCACACTCTGCACACATTTAATTGCTGAGTTATGCTTCCTGTTCCTTCTCAATGCTAATGCTTTCTCTGAAAGTCTCTCCCAGTGTTTCCAGAAGAACTTTTGACCCCAAGAGTGTTTTCAATCTCATGGCATTGTTATCCTCTTCCTTATTATGTTTGTATGGTTACAGGTAATTATATATGGATTCCCCAGTAAGATAGAAAGGCTCACAACAGAAAACAAGTAAGCAGTCCTATGACTCAGATAAAACATAAAAATGGGGAGGAAGGGAGAGTAAAAAAAATGCATTTCTGCATATTCCCAGAACAGGTTTATTTACCCACTTTCAGCCGCATGCCTTGCAAAAAAACACAAGTACATTTTGGCAGGGATAAGGAAACTCAGCTCATGCAAGAAACCTTTAACCAGAGACATCCTGTTTCTGTAACTTGTAGAAGGATCAAGACCTTGGCGGGTCATGGCTGTCTCTGCATGCAATGCGCCCACAGCTCACATCAAGGTACACATTAAGCACTTCAGGCCAACACAAAATGATTACACATGAGCAAAAGGGTTCTGTTGTCCCACAGCAGAGGGTCACACAGCCGGGGATAATGCCAGAGGTTGTTTCCCTGGGGCTCGCCTGTGTACTTAGCTTGGGTACAGGGAGGCAAATTGCCTCCCTTCCCACCTACCCCTCCAACCGATAGGGATAGCAATGACCTCCTTTCCCAAATGAGAAATTCCTCTTTTGTATAATTCTGTTCTTCACGGAATAGACTTGGCTCAGGGTCCTGCCTCCAGCATCACAAGCAGCAGACACCCAAGGGAGAGCACAAGATTAAGCAAAGTATAAAGGAATGGTCCCTAGGCTTTCCTCCTCGACCCAAACCCGCCAAGGCAGACACCATTTTCTTGTACTTAGCAACTTTTTGGAATTTCAGCCCATGCATATGAAACTGGTCACTGAAGTAGAACATTTCAAAAAAAGAAAAGTACTCAGATCATCATATATCGAACTAAATAGCACCAGCAGAAATAAAGGTAAAGAACTTTGAAGCAACTAAGAATGATACATGCCTCTGCCTGGGGACCCCAAATGCCCCAAATTCATCAGACACTTAGCAAATTCTTCACAGACCTGCTTCCTCTTTAGAGTTCATTTCCCAGGTTGCTCCGTCAGCCAGCGATACAGTGACAGATCCAATTTCAAGTAACAGAAATACTAGGAAAAGTGAATTAGAATTAAAAATAAATTGTCAAAGGCAAATACTATCACATCATCCTATTTCACTTGGACCTAAATAATGAAATTTTAAAATAGCAATGTCAACTGCACAAGGCAAAATACAGATTTGGGGCGGGGGGCGGGGGGGAGGGGAAGGATGCGGAGTTTAAAATTGCCAAAGTGCCTGAGAACAATTTAACACAATACGACTCTGTGGCCTTGTATTTCATATCTGAAGTTAATGCACTTTAAGGATATCAGTGTAACTCTTTCTCTGCCTGGCGGCACAAGTTTTATTGAAGTTACAACTTGAAGGGATGTTTCATATTAAGCAGGGCTTTACATCAGGAGACTGTGTAAAAACAGACCTCCAATTAAATTATATTATGAAATTTTTATTAATGAATCACAAGAAGTGGACTTCCAAGAAAGACTTACAAGAGATACTTCTTGCAAATTAGTTTTCAAGTGCCACTACACTCCTTTGCTGTGTCCTGAGGAAGCTCGTTAGCTCAGATTATATTTCCCTGTCTGGAAACACTGGAGCAGAATTTAAGAGTTTTAAAGAACTTGCTCACAAGGAATATGTTTAACATCCAGTCTGTAGAATAAAGTATTTTTTTGCTTGGTTTTTTTTTAAGTTTTTCACAGAACTGTAGAGTAAGCCACCTTGGAAGGGACCTTTAGGGGTCCCTGGTCCAGCCCCCATCTCAAAGCAGAGACACCTTAGATACCAGGTTCCTAAAGGCCAGGTCCAGCTGAGTTCTGAATATCTACAAGGATGAAGACTTGTATAGGCACCTCGTGAATAGTTCAAAGTGATTATATTTTATGCCTGGCAATGCCCCTTTGAATTCAAACATGACTCCACTGAACACCTCACTATGCACGTGCAAGCTACCAGAGGGTCTCCCTCTCTCGGGAGCACACTCTAGAGCTCCTGGAGGTAACACTGATCCATCTGTACTTAAGAACTATGCCTGGTTCAGCCTCTACGCAGTCAGGTGCTAAGGCATTAACAGCAAGTCCACGAGGTCTATAAATTACAGTTCTGAATACTCAGCACTGAACTATACTCAAAGTGAAGTTAATGAAAGAAGATCTAAGACAACACTAAGAGCTCTGGCAAGTTTTGTAGTATTTTCTACACTGGTCAGAAAAGCGTCAGATGACGATAAATCACTCTGAATTACTTCTTGTTACCTAACCACCCAGCACCTGACAGCATCTCTTTAAGTCTCTACAAAGCCCTGCACAGTAAACAAGAAAATTCATTAACCTCTTGTGAGAGACGAGAAACTGGTGGTGAGAAAGGTAACTCCTGGCCAGAGCAGGGGTGAGAATCAGTTTCAAATCTAAGAGGTCTGATGCTTAAATTAAGACGACGGTCTCAGTTACCTGGTCCAGACCTTGAGTACCACCCACCCTGGAAGTCTAAAACAATTACATGTGCACTCATTAAAAACAGTCCAGCTTAGTTCCTGCTCTAATCATTAGTCACACTGTCATCCCTTATCTACAGTATAAATATAATAGAATATATATGAGAGAGAAGACACATAAGTATCATCAAGAGAGAGGGAGCAGCAAGAACAGTAATTTCCGAGGCAATTTTGCAATAAGCTATATGACTATAGATAAATATTTTAAAAAATAAAATCAAGTGATGCTTCATGTTCCCACTGACTTTGAAATCAACTTCCAAGCTTTGCTATGGAAATACCCCCATCATCTGGCCAGGTAGAAAGAAGCCGCATGTGAATTTTATCTTCTCTGTAAGTTTACCTTCCTACATCCTGCCTGGTGGCATACAGAATTTGCACAGCCCAGCTAAGCTATCCTGGTAGGCTGCCATGATCTGTTGAGGATGGATCAGGCTGTGAGTAGAGCCAAAGGGTCTACACTGTATGGAGTGCCCACCCCAGACTGCAGAGAGTCCTGTCTGCGCTCCCAAGGCTGAGACGGCAAACTCAGGTCCATGCTGAAGGGCTCTGGGCAGGCTCGTGCAGCTGGGTCTTCATGGTGGTGTGCACCTCAGACACTTAGAGTTTTTCCTAGCATTAAGTTAATCTGGTAAGGAAACAGCCAATTAAAAAAGCCAACTCTGAAAACCAAGCAGAGCGCTGCCAGCAGGTGCCAAGACAAGTAACTCCTGTGCTGCAAGAGTCCCTGGAATGCCAGGGAGAAGCACCCTGAAGCCACACATAATCAAGTTTTGACAAAATTGATTTTTATGTTTAAGTGTGGCCTGAGCCACCACCTTATGAAAAATCACCAGAATTTGAAACATGATATATAGAAGAATTTCAAGTCTTTTGATAGCCAAAAGAATGCTTAGGTGCCCACCCAAGTTAGTACACAAACACTGCACCATCATCACTGTGCCAAATATCACTGATTTATTTGTTTTTCCTTTCCTCCATCCAAAAAGGTACCCTGGTACATAGAAGAGAAGACAGTGCAGAAATAACAAAACTTGTCACAGTAAAAAGATGTGTCAGAGTGGGGACTGTTACAAGCATAGACTCAAAGAACGTCAGAGACAGCAGACAGGTATGAAGTGAACACCAGCTACAGTGCGAGACTTGTCCCGGGGAGTGGTCTTTCACTCAGAAAAGGGAAAGTATAAGAAAACACAACCAAAATAAATCACCAAACCAGTATGACATCTGAGCTATCCAAAGGTTTAAGAGATTTATTATAATTGCCACAGAAAAGAGGGGGGAAAAAGTAACAAGAGAAAATTTAAAAACAAAACAAAACAAAAAAGAAAACATAAAAGCTTCAAGGAAATCCACCTGCTTTCTCTTGCTGGAAAACCACCCTGCAAGCTTTTTGGAGTAGCAAACAATTTTATTCTTTGTACAATACAACAGAGGCCCAGGACACCAATGAAGTTTCAGAAAGCAGCTACATTACAAATAAATAACAATAATCCTCTTAATCTCTGCTTAATGAAGCCCTGAAGGGAATGAAAGTGAGATTATCAACTGACAGCATTTATTCAGCAGAACTTCAGTTATGGTTCACAGCCAGAAATTCATATCCCTCCTCCCAAAAGTGTCTGTTGGCTTCAATGGAGCAAATGAGAACTTGAAGACTTGGGTCATAAATTGTTAAAGAAGTTTAGTTACAAAAGGAAGGGAAAGAAGAACATGTTACTGCATAAGAACTGCTAGAGACTTTGCATCAGATCCAACAAAAGCAGTGGGAGCGGGTGGAAAACAATCCAATGGCAGAGACAAAAACAAAGCCATGATTGCCACATAGCTGGGAGAACACGAGAGCTCCTGCTCTCCGTGCCGCTGCTTTGCTGCAGTGCAGTAGCAGAGATAGTAGATGCTGTAGTAGACGACATTCCCATTTCAGCTTGTCACCCATCTCCCATGCATCGGAAGGCTGGGTGGGATCATCCCGTCCCGAGGACCTGCTTCATGTCAGGCTGCAGGAGAACGTGACAGATGCAAACAGGCATCAAGAGAGAGAGTAAAAACGTCACACCAAAGCCACACTTACAGCGACCAGTGTTTCAGGAGACACATTCACTCCCTCCACATCTTCTTCTTCTGGCTCTTTGTTTTCCTTATTGTCAGTGCAAGAGACAGAGTCTTGGACTGAGCAAGTGCTAAGCAAGTCAGGCAAACTGGTAGATGGGTACTTCAGGAAATCGCCTTCAGCAGATTCCTACCCAAGAGACAACAAAATACGTTACATCATATGCAGAAAATCACCCAAGTCATCGTGAAACGGCTCCTGCCTAGTGAGAGCTCCCTGGTAACCCTCCCCTTGTTACACACTTCCATGTCCTCAAACTTTCATCGTCCAGTTATAAAAAGCAGACTTGGTTTTAAAGCACATATATAGTAAACACAGGCCAACAGATGTCTAAACCAGTTAGATTTCATAAAGGAGATTTTAAAATAAGTGCTTCCCCAGCAGCCTGCTCCTCCCCACTTCGGTTTTATTAAAAGCAGACTCAGAGTTTACAGACCTCATTACTCATTTCATTGCATCCCAAATCACACTCTGCGCTCCCGATCCCTCCCTAAGCATGTTCCCTTCGCACATTTATCTACAGGCATAAGAACACACTGACAACCCTGCTTAGGAGAACAACATGAAAACTGACCCACTGATCCTCTACCAGCTCAGTCCTGACCGTCTCAGGATCTGTTTCCAGTCTTTGGCACGTTTTCCAGGAGGCAAACACGTCCATCGGCCAAAAGCAGTGGCCAGACAGACTCTCGTTTTATTGCTTTCAGAATAAATCCTGCGTTCAGAGCGCTCACGCAGCCAAACTGCGAGCCTGCTTTCCCATACCACCAAATAATGCCCAGAGGGAGCTGCTGGGGAGCACTTTGCCTATTTGCACCTTTTTCTGAGGCTGCCTGAAGCACAGCACTGGCTGGATTCCCCACTGATGGTCTTTTCAAGTCCTCTTCCCAGGGACATGAAAACTGTCCAAGTGCAGAGAGTGTGGGCCAAATAGATTGAAAGCCTGATCAGGAATGGGAAGGTTTTCACTGTAAGCTTATTCACAATGACTATTTTGATGGAGTCATCACGTGAACAGGCAAGTAATTTTAAGGAGAAATTTATGTAGGCTACTGCCTTGCATTTTGGCAGAGAGTCCAACTGTAAAAAGGAAATAGAAAATGTACACACTTCAGGTCAAAGAATAAACACCAGTGGCGTTAATACTAGGCTGTTAGCCTACAGAAGGTCTTCAATAAACTTCACTGTCTAACCGAAATGTTAGAGAAGCTATAGGCTCTTTACTTCGAATACAGTGAGATAGAGCCTCTTCTTGAAAAACATGAGCATAAAGCATACCAGAAAGTCATAAGAGAATCTAGAGATTAAACCCACAAAAACGTGCATCAGGTTGGCTGGGGAAACCTGAAGATGAAGCTAAAAAAAAGTAATCTTAAAAATACTGATACAGTGGCCTGTGACACAGCATGCTCCACATGGAAATGCAGGTTCATGAGTGGTTGCTCTGGCCCAAGAGGTTCCTGCCACCATCCCAGTGGTTCTGATGGCCCCCACCTGCATGCAGGTCCTTCTTTGAGACCCTAGGCACTTTGGGGAGATGGCTGGCCGCCCACCAAACACCTGCATTAACCCAAGCAAGGAAGCAGCAGGCTGTGGTCCAGGGAAGAGAGCAAATGGGGGTGGGCAGGATTTTTTTAAACAAAGGAAAGAGTATCATGTAATATCCCCTCCATCTCTCCTGTGATGAAAGCAGAATGAAGAGCTTGACTGATAAATGACTTCCACTCTCATTTCCCTGAAATTTCATGCTCCTCTATCGGCAAGAGCTCCACTCCAAGCTATTACCAAGGACAAAATAAAGAACTCAAGCCAAGAGATCATCATCAAGAGACTTCAGGCACATGGATTCAACAAGAGATGAGAGCTATGGAGGCTATGCAGGCAGGCAGCAGAAGAGGCTGAGAAGAACCTGCTTTATTTAGCACGTATTTTAAGAAAATTGTTTTGGCCAAAACTTAAGTAACGTCTGCATGAATAAATACAGACTCATTTGCACACTGAACGACAGTGACAATACAAGCAAATTGTTAAGCTGGTCTATACTCTGCTGATTTGCCACAGATTTATGGCAGCTACTGATAAATTTCCCATAGCTGTGCATTAAATTTAGGGTAGCAAATGTGCACATGTGTCTCCATATCAAAAATATACCCTTTCCACACAGCACTTACACAAAGCCTTGTGGGCATACGTTCAGGAGACTACTAAGGAGAGGACCATACCTTGCTAGCGACCACCAGCTGCACCAGGCCAGCAGCCGAGCGAAGGAGGGCCACGGCGTCCTGGTGGGAGAGCCCAACCAGCGACTGCCCGTTGATCATGAGGAGCTCATCACCCACCGTCAGCCTGCCGTCCCTGCGGAAACAAAGCAGGAATGTGGAGCTGAAGGGCGGTCCTTCCCTGATGCCAGGCTCTGGTAGCACACAGTGGGGTAATGGAGGCATGGACAATGCTTGACCTGGATAATGCTAAGCTTGCATCCATCAGTGCAATGTTATTTGCCCCAAAAAAAAGTGCCTCAGAAAGGTGCCCTGAGGAAATAATTGTTAAAACCAGAGCCATTTTACCATCTTTGCAGGGCTGAGACCCCTCAAACCTTTTCCATGCCCCACTGGAGATTACCAAAGAGCTGCAATACACCCTATCTCCCCCCCATCAGGGATCAGGGCCAGGGCTGACAGTGAGCACCCTGGGATGCAGAACCCACACCCACCCACTTCCGATCCCATGGGAAAGGCCTGTCTTCCAAAAAGAGACTTGGGGACAAAGCCCCACAAGCCATCAGGCTCCTTGAGTTACACTCCATTATCGAGCAAGTGTTTGATCTGTCTGTACTTTGGGCTAAACATACTGAAAGGAGCTTCACAAAAATAAGTTTTTAACCTAAAAAAAGCCACATTCCCACCCTCATGCAATGAAAGGGCAAATCCCCCACACCTGTCTCATGAGTTGGGCTAACAGTGATGGCCACGGATGCTTCATCACACCCACTCCTGCAAAGGCACCGCTATCGCCTCACCTGTGTGCAGAGCTGCCTTCCTCCACGCGGGTGATGATGATGCTGTGAGGGGACCGCTTCGACCCTCTGCCTCCCGTTATCTGGATTCCCAGCCCGTCCGTCCCCTTCAGGATGTGCATCTTCCATATGCGGCAACCTTCTCGCTGAGAGAAAACGTGCAGAGAGTCCTTGAATTTGGATTTGGACAGTGAGAGAGGGCTGGGAGGGTACAGGAGGGAGCTATTTCGCACCTTGCTGCCCATCACCACACATCTGTACAGCTCAAGACATACAGGTGTTTTTGCTGAGCTCTGCTTTGTTAGCTGTGGTCCAAGCGAAGGAGGCAGAAAGGAGGAGGCAGTACAGAGCAGGGTGAGCACGTAGAGGTTTCCTTGCAGGACTGTTTGCAGCTCTTGTGAGCCACGCAGAGGTGCTGCTCTCAATGACCTGATCCTTCCTGAAGCAACCAGCAGCCTCAGCCCCCTTCGCCAAAACTCAAGGATGAGCTGTGCAGGGCTGCAGACGAGCAAGACGTTGTTCAAGGGGGCCCTTGAACACCAGGTAGCACAGCTGCTACTACAGCAGGGACCAGACCGGCATCACACATCAGCATTTCCCTCTCCAGAGGGGTTTGCAGGATTTGAGACACAGGAAAGAAAATACCAGCTTTAAATTATCAGCTGCCAATCAAATATTTTTTATTGGACAGCTGTTGTACAGACTGTAAATAATAATTTACCCACTGCAGAGAATTACTTGTCAATATAAGCAAGGTAATAAGCTATGTTTAGGACACCTTTATTCTTTTTGTTTTAAATTCTTATAAATATTCATCCAAAAAGTGCTTTACAAACTTGGGAGCAATACAAAAATGAAAAATTAACAATCCTTCCCATGAGTCCTACTGTAAGGACCAAGCGCAAGGAAACCCAAGTGTGTCAGACATCAGCAGAGAAAAAAAGGAAAGAGAAAAACAAGCAAGTAAGCGAGATACATAAGGCAATTGCCTCTCTCAGAGAGGGGAAGAACCAGCATAACATAATTATAAGAAACCCTAGATAGTTTTCAAGCTTGCAAGACAGCAAAATGCACAATTTAGAGGTAATTTTTAGGCCATGTGTTGTATTCACCAGGCACTGGGTCAGCTATTTCTGACAGGGTCTGTTCTGCACACAAGTAACATCCTCGCAGTACATAAACACCCAAGTAGCAAAGATGATTAAAATTTCATGCCAAACTGTGAAGAGCACGTAGAAACCACTACTTGTTTCTGAGAATGGGAACTGCTAAATGTATCGGCAAACCCAAGGGTTGTGGCAGCAACGTGCAGATTTTAGGCCAACGCTGTTTATCAGAGCCTTTATTAAGTGAATAAAATGTGCTTTTTTTTTTTTTAACCTGATGAGTGGGGCTCTATGCTGAAACTTTTAAATGCAATGCAAGATGAGTTTTTCAGATGCAGGAACAAAGAGGTCAGCATCTACACCAATATCTTAAGAGCAAAGTGAAAAATAATAATATTAGTAATACACAGCCCCCAGACCACAAATAGGAAAAACAATCCAGGCATCTTAAGAGGTAACCCAGAAGACCGAGCCTGAAAACATACACACCTGTGGGTAATTTGTTAACTTGAAAGTCATGCACATGGGCAACTTCCCAACAGGTTTAACTGGGATCCTCAATGCATTGATAAAAGCCCAGTATCCCGCTGAGTAACAGGACATGTCAGGACAGAGAATACTTTAGATAAATTAGAGTGATACATGAGATGCCATGTTAAATGCAGGGGCAAGAGTCAACTATATTTATCTACTTAAACAGAACTGAGCTACAGCATTAAAATGCTCTAGAGAGGTTTTATTGCTATGAAGTACCTTGCACTCATAATGAAAACAGTGTAACAGAGAAATACAATCCCTCTGCTTCCCCCAACCAAGCCCAGGCTGAAATCACGACCCTCTATTCTCCTCACAAGATGCCACTCCGAGTGTCCCATTGTTAAATCCAGTTCAGAAGCAGACTCTCCAATAAAGTTCAACAGTGCAGTCATAAAATTGTGTTCAGTGATTTGCAAAAGCTTTTTGGAATCTAAGTTATGCAAAGGCCCACAATGTGCAGTGCCTAGCTTGCATTCCTCAGCACTCCTCACTATCACACATCTTATTTAAAAAAATTAAAAATCCCAAATTTATTCTTAACTGACTCACTCTCAAACATTCATTTACATAGCAAAATACTTAATAGCAGCAAATGGCAAGACTCAGCTGCTCTTAATGCCAGCACCATCTTATTTCCCTTTAAACTCCCACATTCCATTCATTTTCAAATGACATGGTCACCATCTCCTGTGTAAGAAATGGCTGTCCCTCAAGCCCCCACTGGTCACCTGCACGCATTTCACTGAGAATAAACAATTTGGTGTCGACTTGAAATCAGATCCCCTCACTGTTCTTTCCCTCTTCTTCATAAAACATTCACAGCTCTTCATTCACCCACATGCTACAAAGCAAATGCCCCGCACCAATACACACGTACCTCCAAGGTACGTCACTCCAAGATTTTGAAAACTAGGTATTAAAAAGCAGTTTGCTAGGCTTTGCTTGAAACCTCTTGGAGAAACGCGGAGTTCAGCAAAACCCCATTCCCCTCCCCATGAAGCTGCTATCTTTTTTGCACAGAGCAGCATGGGATACTTCACAGCCAGCTAGGAAACGTTGCTGCTTTGAATGTGCATCTTATGTGACTCCATCATAGGAAAGCCTTAATAGTAAAGCTCTGTGCCAGTCCCAAAGATTTGTAGATGTATTTAAATTTGACTTAAAATCTGTTTTCTTGAGTTATTGGAGATTTCCAGATTCAGCAACACAAAGTCTAAATGCTTTAAAAAAGGAAAGAAAAAAAGTCATGCATGTCTTTAAAACAACGCAAAATTAAAGGATCATATTTTCAAGCTTTCCTTCATAAACAAAAGAACTACAAGCTCACTTAGTCCTTAAATGAAGGCTGGGATTCTGGTGTATTCACTTTGCTCTAGAGACTTACAATACCCAAGGGAAACTCCAAGTGTAGTTAGATTTGGCAGTTTGCAGTTCTGGTGTGTCTGTCCTTGGAGCCTGCATAATCCCTGCCCAGAGGAGGACAAGTTTAAGTGCTGACCAGTCTACTCTTGTCGGATGCACTGTTCTAGCTGCTGCTTGGCCACTGCCTGTTTCACATTCCTATTAACATCTGAACTTTTACATCCTCTCCGAATAATTCTCATAGCTTCATCTATAAATGACTTGGAATAATCCTCCCAGCTTCGTTCACAAGTGACACAACAAATCTGCACACGCGCACCCACAGCTCTTGGTGCAAAAGTGTTTCGTGCCTGAAGCACAGAGATGTGCTGATGCCTGTCCAGCCACGTATTTCAAACTCCAGGTATCCTCAGCAAGGACAGAGAGAGAGAGGCACTACCAGCTCCTGTTACAGCCAGGGACTAGGTGATACCCTGCTCAGGCCACTCTTAAGAATAAGTCGACCAACCTGTAATCCTTAACTGCCCTTAACCAAAGGCAGGTCACAGTAACAAAGCTCAGCA
This sequence comes from Podargus strigoides, assembly GCA_028020825.1. Classification (NCBI taxonomy): domain Eukaryota; kingdom Metazoa; phylum Chordata; class Aves; order Caprimulgiformes; family Podargidae; genus Podargus; species Podargus strigoides. The sequence goes on along the minus strand of CM051663.1, from coordinate 33,578,633 downwards.
CTTGAGAACCTAAGTGCAAATGGCTCACTAGATAAGGTGGGCTGGCTACCTGTAGATGAGAATCCAGAAAATTTCAGGCAATTCACCTGAGATTCAGTCAAGATGGACATTCAGAAAGACATCCAGGCTTGCTTTGAGATTGTCAAAGGAATAAGAAGCCAAAGTTTCCCTTTAGAGATTTTTTTCCCATCTCCTGAGAGCAAACATTAACTCTGCTCAGATCCACCCCATGGACTTTGCTTGTCAACCCAGAGTAGCAGCAGACCTGCCTACGCAACGGGATTGTGGATTCTCCTCTACAGAAGCGTTTCATGGACATGATGGACCAACATTTGTCAAAGATGGTCTCAGAGGAGATGAGACCAGGTCATCTCTTGAAGTCCATTCCAGACCTACATTTTTTTACTTCCCTCACTTCTGTGAACACTCCTATAGCAAGGAGAAACACAAGTGGCCAAGTCAGGCTGCAGTTGGGCTAATGGCTAATTTTTAGTTCTCTGCAGTTACATCATTTGTAGGTGACTCAACTTTCCTCCTAACTTGGCTCTTTCCAGCAGGCAGCCCTTTGGACCAGTTTTTTCTACTTGCAGCTGATCAACTTCAAAGTGCCTAAGCTACAAATAATTAAAATGTTTTTAAAGACAGTATGAACATTCTACTTGGATTAATCGCAAGCAAAAAAAAAAAAAAAAAGGTCATCTTATGTAACAGACCGCAAGTGAGAATAGAGAATACAGCTGGCAGCTTCATGTGGGTCCCTGCAGGCTGTCTTTCTCCACCGTGAAGCCATTGTACATCAGGCAGCCTCTGTTCTACATCTGGAATAAACTAGCGTGCTACAGATCAGAAAGGAAGTGCGCTGCCAGCACAACGTGGGGAAGCTCGCCTTCTGCCTGCTCCAAGTGCATACCATCAATCGCTCGATTTCATAAGCACATCATTAATAAAACAAAAAGGAACATTCTTCCTCCGAGTGTTGAGGAAATAAATAAATAAATAAATAAATAAATAAATAAATAAAAGACATCGGAGCCGTTTTTCCCCCATTTTCTTTCACCAGCTAATTGCAGGGGAGTTTAAGGAGGTTTGACTGATTTTGACTGTGCCGTGTTCAAGAAGCTGCAAATCTATATATACAAAGGAAAAATTGCTTTGAAATCTTGTACTAAAGAAAAGCTTGGCAGGAGCAAGGTGTAAACAAATGAAAAACAGAAACGCAGCAAGTAGTTAAAAAGCCAGACAGTAAAATGGAAAATGTAAAATAGTTGTCTACAAAAAAGCACTTTCTGTCACAGCAGCAATTCAGTCGAACCTGATGTAAATATGTAACAATTTTTAAATAAAAACAGAGATAAGCCCTGACGAGAATACCAATAACCATGTGAGGTCTGTATGCACACACTGCTGCCATGGGCCCTAACACAGCCCGCAGGATGTCTCCCTCCCTCCGCATTTCAATGTGGATTTTTACTGTCCATCTGCAGGGACGGGTTCCCACTTAGAAACTCCACAGGTTTTCCCCATAGGAGCAGGAGAAGCAAACAGCAAGCTCTTCCTCACCAGCCACAAAGCTGCTTTGGAAACGTGACACTTACAAGAAAATTGCAAGTTTTTGCATTAAAAAAAGATGACCACAATACACCTGATAGAATCTGGCAGCCAATGTGCTGATCACATGTGGCTGAAAAGCAGCACAAAACGAGCACAAAATCTCCCAAACAGAAATGCACCTCATTCAGACCAGCACATAAGCAATTGCCTTCAAGCAGTGGTCAGTGCAGCATCCTCCTCTATGAGGACAAAGAGTATACTGGGGTGGCCATACCAGTACAACAATCCCCAGCATCCTTCACAGATGTGGGATAAATTAAAAGCACTGCTCCCAGCTGCCTGCCCCACCTCGGGCCAAATCATACCTCCTCCCCCTGTCTCCATTCTCCAGCGGGCAAGGTGGGAGACACAGTTCAGTAGCTGGTGAATCAACTTGCATGATCACATACCAGGTGAGTAGCTCAAACACGTCAATCTTAAAATACAGTGAAAAGCCATCAGTCTTCACATCACAGATATTAGTGTGAATGACTCAGTATCAGAAAATCATGCCAAAATCTGATTTTTGCAGATTCTTAACAAAGCAATTATTTCATTAGTGGATAATGAGTATATTTTTCATCTGATCTTAACCAGGTTATTTTTAAGGCTGATGTGACAGCAGGACTCCTGCTTTCATCTACTACCTTGGGTTTTGTTTTCATTGTTGTACAAGCAAGGTAAACAACTTCAAGAAAAATCAAAAGCAGGGGAAAAAAAGAAAAAAATCTAAATCCCTTTATCAACAAATTATTCCAGAACGAGAGCTCTTTGTCCATCTCTACCGCCTATGAAAGTTTCTTACAACTGAGCCAGCCTAAGAAGCCTTTGGCTTCTACCTCCAGATGATGCAAGCCATGCAATGGGTATCTCCTACACCACTTCAGAGAGAGGAAAAAATCAAACCCCAAACTCAAGTAGCCCTTAATATGGATTGCGCTGTGTTGACCATGTGAACTTCCCATGTCCTTGAAACAGGCAGGAGCCAGCAGCACAGACACAACTGTACAATTGCATTCAAGTGTCCACTGCTGATTTAACAAGTCCCCTTGTTTGGACAAAAGGCCGCCAGGCACTTGGCATTCTTTCACTGCAGTGTGAGTCCTTCCCCCATGGAAAGTGAAGCATCCTAGGGGATAAAGCCTGGGGAACAGTCAAGAGCAAAAACACACTCTCCCCCAAACACAAACACATAATTAAAATACACAAAACAGGCATCACAGCAGAGGGGATGAAAATTCTGCAACTTAAAAGCAGACTGACCCCCAGGGATACATCTCCCGAGACAGACTGCTTGTTGACATCATTTCCTTGGCAAGGGCTTTAAACATTTTATCAGGCATTGCAAGCACCTGAACTACATCATCACCCCTTACAAAAATCTGATGGAGTCATTTGTCATCCTGAGCCATCAAGATCTGGATCGCACCTCTCTGGGCTGCTCCCCTCTTGCCATTGACTGAAGCTTTACTGCAATATCAGCCAAAGGATTTCTCAGCTATCCCTGACCCTGGGGGGTTTTGGCATGGCAATTCCTCCTGGGGAGCTCCAGCTTTTATGGATTACAAGGTGTCTGCATTCCCTTGAGTATCTTGCCTAGTTTCATTCTCCAGTTGGGCTACTGGAAATGGCTGGTTGGTTAGTTTGCTGTTTCTCTGAAAAAAATCCTCGCTGTCTGCAGAAGGTTAAAGTCCATCCTAGAAGAAGCTACTACGCTCCTGTGTCAGCTAAAGAGGGTACTCTTGTGGGGACTGGTATTACATCTGCTGGCACCAGGAATCCTTTGGGTTTGCTTAGTGGTTTCAGCACCCTGCCTCAAAAATTAAATGTATGTAGCATTATAATCCCGACTAACACCTGAAACATTACAGCACCTAAGCAAACAGCATACTCTATTTTTAGGCACGTCCACTTCATTTCAAACATTCGCACTTAATGATTAAAACATAAAATGGTGTGAACTTACATTTCAGCTAAAGCCAGTCCTCTGCACTCCAGCTGTGGGTTTTCTGTATCTTTAATACCATTCGTGAAATGAAAAAAACCCCACTTTCTATGTAGGTGGGAAATGCTTTCATACTGGTGTTCTCACCTACGATTTGTGATAGCTGAGCATGGCTGAGAGGTCCTTTAACACAACCTCATGCATATCTGTGCTGCCTTTGGGGGTAGCTCATTTCCAAGTGTGAGGACACCATTTCAAGATGACACATTAAAGCTAACTCATTACAACTTACCCAACCAGACTACCTCTACGCCCAACCCTCCACCACACCCTTGGATAATTCAATCCAAAAGCAAAATAAAAGGACAGATTGCTATTCAAAATTAAAATCTACAGCTACCACAGCTGCAGGTATCACTTAAATCACAGCAAAGAAAGGTAAAACCTTAAGTCAGTTGAAAAAAATTGGCAGCAAGTGAGACTTGACCCCAGAAAGTTGTGACGATGGTTGTTTTATGGCAAGGTGGAATATATCTGGCAGCAAAAAAAAATTAACTGTAATTTCACTACAAATTACATCAAAGCACTTCCTGAAACCCCAAGCAAAAGCAAGGCCAAGTTTTGTCAGTGCTGTATAGCTACAGCTGAAAGACAGCCCTTGTCCCTAAGAGAGTTTACAACACAAAACAGGCAAGAGAGAGGGAAGACATGCTTATTACAGTGCACATTAAAACTTCAAGACAGTAGATAGCCCCAGGATTTGTGTTAATGAAAGCTGGAAGCAAACACAACAGATAAAAAAAGGTTAAGAACAGAAACAGATTCTGAGGAAGGCCTTTACATGACTAAAGGTGGCTACATTAAAAACCAAAAATAGTTATTTATATCTAAACCATGCATCATACAAGGGTCCCATAAAAATCTTGATGAAACAATTATTACTGCTTAGGTTGCCAAAAAAAAGTTGATGTAAAGCAACTTAGCTTCAGTAGCTTCAGTGGAATACCTTGCTCACAGCAAGGTTTTCATTTTGGTACAGCAAGTGTATGAGAATTATTTTTTTCTCCATCACATCTTAAAAAAATTGTAAAATGCTTAAAGTCAATACATTATTTCAAGCCTTATGTTTCAATTGCTGTAACGTGCCATTAGCCTTCCTCTTCTGCTTGGCAAGACAAGGAACATTTTCCATTAACCAAAAAGGAAGGTAAGGCTGGCACTTACCAATGCTAACTGGTAAATACTGCTATAGAAAGGCTATCATCCTAACGACAAGGCAAAATGCAGTTCAAAAGTATTCATCCTTTCCCAAGACAAGCCATCTTAGTAAGAAAGCAGTAACGGGACTGAAGAAAGAAGAAAGCTGCTGATAAAATGAAACCAAGTGTCGTGCAGTTGCAGTGATACGAAAGTGAGTGCTGGCTGGCAAAGACCTGTCTGGTCTTCTGTGTACATGCATGTTTGTGTGTGCCCGTGTACACACTCACCAGTCTGGAGAGGGCTGCGGTCCACATAAGCTGGGCTCAGTTTGTCTGTAAGATGGCAAAGCTAGCTGGGCCTGCTGCTCTGGCAGCTGCAACCCACTGCAGAGTAACTGCTGGGGTTGACAACATGAAGCCAAGATTCTAAAGCACTACTATAACCCAGATCGCCCCAAAACCCTCTGTGAGGCAAGGCATTAACTCCCCCTTGCCTCTCGCCTTATTTTAATAGATGGTAAGCTGACTTCACAGAAACACCAGACAGACTTCACACGGCCACCAGATGCTGGCTTGTTTCTATCCTGGAAAGGCATCTCACCACAGCCCTGGTGCTACAACCAGCCTGGGAGACCTGGTACACACCCGGCACTCCTCCCATGCCACATATTTCTCCCAGCGGAGGAATGTCCCAACGCAGCACTCCAGCCCCTCTGCACCTGCCTTCCTTCACGGTTAAAGCACTTTTACTTTATCCAGTCTCCTTTACAGTTTCCACTGCTGACTGCTAAATTTGGATGTGGTTACCAGTCCCCTGTTAATCTGGATGCTCACACAGAAGCAAGAGGATTCAAGGGTTCTGGAGGCGTCTTGTTTTTCCTTCTAATGGTTGGTGTTAAAAGGGCTTTTCAGAGCATCCTGCTGGGGCTGGAGGAAGCGAAAGTGGCCAGTCTGCCCTGGTACGCTTCATCTCCAGCCAACCTTCTTCTGGCTTCATCGATGAAAGCCTCTTGTCACACCAGCGAGATCTGAATTGGTTCAAGTCATTAAAAACTGCACTTCCACCCCTCACACTCATAACCCTGGTCCCTGCAACCCTCAGTCCTACCTCTGATCCCTGCCCATGCCAGCTGAACCTGGCCACCCCTAGGGGGTCCTTAGGGGCTGAACAGCTAAGGAAGGGGTCCACAGCTTTTCCAAAAGCATCATGATAGAGAAACCAAGAACAAAACCAAGGGATTCTGTCCTACTGGTGAACACAGAAACCACAAAACTGGTGTACTGGGAGGCAACCTCACAGTATCCTTTTCTTCATCATTTTTCACCTGACTCCAGCAGCCCCTCCCCATACTCCTCTTTCATTTGTGCCTTTCTAATTACCAGCTTACAAAACACCGCCCAGTCTCAGGCTGCTGAATAAAAGAAGTAAACTTTGATTTCTGTATTTAAGATCCCCAGTCTTCCCAGGATGTGATGGATCATTACTCCAGCTCAGAGATTGCCTGGTCTTAAATCACTGCCCACGACTTCCACTGCAGCCACCCTGGGTCCTCTCCAAGGTCAGGTCTGTTTCCAGACCTTCGAGATCTTCCTGCCAGGCAGACACTGCCTTATTGCTTTGAATACCCACATTTTAAAGGGCATTTAGGTTCATCTTAAAAACATTGCAGCATAACTTAACCACCTGTAAACATTAAATGCTGCCTGCTGATTGACAGGTACAATATTTACTGAGGATTACATATCAGCAAACAGCCTGGCAGATTTGTTTATACACAGTGATAGCAATGCCAAGTGCACAGAAGAGACAGACCAAGATCTGGGAGATGAAAGCAAGCCCAAAGAAGGGGGACTGACACAAGCGCACAAACCAGTAACACAGGAATCTCCTGGCAGGTTCACTTGACAAACAGTGCTCGTCCTGCCCTTGTTTCACGACTAAGCACTGCTGTTACTAGCAGCACACAGTGAGAAAACAAGAGAACAACCCCACCCTCGTGAGGGAGGAGGTATTCTGAAAGCAAACGACACCAAAGACATGTGGATGCCTCAAAACCAGTCCCAGCACAACATCTCCAAGGCACAGGGGGGAAGGCTGAAGACACGCAGATCCAACCCAACTTCTTCTCCCCTGTTTTTGTTATGACAACTTCAAACTAACTTTCTACAGGAAGAAAAAAAGATGTTTTCCTGGACTCCTTATTCCAATTTCAGTAACTCCAATCTGTGTCCTGGGGTAGAGAACAGGGAAGGAGCAGTGGGGAGGACCACTGAGGTCCTCCTGCAGCCGCATCAGTCACCGAGTGGCCTCTTGAAGCCTTTCCTCCCACCTGCAGCCAACCTCCATCCTGCTGCAGGCTGCCTCTTGTCCTCTCAAAGTGAATATAGTGCTCCCCAAAGGCACAGGGCTGACAGCCCTGGATATTCGATTACTCAACGCATGGAGGAGATGGTGAGTGCAGGGTGGGCAGTGGGGATGGAGCCGCTTTCCCTGTGGAGAGCGTGCCCTGCCAATGCACCCTGTCCCTGCTCTGGAGGAGATAACTCATCCCACGGCTATGAGAGGTTTGGCTCATGCTTTGAAGCCTGGAAGGAAGCTGCAACTTCTGACATGATGTCCTGGATGCTGTTTTCAAAAGGCTCCTGACACGACTGGATCTCACGTGCCTGAGTGCCAGGTCACGCTTTGAAAACAGAGCTGAAAGTGAGATTTGAGGCTCCCAAGTGTCTATTCCTTGCCTCTTCTTTTAAAAAAAATTTTTTTACAGGATTCAAATAATTTTGAAAATTATATTCATTGTCACTATTCAATACTTATTAAGAAACCGAATAAAGCCTCCCATTACTCTGACAGCAGTTACCCCATGGATGCCAAAGTGATGGGCTTCTATAAGATCCCTTCATCTTTAAAAAGCAAAGGATGAGCAAGGCATGCTATTCAGGCTCCAGCTATTCACACTTCTCCTCATTCAGACGTCAGGAAAATGTAATTAATACTGACACACATAGAGGTCATATCTCTAAGCAAAATATTAAGGGGGTTAGGAATTAAAAGAAAGAGAGAAGCCATTTCACTAAATGACTGTGCCTCCCCACAGGCTCCATGACAGATACACCACAACTGAATAGATTATAGCTCTTAAATTTCCAGTTACTGAACTATGCTTTTATGTTATACAAAGCCACTTTGTATATGCTTAGCATTAGTATCTATTGCTCACACTGACACATATATGTTCTGAATTTAACAATTTACTTCTCAGACCAAAATGACTCAAAACATCAAGGTAACAATAGCATGAGATGGCTCCAGATCAAGAGTTGTTTGGGGTTTGTAACATATAAATACATTAAGTGTATATATATATATATATATATAAAATATATATTAAAAAATATATATATTTTATTTTTGCTTTCCACTTCCTGAAAACAAACTCTGATCATCTTCATTTATAACACGCGTTTTAACTAGACATCTGTGTTGTTTGAGGTTTTATTGTGTCTTTTAAAAGCGACTGGGGGGGGGGGGGGGGGGTGTTGACAGTAAACAAACCAGTACCATCGGAAAGAATAAGCTTATTTTACTGAATAATGCGAGGTAATATAAAACAGTAGGTGCCAGCCAATTATACAGCAAAGCAATAATACAAGGTTAGGCAATGCATCTAATCATTACTACACTGAGTTAACAATAGTGCTTAAGAAAAAAGATACATTACCAGTGGTGCCTATTATACATCACCATCATCCAGACCCACAGTCACTGGGAAGCCCTGGTTGCAGTGAGGGTTTGGAGAACCTTTCCCGTCAGTTGGGAAATCCTGCGTGATGTGTCCATCCACAGGTGAGGCTTCCAAATTTGCTGCAACAGGGTCCCAGCTTTTATACCCTAAATTAGCAAGTCAAAAGGACTCGCGTTGTTCTTTGTTGCAGAACATCTGGCATATTCCTCCTCCAAGCTGGGTTCCATCCAAGGCTGGCCAGGCCTTGGACAGGGAGCCAACGGAGTATTTTTGATACATTTCTGCTGATGGTTGGTGAAAAGGCTGTCTTGTCGCAAAGTCAGACATGGGAATTGGCTGCCTTGTTGCAAAGTTAGACATTACTGATATCTGTCTCACTACAGAATATAATAGCACATATAACTTTCCAGGGTTCATCTACAGGCCAACTTATGTCTGGGGTCCACTACTCAGGCCCTAGCATATTAACATCTTCAGAGCAGATTCAAGAAGTTTTTATATGGACTAGAGCTTTCAAAATTCTGAAGTATTTATTTATTTATTCTTAAAGTTTTGATATTTTCTTTCAGAAAGACTGCAATTACTAGGCTTGCAAGAACAGTACACAAACATCCTCCCCTTCCTTGTGCACCATGAAATCCAACATGTCTCACTGATGAGAAGAGCAGGTTTTCTGAATTACACCTCTTTAAGACCAGTATTTCTTAAAATTGGGTTTAGACTCTCCAATGTACTTTAAGTTAAATTACTTTCAGTTAATAACCACCGTCACCACAACTCTGCAGTAGTACTGGGGAGCACTAACTCAGACGACATGTTTAAACCCACACTTTCCTCAACAGAATTTAGCGATGAGATGTCCACTCATACATTACCGGCTTTGAAGTCTTAAAACCAAAAACAGCTGCTGCAGCAAGCCCCAAGCCCAACACAGCAGCGTTCATCTGTTTATACTATCAGTGCCTCTGAAAGACTGGCAGACAGCTCTTCTGGTGATAGATGAATACTGAAACCTGATTAAGGCTCGGGTTATTTTTCTCCATCCAGCAACGCTGCAATTCTAGCCAGGCAACAAACCCCATGATCTCCACTAGGATGAAGAGAGAAGCAATGAAAGCCCCAGTCTCACTGTTGTCCCAAACATTAACAAATCGTCCATCTCATCAGCTCAGACTGAAATTCATAATAACTTCCATGTGGTCCCTAAACACCAGCCAAACAAGTTTTGTAACACAAATAAATGCACCGCGGTCTGATTCATCAAAAAAGGAAGCTTTAATTCCAGTGTTACAATGAGCTTTAAGGTGCCACTGAGCTCAGGCAGAGCTAAAGATGAAGCCTCAAAGGCCAAAATGACCATCTTCCTTGTAACGTCTTCAGTTGTCTCAAAAAAAACCAACCCTGTGGCTAATCCTGAAAGGTCAGAGCGATCAGGACTTTCCCCTCCACCACAGAAGGAGCACGACAGAGGTTACTCACAATTATTATTTAACTCTCTAATCCTCCTGAGCCCTGTTTTGGACCTCATCCCACAGTTTGGTGCCTCGACAGCTTGGGGGCATCTGGAGGCTCAGTCCAAGGACAGACCACTGAAACCAGGGAAACTGGTACAGAAATTCCCTTAATTCGCTGGCACACCTCCTACTTGCTTCTCTAGAAAAAAATAAAGCTAACGTACCTGGGCAGACTGGTTGTCGATGTCTGGCACGCCACTATCTGACAGCCGGCACCGGTACTGTCCCCCTGAGCCCTGAAGCTGCTCTTCCCCATTGCTTTCTGCTTCAGAGGTCTCTGGCTGAGCAACCTCCACCTCCATTGGGGTGCAGTGCCCGTTCCCATGCTCCGAGCCTGGCTTTTCTTTGCTGTCCTTGCTGCCCGGTGTTCTGGTGATGACCCCAAACTTCCTGGTCCTTTTCCCATTTTGAGCAGCTCTGTCACTGGGTTCGGGGCTGGGCTTCGCTTTGGGGTCGCAGCTGTTGCTGTTGTTGCCGTTGGAGGGAGGAAGAGGGGCTTTGCGCTTTATGCGGCGCAACATGATCAGGTAGACAAAGCCGCCATTCCAGCACTGCTCGGCCAGGTAACTGCAAGGAAAGGGATGCACAGGGATTACTGACTGATTACCCCACAGTGTCCGCATCCTGCCCCAGCAGCTTGATACACTGCACCCCATGATGTTCATGTACCTTCTCAGGCAGCTGACTACCTGGTGTGCAGATATGTTAGGACACCTCAAAGCATCAGCAAATCATAGAACCATAGAATCACCATGGTTGGAAAGGACCGCCAGGATCATCAAGACCAACCTTTATCCCATCATCTCCCTAACCACTAGACCATTAGATCATGGCCTCAAGTGCTTCATCCACTCGTTTTTTAAACACCCCCAGGGACGGCGACTCCACCACCTCCCTGGGCAGCCTGTTCCAATGTCTAACCACCCTCTCAGTCAAGAACTTCTTCCTAACATCCAATCTAAACTTTCCCTGACGCAACTCGAGGCCATTTCCTCTCATCCTATCATTAGTAATTTGGGAGAAGAGACCAATACCAGCCTTACTAAATGCTCTCTTCCTTCCATATTAGAGGGAAATAATACCAAGAATAATATCAGGAATAATAACAGCCCTACCAGCCATCCAGGCTGATCCCACAGCAGTGTAATACAACTGGTAAATGCCACCAAACAGGTTCCCACCAGTCTGACCTCTGAATCTGCAGCACAGCAACATGGAAAGGTGGAGCAAGCAAAGCAAATCAGACAGTGTTTCCAGTGGGGCATTAAACATAAAATTTTTTAAAAACTTAAAAATTGGGCAGGCTTCATTTGTGCAGCAGCCCATAGAGCATTTGCATCTGAAATGAGCTTCATTAGTGAAACTAATCTTCTGCTCTGGCATATATACATACTTTGAAGACCTCAGGGAAAAAAAAAATCAGCCACTGGGGTACGCAGGCATAGCACCAATGGCCTTAGTACAGCAAAGCATGGCACTATGAGGCTCCCATAAAGGAACATGGAAATAAGTTGGGTTTCCTTTACAGCAAATGTATACCAATTAAAGCAAGAGCCAAGTCATCTCAGCTGTGCAAGAAGCAGCCACCAGGTTCTCGTACTGGAGCAAGGCATCACCTCTCCTCCCAAAGTCTCTGGACATGCCTTGACGGAATTAACATTTCTGCTTCAAGCACTCAGTGACCTTACAAAAACTGCACCCAGTGATGCAAAGGGGAATCTAACTTCATACCTCTTTTAGGAAAGGATATATCTCAGTCCAAATTCTTGAAATATTTGGATTCTGAGCCAAGGGTGTAACCAACGTAAGAGTACAAACAGGCTGGAATTTGTACTTAGCAGGTTTATATGTGCCCTTTCACTCTAATTTAGGCCCTGAAATATATTGCCTTTCTCACTAGTGAGAGCAGTAGGAACTTCCCAGAGCATCAAATAAGCCTCTGCTGCAGCTGCAATGAACTCTTCACTAACACGAGGCAGTTGCTGAACCTACAGCTATCAGAGGAGATGAAAAACTAGGTGTGGAGTTGAACCATAGAAGATTCTAAGAGAAAAATAACACAGCACTTGTGGTTGAGAGAGGAGGAGCAACTCAGGAGTCTTCCATCATTCCCCCACCCCCCTCCCCGGTGCCTGTAGGCTAATCTTCCCCTTCCCTTTCTTAAAAGTTGTTTGGCCTTAAACACAACCCTTCAAACTTATTCCTGCACAGAGGTGACTTAATAGCAAAACAGGAAAAGCAGCTATGATAACCCCTGAAGCAAAGTTCTGTACAGAGGAGTGAGGAAAGCTCTCTCAACTACTCAAAGTAATCTGGACCAGCCTGGCAGTGGCTGGAAATAAGTAACGCCATGGGTGTGTATTTCTATCCAGGGACATGACTTGACAGTTTCAGTCCGCTCCTTCCCAAAGCTTAGATGTGCCCCAAAGACGTCGGCATTCAAATCACTTATATTTAATTAGGAAGACGGATGCCCAATTGAATACAGCACCTACATAACCTTAAAAAGCATCCCTGGAGCAACAGAGGAGAAGGGCAAGTAAGTTGGCCGTGCCAAATTTCTCCAATGAATATAAATCAGACTCCCTGGACAGTCCACTCAGCAGGTTTCACCAGCCTTTTTTTATTTGGTTTTCGTTGTTGTTTTTTAAATATTAAGAATATTTATATAAATCCCTAAACCCATCTTTTTCAAAAGGGCTGAAAGCAGACAGCCAATGAGTCCCGTTGGTTGGAAAGCCACTGCAGCCAAAGTCAGCTGTCTGGGTGGCCACGAGGTGACACTTGGCTCAGGGAGGCACCTAGGGCCGGCAGGACCTGAAGCATTACCCTAAAAAAAATTCCAGAACTAAGATGGAAGTATTTTTGATTATCAAGTTAAAAGAAAAATTCTTTTAATCAACAGAAAAGGGGCAGTTTTGTTCCAGAAACAATATGGGCTGCCTGTTTTTCACATTTATCTTTCAACTCAAATTTCAAGGCAGCCAGTAAAGTTAATTAAAATTCATGACTTTTGCTTGCAGCAATACCACTGCACTCTGATCCACCACACATAAGCCTGATAGCATTGCTTCTCCTGGCACATGGATCCAGAAAAACAGCTCCTCTTTCCACAGTCCTGTGGCTTACACGAGTGCTGCCCACCCTGTTTTATGCAGTGTCAGTTCTGCCCAACTTGTTTTTGTGCAGGTGCATGTATGTGGGGTTTTAAAAAACACCAATCTCTATCTCTGAACTAATCACGGATGTATTTTTGAGGGCCAGTAACCAAATGCGTGCATTAATCAACTGCTTGATTCAGGAACTAAGTGGAATGAGAGGGAACTTAGCATATGTCCAAATAAAGTAATTTCGTAGACACAAAAATAATTTAGTATTTCACCTCCACCTGTGGCACACTTATTCTGTTCAAAAAGTGTAAAGCTATGAAAAAGGACGAAACAAGAGAGGGTCTTTTTCTGTCCACTGTTCAGAGACAACCACTCCTACAGTCTGGAGCACGGTTACAGTGAGCATTAATAGATGCAGCTGCGCTGAAGTCAGCAGAGCCGTGCCGATTTACTCCATATGTTGAGATGGCCTGCATGTTCCAGGCGTGCAGCCTGTAGTAACTCATGGGTTTATGTCTTCTTGAGTACTTCTCGGCAGTTCAAAGCACACGGCAAGTTTCCATGAAAAAAACAGAAATGTCTTCCCTGGGTCAGTGAGCAATTACCTTTGCATGGCAGCAAGTGATTGCATACACCAGATTATGTCAGGTATTTCTGGACAGGGTAAATCCAGCTCGTACCAGGGATGCAGTAAGTGGCATCATTATCTCAGAGTTTGTTTCAAACCAAAGACCAGGCACCCCGGCCTGGAAAACCAGTGCTGGTATAACACCAAACTCATATGACAAGATAGGAAACTAATATAACAAGAATTTGTGGTCATTTGCTGTATTGCCCTCCCAAGAAAGGGCTGTTAACCAAGGAGCCTGAGCCACCTTTAAGTTCTGCTAAGTACATGCTGCCTACTTATCTAGCTTCCTTTTCCTTTGCCATTTCTTCCCTTGCTTAAGTAAGAAGCCAAAAAACCCCAGGGACACACAGCAAGCTCTCCACACTGGATAAAAGACAGGAAAGGCTGTATTAAACAAGTGAGAACCTTCAGATTTTTAATTACTTTCTAGCAATCCAGGAGCATCCCATGCCAGAAGGGAGTAACAGGATGGATTCAATAAAATGTAATTACACAGCCTCTAGACTGCAGAAAACTGCAAAAACTAGACAGGACCCAAAATTCCACTTCTCGGGGGATTCAATGTGCGCAAAGCAGACAAGCCTTTTTTTAGATTTGCTCCCTGTAGAGCGCTCACAGACACTTTAGCAATCAATACACCAGCCTCGTCTCAGGAAGGCCAGGATGGGAGCCAATGAGCATACCCAGCTCCTAGCACAGATGTGGGGAATCAGCTGCAACATCCAAGTTGTGGCTTAGTCTGAACACAGACTTTAGCTTGGGTGGAGAAGGTGCACAGAGTAAAAATATCCCTAATGGAGCTCTGATTAATCCAAATTTATGGAAAACTGAAACTCTAAAACCTATTCCCCATTTTGGTTTGCAGGGGCAGTGGTAGTATTTGGTGAAAACCCTGGATCTCATACACCAGATAAGAAACATCGGGCAGCTACTTCTAGTGCCAGTGAGTGACAATGCGTAACAAACCTCATTATCACCGATTTTAAGAATGTATGGGATTTTACCATCTATTAGTACTAGTTACCAAAACTAAACATTTTACCAGCAAAACACTCATCCTGTTTTGCCAGTCTTTGTAAGGTAGCGTGAAGTCTCCTCGGCACAGCTGGGAGTCCCCTCAGATGCTGCAGCATCATTTCCCCAAGCAGGGTCTAAAATATCCCTGCAACACCGGCTTAGAAACATTTCCCACTGGCATGCTCAGAAGGAAGGACCACCCAGCTGCTCCTGCTGCTTTGATCTTACCCTGGCACCAGCTCTGGTAAAACCTCAGCCCGTATAAAAAACACCACCCTTAAGCAGTGGGGCAGACTTGTTCTTCTCTGTAGGAGAGAAACCATGAAAATGTTAATAATCCTTAAAACCAGGGGAAAATTATTTTACACTTGAAACAGAGCTGGAAAGTTACCTCTGGCAAAACTCAACCACAGGTTGGAAAATACAACTGGTGGCTGGTATCAAGGGGCATTTAATACTCATTTCTACGAAGAGATGGAGTCGTCCACTTCATTTGGAGACTATTTTGAGTTATGCACCCAAATCACATTTCTCCCCAACACAGCTGAACCAACTGCTGTGATCGTAAAAACTGATAAACTCGCTGAGTTTATTCCAAGTTCCTTGGCACGTGTGTGAAGTGTCAGACTCGGAAATGGTGTCTAAGAGTAAGCCAGTCATTTTTTTCATTTATATATATATTTGTGTGTGTGCATGTATAAATATAAAGGTTTACAGACTTGACAGGAGCGTGCTGTGACAAGCTCTCTGTCACATCCCATCTCACTTGAACAAATGCAGACAGCCACACAGAGCTAGAGAAAAACCAAAGCAGACCCAGCAGCCCTAAGAAAGCATCTGGATCCACTTTAGGATCAGAAACATTCAAGAAGTATGTTTATTTTACACTAATGATACTATTTAGCATTTCGCCAGAACCTTTCATCCTGATAGATCAGTAAGTGCTTTGGCAATGATACACACAGAGCATCACTAACATCTCGCCAGCCAGCCCATCGTGCAGCTCACTAGGGCACAGAGGAGAAACCTCAGTCAAGACAACTGCTTCCAGAGCCCTCACCTAGCCACCCCCCCAGGACCTGTAATGTCCTTAGCAGGACAGACGGGCCACTAATTTTTATTCTCTTCTCTGAAAGGCTCTGGAACAGTAAAACATCTTGAAACTCAATCTTCTTTAGGCTGGAAAGATGAAGGGCAGTGCAGATCCTTGCAGAACCAAAACCTCCAGTCCCAAGGGGGACTGAAAAGCTAAATTTAACAAATCATCTCTCCATGACACTGGCAAACGAGCTAACTTGCTTTTCAGGTAAGGCAGGGCAAATTAATGACTAACACATAGTGACTGATAGAAAGGCACATGGCTCCTCACAAAACCCTCCCATGCAAGAACACCCAGCCCACAGAGGACAGATTTTGGCAAGCACCTGGACATACTTTTCACAGATTGCCACATCTGTGGGGAGGAGTCAAGTCTTCCTTAATGCATGCAGGCTAAGGAAAACATTGAGCTACAAAGTCTTGGGCAATCCATGCTGCAGCCGAGCTTGCAAAAGGTTTCACCTCCTTGGGGCTGCCGGGAGACTCCATGACCAGCCCTCTCCTCCGCCTCCCCAGAGTGCTAAACTTTTCAGCCACAGGTTATCTCAGCAGAAAGCAGTGGCATTGGTAAGCCCGGCTGCTACTTCAACATACTGTCATGGGCACAGAGCTACAGCACACCAGGAATGAGCTCAATCCAGCATCTCATCACCGACAAGCCCTTTCCTGCCCTAGGCTCTGCAGGTGATGGCACATGCAAGGGACGCAATGTTCTCTGCCTGCCTTAATAAACAGGAGGAAAGGCAGAACGGGCAAAGGAAGAGTCAGTCATGGACCTGAGAGACTAGTAATGTGCAAAGAGTGAATTCAAATGCCCTGGGGTATGCAAGAGGGCTCCCATTTCCCTTTGGAGGACAAGTGACCCTCAGTCCTCAGCTTGTGGCCAAGGCTGAGCAGCACCGCCCCAAGTCTCACACAGGCTGTGGCTCTCTATGCCACACCGTGTTTTTCTCAGGACAGCCAAAGTGGTAGCTTTCTGGAGAACGAAACTCTGAATCCATTTTTTTTTTGTCTATCGCATATTTTCACTGTTAAATTTTATAGCAAGGAATGAAACTTGACATACTGAAAAATGAATTTGAAGCTAAATTTCAAGGTACATTTCTGTGGCCTTTTACATGCCAGTACAAGCATGTTTGGTGCTGATTAGACCCAGTCCTTCACTGGATTAGAACTGCCTGTAGCTTTAGGCACCACACTGTTTGTGCTCACGGCAGCCATGCTCGAGGTGCTTGCAGGCTGGTTGCTCTCTCTACAACACAACACCACACCAACAACTCTCAGAAGCAACAGCAGCAGCAAATAGATCGGGCAAGGTCTGATCTTCACTGTTCATCAGAGAAACCAAACCACCAAGAACTTAAGACCAACAGGAACAACTAAATGCTCCAGTGATGAAGCCTGTATGAGCCCCTGGGCAAATACACCTCTGGCAAGGCTGGCAGCAGGTGCCAGGCAAGACCTCTTTGCCTACCATGAAATCCTGAACTCTGAGGAAAGCTGAAAAGGAGTGCAGGGAGGACTGCTGCTGTGATTTCATCGACTCACTGCCAGCTTGCGGCTTTTGCTGGAAGATGAGATTCAGCTCAGCCTTGCAACACAGCACCATGACTAATGCCTGGTGAGACACCTCACTCTACCTGGCACCAATGCAATGATGTGGCTTTTCAATGGGAAGCACTGAATTCCTTTTTCCTTGCTATGCTACAGATCCCTCACAGCACCCCAGACAAGTCTTTCCACAAAAAAACAGTGCCAACAACATATCTTATCCCACAAAGTTGCTGCATGGTGGTGAGGCCACTGGCTTTACGTCTTACAGTTTCACAAACACCGTACGTCTGAGATCAGGCAACAGTGAACTTCACCACAGCCTTCCTCCCACCCCGCATGCTGCTCAGCTGCTGGCAGTCATTTGGGCGACAGCACAAATGAACCCAATGAGGGAACCGATCCACCTTTAAATTAACCCAACATAAGCAAACTTTCAGAAACTCAGATCTCAGGATGGGGAGTTTAAACCCATCCCAGCACTCTGATCTGGTGACAGCAACGCAGAG
The DNA here is from genome assembly GCA_028020825.1 of Podargus strigoides. Taxonomy (NCBI): domain Eukaryota; kingdom Metazoa; phylum Chordata; class Aves; order Caprimulgiformes; family Podargidae; genus Podargus; species Podargus strigoides. Next base: position 33,560,723 of record CM051663.1, on the reverse strand, counting down.
GCAGAGCCAGGAGAAGAGGCTGGCGGTGGCAGGGGACCATGACTCCACTCCCACCAGCAGCCCCCACCTACATACGGCTGAGAGACACGTGCGGCTGCAGCCCCAGGGAAGGGAGTTGCACACATGGTACAGACAGAAGTACTGGCTGGCTCCAGTTGAATGGCATCTGAACCTCCAGTTTCCAGAACTGAAAAGACAGGCATCCTCGCCACAGACAACGAAGCCCAGCGGAATCGCAATCGCATCCCCATTGCAGGTGTGGAAAGAAGACAGGCTAGATTATTGCAGTTATGCTGGCACAGCACAAAAAACTCATTTCTGCCCTGCACGTTGTAGAGATGCGCCAGAAGTCTGCCCGGGGCTTTGGGAGAGTGACAAGCAGAGCAGGTACCTCCAAAACACCTACCACATGGATGAAGGACACGAACAGCCACCCTGAGCCTCCTCCTCTCCCAGAACATCTGAAGAGAATGACCCGAGGAGCTGCACAGCTTCTCCACACCGAGGGAACCCCCCCAAGCTCTGCCAGACATCCTAAACCCAACAGATTATGCAACTGCAATCATCTTCCCCCAAGGCAGGAGCATAAAATCCTTTGTGATTTGCTGATTTATTGGTTGTGCTAGCAGAACAGAGGAGTGACTCTGCATTTAGACAGCAGAGATTTTGAACTCGATCTTTACAAAGGATCTGGTATTACTAAACATGCAACTTCCACAACTGCATCTAAAAGTCCCAAGAGGCAGACATATACTGTGTTTTTTAGGGTTGGGTCCTAGAGAAAGACTAATGGGTATTGAGGAGACAAATTCTATTTGTTCCTTGTTTAGCAGTACAGTGTACAAACAGAAGTGGTCTAATCCAGTTGAACCATCATGGCACTGATTGTTCCAATTTGTTAGTTCATAGCTCTGCTGCAAACAGCTGGATACGTGGCCTTGCTCACAAATATAATTTCCAGTTATGAGAAAACTGAGCGATTTAAAATGACTAGTTATCAGTTTAAAAATGATGAACACTAGCTTTCTACCTTTGCTGCAATGGGCCAAAATACTATCATGCTACAAATGAGCATTAGCATCTGTAATCGCTCCTTGATCCACACTGTGTTAAATGCTGTTCAGATGCAGTCTCTCTCACCACAATGATTTCCTGACCTTCTGAAGGCACTCATGCTCCTGAAGCTCCAGGCATACAAGCACGAACTTTATTTGGTGTCCTATGCAACTACACTTCATCCCCAGTCACTCTCTATGCAATTGCTCTGCCCTTGAGGAGCTGGGAGTGAGGCTGAGTTTTACATCTTCTCTACACTTCTGTCAAAGAAGGTGTCACTTCACCTTCCTCTTGGAGCCCAGCGGTGGACATGCCCTCCCCTGGAGGACAAGGTAAGGCTCAGCACACTCAGTTGTATCATGCCTTTTGGTAACGCTGCTGCAACACAGAGGTGAATGAGTGCTGTCAGCCCCTAAACCTACATGTATACCCAAACACTGCCGCTGTCAACAGCAGAGGAACTTTCCCCTTGCTCCATTTTTACCAAACATATTTTCAAAAATGTCTTGATTTGGGTATGCTCTGGATGAATGCCCATCAGCATTTGGTCCATGGGACATCACTAAAGCTATTCCAAAGTAACCCAAAAAATAACCATAACGTGGAGGCCAGGTCTCAGCAGTTTCATCCTTAAAGACCCCCTTCCCTTTGGGATACACCAATGTCTAACACAGACATGAGGCAATTGCTCCATGCCCCTAACGAGACTATTCCCCACATGTATTCATCCAAAAGAAGTCTGAAAAGACCGGTGCTATAACCTATTAGGTCCATGTATGATTTTCTGCTTCACAAGAAGTGCAAGGACCTGACCAGACAAAACTTGCTTGCAGAGCATGCCCAGCATACACACTGGAATACAGATAAATTTCTGACTACTTTTTGCAGTCCTTGCTGTCAGTTACAGAGCAGCACCTAAAATGTTTTCACTGCTGCTGTTAATTGCAGAGACACAGCCTGTTATCGTTGGTTCAGACGTTTGGCTTTTTTTAAAACAATACTTCCGAATTAGACAACAGATCTCAGAAATGTGAACAAAGAGGCATTGGAACCTTGACTTTCAAACTGAGAAAACATGTCAAAATAAAAATTATACTTTGCTGCAGATTGATTTGTATTGAGTGCTATCTGAAAATCTTCATTCTTGCATGGCAGCCACTTTTCTTCTCTGAACTGTTCCTCCTGAAGTGTAACGTTCACTCTGTACTGGGAAGCCCAAACAAGTTCACATTTGCAAAATGTGAAATAAATCACCCAAATGGAAAGCGCCCATGCCTCATGTGAAGAAACAAGGAAAGGGTCAACAGCCATCCATGTGTGATCCATCTACAAAGCACGTACAGTGCATAACGCCTTCCCCACTTCACCCTGAGTGCCCAAGCGTTGTCACTGTGTTTCACACCTCGGCATCCTGTTTCCAGGCCTCTCCACCTTTCGTCCAGGCTATTTCATGATCACTCCTCTAAAACAACTTCTTTCTAAGCATCCAGCTCACATTCTTCCCTCTTCCTCCCCGCAAATATTTTATCTAATTCTGCTCCCAATTTCCAGTCACACCAGGCAGCAGTGACAGCTAGGAGCAGATTTAACCTGAGAAAAAATGGTTTATACTCAAAATTGAATGTGAAGTTCAGCATTGGAGATATTCTTTATCATAATCCAGGATTTTTGCACAAACGCAGCATGCAGGGAGGGTGCCACAAAAAATTCCACGGGTGAGTGCAATGACCCCTTGATGGAAAGCTGCCCAGCGAGACTTCTGCAAGCCCACGGGGAGGCTGGACTGTGCCCCCACCCAGCACTAGTGCCGCAGCACAGGGCAGGGTTCACTCCCTCCAACTGAGAGCCACACTGACATTGTTCAGGACTTCCCACCCTAAGGACTGCCCTGGTCCGCCATGCCCAAACTGGGTCCCTGCCCCTAATGCAGCCCTTGGTGCCTCTACTCTGCAGCCTGGAGCTGCAAGGTTGCAGGGAGCCCCTTACCTTCACCTAACAGCCGTTTGTCCCTCCATCCCCACTCTCATCCAGGCTGCTCCTGCGTGGTGAGGTCACCCCTTCAGGATAAAACCTCCTATTTTTCCCTGTGCAGGAATTATCACAAATGCTCAAAAGGGAGGACAAAAAACATATCCGGCTCAAAGAGCTTTTATTTCAGCAGCAAAGTTTTGCAATGATATATTAAATGAAAAAAATAAAAATAAAAATAAAAAAAAAAAATCTCTGCAACATTGTTTTGGCAAACCACATTCTTTAGGTTTCAACATTAGTTGTAATTCCCGAAGCACCTCTTTCCACTGAGAAGTTCTGGATGTCTGCAAGCAATGAAAGGGAGAGCCAGAAAATTTAATCAAGCCTATTTTACAACAGGAAGCGGTATGCTGGGTTAGAAGAGACTTATTTCCAATGCTTTTGCAAGCTTACTTGAGCTCCTGAGAGAAGCCCTATTAACTGTGAGAAGACAGGCTTCAAATAACCCTGCAACTGCTGGGGGGCAGACAGGGAAGGAACAAATTCACAGCTCTCAGATTTATTCAAGGGGTCCAATTTTAGCAGCAAGGGCTATTCGCCTTCAAAAGATCCCTCGTTTTCAAGTATTTTCCAGGATTCTTCCTAATACTGAAAACAGTAGCTTTTTCATCAGCTTGCTCCCTCAGCAAGGGGGAGCAACGCCTGTAAATCTGCATCCTCAGATCTTGTGATTTGACCACGAAACTCAGAAAGCCAGAAACATGTACTGGAGATGAGAAATTCAGCTCTCTACTAACAGTAAAAAAGAAACTCTAACCCTCTGTCAGAGCAGGGGAGAAGTCTGAAAGAGTGATCCGACAACAATGTAAAAAATCCTATTAGAGAGAAAAAAGAGCCTAAACATGTACACACAAACGCACCCCCATGCACGTTACTTTTTGTGACTTTAGGACAGTTTTGGGGCTGCAGGAGGCCTGAGGAAGAAGAGAAAAGGAACGAATTTTCCACCAGTGTGTTCACGGTAGCAAGGTCCTCAACGTGCCCCACATGATGCAGTAACCCATGGCTGTGCCCATGGACTGCACAGGACCAAGCCAACCCACCCCTGCCAGTGCGTCCATCAGTGCTTCACTTGCAGCCACTCCCGTAAAGGGCATTTTTGTCTTTTGAGGACCATCGCCAGCGGGGACAGAAGGTTTATTTAGCTATTTAACATCACTACTTTGTTCTTGGCCGTGACGACAGGCTGCGCATACAGTAAATCCCGGGGATGAACTGCTCTCTGCTCTGACTATGGGCTTGATGAACCGTGCTTCCTCTGCATGCTGCGACAGGTTTCTAACCATAATAACCCCGCACAAAGCACCATCTCTCTTGCTCAACAGTTTCCGTCAGTCACACCAAACCCTTCCTCTCCCACTGCCTAAATACCTCTTTGATATTCCTGACATTTGGCCAGAATAAAGGACTCGCCCTCTCTAAAACAAGCAAACCATGCTGATACTCATTCAGCTTTACAATTCCCCATAAGCACAAACATTTCCCAGCTCTCCGGGGACAGGGCTGGGGTTGTTTTTGCCCAGGCAAGTGCATTTCTTTGAATTCAAGCACTTCACTCACAGATGCTCAGGATTCCCGGGCAGAGGCAGGTGACCAGCAAAACATGAGCAACTACCAGCTTGCTGAGGATGGCACCAACCTAGGCAGAGAAAACCACCTCCAACTGGGTGGCAGCTGCCCCAGGATGACACCCTTACCAACACCTCATGCCCCCATACCCCACTGCTAAAGTAAATTTAGGAACTACAGCAAAGACTCTGCAACAAAACAGTTGCAAAGGCAGGAATTGGGCAATGTCAGATACACATGTGCCTGTCTGTAGTATGCTTGCCTCTTTTCTTGGATGCTCACATTATAAACCAGCTTCTAATTACATCCTCACTTTCTGTTTTTACCACAGTGAGTTTGGAAGAGACCAAAAGAAAGAAGAATTAAGGAACACACATGGCAGCAACCATAAACATTTCCTAACTTTCACTCAGTATTGCTACACAAACAAGACAGACATGCCCTCCTGAGAGGGCCAATGGATTAGTGCTTGCAGATGATGTCAACTTCCCAGCCAACACTTTGCACATAGTGAAGTTTCTGGATTTAACACAGATTTTTCAGCCTGCTTTAACCACTCTGCAAGCTACAAATATATGGGCATCCCTCTGGCTGGATACAATGGGGCCTGCAACCCCAGAAACAGCTTTGGGTGGGCAGAACAGCCCTCAGCATCAGCCCCAAAACCAAACATTATTTTAACAGCTAGGAGAGTGGATAGGACTCTTTCTGCATTTATTCACATAATCAGCTTTCCCCAGCCACAAATCAGCCCCCACAAGCTGCTGCTGCAGCCAAAATGCTTCAGGATTTGCCCCAAGTTGCAACTTCGTTAGATGTTGTCAGCTGTAACACATTTGCAACCCAAAATGGAACATGACAGTAGAGGGGAAAAATATATACTCTTCCCCCCCCCCCCCCCCCCCCCATTAAAAAACAAATGGACATTGCAAGCTCTCACTGTCCCTCCTGTGTTGGGATACCACCTCCCAATGTTTCTGCCTACGGACATCCCTGGGACCCCTCACACCGTAACACTGGAGTTTCTTAACTGATTTCTCCTCCCCACAGGCTGAGGAAGAAGCTCCCTGCAGCCCTGACCCAGCCTCTGAGCAGGGACTGATGTTGCCACCCACAAGGTGACCACAGGCAGCCCAGCCCAGCGACTGGTCAGGACTGAATCTATTAACACAGAAGCAGGTGAGGGCATTGTTGCATGCTGTCCAGGTTGAGAGGAGTCCCTGGCACAAATATCAGGGCACCCTCCTGCCAAGGGTGGGACAGTCCTGCACAAGGGGCACGTTGGGGAAAGGATCCCACCACATCACCTGGAATCAGAGCCCCTCAGGATTGCTGCCCAGCAGCTCCCGGCTTGCAGAAATGCTTGGTGCCATGGCCCTGGGGGGAGGCAGCCTCCAGCCTTTGTAGGTGAAAACAACCCTGGGAGCAAAGTAGAGTATGTGCCCCAGTGAACAGCCGTGACGGATGGCACAAGCATTGCTCTCCTTGCACAGTGCTGAAGAGAAGATGGCCATGGGCACCCCTTCCCCTCCGCCTGTGGCTATGAAGTGCCTGCTCACTGCCAGGGCACTGCCAGCCCACAGGAAAGCCACAGCCAGGGGAATTAAGCACACATTGCTTTGCACTGTGGCTGTAGTTCCCAATACATCACACCAACTCAATTTCCCACACAAACACAAAATATGGAATCATTGCCCTCCTTTTTTTTTTTTTTCCTTCCATTTTTTTTAATTTTTCTTTTTAGGATCCGCCCAGAAATCTCAAGCTCTGGCACGAGGCAGACCAGCATCACGTCACAAGAAATCCCCTGTAAGCCTTTTGATGACTCTCATCTATTATTCACTTGCTGAAAATCCCTGCCATTAACAAACTGCACTAAGGGAATCTGAACTTTCAAAGTCACAAATCTCCTAATAACTATGGCCGCTTTATACACGCTTCAGGATTAGCTATGTCATCTGGTTAGAAACTCAAAGCTGCTCTTCATTATTGGATTGAAGCTGCCTCCAAACAGTGAAGAGATTGATAATACTGCCACTGATTTCAATGGTGGAAGAACGTTCATTACATGACATCCTCCTCCCAGACACATGAAGCCTAGTGGCACAAATTTATACTGTGCTACTGTGCCAAAGACCCAGAAACCTCCTTCGAGCACACTAACACCAATCCCAGCAGACAGTGTTGGAGTAAACTTGACTGCGAGCACACTCAGGCTTTCACACTGGCTCCTAGCATGCAAACCAAAGGCAGCTTTACAACTATCTGCTCTGCAAATTAAGAGTGCCTTTAGTTGCTTTGAAAAATAAGATCTTATTTAGTCAGTACATCGGCTTCTTCAAAGAGCCTTCAAACTAATTAGCCTTGCTGAGTTACTATTAAAATACAGAGCTTACATGCAATACTCTTGACAATAACAGAGCTGATGCTGTAGAATTAGCACAAACTTCATCAGATGCATTTTCCTATAGGCTCCAAATTACATTTCAAACTGAATATTTTCCTCTCCTGCAGTGGATGTGGGAATTCACTTACTTCATTTGTAAGTTCAAAGCAGTAATAATTTTTAGCCCATGTGCAGATCAAGAGTTTGAATATTCAGCAGTGAGAAACAGCACAAGGGGATGGAAGACAGTCACACAAGACACTGGAAACAAAAACAAAAGCTGTGGTAAAAAAATAAAAAAGGTAAAAAAATAGTTGCTGTACTACAGACAAGTCATACAGCTGTTCTAGATCAACTTCTACAGGACAGGGGGAAGGGTTTTGCTTAATTTAGTGCAAAGGGCACACAAGCCAGAGGCAAACCCTCCCTCATAGATGCAGATAGGCTGTCAAGCAAAAACAAAGTTCACAAACCTCCACAAGATATGCAAAGCCCAAAGAAGCAGTTTGCAAGGCTCACAGATTTTAATTCCGAGAGTTTCTGCCCATCCCTGCTTCTTACAGAGTGGGTTTATTTGGCAGTTAAGCTTTTGCTACTTAAGAGAAAAAAAAATAAAAATAAAAGGCAGCAAGAAAAGGAATTTCCTTTCACAGAATCACAGAATCACAGAATCACAGAATGTTAGGGATTGGAAGGGACCTTAAAAGATCATCTAGTCTTTCCCCTTTTGACGTTCATTCCTCTGCTTTACATGCAGGTTTACTTACATTGGAGACCAGCAGGGATGCATCCGAGGGCTCAGCACCACTCCCAACAAACGAGCTCCCTCTCCTCCCTCCATCACCTGCCCCACCCACAGCACCCCAATGCTGCCACCTCACTTCCCTCCCCAAGGGAATCGCCACCTCCTGCTCCAAAGGCACTACAAATCACATTTCTGAATTTCTGTGTAGAACCTGGCAGCAACTGCAGGAAAAAAGATGCAAGTCCCAACAGAAGTGGGAAACTACTCATCACAACTACTTCATTATTAGCTTATAACATGTCAAATAGCTAATTTCCCTTCCCCTCCCCTTGCTGAACTTTCACTAAAGGTATTGATTGGACTTGTCAGCATGTTCTCACGTAAGACTGAACTCAATTCAAGGAAACACAACCAACAAGATAGCAGGTATTGGATGTCTGCTTAAAAATAACAAGTAGCAACATGCGCAGGCAGTCAGTATAGCCCAAAAGGAGGATGCCCCATAATGTATCTTGAAATTCCTACCTGCACAGAAAAAGTCAGGAGCAGACTTCAACCAGCAACTGTCTGCAAGTAGCAGGACAGCAGCAGAGTACAACAACTACTGAATCTTATTTCACGCGCTGGATCAGAGTTTAATCTGAGGAGCAGCCGCGTAAATCCAGAGGGCCTCTATTAAAAACCAGTGCAGTGACTCATCCCATGGAGAGAAGCATAAATTCAGACTCCAGGCATCCATATTTTCCTTAAGAAAAGCTTTTGTTTAGTGACAAGAATTTCTTTGTTGGACATGAAGGGGGCTGGATCACATCCCTGTGGCAGGACATCTCTGCTCCTCTAGCAACACAGAAGGGTATTAGACAGCACACATGCAATGCCAGAGAAATATTAGCTGTACACGTGCATGCCAAGCAACTCTGCCATGGGCACTTGACTGTAGTGCTGTTTTCAGTCTTCCCAAAACAGCCACTCCATCCCTACAGCAGCCCTAAGGCTGTAATAATCCACCCAAATCTCTGGCAGCAAAACCTCGACAGCCCCTCACCCTTCCCAAAAACCAATGGGCACTTTGCCACCTGCCCTGCAAGACCAGGATTTCCTTCCCAGAGCACAGTGATGGCTCAGAGCCAGAGCTGCTCCTTCACAGCCCTTTGGGAAAGCTGTGCCAAGAAGAGCACAGGGTCTTTTTTCAGATGCATGCCACTGTTCACCAGGAGGCACAAGACTGTCCTCACCACCAGCCAGGACAAGAGCCCTCAGCCCCAGTACTCAGCACAGCAACAACTTCCACAGGGACCTTCAGCATCTACTTACTTCTTGCTAAAGACCAACTCTAGTTTTCTTTTTTTCCAAAAAATTTAAAGCAATTTAGCATAACAACAGCTTTTTTGAAGACAGGAATATACCCACCCCAACCCTACCCAGAGGCCCTTGTATTCAAAGATAAAGCCAATTTGTGGATATTTGCTGTCATTTACTCAGATGAGAAGCATCAAAACACATGGTCTCCATTTGCTGTGCTCATGGAAGTTGCACACAGCAGATAATCTCCACAAATTGCCACCGAGCACAATAACAGACACTTCACCAGCCACACACACCCCAGAAACAAAAGACCCACATCCATCTTCATCACCATCGTGCCCTGTTTCCATGACAACAATGACCCACCCCCCTCTTATGCATTAGGACTGAAGTATTAAAAAAAAACCAACACACAGCAAAATACCAAAACCAGAGGACAGGCACCTGTTGATCCTCTCCTTTTTATTGAGTGCTATCTTGATGCCCAGGCACTATTAGAGCTTCATGTTATATGTAAAACCTTAAAATTAGCCTACTACAGCCTTTACTCTGAAATATGGTAGCATTTACTCTCTCATGAACAATTTTTCTTCAGCTGGGATATTTGCTCTCACACATACAGATACAATGCACAAACTCTCCTCATATGGATGCCATACAAGTACCATATGTTTTGTATATCAGATCGCGATGAAGTCATAAACATGACTGAGATACTACAGCACCCACACATATATAACATATATTGGAAGCAAACGCTATGTAATATTAATGGGCAAAATTCTGCAATGTGCTGGGGGACTGGTTTTGGTTACCTGTCAGTTCAGGTTCCAGGTCAAAGTCTGTGCTCTGGAGTTGCTTAACAAAATAGCTGTTAAATCCATGATACTAGGGGATGTTAAGACTTGGATTTAATGTAGGACAAGGATCTAGATATTACTAAAAGTTACAGAGTAGTTAAAAATCCAACAAAATGGTTATCAAACTCCAAAATATTGATTCAATCTGTTATACCCCACTGGATTTTGCACCTATCCTTCACATATATAAAATGCGTATACTCCATGCAGTAAAACACAAAGCCTTTTATCACCTCAACGGGACCGAGTCAGTACCAGACTTGTCATCTCATCATGTTGTTTGCAAACTCGTGTTTCATTTGACCAAGCAGAATCACCCTGCTAACGCAGTTACTGCATTTTTTATGCAAGACACTGCATGTTCCCGAAAACAGAGCTGGCCTAAGCTGCCTGTGTCACCAGAAGGCAAGAGGGGACAAGGGGCGGCACTGTCCTCACAAAGCCCTCCTTGTAGTGACTCTGACTAAAGCCCCCCGCTTTGGGAAAGTTTTTGGCAAGGACCCTATAGAATCGTGCTGGCAAATGGCAGAGGAAGATGTCAGCTCTCCAGATGTTCCTGCCCCTTGAAAATCCCAATGTATCTTCCAGTTTAGAGGTCACCCTTCCCCTCCAAACTTTCTTCCCCTCAGTCTCCCCAACATTTCCACATTTTTTGCAAGGGAAGAGAGGCACAAGTTCTTCTTTCCTTCTCTATTTCTCCTAAATACGTAAGCGGACATCAGGGAAGCGAGGCAGCTCCTTGTTAAAGCGAGGAGAACACAAAGCCAAACCATGAAGCCAACTATTTGATCAATACACTTTGATTTAATTAGCTTTGGACCATGCTCAAAGCTGATGCCTTAGAAGTCGCCACAGGCAAAATTCAGTTTGCAAGAGGGATTACTTTCACCATCTGAGAAATAAAAAAAAAAAAAGACATAAACCCTGGGGGGACCGAGGATGAATTTACCACCTAGAGAGACTTGCCTTCAGCAAAGCAACAGTCGGCTGACTTACCTAATAGTTGAACTCCTATAAGGAAAACAGCTATCACACTACATTTATCGATATATTTCGTACCATTGCAGTTTTGTTTTTCAACTTAATTAATACATTCTTCTTATTTTCCTTCTGTACCCTCCTAAGTCAGTTTTTTGGATAGGAGGGCAGAGATGGGGTCTCATCAGTACCATCCAGTAGCCCCCAGCATAAAATTCCAGCTCTCTCTGAAATGGGTCACAAAAGCCATTTGCTGCACATAAAAGCTTGTTACCTCCTCCAGTTTATCAAATTTTATCTAGAAATTGAGATATCTAAGCATATATATAAAACAGAGCTGTTAACAGAACACACTAATATCTCACTAATACCTACCACATTTTAAGGTCTATTTCACCTCACCAATATACATATATTAATCCTAATGTGTTGGATCCAGATCAGAAGCTAAAAGCCAGGACATGAGGCTTGAAGTAGCAGTCTGCATACGAGTCCAAACCTGGCAGTTTAAACTCATATATAATCATCATTACTCAAACTCAATGAAGGGAGGGCAGACCCTAAATCCCTACTAGATTTACTGACTTAATAATTTACTCAGTTTACTAATTTCGTTAGGACATTTACTGACCCCATCACAAAGGATTTGAAAAGGAGGTCCTTAACCTACGGAAATGATGACTGCAGTTGAATGCTTGCTCTATATCATCAATGACACCTCCAAGAGAGGTCAACCACCCCTACAGATTCGTGTGCCAGACCCTGCATTTCATCTCCAAATGAGCAGTGAAGCCTGCAGTGGAAACTCAATGGAAGTGAGGAGCTGGAAAGGGTCTCCTTGCTCACACCATCGTACCTGATTGATGGGTACACTACTCAATGTGTCTTAAAACATCCTTGGCACCCACAACACAGAGGTTTCTCACTACTGGTCAAAAATATGCGTGACAGAGACCACTTAATGAGTTCAATGTGAAATAATCCAAATCATGACCTCACAGCATCAAGAGTGAATAATCTCCTACATCAAGCAGTGGTGCAAGGATACGCCGCAAAACCAGAGCCTCTCCAGGCTGCTGAGTGCCCAGCTGCAGACATCAAGGGCAAGCTTTTGGACATGCTCCACCCCACAGCAGCTGGGATCATGCACAACCGGCATCCCTGAAATTCAGCTCCAACTTCCAGCTTTGACACTGCTTGAGAAGCACCAGGAGCAGGACCTGCAGCTCCCAGGGCTGCCCTTTAATCCCCTTGCAGGAAGGCAAGCAAGGTGTGAGTATGGCCCTGGTCCCAAACGGCCACTGCAGAGATGTGACACAAAAAATGTAGGGACACGTGTGGCTCTGCCAGTGTCCCAACTGCCGGCTCTGTTCCCAAGTGCGCAATGGGAAAAAAACTAGATCCCACATGCTACATGAACTGTTACTGGAATTATCTGCCAGTTTCACTCGGACCAGCCTTTTCCATGTTTGGAAAATGAGAAGTTCTTCAGCATCACCAGATCATCTGACCAGGGCTAATGTAGGTATGCTGTGGATGAACCGGGCTCTGCTCTCACCAGAGCCAGTACCAATGGCAAGAGAGCCCTACAAAGCCAACAAGCACTGACTGCAAGCAGGACACCCACCACGCTCACCACTGCCTAAAGCTGCCTGTACACACTGATGTTCATGCAGGGGAGGTATGGACATGAACACACTAACAGCACTTTACCACTCCAGTTACATCTGTTCTGCTATCCATCTTTAAGCTTTATCCAAACCATCTTCTCATTACCCCTGCTAACTGAGATTTAGCTGTATGTGAACGACAGTAAGTCTGCACCCAGCATGACACACTTCTTTGCACAATAAATAAAAAACTGCAGTTGCACCATCACTACAGGAACACATGTAATACAGCCATGGCAATGGCTCGTTAAGGCTCCAGGACAGATGGTTAAGGGGTTTTGTGCTGAAGGATTGAGGAAAGAGTGTGGGTTTGAGTTTCCTTCATTTACTGAAATGCTCTTGACACAAGTAGGGACTAGGAAAGAATCAATCATCTTTTATTTTCAGGCTCACACGTCATCTTTACTTCCAAGCAGGTGGTAAGGTCAAACTATGACTAGGCAAAAGACAGTTAAAGGAAAGGAGAAAAAAAAAAAAAAAAAAAAAAGAGAGACCGACCCTTTCTGGAAACCAAATGAAGGTAATAAAAACAATACTGGATTCATAAAGTGAGAAATGTGACCATCTGAGGGGAGGGAAATCACAGCCAACTTCTGAAGTCCAGAGAATGTGGGAAAAATCCAACTATTTCAAACTTGCCTAGCATGTAAGAATTGCTTTTTTCTGCTTTAAAAGCAGCATTGCTTTCACCACCAACGTGACCAGCAGTTACAAAAGGAGCACTCTCAACAACAAAATGCTGAACTATGCCATGTCAAAAGGCTGCTGTCCCTCGCCAGCAATATTCAGAGCTGGACTGTGCTACATGCTCCCATCCTCAGCCACTGCTCACAGGACGGAACAAAAGCCATGTCCCTACCATGTATGCAGAGAGACAACAGTGTGCATAAAAACCCCTTTAAGGGACCTGATCTGATCAGCACCTTAAAGTCAGGGTGTAATCAGCTGTGCAGTTTGTTGGCATACTACCATCTTAGTAATAAATGCTTTAAATTACCCATCCAAGCATGCCTGCTGCATCCTCCTCTCTCCCCACCCCCAGGCAGAAGAGTGCTGACTCCATGCTCTGCCCCATATGTACTCAACATCAAAACATTTTGGTTTAAGGTGTCATGCCCGGTACGGGAACCAGCAGAAGCTGCCCGCCCCTCATCTGTTGAAGCTTTTTCATGGGTCTGTTTTTACTTGGCCTCTTCACAGCCTTGTTAGTGGCCAAGAAAGCTGCCTGACCATAGCAGCTGGGCACGATGAGTCAAGGCACATAAATGTCATTTAACCGTTTTCCACCTTCAGGCCAGGAGCATTGGCTGCTTAGCTGAACACCGCTGGGATTAGCTATTCACCATGGAGGAAAACTCAGGCATTCCCAGCAAGGTCAAACCTTTCCAATCCTCAACACCCTCCAGCAGGGTTTAAAAAAGAAAGAACAAAACAACAGACACACACACAAAAAGAATAATAAAGACAGACAAGCCCCAAACACAAAGTAGACTTTCCAAGTGACTGACAAAGAAATGCAGCCATCAGAGCACAAAACGTGTTGTGATAGCACAGCACATAATACGATATAAATCGAGCACACACAAGAGCCTTAGCTGGCTTTTATGCTTTGCAGAGCCCACAACTTTTGAATTCAATAAAATAATAAGCGCCCTGACATTAATGCAGTCATCGCCGCTAAATAAAGCCAAGCACAGTTGTGCTGCTTCGATCAGTCTCTCATAAAGGCAGTATAAATAGTACTGCTGCTTTTCCATACCTTGAAGAGGCTTTTACATTTGGAAAGTGTTACAGGGACACACCACGAAAATAATTAAGATTTGGGGTTTTTTTTCTTTTGGGCTTTTTTTGTTGTTTTACAAACCATAGGGAGAAAAGTTAAACAATCGATTCCCAATGATCCAAACAATGTGTTTACATAAGGGTTTATAAAATGAAAAAGCAAGTTACTCCACATTCAAATATTCTGCACTCCAGCCAAGTGTCTCAACAGACTGATGTCCTTGGAGATACAGACTCATGCTAGAACGTTTCTGGCCGAAGCGTTTGAATTTTAAAAACTGTATACAAAGAAAAAATCCCATATCTGGCTGCACAGTGGTGATGCCTGGTCTGAAGTAAAGCGCAGGGTTCAGGTTTGCTTGGGTCAACATTGCTGCTTCCTTGCCAGGAGCACTAAGGCAGGTATTGACTGAATCTTTCCTGTACACTCAAGGATTTTAGCAGCCTGCACTGCTACCTGTCCCATGTGAACTCAGAGAGCATCCTGTGGGTCTCTGGGGCTGTTGGCCAGGCAGGACCCCCACTCTCACCTGGTGCCCCAGCTGTGCTTGCCACAGCCTCTGCAAACTCCCAGCAACTCCAGCTTCTTTGGAAATACCGATGCCTAGCAATGCCAGCCAGCTCAGGTCCTTGAGCCATGCTGCTCTTACTGCTCCTCAATAGTCTTTCCACAGGTTTTCACAATCCCTCTGTAGTTCAATTAGCAATGGGAAAAAAAAAGCAAAGCATCAACTTCTAGCTTTGCAACTCAAAACCTGATGTGCACGTGTGTGTTTTACACCAAGGGTTATTGCTCAGCCTCACACATGCTACGCTGTTGTCCGACCCAGCTTTATCTCATTAAACCCATTTCTGTCAATTAGGGAAAAAACATTTTCTTCTGTAACAATTAATACTTACAGCAGTTACCCTTTCAGTTTACAGTGCTCTACAGGCATCCTTAAATCCTTATCTCCCGAGGCACACGCACTCCTGAAATAAGCTGTTTTCATGAAGGTGGTATTTTAAAATCCTACCATAAACAGAAATCAAACTTAATCACAAAATGGAGATGTTTGACATCCACCATGACTAAATACATCAGCCCTTATCAGGGAGTACTGAAGCCCCTGACACTGCTTCGTGTTTTGATCCAAGTCAAACACAGCTACTCAGCCACAGAGACCCAACAGAGAACAACAGTGAAAATCCTTCAGACGCCTCAATACCACTGATTTTTAAAAGCCAGGCCTCCACTGGTCCTGGGTAGGTCAAACAGAAAGCCCCCCGACAGGGTAAGAAAATGTATCTGGGTTTCCCTGCCTCATCTGGGTGCCCTGCTGCTTGGCTAGCACCTCACAGCGCACCAAGGTCAGTGCATGGGAGTACAGAAAGGGTCTGAAATGAGCACCCAAGTCCGTTCCAGACCTGACGGATTAAGGCAGCATCAAGGGAATATGGAAAGAAGGATGTTATTTTCCCTTATTCTTCAAAAGCACATTTCCACATTCTCCAGCTCATTTTCTCACTTCCACCCCCCCCCCCCCCCCCTGCAGCATCACCCCCAGGGAGCCTGGCCTCTCCTCCAGCTGCAAAAACACATCAACAGGGATGGAAGGTGAGACCTTTTTGCATAAAGTCTGAGGGTCCAAAATACAACGAATGAGGATCTTTAAGAAATATAAACAGTGCACAAAAGTGCATAAAGCCCCTGATCTCAGACTGAGCCCAGAGGGGCTAGGCTGCTGCTGGGGATCCTGAGAGCAGCCCACCCCATGGCAACTCAGCCATGGTTTAGCTGAGAAAAGCCCTCACAGGAGCAAAATTTCAGAGATGCACAGCCCTGAGAGCTGCCTGCCATGCCTTTCAGGAGCTCGCTTCACCCCGTACTTGTGGGGAACCAGCCTTTCACAATGCAAGTCCCAAGAGTTCTTTTTTTCCCAAGAGTGACTTTTCCACTGTCAGTCCTCTAACAGTGCTATTTTTTTTCTTCTATTATTTTTTACAAAAGCTTTATAATCCTCTGCTTTTCATCTGAGTGGAAACCACTATATTACAGCTTTAAACTTTTCTTTCTTTAAACCCAGCACTCTCTCCTCAGCTACAATCCTCCTATTGGAAAGATCGGTTTGCAAGTCCCTGCCTCCAGGCAGCAACAACACAGCAGCGACTACGGCCCCCCCAATCCAATCAAACACCCTCATCTTTTAGCTCCATGGCCATGACTTTAATTGCATGACAATAACAACAAACAAATTAAGTGACAATCTGCAGTTATAAACTGCTCCGAACCCACACCATTCCCAGGTTCAGCCTGCTTCATCTGTGGCTCCAGGGTCCTTTGTACTCTGGGGATGGCACATCTGAAAGCACCAAAGTGACTTTGACATCGTTGTCCCATTTTTAAACTTTCCCAGGCACACAGGTTTCTGAGACCTTTTGGACTTTTGATCATCCTATGGCTCAGTTTCCTCCTCCCTCCAATTTTATCCACAGTGGCAAACATTTAGTAACGACAGGGACATGCTCAAATTCTTGCATTTCCTTTGCAGCATAGCACAAACAGCACCTGTATAACTGAAATGGTAGAATTTTAGTTCTAAAAACTAGAATTAAAGTTTAGCTCTAATTCTGTAAAATCAGAACTCAAGATTTTTTTCTGGAGGAATAAAAAAAGAGGAAGTTACCAGTACCTGAATAAAAGAAAAGTCAGGTTAGCCTTCTCCTCAACAAAAATCAGGGAAGGATATTCAGTGATGATATAGTCCACAGAGTTTTGCAACAGATGAAAGACACCCTCCCCCCACTTTCTTAAAAACTGCAGTGAAGTCAGAGAAACTGCCACCATCCAGAACAAATCAATGACACACCCTGAATTCAGGCAAATCCATGAGCAGAGCTTTGGTCAGTCTGATGCAGACGTAGGGGAAAGCTGCAAAGTTCAGCTCAGGATCCCATTAGGCTCAGCTATGCTTTGGGTCTGCCTTTCTCTTGCAGAAAATACAGGGAAAAAAAGCCCCTGTGGAGTTCCCTGTCTTCTCTCCCCTCCACGGGACAGTCCAGCACCACCAATTTCCATTTCTGTAATCCAAATAATCCCTGCTCAATGCAGTGTCACTTCCAGGCATCGCCTGGCTGTGCTAGCTGCGCAGCACAACGGCAGTGGCACACATCAGACAAGGCTCTCCTAGGTGTCCCCCTCCCTGTCCCTTTGAATAATCAGGCATCAGGGCTTCCCTCAGCTGGAGGACCATGATACCACCAAGCTGTACCCCCAGCCTGCAAAAGCCCTGAAATCACCATCAGTGGGAAGCAAAAACTAATCCCCAGAGTCCAATCGCTTAAAGCTGTGGTTTGGCAAAGATTATTTTTTTTGAGCTACCGATTTGCACTGAGGTTTTTCCTCACAGAAAACAGTTAATATGTGGAAAGGGACAGCATTCCTCTAAAAAAAAAAAAAAATCCTGGAAAGGAACAGCATGAGATACCGACACAGTTGTTTGAAAGCTCTCTCCCAATACACATAAGGCGGGAGCCAACTCTTACTTAACAGCACTGCCCATTTGGAACAACGTCCTAAAGACTGGGGGACTTTTTGGCTCTCTTATTTGTACTTCCCTCCTTGCTCTAAACTCGCATTTTTTTTTCCCTTTACTAGACAAGAAGTCTCGCTCTGTACCGTTGTCCCAACCTCACTCTTCACTATATGGCAGACAGCAGCATCCCTCCTTGAATCTCTTCCAGATGTGATAGCAGATGATAGCAGCACCACCCTACACACACCCCTTCTCCAGCAATTTGTTGTGCTAATTAATAACCTGCCTGCAGAACACAGAGCAATCAGTGAAACCTAATAAACATACACAAACCCTGTATATCACAGCCACTGTCATGTTGATGTGGCAAAAGGGCTCCTGATGACACACATGGGAGCTGAGAAAACCATGATATAGAGATTACAGATGCACCTATTTTGCAGGCTGAAGTGTCCAAGCAGCTTTGTGCACTCCAAACACAAGTGTACAACTTGCCCACAGCATAATTTACTCTGCTCTTCAGGCCACCATTTAGCAAGAAAGGAAACCTAGTGTTAGATCTCAGAAAATGGGGTTAAAATTGCACCAACCATATGGTGCAAAGGGTCAAGCAACTGCAGCTCCTGACAGGTTAATTTCCCACCCAGCCCACTCCATTCCCCCACCAAAAAAAAAAAAAAGCTGGAGGGTTAGCTATATGCTGCAAGATGTAAGGCCACGATGTCAGGAATCACCTGTCCTTCTGTACATGGTATGAACCCAGTGTAAATTATGTGCACTGGCTAGTCTAACAAATGCCCATGCCTGATCTGCATCAAACTGGAAGTGCCAGGCAATGCAGGTATGCACAGATCCTCTATTACTGATCAGCAATACCTGCCCACAGACAGGTCTCCCACTGCCTTCACATGAGGATTCACACATCTACCAAAGCAGTTTCACAGCACAAATAACAATGACTCCAGATGAGGTCTCCAGATGCTCCAGGAATGTCACAAATGCCAGAGGTTACACCTAACAATCCAACACAAGACAAAGAACCACCGCTGCTCAAAAACGTTTTCTCCTGATAGCCGCTGTCTCTTTTGTACAGACAGGGAAAAATCCTACCAACATAGTTTATTCATGGCCTCGGTTTGACCTGAGCAAAGAGCCCGAGTAAGAGCTAAGGAATCTGAGTCTTCATTTTCAAGTGTTAGAAAGCAATCCAAATATTGCATGGGTTTTTCTGCACAGCTCTGTTTAAGTAGTCTCTTGTGTACAGCTTTGCCCCTCTCACACAGCAAATTCATCTGAAAACAAAAACAGTAAAGAACTATTTGAATCTAGTTCCAAAGCAGCTTCCATAAGGAGATGCTACAGGTATGGAGAAGGGAACAGTTCAGAACATCTAGGCAAACATTCAAATGGGAAGAGATGTCTGTAACTTCTTTATCCATGAAGTGAAGGATTATTCGTAGTGCCTTCAAATTTTGTTTGTATATCAAAGTCATCGTCACCGTGTAAAGCCCCACAGGGCTGCAAGCTCTTCAGCTCAGCTCCTTGTCACATCATCCCCTACACCTACACTCAGCAACTGCAAAACATCCTTCAGGTAAGACACAATGGCCAATTTAAAAGCTTCCACCATCAAACAAAGGACATGAAATGAATACAGAAGCGAGGAACCGATTAGTATTGCTGAAGAGATGTTGCCATTTCTCTTCTGAAACCTCTAGCTTTTTTATTTGATTGTCAAATTGGATCTAGGCAGCTTCAGTCAAAACATGTTTGTGCTTGTACTCTAAATATCAAGTACATGTAACTAAATCTAACACTTAAAAAAAAAACCCCTTCCCTATACTTTCAGCTAAAAGTATAATCACAGTGCATCTGGCATTTAAATAAAATAACCATTAGCACAGGAAACACCCAGCATAAAAGTACCAGGTCAAGAAAAGACAGATGAATACAGAGAAGCAGCATGGGATTGAATTTAATGCCATGTTTACTAGGGATCCGCTGTGTTGAGAAATGCAGAGAACTTCCTCTGGCAGGCCAGGCTCAGTTACAGGATTAAAAATGCAGGCTATGACTAAAAAGGGAGATTTAATTATCCGACTTAATTGGACAAGGAGGAAAACCAGCTCCAACCTAAGATGTGTGCTTCGAGAAGGCAGCAGACTACTTTAGAAAGAGCCAGGACACCTACAGAGCTGTTAAGTGTTGAAGGGGTTTTCATATTTCCCATTATAACGTGTAGGTATCTATTCATTAAATAGAGTGATGGAAGCGGGCACTGGAATTTAAAACATGTTACTTGAGATGAATTGGATTAAACTATACCAAACCCAGATTAGCATGAATTAGCCTCTACTGTCAGCAAGTCCTGGCAACACTCCGACTCACCATCAGTGAACAACTCCATAAAATTTCAAGTCATGTTCACAATTATTAAGCAAATCACATACACAACTGGCACCAGCAGACACAAACCAATCGTACAAAAATTATCTTCCTCAAAGCAGGCATTATGCCCAACCCTACCACTGACTCATTAAATGCCCTGCAGCAGGTCATTTGATGTCTTTGTGCCTCAATAAAATAAGAATAATACATTCTCGTCTTCATACTAATTGCCACTTAAGATCTATAGATGAGAAACACTATGGAAGTGACTACTAATAAATCACATCATGATAGTCACAGGCCAAAACTCACTTTGCTCATCACTCAGCAGGGAATAAGAGCAGTCTCCTCTTAACTTTAATCCAATTTGTTGTGGCTATTTTCACAACAGCTACACTTACTTTCACGGTCATGTAGGGTTTCTCTGATGTCATTCGTACCACTGCACATAGTGCAAACAAGCCCGCGCCTCAGGTCCCCCATAGGATGCCATTCACAGCCCTGGCTGCTCCAAGTTTCAGTGGTCCCTCAACTGGAATGCTAGCACATACCCACACATGCATGCAGGGGCTCCCTGATGGCCCCAAAGCCACAAGGAGATGAGAAACAAACAAGTATTTCACCTGCAAACAGGGCTCAGCTTTCATCCTTTATTAATCCACACGCTAAACTGGATTACTTAAAGCCTGATGCATCCCCATGCACCACACAAGTCATCAGCATTATGCCCATCAGGCCAAGGAGAAACATGCAATGAGATTAAAGTATAAGGCAATACAGCAGATTCACGGACAAGCTGAGAGCAGAAGCAGGACAACCTCAATCAGTGCAACCACGGTGCTGCACCTACAGGTTTTTTGCACTCCCACCAATGTGCCAAGATCAGGGTGCACACAGCCGCTTCATCAGCAAACCAGGAAAGTAATGCAATTAAAAACTGCATTCTCCCCAGAGACGTGGTAGAGTCCCCATCGCTGGAGGTTTTCAAGATGTGACTGGGCAGGGTACTGAACTATCTCACCTAGGCTCCCCTTCCCACAAATGGCTGGACCAGATGATCTTCTGAGGTCCATTAGAGCCTGAGTTATTCTATCAAAAACCCATCTGAGAGTGTAGCAAGAAGCATTTGTTTTTGATGGCATTGCACCCTTGACCTGTTTGACCGTGTGTCTACACAAACACTGGCGACAGCACAGGGGTATGGTGAGAAGGGTGAGAAAGCATCGCCACAACCAGGGGAAAGGGAGGATAAACAGGACATTCCTATTTCCCTCTGAAAGGGTTCTCTGGAGGCTCCAGGAGAAACCCCATGTGCTAATCTGTTCCTGAATTTCTACAGGAAAATACTAAGTGTGCAAACAGACCTGAATATTGCTTTCTCCAAACAAGTGTTCTCTCACTTGTTGTGCTTGCAAAGATGAATCACTGCCTCCTGCAAGCTGTAATTTACTGGGAGGACATCAACTGGCTCTTTGTGGTAGGCAGGTGAAACTAATGCCTCCCCACTTAATTGCCTGTTTCTCTTCAAACTCAAACCTGGTTGACTAGTAGGATCTTACAAGGATTACCAAACCCAACACACAAGATTTAGTAACACACTACCTGGATAAGACATCGCCCAGTGAAAAACAAGGCACCTTTGGAGGAGCTTCTTAATTTCAAAAGCTTTGGTTTGCTCCCCTTCACAACTGATCCAAATGACCCTATTCCAAGAAACAAGGTCTTGTCTTTGCCAAGAAAGCCTTTATTGCCAAAGGTCTCAATGTTGGCTGAGGAGGCATGAGTCAGATCAGATGCAACAAAGGAACATCAACAGCTAATTAACAGGATGCACCTAGCTTCCCTCTTGTAAAAAATCAAAATCTACACTATGAAACATAAAACATTTGGATTCAGGCTTTAACAATGTCATTCCACACAACTGCCCATGAGCAAGTGCCCCAGTCACAGAGCTACTACACAGAAAGCCAGGCGTGACCTCCTCCAGCCTTTTTTTTTTAGTTTTTAAAGAGTGTCCACAAGAGCTCACCTGCGTACAGTCCATGTTGCACATACGTGCATGACTGCTCGGCACACCCAGAGATCACCTCACCAATTACACCTGCGGGGAATTAGGACTAAGAACACACAGTTCACGAATTACGACAGCAGGTCCAGGCATGAGATCAGCACCAAGCTTCCCGACCCAGTCACAAGGGCACTGGCATCGAGCATATGCAGCAAAGCAGCTGAGATGCCCTTGAAAACACAGACCGAATCCAGGCTAGATGGGTAAATTATACTGCAAAGGACGCCTGGTGCTGGGACAGGACAGAGCTCCGTACTGGCAGAGCACAGAAGCACTTTTTGGTGCTTACACATGTTTTAGTGTGACTCTCCCTCAAACTAAGCACTTTCATGAGTAGGGAGCAGAGGACACTGTGCCTTATTTCCTAAATTGTTAAGGAGATCAAAAGCACTTGCTTAGTTTAATTTCTACATTTTGTTAATCCACCATGAACAATCAGACGCTGTGACACTGACAGCCACACAGATGGGTATCTGAGCTGCCTACGGTGCTTGAGCTAAGGGAGAACAAAATCCCATCCCAAAGCTTGGGCTAAGTGATTACACATTTCAAACATCATTCAAGAAGGTCTGCAGCTTCTTTTTATACACAAGGTCAGACTAAATGGGAAAAACTGCCTTTCAGACCTGATAATCTCACTTTTTGCATACCCTATAATTTCTACCCCTTTCTCCTTACAATTTTCCTCTGTTTCTGCTACTGGTTCAGACACTACAAATAATCAGGATATTTAGGACAAACCAGCTTAGATCAGCTAATTCATTGTATCCTCTGGGCTAGAAGAATCACTAAGGACTAGAAAATTCAGAGATGTCATTTGTCAAAGGCACTTTGACTATATTTATTGTATTGATACACTGAGCTTATCAGGTGTTTCCCAACGGAGAGGCCATCAATGGAGATCCACTTTCCCATTACAATACAGTGCCATTTAATATAAGTATATAGACTGTCACATCATCACACATTTACTGAAAGAAATTAAGGGCACAAAGGAGAGAAGAGGCAAAAATTCTTGAAACACAGTGCTGTCCAGACAGTAGAAAACACTAAAAATACTGTCTCATATATTTGGAGCTGAGCCGTTCTGAATAAATTAGCATTCAGCCAGTGAGGACACATGGAAGGAAACTTTGCAAAGTGCCAAAACCGACTTGTCTGAAAAGAATTCAGTAAATAGATTCCAGTGTCTGACAAGTGTAAGCTGCACCAAATATTATCAAAGAGAACAGTGCCTCTTAATCTGTGGACCGCTTTTTAAAATGGTAGCTCCTACCAGCTGAAGTCCAAGAGAGGTCATCTGAAGGGTCCCAACCAAGTGAGACGGGAATGGTCACGGTGACAGATGCTGCCGAACAAGAGTACTCAGAAGTCACCGCCTGAACCTTATCAACGTATTATTTATTTTCACAGACTCATTCCAGATTGTAGTTCTGGCACAAGGGTTAGGATCAAGAGCATTTCTTTTAAAAAACGAAGCTAATGAGGATAATTAATGCAACTCCTAAATATACAAACCATGCAGATAATGAGTCTCATTTGAATTTTGCTTTTCTAGCAAAAAGTAGATGGATTGATCTGACCAGTTTCATGGGCTTTTGCCTTGCCAAAAAAACCCGAATGCTCTCCCTTGAGCTAAGGACTGATAACCAGGCCAGTGGTCTTCTCCAGTGCTTTAAGGGCAATTTAGGCCTTGCTTTGGCTTACTCCTTGATTTCTGCTTCTTCTGCCAAGCAGCTAGCAGCTGGAGAAGAGGATGCTACGTCACTCTTGCTGTCAGCAGCATCCTCACCATGTACTCGCCCCAGGTCCCACAGGAACACAGGTCGCCCCTCTTGCACAAGGGAGCAACGCACTGGGGACCTTGATCCAAAATTTTGGATTAAGACCAAGTTAGCACTTCAAATGTGAGGTCTTCTAGAGCACGGGACTTTAGAAGATCAGCAGATCAGAAACTAGATAGCCATACTCTCCATTGCAATGAGGGGAAAAAATATGAATAATGCAGTGTTTCATTTCTTTGAATGAGTGAAAAAAAGATCTGAGAAAATAATTTAGTACTTATGATCAATAACAGCTGGAACTCAATCAATTTTGGTTCAGGCCAACAATCAAATAAGTGCTATGTGGGTAGAGTCCTGCTCATAGTGCAAGCACGCAGCAGGAGGAGAGAGCAGCCACAAAGTCACAGCACAGATCATATGATTTCTGAACCCAGTGATTCACCTCAACTGGAGACTCTTGCTGGCGACACAAGGCAGACCTCATAGACCACGCCCAGAAGCTGTTTACCTAAACCTCCTCTGCCTGCACACACATACACACACACACATGTACATTTTTGGCATGGCTTCTCATGAGCATTTGCAAAGTGTCCTGACACCCTCACTATTATGGCATCTGAAAATTAGCTTCTGGCTGTCTCACCAGCCTCCTGCCATGGTCACAGAGCTCATACCCACTCCTGGCCATCCCTGCAATTTCTCCCATCTCTGCGAGTCACCCACAGCATGCAGGTCTTCAACACCCGGAGGAGAAAGGAGGAGTGGGGGAGGCATGCCTGTGTTTCTGCTCATCTCTTCCAGTTAAAGCAATCCACCTCTCTGCAACTGTAAAAGATTTACAGCACCCAGAGGACTCTCACATCCCACATTGTAAGGCAGAAACTGCTCTGAACCCCCTGACCGCCAAAAAGATATCCAAAAGCCTCATCTGGTAACAAATTTTGCCATTTGATAGGAGGCAGCAAATGGCATGCTCCTGAAGTCTCCTTTCTCTGCTCTCAATACTTTTTAAAAACGCATCCATATAGTTAAATTAATATGGATGATTTGTTAAACTGGTTTTTAAATGCTTTCAATACACATGGAAAAAAGAATCTATCATGTGGAATCCCTGCCGTTTAAAAGATACTTTAAACAGGACAATATAGACTGCAATAGTCTTTGTTATTCAGATGGTAATTCTGTCCAGAGGTCCCAGTGAGGCAAGTGATGCCTGTTAAATTCACACCTGGTCATGCACATGGGTCTGATCTTCACACACACAAACTCATGACTGCTCTACAAAGCAAGTACCTAATCACGGATACCTGCAGCAGCACACGCTGGCAGGAGAAAGAAGGTATGCCAGTATTAAATGCACTGCTCATTAGCAGTATACTTAATAGATCTTTAGATCTTTAATTATATAAATATTTAATCACTTAGAGAGGCCACGTATTTTCCTCAGTTTACATCCTTAATATTAAAAGGGATTGAGATGTAAATGTTTTGAATGGGGATTCCTAGAGTTGGTTGCCACAGCCTAGGTTTGTGGACACAATCTCTGATGCTCAGCCTCAAAAGAGCTAAAAACCCAGTCCCTAACCCATTTTCATTCACAGGGCACATGGTTACCCCTTCCACCTTTTGCCCTTGCTAAGAGGACTTTGATACCTGCAGGGTCTGAACCCACACTCAACACTGCCCACAGGAGCTAGGTTGAGTGGAGGAGCAGAGCAAAGCTCAGCACCACCACCAGCCTGGGTACCAGACACCATGGGACCACAGATACCTTCAGGGGGATGTAGTATACAAGGTGCAAATAGTTCTTACTCAGCAGCCCTGCCTTGAAAGCCCAGACCAAGTCAGCCCTAAGGTCCAAGCAGCCTTTATCATTTTTCTCCCCTCCGCTAGCCAGGACACCAACTGGCCCATCTTTGTGGTCTTTTTCCATTCCCCTCTTCTCCGAATGTATAAAACACCTTTCATCATTTTTCCTTCTACGCACTATTCTGCCCATTCAAAGTCCTCCTCCCTGCTCATTTCTTACACCACACCCAGAGGTTATAAATCTACAGTGCTCTCTGAAAGACTACATTTTCACAAACAATCACATCCCAGTCATTTCCTCTCTGGAGTTCTCTGGCACATCCTGTTTATTCTGTATCTATCTTGTTTGGACTGCAAGCTCTTCAGAATAAGGACTTTCCACATTTTGTGACCTATACTGCTGGAAACACATGGCTGGCGCTACCCGATTCATAGCTTTTAAAGCCAGAAGAGACCACGGCAATTATCTAGTCTGACCTTTTGCATACCACACAACAAATTTCATCAAATGACTTCTGCATTATGCCCCTGATAATCCTCATGGAAGTACGCTGCTAGCGGACGATGATCACCACACCTTTCTTTATTTTGTATTTTCCCCAATTTAGCTGCATATTTAGTGCTTCTCTCCTTCATATTCAAATCCTTCCAATACTTTCAGCAATTAGCCCAGGTCCAAATTTTAGGAGACATTCTAAAATACACACACACCTGATCTCTGTTGTCTGCACTAATCCAATTGTCATTAATTACACATTATACTTTGCATTTGCCCAGTGGATATTTAATGTACTTGTGCTGAGATATTTGTTCAGGAAAATAGAACTATAATAGAAACCATAGACTTAAAATCCTGCTTTTAAAAAAGTACGTCTGTAAAAGATTAAAGAACTGAAATGGTCTCAGAACAAAGTAAAGGGAGAGAATGAGCTGATGGCATTGTTGGCACACAAGGTATTTTTATGTTCAAAACATCTCTACAAAAAAACCTTTCATACACTCCGAATACCTGTATTAACTTTAATGTACAACATGCTATAAAATGATCATCTTCAGGAAGAGGGGGGGAAAAATGAAAAAGATTAAATTCCTTTGAGCCAAGTATTAAAAGCATTCTTAAAGCAAACAGACACAAGAAGAATTCTCAGAAAAAAAGTCTGGTTTTTATCTGTCCAAAAAAAATGCATTGGCTTCAGCTAAAAGTCAATCAATCAATACCCAAAGTATTAAAAAAAAAAAAAAGAAGCACTCTATCCAGTTATAAATATTTTTTTAACTACAACCATCTGGCAGTGGAGCACCACTGACCTAACTTCATGAGCATCTGTCAGCTGGTGATGGCCACAGTGCTGTCAGCAGAAGAAAACAGCGACTCTTTGCTCATTTACTGAGCGGCAATTGGAGAGACAGAAGCAACCCACCACAAATCACACAGGAGGTGGCAGAGTCTGGAGGGGAAAAAGAAAAAAAGAAAAGCCAAACAAATATACAAGGAAATCTTTGAGCCTGCCCTGCCCTGCACACCCAGAGCTCTCAGAGGCTGCAAGGCACCAAAAGGCATCAAGTATGAGGTGCAACAATTTTACTCCATCCTCACTAGGTGGTTATTCACCAAACTCAGATTTCATTATTTCTTCTAAAAAAAAATTTTATTATCCCACCCATAGCTGAAATTTCTATGAACACGGCATCATACAAGGCATTATAGAACAACAAAACACAATTTTCTTTTAATTGCCATGACAACTCTGTTTATTTGGATTTAAACATCATCCTGGGATGTTTATAACGCAAACAGCGCAATGTAGTGAGGCAGAACAGGAAAGGGAGAGCCAGTGAGACGCTCATTTGGCTAACTCTTGTACAAACCAAGTAACGCAAAACCCCACCGCTAACAGCTGTAATGAAAACCACAGGGGGATTAAGAATCAAACCAAAACAAACATTTCTTGTCATTTGTGTTTTTTAACAGGGGTGGCAATCCTCTCACAGCTCCAGCAGCTCAGAAACTGGGGAGAGCTCTACCAATCCGTCCAGCTGTGCCTCCGCATCCCCACCTGCCTTCAAAAGAGGGATTTTAATTTGCGTCATCACCCACTCTGCACATGGGCTTCCAGGGCTCGCTGAAGGCACGCTGATTAACGGAAGATCTATTGCACTTACAGTAACAATTGTGCTCCCAATTGCACTCATAAATATCAATTACTAAAAAGCTTCACAGGACACTGGCAACACTTGCAGCGTATTTAAAACACCTGTTTCCCTGAAAGGTTAAGGTAAAACAATATAAGCAACACTCAGACCACCATGAGACAGCGCAGCAGCATATAACTGTTACTGCCTGAACTGACTGGAGCTCAAGATGCTGAAAGGGTTCCCCAGCACTGGCACAGGCTGCCCAGGGCAATGAGGGAGTCCCCATCCCTGGTATTTAAGAGTCGTGTAGAGGAGGTGCTGAGGGACATGGTGTAGTGGTGACTTGGCAGTGCTGGGTTAATGGTTGGACTTGATGATCTTTTCCAACCAAGGCTACTCTGTGATTCTACGATATGTGGGTTGTGTTACACACTGGACAGACACTCACTTCGCAGCAGCACCACCCTGTAATTTTACACGCATGTGCAAACTCTAGCAAGTGCAACATGGGAAGCCCCAAAATTGCAATTACAGCAGCTCATGGGGACAGAGAGCCACCATTACCCCAGGCAGAGCAGAAACTACAGAATAACTCTCCAGTACAGGTCCCCAGTGTACCTAGGGGCCCAAAATCCATCATCACAACTGCTATGTCTTGCTTGCTTAACTGCCCACACAGAACCAGTTTTGTTAGGAGCTCGTGGAGAGAGTGGTCATACAGGCCAAAGACAAATGTCTAAAAACAGCAGGAGGTGGGGATTGTACTTTTACTATTATTTTGGAACTGAAGTGCTGCAGCAGCCTTTTTGAGACAGAAAAAGTAAGTTTTCCTCAGAAAGACATATGCTTAAAAGGGTCTGCACAACTAACGTAACACCTATAGGTGCATAAAAGATACCATTAGCTTCCAAAGTGACTTTTTGGAGACTAGTCAGGCTTGGGCTTATCAATAAATCTCAACAGCCCTTTCTAAGGAAGAAATCACCTCTAGCTGCACCTGTGAAACAAACACATAAAGGTTAGACCTGCACGGAAAACCACTTCTCTAACAAACCACCCCCAAAATTTTTAACACAGTGTATTTCATTTTAGTACCATCTCTGCAGAATGCGGTTAGTTAATCTCACACTTAACCCTCTGTGCCAACATTTGTACAGTTTCCATTGCCGCGCTGGAATCTGCACATAATGTGATCTGGCTCAGCGCTTGCGGTGCTCCCGGGATCAATTACCATTTTATACATCAGTGTTTCATTACTGATCCGTGAATGTCCTCCAGCCAATCAAACCCTCAGCTCTGCGCTTCAAGAGTCTAATCTTTGAAAATTAGGTATTTGGCAAGATTTACTGTAAGAAAGGAAAATTGCCTGACTCATACTGTTCTGAATAGATCCAGCTTCCATTCACAAATACTGCCATTGCAATGGCCACTAGATGTTTTCAGTGATGTGATTAAAAAGAAAGAGCGATGGTAATTGTGCAGTGGAAATGTGCTCTCATCTGTCACTTCTCTTGGAAAATAATGAGCGCTCTTCCTCGTTACGTTCACTGCAATGTATCTTCAGAAAAGTCTTATAGAGATTAATGCTCAATTGCTGTAAATGAGCTTAGCTTTATTTATTCTAGGAGAGGATCTGGCCCCAAAGTCCTGATAAGCCATTGCTCCGTCATCCTTATTAAATGAAAATCCTATACGGGAGCTAAGAAAAGACTTTGGCCCTGTGTCTCACCCATAAATTCAACAATGTAGATTTGGCATGCTTTATATCAACAAGCCATGCCTAAGTGTGTACATCAAATGAGGCCAAGATACAAGACAGCAAACACTATAAATCTTAGTGCGATAAGACAAATCCAATGCTTCCGCTGCTCATCCTCAACTTTGCTGCCTCTTCCCCATGTGCTGCAGCGGGACCGTTAACCTCACCCGAGCTCAGGCTAACAACACTCGAAACTCATTTGCAGCAATGTAAATGTTTGAAATAATTGATCCTCGAGCAGCAGCTCTGTAGTGGAGACTCTGGGAAACAGAGGCACTGCACGTGCAGAGGGACCGCCTGGGTCCCTATGGGACAGGAGGCACTGGGAAGGGAATCCTGTCACGAGGAGGAAGACCTCGGGGAGAAAGCAAGTGTGTGCTCTTAAAAACCACTGCGATCTCAGTCATCTGTTTTGAAACTGCAAGTGCTGTGAAGTGACAACACATGAGCTGCAACCACATGTTAGAGAGTTTGTTTTAAATCACGGGGTCAAAATAAGAATCCATTATAACTCCTTTTAACATTCTCAGGCTGGTATGCAACTATGCAACCCACACAACACCACAGCTGTTGTAACGAGGTCCTGAAAATCTGCTCCAACGGATCGGAGAAAGCACCGGAACCAAAAATGAGGACAACACCAGAGCTCTCACACAGACTGGTGCAATCATCCCCATCCAGCCTTTCCTCTCCCCATTGCCATTTACACCCCAGCTGCATCCAGGCGGCAGGACAAAAAACTGTCCCATTGCTTGAGAAGGATTTTTTTCACAAGCTTCACAGTTAAACAGATCTAAGGCTGTGGCTCAAAGCTTCTTATGCTGGCCACCCAAAGTACAAACGCTCCCTTAAATAACCCTTGAGAGCTGCAGCTTTCCACACCTTTGCACGAAGTAATTGGACTTCAAGCAGAAAATTTTTTTTAACTAAGTGATAAAAACCCTCTACCATGCAACTTAAATGGATCAGGCTCTACAGATTCAAGAGTCAATAAAAAAAATACATAAAATAAAGAAAACTGTACACTGGAAGACTGATACACAAATGACTGAATATGTCATCATGTAATAGGGCATTTCCATGACTTCAACAGAGATTCTGTGAAGCCAACGTTAGCATCCCAATGAGCAGAGATATGCAGACCAGCAGCTGGGAGCAGATGCCAGGTATTAAAAAAATATCCTACCATTACACGATTCTTTAGCAGAAAACGATGAGTTGAATGCAGACGACTCCTCCATGTATTAATATAAGGACAAAACTCTAAATTGTCTCTTCAAGTACACACACACAGAGCTAATAATCACATGTGGATTTTTGAGGCTGGACAGCAAACGCCGTTCATTTTCAGACCAGCATAGTCCAGACTCTCCCTGCCTCAGCTGAACATCTCACAGATGCCACTGAGTTTCTAACGTCCCACCGAGCCATCAGGAATGGCTTGTTTGCTTGTTTTACCTCTTAGAATTCTCCAGGAGAGCTTTAAAGCTACCAAACAAAGGAAACGCAGCAGTTAAGAATGGATTTGGAGCACTTTACCTCCCTCAAACACTGATCTTAGTGAAGAACATCATGCAAGTACAGCCTTCTCTCTCTGATACACCTATGTGTGTTCATGAAACATATAAAGCTAATGCTCTAAATCTGTTGTTTTCTCCATTAATAATTCAGATTATTGGCCATTTTAGGCATATACAATGTATACTTCAAAATTTAGCCTTTTTTTTTTTTTTTTTTAATGACCCACTTGATGTTTTTAGAAAGGGCTGCACTGCTTGCTCAGAGCTCTGGGAGACCAGGGTACTCCTCTCCCAACTGGAAACGGGCTTGGATAAGGCCCACAGAGTTGATCTGTTCTGGTCTTCCAGCACTAGCCATAGAGGAGGACACAGATGAAGGTTTTTGAGACCATTTCTGCCAGACAACACGCTCGGATCAGCAAGTGAGACAGTGACAATACTATTTCAGTAATGCCTTCAATGCTTAGAGCTGACAGAATTGATAATTTTCAGCTTCGGTCATTCCTACAGCTAATAAGAGCATAAATTAAAAACGCCATCCTCACTTTACATTAAAATCACTGGTTTCATGTATCTATAATTTTTCTGGGGGTTTTGTTGGGTTTTTTTTTTTTAAATGAACAAAAACCTGCTCCAGGAACTGTTAAGCGTTGATAATAATGGACCAGAATACAAAGCCATTTTTCACCCTCCAAGAGGAAATATTTAACATCACGGCTCAGACACATGTACGCTTGCTGCCAAACCCTGCACATGCAGTGCTTGCCTGCATGTGGATCACCCACCAGTCCAGCTCCACCATCCATCCTGTTTACTATTTAGGATAGAAGTTAGAGCCAAACCAAGCTCCGCCTCCCAAAAGCTAGAAGAAGAGCAGCTTGTGCAGATGTTGAATTCTGGTGAGAACGACAAACTATAAACAGATTTCCTAAAAGATCTGCCTTGAGACAGTCTTATCTAGCAATTCCACTAATTCCCTTGGTAGGGAAAGTAGGGGAGAGCGAATGAAATCTGCAGACAACAGATAGCTGGGAAAGTCTGTCAGCTCACAGGATGGGCAGAAGTTTATTCAGAACAGTTGAGGACTAAAACAACTGACAGGAGGTACCGCTTGTAATAAAGCTGAGCACAGTCATGCACTTTGGGATTAAAGAAATATGCTTGGCAGCTTGAGAGCTCAACAGTTGGGAGTGATATAGAAAGAAAAAGACTTTGGTGGTTTCGTGGCTCATGGCAAGAGTGTAAAAAAAGCCAGATGTTGCCCGAGGTCTCAGTGAGGAATGGGAAAATATACAAGACACCAGTGAAGACTCAGCTGGAACACTGTGCAATTTCAGGTTACCGAGTTCAAGAAAGGTTAAGTGAAACTGGAATAGTGCAAGAAAAGGTCAGCAGGATGACCCCTCTCAGGAGACAAAAAGTTGTTGGCTTTGCTACTGGAGCAAAACGAAGGCTGTCTTTGGAGAGAAAGAGGAAAGATCAAGCAGTATGAACCAGCCACAGAGAGGTTTAGGCTGGAACATGAAGGAAGGCCTATATCCACCAAAACAATATTGTTCCATTAGAGCCTGCCAAAAGAAAAAAAAAAAAAAATAGGCAGGAGGCTCTTCAATGGACAAAAATCTACAGCATGGTTGCCTGAGACAGCCCAAAACAAGGCCAGCCATGCAGGAGGTCAAAAGCTGGTCCTGATAATACACCTTCTCATCATATACAGCCCAGTCAGCCCACCAACAAACGTACAGGACCTGCACCGCTACCCCAGAACCTCCCAGACCTTCCCTCACCTGCCACCAGGTCTTGTGCTGTCACCAGAGGGACATGGTGTTTAAGTGTATGGAGAGCCTAGACGCATGCTACTGACACACAGCAAAAGCTATTTTGGATACGGATAGGCTTCCCAAGTCACCACAGAGCAAAAAGGGGGTGAAAATCTGAGGTTACGCCCAAATCAAGCCCAAGGAAGATGATGAAGGGAGGCTTGTGACGAACATGGCAGTTTACTCGGAATGACTGTGGGTGGAAGAGAAACACTGCTAAAGAAAAGGAGAAGGAAGGAAGAGATGAGATAGTTATGGCTCAAGGCTTTAGAAACCATCACTGTGATAGCAAGCAATTTGCTATCATGGCTGACTTCCCACAGTATTCCCCAATACTGCCCAATAAAATTAACAGTGCAGGCAGGTTCAAGAAAGGGCAGTTTACAATCTTACTACTCCAAATTAATCTCTGTTTCAAAGGAAAAACCTGAAATTAAAAGGAGGATAGGGGGAGAGTGAAGGAAAACACAAAGGCTAATTAATGTCAATCACTATAAAAACCCATGACTGATGCTTTTGACACAACCCTTCGAGCCAGTGTTTCTGCAGACAGTAGAGTGAGCGTGAGATGAGTGCGAGAGTGCCGCATCGGGAGTCGGATTAGGAAATCCACACAATGTAACACCATCTCGCTCGGGTATTCTAGGTGCTGCAGTAGAGACGCCTTCTGAACCATCCCAACAACAACAGTTTAAAATGCCTATGTAGCAGGACAAATAAAAACTAGACTCCAAATGACTTCCATGCACAAATGCTCCTAATACAGTTTATGTGCAAGGAAGGAGGACTACCCCTATGAATTCACCCTTCTGTGAATACACCATCCCACTGTCACCTTAGATTTAGAAAAGCCATGAACAGCACTACTAGTTCATTTCAGGGCTTTTTTCCCCCCACCAACTACTTTGTCCACAGAGGGGCTTCATGTGTACATTTTAATATGCGATTGCTTCAAACCTTACAACAAAATGTGCACTATTTTTAGGTCATTACGTGAGACTTAAACTCCCTAGTTGTGAAAAGAAAACAAGTCATTAGTGAAACATTTATAGAAAGAGAAATAAGCAGTTTTCCTCTATGCCTTGACCGTGATCTGTTGCTTTCACTCTGCTGCAACTCTGGGACTAATACACCCAACACCCCCTTAGTTAGGTAGAATCCAGAAAGTCTTCATTGCAACACTACAGACAACGATTTCCCACTCTTAACTAAGCACTGGCAGGCTTTGCTAAGCACAGGAGGCTTTGCTAAGCAATGGGATCACATATTGGAAACTGCTCTTATATTACAGCCTTTGAGATCTGTATTAAATTATAAGCCGTTCTATGAAGTGTCCTTAAAACTACCAGCATGTGTCCTCACATTCCCCAAATGCTCTCTTGCAATTCACCTGCAATGCAAATAACTGCCTTTGGCCAACTTTGTGTTTGTTTTTAAAGGGCAGCTGAGCTCATGAAAGACAATATAAAACATATTTTTCCCTGTTCCTCCAGGAGTGCCCTGCCTGCTCAAGCCAGCTGCTGCACTTTGCAGGCAGCTGGACTCTCTTAAATTTTAGTTTTAATGGCAACACTAACTTTTCAGCCACGAACCAGATTCCAGTTCAGCTTTCTGCATCCCCAACAGCTGTTTCCAGGAGGCTGCTCAAGTACTATGGCAGAGTGGCAGCTTCTTTCAAAGTTTCTTCCCTGGAGGATAACTTCAGAAACCATCTCAGCCAGTCTAAAATTCTGCTTTAGAAGTTGCATTGGAAGGCAGTTCATGGTTTTTAAGCGAAAGCAACACTTTAAAAGGATTGCAGCAGCTGGACTTGAGAAGACATGTGACACTGTTTGCCTTTATCCAAAGTTTAAAACAGAGCCTACAGCTAGGAGATAATAGCCACATTCCTGTAGATTGGTGTAAATCGTAAATCGTAAATAATTTCTTTTAATTCTGGCTGGAGCGAGTGGCCTGGAGAGAGGTTTCCCATTGAAGCCCTGTAACTTCTGAGCTCCCTTGAAAGAGCACAGAAACACCTCAAGGAGCCAGAAGACGCTGTTGCATGGACACACGTGTTCTTTCCCTACAAGACGCAACCTACCCACCTACCTCAGCTCACACCTCCTTCCAGGAGACACTGTGCAGAGTTTTTCCTTTGCTGCCTCTCACAGATGCATTCACCTCCCTAGAGAAGCATCCCATCCACAAGCCCTGTCTCCCGGTTTTCTCCCTCTTCTGCCACTCAGACGCCAGCGTGGGGAATCCAACAGAGCTTTAAGTCAAGACCTCTTGCACCACTGTTCAGTCATGTTAGGCAGTTGGTGCCTGGTGGTTCTTACCAAAACCATTTTACTGTTTTCACCCTTATTTCATGAACAACATGTAAAAGTTGAGGTGACTTCACACAGAAAGCATTTCTACATCCTTCGTAGCCTTCTTCACAGGAGGTCTACAAGAAATAACTTCCCTTCGCTGAAGAAAGCAACTTCCCCCAATTTCTTATCAGTCGACTCATCATCAAGCAAGCAACGTAGAATTTACACCGGAGATGCCACTTAATCAACAAACAAATCCGTTTGGTACTCAAACTCAAAAAGGCATGAGTATCAGCTCAGCAAATCACACTTATCCCTAGGTCGGTGGTCAAGACCCATGGAATCAGGAAGTCACTTTAAATACATATTTTCACATTAAAGAATCTGGGAAAGAGCCAGAAACTTCAGATGAATATCCAGCACAAGCCAAGCAGTCCCCTGTGGTTATCCTGTCTCTGGAAGCTGGCCTCTTAGCAAGTCATTTACATCTCACGCTCATTCATATTTTAAACAGCACTTTTAAAAGCTGTTTCCTACATGTCAGTGTGTTTAAGGATCTCCATAACTTTTTGCTTTGGCTGCTGCATCCTCCTCTCCTCTGCTCTTTCAGCTTTGACCCAGAAGAGCACAAGAGCTGTAACTGGATCAGCACACCTCGCAAAACATCCTGTCCCCAAAAGAGGAAGGTCAGTGTTCAAAGACATAGGACAAAGATTGTTTGTCCGGTATCATTACTCCCTCCTCAGACTGCGAGATCATCTGTGAACACCCAGCATAGGAGTCTGACCCCATCAAGCCATTCTTGACCATCCCAGATTATGGACAAGAACTTGAAAATGTGTTTCCTTCCTGTTCAGTAGGATGAGATTCCTGCTCCTCTCTGCAACTCCTGTGTCAGCAACATCAATGCTGCCCTGCTGCTCTCGCGGCTCACCAGCAGCTGCAGGGATTTACAGATATATTCCCTATTTTGCACATACAGTAGTACTTGGAAGCTGCATCACAGTTTTTTGAGATAAAAGGTCAAATTCTGCAAGTTACTGCAAATCTTCAGCTCCAGCAGGATTCACATGGAGCCAAGAGCTTCTTCATGCTGTAGGAAGTGCTTGAGATGCTGTGGGACAAACCAAGTGAACTATGCCAACCTAAATCTTCAGAAAGCGATGCTGGCAGCTACTTCCCCTTCCAATGTTCAACTTACAGTTCACATTTACATTAGATTTACATAAAATCAGATTTAGCCCATCACCCTCTGTCAGGAGGAGAGTTGTATATGAACATGGCATGGGCATGACATGCCCCAAAGACAGCATGCCTGGGCCAGCTCACTCCAGCAAGGGGCTAAGCGAACACAGCCACGCTGCATTCCAAGCAGGCCTAGGAGCAACAGAGCCATGTTCTCCCAGTGCTCTCCGGATCTACTTGACCTGAGCTGGACCTGCACTGAAGAGTGATACAGCCATCTTCCCACAACTACAAGCCCTGGAGATGGACCTCCGGGACAACCGGCTGGGTCCTGAAGTCAAAGTGTTCCTACACACCCCAGTTCTATACAACTTTGGAAAATGGACCAGAACTTGTGCCAGCCATCAAGTGACATGTGACTTCAATCACTGATCACTATCAACACTCACGGAGCACTCTGCAGAAATGGCAACATTTTCCCTCAATCCTGGGTTAAGCTCTCACTTATTTAACACGTTTTTTCCTACAATAATGGAATTCCACAGTGTATTTTAACTGAATGTATTATTCCTCATTAGCAGTCTCAGGCTGTTACAAGTCTTTAGCCTAGCAAACCACTGAGTGCATTTACTCCAGAAGTGACAGCATTTCTGTGATGAGCAAAATGTTTCCCATCCATCAGGTAGATGCACCAAACCCTGCTCCACCTCGCAGGCAGTGCAAGCTTCGCTGCAAACCCAGCTTCTCCATCAGAGTGACAGCTACCAAAGGGCAAAGTCTGGAGGAGGAAGAATGGGGAAGAGGAAAAGTGACAGGACTCTGCAGAAATGTGTCTCAGCCTACAGCGAATGCAAGAGTGTGTGCATGAGTCTGTGTGAAGTCAGAGCATATTCAGATAACTCCAACTTCACTAGAGCCCTTGCAGCCAGCACTTGCACTGTAGGCAGTTAAATCCTGTGAAGCATTCTCCAAGGGCTGCTGCCTTTCTGCTGCCCTTCAAAAACACGCAGTACCCACAAAAGCACCCACTTCTACTCACACATGTCAAACAGGCTACCACCTCAAGTTCTCTGCAATCACAGCTCTACCAGGACTGTGGACTGTACCTTAAATTAACTTAAAAAACACGCTGGAGAGAACACAACTTGACTGTTTTATCCCAGGGCTAGAAAAAGGGAGGGGGGGGGGAAAAACCCAACACCCAAACCAGCCAACAACTCTTTATGCCAAACAAGCAGTTTTATTAAGGAAATAACATCTGAACAAGACACACCACATGCACACATTCTGCAGCTGGAATCTCTTGTAGCTGATGTGTCTCTTCGTGATATGCAAGTAAGAAAATAATTCAGCTCAGCCTTGGAGGGCTGATGGTGGCAATTCTGTTGTCCTAGCAGGCATAAAGCATGGCAAAAAGCTAAGCGCAGACTTCAGAAGATAAATAGAGAAAATCTGCTGAGAAGCACTTTTTCTTTCCCCCTGCATTGGACTCTGGGGACATAACCTGCTTTCAGAGACCTACCAATGTTCAGCCTCAAGGGAGAGGTTCTGGATGACCGGAGAGAGGCCCTGGGCCACCACAGCCGACCAGAGGCTGTCCTCTTTCCAGGGCTCCCCTGGTGCCAGACTGCACGTGTAAGGAGGAGCACCTCTGCATGCAAACAGGGCACACTCTGCACTAGGACAGAAAATATTACTAGGGAGGGCTATATCCACTTCAACTGAGAGTGCCACACAAATAAAAAATAGGTAGTGCCCATGCCACATCATGCTATCTTTGTCAGTTCTTACCCTAAGACCATAAAATTCATCATACTTTAAACAATAATAATGAAGCATTAAATGGCACTGATATACACAGGCCTGTTTGCCATTTGCTGGAATACACAGGACATCTACATAGAAACAAAAGAGATCCTTGCAATTTCACATACCTGCCAGTTTCAGAGAGTTGTACCTTATTACTCTGCTCCCCCTAACAGCATCTCAAGGACTGATGATCAGTGTTAGAACAAAGTCTACCACTTTCTCCTTTCACTTTGAGGTACAGATGGTGTGTAGATACAGAAGTCTGGCTGTCATGGGTAGGACAGGTACCCTGGTTCTACAGTCTGGTTAAGGTTCTTTTCCTCTGGTCTTCTGCACTTGAAGAAAGTTGTTCTCCACTAAAGACAGGGCATACAGAATATCCTCCACAAAGGAAGGATGCTGCCATCCCACTGTGCTTGCAGAATAGGACTCCCTCTGCTCACACTCTAAGTCCACGCATAGTCATTCATCTGCTAAATCACAGCAAGATCCTTCCATGCTGCCACAGGTTTTCGATTTCAAGTGGATTAATAATCTGCAGGCAACACACTTTCCTGACCATGCAGAAAAAGCATGACATAAAGGATATATCATTAACACATTTCCACCAAAAGATCATGCCAAGAGATATATCAGGCGAGATGACTAACCCTTCCAGCACATCCATGCGCGGAACAAAATACTAAATTATGATTTTCTAAATACCATGATAATATTTAGTCACTACTTTAGTCAACAATCCTTCCAAGCCATAAGAAAAAGTAACATAAGAGAGACATGCTCTCTTCCCATGAAACAAGTGAGGACCTAATTCCCACTCTGGTTGGAAGCTGGAGGTATCCTGCTGTAACAGCAACCAAGACTACAGTTCACGTCCAAGAAAAAGCCTTCATCACTTTTCTTACCCACCTTTTACCAATAGCACCCAGAGGCTCCCCATCTCTCCACACCCCCTTCATGAAGGGGGATCCTCTTTCTGAGCCAGGAGATGGAGCCAAAGAGACACTCCCTACCACGAAGAAAGGGCGAGATGTGGGAGTAAAGAAATCGGGCTAGAGAACCTCAGTTCCTACAGTCAAGGGTGCTACTATCGGTCTATTACTATCAGCCAGTATGAAACGGCAACCCACAATAATGCTTCAGGATGCAAGAGACAGCTGCGTAACTCACAAAACAGCTATAGAAAAGTTGACACCACCCACCTGAGCCAGTAAACACCAGTTACTCTTCTCACTCAACAATTTGAGACTGTTTTGGAATTTAAAACTTCGGGGGGGACACACGTTTCTAATGCACATGCTGACCAGAGGTGTCAGGCATCAAAAGTACTCTCAGGAGAGAGAGATGTATTAACCTTTCTCATCAGAACTGCTGCTGTTCCAGACATTCATGCATGGTATTTCCGAGCAGCGCAAAGTCCAGTTCAGATTGTGGATGCATTCATAAAACCTAGAGTTTTGTGAACTGAATGGCACACACCGGGAGCACACTGTTGTGCAACATAATACTTAAGACACTTCCCATCTGCACTCCATTTCAAAGCATATTTTACTTGTTAGCCTCATTTAGAAGGTCCCCCCAGTTCCGCTGCAAGAGGCGACCCTGCCAAAACACAGGGCTGAGCAGCAGGATTGAATTTGTAGCAACATAAAGTAAGCATGAAGTAAGAACGAAGTCTGCCTGTGACCTACATGTACAAAACCCAATAAACACCAACAGACTTTTGTTCGCTTGAGGATTAGGAGATATTTAGAGAACATGATGGCTGTGGCACTCGAACGCCACCAAAAGCTCCCCTAACTGAAAGCCAGAAATCACGATAGATTTAGGAAGTGATAATTCAGCTCTATTTTTTGCATCCAGTTGGAAGACAATATATTTTCTTTATTAAGAGCCTTCAGTTACCCAAGCCTGCTAAGTGAAGCGACTCTGCAAGGCTTTCAGCAGCGCTTTCATTTTAAAAATCTGGTATTCACGCGTATTTTGTCATCCGAGTTATGACGATTTTCTCCCATAGCACAGCTTTGGGTCTGGAAGGAGCCCTGTCCCCACGGGAGAGCGTACCCTCACTCCACACCGCAACTGAACTTTCTGCCCAGCCCCGAGCACGCAGCCCCCGGCCCGGCTCGGGGGGCGCCCCGCACCCCACGCAGCCCCGCACTCGGAGACCGCCCAGCGGCGGCGGGGCAGCAGCGGGGCCCCGCCGGAGCCCCCCGGGGCACCCCCGGCACCCACTGCCCCGCCGGAATCCCCGGGGCACCGCCGGTAACCGCCGGTTCCCCCGGGGCACCCCCGGCAGCCGCAGCGCGGTTCCCCCCGGGGCCGCCGCGCACCCGCCCCGCTCCGGCCGCCGACACAACTTGCGGCTCCGCGCCCCGCGCACCTTTCCGCGGCTCCGTCCCTCCGCCGGGCTCAGCCTCCTCGCAGCCGCTGGCGGCCGCGGCTAATCCCCGCCGGCCGCGCTCCGCAGCTCGCTCATCCGCCTGATCACCTGCCGGCACCGAGCTGCCGAGCCGCTGTGGGCTGCCGGCGGCGGCTGCTGCTGCTGCTGCTGCTGCTCCCGCTGCCGGCGGGGAGGCACCTTCGGCGGCAGCGCCGCCGCCTCCCGGGCGCGGGGCGCGGCTGCAGGCGGCCACGCACGGCCCCCGCGCCGCCGCCCCGCCCCGCTCGCCGCCGCACACCGGCCTCCGCGCCGCGCAGGCGGGAACAGCAACCTCCGGGCGCGCAGGGCTCCGCAGCGCTCACGGCGGGGACGTGCCTGGAGCGGCGCCCCCCTGCTGCCCCAGCGCCAGCCCCTCGGCTCTGTCCTCCGCCCCGGCGCCCACCCCCGCCCCGCAGCTCGCCGGGGGCGGAGAAGCTCAGCCCTGCCGTGCCTTAGGGGAGCTCCACCGGCCGCGTCCGGCGGGACCTGCTGCAGGCACCGTGCTCCATCCAAGCCACGCTCCACGTCAAAGCCATCCTGCATACTTTCCCTCCTTGGAAAATATTTCCACTCGGGTCATTCACATTAAAATCCCCACTGCTCCCGGGTGTTGTTTTCCTCCCTGGAGGGTGGCATGATGTGCCAAAGCCGAGTGTCTTTATCACAGGCTGTCATTTAACATCACACGGCCATTTTCCAGGTGCATGGCAGCCGGTTCCTGGCAGGCCTGAGAGCTGTCAGGTTATACCCAATATTGCATTTTTTTTATTTCTAGAGTCTCAACTATACAACTGTGGTCAGAGTCGTCTTTTGATGACAGAAGTTCTGGCCACGCACCACAAACAATCCACTGTAAAAAAAAAATAAATTAAAAAAAGGAATTACTATAATGGCCCAAGGAGCGAGCCTGTCGGGCTGTAATCAAGACGGAGAAGGATGGAACTCTTCCACTGAGTCCCATGTTGCATTCAAGCAGTCTTTCAACAGTTTAGCTTTGCTCACAGGAGTCCTGCCGCTCACATACAGTGCTGTCCTACACAGAAAGAACCGTCCCTCCTGTTTTTCAGGATTTTCAGCGTGATTTTCAGCCTTCCAGGAGTTTAGAGGGAGACAGAAGAGACTCTGAGCTTTGTTTCTTGGGCAAAGTGCATAGCCTGATGCCAGTGCCTCAGCTCCCACGCAGCACCGGTAATTAGGTGCAAAAATTGAGCACACCAATAGTTAACATACCTAGAGCTAACCCGAAGGGACTCTTTGAATCCTTGGGATGTGCCTCTTTCTGGGGCTCAATGCTGCTAACCAGGAAGTGCCTCCCTTCCAACTGTGATTCATGGCCTGACATCTCCTGAGGAAAAAAAAAACAAACCAAAACCTCCTAAGCCCCTTTGTTTAAAAAAGCAGAGATCAGATTTTGAGCACAGTAAGAGGAGGGTGTGATTGCTGTGTCCATCCTTGCGAGCAGCACAGGGGCTGGGGAGTTCATCCAAGATACAGGCAGCAAGTTGAGCAGCCACTGCGCAAGAGGAGAAAAATGTGCACTGGCATCATTTTCCCAGCATTATTTCCCTAGGAAAATAAGTAGCCTCCAGGTGGTTCCTGCCTAAACCCTCCCCATCACCCCTTCTTTTAATTGTATTCCTCCGTGCAAAATCCAAAATTCAAAATTCAGGACATTCATGTGGGAGGAGAGGCTGTCCCGAGTCCCTGCCCTAAAAACTGTGTTATACCATGGCTTTGTTAATATAATCATACAAAGGAGTTTTGGAGCAGGAATCACACCCTGGGATGCCTCATTCTGACTCCCTATTTAGTCTACAGTCATAAACAGAAAAGAACCCATAGGAGTTATCCTGCACAACATCATGTGAGACTGGAAGTCCCAAAAGGTTGATGGTTATCCTACAGGCCACAAAATATGACCCAACTTCCTATTGAAATACAAAGTAAAATGCAAAGTCCTGCCTGGTAAAATCCAGGCAGAAGCAGTCAGAGGGTCTGCAACAGTGGTTCCTCCTGTCTGGGAGCAGCCACGGCAAGGTTGGAAACGGCATGGGGGTCCCCATGGGACAAGGAGACAGACAAGATGCTCAGGCCCAGGCAAGACTGAAGTGCCTGGGACAAGAGCACAGAAACAGGGTCTTGGGCATCAGGAAAGTCCAAAACTGTTCAGCACTTCTCAGCTCAGTGACAGCTGCACAGGAGCTGCCATCCCATTGAAATTTTGTGGGATTTAGCCCTAAATATCCTCAGCTCTTATTTTGGAGAATCTCGATAGCATTAAGGTATTTTATATACACACATCCAGCTGTGCATTTCAAAGTAACCTGTTGTGATATAAGCCAGAACATGATTGGAGTCATAGGGGGTTTTTTACAGATAAAGCATTGATTGATAAACACACAGAGCAAGTCTATTCAAAAGAAAACACCAAGTATACATGCAAGCAACAAGGAGAACTTAGACTGGACCATCTTCTGCAGC
Source organism: Podargus strigoides (assembly GCA_028020825.1). Classification (NCBI taxonomy): domain Eukaryota; kingdom Metazoa; phylum Chordata; class Aves; order Caprimulgiformes; family Podargidae; genus Podargus; species Podargus strigoides. The sequence continues at coordinate 33,517,348 of CM051663.1, read as the reverse complement.
AGGTCATCAAATTGCTTTCTGGCTTGAATTTCAGGAGTACAGAATCAAGGATGGAGAAAATTAGGGATGTGGACCAGTGAAACTTTTTCACACCGCAGTCAAAAGAAGGGTTCAGAAAAAACAGTTTGGTACTTCACTAATAAATTTGCAGTTGCATCCAATGCCACTTCACCGGGAAAATGCTACATGGCATTTTGGGGACTGACATTATTTTTGGTACTTTACTTGTCATCTTCTTTGCACATGCAAATTCTTGATTCACATCAGAAAAACAATGAGCACCTTAGAGCCGCACTCAAATGACACTGAAATCAGCTCCACTAATGTGTTAGTATTAGAAGTTAACACTTCAAGAAAGCAACTGAGGAGAGTTCCTAAGTGCTAGGTCTGTTCCTGAGTACCTAAAACTGCACTACATTTAAGCCCTAGCTCAAATGTCACCTTCAGAAGCTGGATGCACCAGAAACATTTGTTCTTTACAACAGACACAGACATTTACATTGTCCCAACACTGCTGTGACCTTGGCACCAGATGTCTGCCACCCCTGACACACAACACACACAGATAAAGTCAATTACATGGTACGTGTTCCCAGGATCCGAGACTTCTGTGGGTCAGCTAGGCAGCAAAATTAATGTACAGATTAAAGTGAAATTCCATGAAAACACAGTAAGCATCTACATCCAGGACCACATACAACCCAGAACAACAATATGATGTTCCATTTTTTCCTAAAATAAAACAGCAAACTTCAGAACTCAGCCAGAAACCACAAAAATGACACAAAAGAGGGTTAACACTGTGTAGGAGTCCAGCGTGCCAAGGCAGACCCAAGCACTGCAATTGCCACATTCTGCTCCCAGCCACACCAGTGTAAATACAACAGTCCCTTCCCTGACCTCCACACGGGTCTCCCCACAGTTTGCTCAGTCTAATCAGTGCATTCAGGCCATCAAGTTCCCTAAGTCTCCACAAACACCACCTCCAGAAAGACCCATTTCTGCACCACATGCCACTATGAGATGAATGCCGTAAAGGAAACCTTTGCCTTACCATTTCTTCTCAAGCACAACAAAAGTTTGGTTTTTTTTTAAAAAAATGCAAGTTTAATAGCTCCAATACCCAACTACTATAAACAGCCCTGGAGAGCTGAATACCACAGTCCACAGCCACCCAGCGCTGTAGTAGTTACACCCTCATCCTTTCATGCTGGCTGCAAACCCACCACAAGTTCATGGGGTGTACAGAAAAATGCCAATGACCAAAAAAATTCCCAACAGCTCCAGGTCTGGCTGAAAACACCCCAGCCCTTAATCTTTAGTGGGGTTTTGTATGCAAGTCACAGGCAGGCAGGCCCTTGGGAGACCTATTCTAGAATTATTTGTAAACACTCGCTTATTCCTCCTGCCATACAAATAGCAGGAAATGAGATGTTTTTCTGTGATTTTTTGGGGAACAGGGGGTTCTGATGTCTTGTCCCTGTGTGTCAGCAAGCTCTTCAGCTGTGCTCCTTACTTATGTGGGCTATAATCAGAGATGTTTTCTCCTATTATAGAAGGCAAGGTTTCTTAGACAAAATATGAAAAGCAAATCATAAGAAGCAATACTGAGAGCTGTTGGGAAACTGAACCTCTCAATTTTATTAATCTATTCATTTATCTATACTTAACTATTTTCATAGGACTCAAAATATAGTCAGTACTTTGTAAGGAAAATAGGGTCTTTGTCCCAGAGAGCTTACATTGTAACTTCCTACGTTAAAGCTAATTGATACATAAATATGAAAGCTCACTGGCCTTCAAAACAGAAATTTTAAGAAAATCTCTGCTCTGGAATGATTGTTTTTCTGGTTTTTGGCTTGGAGGTTTGCCTGGGCAGGGGTGAGACAGGACTGGCAGTATTTTTCTGGGATATGTCTTTTAAATATACCCCATTAGCCAGAGGTTGAGGTCTATGGTCAGAAAGCTGTTTAAGAAACATTTACAATGTTTAGCAAGCAGCCATATTAGAGCTGATTTTATGCATTTACAGTTTATTTATATGCTAATCATTTTAAAAATCAATTCCATACATGAAAAAATTCCAACTTCTAGAAAATATTCTGTGAAAGTTCAAACTGTGATGCAGCATATGTGTGTTTTACCACACTGAACTAATTTTTTATTTACTTTCTTGATGTGCTTATAGAAGTTATTTAGAGGTTGCCACTAATGTATACCTCTATACCTCTATAAAGCCTTCTCACCCAGCCAGTTCTCTATTTCAGTTATGTACGAAATAACAGAATAATACCATATCGTTTTGTACCCAACAGTGGAGATTTACATGGCATTAAGTACACTGTATTTAACTTCAAAATACAAAGCATTAACTCAAGACTGGAGAGCGGAAAACAGATATAAGGAAATCTACTAGTACTGCTGAAATGAAAAAGAGAGTAATAACCTAGAAATCACACGCTCTTAAAGCAATTTGCCTTATCTGCTACATTTAACACCAGCTACAGTTATTAAAATGAAAAAAATAATCAAGCCATCTTTTACATCTCAATCCTTATTTACTGCTTGCATTTCTCTCAGTAGTGTCCTCTCTTTAATTTTAACTTCTGTTCATTTAATACATTCACTTGTTTACAGTGTATGGCCCAAGTATGACACTCTACACAGGAACATGCATTTGCTCCAAACAATGTGTTATCACTGAGACTTTTAGGTTTTTTCCAGGGTGGAAACACTTATCTCAGCTTGTTTGTAGAAACGATAACTTGGGGGCCAGTTTTGGAATTGACATTAAAAAAAAAAGGTGAAAGGCCAGGTTTTGCCTTGCCTTGAATTCAAACACTCGCAGCAAGACCTCCATCCACTACAAACAGCCAGACATCTTCTCCAAGACAATCTTTCAGGCACTGAGGGAAAAATGTTTCACAAAGATATAATATCTCACATTATGTACTCACCTTTAGATCTCTATTTAAATTCCATTCTTTGCCTCCCCAAGGTGATGTCAGTTTTCTCTGTTCTTAACCTTTCTCCCATATTGTGCAATTAAGGTGAACTTTTTTTTTCAATGTTGAAGACTATGTTCGGATTTTTCCTTACCCTGTTTGGTCCAAAGATTACCATTTCACAAAGTATCCTAAGGACATTTTTACTAAGAAATATTTTGACAAGAACTATTTTTAACTCCGCTTAGCTCTGCTGAGTGTAAATTTTGCACAGGGTACTCAGCAGCCTAGGGGAACGCTGTTATCGATGAGGTTTGTTTTCTTTGCACGAAAGTAGCAATCTGAATCTTCCAGCAACAAGACTCTGTACACACAGTACGCAATGTACATCTCATTATAAGCCTAAAGGGTCAACAGATAGGGGAAAAATGTACTTAAGAACTGCCAGCCACTAGCTAGAGGTAGCAAGGCACTGTCGCAGGTTGAGACGCCCGCTACTGCCCATGTCTCATACTGGGATTTCTAAATCTACTGGACAAGAAAAAGAGGTAGAAGAAGGGGTAATGGTTTAAAACTAAAAGGGGGTAGATTTAGATTAGATATAAGGAAGAAATTCTTTACAAAAAAATGGTGAAACACTGGAAGAGGTTGCCCAGAGAGGTGGTAGATGCCCCATCTCTGCAAACATTCAAGGCCAGGTTGGATGGGGCTCTGAGCAACCTGATCTATTTGAAGATGTCCCTGCTCATTGCAGGAGTGTTGGACTAGATGACCTTTAAAGGTTCCTTCCAACTCAAACCATTCAATGATTCTGTAAGATTAATTTGGCCAAGAGATCAACTACCCCATCAGGATGTTGCTGGCAATCTGCTCCAGGATGGTGCCTCCAGGTGCTCTCCCTGCCTTTCCCCACTTGCAGTGTTGGCAGTGATTTAACCACGACATGAAATGGGACAAGACCACACATTCCAGAAAAAACACAAGGGAAATACAATGAAAGACAAGAGAGGGAAGGACCAGAGGAGAGAAAGGCTGATGCTGGTTTCTAGCCCCAGCCACAACCTCAACTGCACAATGATGCTGGGATGGAGGGGCAAGGCTAGCCCCTCTGCTGATAAAGGCTGCCAGGAGCATGCTGACACTTAAACACACCTCCGTGGGAAGCAATGCAAACTCTGGCATGGTGCATATTCACAGCAGCCAAGGGAACAGAGCGTTTTACCCCTTTGCAGACACCCAGCAGGATGCTTAGGCACTAATTGCACTGCCAGCACCCCAGCTAGTGGGACTTGCAAAGCAGGTAGGGCTACACAAGCTCTCTGTTCAGGGGTTAACTCCCCCCTGGCAAATATGCTGCCCATATGTGCCTGCTCACTAGGATTTCCCATCAAAGCAATGTTTTTCCCTTATATTTAACTACAAAAATAATGTCGATTACAGCAGAGAATGCCCCTTCCAGCAACCTGTGCTCCTCCCTGGAGTCATTTTATATTACTCTCCCCAGTGTCCTAAGCCAGGGCTGCAGAGATTGTTCCAAACGTAGCTTTCATTTTATGCTAGAATAGCCTCCATTAATGCAATATGCTGTGCTCCATGCCTTATGATATTCAAAGTGGAAGCCCAGATCTTGTTTGTCTTTTAAACAACATCAACCATCCTGCATTTTATCTGTGTGTACTTCCCAGCGCGTGTCAGAACGTACCATCCGCCTGCCACTTATTAATGTTTCAAGAGTCTCCCTTAAAACATACATGAGATTTAGGGAAGATTTTGCTCCAGGAGTCTTCTGACCATCCTGTGCATCCTTTATTTCACAGACTGAATTTTCTATACAGAAACATACTGCATCTGTTTCCAAATATTTTCTTTCTAAAACCGTTACAAAAAACAGTGCCAAAATGTGTTCATTTCTCTTTAAGGAGGAAACGTAATTTGGATTTCTTGATCCAGGTCATCTGAACACCCAGGCTCACTTTTGCTTGCTAAAGCAATCTACAGGCTTCAACTAGTACAAATTTAATCTGCAAGGCTTCTTGCTTGGGTCCAGAGTGTCTTTGTTTTAGGCTCCACACCATGCATCAGTAGCATCTGGTACTGATTGCAGATCTTGGTCATGGTGCTTATGGGCCCCATGGGCTGGACCTTTCTTGGATTTCTGCTCCATTTTGGATTTTTCACTAAGATTTCCCTGTATCTTGTGGGATCAGAGATTTATGACTGGTCCTTAGCTTTGTATTAACTTTTTGGAGTGGTGATGTTTTCTTATGGACTAATTTGTGGTAGCTGACCGTATTTGAGAATGCATCCTTTCACATGATCATAAATCAAGAGTCATCTCTCTAGTTAACTGAGTTACCCTGGTGTAATGCTTACACATGTGTAAATCAGGAAGCACTCCTCTATCCCCTAACATTTGGGATTCGCCTCTTTCCCCCTCAATGATTATGTAAAATGTCGGGGAAAAAAGTGAAGTCATTTTATAAGGGGTGAAAAATAATTTGCCTTTTGATTGTACTCAAAGAGAAGGGGTATTCTGAAAAAGAAATGCTCTTCTGTGATTTCATCAGGCTTTCATATGATAAGAGCCAAAGCCTTCCTCCCAAGTCAGGGGCAGATTTTGCCATCAATTGAAAGAAAAAAAAAAAAATCAGGCCAGAGTAACTACATAGGAACATTTTGATCAATTGGCACAATCTAAAGGTTAAAAGTTCCAATATGCAGCTGACCTGGGGAAAAATAAGGGTAACGGTAACTTTAAAATTTAAATACTCAATCAAACCATTTCTCCAGGACACAATTTTCAGGCTACTTTGATAAATGCTGCCAAAAGAGCAGCCAGCAAAACGTGACCGAAATGGAAACCTGCAGCCTCACCTCACATTCATTTTTTTTGTCCCTTTTCCTGCGAGAAGTTAGTCCTCAGAAAGGGGGCCCGGAAAATCCCAGAAACAGAAGTCCCCGGACAACATGAATGGCAGCACAAACCTCCTCTCTGTGTCCATGCCTGAAACTCCCACACCACTCCTGCCCTTCTCCCATGAGCTCCCTGACTGCCACACTGGAGACCATAAAACAAGAGGATGGCTGTGAGGTGACCACCAGAGATGGTTACATCTGGGGGCTGGGGCAGGGAGATGCTCTCAGCATTACCAGACTCTTCCCACCATGTGGCCATGCAGCCATGTGATGAATTATATGGTTATATTTAATCCTGTTTTTCTTTTTCTTGCATGCTTATCTTGACACTGATACTGGTTCCTCCTCAGCTTAGTTGCTTCCAAAGGAGCCTGTTTATACTTGCAAGGAAGTTCTCACCGAGTAAGAGCCGCACTGAACAGGAAACCATTTTCCCCAATAAAGCCCCAAAGTGGCTCCTTTTTCCCCAATAAAAACACATCCCACATCCAGAGCTGCCCTGCTAGACTTTTGCACTGTTTCAGCTCTAAAAGATAACCCAGTGTGGGTATAATATGCAAAGTTTTATAAACTGGAGTGATCGCTCCAGCCAGAAAACTGGCAGCTGCCCCAGGCTTGGCTTTGAACCTTCTCACTTCGCAACAAACCTCAAATACCGTATCTGGAAATCAAACTTCAGCTGCGTGTTGGCTGGAGCACCATGACAAAAACAAGGTTGTTATTTTTTTTTTTTTTCTCGAAGCCTGCACTATGCGTAGAAAAGGACAGTGTTTTGGCTTCAAGGCCTTGGAAAAACAGAATTCAGTTTTTCCATTCTGTCATTATTCTAACAAAACCCTACAGGTAAGTAACTCTCACTTGTTTACACTAATGCTTCTTGGAGACACATGAGAACACCGGATAATGGCTAAATTCATAACCAGGCAGGTATCTCATACGGCTTGTTTGAGGTGGGCTTATTTGTATTGCTCAAATGTACTACTGCAGAAACAGGTATTTCAAAAAATTTTATCCCTTATGAAGCTGCTTCAACTTTATAACCGTCCAACAGACAGGGAGGTACCTGGAAAGAAACGCTCCACAGTAAAACCAAGCATTTAATAAAGTGCTTTTCCTCTGGAGAGCTCAAGCACCTGCAGAATGTGAGCTGCTGTCATCACCTCCCCATCACCAGTGTCATGGCTTGTTCACAGTGCAGGGAAGAGGCTTGACCAGAACCCAACACTTCTAAGTCCACATGTGCTATCCATGAGACTGTAAGGCACTGATAGGAGTTAGACACATAGCTCTTGAGTCATATACAGTTTATGCAAACAAAACTTAAAAGTAAATGGTTTAAAATAGAACCACGAAGAAGAGAAACAGAAGGTAAAGTAGGCAACCACCATAGGCTCGCTGCAGAAAGCAACACGAACTACAGGCAAGTAGCAAATGCCACTAATATGTGAAGAAGGCAGATCCACACAGCATGAGAAATGAAACCAAAAATATTTAGTTGCCACTAGTGTCTCTAAAAAATTTTCGCAGCAACTTCAAATTTACAATCTCCTTGTCATATTTCTGTTAAGAAGGGGTTTAAAACCATGAGAAAGTCCTGCTTGGCCAGCAGCAGTAATAAAAAAGCAGTTCTCACCTATTATAAAGGCTACAGAAGAACTGTGTCCTCAGATTTCTCTTAGAGCTCCTATTACTCAAAAGTAGAGGGCAAATCCTGCTTTGGTACTTAATGACTGCTGGCTTTGAAGCCAATGCAACTACTGCTCTTTTTATTCACAGGTCCTTGTTTTCAAATAGAGCACTTTTGGGAGTAAGTGTTTTGCTTTAATTAATTGCTTTTCCTGTTTGGGGAAAAACAAACAAACAGGTTTATTCATTTAGAGAACTTGGCAACTGTAGATCACCCATTACTCTTTTGGAAGAGTTATTTTATAAGGAATGTCAACTCACAAACACAGTAAACATACAGGATTTGCAAGTTAATCCAATAAGGGCATTATGGTGACGCTCCAGAGGACTAGTCACCATCAGGAGGGGAAAGGAGACTAATTCTAAAAGGATTTCCCTAAAGCCATTTTCAGGTTGGGAAGTGAAGAGCAAATTTCCCTTTTAGTAGTATTGGCTTGGGGGAAGGCTAGGAGATAATAGTGACAACAAAAAAGATGTTTGTGCCCATGTAAGTGTGTTTCAAATTATACATCTGAGCTTTAAGGAAAACAGCCTTATCCATATTTACAATTTTTTTCCATGACAGTGACTGAAATAGGAGTTAATATCCCTTAGGATCAGTTATTAAGGGCCAGACTGGCCGCCTTTGATTCATACTAATTTTAGCACCTCTTTATATAATTTGAAAATTGAGCTCTTACTAACATCCATCAAACAAGTAATACAACTGATGAATTTGGGAATGCCCAAATTCTTAGGGAAATAAGTAGTATACGAAATCCTCTTTTTCCTAGGTCCTGTGAACCACTTTGACACGATATTTAGATTTATCCTGTGCACTGAAGTTCCAGCTACCAACATAAACTACAGCAACTTGTAACTTCATTCTCAAAGGACTCAATTATAATCTCTTTTGCAATAGGTGAAATAAGGAACAGCTGCTGAAAGTCCTTCAAGCTGTACAGGTACAAGAGTAGAGTTAGGTCTTCATGAGCAGTTCCCTCTCTGCATTCCAACATAGGCAAATCTGCCCAAAATGCAAAATGTATTTCTGTGCTACTTAAAGGGATTAGGTACTGCACTGAATGAGCCCAAGAAACAATTAGAGTAATTATATTATGTATGTACACATCCTAAAAAGCATGTAAAGAAACACTTTTCACTGCTGTCTTATGAATACTTAGATAAGGCTGGCTAAACTCCCGGTTGACATAACCCAAAAAATGCTTAAAATATTTATATGACATTGCCCTCTAGAGGAAACCGAGAAAAATCTGTGTTTTAGCAGAACTTCTCTACAGATGAAAATGGGAAACATCGTTTTCAGCAGAACAATTAGTGTGTTTGTTAGAAACCATTTTCAGTGAGAATGTCACACATCAGTTTGTCTCCATTCATCATCTGTGAATTTTCAAGAAGGAATTCCCCAACCTCCAGCTCATTTTCCTCATCTGGGCTCAGTGTTGAGATAGATGGTACCACAAAGTTTACTGGTTACCACATGTCCATGTTTTTCTCTTCATTACCAGAAAAAAAAAAGCCTAGGCTATGAAAAAAACTGGCAAGCACTTTGTAATTCTTCAGTTATCACAGCACAAAGAGCCACTAGTCACTGTGTATGAGGATGAGAAGGAGGACATTACTGACTTTTGTTTCACAAAATAGTTACTCTGTCAGCCTGAACCCATTCCAATGATCAAGTAACAGACCAGCAAAACACAGTCAAAATGGTTGCTCTAATCAGCAACATTTAATTTTGCTTTTTTTTTTTTTTTAGATCATCCAGATATCTATAATACCTAGTATGGAAAAGGGAAAAAACAGACTTTGGCACCTTTTTAAACAATAGAAAAGTGTCTTATACCTCAGCAGAAACAACAATCTCCTTCAGTCAAATTTCAACAGTTCTGTTGCATTTTGAAAAAGCTTGAACCTATTTTCCATCCACACCTAATTTCTCAGAGTCTTATTAAAGAGCCTTCAGTATGGTTGGGATTCCTGGGTCTTCAATGTTCTAGGGAGAAGTTTGCTGCTATAATAATCACATTTGCCCTACTCTTGTCTTGGTAGGTACACGTCTTCCTGAGCTGCCCCAAACCTTAGAATCATAGAATCAGTATGGTTGGAAAGGACCTCTAGGATCATCAAGTCCAACCTTTATCCTGTCATCTCCCTAACCACTAGACCATAGCCTCAAGTGCTTCATCTGCTTGTTTTTTAAACACCTCCAGGGATGGTGACTCCACCATCTCCATGGACAGCCTGTTCCAGTGCCTAACCACTCTCTCAGTAAAGAACGTCTTCCTAATATCCAATCTAAACTTCCCCTGACGCAACTTGAGGCCATTTCCTCTCGTCCAATCATTAGTCATTTGGGAGAAGAGACCAACACCAGCCTCACTACAACCTCCTTTTAGGTAGTTGTAGAGAGCAATGAGGTCTCCTCTCAGTCTCCTCTTCTCCAGACTAAACAACCCCAGTTCCCTCAGCCGGTCTCCATAAGGCCTGTTTTCCAGACCTCTCACCAGCCTCGTTGCCCTTCTCTGGACTCGCTCCAGCACCTCAATGTCCTTCTTATACTGGGGTGCCCAGAACTGGACACAGTACTCAAGGTGTGGTCTCACGAGTGCCGAGTACAGGAGCACGATCACCTCCCTACTCTGCTGGTCACACCGTTTCTGATACAGGCCAGGATGCCGTTGGCCTTCTTGGCCACCTGGGCACACTGCTGGCTCGTGTTCAGCCGCCTGTCAACCAACACCCCCAGGTCCTTTTCCGCCAGGCAGCTTTCCAGCCACTCTTCCCCAAGCCTGTAGCGCTGCATGGGGTTGTTGTGACCGAAGTGCATGACCCGGCACTTACCCTTGTTAAACCTCATGCAATTGGCCTCAGCCCATCACTCCAGCCTGTCCAAATCCCACTGCAGAGCCTCTCTACCTTCAAGCACATCGACACTCCCACTTAATTTCATGTCATCTGCAAATTTACTGAGGGTGCACTTGATCCCCTCATCCAGGTCATTGATAAAGACATTAAACAAGACTGGTCCCAAGACCGAGCCCTGAGGGACACCGCTTGTGACCGGTCTCCATCTGGATTTAACTCCATTCACCACAACTCTCTGGGCTCGGCCATCCAGCCAGTTTTTAACCCAGTGAAGAGTCCACCTGTCTACACCATGAGCCACCAGCTTCTGCAGCAGAATGCTGTGGGAAACAGTGTCAAATGCCTTACTGAAGTCCAGGTAGACAACATCCACCGCTTTTCCCTCATCCACGAGGCAGGTCACCTGATCATAGAAGGAGATCAGGTTGGTTAGACAGGACTTGTCCTTCATGAACCCATGTTGGGTGGACCTGATCCCCCTGTTGTCCTGCACTTGCCACGTGATCTCCCCCAAGATGAACCGTTCCATAATCTTCCCTGGCACTGAGGTCAGGCTGACAGGCCTGTAGTTCCCCGGATCCTCCTTCCTGCCCTTCTTGTAGATGGGTGTCACATTGGCAAGTCTCCAGTCATCCGGGACCTCACCTGATAACCAGGACTGCTGATAGATGATGGAGAGCGGCTTGGCAAGTTCCTCCGCCAGCTCCCTCAGCACTCTCGCGTGGATCTCATCCAGCCCCATAGACTTATGGGTGTCTAATTGACTCAGCAGGTCCCTCACTACAATTTCCTGGATTATGAGGGGTTTATTCTGATCTCCATCCCAATCTTCCAGCTCAGGGGACTGAATACCATGAGGATAAGTGGTCTGGCCATTAAACACCGAGGCAAAGAAGGCATTAAGCACCTCAGCCTTTTCCTCATCCTTGGTAACAATGTTCCCCCTCACATCCAGTAAAGGATGGGGATTCTCCCTGGTTCTCTTTTTGTTGTTAATATATTTGTAAAAATACTTTTAATTATCTCTTGCAGCAGTGGCCAGGCTGAGTTCAAGCTGAGCTTTTGCCTCCCTAATGTTCTTCCTACACGACCTAACTAAATCCCTATACTCTTCCTGAGTAGCCCACCTCTTCTTCCAAAGGTGGTAGTCTCTCCTCTTTCTCCTAAATCCCAGCAAAAGCTCCCTGGTGCTACTATAATAATCACATTTGCCCTACTCTTGTCCTGTCTTGGTAGGTACACATCTTCCTGAGCTGCCCCAAACCTTCTGGCAATATCTGCCAAGTTACCTTTTTACTCATAGGGGACTGTTAAAAACTTTGGTCCTCCTTTGGAGGACCAGAATATCTTGCTGAGTGTCGTACATTTCATCTAGAGAAAGCAGGGAGAACCATGAGTGATGCTACAGAGACTGTGATTGATACGTAAGACCTTCCTGTCTTAGCCTACATCTGATAGAAAGGAGACAGAAAAATATGTTTCAAGGAGCATGTGATACTGCTCTGAGTTGGAGGGAAGCGTCATATCAGATGAGAAGAGCAATGACTTTTCCACAGGGGAAAAAAAAAACAGCCCCAAAGCCATTCACAGCAGCAGCTGTCTCTAGAGTTAGATACCTGCCTCTTTGCTGATCACACCTACATTTCTTATATTTATCCTCTCAGTTATGTCCATAGGTGGCAGGTTCATGCTGACAAGCCATCTCTCTGAGGCTGATGTCAAGCACAGCCTCTGCCTGTGGAACTCTCCTGTTCATCATCTTTCAACCTGCCCTGCTCCTGTCCTTTCCAAGCCAGGCCAGATTCCCAGTGACAGGGGGTAAGCAGGTTTTAAGCTGCTGCCACTGTTAATGCTTTTAGCTCTGGAGGGTCATGGCTCAGTCCTAGTGCATCGTCCATGACAGCAACCATCACACCCAAAGGTACATGAGGTAGGCAAGAAGAGATGATCATCGCTTCCTTGCAGAGCAGCCCCCGAACTCTTCTGAGAACGGAAACACTGCTCACTTAGCCCAATGCTCTGAGGAAAAAAAAAACATTTCAATGAAGACTGGAGAAGCTGTGCCTTTCCAGGACACATGGCACATCAGCCAGTACGTGTGGGGAAAGACAACCTGCCGTGTATCCTGCTGCAACCCAGTAACCTGGCTCCAGCTGCCTCCTCCTCCTGAAGCAGCTCAGTGCTCCTGTCTCATGGAAATCAGTCTTTGGCTAACAGAGTGCTTTGTGCAAAACTTTGGACTCCCAGAATATGAAGAGAAATTCACATTTACAGATTAGAAGAGACACTGTGAATGACTGCACATTGCAAATTGATGTGTAGGGGCACGAGCATTATAGAAAGAGCAAGAATAATGGGCACAAAATGTTCCTTGCTCGTGTTTTTGAACATCTCTATTTTAAATTATTGATGGCTGAAACAGTTCTGTGCTAGCAAATGCACTGCTGGAGAGGCTGTGAAAATAACTGCTGCTGTGGCTGAAGGCCTCACCTGCTCCTTGGCTGGGTGGTGGAAAAAAGTGACCCTATTCTGCACATTCCAGCAGTTTGCCAATTAGTTAAGTTCTGCTGCATCCTGACTGTGCTTCCAGATGACCTGAGAGCATGGGATGTTTGCTGCGTGTGAGGCTGAAAATGTTGGAGAAGGGCTCTTGCTGGCACTTTGGCGTCAGGGATAAATGACGAGGCATGAGGCTGATTCACCAAACTAGGCTGTTCCCACAGTAGATGAGTGCAGAGGGCAGAGCTCCCTCCCAAACACTGGGCTTGTTCTCCTGTAATTACAGCGCGGTCAGAACAGCAAATTAAATAGAGATGCACAGCCATACATTTGGCAAAAAGGTACAGCCTTGTAAGCAGAGCTTTTATAGCGCATTGGAACAAAACAAAAGCACACAAAAAAAAGGTCAGGACAACCCACTTTATAATCTCTGAAGCTCTCACACCTACTAAGGCTACACCACCAACGTCTGTCCAAGTCTGTTCAAGCCTGATGCAATCCCTCTGAAAAGAAAGCATGCAGAGCAGGGGCTGGGGAGCATTATCTGCAGATGGCCCTGGGGATGTTGCATAATTATACACGTATACCCTCTGGGGACCTTGATTGAGAGAGAGAGAGAGAAAGACAGAGAGACAGAGAGAGAGACAGAGACAGAGACACAGACACAGACACAGAGAGAGAGAGAGGCCAGCTCTGTTGTTCAGTTGCAACAGCGTGTAGAAGCCAGCAACAAGCGTATTGCTCCCAAAATTTTGTGACAAACACGCAAACACATAAAGGACATGAGCCATTTAAATCAGTGGGAGTCTCTCCATTACCTTTTATGGTTTTTAGATAAAAGTGAGCTGAGCAGGAAGATAAATAAGATACAAAGTTGAGAAGGATGAGGGGCTTGGAAAGTGCTTTGAAGAGGCAGTTGTAGTGGTGGGATGCTACAAGGGAACGGGTTTTGCCTCCACAGAGGCTGGGCTTGGCACAGGGGGGCTGAGAGGGAAAGCAGGAACCAGAGGGTGCAGAAGGGAAACTGAATGAACCCACGCTCAGATTAATAAAGCAAATAGGACAAACAAGCTAAATGATCTCTGCTGAGTCTGGGGATTAGTGACCTTCTGCTTAAGTCACTGGCTCTTGAGAGAGGATTTGGGATAAAGCTCATTTCTTCAGGGCAATTTATTTCTCAACACATGTGGCTAAGTCTGCTCATGCTTTTCCTGAAGACATAAAAGGAGGGTAGAAAAAGATCTCTTTCTTAGTTTCTTAGTCCTGATGTATTTTAAGGGGGGAACTAATACCCACTATCAGCGTAAAATACATCAGCTGCGCTTCAGAAGGAGCTCCATTCTCCAGCATACAAGACTTCAGGAGCAGAGTGAGCCCAACGTTGTGTCTGAGAAATGTTAGACATCCATAGGCTTCCTCTCATTTTGCACAGGTTGAGCACATATTCACTGTCTCTCTGCTATTGGCAGCTCAACTGGAGGAGACAATCCTCCACCAAGATGCCTATGTGCTTTTCCATCCTTGGGACTCATGTGCCAGGCAGCTCGGAGGGCATGTCAGCATACGCTTCCCATCCGTGCCCATGATAACGAGCCCCAGGTCTCAGCCGCTGCGCCCTGATCCATCACTTAGCAGCACAACAATTGGTAATATGACATAAAAAAAAAGAAACAAATTCAACTCCATGATAGGTTGGGGGTATTTTTTAGGCCAGTTAGGAGAAATCTATTCCCTGAGATTGTATTTGAAGGCTGCAGTTTCCAGGACCACTGTGTTTGTTTTTCTCTGTGTAGACAGTGCTGTTAATACTTTAACAAGGAGCTCTCACAGAAACATTTGCCCCTTGGCCAAGGGCAAAGGGCCAGGATACATTTCCACTTGTTTTCCCATTAGACAAAAATATTTTCTTATGAACATAACCAAGAGAAGGCCCTACTAACACCAGGCAATGCAGCTGCTTATACTGAGCAGCACTTTGTGTTGGCAGCACTTTTGCTTTAGGAAGGACGTGAGGAAACACAGTAAAACAGAGCAATCAGTCCATGCAACCTGACATGCCCAGGAGGTGGGCGTATGGTGAGACAAAGCTTTCTGCAATGACCAGGGATAGTTTTCTTCGGGCGATTTTTCCCTAAGAAAAATAATATATAAAGGAGATTGCTCTGCCAAGAGGAAAATTAATCCACGATAACTTCTAAAGAAACAGGAGCCCATCACAGGCACATAAACCTGAAGACCTCCCCTTCCACCATACCGCAAGCATTCATACACCCCAACACCCGACCCTACTAAAGAATGGATTCGCTACCAAAAACTTGAAGTGAGGGCGCCTAGCCGATAAGCAGAGGGAGCACAGCCCTTGCCCCCCGTTCCCATAGCGTGCCATCCCCACACACCAGTCAGAGCACCTGGAAGCATTTTGAACCCACCACTGAGTAACAGGGTGCTACAAAATCCTGTGGATGCTCCAGAGACAACCATGGCTTCCAGCACAGGGACAAAGTGGCCATGGTGAGGACAGCCAGCCTGCTGCAGTGGCAGTGTCTCGCCACAGTGTGGCAGGAAGAAGTGCCCCGTGGAGAATGCAAAATTGGAGTATTGCACTTTGATATCAGAGTGTTCACATTGAGGGTGCTTTTCTTCTCAACAAGAAAATGTTTCCATTGCTGGGGCAAAGCAGTTTATGATAAAAAATCATTCAGTTCAAACTTCTAAGGAAGGGGGAACTCAATACAAAGTGCCTTGAAAGCTGTGCTCTTCTGAAACATCAGTTTTCAATCCATGCTGTCAGATTTTTGAGCAGCTCTACGCAGACTCAGCAAAGGTCCCCACTCTCCATCCCCAGCCTCTCAGCAGATGTACTGCTATGCAAACCCCTGCATGCAGGGCTCCCAGCAAGCGGGCAAAGAAGAAGAGCACCCTCCTGAAGACCACTGTTCAGAGCAGAATTTGGCTCTGAATACAGCCAGGGACTGCATATTGGCTTTCCAGCATGAGCAAGGACTGTTTTGTTATAGAACCTCAAGATTTCATCCAGCTGAGCCCAGGACTGTTATTGACTGCTGCAGGCAAGCAGCATAAAGTGCTTTGCACATTTTGAGACCTGTAATTTGGTTAGATGTTCAGTATTGTGCTCTGTAATCAGCTGCCAGCACTTACAGAGAAGAAGGACTGTGTTTAGTATGTCCAGATATCACAAAAACTACTAATAGCATTGACGTGTTAGGAGGACCAGGACATTACCTTCATACTTCTAGGAACCCTGGAGCATGGAGACATGAAGTGCAGTAGGAGCAAGCACTCAGTAAAGATCTTGGCTTTGCTGAAAACCCCCAACTTCAGGTAAAGTCAAAGCTTCACCTTCAGAAGCAGCTCTTGAAGTTGACTCTCCATTGCACATCTGATTTCTGAAGGTCTTTCTTGGCATATTTGAAAATAAACTGATTTTCCTGACATTCAGCATGCTGTATCTGGTGCTGGAGAGGAGCCCTAGCAACTCCAGGACACTGACTGAAGGGGAGACACTAAGAAAATGCTGTGCAAAGATATGGTTGTCAAAACACTTGTCCACTTTTTGGAAGTGACTCCAGGTTGTGGGTTAAAAAGAAGCCAGACAGTTCTCTGACTATATTCCCACAGAAGGCGATGTTTGGTAATTTTTGGCAATGACAAACATGATACTTTGAAGCAGTGGTTGGGTTTCCCTAATGACAAAATTGTAATAATATCTCGTGTTTATACCACACTGTCATCACTTGTAATGTATCTCTGCTTTCTTCAAAAACAGTTTGAATTTGGAAACCAATTCAGCACTGATTTTGAAGATTAGATGTATATGGTAGCTGTGTCCAAGCACTGCAGCTATGCTTCATGAAATTCGTAATCAAATATTTCAAACTGAATTATATTCATGACAAAATAATTCTTTTGCAATCCTCCCAGGACTTGCTCAATGAAGCCCCATTCAGTCATGCTCAAGAAATTAAAGATTAATCTGTCATCTGCAGGAATACTAACAGCCTCCCTCCAGTAAATGAGTAATAGTCCAAAATGAGAGAAGTAGTCCCAAAATACATAGGAAGTTGTGTTTTGGAGATACAGTTGTATAGACAGAAGATAAATAAACACGCAGTTTTGACTAACCTTTGTTCAGTACTTCAGTGCAGCTCATTTCCCTGCAATTGTGTTTGATAGACACACACAGTTTGCTAACTCTGAAGAGAGCAATAATTTTCCCTCACTCACTAACATCACCAAAAATGTCACCACCTACATCATTCCTCTCTAATGTAATAATACCCTGTTAAGCAAAGAGCTTTGATGATTATATTACTGCATGTTTCTCTAAGTAAAAAGAAAGAAAAAAAAAGAAACAAGCTCAGCAATAATCAACCTGTTTCTGCTGTTTACATTGCAATCAGGTGGAATTTAAATAAATGATTTTTTTTTAAAGAAGTCAGATTCAGCTTCCCTAGCAGGGAGAAACAGATGAGTGATACCCACAGCCAGCTCATCCAAGAAGTGTCGTGCTGCTCTTCTGCACTGTGTCTGACCCCATCACTGCTCTGAGACCTGAGGACCTGTAGGCACAGGATCTACACTAGGAAGGTGCCAAAAGAAGACAGTCTGCTGAAAGAAGACAATCTGTCTAGGGCTGCCCAATCTGTTATGGCTCCAGCCATCTGCCCCTGCATCCTCTAGAGGCTGACCACACCCACATCTGCCAGCAGAAGGGACTGTGTGCCCCTACCTCTTCTCCCCTTTGGTCCGGTGTATTGGTTTAGCCCCTTGGAACAGAGAGGGTTTGTGTTGTGGGTTGGAGCTGGAGGTGAGGTGACATGGGTATGTGAGCACACTTCTGCCAACCCTGCTGCAGAGGTGGTAACACCCAGGAAAGTGGCAAAGTCATGAGACCCTTGTGCCAAATTCCCCGCTGTTATGGAAATAAATAATGAGATTCCCTAAAACACCAGTGTGGACAACATGCTCACCAGGCAAGATGGGGCTGTCCTGGCACACTTGGCAGGCAAGGAATAAATATGCAAGCAGAGATTTTGCTTGCTCAGTCCAGCCTGGTGCTACAGGAGCTAAGGCAGTATTTTATTTTTACTGTGCAGGCTACACTAAGTACATCACACCACAAATCACAGCACTCGCACCCCTTTGTATTGACTTGGAAGAGTCTTCCCATAAGGCAAGGTGACATTGCCTTTCAGCGTGTTATAAACCTAGACAGAAGTATGTCCCTTCTGAGCACCCCAATGGAGATACCTACTGAAGAACTCTCAAAGCATCATGGAGCAGATCAGATGAACAAGGTGATTACCTGGGACTGGAGCTACCAGCCAGCTCCCTAAGAGGTACAACCAAGCACTCCAAACTGGGAGCATCCTCAAGGTCCCAAACTGTCACCCATCAACATCACCCTTGTCAAACAGCAGTTGACAGTAAGTTAGGCAAGGATACTTTGGGTGCTGAAAATAAATCAGGTTTTGACTAAGAGGTGTCCTAAATTTTGGCCTAAATTGGATATAGAATATTCTAAAACAGGATCTTATGAACAACAACACTGGTCCCGCACCACCAAAACTGCCTTCATAATGGCCAAAAAAAAAATCTCAACTAAGGAAAATGGAGCACTTGGTTCTCATTAGCAGCAGTTTGCTGGTCTAACAGCAGAGCTTTCCAAAAGGAACAAGCCCAAAATGAAGCCTTCAGGGAAAGGATAAAAAGAGCAGATAGCCAAACATTTTGGACTCCATTGGGTATAATCTTTCATTTTGTGTTAATAATGAGAGAACATTATTGCTGGCCACTGCAAGCAATTCCCTTGGATTTTAGGAAGAGTGACATCTGGCAAAGGGGAAACAGCAAAATAACTGCTTTTTGCCACAAAACCTCTGAAATTCGGAGGTGCCATTGATCAATACTGCCACAGTACCAATATTTATACGCTCATTGAATTACAGGCTTGAAATTATGAAGTGTTGTTGTCATACCTGCAAACCTACAGCCAGGCTGACCTACCCAGCACTCACAGATCAAGGAGTCACTGCTTTTGTTCTGCCATATGGCAGAATCAGGAGCGACAGTCACCCCAAACCACTGCCGCATTCACTGCTGGTGGGAGCAAAGGCCATGCGCTTTGCAGGATTATGATTTGCAAGTGTTTCCCCCCCTGAGACCATTATGGCTTTGCAAACCCGACAACTAAAGCAGCTGATAAAAAACCAATGACTCTTCCTATCAATGCTATATTCTCACTGGACAAATCTCTAAAGATACAACTCATTTTTAATTATTTTTTTTCCAGTATACAGTTTATTTCAGATGAAACTTGTTACTTGCTCCTGTTGCAAATCTCACTTGTGGTGCATAGATTGTTGTTCTGGGCAGGGCATGTACTGCATGACACTTAATACACTTTCTCAGCTGGTCTAAAATGGCGTATTAGTCCCAAGGCCCATAAAACGTGCTGGATTATCTAGGATGCAGATCAACACAGTTTCCTTTTATATAAGGGCCACTTCACTAGCATCTTCCAAAACTGTCCATCCCCAAGATGAAACACCTTTGGTAAGAGGGGGAGGATTTTATGCCCTCTGGTACCTTGCAACCTCAGGTAGGAATGAACATCTGCATCCTCATCTTTAGCAGAGAAAGGTCTTTTCTTTGCAAAGGGAAATGTGAGCAAGTCTGCCAGCCCACAAAGAGCAATACTGGGCCAGTAACTGATTTTACAGCGAGCAGCAGCTGAATTTAAAAAGCAAGAATAATCTATATCATTGCAAGAACCTTCATTTCCGATGTGAAATCTTAAAGGTTTCAAGTTTTCTGGGACAGGAGATAGGAAAAGAGAGCAAATGCAATAAAATCAAAGGGAATTTATTAAAATAATAAGTTGTTCCAATCTGGAAAACACAAAAATGTCTTGCTTTGAAAAATCTCAGACAACATTTAGCTGTCAAAAAAGCTCCCCTCAACAAAAATAATTCAACAAAAATAAGATGCACCTGTAAAAAAATCTTCCAGCGCTGCTGAGTCTGTGTTCATTTTTACTTAAGAAGACAGTTTTATCCAAACTCAGACTCCTGTTCTAGTGGAGACCCTCCAATGCTTACGACATACTATTTTTTGACACAATGACCCCTCAAAATTTTCCAGTGGATGTGTGAGTAGCAAATGTGGGTTAATTATCAATTTGCTTTTCTCGCTTACTTTTAACAGACTTCAAGAAGGAACCCAGAGCTCTCCCAGGGGCTGGAAAGCAGAGGTCAAAACCTCTGCTCTCAGACATAGACCAGTACCGACTGCAACCTGCACCTCCCACCGCAAGAGGTGGCCACTAGCAGCTGCTCTTCCACTCTTACCTTGCACCAGTGACATCCACACCAACCATCAACTGGCCGTTGAGAGAAAGGATCTCATCTTTCAGGCGCACTCTCCCACACTTTCCAGCCGGGCTGTTTTTCTTCAAGTCTGTGACCCAAATGCACCCAACATCGAGCACCGGTCCCTTATGCCCCTTCCTCTTCTTCCCTCCCCGACGCTTCTCCCCATAGTCCCCCAGAGCAGGGATGTTCCCAAAGCTCAACCCGAGAACCTCAGTTTTTCGCATCTCCTGGGCCAGGTACATGGTGCAGATCTCTGTATCCGCAGTCCCGCAGCTCTCTGGCTGCAGCTTGCTCTCATCCACTGAGAAGTTGAGCTGGATGTACTCGCTCAGCTTCTGGACAGCCGAGCGGCAGAGCTGCTGCTCAGTACCCTCAGCCCCCTCCCGACGGCTGTTCTGCAGCCACTGGCACAGGAGGGGGAGGAAGACCCCTGCGTTGTCCTGCGTGATGGGCATCGCTGTCTCCGTGCATCCCTTCACGGCAGCAGCCCTGATCGGCTCCCCAGACCTTGGCTCTGCCGCCTGCCACGGCTCCCTACAACCCCTGGAGCCATGCTGGAGTGGGGCTGCAGATCCAAATCAAGTCCCATCTAATCTCACAGGGACGTTTTTGGGGCTCCAACTGACCAAAAGCACAGTCAAGGCAGGGTGTTTGGTGCGAACACGCTGCAGCTGGCCCCACGGAAAGGATGGCAGATGAAGCGGTGGGGAGCGTCTGTGGCTGTCCAGCTACGCCTGCTGTCAGGGTCCCCACTCCGCTGGGGACAATGTCTCTTTCCCACCAGGGTCACCACACTGTCTTGTCCTGAAAGGGGGAAACAGTATGGTTAGAAGTGCCAAAACCACTGCAGGCATCCAACAGCCCAGCCCAGCATCCCTCCCGGGGCAGAAGCCCAAAGCCGGGCTTGCATGGCCGGAGCCACTTTCCTTCTGCGATTTACCACTTGAGGGCACCAGCTGCTCTTCCTAGCAAGGGAATAAAAGGTCACGGTTAGCTCCTGACCTCCCCGGTAAAGCTGGGAATTGACGAGCCACGGGCATGCTCCTGCCACAGCTCCAGGGCTGTCATCGAAGCAAAGGAGTCACTCCAACCAAATCCACCCCAAGGACCACTGAAGGGGCATGGGGTGACACTGGTCTCACCAGTGACTGAAGCGGGTTGATGCTGAATGCAGCTCTGCCCTCCTCTGTGCCAGTGTTTTCAGGCTGGGACAGGCTTAATCCGGTCACTTCTCTGACTTGGCTCCCCACCAAGCTGCATAAGGGATGGGCATCAGCAAACACAAAGGGTGAGCACAGGCAATACGGACAGCCGTGGCTTACAGCGGACTATACCTGCCCTGTAGGTAAAGAATCTAAGGGAGGTGGCTACCCAGTTTCCCGGGACAAGAGTTGTGCAGGTGAATTCCCCAGTTTCCTGCAGTTCAGAGAGGGAAGTACACAAGCAGCCAGGATGCAGCAAGAGCTGGGGGTTAGCAAGCAAGAGGGTGAGAAAGGGTTTTTTCCTAGGATCGTTAGGACCTAAGGAAAAAGGAAAAACCTTGACACGAGTCAAAGCTGGTCGACTGGTTTCTTTTCGGGAGTTACTTTCTAGAAGCAGATGCTGCTCAGTGAGCTGTGCACTGGGAAGGCAGAAGAAGGCACAGCTTCAAGCTTGCAGCCTGCACATCTGCTCCTGCAGACATGGACACAAGGCTTGGGTTAGGCAGAAGAGTCTGTAGCGAGAGCCCATGACCCCAAGAGCATGAGTATAAAGGGAGACTCTTGCAAAATGCTGCTGCCCAGAAGCTAGATCCGAAGTGTTCTGCCACCTCCCTGGCTGTGTGGCACTGCCTAGATGGACAGGAGTGACCCCAAGGAAGGGCAGGCAGGGATAGGAACCACACATCAGGGCCACACATGATACTCCTCGGAGAACCCCAGCATCTTCACCAACAGGGTGATATTACACCAATGACTGAACAGGGATGGACATCAGCTCAGGAAAGGAGGAACTGGCCCATTGGTTAGTGAGAGGGACTTTTGAGTTAGGCTCAGGGTATGAGACATAGGGGACAAAACCAGAGGAACGAATAAAGACAAAAGCAGCCTAGGCACAGGTCTAAATGAAGGGGTGGTAATACCGTCGCGGATTGACCAGGAGATAGGGTTAAATCCTCTGAGTATCTCAGATATCTAATGTAACACTGATGAATATATTGTTTTTAACACAGAACTTAGGTCTTATTTAAGATCTCAGATTTAATTTAAGACAAAAGTGATGATTTAACTGACATAACTGGAACTTGTAAGACATAGATCTGGAATACTGATACAAAGATGCTTACATACAGACCAGCAGAGAAAAAGTAAAGGCAGCATCTCTTGGTATACCAAGGATGATCCATATACTTGCTCTGAGGTCCAGAACACAGAAGGAGGAAGAACTGTTGAATTGTCTGGTTAACAATAAAAGGAAAAAAATAAACATGCAGGAGGGCACAGCAAATCCCAAATCAAGAAGATTACATGGATCAGGCTACCTGATAACAACTGACTCAATGATAATGGGAGACTACAACCATGAGATACCTGCTAGGAAAGGGAAGCTCTGCAGGAGACAGAGTCCTGGTGCCTTCAGAGAAGTATTCTCGCATAACTGATAGGTCAAACAATCAGTAGGGAAGTGCCTCCAGAGAGGGGTGTGTTGGGGATAAGAAGGTGGATGAAAACTCATATAAGAGTGCCTGTGAACTGATGAAATCTGCCATACGCAAGGGATTGGGGACAGCAAAACAGAAATGCCTGACTTTAGTACACTGAAAAAAAAATTGCTGGCAAGAATTCATGGAGAAGAGTTTAAAGGAAAAAGAAATCAAGGTGAGCTTTACTTTCTCAAAGAAACAATGTTTTGTGCTTAAAAGGCAGAGACACAATAACATCTCAGTGCAGAGGAAGGATCAGAAGACTTGGCAGCATCATGAGCTTTTCATTTACCTCAAAGACAAGAAGAAAGAACACTGAAAGGTTACTAAGCAAGAGTTGAAAAAAATAGTGTGAACATACATGCAGAAGTATCAGCAACATCAGGGCATAAAAATGAAATGAAACTTGCAGAAGATTAAAAAAAAAACCCAAAAAAAACCCCGTTACCCTTTATATGTATATTAATACCAAGAAGACAGTCTGGAAAAGTGTTGCTCAAATAGAGAAAGTTATTGCAAAATGACACCAAGAGAGGCAACACTGGTTTGATTTTTGCTTGAGTCCTTGTTAAAATTGCCTACTATGCACGGGGGATTAGCACAGTTAATACTACAACACATTATCACTACAAAGGTATACTGTCCTCTTCTCTGCCCGTTCTAGGGTGAGATTTGTCTTCTGTCCAAGTCAAGTATTTCCAGACCAGCAGGGTGGGACAAACTACCTTTTAAATTCCCTACAGAACCATCTGAAACCATCTCAGATACCTCCTTCATGGTCACCTGTGAAAGCTCAGACAGGTGAGGTGCCAGAAGTCGGGACAAAGGCAAGTGCAGTGCCTGCCCTCAAGGGTAGAAAGAGAAGCAGCAAAAGGATGCTACATCAGTCAGGCTAGCTTCAGTCCTCTGCAAAATTCAAACAAAGAAGGAGTTTGCATGTATGTGGAAGATAACAAAAATACAAGCAGCAGCAGAATCGGAAGAGACAAGAAAAAAAATCAAATTAATTTCTTTTCATAATTGAGAAGTTGTTAGATGTCATTTATCTGGGCTTTATTATAGCGTTTGACACCATCTCAAACAACTTTCTCATAAATAAACTAGGGAAACATGATTAAATGAGACTACTTTAAAACCGTACCCGGGGAGCAGTTATTAATGATACTCTGTGAAAACAGAAGGACACTGTGAGCAGAGCTCTGCTGGATCTATATAGTCTAGTTCTGCTCAGCACATTCATTAGCAACCTGGACGACAACAGAGAGCACACTTATTAAATCTACAGATTACATGAAGCTGGGAGTGACTGCAGACACACTGGAGAACAGGATTAGCATCTAAAATCATCTTGGCAAAAACCAAAAAAACATTGTCTAAAAATAAAGTTCAGCAAGGATAAGAGCATAGTACTACAAAAGGAAAATCACATGTAGATAGGGTTGGCTAGGTGGCAATCTTCAGGAAGGGATGCAGGGTTTGTAGTGAATCATTCCTGCCAATAAAGTCTGGCTGTTGGGCAGGCAGAAAGTCATTGTCCCATGATGTGTCAAGAGGGACAAAGCCTACCAGGTGTATGAAGTACCTCGGTAGCCTCACACGGGGCTGGGAAGGTCTCTGCAACAAAACTGCCCAGTTGGAGCAGAGTTCTGAGATAACGACCAGTCTAGAAAATGTGACTTATTAGGAAATACTCAAGAAACTAGGGCCTGCTAGTCTAAAAAGGACAAAGCATTGCAGATGGGGTGTGAGAACTCAAGCTAAGCGTCCTCATGTACTTAAAAATGTCCCACAGTTAACAGAAGGAAAAGAGCAGTCTATTCCTCTTGCCCATGGTGGAGGAATGGATGTGCATCACATCAGAGTAGATTCAGGTTAGCCGTTAGGTACCACTAGTAAGGATAAATAATACCAAAGCACTGGAGGACACTGTGTGGGGTGACTGGAGTCTCCACCACTCATGGTCTCTGCAGTGGGTTAGACAAATACCTGCCAGGACCAATGATTACAGCCTATGTCTTTTGGGCTGTGGGAGAGAGTAGATCTCTCCATTTCAATCCCTCTTACTTTTGTCCCTTCAGCATCATTTTCTGTCTTAGTGAGAGCACAGTGAGAGGTCATCTAATGGGTAGCATCCAGTGAGTTATGGCAAAGAAACCTGTTCCATTGCTTCATAGCAAACACTGATATACAGCTCCCAAACCATTCAAGTTCTAGAGATCATCTGACCAGATCAACCTTTGAGGCCCTTTTTGGCCTAATAATTAAAGGACTTTGGTTCTTAGCTGGTTCATTTTGTCATTGGGTAGCCATGTGACAGGCTGCCCTTTGCAAACTATCCCCAGAGTAAACAAACTGCCCCAGTCTCCATCCTGGAGAACTTGGGGCTCTTTGAAAGCAGCTCACAGGTCTGGCTTCAGAGTCTCCAAATCTTGTCTGCATTGGCCAAGGGCACAACTTGATGTTGACTTCAGCTTCAACCCTGCAGTTAGCTGGGCAGGATGGAGCATTCAGAGGCATCTGCATCCAGCACAAAACTCATCCATCATTCATCTAGCGACACTGCTGGAGGGCTCTCCCCCTCCATGCGCATTCATCCCTCCAGAGATAGAGGATGATGGCCTGCTCCACCCCACCAGAGGCAGGCAGCCTTCAAAACCCCATTCCTCCTCCCAGCAGTAAAAACTGTGGGCATCAATATGCTGCAGGTTGCCTGTCTACACCCCTAAGCTCAGTGCAGAACCATGGCAGACACTTAAGATAATCATGTAGATAATTATACGGTACTTTCTAGGGATTTGATTTTCTCAAACAAAACCTTCTGGCTTCAGAAAAAAAGACTCTTGACAAGCATAAATAGGAAATACTTCCAGATGCGACAGGCGGTGCAGCACTGAGCTGAGCACCTCTGTGCTGGTGAGAAGAGCAGCTCAGGCTGTCCAATACCAATGGGAGTAAAAAATAGAAAGGTGGCAAATTGTTCATCCAGGGAAAAAATGGATCTGCCTGATAAAAATGTCAAACTCAGCACTAAGATGAAATTGATTTTTGCTCTTGACTTCCATGGAAATAGACTCAACACCCATGTAAGAAAATTTACTGGAGTTGCCACCACCTTGCCTCCTTTCTGTAGGTGACAGACCTGCCACACCATCCCACTGCCTCACATGGAGCACAAGACTTACATACAAAAGACTCTGATTTTATGCCCATCCTGGCACTAACGCTTGCCTGGGGTAAACCAGGCCAGCAGTGGGAATGGGCAGCCCTGTGGGGACACAAGTCCCCTGTCCTGGGTGCAGGACTCTCTTCCTGGGGACAACTTTCCACCACAGAGATTTTGTCCTCATTGCTCTGAACCCCTGTGGGGCTACTGATTCCCACTCTCTGGCCAGTGATTTAATCTCGTAGCCTACCTGGGTCTCAGTAAATGTGATCTTTTGAGATTTTTTTGTTTGCACTTTCAAGGATAAAGTAAGTGGACTAAGATTTCCCATAGAAGATGTGCACAGGCTCAGAATATCTCAACTGGAAAGATGCTGGGGTGGGAAATCCTACTTAATTTACTGGGTGCGCTATGGAAACACTTATAGTCCTGTTCAAATAGCAGGGTCATGATGGAGTAGAGACAGCATGACCACTCAGTTTGAGTAGGACCCTCAAAAGAAATTACCCCCTTCATGGGCTCTCAGTTTAGAAAGACCCTCACCATGCTGAGTATTTGGTTTAGGTCTCAGATTTACCCTCCTCTGCTGCAGGAGCCCACAGGCTGCACCCACAGCACGTGACAGGCACCTTCCTTTGCAGGAAGATTAAGCTTTTGGGTCACATGCTCTCCGAGGATCAAAAAGATGCTGAAGCAAACACCTTGAAAAAACACGGTCCCTTCTCACCCAGCAATGCCAACAGCCCAAGTACCACTCCTCTCTGGCCAGTCACAGAAATAAACTGCCACTATGTGCAGCTGCAGCCTCTCCAGTCCTTGGGTACACACCTCTTCCCAAGGACATACCACCACCACCCAGCAAGCGGAGCAGCTTGGTCCCTCCCTGGCCAGCCATAATGATCCTGCTGGGCATCACCAAATCCAGTCCCCCAGCTATCACAGCAAGTCTTCCACCCTCTACTCAATAAAACTCATCAAATTTTAGTTTGAACTAAAGAGGATTTACATCTCTCTTAATCTGCTGGAAAGCTGTCCCATCACACTGCATAGTTGGAAATGGTCTGTATTCCAGCATAAATGTATTCATAATCAGTTTATACTCACAGATGTGTAGCTTCTACAGCTCTCTGCTCCTCTTGGTGTTTATCAGCTCTTCTCACCTTCATCCCTGGAGTATTTCCAGACAGAAAAATCAGCCTTTACCTGCCCTTCTTCCACCCAGCACTCTCACGTAAGATGTGCTCTCAAAAGCTAAAGTATCACCCGTGCAAATGAGCTGGATAACTTCTTCTCCCTTCCCCACTGAAAGTTTTTAGTTATGGCTCAGGAAGTAACACACTTTTTTCTTCTTCTCCAGCATTTTAGTTCAAAATACTGAGTTAAACATAGGTGATGTAGGTGAAGAGATGTTGTTTCTTTTAGGCTTTCTTACGGAAGAGCTATCTTAAATGATTGCTTATGGAAGAATAAGAGTATTTTCTATAAATGAGTCGAGGCTGAAACTGTCAAAAAGCATGTATGGATACTCAGGGCATAAATACAATTTTTTTTTTTTTAATTTTTTTTTTCTGACAAGCTGAGCTTTGTCTTCCCACATCCTCCTCAACAGAGTGATGTAAAGAGCTCCAATAATCATTTTCTCGTAGAGGGAGAAGAAAATATAGAGGGTCATTAAAATGTCCGATTACCAATTTTTAAAAGGTGATTTGTGCAAACAGCCAAAATGCAATCCTCTGGGATAGCCCCTCTGGCATTTCCAGCCTTGCCTAAAGCTCCAGAAAAACATACATACAGTTATTCCAAAAATTCCTTTCTTCTCCCAAGTGAGATCACTTTATAATTGTTTTAAAGGTTATGTTTGACAGATACTGTTAATCTTTTATATAGAGATGAAGGCATTGTACTTGTTTTCCTAAAGTCACCTGTGTATTTCAGCACCAGAGAAATAAATCCACTACCACCAAAAGATGTTCATTTACTAATTTCTATTCAAGTGTAGCTTTCATTTCTTCTACTTTTTTAGTTAGCAACTAATAGCAAAAAAGTAACAATGGGAAAAAACCACCTAGGAACTGAACTGAGGTTTTTCACTGAAAGACGCACTATTGCTGAAAGATGGTTTTGCTGTAATGGCTGAAATCCTTCAGGACAGTAGGAAGTCTGTTTTATTCTGGATTACCCAGTGGTACAAATCAGATCCGGGCACACAGTTATGTTTCTGCTGAATTAACCAGAGTGCACATTTACAGGTCAGCTTTATGCCAGCCGTAGGGAGACTACTGATATTTGACCTGGCAATAAAATATTAAATCTTACGCTGGCAGGCTTTGAGATTTGAGCAAATTTGAATTGACAGCAAGTTTTACAGCAGTCAGCATTTCATATCTCATGGTCTCAGTGCTTCTAATCCAGCTGCAGGAGCCCCTAAAACTGGATTTACTGCACAGTCAAACCACAGCCTCAGGTGCAACCTCAATGCAAGTAACCAACAGGAATACAAGGACATGAAAATCAAGATTTCTATTCTTTAACATCATCTGAATCGTCATCTGAGCTTGTCACCATGGGCTCCCTTTCTGGCCAAAGAAGAGGAACAGGCACTCTTAGAAAACAGTTGCTCTGACCTGTTGCAAATCTTTATTTTCAGACAAGATACATACCACCTTTCAAGTGAACTTTCTGTTCCACTGTCTGCAAAACATGTGTCTACGCCATATAGAGATATCTGAATGTAATCAGATGGATCCTACTGTAAAATATCTAGTTAACCAGACAAATTGGGCGCAGAAAAAAAGTCCAACATATCACAGCTATATGAAGGCAGTAACAAACTCTCTGTCAGCTCTTGCAGAAAGGCTCCCTGCAATGCTTTCTTAACTGCTTTGATTTTCAAGTATTTATGTTTACTATGTCAAAAATCAAAAGACCTGTGCAAGCATCTAGACTTCCTAAATCAAACCTAGTAATTGCCAGGATGTTTATAGCATCAGCCCAAGCAAGCCCTGAGAACAAGGAACAGTTCACTAAGAGGACACTGAAATAGCCAAGTGTTGAAACACAAAATCTGTGCAGGAAAGCAGAACAGTTTAGGTAAAAACCTAGCCATATACTTGGATTCATTTTGAAAACCTTACCCCTGGTATGATAATACACTCAAATAGCATACGATTCTGCAATTGTTCAGCACCCTCTGTACACCAACATGCCTAATCATCCTTTGGATCTTTTCCACTTGCTGAACAGTTCAGAGCTAGTGCTGAGAAGCACCACTGTGAATTTTCAGGGTATTCAGAATTAGTTTCTGACATCATTTATAGATGTGAAAACTTGGAGTAACATAATTAAAGTCAGTGATGCTTTTCTGGATTTACTTTACAGTTGTGTAACCACAGCAGAAATCTAATTATAAGTATGCAGATTCCTAGAAACATCCCCTTACCAAGTTTTAAAATAGTACAGTGCTCTCAGACACACACATACGCACACAGAGCACTAGTCAAAACTGCAGACATACACGTAACAGAGTTGGACTTCAAATTTACATTTAGGCACCTAAATAAGTGACTCAGTTTTCAAAATCCCTCACTAATGTCACTCACTCCTGTATGACCTTGAAATAAGCACTCATCTACCCACACCTCGACAGCCATAACCCCAAGTTTCTCAGTTGCCAGGCTTTCTGAAGAAAATGACTGGACTTCCAAGTAACATTTTGAACACTCCTACAGGAATTTACTGCACACTCCAGTTCTTTCTGAAAACAACATTTACATAAAATAAGAGACAAAAAAGGCTTTGTAGATCTATAATTATTTTTTAAATGCTTCCACTCTTCTCAAGACCTTCCTGTGGGAAAGACCTCTGCAATAATTATTCATAAAACAAGAAAATGCAAATAACATGTTAAGTTTGGACCGCATTGCCTGCAGGAGTCATGAGTCCAGAATTACAAACAAACTACAAACATCTGATGTTCTAATACTGTGACTCTATATTAAAAAAAAATAAAAATGCACCTAACAAATTGTTTACATTAAATTTTGATAAGCTCCAAGAAAACATAAAGCTTAAAATCCTGCAAACTGAATATAGTTATATAGTTGGAAGATGAACTGATGTGATTTTACTGTGTTACTGGAAAGGCTACAATTTAAAAAAAAAAAAAAAGAAAGAAAGAAAAAATAAGCTGTTTTCTATTATCTCTTAACTCTGAATTAAGATCAGCAAAATTATTAACAGATTTAACAAGACATATTTCCATATCACTATTCCCAAAATCCATAAATCAACTCTAAGCTGACCTGAGCTTATAAATAATTATCAGCCTACTGTGAGCGCTCCCAAGCAACTGTGCCAAGTAGAGCTTAAGAAGGGACTTTTGGAGAAGATCCTTCTTACCTCAGTTTTGCCAGATCTCATAACACTGCTCACTTACTTATCAGCACCTATTGCCTCTTTCACTTCCCAGTAAACTGCATCTTCTTTAAACCTAAGGACATTCAGATAACAGTTTAAATCTCTATCACCAATACCTACCCAGAGGCAATAACTGCATTTGCCTTCAACACTTTACACCTCACTCATTCTCCATGAGGGGTCAATTTAGCTGTGTGAAGCACTTGGACACATTGGCAGAGCTCAGCTTTCCTCCACACAGCCCTGACAGGCAAGCAAGAGTATATGTGAAGGCAACTACTATCTTAGGGAGTGCATTTCTGAAACTGGGACATCACCTGAACCACAGCTAGCAGCACGGTGCACCTGAAATGCAGGATTTCCACAGCTGGAGGGTCAGTCTCTGTACTGTGCAGTTCTAGTTTAGCTCCCATTCCCACTCTGAAGACAATGCTGAGGTCTTTGTGGCAACAAGGGCTCATCTGTGACCTCTGAAGGACACAAGCCACTGAACCATAACCCTGCCATTTCTGACTCTGTCCTCTTAACCTCCAGCTGAACTACAGCAGCATGCCAAAGCATGCACGCCAGACTGCATTTTTCTTTCCCAAATTGAAGGTTAACCCTGCTGGTGGAAACTCACTGGAAG
Organism: Podargus strigoides; assembly: GCA_028020825.1. Taxonomy (NCBI): domain Eukaryota; kingdom Metazoa; phylum Chordata; class Aves; order Caprimulgiformes; family Podargidae; genus Podargus; species Podargus strigoides. The sequence continues at coordinate 33,486,153 of CM051663.1, read as the reverse complement.
CAAAGACCTATCACTAGTCAGAGACAAGATGCTGCTGATGCTGATGCTGACCACAGCATCCATTTCCTCTCAAAGCAGGGATGTGGGAGCCTCAAACCACCACACGGTCATCAGGATTGAACACACTGCATTCAGCTGCTGTAAGAACATCAAGGACATCAAGGACATCAAGCAGTGCTCACCTAGAAAGCTTGTGTGAGGCCAGTCCAAGCCTCCTCTGACCTTCCTCAGGCAATACCCAATCGTGCTTTTGGAGGCAGATAACTTTTGTGGCTGCTTATGAGGTTTCATACAACCAAGCCCAGGATGGTCCTCTGGTTCCAGCAATAGCTGGACAGGGTAAAACACTGCAGCCTTTAGTCCAGTTCCTCTCAAACAGTTTTTTTTGGCTGATTGAAAATTATCTGTTAAAAAAAAAGGAGGGGAGAGTGCAGGCTAGAGATAGAGCAAGTTCAGCTTGTTAGAATGTAAGGGGTTTCCCATGTTTTTGGCATATCTTCTGCCAGGACTGTAGGACTTACACCTGATGAGTAGAGCCTGTGCTCTCAGGATAATTTCAGGAGATGCTTGCCTCTTAAAGTCTCCATACAAGCTTCAGCAGAGTCCAGATCCTGCAATCCAGATACACACTGTGCAGACATCGACTTCACTCTTCAGGCACCCCTGTTACCACCGCATATTGGTTAGGAGACTCATTTTTTACCCATTCATGCTACATATGATCTCACTACATCTTCACACGGTCTGGGGCAAAGGTTTTTAGCACAGAAGTCACTGTCATGGTAGTTCTCATGTATCTCTTTGGTGCTTTAAAAGATTTCAGTCATGAATTGAGCCCCAATTAAAAAATACATAAATAAATGCTATGGTCTATAAATAATGACTCAATGCTTTACCTAATCACATCTTTTTATGCAGTCATTGTCTCTGCAAGGACAAGGAGCAAAGCCTGGAAAGCAAAGTCTTGCCTTCAGGCATTTTAAATATTCAAGTTTCTGAGCCAGTGTTCTTATTGGGCTGAAAGAACAAAAGAGCGAGTTCATTCAGAGCAAACACACATCATAATCTTTACCATCCCATATGCTATTGGTATGTTAACCATACACTGAACTTACAGAAGCGTAATATGCACTTTCATGTATTATGCTGTTCAGATGTGTGTAACAGCAGATTGTATTTAAAAGAAGCCAGGCCAGCTTTCAGAGACATGCCAAAGATTTAAGAACATGCAACAAGCTGACTCCCTCACGTAAGCTCTCATCATAATCATTCTCTGCAATGGGATAGAACCACTAAAAGAAAGACAGAAAACAGAACCACCACACTGTTTTCCCCCAAACCTTCTACCATTAAGCTCAAGCTTCAAAGTCAGCCTCATTTAAACCAAACGGTCTTTTTGAAACTAAAAAAAAAAAGTGGTACTGCAATGTTTGACTCAGATATTATAAACTGAATACATATTTTTGTACAGTGTAGGCAAAAATCCAGATATTAAAAACTAAATTACTAATCCTTAAAACATTTAAGCAACGATCTAATATCGCTCATATCAAGATACCTAAAATGTATCTGTTTTATCATGTGATTAGAAATGTGCTCGGGATAAGGAGTTAAAATATGTGTATATTGTCACCAGAACATTCCCAAAGACTGTAGGATACATATTCAATATTCAGCATGTATTTCAGCAGAAGAAAATCCAATCCACCTCTTCATATTTGAAAATTCTTTCCTTAAACACTTTCAGCTTCAAAGTCATCACAGCATCCCAAGCAAGATATGAAGATGCTGCCAAGGAGGGTGATTTGATAGCCACATCACTGCACTATGTATCTTAGAAAAAAAAATCAGTTTTAGTGCTGTGATGATTAACATTTCATTATGAGCAGTGCCAGCCAGGGAAGACCTGGCGCCAACAAGAAAAACAACAGAGAAAAGGAAATACGAAAAGGATGGAGTCCCCATCCCTGGAGATACTTAACAGATATGTAGATGTGCTGGGGGACATGGTATGGTGGTGACTTGGCAGTGCTGGGTTAATGGTTGGAGTTGATGATCTTAAGAGGCCTTTTCCAGCCAAGACTATTCTAAGATTCTAGATACTCTCAAAGTGCAGCAAGAACTACTCTTCCCAAGCAGGAAAGCTCATGAGGAGTTGCCAGCAAGCATGGACAACCTGGCAGCCAGGAAAGCAAGAGCATGACGAAGTGTTCTTTCCAGTGCCAGACAGAGCGCGTACAGTCTTCCCTGCTTTGCTAGCCCCATGTTCTCCTGTCCTGGCAACAAGCAAGCATGGACCCGATTAAACAGTGGCTTTTTCAAATAGTTGCTAGCGTGGTCCAGTTTGGGCAGGGTGAGTAAAGAAAGGAGGAGCAGGCTGTCAAACAAAACTTTAAAAAGACTCCACAAAACCTAAGCAACCCCCTTCTCTGAAACAGAAAAAGGAGGACAGGTGACAAATTCAGAAACAATCACTATCACGTTGATGGCAGTGGGTGGCAGAAGAGGATTTGCTCCACCAAGCACATTCCACCATTGGAGATGCAGATGGAAGGCATAGCAACCTCTGTCCCTCGTTGGGTTATCTGGTAACCTTCCTTCAAAGATCTTCCTAAACTGGCTCAAACCCCAGTGGAAATCCCGACATGTGCAGGGATTTCCCCAGGGAGAGGCAAGGGCACCATGTAGACCCCACATCATCCCTGCTCTCCCAGGTGCCCCAAGCAAATCTGCAGCCACCAGAGATCAGCCGGTCTCAGAGCTCCACCCAGGCACTAAAGCAGGACTGTAACACCTCAAACTCAAACTAATGACACGGGGACACCAAGAAACCATGTGGCAACAGCAGCTTTATCAGCAGCCTGTAAATGAGCTGGGCTGACTCCTCCAACACCAGCCTCAGGAAGGCAAGGTCCTCCTCTGTCTGTCTTCACCTACTTTTCTTCCATTAATTCTACTAAAATAGGCAAGACTTGGTTCAGATTACTGCATTACTTCATATTTTGGCTGACAACCTAGATGATAGCCAGGGCAGGAGCTGTCCTATGGCTGTGCTGTGTGGAGTGGGGTACAGACACACTACAGTCCAAACTTCACCCCTGACATGATTTCAGAGGCAAACATGCTGAATGAGACCACAAAAGACAAATATGAAATTATAATGACTTATTACGATTAGAACAGCGCTCTTATTACGTGGAAAAGGGAATTCTCCTTTAATTCCCTTTTGAAATTTTATTTTTACCAGAGACAGAAGAGCTCTATGAACTTCTGCTGTTGCAAAGCATAAGAAACTCATTCAGTTGTGTTCGTATCATTTGGAAAACGGCTACATGACAGTCTTGTAACTCTGGGCTTTATCAGGTGAATTGATTCAGATTCAGAGCATCTATTTCACATGCTATAGCACAATAGTTTGTAACTTTGGCTTCACTTTCTTTGTTCTGTCCCATGATGAAACACTGAGGAATTATGTATATGTCAGCACAGCACTTTGTTTCTAAAAGCTAATTAAAAATACATTCTTTTAAAAGGAAATATACAGAAGTGACTTTGGAGGCCTAGATTTTAAACTTCTTTCTTTTTTTTGACATCCGTTTGCTAAGCGCATATAATTTCTCCCTTGAATTATTTAAATGTCCTAGTGCTTTTCTCAGAAAAGCAAAACTGAAGCCAGATGCCCAGCCTCAACCTCACAAATACAATAAAGTAGAATTAGTCAAAAAATGGAATTCTCATCCACTGGGAAAACCCAGTATTTTAAAGAGACATATTAACTGGAAAATCAGATTAAAACACCTGTACAACTCTGAAAGTCCCAGAGAACTATACTAAGAAATCTCCAAATACTTGCTTTTCTTTTGCCCCTTCCCTGCCATCAGCCTTAAAAAGCTGAAGAGTCTGTGTGTCCGATAGTGTTCTTACAGACAAGGCTGATGATCCTCATCCTGCTAGTCCTTGCTCCAGTTAAAAAGCCCAACGTGCATCACAGGAGGCAAGCCAGAACAGGAGGTGTTGCCTGTGGTGAGGAACAACACCCTACTTGAATTGCCAATGCAGGCTTTCCTGCAAGCAATAGCTATTATATGGACTCTCTATTCTCCACCAACAAAACACAGATAGAAATTTCTTACCACTTCTACAAAAAGCTTACAAGTGCAAACTGTAACAGGAATCCAGTAAGGAAAGAAGCAGAATTAAAATAGGATTTCTTAAAACCACAGTCTGCCAAGAGATATTTTGGATTACTTTTCCCTGAACAAGCTCAATACACTAGGTAACAATATTTTAAATATAAAAAAACCAAGCCCGCATTTAATCCACCTCAGCTACTCATCCCCAGGGTTTCCAACCTTGCAGCCCTACCAAGTCCTCCTGGGGATAGGCAGGTTGCTGACAACTTCTCTTCCTGCATGGAAACACCGTATATGTACATCTGCATCATAGAACTGCTCATCTTTCATTACAAATTAATTTTCTTTCACAAAAAGAGGAAAAAAAAAGAGGATGCAAGCAAGCTTTCTGGACTGTCATATGAGAGGGATAAAAATAAAGCAGACCAGCTTCCAAAGCAGAAGTACACCACTTGGAGAGGAAGAGGGGAAAAAATATGCCAAAAATAAGGTTGCCCCGATACATTATGTTGCAGTTCATAATTTTAAGATGGAAGGAGATATGAAAAGTTTCATTTCAGCCTCATTGTCCATGTGGCTACAGCTCATTAGGACACCAGCCCACCCCATGGGCCCTAACCAGCCCCTGCGGGGCGGGCTGCAGGAGTGCAAACTGCTTCCCTAACCTACTGACCACCCTTAGATCTCAACTCGGGGACTCAGGACCCCAGACAAAGGACAACAGCCTGGCTGCAGCCCAAAGGAGCTACAGTGCATGGGGGCAAAATCATTGCAACGCACTTTAATGAAGATTGAGCGACTGGGCACCAGTCTGCCACTGCTGCAGACACCTTGGCAGGTCAGCTGCAATGCTAATCTGCACAGTTAATGCAGTAAAGACTTCAGAGAGCAGAGATTTACTTAAGAGCAGCCAGCAATCTAGCCAGGCTGCTTCTCTCAACTGGGATGCAGTGAATCAAGAGCAGGACAGTGCCCTCAGACAGAGGCTTTGCTTCCTTCCTCCAGCAAACAACTCGCAGCCTCCTCCCTGCACACAGCAGCCACCAGCTTCTCGGCCACCTCCCTGCTCCCCTTCCCTCTTCCACCCTCTCTTCCTAACATTATTTTGGGATGCTGTGATCAAAACCTACCCTAGTCCAAACATTTCCATGCCTGAAAAGCCCCACCAGTCTGATCCACAGCAGCAGTTCAGGGGCTGAAAGCAGGATTTCCAGCCCCCTCAAAAGGGCATTTTGAAACCAAGTCCTGAGCTTTAAAAGCAATGATTTCTAAAAACCATAGGCAGCCTCAGCAACCTTCAGACTTATTTTGTGAGTCTCTAGGCTAGAAGCAAACTTCATCTGGCACTGGGAAGCAATTTTTTTTTTTCTTGAAAGCTACACAAAACATTCATTGTGAGTTGTGAGCAAGTAAAAATTCAAAATCTGACAATCTAGCTACGAAAAAAGTTCAGGCCATGACAGCTGAGCAGGCTCCTTGCTGCAGCTTTGGGGATGCACAATGTCCTCCCGAGGATGCAGATGGTGGCTGGGGTGAGGCCGGTCCCCTTTCATTGCGCCGGGGGATGGAGGGCTGGTGGATGCACACAGCCAGGCTGGAGACATGGTCACGCACGTGCTAGTGCTTGCAAAAGGGAAGGCACAGGACAACACATCAGCAGTGAGCAGGACAGGAGCCCTCTGATAGACTAGTTTTGACCTCTCCTGGCCCCAGCTATCACGGCTCAGCTGACCTGTATGAACTGTTACCTGATGACAACTCCACTGTGTGCCTGAGCCTGAATTTCCCCTCCAAACATAACATGGTAACTGGCTCTCAAGTCACCTCTAATCTTTATTGCCTGCTGCAAGCCAGCTTTCATGCAGTGCTGTGAACCGTCTGTTGGGGATATTAGGTTTCAAGGTCTTGCTAATCAGCTTTCCATTGAATAATCAGCAAAAAAATCTTCCTTCGTTTTACTTATGTATATACCGCTCCTTGAATGAGAGTGGCAGATCTGCGCAAACATGCATGGCCAGGTGCTGAAGAGTATGATACCTCAAAAATCATACGCGTTTTGTAGAGAAGGGCACTTGTAGGGGCACTAACAAAGAGAAGGTCTTCCTGAAACACCAAGTATGAAGCTTCTGTTCACACTCTAGGGAGCTATAAATTCTTACAAAGCTAAAGAATAAATGCTATTTCGCTATCACAGAAAACAATTACTTTTTGAAGCTTATGGCCTGTTTAGGGTCAGGGCGTTTCAATGGAGCTGTGTTATCATGATAACTACATGTCTTCCAAGCAAATTTCTTGGACTTACATTCAGCAGGAAAATATAAAATTAATCTCAAGACCTGCCAGCTTTAGACTTCCCACTTTCTGAAAAGCCCTTAGGCAAGGAACTTGCTGCTAAGAAACCCAAAGGTCTGGAAAAAAATCAAAGCGACTTTTTGCAACCATGGGGATCTGGACCTTATTCTGCTCTAGCTGTACATAATTGTTTAATGTCAAATATTCTTTGCATTAACATGTGTTTCTGTCTTGGGCAAGGACAAAGGGAGGTAAGACTTCTGCTTTCTTGATTTTAACCTGGTACAACCATCTTCAATGGTTGACTGCCCTTTTTCTGTCAGAGAAAGCACACTAACCTAGTTTGGAAGGTACCTCAGTCGGCCTCTGCTCCATCTCCCTGCTTGAAATAGGGTTGAACAGCGCCAGCACATCCCTGCAGATACCTACACCACAATTTTTTTAAAACCTCCATCAATGTGGATTCTCCAGCCTCTCCAGATAACTTCTCCCAGTGACTCCCACCCTTATGGTCAGAATTTTCTTCTCTAATGTCTGAATTATTCTTCCTTTGCTGGAAGCCTGTGTCCATGGGCCATTTTTATCTAGTGTTAGAATAGGAGCAGGTATGAGAGTTTTCCTTTCTCATCTTCAAATTTCTTGGAAAATCACAGACACTGAGTAAAGGAGAGAGAGGACCAAAAGACACAGATTGGGCAGAATTCCTGTGTTAGTTTTATTCTCACGTTAGATAAATCTGTCATTTTTATTTTATTCTAAATGCTAATGTGTGGCAACACCAGCTGCCAATTTAGAGAGACATACTTGGCATGCCAAGATTTATGTCACTAAGATTTGCATCCCTTACTTAAGTCTTCTGATAGTCACCAACCTTTCCAGAACGACAGATTTACTTGGCACTCTTCAGAAAACACTTACTTGATGAATGATACTACCTCAAATCACATGCCACCCAAACTCAGAGCTCTTTGTCTAATGAAAACTATTACTGCTTTTTAATAAGTTCTTCAGCATTTAAAAATAGCACTCCTAATTTCCTGCTCCACCGAGCACCACCTTGACTTCAAGTCAAATTATTCACAACCTCTTCTCCACCAGCCCTGGGGGATACAAGTCTTGCATTCTGGAGCTAAGTACTTCTCTCAACAGCTGTGAGAAGCTCTCTGAAGCAGGAAAGAGCAACTCCCTCCTAACAGTATCAGACATCAAAGCCAAGCCACCCTTTTTTTCCTAGTATTTTATCCCAAATGTTGTACGGTAACAAGCAACAACACCAGCAGGATTTCTTTGAAGCAACTTATATTCAACTGCATCATATTGTGGGAGAGCAATAGCATTAATTCAAGCGTCCATCAAAGAGATTAACATTACCATGCAAGCAAGATTTAGCAGTTTTAGCTTGCTCTAGTTCTCACCAGGCACATTTCTCCCAGGAAAACACCAGAAGAAAAATACTCACCTACTACACAAAACCAAACAGAAGTGCGTCATACTGTGCCACAGTGTCACAAGGCTTGGCACTAATACTTAAACCAGCTGTTTAATCCCCTAAACTAGTGCATGGATCCTGTACAGAGCCCTGCAGAGAACATCAGATCTCCTGTGCATGCAAATGCTCCAAGAATTAGCAGACCCTTCACATGGGTTGAAATTTCACCCTCCATCCCAGCATGGGTAGCATCAGGACCCATCACGCCTGGAGGGCACAGACATCATCAAGATCAATGACCTTTACATTCTGTTGCCTTACCCTTTTTCAGAAGTTGTCACTCATTAAACACTTCTTCCACAGCTTCTTGATTTTTTTCAGACCTCCAAAGCCACTGAATTTCTTCGCACATTTTTGTAAATGACTTCTCATGTTACATTACTCTTTCTTGCTCACACTTCGTACATTTCAAATGTTCTAACAGGTAGCTGAATCTCTTCAAAGTTTGGTCCTTTCCCAAACTGCCTGGCTTCCTCAAAACCTGACATTCGTCGCATGCTTTTACAAATCTCCCAGTTAATTGTTTCATTAAAATGCATCCTTCTGTGATTACATTTTTGTTTGTAAGCCACAAAAAGAAACAGTGCTCCCTTTTGTGACCTACTTTTGTGTAAAACTAGGGAAAAAAAGTGTTTCTAACAAACATAGGAAATAAATTCTGCACAATATCTGCCTTTTTAAGTTCAAACAGAATTTTTCTAAGGACTCGAGGGAAAACAGTGTTTTTCTGACAAAATGCCATAACTGAGGTCTGAGTCAAATAGTAAAGAAAATATCAAACACCAAGAAAGCTCCCCAGCTTTGTCCTAGCGGTCTTCTTACATTAATTTTGATTCTACAGCCTATGCAGTAGGAGAAGAAAACATTCAAGCACAAGCTGCCCGCATTTCAGGATTCAGTTTTCCAACATCTCTGATAAGACTTGGCATTCTAATGCTGTGGATCTATGAAATAAATACCAAGTTCTCTCTCTGCAACGTTTTGTTTGGGCTATTAACCTGTTTTAATTCATGCAAACTGCTTTTTTTCTGAATGCACAAATTGTGTATCTCAAGGGAAAAAAATTAAATCCAAACCCAACCCCTGGTATGCCATGTGGTTAAAACTCAAGCTGACTCGAAGGGAACTACTTCTAGAGGCTGCAACTGCAAAGGTAGAACAACATCTAGAGGACACTGCAGAAAGAGGGCACATGAACACGGTGAGAACACATATTCATAAAACATTAAAAGTTCCCTTTGCAGCATTCAATACTGACCCTCAAAATACATTAAAAAGCCCATTAGAAGCTTTTATTCCAAAAGTTAAAAAAAGTTACTCCATCACACGGTAGGGTTTATCCAAAGCTTCCAGCAAACTCAATAGCAGGTTCTCCTTAATTTTCCCATTTACTAACTGAGACAGCCTTCACTCTGCATGTGTGTGTGACTTTCCTGTGCTAAGGCCAGAAGTGATGCAAACATGAAATGGGTTTCTATAAAATGAACAGGACATGAGCATGCAATGCCTAGGACATGGCAGGTCCTGCATCTGTTCTCCTGTGTTACAAACCTCCCCTGAGGATTGTTTTTCCTCTTTGCTATAAACAGTCTTGCTGGACACAGACTGCTGAAAAAAAACAGTTGCCATTTTTCCTCCAAATTTTTCTTCACAGAATCTTTCCTTTGGTAGATAGATGGATCTGGGAATGGGACAACTTTAGTCTATATTCTGAGAGTAATATGAAGAAACAGCCCCAGGCAGCTAGTTAAAAAGCAGTGTGCCTACATATATATGTGCTTTTATATAGATATGGAGAGAAACCACACACAGGACAACCTATTCTCCTAGAGGAAAACTATAAAAAGAACTAATAGTTCAAAAATAAGGCTACAATTGTGAGTGTAGGGCAATATTTTTTTAATCACATTGCTTGGGAAATTACTTCTAATAATAATTACAGGTATGTGAAATCCTTAAGTAAACAGCATATTCTCTAACTTTTTATGCTAACACTGATTTGGCCTTATTATACATGCAAAAGAATCTGGACTTTGGCCACAGAGCATTTTTATACTGCATTCACCAGAGCTTTCTGAAATCAGTAGCATCCATATGCTCCAGTGCACCGAGCTTGTTCCTCCAGGGTCAGGGAAGAAGCCCAGTTTAATAAGCACTTAATTCAATTAAGAGCTACACAGCAACAGCCTCTAGTACATTTTAACCTCTCCTCCACGCATCGTTTACTAACCCCCCATTAATTAAACACAGTTATTAAACCAGTGTGTTTCTAATTACTGTATCTTCCATGAATGAACAAAAGCTATTTATGGGATCCAACCAAACGGCGCTTGTTCATTCACGGTGTGGGGTTGAATGCAGATGCCCAAAGCCAGCTGGCATTTTGACAGCCCAAGCAGCAGTCAATAGACACATAGAGGCAGGTCAGTACAAATATCTTCTGCCCAGAAGAAAACACCATACTGGAATATTTTAAATTCCTGCTTTGAACATTTACTGCTGAAAAAGGCTCCACTGCCAGATGCCTGGATACCCGGAGGAGCCACTGCATGTATTAATAAGCCCAGTTCACAGGTATAACTCTTCTGTAGATCTAACAGGTTGCAATCCATCACCTTTATAAGTGTACCTGAAATACCTTGGCACAAAGTGCCATTAGATATTAGGAAATATTAAGTGCCAGTGTTACCAACGCTCTCAAACATATGTCTCCCATCACACAAACCTCTGGAAAGAATCTACTTCAGGTGGTGTAAGATGGAAAGACGTGGCCACAGATGACGGACTGACAACTCTGCTGCATAACCAATGACATGATGTCATGAAACACTCAAATTCATGCAAGAGGATGGGCATACAGGACATGAAGCCCACACCTTCCCACTAAATCACAGTCTGCATCTTCACGTAAAAAAATTCAGATTGTTCAGATGAAGCAGCAGATCACTCAGCATGTAGATTTGACATTGCATGTGGTCTAAGGCAGCTGCAACGCTCAGATTAGCCACGGGTCTATCATCATGCATTATCAAATTTAAACAAACTAGTCAAGTGACAGTAAAGCTACAGAAACAAACAGGTTTTCGCTTGCACCACTAATCCAGAAATGTGGAACAAACACATAAGAACTCATGCACAGATTTGAACTAAAATAAATAAAATAGGAGGTTTTGTCTGTCTTTGCCAAAATAAAATGCTAAAAGAGTTTCATTCACGTGACGCAAACCCCCTCCATTGTTTCTATCTGGGAATGTTTTTAGCATAAGCAGAGCAATGGGAAAGGAAGACTGGTCTTAGAATTAGTTCACAAAATCAGAAAGAAAATTGTCCATTTTTCATCTAGAAATGTAGAGAACAGGTCCATTCTCAAGATGTAATATGATGTATGTCATACTGGTTTTAAACCCCTCACAGGGAGGGAGATTGCACCCTGGCCACCTGTCTTTTGAATAGATCCCATTAACAATTTCCTACCAGATACTTTCAATATTCACCATGGATGACTGCAAGGCACGTGAAGGCAAGACCTGGGCTGCAGGTCCCTGCTGCACTGAATGCTGAGGCACACTATAGAAAAGTAGGGAACATTCAACACTGAAAGGAACATCGTAATTCTGCCCACTCGGGTGGTGGTCTCCTCCCTCAGAGTGGGAGAGCCTCATGTGGAGAGGAGGAATCTGAGTGAATGGTCTCAGCATAGGGTTGGTGGGCAGAGCATGCCAATGACATCTGATGATGTGACTGCAGATCCTCCACCCTGAATTCAGGAGAATGGTTTAGCAAACTGAGAGGCAGCTCTTATCACAAGTCACATCTTGCAATGGATAAATGGCTCAATGTCCAGATGGAGATCAGTGATGAGTGGTATCCCTCAGGGGTTCATATTGGGACCAGTACTGTTTAATATTTTCACCAATGATACGTGCAGTGGGATTGAGTGCACCTTCAGCAAGTTTGCAGATGAAACCAGGCTGAGTGTTGTTGTTGACACACCTGAGGGACGGGATGCCATCCAGAGGGACCTGGACAAACTTAAGAAGTAGTCCTGTGTGAAACTCATGAGGTTACACAAGGCCAAGTGCAAGGTCCTGCATATGGGTTGGGGCAAGCCCCCGTCAATACAGGCTGGGGGATGAAAGGACTGAGAGCAGCCCTGCAAAGAAGGACTTGGGGGTACTAATGGAGGAAAAGCTGGACATGAGCCAGCAATGTGCGCTCACAGCCCAGAAGGCCAACTGTACCCTGGGCTCCATCAAAAGAAGCATGGCCAGGAGGCTGAGGGAGGTGATTCTACCCCTCTACTCTGCTCTGGTGAGATGCTACCTGCAGTCCTGTGTCCAGCTCTGGAGTCCTCGGCACAGGAAACACATGGACATGTTGGAGGGGGTCCAGAGGAGGGTACAAAAATGATTAGAGGGACGGAGCACCTCTGCTATGAGGACAGGCTGAGAGAGTTGGGGTTGTTCAGTGTGGAGGAGACAAGGCTTTGGGGAAACCTTATTGCGGCCTTTCAGTACTTAAAGGGGGCTTATAAGGTGGGAACAGAATTTTGAGTAGAGCCTGTAGCGATAAGACAAGGGGTAATAGTTTTAATCTAAAAGAGGGCAGATTCAGCGTAGATAACAAGGAAGAAATTCTTTACAATGAGGGTGGTGAAACACTGGAAGAGGTTGCCCAGAGAGGTGGTAGATGCCCTGTCTCTGGAAACATTCAAGGTCAGGATGGATGGGGCTCTGAGCAACCTGATCTAGCTGAAGATGTCCCTGATCATGGCAGGGGAATTGGACTAGATGACATTTAAAGGTTCCTTCCAACCCAAACCATTCTATGATTTGCCAACAAACATCAGGAAGGCAGCTACATGGAACGGGACCGTCATGGCTGTAGACCCCATCCTTCGGTTTCTGGTTTTACAAATGGGAATGGTTCAGAAGAAGACAGGTTAGATGAGAAGCACAAAAACTTTCTTCTTACTCCTTATTTAAAAATTATTATGAAATCCTTGTCTTATTTTGCCACACAGTCAGAAAGAAGCAGCATTCTGCTCTGCCAGCAGCACTAAAAAGCTTTCACATCTGTTCCCAACAGCGTTGCAACACAGCCTCTACCTACTGAACACATTTGCAACTCAGGAGCAACTACCTGTGGAGCATATTGCATTTTGACCTGCTCGTTTGTTTTCTAAAAATTATTCTGCTTTCTAAAGGACAAACTCCTCCCCTTGCACGAGCAGATGGGGAAATGTCATCTCTTGTTCTTAGAGGAGCTTTGACCAATGTTCTGACTTGGGCATTAAATAGAGCAGAAGTCTGCAGAGCTACCTATGCTTTATGCATATTTTTTTTTATGCATGAGCTCTGCTGTCAACAGTGTCAGCAGGAATACGTGTGATGTTACACGCAGTGTTTGTCAGCTGGTTGCTTACTATGCAGCAAGGGCCCGGGAGCAGCCAAGAGTGGAAAATCAGAGCCCCTTTCATTTAAATTTATAATCTGCAAAATCAGGGCAAGGAAGGAAAAAAGCAGAAACTGGACCAAGTAGTAAGATTTAGACCAAGATTCAAGATGCAGGAGAGCTCAGAAGCACTGGTGATGACTGTTAAAACATGTGAGAGGCACACAACTCCAGCAGCTGGGGGATTGCACACAACATTGAAAGCCATAAGGCAGCAGAGCCTGCCTGAGACCAGGGGAGGACAAAAGCAGCTGAGTGACAAGCTGGGAAAGGCACACCCCGTGAGGCATCTCTGTTCAGCCAGGACGAGTGGCAGCAGTGGGGACTTGCTCCTAGGGACAGCCAAGGAGGGGTGTTCCCCCTCTGAGGCAGGGTGTGAGGGGATGTGCTTGGCACCATTCATTGCGTCCCTGGAGATGACAGCAGGCTCCAATGGGGGGACACAATAGCACTTTATTGAGGCCAACAGCTGGCAATGGCTGCTACACTCAAAGGCTGCAAATCAGTTTGCATTATAATCTCCTGGGTTTGCATGCTCGTAACATATCATATTTGGTCTCCAGAGAAAGACCTGCCACTAGTTCTTTTTCACAGATTTTGAGGAGGAAGAAATAGTTTTCATAAAGAACTAACTCTTGACTTTTGTATTGTGGATGAAGATGAATGGGAAAAGTACAGTTGGCAACACAAACAAGAAAAAGAATTGAATTTCAGCTGAACAAAACCCCTTGAGATCTGGGAAAGGTGTGATCCTCCCAAAGGAAGGGGGCTTGTGACAGAGTGGAAGGGCGATATAAGTAGCTATGGGAGAGGTGAGCTTACTACTCCCACTTGAAGGACATACTTGTACATGCCACAAATAACTCTCCAAAGCAATACCTATCAGTAAAAACAAGCATAAGAGGAATTTTCTTAATCACATGATTCTCAGAACTCACCATCAGGATCTACCTAATACTTTTAATTTTAAGTAGCTCTTTATAACTAAACTTACCAACACTGCTTAAGACTGTGTCCAACAGTCCAACAACACACTCAGAGCAGAGGAGCTAGAGTTAGCTCTAATATACTGCATATCTGCAATTTTTCCTCTTCCTAACTATTTGTTAAAGATGTATGCTACAAACTCCATACATAAGAAGGCAAACTGGCATGCAGGCCACTGTTGTTACTTACAGACTTTGCTTTCCCATTTACAGCTATTTTTCATTTTTATATCAAGCATCAAGCCACATGGGTAAAAAAAACAGCACAAAGCAGTTTGCCAGCCAAGTTTCAGTGCCTCAGATGGGACCCAAACAGACAATGCCAGGGCAGGAAGGAGGATCCAGGGCACTACAGGCCTGTCAGCCTGACCTCAGTACCGGGGAAGATTATGGAACAGTTCATCTTGGGGGAGATCACACGGCAAGTGCAGGACAACAGGGGGATCAGGTCCACCCAGCATGGGTTCACAAAGGGCAAGTCCTGTCTAACCAACCTGATCTCCTTCTACGATCAGGTGACCCGCCTAGTGGATGAGGGAAAAGCGGTGGATGTTGTCTCCCTGGACTTCAGTAAGGCATTTGACACTGTTTCCCACAGCATTCTGCTGGAGAAGCTGGCGGCTCATAGTCTAGACAGGTGGACTCTTCACTGGGTTAAAAACTGGCTGGATGGCCGAGCCCAGAGAGTTGTGGTGAATGGAGTTAAATCCAGATGGAGACCGGTCACAAGTGGTGTCCCTCAGGGCTCGGTCTTGGGACCAGTCTTGTTTAATGTCTTTGTCAATGACCTGGATGAGGGGATCGAATGCACCCTCAGTAAATTTGCAGATGACACAAAATTGAGTGGGAGTGTTGATCTGCCTGAGGGTAGGGAGGCTCTGCAGTGGGATTTGGACAGGCTGGAGCGATGGGCTGAGGCCAATTGTATGAGGTTTAACAAGGGTAAGTGCTGGGTCATGCACTTTGGTCACAACAACCCCATGCAGCGCTACAGGCTTGGGGAAGAGTGGCTGGAAAGCTGCCTGGCGGAAAAGGACCTGGGGGTGTTGGTTGACAGCTGGCTGAACACGAGCCAGCAGTGTGCCCAGGTGGCCAAGAAGGCCAATGGCATCCTGGCCTGTATCAGAAACGGTGTGACCAGCAGGAGTAGGGAGGTGATCGTGCCCCTGTACTCGGCACTCATGAGACCACACCTTGAGTACTGTGTCCAGTTCTGGGCACCACAGTATAAGAAGGACATTGAGGTGCTGGAGCGAGTCCAGAGAAGGGCACTGAGGCTGGTGAGAGGTCTGGAAAACAGGCCTTATGGAGACCGGCTGAGGGAACTGGGGTTGTTTAGTCTGGAGAAGAGGAGACTGAGAGGAGACCTCATTGCCCTCTACAACTACCTAAAAGGAGGTTGTAGTGAGGCTGGTGTTGGCCTCTTCTCCCAAATGACTAATGATAGGATGAGAGGAAATGGCCTCAAGTTGCGTCAGGGGAAATTTAGATTGGATATTAGGAAGACGTTCTTTCCTGAGAGGGTGGTTAGGCATTGGAACAGGCTGCCCAGGGAGGTGGTGGAGTTGCCATCTCTGGGGGTGTTCAAAAAACGGGTTGATGAGGCACTTGAGGCCATGGTCTACTGGTCTAATGGTTAGGAATATGATGAGATAAAGGCTGGATAAAGGCTGGACTTGATAACCCTGGAGGTCCCTTCCAACCATAATTATTCTATCTCAATGATGTGCTTTGCCTCTCAAACCAGACCACTGGGAGCATAAGAGAAATGGTAAAATACTGAGGAATTATGGATAACAATGACTGATGGATGCATGTTTTAACTGTTGCCTTGTTGGCAAAATGCGTGCTTAGAAAAAGTACAAATTACTGCAAATGCTGGGAAGCTCGGACTGCACATCCTCCCTTTCCTCCACGAGGGAAAAAAGCCCTACTTGTTGCTATGGTTCAAGTCCCTTCTTGGGTATATTTTTGTTTTTTCTTGAAGTTGTTCTTGTAGCATACAAGCATACAACTCACATACATATGTGTGTGTATATATGTGTATATCTATATATGTATGTGAGTATATATATACATATATCCTCAGTGTGTACTTCACATATACTAAGGGCCAATGTGAGGATATGTTCCACCTTTGTGGAAGAGGGATCAGAAGTCTGACTGGAAACTTGCCCTCTTTCTGACCTCTTCTGAGATGTAAGAGTCTACCTACGCAACTATTTTTCTCCTCAGTCCCAGCCCTTCGTTCAGGGATCTGCTTGGAGACTTCCTCACGACTTGATCACACATCTTCAAGAAAGGTTTTACATCACCAGTGGTACCTGTACTGGGTTTCGATGCCTAAAATCTCTTATTTTACTGGGACTTGGGAATTTTGAGATTTTTTTTTGAAAAATGAAAGGGCCAAAAAGGTAAATTTAATAGTGCCAGCATCCTCACACATCCAGCAGAGAAGCTGGGTTGGTCTGCATCCCCTCCAGCAGCATCCCACCAAGCCTGTGCATGGGGTTGCATTCTCGACAGCAAGAGCTTAGAAGAAGGCACTAGAGAGAAGGCAAAGCTGGATTTGCCCCCTGAAACCCCCACCTCTGTTCCTCCATCCTAACCTGGCTGACAGTATCACTCTCCCTTGCAGGGCTCTGAGGCTACCATGGCCCATGTGAACCTGCCTGTGGGGGAGAGAGGCTTCAGCTGAGGGAAGAGCATGGCTGGGGAATACATCCACCAGTCCAGCAGCCAAGTCCTGCCAGCAAGGTGGACATCCCAGCCACCTCCCTGCCAGCAGCACTGCCTCCTCAGCCCCAGAAGTAAGCTGCCCAGGGCAGAAATTCGGACCTCCAAAGCCAAAAAGCCATTTGGCTGTTTTCATTTGGCCGTAGCATACCGAGCATCACTCCCAGCGCACAGGAGGGGCAGGTCTGCACAGCCTGGGGAGGACATGAATGTGCCACGAGCCATTGCAGGGCTCAGCTGCATCATGGGACTGTACCCAAAATGCTGACAGATCCCAGGGTATGCCACCAAAAGGCTCTTGCAGCAGACAGAGCAAGAAGCTGTTCTAAGACGTTATAACCACTTTCACCCCCAAAGAGCATAAAAGATATTCTTGTATCAGACAACAGTATGAGACTCTGTAGGGAGGTTAGGGAGACAGAGACAGACTTAATTTGTGAAGTTAAACCATTTCATTCATGGAGCTGCACTGCAGCACTTGCAGTATTGACATGAGCAGACAGTAATTGCCAGGATTGTTTTCTGCTGAGCTCTCACTTTCCAAAAAGTCATTACCCAATCAGTATGGAAAGTCATTAGCTAATCCCCTTAGGATCACAATGTTAACAGAATTTGGTGGACTGCCTGGACACTGGCTGAAAATATTGTATATGAACACACAAGCAACGGAAACATCTTAAGCATTACTCAGTGGGTTCCTGAGCTGCACTGGGCAGAGCTCTGTGCTCATACACTGGGTGCTTTTCTGTGCCAAGTTCAATCCAACCAATTTCCCAACACAGTTTTGGAGAATTTCTGAACTGTCCTAAATTGCACCAGTCTATAATTCCCTACAGTCGCTTCTGCATTTCTAACAGCATGTCCCCTGTGCCAAGAAGAAGAATAGCTGCAGAGCTGGCTTTGCACCAGTGGAGAAGACGACCATCAGTGGGCAACTCAGGGCATGTTGGGTGCCAGAGCAGAGCACGTAAGAGCTGTCCTCTCTCACACAGCCAGAGAACAACTTACATAGCATCTATGCTAATTTAGCAGAAGCAACAATATGCTCACGCTTGATTAAAATTAAAATTGTACTGCAAGATAAACCAGTCGTGCAGAACCCAGATTAATGCAAGACCACAGGATAAAAGAAAAACAGGATTAAAGATTAGAGCGTAGGGAATTGTCTGTGGCACAGGGAAGACATAACAGCAAAGGATATCAAGGATACCTGGATTTAGAAAAACAGGGAAACTAGGGAAAGACAAAATTGCCATTTGAGATGAGGATTTGCAAGGATTACTTCTTAAGAAAATAAATTCCAGGCAGAGTCCTGGGGTTTGGTGGGAGACCACTGCTGGTCAGGGTGAATGCAGGCTGGGTGCCAGCTTGAGTAAATGACTTCTCTAGAAGTAATGATCTAGTTAAGGCACATCTTGTCTCTAAATGCACAGCAGCTCTATTTTTTTACCAGTTATTTCTCCATAAAAATGTGTCTTTGTATGAAAGACAGTGATTTGCGCTTAGTCAACAGAAACTAGTGGTTACCACGGGAGAGTAAGCAAACTTCAATTCCCAGTACATCTGCAAATCCCAAATACTTCCCTAAATGAGCTGCATGCATGTGAAATATCCCCCTTGGGTCCCTGACACACAGGAGGGTGCACTGCTTTACAGACAGGGATGTGATGGTGGTTTGATGATCATCTGCACCAGGTGGCATCCATGATATGATGGTGATGGAAACAGGTATAGGTAAAAATGAAAAAAAAACCCATCCCAATTTCTGAAGTACAATTTCACATTGCTAAAGAGGTGGGAATGCAAAGCTAAGTAATGCATTAAGCACCTCTAGGTAAATACTGAGGATTTTCTGGTTTTATATCCAGGGTTTAGACCCTATGTTTAAAAAGAAGCCCTCATCCAAAACTGTGAGCACTGCAGCTGTTAGGAAGCTTTCTCGCAGCATCTCTAGGCAGCACAAACACTAATACACAAAGCACTTCAGCTCAGATGCAGATATGTTATTCTCTGCATATAAGCTATTATCCCAGCTGTATTGCTCTGACAGGCACTTGTGTCAAGCAAGGCCATGCCTATCAGCCTTATTCAACAATATACCTATTCTCTGCCACAAAGCACTAAAAGATTGGGGGAGAAAAGTGATTATAAAAGGGGGGTGGAGGGAAAGCCCCTGCCTTCTATAGGTACATATCCTTAGCTTGGGCTTCGCTTCGTTATATCCAAGCCAGTTAGACCTACCTTAGCTGGAGGAGTAAATCCTGCTTGTAGACCCTTTACAATGGCCAGACCCAGAAACCTTGCTCTTCCTTGCAGAGCTGCTCAGAGCATTTCCATCCTGTTGACATAGGCACCCACAAGGGACTGGCGCAGCTTTCCATGGTGGTGCCCAGACCCCCTCCATAGGAAGCAAAAGCAGTAGCCTAGGAGGGCAGATGCCCACTCTGTATTTTTCATACCAGCAACCCAAGCTTTGGGGTGTATAGCATGGGAAGCCAACCAAAAGGCCAGACAGCCATTGAGCTGGCTTCAGTCTGGCATCACACTTGCAATTAACTTTGTCTGTAATTTGAAGACAGGATATGCCACACCACATCACACAGCACATATATCCCTCCATGTGGTACCGACTACGCTTTTTATAAACTAAGTACCAGTTTCTGCTGCAATGTTTCTTCCAAGAAACTAAAACAGGGTGCAAAATAATGCTCGAAAAATGCTGATTTGGTACATATGGAGAATCAGGGCAGCTACGTCATAATATTTTGCTGAAGTGAAATATTAATTGCAGGTCTGTGGCACTGCCTCCTTTCTTTGTTAGAAATATTAGTGAGATAGTCTGTATCCATGATATGGAAGCTGTGATCTGTTGAATAAATTTGGAACTAGAATTTCCTCAGTGGTTTTTCCCCTTGTTTTTTCATTGCTTTTAGGAGAGAGTAACTAGAAAACCCACCCACACAGCCAAATATTCAGCTGCAAGGAAATAGCCTGAAGTTATTCAAATCCATAGAGCAACTCCAGCTCTGGTTGCCCTGATGTTTAGGAAGTTGCCCTGTGGTATTCTGGAAGATGCACAATTTCTGCAGGAGGCATTTGAGGTAAGAAGGGAGAAAAAATTCTTTATGATCCCCTGCATTTTTCCATTTTGCACTTTGAAAGGAAGAAAGAAGAACTTAAATTGCTATTGTATGAAAAGGATCTTCAGTAGTGTTTTGTCTTAGAGAAGATTTTATTTTATGGTTTTCTTACATGTGTACTCATATCTGGTAAAGTCATCTCTATAAAGAGGTTCAGAAAGAATAAACTTCGTAGAAATAAAGATAGCCATCACAGATTATAACCAGCATTTTTCCATGAATCATCTCCACTGTATATAGTAAGAAAGCTTCCAAGACAACCTGCTAGGTGACCAACAGAAATATTCCAGATTTTTGATGTTTTACTGCAAGGATGTTTGTCTCTCTGAGGAAAAGCTAGAGTGAAAAAATGTATTTATTCTCAGAAAAAAAGGTCTGAACATAGTAACAGTCATCAAAGCTGTGTAAGGTTATAAAAAGAACATCAGTCAGTTGTACTCCATGCCCATTGAGAGTAAACCAAAAATTAATCAGCTTAATTGCCAGAAAGGAACATGTAGGCTATGCATTAGAAAAAAGCTGCAAGGACAGGGCACATAGGAACAAGGTAGTTAAAGATGTTGTATAATGTCCTCCCCTTAGTTTTTTAAAAGAACAGGCTAAGTATGCTAGGATCCATCCAGCAGAGATGGCCCAAGTGTATTTGTCCTGCTCCAGGATGAGCAGTTGGATCCCACAATTCCCTATATCCCTCTCATCCTATACTTTGTTAACTTTCTGGTCCATACGCCTCCTTGGAGCAAAAATAGATATCCAGCAGAGAACAGACACAATTCCCCCAAAGGCTGAGAGCACTCCTATTGAATGCTGTGTCCTCACCAAGAAAACAGACTTATTGTTTCTATACTGACTCCAAACCAGCAAAACATTCAGTAGTTACACTCAATACCCACCTTAAGGCAGCTAAGCACAGGTAAAACAAACATCAGTGGAAGAAAAGTTTCTGCTCTCACTGCACGAGCAAAACAGACACTTCCAATCCCCAAGCAAACAGGCTTGGGAGGGATCATATCATTCAGCCAGAGACAAACATTCCAATAGTACTATCAGAGGCAAGAAAATCCACAAGTGAAACACGACAGCCAGTACCACAAGTGGCGTTACCTTTGTTACAGACCCACATCGAACTCAAATCATTTGCAGTAGCGATGCACTGGAGACAATGACTCAGAGATCCAGCTGTTCCTGGAGCTCCAAACCAAGTGGGAAGATCTCCTTGCTTCCTACTGAGCTCCTGGTGTATACAAGTGCCAGCAAAGTGTCCAGAGGCAGCGCATATGCCTGCGATGCACGTAAGTCTCTGCAGTTTGTACAGCAACAGATCACACCAAAAGGGTGAGTATTTTCAAAGAAACTCCCTGAGGCAGAGGAGAACATCTGGCACCCCCCTACAAAGTCTTCCCTGCCACCCACACATGGGCTGGACACCACATTGTGCTGTCAAGAACCTCAATCTGTTTTTAACAACTAAGGAAAAACATTTCCGGCAAAACGAAACTTAACCTAAATGTTCCTTTGCCAAATGATGCTGTCTCCTTTCTGGTTACATCTGTGGGGGGAGGAAACTCATGAGTTAGGAAAACAAATGAATAAATCACTGGTCACTCCCATCCCACAAAAGGTCTCCTACCCTTGAGAAAGAGGGCTTTCAAATGCTAAAACAGACTATTAAAGATCAGTAATGAACCCTGACAAAAGTTTTCAAACGAACCTAGGTTCTACCTTGTCTTGGTTTTTAATTCATCTAAAACTTATAAAGCTCCCATGTAACATGCCAGCAAGGCACTGAGCACTGCTCACCCCAGGGATACACACACGTGCATGGCGATGGCAGCAGCCAAACCTTGAAGAAACCAGCTGTGAGAGTGAGCGGTTCTTCCCCTAAAGAACCACACAGCAGAAGCCAACGTGTCTTGATCTACATTTTAATTTGCAGGGCTGAGCTCAGTAAACCAGAGTTTAACACAGAGATTTATATTTTTTTCTCACTGCTGGGGAAAGACAAATAATTCACAAAGAGAAAAGAGTTTAAGCACCTTCAAGGAGGTGATGGTTCTGGTGTGTAGGCCAGACTGACGGGGTTTGTCAGGGCTCAGCACTGTTTGCAGTCTTTTACTGCAACTCCGTCCTTTAAGTCTTCTGTGCCTACGTGCTGCATCTAACATCATATCCAAACACACACCGTTATGTATTCCTGGGGCACGTCGCTGAACGGGGTTACTTGCTGCTTGTTGCAGCTCCTCTGTGTCCTTTTCTCAACGCATTTCTGGAGTTTGAGGATGTGGAGATGAACCATTCCTCCCATCAGGTCATTCCACCAGCACCATTGCTGGTCTCAACACCTCTCTGTTAACCCTTTGCTTTCAGTTTTACAATTGGCACATGCTTCCCTATAATATTTAAGAAAAATAATGAAGGTAAATAGTACACAACGTAGCCCTGATACTACAGTACACTCCTTGTCAATACAAAGATGCAAAGCTGTAACATACCACCTTCAGAATCATAGAGGCATCCTAGTCCCAGTTAAGGATTCCCAATACCTACCCTGGCAAAGGGAAAACAGGCTAGTTTGGAGACTACCTGACACCCTGCCTCTCCATCCCTCTTTTTCCAGGTATCTGAAATGAATTTAATGAAGTCCTTCAAAAGGACATAAGAAGCACACACTCGCATAAGAAGCTCTCAAATGAACACTCAAACTGCTGTTTTTCTGTTTGTCATACTTAAATGACAGTTGAAGATACGTGGACAAGCATGAAAAGGAAGGCCAGTGCACCAAGCCTGCTGTCCATGAAGTGCATGTTAACACCAGGTACATGGTACCACTTGGAGTGTTAACCTCTCCATCAAACAACAGGATGAAAGCGTGCTCATATGTAACATCACAAAGAGTCAGAAAGTCTCGTCATTCCAAATAAATTCAGTGCCAGCTGTAAGATTTCATGTACCTCAGACAGGGATCTCTGCATGTCTGACTCTGCAGATACAACCTGATATTGCAGATCTTCTTTGCATTAATTCTCTGTTATTGAAAGACTCTGATGTTATTAATCTTTACATCCATTCAAATTCATATGCTTTTGCTGACAAATACTTTTAGGACAAAAGAATTCAAAAATCACTACAATTAAATTCTTTGTGGTGGCTTCCATTTAAAAAAAAAAAAAAACAAAACCAAAAAAGCCATGAAAGAGAGGCAGACATTAATCAATTAATAAACACATTCACAAAGCAAGCTCTAAACCTCTAACAAGACTTTGCCAGAAATACCCAATAGCTGGGAGTTTCTGATGAAAGCCGCATTAAGTCAGCTTGTAAATCAATTCCAGCTTTTCCTCTGTAACTCAGGAAAGTCTTGGGTAGTTAGAGAAATTACAGAATTTGGAGGGGGGGAAGGGCAGACCAAGGCCACAAAGCAGAGGAGTCTCACACCAAATTTCCTGGGAGCTACTACAAGTGTGTATCAGCATTTAGCTTAAAAACCCTTCACAATATAGACCACCTCAACAATCATCATTGTCATCATCAGTCCTTTTGTAGGAAAGCTGCTTGTCAAAGCAAAAGCAAACGAACAGTAGTTTGCTCATGGCTAGAAACAAGCCTTTTTAAGTCTAACAGGGGTCAAGTCAGGACCACTCTATGAGCTGCTGCTTTCCTGGCTGGTTTTCTCTTTGGCTCGATCAGCTGGTGGTGGCACCAGATGAGTATTTTGGCTAGATACATTGAACATCACACTTCAGAACACACCACTTCAGCCATCAGGGCCCCAGTGTGTGCTGGATGATGGGGCTGAGGACTGGCGCAGAGCCCAGCCACCTCCTGTAGTCCCCATCCCCAGACATGCAGGAAAAGGTAAGTTTTTGTAATGACCCAAAGCACTACATTGACACCCCTCCAACACCAGTAAATACAGAGTAGACATGCAGGGACTTCAAAGTAAGGAAAGAAGGGAGTATTTCATAGGAGATATTTTTAAGTGAGACAAAAAAAGAAGTTTGTCTTTTACTTACATTATAAGCAATAATTTAGTTTCCATCCTATCCATCCCACCTTCTCTCTAGTTAAAAACAACAGACTTAATTGTCCTGTTGCATGCTCAACTTTTAAAGCCAACAGTTCATTGTATCAAGGCAGAAAATATAGTTTTATAACCACTGTTAAATATACTACTTAAGAAATCATCCAGCTTAAACAGATTTTCCACAATTATGATAAATTATAGAAGTTATTTGTTAGCATATTAGTTACAGATGCATGTGTACCGGTCTGCTGGCCAAAACACTTCAAGATCAAAGGAGAAGCTGAAAGAGGACAAGAGTATTTATTATATTGATAAACACCATGTTCAAGAAGTCGTCACTACAGCTGTGGGCTGTACAAGCACAGAACAGGCTGATGCTGTCCTCAAAAGCTGAGAGCTGAAGCACTGGCCATGAAACAGATCCAGGTGGGCAGTGCAAGTCAAGGATGAATGAATACATCAACACTTCACTTTTTAATTTCGGTGTATTAAAAAAGTTATCCTTAAATCTCTATCACTTGATCACACTGCCTCTATCATCATGTAACCATTATGTAAGGCAGTATAATTAATAATAAACTTTTCACTCCCCAGCAGCAGTTATGCAATAACTTCTAATTAACTGAGATCCTTCATGTTTAAGAGGACATTTAAGGGGTTTAAGTTATAACTCAATGCCTTTCCTCATCGCTTCATATTCAAAACCTCCAACAGAAACTATCTGCATCTTCCTTCTCATCTCTCCAATACAAATATGGTTTGTCAGGTTTTATTTGGTTTTATCTGCTTGCAAGATGCTGTCTCGGGGTCCTAAAAATGCAGACATATTTTGTGCAATCTGTCAGCAACTGTCTTCTGATGCAAGGCTACAGGGAGCTGATGAGCTCTTTTCTTATCAGAATGAGTCACAAAAATGGATTATCCACACTTAATCCTCCTCACACTGGTGAATTTCCTGATTTTTTGTTCAATAAAAAGAAAATAAAATGAAAATTGGCCTGATGAAACCTTGTGAGAACAGTTTTCCCTTGGGATGCCCTGGCAGAAGAGAAATATCACCCTGCCATTTTAGAGGACCACAGAGTTTCCAGCACTCACTCCCTCCTCCAAAAGCAAGCACCTCCCTGCTTCCAGCATCCATTCCCAGCACTGTGGATCGATTCCCCCATGCCCTTTCTTTCTTTCTTTGGTCATATCATGTGCCCTCACGTGAAGTTCACTAACTGTGTTTTGGGGGTTCTTTTGCTTTTCTTTGCAAAGTCCTCTTCTCTCCATAAACTAAACAAATAAATAAGAAATCATTTAACCTGTTTTCTTTACAAAACATTTGCACTGTAAAAGTCTTACTAATCTACACTCACTTGAAATGCAAGTATTTTTTACAAAATCGTTCTGCTAATTTTCTTCAAAGCCAGTACCTTGCAGGATCAGAACTCCCTCACTGAAACTCCCTATCCATTAAATCTCAAAAGGACAAAATCTGAGTTTGGACAAGCTTCCTTCTTTTTTGAACAGAGATTTAGGAAGAGAAGTGTGAGTTTTGCTGCTGTTTGCTAATCCCAGCAGAGAGAAAAAGGAATCCAAACTGCCTCAGAGCTCATCCCTGAAAATAATGTGATTTTCCTATAAGATTAAAAAAATGCATCTATTCATGGATTTGAGCTCAAAGAGGAAAAAAAGAAGTCTTCATACTTCTAACATATGGTCCATGGCCAACTTTTAGTGCAAAGCTGCCCCATCAGGCAGCAAGCTGATGGACAGAATGGAAACCAGGACTTCATCTTTACGGTTATTTCCTTGCTTATTGGATTTGGGTTTTTAGCTTCACTCTGAAATGCTGCCATGCTACATTTAGTACGTAGTAGCTGGCATCACTTTAAAGGCCCCAGCAGAGCTCAGTCAGCAAACCAGATTAGTTACACCAGGCAGGGAGGAGGGCTTGTGTGTTTTGGGGAGTGATGGGGAAGCAGGAAGACATCCCGTTGCGGTGGTGAAAGGGGCAATGGTGGAGGGAGAGGGAGGGGAGGAAAACAAGCCTGCTCTTAAATTTGACTTTCATCTTAGACAGCGTGCTCTACTTAACTGCACAAGACCATTACTCACGGATACGACTCAACTGTCCTAGGAGACTTTTGCAGACTGTACTGCACGTGAACAGTCTCACTGCTGGAGCAGAAGTCAGTGTCTTGTCAAGCCACATCAAATTTCAGGTTAATGCACACTGTCAAAGCTGTGGAGCAATGCAATCAGTGTCTGCATCAGCGCAGCCAATGTCCTTGGGGTGACACGTAATGGCAGAGGTGGGTGAGCATCATGAGCAAACCGATGGTGCTCAACAGAGCAGCAGCATCTCCGGCCAACATCCCTTCCTCTCTAGAAAAGGTTCTAGCATTCAAGGTTTGATCTTTCACCCACATGAAGACGGCTGCAGTAGGATCCGCCTCCACGCACCTGTACCCTACCTAATTTGCCAGCCACTTTGAAAAGGGCTTGGGGCCAGGTGCTTGCTGTAAATTACTCCTTTTTCTGCAAAACCCACTTAGTGGAATTAAAGGAAGGATCAGTTTGGCCCATGGAGTATGTGAAGTGCAGAATTAGATTTTATCTCATTCCATTACAGAAAGTTCCAAAATGGAGAAAAATTTTCAGTCATAGGCTGATAAAAGTTATTATAAAAATACATTTCCAAAAATAGGACAGGAATTTTTCCTTTTATAAACTGTTTTAAAATATATGGTTTATTCAAAGCATGTGCATCATTAAAGAATTATAGATGACAGCCACAGAGAAAGTGGATAAGGAGAAAAGTTTAATTATTTTAAAATTTTCTTTTTCAGTTTTCCAGCCAGATGACAAAAATTATTAAAGCAGAATCATAAAGATTACTCTGCAAGGAGAAAAAAAGACTCCCCCCCACAAGTTAAGACATCAAATGACGTTAAACACATATTTGACAATCTTCTATTCATTAAAACATATGTTTGGTTAATCCCCTTGGGTTTAAGAATTTTCAAAATGTATCTAAAATATAAAGTCAAGGTACCAGATTTTTCCCTCTATCCTGTCATTTTTTTCACTGTTTCAGCATTTTTACCTCTAACACAGGAAGAGGAAGGTTTTTATTATTTTGGACGTACCACTTGGAAACTCTGCTTCCTCAGCAGTCAGATTTTGCTTAGGGTGCGACTCCCTTCCCTGTCCGAGGAGTACACCCTGCCAGACTAATCTTTTAGGGAAGAGATAAAGGAATAGCAAAACAATTGCATAAATATTACTAATATGTGGGAATTACACCACCTTATTCACATATGAAAAGCATATGATAAGAACATATTAGGTCATGTTTTGGGCACCAACCAGTAGTTCGCTTTCAGCCATGAACCTTCTAGCTTTGCCTGTGAAATTTCTGATAACGCTCTTGCATTGACCATCACTCAAGGGCTGTGTAGCAATACTCGCATGCACGCCTGTAACCTCTGGCTTACTCCTTCTTCACCTCCCCAGGAGAAGAAGCATGTAGTGTTTAACAGTAAAGATGGTCTTTTGCAATCATAATATTACTTTAGCGTGATGTGCACACAGAGTGCCATCTTGGGGCAACCTGGTATTAAGTTATATATTTATTTTGTCACTATAGGAACTACAGATTAACGTCGGCTCACTTCCACTGCTTATATTATATATCTGAACACACATTTTAGCTGCCAGAGAAAAGCTGGCTATTTTAAGGATCAATTCATTGGATTTTTCTGGACATCTACTTGAAGGCTGCCGGAACTGCCCAAAGTACTGCCAGTTTTTATGCACTGAATGCAAGAGCAAAAGCTCTGAGAGCATTTGTATGTGGTCAGATGAGCGCAAACCTAGATACCTATATTAGATTAATTAGATTAGATTAATAAAACCACAAAAAACATACCCTGCAAGAAATCTAGCAGCTGCGTCCAACAAGTCAGCTATTGCACAGGGGAAAAAAAATATACACAGCTAATTCTTGGAGAAATTACTAAAAATTAAATCAATATATTAGTGGCATAAATTCTGAGCTGCTCCTACTATTATTTTCCCACTGCGGAGACAGTGCAAAGCCTTTTATTAATGCACTAGTTGAAACTTTGTTGTTAAACTCTGTGAGAACTGATAGAAAAAGGCATGCCTTAGTTATCATGACAAAAATGCTTGTTAAAGCCAGGTATCCTTGGAGGTGCCCAGATGGGCAGCAGAAACACTCATTCCGAATATCAGGATGTTACTTAGTATTAAGCCTACCTTGTTTCTGTACAACTGCCAGAAGTGTTGCGCAAACCCTGTCCTCCAGTAACCAACCTTAATTATAATACCAAATCCTGCCTTCCAAGGCTGAAGGAGCCCACCTGTGCCAGCAGACCCCCAACACTGGGCCTGCGCAGAACAATAAAGAACCACTGGGCCTTTAGATCAAAATGAGAGAACTTTTAACCAATGAGCCATCAGCTAGCACAAATCAGAGACTGGTTAATCATGCATATGTAAATAGCTTCATCTTTAGTATTACAAATTGCAAAATAAATCTGTGTTAGGTGTGCTGGCTTTGTGGGAATACCCGCTTGCACCCCTTTCTGCACAGAACTGGAATAAAATACCTCTGTGTGTATTAGCTTCTTGCACACCAGGTAAATGACCCCACTTTTGGGATAACAGCCTCAGGGCTTGGCTCTGCAGAATCAGTCAAAAAAAGCGATGCAGCATCTTACCTCTGATGTTCAGCCTTAGCCTCATACTGCAAGCACAAACTCTCAAGCAGGTGTCCAAGAAACACACAAAACCCACTAACAATCCCAGAGCAACATGATGGTGTAGAGGGGTTTCCAGGATCTGTGCCTAACCCATGCCAGCACAACGATCCAAAAATGACTGTCCAACCTCAGCATCACACACAGTTATTAGACAGCAGAGGAAAACTGCACAGAGGAGAGGAAGAACTGCGTTTTAGTAACTCTTCTACTCTTCTTCCAATAATTTAATATCAATAGGAAAAAATACCAGCCCGTTCTATAAATATATATAAATATATATAAAGTATTACTACCATGTGTGTGGAGAAGGATTTTTTGCACTTGCCTTCATTGCAGAGCTTAAATCCTGGATTGATCCCAAGACAAAAATGAAACTGAGGGTCTGCTGCAGAGCCTGTGTGCGCGCACCATAAACCACCAGGCACCCTGGCACAGTTCAGCCCCATCATCAGCTCTGCTCTAGAGAGCCACAACCAAGACAACCAGGCTGGGAAAACTTCCAGAGCCATTACATACCCACTTTTACTATACCAAATACAATTCATAATACTTTTCAGAAGTTCACTGTTTTCTTCAATCAAGCTAGATGAGGAAACCTGCAATGGGATTTAGAGGAAAGAGTTTCAATGCCAAGAGTAGCTCCCATGAAGATGTACAAGGAGAAACAGGGCAGGCAACAAGGGAAGTTACAAAAATGTGTAGAACAGATACTGAAGCACTTTTTGCTTTAATACACAGTGATGGCATTTCCTACAGGGCAAAACCTGCACACAACTGTCCTTACACAGAGCCTGAACAGTGAAGTGCACGTATGGTAAATGCCCCCAGGTTGGAACGAACTGATCTCTAGCTGCCAGCCAGCACAGAGATAATCCATAAATCCATCTTTATGCTCCCTTCCTTATAGGATTGGGTGGTTGGATCTAAAGAAGCATTTAGGAGAAGGAGGGATGGGCTATGAATGTCTCTGCATCGTGACCACAGTCTAAGCAACAGTGTGCAGACAGCTGAGATGATGCATGTTATCAGAAGGGCAGCTGCAAGGAGTACCCCTCTGGGTGACCTCCTACCCACGTGGCTGAATTTTCCAGCCATGCAAAAGTCATAAGTATGGCAATGACACACAAGCCACTGTCTCCTGTGCTGAAGGATCAGGGAGGGTCAGGCCAAGGCAGCTTTCCCACCACGGAATCAGCACAGCTTTGCACAGACACAGATCCTTTGACACCCCAAAGCCTGTCTACACAGGAAGATTCATCCAAATTAAAGTAAATTTGGATGCAAAGCAAAATTGCTGATCTTGGTTAAAGGGACATGAAAGGAAATAAAAACAATTTGTAATAAAAGTTCCCAAAGGCCAACTGACAGGGGATTCATCATGAACAGCATCTCACAAAGACAGGTCCTTAGTTTCCCCCTACACCACCTGAGATCCTCCAGCCAGGCAGGAAATCAACAAATACCAATAAAAACAGTGAAAACAAATGGTCTCAGGCTTTTTCTGGAGACCTCTGCAGTGGGAAGCAGGGCCAGTGCCAAGCAGAGAGAATGGAGGCTCACAGCCATGTGGTAAATCATTCCTGAACCTAGACACCAGCTTTTTGGAGGGATGTTTCTACAGCCTGCAAAGAGAAAGTCAGGTCCCAGACTTGCATCATCTCACCCCTGAGCCATCTCACCACACAGCTCCTCTCTGCAACCATCACTCCTCGTCCAGGCTCACGTAATTACTACCGCAGAGCTGCAATCATCCCTGTGCAGTCAGAGCAAAGCCGGCATCCCCACCCACGCACTGAGAAAGTGCCGCGCTCACCCTAAATTCAGCAGCTGAATGTAACACTGAGACCCCAAGACAAGACTGAGAGGTGGAGAGGGCTCCTGCTGTGCTCCTGAAGTTAATCAGGCAGGGGATGCAGCCTGGGATACAGGATGCCCTAAATACAGGGGATGGGAGTGGACACAGAGCGGTGGTGGGGGATGGATGATCTGTGCCTTGCTCGTGCCTGTAACCAGGTTATGTCAGGTGCTATTAAGGCACGAAGCGTGAGCGTGTATTCTGAAACCCTGCTGCAGACTCCTCCAGCAGCCTTGAAATAAAACCACCTTTAAAATAAGAGCTTGCTTTTTGCTTCTTTTTAAAACATACCCTAGGTAGCAGTTAAGGGAAAAAAAACATGCAACCAAATACAGGGGAGCAAACCAAGGGGGGCTACACCTCTAAAAACACTCTCTTCCCCCAGCTTTTGGGAGTGCCGCTGCCATTTCAGCTGCTCAGCTCCACCGCCCATCCATGTTCCCCAAAGGCAGAGCTGCAGTCGCCCGGGAGCTTCACCGCGCCTTCAAAGAGCCTAAAGTGGGTCAGAGGAACAGAGAGAGAAAACCTGATTTTAGCATGACGAAAGCAGGCAGACCTGATGGCTGCAAGACAGCAGAAGGCAGGGAAAGGCATTCACAGGCTCCACATCTCCATGGAGGCACAGAAAGGCAAGGACCGCTTGTCCCCTCTCCTGAAATCACAGGGAGCGAACTGCACTCCCCGAATCTGTAATGGGATGTAACAGAAGTATATTTGGGGATGAGGGAGTATGAGATTAAAGTGTGTCCCTCTGTCCTCCATATGGCAGTCTGCCTAAAGCCAAATAATCCACCCTTCCAGTCAATTTATTCTGACTAAGACCGAGTGAGACAATTTTAATCCATCCAAAATTAGAACGCTCCATGAGCCTGATGGCCATGTCTTGCACCCTCTTTCCTTGTGCCTCAGCAAACCCAAGCACATTGGAGGAAGAGCCCCAACAACAACAGCCACACTCAGGCAGCATCTTTTGGAAGTAATTAAAAATGCTAAACAGGATGAACAGGAGACCACGAGGAGGAAACTACGTTTTGTCCGTTACTCTGACAGAAACTTTTGACCTTAAAATAAAACCACTTCTGCGTTTGTCGGTGGAGCACAGCAAATGGGTTTGGGGGCTGCCAAGTTCCAGGGGTGAGGTAGACCCTTAAGAAACACAACACTGCCAGAACCATAACTGGGGTGACATTTGAAAAGTAAAACAGTTCTGCAAACCATGAAACTCGGAGCAGTTGAGATGTGTTGTGGGGACCAAGGCTTTGCTGATGTCCAGAGCAGGTGATGGTGGCTAACAGAGACCTTGTTATCCGCCGGTGCCACCAAAAACCCAAGAAATACGCACACCCTCTCCCCACCTGGGCTTTCTAAAATCTAGCATAAATCTGACCCCGCTCTGGAAAAACACCTTCCCAAGCCACATCACTGGAAGCTGGGAAGGTTTTTCTCTGCAGATCCTGGGTAAACCAGCTCAGATCCTTCTATGGAGCTTGAGACCAACCAGTGTGGTCTGTGGGCCCACACAAAACCATCACACCCTCATCCTGACCGCCAGCTCCAGGGTGGGCTAGATATTTGCTTAAAAACTTCCAATGAAAATATCAGCTTAAGACATCACAGCAAAAAGGCATGGGTGGGAAGAACATTCCCCGCAAGAAAGAATCTGAGCTCTGCAATTGCACTTATCACATCTAGATATTGTTATAAAGAGCTCTACCTACAGAAGGAACATGAGATTTGATCTAATACGCAAATAAAAATCAGAAATCTCTCCTGGCAGCCATGAAAAGGCTATCAATAATTCATTTTAATAAAAAAGGAGATCAAAGAAAAATGCTGTGTTAGTTTTACATTTTGATATGTTGGTTCACGATTCTTCTTTACTGTAATATGTAACAAACAGCCGAGTTCATCTATAAATGCCAGACACGCTTGTAAATTGTTGAATATAGCAAGTCCTATTAATATTCACTTAGACTTTTATAATTAATTCACTTTGACTGCCTTTACATCTCTTTTACTGCCCTTATGCAGCAGCTGTAGGTCAAGTGGAGATCTCAGAAATGCTACACAGAGTTTCCACAAATAAAGTTTAAAATTTGTAACCGTAGTTCATGTTACCCACCACCTAGCCTAAGTCCAACCCAACTTGTTTGACTATCAGGTACTTACTGTGAATTGCTTCCAAAAACTGTACGGTCAAGAGCCGGAATGAAGTGCTCCTGTCCTAAATCAACTGTCTGTGCAAGTTCACTCTCATATATAGTGGTTTGATTTCACTTACAATTTCCTTATGGGCGTTTGGTGGAGTGGATGAAGTATATTATATGCCAGAATGCAGAGGCTTGTAATCCACAAATTTCAAAGTTATGTTGCAAGAGGTATTTATTGCAGTGAAGAACTGTTGGCAAATTTAACATGTATTGCTCAAGCTCAGTTTGTATTCCCTTTGGTGAGCAGGAGACACAAGGGCACTCGGGTCTTCTAAATTCAGGAAGGGTAGGGCAAATTTCTTCCAAGATAAAATTCTCTCTAAAATGCAGAGAACAGTTTAACTGCTGTGATTTATCAATTCTAGGGTTGAGTAGAAAAGTAAATACTTCTGTTGTTACATCACTTTGATTAAGGATTCTCTTTAAAGTATATTTTTAGGCAATATTCAGACAATTTTTTAAAATCTATTTCCCTAGAGGAAAGTCCTTGGTAGTAACAACCTTCATTAGAGGCTGACAGTGCATGTGCTATTTTTGGAGGGAGAGCAGTTGTCACTCAGGTCCTGAGCATAGCTGGATCCCACAGCCTCTTGGTTATAGATTTGTAGATCCATTGGTCTTCTGTGTATTGCAGTTTTTAAATTACTATTTACATTGGCTGTTCTATCTAGAAAAGAAATAGTTTGATGAAGGGGGTAACAGTTACTGAATGTGATGACAGTCCAGATGGTAAAGCTGTTATCTAATCCAGATGATGAAGTCATATCATGTACCTCCAGTCAGTTGTGAACAGAAAGAGTCAAAGAGATTTTATTTTTTTTTTACCAACTGTTTGCAGAGCCCAATGCTAGCAGTTGCATCTATTGGAATCCTATTGCACTGCTGGCTACCTGAAAACAGCGCTCATAAAACCGTGCATCCCTTGGTGGACTAGTTTTACCCATACTGGTAAACAGGGGGGTCATCTCTGCCAGAGAGGGAGCTGCCAGAAGGGAGTTTTTTTCCCCACACACTTCAGCTCCAAGAAATCCCATCCCCAAGAAATCCTGTCCCCACATACAGTGTCTCTTGGCTCAGTGCTGTTTCTATGGAAGGAGCACCAAGGATGAGGTCTTCATGCCTGGGCCACCCAGACCCACCTGCCCACCTAGCTATCTCTTGGGCATCCCCCAGACCATGCAGGTGTTGCACCATGCTGCCTGCAGATGGCATAGCTACAGGCGACACCAGCTGATCCCAGAGGTGGCCTTGGGTCTTCCCTTAATCACATGGGGAATATGCATAGGGATGAAACAAAACATTCAAGCTAAAGACAGCTCTCGATTCCCTCTTAAAGCCAATACAATTTTACTCTTTTTTTGCAGATGACGATATATTTCTTAAATCACTTGGATGCTTCCGAAAACTTTAGTCACTGTTGGAATAATCCCAAAAGAAAAGGGGCAAATAAGCCACTGCCACTCACTTGAAGTGCTACACTGCAAACTGCAAATCTCTGAAGCCTATTGAAAAAAAAGCCACTCCAGAGCAGGAGGTGAAGAATTGCCACAGCCGGCTGGCATGTGTGACAGACTGACATGCAGCAGGGTCCCATCTGGCAGCATGAATTTTATTTCTGATTACAAAAAAACAGCCCAGAGGTGGGGCAGCTGGACAAGGAGCTGGCAGCTCAGACTGCAGCCCCCCAGCAACACGACTGCTCCCAGGACTCAGGATGGGTGGCTGAAGTGGGTACTCTGCCCTGGTCTCAGCAACACCACCAGATGGAGAACAACGGAGGCACTGCCCGAAATTTACAGTGGTTTAAAGCACAAAGCCTGACTTTACATCAGCCTGTCCACTCTCAGATCTTTACTTACATCATGAAAATGGGGGGCGAGGGGGGGGCCGGGGAATGTTTCCTTGACACACAGTACGAGTACAAACATGTTATTATTTGAAAGGCTGTACAAAGGTTAAGTCTTTAATCCCTTTAATCCAGACGACAAACAAACAAAACCCCAAGAACAGGATCCTGGAGCACAGCTGAGTGCTGCCAGGCCTCTTGCAGGGGCTCTGTACTCATTGCTACAGCAATTTAAGAGCCTCCAGCTAAAAAGTTGCTGCAAAGGAAATAGATGCATGTATGGTTTTATTCCCAGTCCTTTAAAGCTTATCACAGGCAATTTGGCAGTGCAGGCTCATGTTTCAGTGAAAAGGGTTTAACCCTCGTGTCGGTGGGACCAGGGTTACTGCATTTCCAGGTCTGGCTGCTGTTGCCTTCTTAGTGACACCAGAGCTCTCAAGCATAGTGACTCCTCTTACTTGTTACTCATGGACAAAGAAAAAAACAGTTTTTCCTAAATAAATCAAGAGTGGTCAACGCAGGGGAGTAGTAACAAAGAACAGCATCAAAACATAAACTGCAGAGCATTTGGGGCTCAGAAGAGCTCCTCTTTTGGTATACCATGCAGAAAGCATTTTGGTCAGTGCACTGCATGCCAGTATCCATATCACTCCCAGACCAGAGTACCGAGATAAGCAGACATCAGTGCAGGAGCCCAAAGGGTTAATTGGATTTAGGACGTGATCTGGGTTTAGCAGGATAGTGGGAAACTCTTCCACTTATTTCTACAGGAATTGGGTCACACCACAACCACACATCTTAAATGAACTGCAGGAAGAGTGTCACTGACTTCAGTGGTAGTATTCATGCAATTTAAACTAGATGCGTGGTTATGTACCTTGCTGAATCAAGTCTAAAGGAAAAGTCTAAACCAGTTGCATAAGCAGCACATTTAAAATGCCAGTATCCTTTCTGCCATACAGCTGATCACAAACTAATGAGCTACCACAGAGGAGGTGCAAGAGGCAGAAACTAAAATCCACATTTCCTCTCAAACCATTTCTCATCTCTTCTTTCTCTGTCTTATCAAGCATGAGCCATTCAGTGCAGATTCTGTCAGGTTAGGGAAGAATTGGTGGACATGATCTAAGCGGTCACTACTTCAGCCGTACAGAGGATCTAGTTGAAGATGTCCCAGCTCACTGTAGAGGGGGTTGGACAAGATGACCTTTAAAGGTGCCTTCCAACCCAAACTATTCTATGATAAACCAGCAGGAGAGTTAAAAGCATTGATGCATCCCAGACCTCAACATGTGACAGTCTTTTTGAAACCAAAAAATCCCCTTTCTCCTTGTTTTAGACACTCTCCAGGATGCTGCGACAGCTCCCTAAAGCTCACCCAGCTTTGCAACAAAGCAAATTAGACCTAATCTCTCACTCTGAGCAGAGGTCAGGCCAGAGTTGCACTGGCAGAGAAGCAAAGCACGTGAAAGCAGCAGGGCTGCAAGACGTCGTCTGGATATTAGAGCAGTTGCTCTGGTGTGTATCAAGCACACCAGATCCACACCAGTAATTGTCACAGTCGCACAGGGCATCACTGCAATCGTTCTCACTGTGTCCCCACTCCAAAGGCTCCTACCCTAGCTGATGGGACCAATACCAACCAAATTCAAAGGGATGTGCAATGGCACAGGGAGCTATGGCTCTGCACAAGCCTCCATCTGTCTCTGGTCTCAGCAAATTCTGCTAAAGCATGTTATCAGTTTGCGATGAGATGTGCAGCGAAGGGAAAAACTAGATAGGGAGAAGAAAAAAGAGCAAACACGTGACACATCCCCGTTTGTAATTGGGCCCTGAATTACTGTTAAAACGATGTTCCCTCTGCCAAGAGGATGGCAGGTGTGTGATCTCATTTTGTAAAATAGCAAAGGTCACTGCAAAATTACAGCTCAGTTCTGGCTTTATTTGAAAAGGAAAAAATTCCATGTCCCATTGACATCACTTCGGAAGCTGTTACTCCTCTCCCAACTCCTGGCACAGAAGTCCCACCTCCCCAGTTTTTCATCCCATCTCCACAGAGCCTAATAGTTGTATTTTAAGATTTGTTATAAAATCAAAACAAAAGAGGTGATGACTGTAGAAGCCTGGGAAGGGTGAAACAAACTATAAAGGCCAATAAGACCCCTTATTTAGACATCCTACATGAAGACCACTAGTGGCATATGCTATTGGGCTGCCAAAGCTCCCTGCCAGCCTGAGGGCTGACAGCCTTTCCATCCCTGGCAGTTCACAAGGTTGTTGTCCCTGAAGACACTTCATTCCACTTTCCAGCCTGGTTTTCCTGAGCCCCATGAATTTCAGCTCTGTTCTCACAGCCAGTAGCTCGAAAATACAACAATTAAAGATTAATGTTATAAATGCATGGAAAGTTGAAAAATCCAGATTTTTCGAATGTCACACCAGATGTATTCATTTTTAAACCTTACCCTTGTGGTTTAAGACACCAGGCCAGGAGTGTCACTTTTCCCCAACAGACTGCAAATGCTTTCTTCCTTTCAGCTGCCAGCTAGTTTTGTGGGCTTAGATATTTTTCTTTATTTAATTATTCACTGTAACGCATGAAACATTAAGCAGCTTCTTTCTATGAAGAAATGAGTGCTGCTTCCCAATGACAATATGCTAAGTATCCTTAATAGCAGGAATAAGGAAATGGGTTTCCTAGAACAAAAGGGAAAAGGGCAGGGAAAATGAGAGAAGCTCCAAGCAGCTAGAATTTACTAAAAAAAAAAGAAGCTGAGGCTTCATTTTGAATAAAATAATCATGATCAGCTGACCTGGGAAATAAAAGCAAAAATAAACAGACTTTTAAAGTGTAAGAAGATATGTTTTCTGATACAAGTTCTAGGCTAGAATTTTCTCTTTCTCAACATTGGTGGAGATCGGTCAGTGAGGAGGAAGCCACAGATGCAGTGTTAAGATGTGTAACAGCTGTACTAAACCCCTGGTAGCTGTGAGAAACGTCTGTGCTTCAGAACAGAAAGTTAAAGGCTGAAGTCATTAACAAAAGCCATTCCAAGCCACACTTTTTCCTGTAAAAGCAGGACTGCATACACAACTTTCTGTGTATGCTCAACTCATTTAATGTCTTCTGCAGCAGCACCAAGAGATGGTCTCATCAGGCTATGGAGCATCGTGACCTCCTCACAGCAGCCCACGCCACTGCACAGCCATATCTCACCATCAACCTAAGACAGAACAAACCTGGTGACCTTGTCACTGATGCTGGTTTTGATGAAACCCTTTACCCTGTCCTTGAAAATCTGAATAGGATTGTGTGGGCGAGAGGATTTTTCCTGATTCTGGTGTTTATTTGTTGGGTCACAGAGGTAAAATTATCTCTGTTTGATTACTTAAAGCTGTGGCTGTGGAGATAATCCATGCATTAGCAGCTGTACGGTGGGTGGTTAGCAGTTTTGAATCTGCAGTTGGAAGCAAAGAAGTAATTTTGCACAGCACTTTAAAACAGAAAACAGAGCACACAAGACAAAAAAAACCCAACATCATAGCCCCATGCAGAAATTGCCTTCCGCAACGAGAAATCCTTTTGTTTGCTGGCGAGGTGGAGGGTGAGTCCCCAGCTGTGTCCTGTGCTCCCCCACTTCCCAAGGCTGCACCCAGGGAGAAGGAAAACCCCGAGCAAACACCCAATGATGCTTTAACTCCTGCAGTTGCAACATTTGTCTCTCCATGCCTTCCCAAAAGGCAACTGATGACCAGAAGCACAGCTAAAACAGTAGGTACCAGCAACTTGGTTTGAGCGCCTCAAACTTGCTATTATGAAGCTAAATCCCATTAGCCTTGAGGGGAAAGAGGGCTCAAATCTCCTACATGGGCACGACTCCTATGGGAAAGGTGGAACAATGTGCCTACTCACTATGGATAAATATTTAGAGGACAAAAACCACTGGAAACAACTCTCTATCTAAACTCTCAATCTGCAAATCCACTGAACAGAAACTCCTTGCCCATTCGCGTTTGTAGGAGGGTCATAGCAAGCTGCTCCTTCTCAGGCCAGGACAACTTTGGTCTGCGTGTTTTGCTCTGGGGATTTGCAATTTTTCTTCTCCTGCCTTCACTTTGTCGGCAGCTGCTGAACTTTAGTCCCGGCAAAGAGGGCTGGGAGCCAGGGTGGGTCAGTGCTGGGCAGATTAAGGGCTGGAAAATTTATAAAGAACAGACATCAAGACCAAAGAGCAGGAAGCTGATAGAAGATAGCGAGAGATGTGAAATAACCCTGGGACAGGAATGACAAGAAGCAGAAATGCATACTTTTCTTATTAAAAATCTGCATATGAAAACAGAGGGGAGCATCCTCACACACCACACCTACCCTGTGCTACCTACCCCTATCTCTTCCCTTCTGCATGGCCAGAGTCAGAGCAGAGACACACAGCTTATCTTACAATTTAAAATATCAATATACAGTTTAAAAATAGGGGGGGGGGGTGTTGTTTGGGGTTTGTTTTGGGGGTTTTTAAACAGTTTTGCTACCACTGTGTGTGCAAGTGCCTTAACACTGGCAACATCCACGCAGCGATAACTGCACAAAAGATCTGTAGGCACAATTGATAGTATCTGGAACACATTAAAAAATTAGAATATATAGTTCCCTCAGCAGCTGTACTACTTTTCTCATGGTCTTTACTAATTAACATACATTGAGGAGGTACCAATAATCACAGACCCAAGGTCATGTTTAGCTTCTTTTTTAAACAAGGCACAGAATCACAGAATAATATCTTCAGCGTGACAATGCTGCAGTCTCAAGTGTCACAGAACTAAAACTTCAAAGAGTTTCTTTGCCATAAGCCCTCCTTTTTTTTTTTTTTTTTGAATCACAGAAATTAATTGGCATCTTTGTGGAATGGTCTATCTGATCCACTTGGCAACCTCTCTCATTTCCCAACCCCAGCACTGCAAATCCTTCCTGAGTTTGGGAGCTGCAAACCTGAGCAGTTTCTCGCCCCAGCTGCCCCCTGCCCTCCACTCCCACCCCTCTCATGAAAACGAGCTGTCTGTTGGCTGCCTTCCTTCATGTGCATTTCTCAGAGTGATAATTTGCATTATAAAATACACAGGGATGAATTCACTTAAGTTTTGCTCCCAAAGGCAAGCATTAAAAAACATTTTGAGACACTCCCAACATTCCCACTGCCATCTTCCCTGCTCTTTAAAAGCTGTCTCCACTGTGCAACCAATTTTTGTATCTTTTAGTAAATCATTTAAGACAGCTTTCTCTGCTCATTACCTTAAAGAGTTAAAGGTTACATGGTCTGTATTGTCTCATGATGAGAAAAGAGACAGACAAGGCGAATGTTTTATTTACGCTTGAAAATTGGATGTGGAAAGATTTATAAATGGATTAATTTTAATTAGTGTCCTCATTTTCTTTAAAAAAAAACCCTAAAAAGCATGCCTTAAAATGAATGCACTGCTATCCTGTCTATTAACAAATATGTCAAGTCTTTGCTCGTTTTAAAGCCCTTTTGTTGCTTAGATTTTTTTAATGATATATCAAAAGCAGCCCCATACAAGTTATTTTCAGAAACCATGCTGGAATAAAGCACAGGACAAATATTTTTCTTGCT
Source organism: Podargus strigoides (assembly GCA_028020825.1). Classification (NCBI taxonomy): domain Eukaryota; kingdom Metazoa; phylum Chordata; class Aves; order Caprimulgiformes; family Podargidae; genus Podargus; species Podargus strigoides. The sequence continues at coordinate 33,445,586 of CM051663.1, read as the reverse complement.
GTTTAACAAGGGTGTCCCCATAAGCATTGTCCTACAGGGTAAATGTTTGCACGGTGGCCTTTGTGTCCTATTTCTGGAGGCAGCTTTCCCTTCCAAACTCATCCCAAAGAACCTCTTTGCTGTTTGGTAAGTTAAGACTAGGTAACAGCCCCAGACCAGAAGCATTTGAATAATGGCTTTAACATTTGTCTTTTCTTGAACTGTTTCTCTAGCAGCTGCAGAAATTATATTCCTTGCAGATAAAAAGCAGGTACCTAGGAAGATTTTTAAAAGAACACGTTTGATGTCTTGACATTTACATTATATTTCATTAGGGTATTAAGCAAAAGTGGAACCACTAAAAGCCAGCAAGGCCAAAAAATACCACTTTTGTCTTTCTGGAGCTCAGCAATCCAGATCTGGGATATCTGAGTTTCTTCTGCAGTTGCCACAACCCCAGACAGGAGAGTTAACAATCATTGGCCTTCATCCCCATCTTCTCTGCACTGACTCATGACAAACACAGAGAGGTGTCTGCCTCAGAGGTTTTCCTTACAGTAAAAATCAAGCAAGAATATCTCAAGCCATTTGCTGCCCCCTCCCTGGCAGTGTTCAAGGCCAGGTTGGATGGGGCTTTGAGTGACCTGGTCTGGTGGGAGGTGTCCCTGCCCATGGCAGAGGGGTTAGAACTAGACAATCTTTAAGATCCCTTCCAACCCAAACCATTCTGGGACTCTATGATATCCAGGATCCCAAAACTCAACCCCCTTATACACAAGTTTCCTTCCTGCCTCTTAATTTTTTTGACATTTTAGAACCATCTCTGATGTCATCCTCTTTCCCAAACACAGGCTGCCATGAACAAATTCTCTCATCTGAGATGCTTCTTCCTGCATAAGATCACTGAGATTTAGCCTTCCACTACCACCCACACCACCAGCACCTGCCATCGTGGTTTTCCTCATCTCCCACCTCGGCCTCTTCCATACTCCTCCCGTGAGCCACCTTACCCTCTCTGCACTGTCCAAACATAACTACTCTTTAGCTCCTAGCAACTTCACTTCAGTCTCCTGCTTCTACTCCAGCAGGCACTCAGACAGTCCAGCTGGGCATTAAATGAAACCCCTGGTTGTTTTGGAGGGTGTGTTGCTGTTGTGACACCCCCAACACAACCCGCCTGTGCATTTTAGGGTATCACATCTGTGAATGATTGACTTGCGTAGGCTGGTGTCTGGCACCTTTCTGTGCTTCAGGCCGAAGAAAAGTGGGGAGGGAGAGAGAGAAGTTACACTTTCCCCCTCCACTTGATGAAAGCAAAATTTGATGGAGGCAGGGAGGGAGAAACAGACTGGACACTAAGCCCCTTATTAATTAATGCATGTTTTGTAAAAATAAAGGCAACTGTGCACTCATTTCTGCTGGTTTCTAGGAGCTTTTGTGACCTTAATAATTCATGTTTATGCAAGCTGCTTATAATGTTAGACAGTTGTTTGGTATAGATTTTGCCCATTACATTTAATTGAGATGAATATATCTAGCTGTGAAATGAGGTTAGCCATAATACTCAAAGGGAAGCTTTTAAAAATAAAAATTACAGTGTTTTTATAAGGACAAGCAAAATTCACAGCTTTGAAATAATTTTCCATCTATTGCTGATACACACAATGTAAGAAACAGAAAATTTTTTTTTTTTTTTCCTCAGATTCATCCTTTCCTTTTCCTTTTCATGTTTTGTCAGGATTTCCAATACCATAAACTTTCATTGTTTCTCAATCCCGTAACCGGTGTCTCCTGCCTGTTTTGTTTTTCTTCATAGCAGCAGGAGAGTAACAGGAGGATTACAAATACCAAAGTCACCAGGAAAACTAAGAGGCAGGCAGAGCTCCTGAGACCACCTTTCAACTGATATTTTGGACAGCAGTTTGGGCTCCTGCAATGCACAGCACTACGCAGCAAGAGGACTGCTAGCACAGGGAGAGGGTTCATTCTTCCAGGCTTCTACCCCACACCCATAGAAACTCAAGTCCTCTAGGACATCACTTCAGACGGTGGCCCAGACTAAGCAGTAACTTATACCTGACCCATCAGGCAGCCAGAAGAAAGCATGTCAGCAGCATGTCCTGAATGTTTTTAAAAGCCTTTCCTGACACACCAGATACACGTTCTTCATTGAAACAAACAGGTCTCGGAAAAATCTACATTCATTTTGTGTCAACACAAGCTAGACCACTTCTCTCACTCTCACTTCAAAATCTGGTCAGATTTAAGGGGAACTGAGAACCTGCTCTTTTCTGGGCAGCTTCGGGAAGGAGACAGAGACACTGTTGTGAAGGGTCACCTCTCCCAAACACTGGCAAGCTTGTGCACCTCCCTGCCAGTCCATGTATAAACTGGAAGCTCTTCCATAAAGACACTTAGTTGTTTTTTAACCTGATTCCATTTAAACAGTGCCTCATTTCAACTGAAATTGCAGTTTGCCCCTCAATATAAACTGCCAAATACAGGTTGCAGCTGCACCTCCCAGCAAACAGAAAGTTTCCGTCTGTGGCAGAGCAAGAGTGAACTGTCCCTGCAGTGCCAGCAGCTCCATAACATAAATAGAACTGGGAGCTGAAAGAAAAAGATGACTGTAAAAGCCCTGGGGTTTTGTTCCAGGTTTGGTTTGGCTCGAACAGAAAAGGGCCCAAATGGATCATTTTTTTCCACAAATAAGGGATGTTGACACTTAACACAACTAACACAAGCGTTGGCGCGGCTTACACAATGGACTTGATGTACCAACCACTTTCTGCAGTTTGTGCAGCCAGACAGACTCAGGCAATTGCAGACCAAAATGAAACCAGGTGGTTTTAATGCAAATATTAGGTCTTCCACAGAAAAGCCCGAGTTCAGTTTTGACAGTCTGACAGTCATTTCTGTTGTGTTTCCAGTCTTCACCGAGTTAACGTTCCAACTGACCATTAAAAAAATAACCAGTAATCAGTCTTCAGCTTACAGTATTTTTTACAACAAGCTGCAGCCCCCACCTCCTTCCCTCCCATCCACAACAGAAATCAATGGATCCAGGCATAGCCATATGAATATGAAGCCATGGCAGTATCATTGCCTGTAGCTAAGATAACGTCTACTATCTTGACCCTTAAATATTACATAAAGTTCAAAAAGTTTCCTAATTTTTTTCTGTGTTTCTTTGTGCACTTACAAGATCCAAACTAATACTTTTACTCACCATAGATTAGGTACCTAAATTGTTTGGCATCTAATTCAAGCTCCATCAGATTTAATGCCATCCCTACCCCAAGGTAAGATTGTCCCCACTGAATACTGAGGAGAGACATTGAAAGATCCCATGTCATATCTTCCAACCAGTAATGCTTCTTGCATCCCGTCAGAGTGATTATCTCTGAGCTATCATCCCATCTACAGGAGGTATTAAAAGGCTACAGGTACAACTGTCAATCACAAAGCAGGCCGTTTCAAAGCAAGACTTCCTACTCACAGATTAATTTTTCTAAAGTCTCTGTACTATCATGTCAGAGGACCACTCCAAACAAGAAATATCAACTCTAAAAGAGTTTCCACGTTTCTCAAGCTGGGCTACCATTTTTGATGCTTGCCTACATCTGTGAAAAAAACACGTAGGTGATACAGGGCTCAGGACTAAATTTCAAAAAATAGCTAATTTGGAAAAATTGCAACTGTGACATCTAAAGCTTTCCCTACCTCATATGCCATGATGCACATTACAAGGGGGCAGTTGTCACCTCTTTGGGAGACTACAACCAATGGTTTCACATCCATCAGACTGGAGCACGCAGGCTGCATCCATGCCGGGAGCACCGCAGCCAGCCAGCCACACAGATCTGACAATGAATGCTCTCTCCTTCAGTTACAACTACAGGCCATTACCTTTCACTTAGAATACGTTCAAAAGTAAATAAATGTAGGAAGTACCAAACAATTTAGTGGAATGTTCTCCAGACAAATACTAATATCTCATCCTTGAAAATCAAAATTAATTGGAGGAGGAAGAATATTTTAATTGATACATCTCTATGCTGTAAAATGGCACTTGAGTGACTGGCAATTACGTATCAAGCAATTTCTATTATATAGAATACAGTGGAACAGATAAGGCAGGAAGGAGAAAAAAACAAGCCTAAATGTGCCAAGAAATAGAATTTGTGTGCACTGCCTGTATGATCAATGCAAACATAACCACAAACATTTGCATTAGAATAGTGCAGTAAATAACCACCTCACAGCTGAGACATTTACAGCCACATTAGTAAATTCACTTTCACTTCTTGTAGAGAGGATGGCAATTTATTACACCACCTAAATAAGACATCTTGCAATCACCAGCCATGCTGTAATTAGGAAGGATCCTTCTGAAAGCAAAGCAGGAGTCTAGGTGATCCAGCAAGTCCTTTCCAACCTAGCTATCCAGGCGCTGTGATTCATCACACTTCAGACTGCTCACTATAGACTTTTGAATCCTTTGATGAAGGTGTGGACATGGACTGAAAGGCACGTCTGCAGGCAAAGAGAAGCCCATCACACCCAGCTCCTCACAGCCCCGCACCTCAGAGCAGCGACAGCATACCAGCTGGAATAACTGCACATTTTGGAGCAGTGCCACACATTTGTTTGTTGCATTTATTTATTTCCAGCTGAGCTACGAAACAGATTTCCCTTACAGAAATGCTTGTAGTTTATTCAGAGGATGTCTGTTATTCCATACAGGAGGGGAAATGGATCATTTCTGGAACAGGACATGCCACATCTCAACTCGCAGCCCAAACCCCATTGTACCAATGAAGACATCTCCAGATGGCCTGAAGTTAGCCCACTCATATGTATGTATTCCCAGATAAACATGGTGAGCATGTTCCTAGCAGAAATACCTGTAATTGCTCAAAAGCTGAAAACTGGCATTGCAGATTTGGGATACAAATGGCCATGAGACAGGTAGTCACCACACACGAAAGTCTCGAGTCCTTCAAAACCAGGCACGGTGGGAAAACAGGTAAGAGAGTAAGACCAGGATTAATATTTTAAAGCCGAACAGCTTGTTAATGTTTAATACCTGTCCCACTTGTCATCTGACATCCTTCATGATGGGAACTGAGTTCAGAGGAGACAAGGACTTCAGTCTTTAATATGAGGTCAGTTGCCATCAGAGTTCCTGCCAGCCCCGATTAAAGGTGATGGGCCGACAGCCAGGAAATATAACAAGCAGAGGTGGCTGCCACAGGTCCCCTCCACCCTCCTCCGCCAGCACAGGGGACACCAAGGAGCTGCACCTTTGCATCAGAGTGCTAGGCTTGCATTAAGTAAGCAATGCCTTCGGGGTTTGTTTTGGTTAACTTTGGACAGACACTCTCTCAAACCCATACCATTCTGAAGTCTCTTTTTGATCTTTGATTGTATTGAGAAATACATAAATATCCCCTTGGTCATCCTAAAACCATCACAACCAGTAAAATATACAGCTTGCTACTAAAACTAGAATTAGCCCATGCTACTGGACAATCGCTTTTGCTCTGGGAGCAGAGAGAGACTCAGCAGTGTATTAACCCCTTCCTGTGGTCAGATCACAATTACTGATTTATACAGCTGTTACATTTGTGCACTGCTGGAGTTGCGGAGAAACCCTGCTGCAGCAGGGCACAAGCTGTGTTTTACCCTGGACTGCCCTGGAGGCTGAGAAGTCAAGAGCATTGCTAAAACTTACGGACAGCTTGCAATGAGATGGTGGCACTAGTAAGATGGTATCTAGTGAACTCCACATTATTTACAGATGACCAAGCAGATGGGCTGCTCTCGTGCAGATCTATAATATGCAGGAGGCAGCGGCCAGATGTTTTCCATGGAAGGCAGCAGTGAACAGAGTGGGTCTGGCATCTGTTTTAATAGGTCCTACCTCTGTTAAACTTCTGGGCAAAGCCTGTTGGTCTGAGACTTTGTGAGGAGCCAAGTGAGCATCCAAACTCTCCTCTGGTTTGTAGGTCAGGAAGGCTATGGGGCTGGCGCAGTGTCAACTCATGTATTCTGCAAAGTGTGCTTTAATTTTTAATTATAACAGCATCTACAGACTTTGATTGAAATAAATAATGAACCAATGTGTATCATGAATCTAAGAATCACTCTCTTCTAGTTCCCATCACAGAGAGGATTTTCTTCCCAGTGACAAGTGTTAATGCATTTGTGCTCTAGTTTCCCACAGTGGCTGTCACTATTGAAGTGTCAAGAAGGAAGGTTAGAGACACTTTTTCAGACTGCTCCCATCAGCCTCAGCAGTCCGTTTTGGATGAAAACATCCGAGCAGAACACAGGCTGAAAGAAGGCTGGATTTTACACAGCACAGCAAAAGTGTTTGTATTGCATGTGTTTAAAACATAACACTGAATAGGTCTTTTTCCCAGTCTGAGACTACTTTAATGTAGATAGGGACCATTTTCTATACTTTCCCCATTTTTCATTCCTGTTCTTTCTGGTAACTCCCCCACCACAAATCCTAGCAGGTACCACTCCACTTCTGAGAGCTGACAGAGGACTGCCACCATTCACCCTGGTGGGACCCCAAAGCGAAGGTGCCTACCTTCACTTCTCACGACGCAAAAACGGCCAAGTGGATCCAGTGGATCCAGACACTCTGTTTGTTGTGAACCATTCTGTGTGAATCATGATAATTTCAATATGCACGGTTACTTGGGGGGAAAAAAAATCAATTATCAAAAAGCAGCCTTACTGTTATTTCAAAGTTTCACCAAATTAGTTTAATACAATTCCATTTCAAGATGAATTTAGATTAAGCACACATAATAAATGCTGTAACCCACCCACGTACTAATCCCCTTTGCAAACTCTGCTACACTGCAGAGAAAGTTAATAAAATGCTGGCCAAATCAAACAGTAATGAAATTAAAGTACAACTGGCGTGGCTTACCACAACGCTCTAGCAGCATCTTTGGGAGACTGCATCAAAGAGGAGCCATTGCAATTAGGCAGGAGTAACAGGAGAAGTATTAGATTGTGGAATTAGAGCTGCTCCCATCTCCCTTCCAAAGCTTTACAATGTCAAAGCAAGGCAGCAATATCAGTGTACTGATACGAGATTTGAAGCCCTTTTTAATCAGAAAAGTATAATTGTTTTATCCTGGCTAGTAACTACAAATTAATTTTATTCACCGAACCACCTTTGTTATTGCTAGAAGCTGCTGCTGAAGGACTGCACACTCTGCCCTAGATGACACCACATCGCATGCAAATATCTGGCTCAGTACAGTGGTAACTGCACGAGATATAATGTCTTGTGACATGGAGAAGGTCAGATTAGACTATTTGACCTTCAGGCTAAACTTATCAATTTAGTGAAATGTATTAATATCACAGTTTTTAATTAAGACAACATAATACGAAGAGCAATACTGCTCAGTCCATGGCGGATCTGTATTAAAATACAATATTCGTGTAATCACTTTTGAACATGATCTAGTTAAAATTAGCCAGGAGAGCTGTTACTGTAACGCATGAGTAATAAGAATGGAAAGCTGAGGCTCACCAAAGCGAAGTCACTGCACTTCGTTAAAACCCCAGCAGCCTCAGCAGGACCAGGCACGCTGGTTGGGAATAACGAAGGAGGGAATGCTTAAGGACCATGCACAGTACAACTCACAGACGTTAAGGAACAAAATGCAGTTCATTACAATGGTATTGTTTCAACAGAAACAAACCTGAATTACTGATTCGCTGCTGTTATTTTTACTCCATCAGCAGCTGGGTACGTCTGAGTTGGTGCTGGACGCGCTGCCCAGCACAGCGTAGGGCAGCACCAGGCTTTCCCTGGCTCTATGCAAGAGCCAGCTGTCACAGGGACAAGCAGGTCAAATTCAGAAAAATACTCTTTTCTGTTCTCTCTCTGCATACATTAATCTACGTGCTTATTCCTGTTTACATGGTAAGATGTATGCCATAAAAGAGCTTACAGGATACGTATTGCAGCCAAGTTAATATTGCTGTTGGAGCCTCAGCCTCTCAGCCTCTGCATTTCCTTACTTAATATTGCTCAGTTAAAACCTTTTTTTTTTTTTTTTTTTTTTAATTATGCATTTGTCTAATGGAGCTTATTAGTGGTTTGAACCCATTTCAGGTAAGAGTGCTCTGTCCTCTTAACACCTGCAGAAAACCTAGCAGATGAAAAGGCTCTATACTGAAGACAGTAACAACATTCATAAATGTTATTTAGTATAGAAATGTGTACAAATATAGCAAGGAAAAGTACTTTTAGTAATAACATTCCGAAACAATTTAAAATGTGACTGCATTATGTATTTCCACATGTAAAATCCATAGCTTTTCTTTTAGGGCAACTCAGCTGATCTTTCAAGAGACAGTGTGCTATGTACAAGAATATAGTTAAAACAGTAACAAAAAAAATCAAGTTATTTTTTCACAGCTGGCACGACTTGGATTTTAAAGGCAGGAAGTGGGGAAGAGTTTTACTTAAGTTGAAGAAAACATTTCACAGCTCTTGTGCAGATGAGCTAAGGCAGATGGACCTTACATTGCGGCCTCTTCCTACCTCCCAACACACACTGTGCACTCTTGCACCCAGCTGGACTCCCGCCCAGAGCCGTTTCTTTATTCCATAATGCTGCTTAAAAGCTAGCCAGACACCCACGGCAATATTATGAAGACATGCAACACCTTTTTAATTTGGCCCTTATGATACAGAGGTTTGATGTCACTGGCATTGCCAAACGAACCCTGCAGGAGATATCTGCCGTGTGAGATAGCTGCAGGTCCCCCCATTCCTGTGAAAGCTTTTACACCACTTGGACCTTGATCTTCTCTCCCTATGTCATCTCAATTGAGAGAACCAGAGTCTTGATTTCTGCCCTAGGACTCCTGAGCATCCCTGGCTGGACTCATCCTTGCTTGTGCCCCAGGCAGAGCTGCTGGCAGCTACTTTTGCCAGCTCAGGAGCTGGTAAACCAGACTAAACATCTACTCGCACATCAAGTTTTTTAGACTAGCAATCCCCTGTCAACATTATAAAGGGAACACAAAAAAGACCTCATGTCATGAAAACTTACAGAGGTCTAGCTCTTCTTTTAAATAAAAGGAAAAAAAAAAATCATATCCCGCTTCTGTAAAATGTTCATGAGTTTTATAAAAGTGAAAAAATAGGTTTCCTCCAGGCTAAGCACTGAATAATTTTAAAGAAAAAAGACTTCAAAGACACATTTTACATTCTATTTGCATTCAGGCATTTTATTTTTCAGAAAATTATTACCTTGGTAATATTGCATGCTGTTCTTCCATGCACTGTGAGCTTTGGCCATCCAGAAAATAATTTGTCCAGTGCAAGACCCATGTAAGAGTGGGCGAAGCCACTCTACAAATGGCAAAGTTTGTGAATCATCTCAAGGAATTAGCACAATATTTGCAAGGACATGCATTGTGGACGTGAAAAGTGAGGGTTGCAGAGGGTGTACGGGCATCACAGTTTGTCTTAAAATGAAGGCAGAGGAACTGACACCGAAGCGGTCAAGCACTTTGATCTGCTCACAGTCATTCCTGCTGCCCCTTTGCAGAGGCGAAACAGAGCCCAAGCCCTGATGGCTGCATTAAAATGGAGAGGTCAGCGCAGGGATGCTGGGGACAGTGCTTGAACCCACTGCCACTGCCCTGGCCAGAGCACGCCAGCCCCTCGTGTCAATCCCCCACCAGCTCCTGCAGCCCCCCGGGACGAGGGAGGGCAGGCAGCTCAGGGATGTCTCCTGCACAGCCCTGCCGCGCGCTCCTTAGACAGAAGCAGGGACCTGACAGTCCCCCGAGAGAATCTCGTGAGTGCTGCCGTTCATTATAAGGCTGCCAAGGGAAAGCACTGAGGTGAATGGGGTGGGCTCTATTAAGCCCATTTATAGCTTTATGGCACCTTCAGAAGGGCAGCAGAGCTTTCTGCAGCCAGGTGTAATGGTCAGATAGTTACAGACTGAGACAGGTTTAAGAAAGTACCCCAGCCACCTGAAGGAGAGGCAGCACAGTTAACTTCAGAGCTTGAGGTCAGCTCTTGATGTGTTCCTCTTACGTATCTCATCCACAACCACTCCCAGGGTTACAACACTGCATATACCACAGCCCGCTTTGTGTGGACAGGAGTATGTCACGACACGGAGAACTACCTTCTGATGATGAGGGGGGGAAAAATCAGCCAGATGTTTCATGCTGTCTGGTTTTATTAAACTGCAGCATACAGGGCAGGGGGGTGGTTGCTGGTTTTCTGTGACTGCCATCCCTTGTCCTCATATCCCCGGGCCCTGCTGCACTGCGAGACAGTAACACAGTAACACGTGCTGTCAGGACATAACCAAATCCACAGCACCGGGAGACAGCAGAAACTGTCACAGGGGGCGATGAAGCTGCACCTTGCCCCAGGGTCAGCAGAGCACGAGCAGGACAGAGTCCCTGCAAGCACCCCCAGACCAGGGGATGCATCCCACTGACCCCCAAGGGTCATGAAACCTCACCAGCCCCCGGGAATGGACCCTACTGACACTGTCTCAGTGTCCTACCTGGCATGGAGTCCTGCTGGTGCCTGGGGGGTGCACCCCACCGACCCCCTGGGGAAGGAGCCCCCACAGTCATGGAGTATGCGCCCCATGGGTCCCCTCCAGGGGGGATGCATCTTCTGGGGATGGGGCCCCAAGGGTCATGGGGAAGGCACCCCACTGACACCCGGCGGGGCTGCACCCCACGACCCCAGGGAGGTGATGGAGCACCCCAGCTCCAGGGTGGGGGCATGCAACCACCGACCCCCGGGAGATGGCGCCTCGCTTGCACCGGCGTGGGGGCTGCACCGCACCGACCGCCGGGGAATGCAGCCCCCCCCGTGCCGGTGGCATGACTCCCACCGACCGCCTGTGGACGGAGACCCCCGGCCCGCCTCGGCAGCGCAAGGGGCGGCCGAGGCCAGCCCACCCACGCCGCCCCCGTCCCCGTCCCGGTCCCCGCGGAGCGAAGCTGCCAGCGAGGCACACCGGCCGCCCGCCCCCTCCCGGCCCGCCGCCCCGCGTCCCACTCACCTCGGCGCGGAGGGGGGTCCCGGCGCCCCCACACCTGCCCGGTGTCCCGGGGCAGGGCGGCCCCAGCCCGGCGCCGCTCCCTCGCTGCTTGCTGCGCTGCTCGCCCGGCCCGGCCCACGGAGCGGAGCGGCCCGAGGTGGCGGGCGGCGCGGGGATCCCGCCAGGGGCGGCCCGGGGGGGGGCGGGCGGCGCGGAAGCCCTCGGCGGGGCGGTGCCCGGGCGGAGTGGTGCCCGGGCGGGGTTCCACCACCCTCCCCGGGACCGCTGCGGCGGCAGCGGCAGCGCGCGGTGGCACCCCGGGCTGCGGGCGAGCCGGGCGGGCGGCGGGAGCGGGGCTGGCCGGCGCTGCGAGAGGTGCCTGAAGCCTCCGGCCCCAGGGAGCGGGCGTCGTTCTGCGGAGGGTTTTAATGTTTTCGGGCACCTCACGGTATTTTTAATTCCTTTAAATATTTTCCTTGTCTCGCTTTTATCTTCTGCTCTTGCTCAGCAGGCAGTGCTGGTTCCAAAAAGGATTTAAATGAACACTGAATTCCCTACTTTTTTTTTTTTTTTTTTTTAAAAAAAGAGCTAAAAGAATCCCTTTTTTAATCTAAAAATGTTCCTTTTTTGTCTAGAAACTTAAGATTATTAAAATGAAAGGACGTTCTAAAATGTTTGGTGGCTTTTTCAGGTTCACTTTTCCTAGGGACTGCGAAAGGAAATGGTCAGCAGCTCTGTTTTCTTTCATGCCGGAGTCCCTTCCTGACTCATGCCCCCATACAAGGTTCAGGGAGGGCGTTTCTGCTATTCTAATATTAAAACTTAAAAAAAAAAAAATAAATTAAAAAAACAGATCAACCAAAGTGTCTCTGAAGTATTGTCTTTATTAAAGACTCCATCAGGTAATCACGTTACAATTTGGCCCAGATGCTCTGCCTATCACTCCTTGGACGCTGATTGCTCATGACTGCAGAGTCTGTGCTGATAACTAAATCAAGCTCAGTGTTTAAAGCAGAGGGCTGTCTAGAGGCACTTGTTGCAGTGACAGGCTCAGCATGAGGTACCAGGCGGTGCCTTAGGACTCTCCAACATGCAACGGATGCTGTTACTTGAGCTGAATTGTTCTGCGAACGCAGAATACTTCCATACAAACAAAACAGTATTGGGGAGTGCACTCTTGACCACCCTCCGTGCAGAGCAGGGAGGTTTTCAAGTGCTGTTTGCCAGGCCATAGCATGCAATGAGAAAAAAAAAAACAAACAACAAACCAGCCCCTTCCATGCTGCTGAACTCTGCATTAAGGCACAAAAAAAATAGGTGTGTGATTCCCGCCAGTGACTTGTTTCAAAGAGGAAATCCCAGGCACACACAGCAAGGAATAACTGCTGGGACTGGCAGGAGAGCAGCTCCGGGCAAGCAGCATGCCAGGTTTTCCACCAGCACTGTCAGCGACCACACTGACACCACGCCAGGTCGCAGATGACCAAGCAGCACTCAGGAGGACCATGTCCCACCGTGTTTTATCCTCGGAGTCTCCATGCCGAAGTGCAAGCCCATTAGGTAGTCTGCTACAGGGCCGGGGTTAGTCCAGCATACAATTCAATGCAATTTCAATGAAAACAGATTTGGGGTTGTATGAAGTTCTGCCACCACTCAAGATGCCGTGTGACTAACACTAGCCTGATCCCCTGCCAGTGCCAGGTCTCAGGGGATCAGGGCCCAGGCAGAAGCATTGCAGTACTGGACTGATTCAGTCTTCATCCATGACTTTTCCACCCTCTTTCTAGGGACCTGTCTTTGAACAATGCTCTGTTCGTTATTTAGCTGCGTGAGAACAGCCGTGCTTGCAAATGATTCGTCCGTGCTGCCAGGTAGCTCTCTGGATACAGTGCTGGCTCACAACAGCAGGATGGATGATGGGGTGAAGCAAGAGAAACTCTGAGAATTACTCCCTTTGACTCCCAAGTTCAAAAATGTGATTATCGCCCAGTAGGACAGAAAAAATTCCCAGATGTCCCACAGCACCTTGGGACAGCAGCCCAGAGTGCTGAGCTCTTATTTCAGAGCACGTCTGCCCCCTGCGATCAGTTCTGGCGGGAAATAATAACCGATAGCCATGCAGATGTGACAATTAACTTCAGCAGCAGCGTATGGATCAGAATCACCAAAATATGCACGCACTAACTTCTGATTATCCGTTATCTTCATTTTTAAAGGTCCAAAGTCTAGCCTATTTGTACAGCTAAAACAAGGGAGCAGATTACATCTGAACCTCTTCTCATTCAAATCAGAGCAGTTCTATTCATTTCAGGAGTTACACCAATGTAGAAATGAAAAGGGCTTTTGATTTATTTTTCTTATTCCTCTGCATAACAATATCATTTGAATCTCTCTAAAATCTGTCATATGCGTTTCCCCCATTTTTTACATCAATTATAAGAGAACGTTATGAAGTGCTGAAGGTTTGGTGCTCCTGCTGCAGAGCATTTGCCTTCTGGTAGGATTATAGGATGGAAGCAAAGCTGATGCTCATAAACAATGTCTTTTGCAAAGTACTTTCATAGATAACTGTTGGCATTCAGTTTTAGAATGTGAATCAATCGTTGCTTATATCTTCTGATACCAGGCTTATATCTTCTGGATACCAGGCCAAAAGGTAGGAAAGGTACTGTGCTATATGTGTGCTGGGTTTATTCTGCAGATCTCTATGGAAAGGTCAACCTTATCTACAACTGGAATCAGTAATTCTGGAGGCTGCCAGCAATATTTTACATTCTCCTCTTACATATCTAAGAAATACTATTTTTCTACTGCTCTTCCTAAAGGTTATGCACCTCTTCTGCGATGTGAACATCAAAATATTAATTAAATGTGTTTTCATGAGTATGGATCTCCTCATACTGATATATAGGATTTGCAATACTTTTATTTTGCAACCAGGTCAGATGTTGATAGCATCAGTAGCATTCTGTGTTTTTCTCTGACACCAGTTGAGTAGAGATTAAGTATATCCCTTGGTGTGTTCCACACTTCACCTCCCAGAGAGTGCCCAGGATCTCATTTTATTTTGCTTTAGATAAGAGAAGGATGTGGAGAGTAAAACAGTTATCTGGACCCCGGAGAAATCTGGAAGAGGAGCAGAAGCCCAAGGAAAAGGAGAGAAACCAGAAAGCAGGGAGAAATACCAGATTAAACCAGTGGTGTAATACTCAGCTTTCAGGATTCAAAAGCTGCTCAGATCATATAACCTTATGTGGCTGCATCAGCGGACCAAATTTCAGTAGCATATTGTCAGAAACCTGGAATACTGTCAGAGTTGCTACACAGCAGATTTTAGTCACCCTAACAACATTTTATCCCAGTGTCAGCTTCAGCAATCTGTAATTTTGTCACATTTTCCGAGCGCAAGCAGGATTTTCTGCCCTGACCTGTGCCACCCTGACAGTGTCCATCTTCTGCTGGGGACGGCTGGGCAGCATCCAGCGATCCAGGCAGATCTGCTGAGCTATCGCCTGCCTTCAGCTCTCCCTGAAATCCCCAGATGTGGGGGTTCACGTTATTCTGGAGTTTTTCTGTAGCTGATTTGATGCCTCTTGGGTCTAGTTTAGTGGCTTGGGGACAGACTGTCTGGCAGTAGGTAGAGCAGGAATTGCAAATGAAAAAGCACATCATCTTCATATCCAGGTGGGATGTACGTAATTCTGCCATCACTGACACTACAAAGTGCCCCGATAGTTGCTAAGTATCTGGGGGTGACTTTCCCCCCACGGCTTCCAAAATTCAGGCTGAGATTTAAAAACCGCAGTGTGACTCCTGACATGTGAGCTCTGCTAGCAACACTTAGTTTTCTTGTGTTTATGGAACAAAACTGTGACCTTCCATCTTTAATATTGCTTCTCTCTCTTCTCATCTCTGCCCTTTAGACAGACACACACACACACTCCTGTGTATAAGCTGGTATAAAATAGACCAAGGGCAAGTCATCACTGGCTGTGCTATTATAATTTCCATTCGTAAGGAGACTAAAATGAACTGTCCTGTTGATTTCCTTGTCTACGTGGAAAAAATAAGCAGCATGATTGCGGTAATAACCTAGAGTTATCTTGGTCCTCAGGTGGGCACACTGTTCCAATTTTATTTGGAAGTAATTACTTGAAAAGCAGAGCAATTTTTCCAGGACTGTGTCTTACTCTGAAAGAACGGATCCGTACAGCTTCCTCTGCAGCAGCAGTGACAGTGATTTGCTTTGCATAAGCAAAGCCCAAGAGAGGGAGCACATTACGTATGTCTCCTCCATAACATGCTGCAGTAAATATGAGACTAAAAGGGCTGAATAAGAGAAATCTTGAAAGTCAGATGGAGCCGCACACAGAAAGTGAACAGTCACGGCAGGCTCAGAGCCACAGTCACAGTTTGGCTCCGCACAACCTTAGATCATCTGTAATAATGACACTCCACTTTGTCCTAGCTTTAATTTGGATCACCAGCTACCAACAACAAAAAAAGATGCTGATCCAATACTTCTTTACTGCCTTTTGAAACCTACTACATCTTTACAGCAAGGGGGGAAAATTAAGCTATTAGCTGTGAATCCATCAGCAGGGATTTCTCTCCATTTATGTCTTTCCTTCCGTATTTTCGTAGATTAACTGCAACCCTTACTTGGACGTAAAGTTCTCCAGATGCAATGAGTTTCCTCCCAAGCACAAAAGTGGGCAACCCTTAAGACTTAGTTTAAATTAGCATGAAACATAGAACCGTAACTGCTTTCAACATACCAGGGGGTGAAGGCAGGGAGCAAAAATGCAACAAGGTCTAAACTTCAAAGTGAGAAAATATACCCTTAGATGCAGTTATTATGAATTGTTTGTGGATACTACCCATTGGATTATTAGTTTGCTGCAAAAGTCTAAGATATATACTCTATATAAATATTGTAACAGACCAAAATGAGTCACTAAGAAGGGTCAGAGTGTCTCAGATTCAAACACTCAGCTACAAATCTTCACGGAAGCATTTGTTTTCCAAGCCCCTGAGGGTAGAAGCCTCTCTAAGATTATTTTGCAATATATGTAAGATACAGTTCTCCAAAGGGGGGAGGGGATAAAATTGGGCCTGCTAGAGTTGAACCCAAAGGTGGCAGGCCACAGTTGGTAAGGAAGTCGTCAGCCCGGCTCAAGTGCTTCTACACTAATGCACGTAGCATGGGCAATAAACAGGAGGAGCTGGAAGCCATCGTTCAGCATGACAACTATGATGTAGTTGCCGTCACAGAAATGTGGTGGGATGACTCTCATGAGTGGAGTGCTGCAATGGATGGCTACAAGCTCTACAGGAGGAATAGGCAGGGTAGAAAGGGTGGTGGGGTGGTGCTCTATGTTAGGGAGTATTTCGACTGTATGGAGATCGATAAGCGTGATGAGCCAGTCGAATGTTTATGGGTTAAGTTGAGGAAGGCGAACGAGGCGGATATCCTGTTGGGAGTCTACTACAGGCCACCTGACCAGGATGAAGACCAGGGGTTCAGGAAGGATGGACACTTTTCAAGGAGAAGCGGTTAGAGATGCAGGAGCAGGCTGTCCCCAGGTGTCGTAAGACAAACTGGCAGGGAAAGCGACCGGCCTGGCTTAACAGGGAGCTTCTGCTGGGACTTAGGAGAAAGAAGAGAGTCTACCAACTCTAGAAGAAGGGGCAGGCTACTCAGGAAGAGTATAGGAATTTAGTTAGGTCGTGTAGGAAGAACATTAGGGGGGAAAAAGCTCAGCTTGAACTCAGCCTGGCCACTGCCGCAAGAGATAATAAGAAGAGTTTTTACAAATATATTAACAATAAAAAAAGATGCAGGGAGAATCTCCATGCCTTATTGAATGCAAGGGGGAACATTGTTACCAAGGGTGAGGAAAAGGCTGAGGTACTTAATGCCTTCTTTGCCTCAGTCTTTAAAGGCCAGACCACTTATCCTCATGGTATTCAGTCCCCTGAGCTGGAAGATTGGGATGGAGATCAGAATAAACACCTCGTAATCCAGGAAATAGTAGTGAAGGACCTGCTGAGTCAATTAGACACCCATAAGTCTATGGGGCCAGATGAGATCCACCCGAGAGTGCTGAGGGAGCTGGCGGAGGAACTTGCCAAGCCGCTCTCCATCATCTATCAGCAGTCCTGGTTATCAGGTGAGGTCCTGGATGACTGGAAACTTGCCAGTGTGATGCCCATCTACAAGAAGGGCAGGAAGGAGGATCCGGGGAACTACAGGCCTGTCAGACTGCCCTCGGTGCCAGGGAAGATTATGGAACAGTTCATCCTGGGGGAGATCACGCGGCAAGTGCAGGACAACAGGGGGATCAGGTCCACCCAGCATGGGTTCATGAAGGACAAGTCCTGTTTAACCAACCTGATCTCCTTCTATGATCAGGTGACCCGCCTAGTGGATGAGGGAAAAGCAGTGGATGTTGTCTACCTGGACTTCAGTAAGGCATTTGACACTGTTTCCCACAGCATTCTGCTGCAGAAGCTGGCGGCTCATGGTCTAGGCAGGTGGACTCTTTGCTGGGTTAAAAACTGGCTGGATGGCCAAGCCCAGAGAGTTGTGGTGAATGGAGTTAAATCCAGATGGAGACCGGTCACAAGTGGTGTCCCTCAGGGCTCAGTCTTGGGGCCGGTCTTGTTTAATGTCTTTATCAATGACCTGGATGAGGGGATCAAATGCACCCTCAGTAAATTTGCAGATAACATGAAATTAAGTGGGAGTGTGGATCTGCCTGAGGGTAGGGAGGCTCTGCAGTGGGATTTGGACAGGCTGGAGCGATGGGCTGAGGCCAATGGTATGAGGTTTAACAAGGGTAAGTGCTGGGTCATGCACTTTGGCCACAACAACCCCATGCAGCGCTACAGGCTTGGGGAAGAGTGGCTGGAAAGCTGCCTGGCGGAAAAGGACCTGGGGGTGTTGGTTGACAGCCAACTGAACATGAGCCAGCAGTGTGCCCAGGTGGCCAAGAAGGCCAATGGCATCCTGGCCTGTATCAGAAACGGTGTGACCAGCAGGAGTAGGGAGGTGATTGTGCCCCTGTACTCAGCACTCGTGAGACCACACCTTGAGTACTGTGTCCAGTTCTGGGCACCCCAGTATAAGAAGGACATTGAGGTGCTGGAGCGAGTCCAGAGAAGGGCAACGAGGCTGGTGAGAGGTCTGGAAAACAGGCCTTATGGAGACCAGCTGAGGGAACTGGGGTTGTTTAGTCTGGAGAAGAGGAGACTGAGAGGAGACCTCATTGCCCTCTACAACTACCTAAAAGGAGGTTGTAGTGAGGCTGGTGTTGGTCTCTTCTCCCAAATGACTAATGATAGGACAAGAGGAAGTTTAGATTGTATGTTAGGAAGAAGTTCTTTCCTGAGAGGGTGGTTAGGCATTGGAACAGGCTGCCCAGGGAGGTGGTGGAGTCGCCGTCCCTGGGGGTGTTCAAAAAACGGGTTGATGAGGCACTTGAGGCCATGGTCTAGTGATTTAATGGTTAGGAATATGATGGGATAAAGGTTGGACTTGATGACCCTGGAGGTCTCTTCCAACCATAATTAATCTATGATTCTATGATTCTACGAAAGACTCTCTTCCATATAATTCCAAGATTAACACTTGCTTAGATTTTAATAGTATATAAGAGGTCAAATTCATCCATTGGAAGTACTTGACTGTAGATAGAGTATTTGCAGAGACCAAAGAAGTAGATACAAAAAGTCTAAGGTTAAAAAATTTAGGTACTAAAGATCATCTTAGAGCTTCTCGTCTTCTTATTCAAGATAAGAATTTTGCTAATTTCTTTAGGAAGTTAGTCATCTTCTACTTTATTATTATGCTGTGGTTGTCAGACCTGCTCTGATGCTGTGTTTATTTTTCTTTGAAGTAATAAAGTTTGGATTTCTTTGATTTCTATTATTAGGTGATCAACTCTTTGTTCCTCCCTTTGTCTACAGCAGTGCTTCTGCGTGTTTTAGGATTTACAGTATTTCCTTGTTAAATATGTGGGCACATATATAGTCATTTATTGTTTCAAAGCACCTCGTACACTTTGTACAAAAAATCTGTATCTGCTTGTACCTGTTAGAGAAATATCTTATCCACAATAGCTGTTGAGCATGTGCTGTCTTGACAGGATGGCAAGAAAAGCACTGATGAAATCCATTTTGCACAGAACTGGCACCAAGAAGTTATAAAATAACTGTGCAATAGATATCAAGTCCTGCTTAAGCACTGCCAAAGCAATGTGTTGCCAGGGGAATGTCCACATCTTTAATACACAAATAGCAGAGTCAGTGCCTAATCAGTATTACATTAATCAAAGGCTGTGCAAAGAGAAGTGTTTTAAGAGACTAGCCAAGTTTTGGAGAAGCACTGCCCCACAGCTAGCCTGCAGCCAGCACTGCCCTGGTCCAAGGTCCCAGCATCACTGCTGCTTTCCCCAACACAGCCACGGTCATGGTCCACCAGGGGATCAACCTGATTTTGTAAGGCAAACCACCATGATGATGTTCTCTCCTTGCAGGAGCGGGAAGCACAAAGCCCCTCAAACAGTCTACTTGTTGTTCAATAAAATGTTTGTCACACATGTTAATCATTATAATCTTTTGCAGTCAGATAGCACCATTCATCTGATGAGCTCAGCCTACAAATTTAGCTTGAATCTGGTCTGGCATCTGCCTTGAAGTATGCTTTGATTTGAAAATTATGTTAGAACTCTGCCTAGGATTGTTTCTGTATGTGCATGTGGGTCTGTGTGTGCCTGTACACATGGACAGAAATTCCTAATATTTCAATACTATTCGAATGAGCACTGAGCACCACAGGCCATCTGCCAGTAACTGTATTTCTAAACTTGGAAAAAAAAAGAAAGAGATATTTTAATCCTTTTGCTCATAACAGCAGTGATTTCTCTGGAAATTCAAGCATCTCTGAAAGAGATGTACCATTTCCAAAGGCAGCTCTCACTCAACAGGTTTTTGAATTCTCTGTAACTCAATGTCTTAATAGTCTACCATGTCAAATAAGGACAAAAAATACATCTTTATCTAGCCAGGGTCCATATGGCAGCTGCTTTCCAAGACATTTGGAATCTCAGACGTAAAGTGCTAAAGAAAGGCAAAATAATCTTGTTAAATGAGGGCAAGGCAGAAATAAAGTGCACTGTCAGAATGCCTTTGTAGATCATGAAGTTCTCTGTAATACTGCATACAGAAATCTGATATTGAGGAGAGACTTCTTAGTTTAATCTCTCAGATTTTACCTCTGTGGTATGTGCAGCATCCTTTTCTTTGTTCTTAGAATTGTGTGGCTTTCTCCCCAAATTATATTTTTACAGTTGGAAATTTTTCATCAGAAGAATTTTCTGGAAAAAAAATCCAAACCCACCACTAGCTGCCTGGGCTGCAGTTATATTTCTTTATCACACCCCCATTACACAGCCACAGCAGCCTCTTCTGAACATCTTTTTATTTAGGCTTTTGCACAGTAATATTTCCTTTTGCATTTCTTGTACTTACTCATTTAAAAAAAAAAAAAAAAAAAAAAAAAAAAGACACCTAAGGTTAACAAAATACAAACTGGCTAACGGGAAAAGCCAGACACTTGAACTTTTTTTTAGTCCTCAGAGCATGTGATATGAAGTCTTGTGAAGCAGCAGAAGTCTCTCATAAGTGCTCCCAGATCTTGCCTCAGTGGCCATTTCAAGTAACCAATATCTGCTTTTGTTTTTTAAGTAAAACATGTTGTTATTCACCTTGAACTACCTGGGGTCTAGAATTCTGAAAAAGCTAATAAAAAAAGTTTTCTACACAGTTCTATTTTTGTATCAAGTCCAAAGCACCGCAAGCCAGAGCTGTTACTTCAAATGAACATTTTTCTGTGTCATTGAGACACAGGCACGTTTTAACAAGCACAAGAAATCCAAAGGACTAGTGAATCAAGAAAATCACCAGAAATCCTGATAGAGAGGGAGAGACAAAGAGACGGACCCAGAAAATTAAAATGCTACACTGCTCTTGAAGAACTGCAATTTACAGCGATAAAAAAATGTCCTTGCAAATAACATCACTGAAAATTTCCAAGAGCTGAAATGTCAAATACTAATGCAATTCTGCTAAATATCCCCTGTACAAATCCCTTTTCAGTGACGTTAAAGAGTCAGAAGGCAGAGAATTACCACCCAGAGTGTGAAGCAGGGAAGAGGAGGAATGGAGACAGCCTGAAGTATCCAGCTAAGGGCCAGAATTAGCAGCCCATTGCACCCTCCAGCCTGGTGAATTGGAACATGGAAGTGAGTCAGCACAATAGCTGTAAATGAATGAGCCTTCTCCTTATCATGAATCCATCTGGTTTAATGGAAGGTTTAGCCTGATTTTGAGTTAATTTTCTTGGAGCAAAGTCTAAGTGCCATGAACACAATGAATATCAAGTGATGCTTGTAACAGGGGGCTGTTACGCAGGCAGCCAAAGGCTTTTGCCTCAAGTAATTATTTATTGCCAGGTTGCAATCTGAACAGGTACTCAGGGCCAAAGGGCTGCAGGGACATCCAGGTGCAAACGTGCCACTCCCCACCATCACTGTGCTGCTCAGCAAGCTGCTGCTTTTGCTTCACATCTTTAGGGAGCTGTGGCACTGCGGATCTGCCTGCAGGAGAGGAAGAGGCAACACAGCAATGTACACTGCCATGCTACATCCCACATACCCACTTTGTGAACTGCAGACGGAGCAGAGGCACAGGAACCACCTGCCTCTCACTTGGTTTCTTAGATGGAGGCCAACAGAGAAATAGTCCCCATCAGGTCTCTATTGCAAGGGGCCAGATCTGCATGGGAGCACCTACAGGCTGGTGCAAGCCATGGCCTTTGGGGCCTTGTGCGACAGCTTGGGCTCTGCAAAATCTTTGTCTTGCAAACCACACAGGTTCCTGTCTGCATGGAGGCCACTGGACCATGGTCCATGTCTGGGTACAGATACAACATTTAGTAATGGTATTCACTGCAGTATTTTTGAGGTTGTAATTACAGGGTTGGTGGGAGGTCATCGAGCAAATGCCGTTTCTGACAGTGCCAGATTACATACTAGCAGAGCGACTTCTGACACTTTCCATCAGTCACTTTGGTGTTTCTCCCCTTGATGCTCCTTGACGCAGAGTGATCTGCAAGGTGCCATAGTCTTCCTTCATGTCCCTTCTTACCTTGACGTCCTGTCTGTATGAGATGTCTGTGTGGATGGGGGTGCTGAGCACCCATCTCTCATCTTTTCCCTGTACAGTCACTCCTGCCTGTACCCATCTGAACAGCGGTGGAGAAAGCACACATGGCCCCAAGACCATGATTCACCAGCTTAGATCAAAACAGATATGGTGATGAGGTCAGCTGGCATTCGTTTAAATATTATACATGTGAATACTAACTTGGAAAGTTAGTAAGTTGAGCTGCAAACATCTGGCTGGGGGAGCAAGAGGCCTTTTCTGCTCTGTATTTCTGTGCAGCACCCAGGCTAGGGGGACCTCAGTCCAAAGCAAGTGATCTTCTGTGGACCACCACCCTGATTGAAAGACCATACTGACTGTGATTCAGTTCTCTCTCTCGTTCAGTTGTGATGAAGAAGCCAGCTTTTTGCAGAGAAAAATCTCATCAAGAGCAATACCAAAGTTATTGCTGTGGGCAGATCCCTCTGTTGCGGCACATACGTAGCTGAAGTGGAGGAGCCCGCATCTGCTGCATCTTTCTCTACAGCTTAGCTCCCAGTAGTGCCAAAAGCAAGAAGATACCAGGGTGCTTCTCAGATGGAGAACTTCAAGAGGAATTCACTGCTCGACAGCCTAACTCTGCCCGTCCTCCCTCTCTCCCAGCAGTGCTCCTGCCCTCGTCTCTTTGAGATGCTGCAGCTCTGTATAGAATAAGTGATGACTGTGAAATCCTGACAAAGGAGAGGGAACTAATGGGATATTTCTATTTCTGGAATTGCCCATTAGAGAAGCTATTCTGTGGTACACAGCACGCCAGTGCACTTTGAAAAATAAATAGGAACAAGAATATTAGCAGAGGAAGCATATGTGGCCCCAAGACCATGACTCATCGGGTTAAATCGACCAGCTGAGGTCAGTGCTTCTATTTATCAGCTTTTAGTTGCAAATATGGCAATGGGGACAGTGATTCTATTACTTAAATTTTACATGCTGTGTAAAATACAGCAGTGATTAATGTCTGTAACTAAGGCAGCTAGCTAGCTAGATGTGCTGCTTTTAGAATTTGGAAGCTATTTCAAGGTCAAGAGGTTTAGTTTTCTTCCTAAAGTGGGTTTTCAGCTGGTAAAGTGGGCTTCCTACAGATTTCAGGGTCTGTATTTATAGGCAATAAAGGTATTTTGTGCTCTCATCAGCATCCAAAACCAGAGCTGAACTGCCGCTTGATGAGAAAAGCCCCACTAATTGCACTTCCACAGGCACCAATCCTTTGTACATTGTGGGACCATGAAAGCATTTACCATAAACTGACGCCAAACATGAGGCTATTTTGACAAATACAGAAAATACTTGTATTATGTGTGGTTGGTTTTCCTTTTAGTGCCCCAAATTTTGGATACAAAGCATCCTTCTCTTTAGCCAGTCTGTACCCTGATCATTTACACGATCCATGTGCAGAGGTTTGAATTAGATGGTGCAGCTGGGGGGCCCTCATCCTCTCTTTGCTCATGGGCTGCTGCATCAGGGCACAACAAAGCTCAGACTCAGACTGATGGACATCTCTCTGAGGAAGGTCCACTACTGTTACCAGGCCATCACATGCAGCACATTACAACAGGCGCAAGTAACATTTATGTTGTCTGTGAGTTGTTACCATTTTCACTGTGGAATTATTCCAGTCTGATTTTTACTGTCAATTTAACAAAATAAAATTAAATTAAAAACTCAGAAGTAGTGGTTTCACCAGGAAACCAGAGGACGACAACAGGGCAAGCCCGGAGCAAAAGAGTAACTACATTATCTCCAGTTATCTCCATTTCCTAGCAGAGAAGCAGAGGTAGTTAAAACCAAGCGGCTCACCACTCTGATTCACATCCCGCTGCTGTTATCCTTCATCACACTGCTGCACAGGTAAACAGGCGCTCAGCAGGTCTGCTAAGAGAAAGCCAAACTCTGCTCAAGCAGGGAAGCACACTCCAGAGGCAGGTATGGCAGGCAGAGCCCAGATCGACTGCTACAGCACAATCCCATCTCTGTTGATCAAAACTAAGAGCAGTAACACACTGAAGTCCCAACCCAGCAGCTGTACTGCAACATAGCAGGTGGAGGCAGCCAGTCCCCACCACCCCAAGCCGGGGAAAATACCAACAGGGAAACCACTGGCATCTGCAGGGCAAACCTGTAAGAAGGACAGCATAAGCAAAGGGAGCAAGGCAGGGCCCAGATACCAAGGGTTTACCAGCTGCCATCCCCAGCAAGGAGAAGACCGAAGGGTCTGTTAGCATATTACCTAACCCCTCCAAGCATTTGGGTTGGGGCTCTACACCTCCCATCTCTTCCTTCCCAGCCAGCCTCCTCATTTGTGCCTTACTCCTGCAAGCAGACACGCTCTGGAGACAAATCCCAGTCCTTCCATGCTGCTCAGCTTTGCACACCCACAGCTGTCTGTCTGCCTGCAGCCTCTTAGCAGTCAGACCCAGTCACCAGAATATGTAAAACTTGCTATAGGAACCCTGTAGGTCCACAGTAATTACAGACAAACTGTGCTGCTGGTTGGAACTGTGCTGTAATTACCAGCAGCAAAGATAAAACCTCTGAGCAGGCTCTCAAGCTATTTAGATTACAATGCCACTCCGTTTAGCAGTGCTTGCAGCAGCAGCATCTGTCTTTCAGCAACATCAACTGGTCACTGTGTGGGGTTTCAAGCAGTTTTGCCTGCTCCACAGTTCTCCAAGTTTTCTCTTTTTTTGAGGGTTTGTTTGGGCCTGTTTTGTTTTGTTTCTGTATGAGATATTTTGGTAAGATTTTCTCCCCCGAAACCCTCACTAGACACCACTTTTAAGGTTCATACTCATGAATTTCTTTATTTCTGATGGAGATTGCATGCATCCCAGGTCCCTGGAGCATCGAGGGGAGGTGACTAACTACTAATGTGAGTCTGATAATTTTGTGCCTAGGTTGGGAGGCATCCTCTGTTTCGCCACTAAGTGCTTGGTGCCTTTAATTTTTCATGGCTAAGACATCTATGACTAAGGCACCCAGAAAGATTATTCTTTTTAAGTACAAGTTAGCTACTCTTTTATTTGATTTGTGTGGGTGTTATTTCACTCAGCACTTTGGTGTCTTGTGACCCACTTGCAGGCTGAAACAGGCTCCGTTGAACTTTCATGCCTTTATATTCGGTTGTTCTTAACTTTAAAAAAAAAAAGTTAAAAAAACCCCCCACAACACAGAAACCTCTGAGGCAACTCTATCCTCGAGAAAGGCTATTCTGTGTAAGTGATTGTAAAAATGTTGTATCAGTTCAATTTGTGCATCTCACGGGCTACAAGGGCCGAGTGTGCTCTCAGCAGGGCTCAAGGTGCTGGGCTTGCTGAGGACACAAAGTGCTGGGGATTGTCGTGAGCTTTTATTAGCCCTTGTAAAAGCTCATGTCCCACATCCAAGAGGGTCATGGACCCAGGGCATCTTCTGCTTTACACATGGCAGTTGGGGTGAAGTTGCTGCAAAGGCTCAGGTGCTTCTTGCCCACCCTCAAATCTTTGCCTGGGCAAAAGAAAGCACCAGGAGGCCTTCCAAGATCCCCTTGAAAGGAGTTCAAAAGAAAAGGAAAAGAAAACCTACTTCTACCCCAGAACAAGTGTCCTTGTGGGGAGCTCTGTTGGTGCTTGTGCTTTATTTTACTAGTACAATTGTGCCATGAGGACATGTCTGCTCTTCCGATATGCTCTTGAGGAGTTTAAGTGGTTCAGTCTGTCTTTGAAGATGTGCGAGGTGACTTAATTACTATGTAAATGCATCGTCAGTGGGAAAATATCACAATATAACGGCTGGGAGTTACAGTCAGGATACCAGCCTCAGAAATGTAGGACACTCGCACAGCATCAGCATCAGGTTAACCTTACCCAAATAAAGCTAGCGAAGCATGAAAAAGAAGCATAAGGCTCCCAGTCACTTGTTATCCTCACATCAAGGCAAGATGTCTTGCCAGAAAATCTGATTTAGCCAAAACCTGTGACGCACAATGAGAAATCGACACAGCTTTCAGTCAGGAGACTGAAATTACTAGCAGTCTCTCCTCATCTTCAAAGTCACCTTCATTAACAGCCACTTCCCAAGCTCCTGCAGCTTCAACGAGAAACTCAGCCATTTCAGAGCAAGGCAAGTGAAGATGTAGATATGTAGAAATATCCCAATGACTCTACACAACTTGGAATATTTGACTTGCATGGTGTGCTATGCATTTCAGCTCTTTTCTTTTCTTTTCTTTTCTTTTCTTTTCTTTTCTTTTCTTTTCTTTTCTTTTCTTTTCTTTTCTTTCCTTTCCTTTCCTTTCCTTTCCTTTCCTTTCCTTTCCTTTCCTTTCCTTTCCTTTCCTTTCCTTTCCCTTCCTTTCCTTTCCTTTCCTTTCCTTTCCTTTCCTTTCCTTTCCTTTCCTTTCCTTTCCTTTCCTTTCCTTTCCTTTCCTTTCCTTTCCTTTCCTTTCCTTTCCTTTCCTTTCCTTTCCTTTCCTTTCCTTTCCTTTCCTTTCCTTTCCTTTCCTTTCCTTTCCTTTCCTTTCCTTTCCTTTCCTCCCTTTCCCTTTCCCTTTCCCTTTCCCTTTCCCTTTCCCTTTCCCTTTCCCTTTCCCTTTCCCTTTCCCTTTCCTTTTCCTTTTCCTTTTTTCAGGACTATGAAATATAACAGGTCATGAAGGAAACCTAACAAGAAAGCAAAGTCACTTATTTAGACAAAACACAGGCAGGAGATGAAGAATTGTCCCTTCAGTCCTAGAAGTAAGAGGCACCAAAGTAAGGTGTATTTCATCCAAAAACTTAAGCCCATCTCATGCATTAGAGAACTCCACAACTTAAATTTTAGGTGCTTACTGAAAAATGTTACGTCCCTGGGCACTGGGGTGTGTCTGTGCTTTCGAGGGTTCAGCTCTCAGCTCCATCCCTTCTCTTATGCTCTGTCCTGTCTCTGGTGCATCCACTCTTTGCCCAGGCACCCTGGCTGGAGGGAAGCTCTTTTAGTTTCTAGTAGCAGTTGTAAATCATTCTTTATGTTGACATGGGACATCTGTTTTAAAATTTCCCCTTTCTTTTTCCAAAGATTTTAACGCACTTCAGAAAAGTTGCTTCACATCTCCTGTGACTCAAAGCAGAAAGCAAGACTGAAAGTGGTGGGTAGTTTCTAAAGAAATCTAGAATGCCTACATGCTTTTTAATTGCATAGCACACTTAATTAAATTAAAAAACCAATTGCCACAATTTATTATATGAATCCAACTCTTTACCAGTTGCAGCTGAGTTTGCTTTTTGACTCCTTTTTTTGTTTATTCTCTGTAGACGATCCTGGCTAATGTTTCTCCATATGGTGGAATGACAAAAGGCAGTTTTTGGTAGGTGCTCTGGCTGTTCATTTCTGGAGTGACATTAACCTTTTTCTCTTCCTGAGGGAGGTTGGATGAAGGTGGCAATTTGTTTATAGGACTTAAATGAGGTTGAATTGAAAAATAAGAGATGACAAAAACCTATGCTGAACACCATGGTATAAATGAGTCTCTTCCTGCATAGATGGATGCAGTAGGAGAGATCCCCACAGGGATTACAAGTTCATGCTGCACAACTACATTCCTTGACATTCATTCATAAATATGGATGGGTATTAATTAGGAAAGGCAAGTATTTCACCAGTGCAGATATGTAATCCTGTTTTGGAAGAAAGTGACAGGTGTATTTGCTGAAAATATCCCAGAAATTCATGATTTTGCAAAATAGTTTCTCACCTGCTTTTGTTTAACAGAAGTATCCACAATACGGATCTTTCCCTTAATGCTTGTAGTAGTGAAACAACTTTATAAATAATGTCTATGGACTTGCATGACTTTGCAAAAACTCAAAAAAATTTCTCAGCCCATGCTACTCTCACAGCAGTGGATGGAGGTGCAGAGCTTCTCCTCATCCCCACATCCCCCATGGCACGCTACAGGCATGTCTGGTGCCTTGCTTGGGGTTTGCTGTCTGCATGAGATCACCTTGGTGCATTATCTGCCTCATATCAACATCATCTTGCAAAAGAAATGTTGATTCTGGCTGTTTGCTGGCAATATCTCCAGTCTGTAGGTCAAATTAGATATTGAAAATCTGCATCTAAATCCAGTCCCATGAAAGAGCTGTATAAAGTTTCTGGCACGTGTAAAATTTTGGGGCATTCAGAACAAAACTGAGTAATATTGTGAGGACTGCTTTTGTTGTGCTCAAATAAAACGAGAGCAGACCAGCTTCTATTTCCTAGTCTCTCCCTCTGCTATTTGACCAGCCAGTTGAGTGGGAAGCTTGTTGGAGTATGCAATTTAGCAGTCTCAGTCAAAGTGGTGAAGCTGGTCACAGGATTACAGAAATGTGAGCTGAGAAGCACCTTTGGAGGTCATCCAGCTCAGCCTCCCACTTAGAGCGGAATTTTTGCCAACACTGGATCCGGTCAGCTGTGGCTTTGTCTAGACAAGTGTGTAAGACCTCCAAGGATGGAGATACCACAACGCCTCTAGTTAGTCTGCCCCAAGGCTGCACCACCCTCGTAGTGAAGATGTTTTCTGTCCAATTTGAAACTCTAAAGGTGCAGTTTGATGGTGTTACTCATTGGCATACTGTCTGCTGCTACTGAGATCATTTGGTCCCTGTTATTTTTGTAACTCCCCACCCTCCCCTGCCCCCAAGTAATTGTGAACCCCTAGACCTTCTGTTCCCTAGATTACACAGTCCCAGCTCCCTCTGCCTCTTCTTGTAGGCCATGTCTCCCAGACCCATGACCATCCTGATAGCCTTTTGCTTGACCCTGTTTTCTCAACATTCTTTTAAACCATGGGACCCAGAGCTGGACATGGTACTCCTGATGTGCACAAGATCTCCAGTACAGAGAAGAAGGGGCTAACAACTTCCCTCTATCTTCTTCATACTGAAGTGTAAGATGAGTGTGTCCTGATGGCTCATATTCAACATGGTCCATGTCCTTTCCAGCAGTGCCACTTCCACTTGCTTCCCAGCCTGCACCAGTACACTGATTTTTTCCCACCCTGTGCACAGAAGTCTGCATTTCTCCTTGCTTAACTTCCTCAGATGTCTGTTATCCCAGTTTCAAGTTTCTCTGCATCCCTTTGAATTGAAGCTCTTCCATTTGCTATGTCAACCACTCTCCTTTAACATTATCATCCACAATGAGGGTGCATCTTCTCTCTTCATGCAGGTGGCTGATGATGCTACTGAACAATATTAGCACCAGTCTACTACTGGAGCCCTGTAGTCCAGCCAATTTTCACTTCACCTAACAGTCCAGTCCTCCAGCTTGTACTTCCACAGCTTTTTTCCAAGAGTGCTGTAGAGACAGTGTTGAAAGCCTTCCTGAAGCCAGGTGATCTTATATCACTAACCCCCCCCAGTCCCCATAGCCAGGCACTTCATCACAGAAGGCAGCTTTATTGGTCTGGCCTGATTTGCACTTCATAAATCTTTGACCATTCCCTAGTACCTTCCTGCCCTGTTACATTCCTGGAAGTGGACTCAAGAGATTGTGCTTCCTACACTTGCCTGGGACTTGAGACAAGGCTGATGGTATCATGTTCTCCATCTCAGACAGGTGCAGCACTGGCCCAGTCCTCAAGAGCTTCCCTGAGTGACTGATTTTTCCTAGCTGAAGCTTGCTATCACTTTCAGCCCCTTGGGGTGAATCCCACCCAGCCCTATGGATCTGTGTACATCCATCCTCTCTGAGAGGTCCCTGCTGCTGGCTGCCCCCTTCCATCCCAAGCTGTTGAGGCCCACATCAAGCTCTGGTGCAGGTAAAGAAGAGTACATCAATGTTTTCCGTATTTCACGTCACTTGGTTGTCTCCCTCACCTGTTGACAGACCCATGGTGTTCATTATGGGCTGCCTCATCTGGAAATAGCACATGCAGCTCCTTTGAGAACCCTTTAGATCTCCAGCGCTGAGTGCAGGAAGCTTATGGGCATGGGGCTCCCAGACGTTGGAGAGGAGATAAGTTGAGCCTGGGAAGAGAGGAGCTTCCAGAGCACCCTTGACAGTTGGCTGCACATCTGAAATCAGCAAATGGCAAATCTGCAAAGACCTGAGCAGCTCAGAGGCAGTGATGTGGGAGAGCTGGGACTCATTTGACTGTACAAGCAAAGGGCTGAGGACCAAGCGGACTTGAACCCTGTTCATTACTGTAACCCCGCAGGGTTTCTGAACTCCTCTCTGTGCCACTGGTGAACAGAACCTGCAAGACGCACTATGGGCAGGATAGTCACCAACCTGCTCGTACCTCTAGTTATCTTCTAAGCAATCGCCTTCTGAAGATACACTCCAATTAAGGCTGCATCAATGGTCTCTTCTTTCCATCACTGTGTGGAGTAAATGAAAATGTGCCAGACATTTCTGCTGTTCATGGCTCACAAATCCTTAACCCTTGTGCTGACTGTCAGCCATATGTGATCCTGGCAGCAGGTCCTGTCCATTCTCTACAAAAGAAAGAAAAGGGAAAATATAAAGACGATACTTGAGTATGATCAAAAGATGATTTTGTTTCTTCCTAAAGGAAAATATAAGAAGTTGGTTTAAATGTCTATAAATGCTGTGTACAGATTCCCCTGCACATCAATGCTGCTCATACAGGAAGAATTCTGTATGTATTTGGCTGAGCATCTCAGATTTGTGTATATTAAAATGCATGTGAATCTTCAGCTGGATCTCAGAAGGAAGCTCTCAATAGCTAGTGCCTAACATCAGACAACGTATTTGCAGCAAGGCATTTATTAACGCAGTGAATTAAGCTCCATTTCCTGTTTGCAATGTATCCAACAAAGAGACCTCAGTTGTTATTCCAAATGTGTTTATAATTGCATTTTATTTCAGGCTTGTTTTATTTGTACATATTCCAGTTTAAGGAAGGTCACACGCACTCCCTTGTTTCAAGTACAACTGCTCACCCGCATGACATGGTGTTTTCCTGGATGACTGAAGTCTTTGTGAAGAGCCTGCCGTTCCTCTCCCACGCAGGCACAAGCGCAGACATCTGCAGTGTATTGACTGGTGGACATGAGGCAGACCCCTCAACACATAGCTCTCCAGTCCCCTTTGCCATGCTCAGAGAAACTCTTCGACCTGTTGCAAGAAACAAATTTGGAATGAGATATATATGTGACTGAGAGAGACCCTCCCATTAATGTCACAGTACTTCAGATGGAGCCCCCTTGCTTTCTAACCTACTTCTCAAAGTAGCCTGGGAGCAGCTGGATTTCATCTTAGTCCCAGACTTAATCAACGATTTATGACTAAGGATTATGTGTGTGACCACCTACCAACATGGGTCTGTTCCTCTGTCCTCGCCCCCTCCGAGAATTGCCATGAGACAGATGCTCCAAGTTACAAAAATAGGTGGTTTATTAAATCAACAGATAAAACAAGTTTGGAATAGCTGCTGATAAATATGCTAACTACAATAGCGTTACTAATCAATGTTAATACTGCTAGTAATAACAATACAAAATACACCCAGGGATGCTTTCACCCATAAGGTGAAAGGTGCGATTCTTACCCAGGGAGGCATCGCTGCCTGGGGTGGAGGAAGAGGCACAGCCTATTGACTCATGGATATGGTATAGTCAATGACTGTCAGTGTTAGGTTAATGGCTGGACTTGATCTTAAAAGTCTTTTCCAACCTAGGTGATTCTGTGATTCTGAGATTCTGTGACTATGTCTGCCAGCTTCGAGTTTACTTCTCTTTCCCATTTAATGATCCTTTTCTCCATCTTTTATCCCCTAAACTACAAGGCTCCCTCCCGCAGGTGACACATAGCATGATTTGGGTGGAGAGATGAGTGCTATGGTCATATATGTATAGCATGATCTCTGTAATCTTCATTAGCATATTCAGGGGTGTCACCTTTAACATGCATGTCACAGGTAATGAGGCAAAGGTCAGTCATTGGACATGTTAGCCTTCGAGGAAACAAAGAACTCCCCAAGATTCCTGGATCTTGCTGGCCAGAGTTGGAGGCCCCTGTCTCCACAGAGCCCCTTACTCAGCTGTACCCTGTGATAAGACCAGCGAGCTGTCACTCCCCGGGTTACACAAGATTTAGCAAGGTCATTCTTTAGAGTTCTGGTGTGTGCAGGGCCTCATTACCCAAATTCCATAGACTCCAAAGGTCTCCTTGGCACACGAGGCGGGACCACTGGGAGAGCAACCTTGAGGAGATGATGTTCATGGTTTGCCTGGACAGAGAGCAGCTCCCACATCACCCGAGGGGCAGTAAGTCTTCCTAGCATCTAGCCCATGACCAACTCCACTTTCACCAGGGGGGACAAGAGTGATGAAGCACGTATCCATACAGGATCTTTTACAAATGTCACCAAGAACATTGCATAAGAGCAGTGGTCTCAGGAATCTCAGACCTTTCCAGGAGAGGAAGCTCCCTTGGACCAACTTTTGTCAGGCACCAGCATGACTTCTCCATCAAGGGTACTGCAATGTTGCTGCTTGGAGAAACAATCTGGTTTTGCTAAATTCTTCCTACAAGTCCTCTGAATAAAGGGTCTGAGATTTTTAACGGTGTGTAGGCGTTGTTCTGTTTACCATTGCAAAACTTATACATGACTTAGCTAAATCTTATTTTCATAAGTGACTGAGGCCCTCGGGAGCTTAAGGAGTCAGAGCAGGATCTGAAAAGCTGGTTGAGACATGATTTAGTTTCATTTAAACAGACAGGAAACAAAGAAGGACTTATAAAGATGCCCTGGCAGTGGCAAAGAAAGTTTATGAACTACCTGCCATTTCGCTTTACAACCACTGAAGTCTTCCCCTAACACCGGCCTTCAAGATCAATCCCAGGGCACAGAGAGAAAAAAATACAAGGTTTGAATAAATGTACAAAAGGAAGGGGCAACACATAATAAATCCTGAAGGTCTAGTGCATGAGATGATGGCAAATGCTTTCTGAGCAAACATCAGATCCACTAGATAGGAAGGAACTGAATGATGTACTGGGAGTCAAGAAAGCAAAAATGAAAAACTAAAATATTTTTGTCTATTTTTCTAGGAAAACAGCTTATGTGATCACATTGTAAGTATATCTGTGCCTCTTTCTTCTCCCACTTGTCCCTTTTAATCCAATTAAATAGAAGTAAAGAAACCTTCCAAATAACTCAAGCATCTACAACTTCTATAAATGGCCAAATAGAGAAGATGCTTTTTTGAGCTGCAACACAAACTCCACTCTTTTTTTAACAAGCAGAGATCCCAAAAGGGAAAATTGCTCTTGTATATAATGCTCTCACTGTAGGAAAAGCTTGAGTAAGAGAGAGCAAGTCCTTACAGCACTGGCTCAGGAACAAGATCTACTTTACATTAGAGAACTGGCAAAATCACGACCCTCAGGAGCAAGTCCACCCTGCTGCATGGACACAGCTTGCTTTTGAAGCAGGCAAAGAGCAGATTCAAGGTAAATTGAATCTTGCATCAGTTTTTGTCCACCTTAGAAGCTGTAGCAGGCTGCCAAGCTGCTTCATTCAGCTCAGCCACCAAGGCAGTTGGTATTGACAAACATATTTGTTGAAGAGGAGGTTCCTTGAGGCATCAGCAGGGAATTAAAGTAGAGGGGGAAGTGACTCCCGAGGACAGTATAATGGAGTCAAGCTGGAGACTGAAAGTAAAAAAAAAGGATAAAAGGATAAAAAGGCAAGAGTAGAAACACCTAAGGTTGGAAATCAGCACAATTCCTTCACAAGCAGGAAAGAGGAAGTCACCAAGCAACAAGGAGTCAAAGTCAAGAGAGAAAAAAGCCAAAACAGCAAGTTGTTTGGAAGTACAGAAAGGTAGGCGGAGAAAAAAGCCAAAGGCTACTGCTCATCAGCATTTCTTCCCCTATTCTTTTCTGCTGCCATAGGAACCAGCTTTCCTTCTCACTGTTTCCACAGAAGATTTCTCCTCCCAAGTAAGACAGCATTTCCTACCATCAGCTTCTCACAGGCTTCAGGCTGCTGCTTTGTAAGCAGGAGAAAAGAAGATCCAATGGGAAGACATTCCAGATCTTACCCAGATTAACATGGGCAGCAGGTCTGACCGTGCTTTTTCCCCTTCCAAAGATCCTGCCCTCCTACCCAAAGCGGCCACCTCCTATGCACATCTGAAATTGCACTTTGTATTTGGCACTTACAAAGCATAAGACACCGTCACATTTCTGCAGTAATTAAACTGTTATGTACATTAAGCATTACCACAGAATAAGTGACTGACTTTTTCAAGAAATTCATACTTCTCTGAAGCTGGAAGCTCTCCTCCATATAGAACGATAGATGGACAATAGGGGAAACTACGACGTAAGAGGCTTTGACTCCCTGAAGTGTCTGAAGACCAGCTGAAGCAGAACTGAGGCTTTGATGGAACTCTTAAAAGTTCCATTTCCCTAATTGGTGAAAACCAGAAAAAACTGGAAATGACTTAGCAAATGAAAAATTTCTTTAGGTATTGCATGCACGCGATACACAGAAACCATTTGCAGCTCATTGCTTGAAAGGGTGCTTTATTTTGTTTCAGTACAGATTCAGTCCAGTTCACAGAGAACACATTAGTCAGTACATATCTTCACTTTGTAGGAAAAATGGGCATGAATACATGAGCACTCAGTCACCAGCCTTTTATAGCCAATTTATGCAACTTTCGCCTCAAAAGCATCATGTGCAGCACACAGGTTTCACTAGCATCCCATACAGGAGCACTGTAACATCATCTCTAGAAACACAGAAGAGGAGGATGTAAATCTCTCAGACTGTAAAACTCTCTATATACTGCTTGGGGATTTAACTCTCACAATCCTGTTTTTGACATTAACTTGAAAGTTTGTTTTAAAAGAATGTGTCCCTGAATAATGTATGCTCTTCCTTGAGGCACATGTTCAAGTTCAGGCTATTGACAACAGTCTTCACTTTAAGCAGCCATTGAGGGCTGAGGCCTCACTCAGAGCAGCCAAAAGCATCTCAAACCCAGGTCTCTGTCAGCTGCAATAGCAGCTAACAGGAAGAAAACCTGAACCTCAGCAGAACAAAGCTGTCTCCCATGTTTAACCATTTCATTAGAACCTGAAATAGCAACGAAGGCAAGGATGTTTGCTAAATCAGCCCGTTAACCTACCAATCTTACCTTCCTTGTTAGGCATTAACGTCTGGTAGCACTCGTGAGGCTTTGGGTTTTTTAAAGCACAGCACAGGACTCAGGACTCCAAAAGCTCATCTATTTCTCCTGCACATCCAAGCTTATGCCAGGTGGTCTAGCAAAAGACAGTCAAAGCCTTCATTACTTACATAAAAGTTCTTTGATACACCCAGTACAAACTCTCCCCACAACAGAGAGAGGTTCTGTCTTTAAGCAAGATAAAGTGGATAAATACTGTAGGCAGTTATCTTCTATCTGGAAAAAAAAAAAAAAAACAAAAAAAAAGAAAAAACCCAACCCCTTTCTGGAGAGGACTGAAGGGTGATTTCTTTTAAACCATATTGGCAGTAAGGGTGACAAAACCCCAATATCCCCTAATATGATAGCAGCAGGAACATGGAAAAAATACTCACGGCATGGAGAGGACAGAAAAGGGACTACAAAAGATACGTTCAGTCTGAAGCATATTTCAAGTAGTTCAGACTTTCAGAGCCATTTTAAAGTTTTGTGCACTTAACTTGCTCCTGAATACTCCACTATCTTTCTGACCCTTCCACCTAATTACTTTTCTCTCAAAGAGTAACACAAAAAGAGAAAACAGATCACAGGAGTGAGAGACAATGAAAGCAGTGAGCTAGCATATACTATCTCTACAGAGAGTCTTCTATAAGCTGTCAAATGTAAGATCAACACGGCAACTTGTTTTCCTCCACTTAAAGCAATCACATTTTGAAATGTTTAAAAGAAAATGTTCATGCCCAAGCTCCTCAAAGTTTTAAACATCACATCGTACAAGTGAAAGAACAGTTTGCCTTTTTATTTGTAAACCAGAGTTTGAAGTATCTTACAACATACTTTAAATTTCATTTTTTCTAAAGAAACAGCATTTAAGAACTGAAAGAACAGTGTGCCATTAAATGTTAAGGACCATATTGTAAAAACCTTTATTAAAAATAGGTTATATAGGCATGATGAATTTCAGTTGTATTTTAAACTCAACTACTTAAGCATCTAAATGATTGGAAATGAAGTGCAAAATTGGAAGTCCAGTCACAGATGAGGCTGTAGAGTTGTGCTCAAGATAGAAGAGTGTCTACGCACAGCAGGCACAGCTGCACACTCAGCCTGTCTGAGCCATGAATCCTGCAGATCTGAGCAACACTGCTGATGAGGTCAGTTTGATCTATGTAATATGAACTCTCCCTTTCTAGTAAGAAGGATATTAACTAAAGCTTTCAGTTAAGCATTAAAACCTTTCTAATTAGCAACAAAAAATAAAAATGACATGCTTGCTCTGTTTCAGGCACTTTCAAGATCATAGTTTATTTACTGTAGGTAAAAAGCTAGTATACAGATTAAGGGATCCCTTAAATTTCAACTCTACAGTTATACACCATCTAGTATTCTTGCTCTGAATATTAACCAAAAAAGATTCTAAACACCTGTAAGCCCCACTATAAATCTGCATTGTTATGAGGGAACAAAAAAAAAATATATATATAAATCAATGCTTAATCTTTTTAATGTATAATATTTACACTGTAAAACCAATGGGAGATAACAAGCAGAGGTGGCAAAGAGGCAGTATTTTAAAAAGCCAAAGTTTTCCTTTTTTCTTTTTTCTTTACAATAGTGTGCTAATCAGCATAATTGTATATAAAAAATTAAAATATAGCAGAACATCCCATTACAGAAATCTTATCGCCTGAACTGCAGCCATTACTTACTAACCATTTACATGCAACACCTGCTAGGACTGACTTTTTGTTTTGGAAGTGTAAAATAGATTATGAGGTTAACAGACAAACATTAATTTGTGTACAAAATTAAGTACTGCACTCAAGAATTGTACTGGTCACAAGTCTCTTCCATACGGGGGAGGGGGGGAGGAAGTATAAACAATGAAAGTGGTATCTTTCCATACATTAATAATGAAAGGCAACGCATAGACTGAGAATACCTGGATAGCAAACTCTGTAGACGCTGGAAACAAACAGCTTCCACATACATGCTCTTTACAGGAGACCTTTCTTTCCATCGAATGGCAACAGCTGACAGCAAATAAGGGGCATCAGGTGTACAACTAAGTAGATCTTGCAAAATACTAAGATGGGGCAGTTGCTAATATACAATTTGAACTATATATACAATATAATGGAATGTATCCCATCCCCGAACTGGTTTATGAAACAGTTGGACCTTTCTCTACTAGCCTTATGACTCAGCTATTGTTCTAATGAAAATGTAACTACACAAGACTTGCATGAAAAGTAAGATTTATGGGGCATTGTACAGAACTATTGACAAAGCTGCTTAATGGCATTTATGCTTTTAAAGTAATTGTGTTAAATATAATTGAAACAACATCTGTATGTAACATGTCATGACAGACACTTCAACATGGAGCTTTGGTGATTTACAAAGACCCTTTTTAATCTGTTACGAATTGTACTGCAGAAGTACTGATGCATGCACACATCTGTGTCAGCTGAGACTAGTGATCCAACTGCATGCACATTTCCTCCTTGAGCTGCTTTCCATATTAAACCACTTCAATAACAGCAAGATGAAAAACAGATTAAAGTATTTCAAGATAACTCAAACTGAATTTGATTTTGAATGCCAATATGGCACTAAAACCTTCTTCTGTTGATTTAAACCGGAAGGTCTCTTGTACCAGCAGAATCCTGTATACAGATACACAGAGGAGGGAATACACCACTTATAATTCCCATTAAAGAAGAGCCGATTCATCATGTGTGAAGGTACAAATTACAGAAAACATGAATAGTCAATAGAAGAGAAACAACTGGTTTACATGAAAGAGAGAACACTTCAGTCTGAATGCAGTTATTTTGTGAAAGCTGCTACAACAGCCCACAGAACCTCATTTGTGTTGGCTTTCATACATTCAACCTCAGGGTCTAAATCCAGAAGCTGCCGCACTCTCTTTGTGGCTAAATCATACTGCTCATCCAAAAGGGGGGCAAAAGCGTTCTCCAGAACATCCGAAGCATGGGCTAAATAAACAAGTGCCAGCAAGCGCTTGTCCATGCGGTGAGGGTCATTCACCCACTTGTCAAGAACTGCTTCTTGAACCTTCTTGATGAGGCGCTGTTTGATATTGTTGTTGGTGAGAGGGTGCGTAGTCATGTCAAAAAGAAGGAAGTTCTGTTTCTCTGTTGTCAGTACACCTTTTTCCACTAGATTTTTAGCTAACCGTTCACGGACGTTTCGTAGTTGGTAGTGCAACTTCAATGGGTTCCATGTTTCACCTAAAAAAGCAAGCAAAAAACCCAACAGTCAGGCAAAATTTAAGCTGTACTATTACAGTGATTTCCCCCTCTCCACCCCCCCACCCTGTGGTATAGAATGAGCTGTCAAATTCATATAGCTGACTATTACACTAAGATACTGTGCTAACGACAGCATTTCTCTGATCTCTGACCTACCCAGACATAGGCATAGAGATAGAAACCATCAAAGCCTCCATGAAGAAGCTTCAATGTACATCAAAAGTTTGGATGAAATGCTAGCTATGTCTTGATTAAGGATATGACAAATATGCAGTCTTGTACTAAAGAAACAAAAAAACGAACAAGTCATGAAGAGTTTACTTTTAATAATAAAAATAAATGCAAGCATCTCTTCGAATCTTGTGCATTTGTCTGCTTCCAGCCTTTCACCACTTCAGAGACTGGAAGGAGTGTCACTGCCTTTCTTTCTGCCACAGAGACAACCTAATGCACACCTACCCTGTGCATTCCCTCTGGTTTTTTCAGGTTTTCATTCTTCTCTCCCTTCCTGCCCCCACCAGGTGAAACAGTGACCATGTGCTGTGTAAGTGGGTGTGGGTGTATGTGTGTATGTACACACAAGTGTATTTTGAGCAGGACATAGACGTTTCTATAAACATCATTTGTAATGCTTTTTGTTATGGCAGGAGAACTGTTCCCTTCAGAATGAGTGACTGTGTGTGCATAAAGGACAGAATTTAAAAAGCACAAAATCAGCAACAATAGCTACCAACAAAGCTAAATTGTTAAGTACTGAGAAATCCACCTTTGCTTAAGAGTTTACTTAAGTGAAAAATTTTAGGTCCAGCCTACAACTACTACTACCACCACAAGTAAGGTTTCTCCCACTGTGATGGAGGGTGACATACACTGTATCCAAGTAACAGCCAAGTTGAGTAAACAAATGAGGGGACATCAACTCCATAGTGAAAGGCAGAGAACCCACCCTCACCTGAACTACACAAGTCTCTATGGGTCCCACACCTCACTGAATGCGATTCCTCAGCTTGACCACTAATGAAACCATCATACGCACACAAAAAAAGTAGTTTCCTTACAGTGTTTCACAGGGTAAAGGGTATTTCCTAGATTTTTCTACATTTGTTAGGTGGATAGGGGCTATGAGTCTCCTTCTCTGGAGATTTTCAAGACTCGCCTGGATGCAGTCTTGAGTGATGTGCTCTAGGGGATCCTGCTTTGAAGCAGGTGAGTTGGACTAGATGATCTCTAGAGGTCTCTTCCAACTCTGGAAATTCTGTGATTCTGTGAAAAATCAGGGCTGTGGTGACACCTTGTGACCAATCTCCTCAATTACACAGATGCTTGTCCAAACACAGACAGTTGTTTGTTACATCTGTTACATCTACAGGAAGACATGACATTTTGATCCAAACTTCTGTATTCTCTACGCTTGCTTCCCTTACAGGCCATCTTATAAACAACATCAGCCTGGCAAATCTCATCTTATACGTCCACATAAATATTTCCATGATGGCTTTGAACTCGTATGTACTGTAACTTCAAGCAGCATTCTTTACATGACTGATCGTTACACATAGTTATTGTTCCAAGATCAGGGCCTAAAGCAGAATTCTAAAGGAGTTTATCAAAAGAGCCCTGAACAAAACACCAAAATATTTTTCTCCAAAGGGCAGCTCTCTAAGTCATGGGAAATGCAAAGAACCCTAATGCCATTCAAGAGCTAGTAATTAATAACTGTGTGTAAGTAAAAATGATTGATCCAAGTCTTAGCCACAACACTCATGATAACTGTCTTCACAGAGCCAAAGCTCAGCAGGGTCAGGAAAACCTTAGCTTAGCTCAAGGAAAACATATAACATTGTTTACAGAATCACAGAATGTTAGGGACTGGAAGGGACCTCAAAAGATCATCTAGTCCAATCCCCCTGCCAGAGCAGGAATACCTAGGTCAGGTCACACAGGAACATGTCCAGGCGGGTTTTGAATGTCTCCAGAGAAGGAGACTGCACAACCTCTCTGGGCAGCCTGTTCCAGTGTTCTGTTACCCTCACTGTGAAGAAGTTCTTCCTCACATTTATGTGGAACCTCCTATGTTCCAGCTTGCACCCACTGCCCCTTGTCCTATCATTGGATGTCACTGAGAAGAGCCTCGCTCCATCCTCATGACACTCACCCTTTACATATTTATAAACATTCATTAGTTGACCTTTTTAGAATCAGTACTAACTTGATGTACTCCACACTGGGAGAGAAGGTGAAATATCAGCACAAATTACGTATTTGGGACAAGAAAAATGAATTGTTTTTGTAGGCTGTAGAAGTGAAGGAGAATTGAGCAAGAACGGAACTGCAAGGCTATGCAGCAGCCATGCCCCCTGCTGACCAGAACTGCTTTGTTCTCTATCTCCCCCCTCTGCCTGACAGTCAAAGAGCAAGAGGGGAGGTATGGCAAGGACAGGAGTATGAAATGATGCGCCGGTTAAGGTGGTACAGGATGAATGGGAAAAACATAATGAAAACAAGAAGGTAAAGAAAGGTGAAGAGATTTTACTCATTTTTTAAACTCTTATTTGTTGTTACAAGTAACAGATCTAAGTAGACAGCTTCAAGTCTCCTTGCCCCTACCTCCCAGAGTCATGCTGTTGACAAAACAGTGGTTTTTTTCCCTGCACTCTTTGTGCAACTGAAGTACAGCTCTGATCTGCTCCAAGGAAGCTGCATTCTATGTGTTTTGTAAAAACAGACAAACTCTGGTGATGAATTCTGACTACAGGGGAAAAAAAACCCACAACATAACATGTTAAAAGACGGTCATTACTAATTTCAGTTTAATTTATGCATCCTGAGGATACAACTGTTGGCAAGATATATGAAGAATGTTAACTGCAATTGTAAAGATGAAATCTAATTGATTTTTTTTTTTTTTTTGCAACAACCTACTAGTTTTACAGGAAGGGGTCCATACAAAGTACTCAACTTGAGGACTTTGTTTTGAACAACGAGAAGTATCTAACATTTGAAAATATTTACTAGATTTCTCCAGTTAATGGAAAAATAGAACTCTGACTCTTTATTGTTTCTTTATGATTAATGGTCAAATCATCCTCAATTTTTACACCTCAGGTGTGAGTGGAAGACACCTCGTCCACAGACTTGAGATGTCCTCTGACACTTCTATATAGATCCTTTCTGTACCAAGTTAAGTCAAAAGCAACAGTTAATTGAATTTGATTAAAGGCTACAATCAACAAGAGACTGCCCTTGAGGACAGACTAATTAACTTTTTTGCATACTTTCTCCTTGAAAACCTTACAGTATAATCTCTCTTGATGCCAGATAATTAGTTTTATTGGGAGGAAAAAAAAACAACACATATATTATGTCCAAGGCTTACCACTAAGCAGTTCAATCCAATTTTGTACTGTTTCAGGAGGCTGGGTCTCTTTTATGTGTTTCAGAGCTTCATCAAGCAGAACATCCCCCGTAGGAGCATCTGACTTGCAAATCACCTAGGACAGAATAAAACACAGTCAGTGTTTTGACTTAATTCATGTATCATAAACATCCACCTATAAAAAATGTTCTTAAAACCAAGGAAAGTTTTTAAAAAATAAGGAACCATCTCTAAGAGTGTGCAACTTTTAGAAGATAACTAGTTCTTAAAAAAAAAAATAAAAATCTAAGATTTTAATTACAAAGCTACATTAAGTCTTAGGTTATCTATAACTTAAATTAACCTTAACTGACTAAAATTTTAGTTTTAATAACATGCTTAACACAATTTTTTAAGGAAGACAATCCACTAAACCCAGCCAGGTCCTTCACTTTCTCCACAAAACAAAGCATACTGCAGCATTAAATTACTCTGTGATGGTAGTCTATTTTACTGCTTCAAGTCAATTTATTCAAAATACTGCAGTTAAACATTTAGGCCATGTTAAATCGAGAA
This sequence comes from Podargus strigoides, assembly GCA_028020825.1. Classification (NCBI taxonomy): domain Eukaryota; kingdom Metazoa; phylum Chordata; class Aves; order Caprimulgiformes; family Podargidae; genus Podargus; species Podargus strigoides. Next base: position 33,402,913 of record CM051663.1, on the reverse strand, counting down.
ATCAATTACAAACTGAAAAAGCAGGAAAACTAGCTTTCTTCTTCCATATATTCATGGACAGAAGCAGGTTCAAGACAACATCTGTAAGTTTTACAGCTCTGAATAACACATTGACCAGCAACACTACATTCTACTCACTAACAGTTAAAACATACATATCAGGCAAAATACATATTAAAACCCTAATACACAATAATAAATGCAATATCCTTTGAGTTTCTTATTTAATAACTTCCAAAATTGTTTAAGCTCTTCCCTCAAGAGAGCACTGGAGAACAAAAAAAAGTCATTCACAGTAACACAATAAAATTTAAGAATTTGAATAACTGCTTGTTTACCAAGTAATTATATTAGCCATGTACACATACAATTTTTTTTCTGGTTAGAAAAACAAGAGCACCAAATGAAAACATACAGATTAAACTAGCCCAGGTCATTATGTTTGAATAAAACAAAAAGAACAATAAAAACTACCTTTCTTTAGGAAAAGAACTGCTACAGTTTCAAAGCTATTTATGAAAAAACCTACTAAATCTGACAATTTAAATAGTTTTACAAGTTAACACTTTATAAGCACTTTTTCATGTGAAAAGATAACAGGCAATTGACAGAAACTCACACATCAATACAATTCCACACATACAAGAGAAGCAGCAACTGAAAGCTCTTATTTTTTCTTAATGCTTTACAGTAGTCAGAAAGGAGTCCTTGAAAATCTTGAAGTCTCCTACTGAAATACATCCCAAGCTTAGTTCTGTTCCATAGTTCTAATAATTCATATCACAAATAATAGAGGAGTACAATACATTTTTCACAGGGTCTGTAGAAGACATGGAAACGAGCTGCAATCTTAAAAGAGCTTCAACACTGGCAAGATAACTCAAAATTGGAGATGTGTACAAAGTCAGTGAGATTAAATTAAAAGGAAAATTACTGGAGAGATCTTTGTGAATATCTAACAGGTCATAGCTGGAATATTCTTTCCGATTTAGATGGTATATATAAAGCATATAAACTAAGATTGTTAATAACAATCAGCAAGAAAGAACCAGTCCACAATGCCAGGCTGAAAAGAACAATGTTTGTTTAGATCTGAAAAGAAAGCATAGAACATATTTTTAGAAAGAGGATATCAAACAGCAGTTCAGGGTGCCTACTTTGGGAAAAATAAAAGATACTAGCTTATTCTGGAAATACGGAAGAAGCAGAATCTACTGTTGAAAACTTCAACAGCCAAATTAAACACCCGGGGAGCTGCTGAACTGCATTCAGTGCAGAATTTTAAGACTAAACATCTGCCAGGGAGGGACCAGAGAAACCTCATTATCTGTTACTGCATCATGGTTAAATGGTCTCGAGATACTGTCCATGTCTCCATTTTTGGGAAATGGACATCACTCCAACCATAAATCTCAGATATGTACTTTTAAGAACACAACTGCTTTTTAATCCAGACAATCCCTATTTGAAACTTAACGCACAATAACATGTATTTATCTTTCTAATTTACAAGCTTGCACCACAGCGCCACTCAAAACCTCTATTAACCACATATAATGATATTACACATCTTTCAGTTTTATATCAAGGTTCTAAATTTTTGGAAGTTTCTGTTTTTTACTTATACAGGAGCATATTTCAAGTTGGGTTTTTAAACTGCTAGATTGCAGCTACTAATAGCTACCTTTCAGATATTAGCCTTAAAACACCTGACTTATTTATCTTTACTTCTTTTTAAGATGCTCCAGCAGTATTTTAGTTTCTTTGAAGTGTCCCATATGATTAGTTTCACAGTCATCTTAGTTACACTGGATTATTCCAGCCTGCTGCAGTTGGTAACATACTACTCATCATTTCACTTTAACAGGTAAGACATGGTCATCTTTTTGACCTGTTTTATTATAAAACAAAGCAAACCAAACAAAAACAAACCTTACTGAAGAGATTTTAAAAATGCTTTTAAGTCTAGGATATAAGTTGTGGGGTTTTTTCAAGTTTAGAAAACAACTTTCCTTGCTTATTTGTGGTCAAGATACTTTCTTCTACCACTGCAAAGAAGCTTAAGCAGCTAGCCTGAATATAACGTACTGTGACGGTATGAGCCTACACGTACAGGCATTTAGAAAAAAGAGCTGTCAGGAGCATGGACTCCCCCATTCAACTCAGTCAGGACTCTATAAGCTCTTGTGAAGCCACAATGCACAGTGATTTTGTTTCCAAGTTTACCATTCTCTGCCACCAACAGAAATGTTTCTTCTGACTTCTCTACTATACTGAATATTCACAGCAGATTCTTCTGGTTATCCTTTCCCTCAGAAGTACTTTGGTTCACACTTCCATGGTATTTTTCTTCCCTTCCCAGCACATGGAGACAGGCAACAGCAGAAGCCCAGCCATTTCTCTCTTGTCTTCATGGATACACTCTTTCTTGAAGAACTATTTATCAGTGAATGCTTCCTGGCTAACCCTCTTCACAGTCATAACAGCACAAGAAGACTGGCAAATAGAGTGGGATGGGGATCTTGTGAATTGAATCGTCACAGAAGATTAAGCATCCACAAGGGAGAATTTTTTTTCTCTCTTTAACAGATGAGCTAAGGTAGAGAAAGAAGCTACGATCTGGGTTCTTCAGAGATGGTCTTTAGCCTTACTGCAAAAAAATCTTTCTTCATTGCAATTTTTCAGTGTTTTATCAGGTACTAGATTTGTCTTGTATTCAACTGCTGAGGAAATTTCAATGATACAGAATACTTAATTTTCATTTTCCACAATGCAACTTTGAAATTAAGCAACACTAAAGATTAAGCACCTTTTGCATTGATTTTCAAGTAAATTTCATTATTTAGCTGTAATACAAAAATTTACCTATGCATGAATCACTCAGAATTTTCAGCTATAAAATACTGAAATTGATCTGCCAAGTATTTTTTGAGTTTTCTTTTGTTTTAAGAACTCTAACAATTTGGTTTGCTTTCTGAGGCTGTAAGGGAGCATAGAGTACCGTTTTCTGTCTTCAATAACCAGTCTTAAAATTTACTTTATCTATATATAAACCTCAACATTCATTTATTTGTTTCTAAAATGGATACTAGCAGATAGAATTCCAAAATGATGCAATGATTACCTATTCTTAAGCCAAATTTACAAGGATGTTGCAACATAAAATACGCCATATTGACTTCCAAAGTTTCACTAATGTCCACCAAGTCTCTGTCTGCCAGTTTCTCAGTCTCATTTGTCTCTCTATGGCGTTCAAGCATGGATTTAATGCATCTTGATCCTTTCTGAAATTCTGTCTTAGAAACGGCAAAAAAATTATCAGCAAAGATCCTCCAGATAAGGCTTGAAGCGGAAACCATTGTTGCAAGCAATCTTTCAAGTCAGATGTTATGACCAAGGCAACAGTTAGCTGTTAGAAATCTGTACTGCTGCCCAAAGAACTAGTTCTACTTTCTTCTTGTTCTCCCCATACTGCTTGTGCCAGCAGTGTCATGCTCCACCTGATGACAAGATCAAGACAGTGATTCAAGTAAAAACTAAAGTGATCAAGGAGTGAATCAGTTTTCAGCCAGAGGTGTTACCTGACAAGGATGCACAAATGCTAGTACAACCCAAAAGAGACTCCAATAAGCCTCTTTGCAAAGACAGGACCACCCTTGCAACAGAGGCTAAAATGACTGAAGCCTAAACTCCTCCCTTCAGATCATGGCTTGAAGATACAGGGTTTTGATTCACAAAACAAAGCTTGAGTTTTATGGAGGTTTTACTTTCCCATAAAATCAGAGGACTGACCTGGGGTAAGGAGGAAGAAGAGCTAGCCTGAGAGGCTGAAGCTATAGGAAATGGGATTGCCACTGAATCACAACTTTGGATGTAACTAGACAGCTCATTCCACTCACTAAGCACATTATTTAATTCACAGTGAAAGCTGAGGGCAAGGGGAGCAAAGCCTGCAAATGAGAGACAAAGAGGACACTTGGTAGAACTGAGACACTTAAATCTGGCTGACACAGAAACAAGACTGAAATTTAGTGTTCATGCAAAACTTCAAATAAGGTACAAAAAAAAAAGTAATTCATGAAAATGATTTCTAAATTGAGAGAGGTGGTGCAGGGGGAAAAGAAACCTCATATACATCAGCAGTTAGGGATTTTATTTGCAAAAAATTACTTAAGCAGAAACCCATCTTCATTTGAATTTTAAATTATTTTTCATAGAACCCTTCTGCCCGCAAAAAGAAATATCTCGATTGCATTACAACAGCAGAAAGACCTTTAATACTGGGTAGCTTTTAGATCTCCTTAAACAAAGATGGAGGGGCGAAGAAACAAACACACCTACCCACACCCAAAAAAACATGATAAAATTTAATAATAAAAAAGCCACCACCATCAAACAAAAGGAAAAAAACAAAAACAAAACCAAAACCACACAAAACAAATCACCATAAGACAACAGTTTTACTTCTATTCTTTACTCAAGATACACAGGTTATTTTTCCACTTTCCTAAAAAAAAGCCCATAGTTAAAATTGCAGGTAGATAGAGCTTACAAGGTTTGTACAGAATGAAATTAACTGCTAAAGAACACTCCTGAATGCCTAAGAAGCCAAGAGCTTCGGAGGAAAAAAACCAAAACGTATGTGCAAACTAATCAATGCTGAGTATGCTTAAATGAGGTTAAAAGAAGTAGGAGCTGTTTGCCTGAACAGAGGTTTGATTCTTTGGAAGAGGAGGAAGCTTGGAGAAGGCTGGGGAATTTGTAAGCTTTCCTTTAAAAACTTCAGCGAAAAATAATATTGACAGGGAAACGTGCCATAAAGGAGAATTTATCTGTGGTGGATAAACAACATTTGACCATGTTTTCAATAAGCTTATTTTACAAGTATCCTCTAATGCTGATGAAGTAAGAATTCTGCAGTGTGACTTCGCACATTTTGTACAAAGTAAAAAGTAAGCGGCAAAAGTAATAAATTAAGGCCTTAAATCTTCAGCCTAAGTCAATAAAGGACCTTAAAAATTTGCCCATCTTAAAGGTCAGCAAGTACAACAAATTTAACTGTTCACAGGATTAAAGCAGCTATAGTTTTGTGCTCTCAGAGGCCCACGGTACAAAGACCGTTTCCTTTCTCTGCATTGCAAGCACAAACTGTAACACAATGCACACCAGAATTAAAGCGGTGGCTTGCAGTACACATCTGGCAGGCTGTCAGTTAGCCATTCCTTTCAGTCTCAGCCCACATCTCACCAGCATTGTGAAAGTCAGTTCCTTCAGCAGATTACGACTGGTGCTACTGGCTCTCAGCAGTAACTGATGCCACAGCACACCATGACCAAAGCCACTGGCAACTGTTTCTGCAAGATTCCCAACAGCAGCAGGAATACATCAAGAGAACAAACAGGAGCAGAGAACAAGTACAGAAGATTTTCCAAAGTACTTCAGCTCACCATTTAAATACTTTCAACTCTGTGCATCTAACTTAAGTCACTACTCAGAATCCCTGTCCCCACATAAATGAAAAAAAAGTGTCTTTTTCTTATAGCTACTTGTAATTTATAGCTACTGTATTGCCTGGAGCATGACACAAGTGTAAATGTAATCATTTTCCTCCACTTACCTTTCTTGTTAATAGACTTTTGCGCCGCATTCCACAAGCCTCTAGCTGAAGACGCCCCCGCAATGCCAATTCAATTAACATACAGCCACGCAATCCTGAAGAGATGCAGTCATTCCAGAAGGATGTGTAACCCTGTGAAGAATGAAAGACAGTAAGGTATCGCCACCTCCACCTAAAAACAAATAGAAAAAGAGGCTTACTGTGCTCTCTATGCAGTTCTCCTGCCTTCATACACTTCTGAAGCAGCATCACTAGTCAACTACCATTCCTGTACTGAAAACATGAGAGAAATAGACTCATCCTGTTACTTTTGTCACTTAATCTCCACTCTTCGAAGAAGAGGGAAACCTCAGTGAAGTGATACAAAACAAAACAATGAGATATCAAGAACTGTGAGACACAAAGTATAATTTATACATAGCCAAAATAAACCTTATTGACTTTTCAAGATATCAAGCATTTGACGTTACCAACATCACACAAGCCTACCTGAGTTTCCTGAGAAATATTAATATGATTCTACATCCATACGCAATACAGCACGGATAAAGTAATAATAACCTGAAAATCGTTAAGTAAAATAAGGAATATACTGAAAATAAAAGTGTGGCAAACTGGCACAAACCACAGAACAGATTTTTTTAGCTTGAACATAGTAAGACAAAAGACAAAAGTTTTCAAGCAAGTATTTGGAACAGCCACTATTTTGCCATTTAAATCCTTTAAAAACACATCTTTAAACCTTTCTATGGACTGCAAAACTGCAAACTACATTTATTCTATGAACCTCACCACATCCACCAATCTTTTTCATGTGTATTTCTGCATTGATAGCTGTCTGCTTAAATGGCAGACCAGAGTATTTGATGCAATACATTTACTCAATATCTAGAAATACACATATTAACTTTTGTACTCCATTGCTTGACAATTATGACCAAAAAAACTTACAAAAAATATTCTATTTTACCTACACAGAGCAACCAACACAGTTCTTGCATATTTTTAATATTTAAATATTTAAGACAAAAAATCCTTCTGAGAAATGTTCTCTTTTGAGAAATGACTGCAGAAACACTTGGTATGGTCCAGAAAGACCTTTCAAAACTCCTCTAGTGATGCAACCCTGAAAATATCCACTTTGGGGGCGGGTATCCACTGAGAAAAGTGCTGCAAACAAGGAAGGCGGTGGGGGGTGGGGGGGCAGGGAGAGCACTCCCTTTCATAAAATTTATCCTAACAAAGACTAGCCTAAATCAAGAGCAATTCAATTTTATTCTATTCGCAGATAAAAGCCGACTATGCATAGAGGTACAAGACGCATACATCTGAAGACCACTAAACTTACAAACCAGTCCCTAATTAATGCACACCATTACACAGAAATTTCTAGGAGCATGATAATATTTGTTTCCATTTAGCACTTAGCTATTTTCAAGAGCTGTATTACATAGATGACCAATACTTCTGAAAACTCTACAAACGCTCTGAATCTCTAGAAAATAACTACTGAAATATATAACAGATATTTATTTAAAAGGCCATAAATGTAAGGTTGGAAAGACATTTGAGAAATTCTCTAATCAGCCTTCTACTCAGACCTGATACTCTGCAAGTATCAGCGACTCTCGTAAGTCAGCCATTCTGTAAACCAAGATTTTGATTGGCACCAGACATTCCTTTGCCAAAAAACATGCAAAATAAGGTGCAGTATTTGCTTGATGGCAGGGGGAGATGACTCCTACATTCTACGATTTCCAATCAAATAGTCTCTTTACATAATTATTTTTGAAATCAGACAACACATATGTATACTAAAAAGCTCAGATCTGTGGCACAATATATATACACTTCTGTCTATTCATAAAAAGTGTTACATTATTATGCAAAAAATTAAAGTACTAAATTTTCCCTCTTTGTTTAGTAATGAAAACTGAATTTATTTTAAACTATTTTTCAATGAAGTGACATTAACTACACTGCTTCCAGCAGTGATTACCAGATGTAAACACCTCTGCTCCAGCAATTATTCAATATATATGGCCATAGGCTGTAGGATGCAGAGAAATACAGGATTATAAAACAATCCAGGTTGGAAGGGATCACAGGAGAGCAGGTCCAGCTATGAAGCCAGGTCAAGTTGCTCAGGGTTCTATACAAGCAGTTCTTGAGAACCTGTAAGGATAGAGAGTGCACAATCATCCAATTGCTTTTAATCAAGTGATCCTGAAAGGCAGCTTAAAAAGATAATATTCTTCATTAATGGAACTGCTTGCTCTAGTGGGTTAGAAGACATTAAAGTCATGAGAAGTTCAATCCATTAAACTGATCTTTCCAGATAGTTCAGGCAGATGGACTGACTGGTTTTGGCACTTACTGTGAAGACCTCAGACAACCAAAGGAACCCTTCACAGAAGGTCAGTTTAGCACACAGTCTAAATCATCCTTTAACTCAAATTTCCTGGTGTAACTGAAAATTAGTAGAAGACGATATTTATCGTTGACACTGCAAACAGCTTCTTGACACTCACTTTAGATGGCATACAGTATAATAAGAAAAAGGTGCACAAAAGAGAAACAATAGTGCTCAGCATTATAGAGCTACTGCCAATTGAACAGGCTACAGATGGACAATGAAGAAAAGAGGGACGAAAAGTGACAGAGAAAAATAATAATATATGGAGAAGGAGAACAGCTATATAGAATAATGTGCCATTTGCACAGGAAACAGTTATTTTTTCTTTTTCCACAGACAAGGACTAAAAAGTGGTAAATGAAGCTAGCTCACAGGTTAGAAAAGTCAAAGTCCAACTTCTTTTCTATGTTTCTATTCAACTGCCTTTATAAGAAGGCAAAAGTTTAAAAAAAAGGTGGGAGAATGCTAATAATAAGTTTGACAGACAATGGATCTGGAAACCATGCATGGCGTGGGAAGCAACCACCCAGTTGAAGTCACCGTACACTAGAGAAGGAGTTGCCATGCGCGCACATCCATTCCCTGAATTTGGCCATTACAGCTTATGGAATAAGACAGGGATTTGGTTTGACCTTTTAACACCGTTCTCACTGCTCTGTTATTCCAAATACCTAACTGTCTCAAAACACTATGACTGAAGATCAAAGACCACTACTTACAGATGCAAGTCATTCCACTATTTAATGCTCTTAAACAGCACTAGTTTTCTCACAAATATAACACCAAATATTTTTACTTTGTCTTCCTACAAGTCTTTTACAATTTTATAAACACCTTAACTCAATGAAATACTTATTCCATTCAAGCTGCTAAGGGGGGGGGGGGGAGAGAAAGAAAAGTCTTACAAGGCAGACAGCAATCACACTAGAATAGCACTTCAAGCTATGAATAACACAAGAAGAAATTTTAAAACCTACCTTGATTCAAAGATCAAAAGAACATTTACAACTGTCATGTTTATTCACACAAACATAGCACAAAAGCATTTTTCGTCCGAGTTGACCTAGAAATTTTCAGGTAAAAACCAGTTTTGCTAGACAAGCATAAATGGAAATAAGAATAAAGTTTATAACAGAAACTTGTTACCACATTAACTTTGAAAGCTCAGACTTCCCAGTCAGGTATGGCAAAGCATAGAGCTAATACTAAGATCCTCTTTTTACTTAAAGAGCAAATTATTCAAAATCCATGTTCATTAGGCATTTCTCTCCCACCAGCTCCTGCAGCATTTATTTGCTTTCTCCTCTTCCCGTGCCCCTTACCCAATTTCCAGCTCACACAGGTCTTCCTGTTCGGTTAGCTGTTAATCATTGAAACTCTCATTTACTAAATAGTCCATCTCCTAACAATGGCCCTATGCCTTGGTGTTACCCAACATATCTTATCTTCCACTCCCTGCTTTTACTTTGACTCTTTAGCTGTACTTCCCCGTCATCAAACTGTGACACCCTCTCTCCTACTGCAGCCCCCTTCCCCACCTCATCTTACTGTGACAAGTAATACACTAACTGTTCACTTCCAGGTTTATAAAGATCAGCATTTCTGTGACCCTCATGAATTTCCTTAGATCTGCTCATGCAGATGGTACAGACAAGATAGCAAAGTATTTACACTATATATGGAGAGCAGCCATCTTATGTCTCTGCTCCAAGAAAGGGACAAAGCCACATGATATATTAACAGATGTACAAACAAGTAATCCGTACCAATATGCTGGGTCTAGCTCTGCTGAGCAAAGCACAAGCTCTCACAGCTTCTTACTACTTACTACAGGAACACCCCAGCTCAGATTTGCATACAAAACAGTGTACACAAATACTAGGGCCCAGTCTCCTGTTCAGTGCTGGCATTCAGAGTGCAACAGAAGGCAGGGTTCATGCACACACTCCATGGACAGGGAAGAGACCCTGAGTGGAAACACCCTACCTATGTCCCTTAAAACTTGTTATTCCCTAACAACATCCTTTCCCAGTTAGCCTCCAAGATCCCTAACTTTCAAACTTTACTAAGGAATACTTAATGGAATAGGGTCCTAGGACTTGCAAGAAGTGTTTACAAGGATTGCTGGTTATTATGAGAACGGCATAGACACAGAAATACTGTTGCTCAGTAGCTCAAAAACTGTTAGCCCAGTTGTGACGAACCTAATGGAATTACCTGTTTACGCTATAATAAAGCCATAGCTAGATAAGAAAACCGTAGAGAGAGAAAATGCATACGTATTAGCTCTGACAATACCATAGCATTCTGAATTTGATGGCTATTCAAATATTTTATTGAAGCACTCAGTACTAAGTACGGTATTACAGAATAAGAGCTGTAGAGAAGCTGTAGAGCTTGCAGAAGTATTAAAGTACACTTCTACAGAACACATTGATTTCCAATTTTTCAAGACACTCAAACTTACATTTCTGGATATTTAAAATCTGTAAGTTACTGGAGAGAGAAAGATTATTTGTAAAAATGTTTTTCAAAAGAAGACAGGTAAAACAACACTTTCCCCATCTCTGATCAAAAAGGATACTACGGTAATAATCACTGTAACTTCCTGAGTGTGTAACAAATCAGAAAGAGAAGACTCTAATGTGACCAGGCATGCCTGAAGGTATTTTTCAAAGATGAGTGCCAAGTATGTTAGCATTTCTACACAATTGATGCTGCTTTAAGAACTTGCACGAAACTTCAAAAACATTTCACTTAAGCACAAAACAGCCAACCTGTCTGCAAAAGTCATTCAGTACAGCTCACAGGCAATTGTCACGCTGGCTCTTTAAAGGAGAAAAAACAAAAACAAGGGAAAAAAACCCCAAACCCAACAAAAAGACTCCACCCAAACAGACCTCAATATTTTCTGTGTCCCAGGTGCAAATTAAAGCCACCCAGCAGTAACAGTGCAAAAAATTAAATTGCAGGTGTCATTTTACATTTGTAGACATTACCTCAAAAAATTGATAGAGAAGTAATCTTTAATAGATTACAGAATGAAGTTTGGGGAAAAAACAAACAAACAAAACCCCACAACAAAACATTTCATAAAACTGAGTACAAAACTCTTGCACAAGACCAGGTAATCTTTTAGTTAAAATACTTTGTTTTACATGTAAGAGTTACTAAAAATCTCTTCCCATTACAGAAATAAAAATTCTTTCTCCAATTATTCAGTTAACTCAGAACAGAAGAGCAAGCAGTTCCACTGTGCCTGGCACAGACCAGAAAACAGTGGGGAAGAGTGAAAAACCTGTGAAAATCTCTCAGATTCAAAAGAAAGGAGAAGAAAACAAGCACTCGCACAGTTCCAACGCTGAGGCTTCAAGATACACACATGGCAATAAAAAAAAAAGTGTTTAACTTATGTGCCTAAGGCCACCTGTTTACAGCATGATGTACAGTGTAACATAGACTGTAGCTGCCAATCCATTCCCTCACCAACAAATGCAGTGAGTCTCAAGCTGTTACAGACAGACAACAGAGCCATGGCAAATGGAAATCAGCTTTCTAAGTCTTTTAAAGGGGCATCATAACACCATTTAACAGTCTGAAGATAAACTGGGGGTTACAACAACCTGCTCACCAAAAAAGAAAACATTTCTTTATATTATCAACAACAGGCCCCTCAGGCCCATCCTCAGATACACACAGACTCATTCAGCATTAGAGGTCAGTGGTAGGTCAAAGTTTTGGCCCTGACTCAGGCTCCATTTACATTTAGGAAGAACCACAACAGCAGAGCATAACACTGCATTATATTCAAACTTAATACTACTCCTTAAACCCTCACTTAGCACCCTCTACTTAACAGCAAAACAAAAGATCTCTGGTAACCAAACTGAAATAAAGCAAAACAATTAAAGGGGAACCTTCTGAAGAAGAAACATCACTAGAGCTACCCAAACCCCTGAATTCCTGTTCTCAGGAAATTCCAACTTGTTCTTTCATTTATGAAAGACACAAACAAAAATACTTCAAAATTCAGTAAAGAATGCAATTTCTGAATCTTCATGTAGAGACAGCAGAAATAAAATGTTGGTTTAACCCCTTCCAGCCATGGTAGCCCAATCAGAAGGGCAGCCGGCCAACTTGGAAAGTAACAGAAAGCCAAGATAAACAACAGTTACAGCTCCTGAGCAGTTTGGAAGTCCTAGCTCCAAGGCAATATATCTGACAGTCTATCAAGAAGACATGAAACTCCTAACTTCAGGGTTTCTCAGTTAGGAGGCACAATCTAGGTTAAAGAAAGCTTTCACTTTAGCAAACAGTAAAATCTGAATTTACAGGTAGCCTGTTTTCCATTAGAATAATATTTCAGAGGAAAAGTTTCAATTAGCTCCACTTGGAAAAATCAGACTTGCCGAACTCTTCTACTATTATTACTTCTGCATGGATGGCATTCAAATACTGTGTTGGTGGTAACATAAAACTTGTTTTGTTTATACATACACAAACAAGTGTCTAGCTTTCCCAAACAAGGTTTTCTTCCTTGCCATCTATTCTTTCCAATATGTGGCAGACTATTTTTATGGTATGTTCTCAGAAATCACAGATGACAAACATACTGGAAAACATTCTGTGCTTGCTGGCATCATGGGAAGTTATTGAGGGCAATTATCTCCAGGTTCAATTAGTCACCCTCACCAAATTTACATGCCAGCATAACAAAAACATACAAGGTTCAGTTCTACTATTACGATGAGAATATGAAACAGTTGTCAACACATGCATAGCCTGAGATGGACTAAAGTGAATGTGGAACTTGGGGGGATAAAAATCTTTGAAAGTCAGTTTAGGTCATTTGCAGGACTGGGCAAAGCAAACTGAGTAGTCTGCTGGCATAAGTTATGCGTGTGGGACTGATTTTAATGTTGCATAGCACAATTAGTATAATATTTACACAGTGTTACAAGGGAGTCATGTTACATGTGTCACAAAGAGAGAATATACCTGGATGCTCACTTTGAGTAGTTATCTCAATACTGAGAAAGACTCATGTTTTGTATATACATAAATTCAAGTATCTTTTCTTAACGATACTTAAAATGGCAGAGAGAAATACCAAGGGAAAAAAAGCAGGAAAAGAAACTGAGGATAAAATGACATTCCACTATTTAATTACTTTCCCAGCACAAGCATCTCTTTTGAACCACTACTTTCTGCACACCACTTCAGTTATTTTTCCTTCGAGAGATTCATTTCAGTTTTACTGACCTTTCAAATCAATGTTACAGCATCTCATTTTAACCTCACACAAAACCATTTAAACTGGAGAAGGTACGTCCTCCCTCATGTCTTCATTTTTAGCCATTTGAGAGGGCTAAACCCAAGAATGCAGTCCAACAAAGCCTGAACCTGCTGCTGAGGACAAAGTACCTATTTTTTCACCCTTCAAAGCACATCACTATTCTCTCTCGAGTCCAAAGCAGCATTTGTGTAGTCATCAGCTAGATGAGGAAGTGGTCTGTCAGAAAGCTAATGGTCAGCCTCCTCATCTGATTCACCAAGCAGGTGAACAAATTTCAGAGATAGCACGGGGAAGGGAAGGAACATGGTTAGGACAGACAGCAAAAGGCAAGAGCATCCACTTCGGTGATAAGCATCCTCTTCAGTGACAACCCACACTTCAACAGACAACCTGCTTTTGAAACCTGAATACACAATCTCAATAGTTACGGCTAGAACTATTGGGATAAAGAGCTCAAAAGGAAAAAAAAAAAAAAAATCATACCTTATTGGGCTACCTGTGTTGAAGCCATTCATGAACACAATCTGCTCAGAAAATATAAAATGCTTAATGCTTAAGGTATCATGCACTATATTCATCACTACCTTCAGCTCCCCGTTTTGAACCTCAGGAACAATTACCCTGATCACCATAAATTTAAAGTGATATTATTTAAACCTGACAGGACAGCAATAGCATCCCTTTCTATTTCTCTGAAGCAATAGCAAGTTCTTTCATAGTTGCCTACCAGCCTGTTATTAGCCAGCACAAAGCACAGACAGAACGTAACAATCCAAAATCATCATCTGTCACCAATTTGACACCTCCTGCAAAAGACAGGCAAAGACAATTTATCTTGAAATAGGGGCTGCAGCGAGTGCATTTCATAAGGGACTTGATCATAATTGTGACAGAACTCTCACTTTTTTAGTCAAGGAGTTCCACTCTGAAGTAGTAATTTTGGGATCTAAAATTCAGCTTTGGAGTGCAGAGGGAAAAGGAGCAGCAGCATACACTGTCCAGGTTGCACGTTAAGAGTTAATGGGAATTTTGATCTGCCCGTTAAGAAATACTGGTAGTTTAGCTTAAATGAGTAAATTTTAAGTTGAATGAATCGCTCGCAGACAACCACTTAGCATCAGCATGAGCAGCTAGGTGTGGTGGTTTAGACCTTGCCGGGACCCGAGACCACGTTGCCGCTGCCCCTCCCCCACCCTCGGACAGGGACGGGACAGGGAGTAAATTACAAACCCCGGGGTTGAGATAAGGAAGATTTAATACAACAGTGTAACAACAAACCAAACAACAACAATAGCAACAATAACAGTGATGATAACGTACAGAACAAGAGATACACGGCACGGACACAGCACGAGGGACAGACCCGGACAAAAGCCACTCCAGCACTGCCCGTGCCAGGGCACCCGGACATGACGTCAGCATGGATGGAATAGCCCGGCTGTAGCTCCCTCCCGACTGCTGGGGAAAATTAACCTCATCCTAGCCAAACCAGGACACTAGGTTTGCTGAAGCCTGAGGGTGCAAGCTGTGAACTTTCACCTAGACACGATTTTAGCTGTGACAGAGAATTTCTTTTGTAGTAGCTGGTACAGTGCTGTATTTTGAATTTAGTATGACAATAATGTTGATAACACACTGATATTTTAGTTTGGCTAAGAAGTGTTTATCCTAAGCCTAGGACTTTTTAGTTTCCCAGGCCCTGCCACTGAGCACGTGCATCAGAAGTGCAAAACCAGAAGATAAAGAAGCTACAATGATCAGAGAAGCTGCAACTCAACAAGATAAGAGCAGTTAACGGCCTGCCTGAAGATAAAGAACCAATAAAGTATTAGAAGACCCCAGGCCAGAAATCACCACTGCACCAAAACGCATGAGTGATGGGCACATAAATCCTAAGGGTATAATTGTCCAGGGATTTCTTTGTCCAGGGTCCCTCTCCAGAGGCATCCAGCTCCATCTGTTTTTCCGCTATATCATCTAAAGTTATTTTTTAAAATAAGATTTGAAACCTGAGATTCTGCTCCAGGAAAGCAAGGGTCAAGCCTGAACAAAGAGAAAGCACCCGAGAGAAGCCTGTGCGCGTGGGGAGGTGAAAGGGGCACCCATTGGCTCACTAGAGTCCCCCGCTGCAAAGGGATGCCAGTCTTGGCAGTTGAAGTCTCCGGTGGTGTGTCTGTGACTCCTCAAATGGTGTGTGAATGCTTGGGCAGCAGCTTTTCCTTTAACATGCCACAGTTTTTATGTCAAAGATGGCCGTTTCCTTCCTCTTGCATCCCATCTCCAACATAAGAATCTGTTGCAAGCAACTTTAATCTGCTTCACAGCTATGACTGTTGATGACAAACACTATTTCTAAGTATTTTGATTTTAATGAAGAGTATTAGTAGACTGAGAAGCAGAGGGCTATCATATTCCCCAAAAAGCTGAGAACCATTTTAATATACTGTTTCCTTTATGTAGTCTCTCTACAATTACTAATACTACTTTGAAATTTTTGAAAGCAGTTGAAATCACCTGAAAAAACATACAACACATCTCCTTAAAGCTATTCCCAAATCCAAAGAGATAAAATACACAATGTAAGCAGAATGTATACAGAAAGGATAATGAAAGTACCTGGTTTCTTAGCAATTATGTTTTAGCATAGAATTCCAGTTCTTTCCATTGACCCAAAAGCTTCATTTTATGAATTTCAAATGCATCTATCATCAGTATTCTTCAACAGAAACACTATGACCTCATCAATATTCACATAAAGTTATACAATTAAATGGAGATACCAGCAGACAGTGGTGAGAGAGGACAAAGAAGAACAAGTGAACATCAGCTTCTGACACTTGTACATGATGTTGTGATTCCTACCCTTTTAGCTGACAGTAAAATTGCTGATTAGAAAGAAAGAAAAACTGCCTGCCATTGTTGCAAGTATGTAAATATTTTCTTTGTGATAACGTTAACTATAAACAGAAATCTCAAGCAGATCAAAGTCAGTAACTGGGTCACTATAATAATCCTTATTCAGAGCAGGAAACTCTTATATATAAGGTACACTTTAAAAAAAAGTTTTTCTAAGTTTTTTCTTCTAGCGTGTTGTTGCAAGAAGCTTCTCAGTATAAAAATAAGCAAACAGGTCTTTAAAAATAAACATAAAATTAAAAAAAAAAAAAACCACAAATCCCAAACTCTTCCAAGTTCTCAACAACAAATAGAAAAGCTGGTCAATACCAGGAGAACTAACTGTATATTTATTCTGATAATTTGAGGCCCTTCGATCCTCTTGTGCAGCCAGCCAGTATTTGTTCCTTGTCAACTAGGTCCTTATACAGATTTCTATAAAGCCCTGATTCAGCTATCCAAGAAACCTTAGACAGACTGTAAACATATAAAGTACCTTAAACTCCAGTGAGAACCAATCAAAAGTCTTTTTACCAGCATAACTAAACATACTCATAAGAAGTTGGAGGGAAATGCAAACAATAGAAGGCAATGATGGAAGAGGAGAAAAAGGAAAAGCTTCATTGCAACATTCATTGAAGACAGGCTGAAAAAAATTATTTGAATCCTGAAGGCAAAATCAGGCTGCTCTCTCCACAGGTATTTTATTATACAAATTGATTCATTTTTACCTTCAAGGGATCAAAAAGATATTTTCTTTCCAGTGCAGGTTACTGTACTACCTGAAAATGAGCGTAACAACAGCACAGAAGCTGCAGCTGACAGTAAGTCTCAAACAAGAAAAGCTGACATGGTCAAATTATGCATGTGCTTTAAGGACCTAGAGATTCTCTGTTACTTTCTAATATACATTCAACACACACATATAAATTTATTAAGTCTAACAGCTATCAATTTATTAGCTCTAAGAAAATCTTATACTCCATGACACTACAGTACAGTACAATGCCAGACAGATTGAAACACAAACCCAAATTCAGCTTCTATGGCAGCATTCTCTGACAAGACCCGAATCAATTGCCTTTGGCAAGGAACTGAGTGGTTTTACCCCAACCTGTTCACACTCAGCTGAAAAATATAATCTTCAGGGTTAGTGTCTTGCTTAAATAACTCTTCAAGAATAGTTTCAATCTCTTTCCTCCTCTATGGACCTATAAGATAAGAGAGAAGAAGAAAAGCCTCCACAATTCTGGAATACAATAACGATGGTAAGCCGAGAACACACTCAAAATTCTTGTCTCATGTTTAAGACTACAAGCAACCCTGAAATGCACACTGATTTTTGGTTTTGACAGCAATAAGATTCAATGAAACATTTTCTAGAAAAATCATAAAAAAGACAAACCCTCCATTTTTTCTTATAGAATTGTTTTCACACCTACTTTCTGCCAGATTTTAACTGCTTCTATAGACCAATCAGTTTTAAGATATTTTTGGTTAAAGACATAACCCATCTGACAGGAATGCATTCAGAGAAGGCTACTTTGCATATATTATATAGATGCATATATATGTAATAACCAAGACTGATTTATTTTTCAGGTAGCTCTTAAATGGGTAAAAAGGAATTTCAAATATAGTAAAAGAAATACAGCTCTATCTATCTACAGAATTGGAAAAAATAAAAATGCATTTCTGAAGACAAAATTTTAGGAGACATTCATCCCTTTTACCAGTCATCCCTCAAACATAATACGATTAAAAAAACCCCCATGCTCAGAACTTGTTAAGATTCAAAACATTCAAGTAAAACACTTGCTAGATGTATACTTTGGATTTGCTCTGTGTCAAAGGGAAAAATATTAGAACTTCCAAGTCATTTGCAATTAAAATAAACTCGATTCTTCATCATCATCATCACAGTAGATTAAGGGTCTATGTCAACCTATGCCTACCTAGCTCTTTGCTGCAAATCTTACCTTTCAAGGAAGCCATTACCTCAACCTAGGAGGTTGCAGGAACATCTAATGACACAACCTGACCTACAGAACTTTTGAAAATATCAGTTGGAGACAGAAAGGCAAACTAGAGTGCAGAAGTGTTTATTACTGGAATACTACAATCTGGGGGCTTTGATGCGCGGCTGCGGTCCCTCTTGATTTCCTCTTTTGACGCAACTGAAATCATTAGCCATTTTATTGGAGCATAAATTGTAGCCTAGTTACAAACAGAAGGTAAGTTAGTGGGGCAAATCTCTGAAGTGTTCTGACAGCCAAACACTAGAAATACTTTAGGGAAACAAGCATACAGATTCTACAAAGCACAGTATTGTTGACAAGAAACTTGTCAGGTATCTGATTAACCTGCCACTGCATTTAAGAATAAATAACAAAAACTGCTGTCAACTACAGGAAGCATTAAAGCCAAATGCTATTGCTCAGCTTTTCAAGGACATACACAGGCATACGTAACACAGACATCTCTTCACTAGAATGGAGATAATGAAAAACTATAATTTTGCTGAAGAGGAGGCAACTAACACATGCATGCTGCTGAACCTTTACAAGACCCCTGAACAAATCAACATTTAGGAGTCTGACTGTTCATTTAGGAATGAAAAGGCAAACTTAGAAGCCTAACTTCCAGCACGATTAAGCGTATACACTTATAGATAACGACTTCAAATATTTGCATGGCTCTTGCAAAGCCACCTTCCATCGGAGTCCAACCTCTATTCTCCATATGTGACAGAAAATAAAGTTGTAATTAATTTGTTCCGTAACCTGCAAATTGATTTTTACACTACCAGCTATTGTCACTGAGCATAAAACCTGACATTTATTCGAAAGAAATGTTTCATTAGAACTGGTGCTTAAATCCCCCACATCAGATATTTCACTCAAAAAAGCCATGCCTTCCCACAGCAGTAAGCAAATATAGCAGGCTCAGAAAAATAGCTTGCATCCTTCCTAGATATAAAAACCAGAAGCTTACCACACAAACCTTGCACACATTTAGTGTCTCTTAGTAGTGGGCTGACCCTGGCTGGCAGGTAAGTCCCACATAATGACTTTCCCATTCCCGCTCAGCAGGATGGGGATAGAGAATAGGAGGAGCAAAAGTGAAAACATAAAACTAAACTAAATGCAAAACATCACCTCCCACAAGCAGACTGATGCCCAGCCAGTCCCTGAGCAATGACCACCTACCCATTCCCACTACCCTCCCTTTTTATTGCTGACCATGACACTATACAGCATAGGATAGCCCTCTGTTCAGCTGGGGTCAGCTATCCTGGTTGTCCCCCCTCGCAGCTTGGTATCATCAGCAAACTTGCTGAGGCTACACTCTGTCCCCTCGTCCAGGTCATTGATGAATATGTCGAACAAGACCGGACTGAGTATTGACCCCTGGGGGACACCACTGGTTACAGGCCTCCAACTCAGCTCTGCTCCATTGATCACACCCCTCTGTGATCTGTCACACAGCCAGCTCTCGATCCACCTCACCGTCCCCTCACCTAACCCACACTTCCTGAGTTTCCTAATGAGGATGTTATGGGAGACAGTGTTGAAAGCCTTGCTGAAGACAAGGTAGATGACATCTGCTGCTCTCCCCTCACCCAGCCAACCACTAATGAAATCATAGAAGCCTATCAGATTGGTTAAGCATGATTTACCCTTTACTTTCTGTTCTTCAACATGTCTGGAGAGGACCTCCAGAATGAGTCACTAATGTCTCACTTTGAGGGATTTGCATCAGGTCATTAATGCAGATGGACTTTTACAGTCATGTTTTGGGTGTTCAACAAAAACAACAACAAAGTATATGCATAAGGGATAGTCAATCCTCTCTTCTTTGTCTGAACTTCCCCTAGTTTCCTTTCAGTTTGTTCTTTCCAGAACAGGTCTCTCACTTGTTTCACCCAAGTGCAAACAATTTTCAAGAAACAGACTACCTCATAATAATGCCATATCAACATTTCCATTATGAGATAAAATTCCACTCATTGCACTGTTCTCACACTAAAAGGAACAAGTTCTTCCATTTAGGACTTAACACGTACGAACTAAAAGTCTCAGCCACATGCTGCAGATGCTGCTAAAGCAGAAGTCCCATTTACATACCCAGCACAAGCAAAGCAGTTGTAATTAGCACTTTCTAAATGATTAGTATAGATCGAATATCCACCTGGCACTTATCTCAACCTAGCCAATAAATGTTATACCTGCCTTCTCTGCTCTGCAATGCAGAAGACACTGGAATGGCAACATAATATGTACGGAATGCTTTTCTTGTGGTAGAGACTGTCAAGTGCAGAAGTACCAAAGTAAAATCAAGTGTCCACTGAAGTAAAAAATGGAAGTGCAATGTGCTGTGCTGTACGAGAATGACTGGCTGACCAGCACCCTCATGGTACAGGCGATGTACAACAGGCACCTAGCCTGGCAGTTAAGGACTCTGTAAATAATACAACCACATGATGCTATCTAGTAAGATCATAAAGGCAGATGACTAGAAAGTGTATAGTAATAAGCACCTTACAAGTGCTTAAAAGAATATCAGCAGCAGAAAGATACGCAAAAAGCCCAACAGACAGATTTCCTGGTATGATGAACAAATCCCATAACATCCACAAACAGTCAGAGGGCTATGAGTGCAACACCTCTCCAATTAAAAAGATGTAGCTTACAAGGCATATTATTTTATTATCTTAATGGTCCATCATGAACGGGGGAGGGGAAGGGTTTGAATGCAGTAGTTTAGTGTAACTGGGGGAGGTGGGGAAAATCTGACATGCATAATACTGGTTTGCACTCATATTAACAGTTTAGTTGTACTACTACACACCTTTCTGCTCCTACTCATCCAGGCTTACATACAGTGCACTTAGAGAAAGAGAACAGTTCTACACGATTTTGTGTGTAACCTTGTAATTCTTAAGTCTGACAACTGTAAGTGAAATCATTCTACAGTAACATTTTATGAATATTTCTAAAAGTAAATAAATTACCAAGAAAAAAAGTGGCACATCAACTATTATCTTTTAATTTCTTTACTAAAAGTTATGAGGAAACAGATTGAGAACACTGTCTATGCAAAGGACACTGAGCCACACATTTATTCCAGGCTAGCTTCCCCTTCCCTCACTAATGCAACAAAGGAGGGAGTAAGTACTAGAGAAGTGTAGTAATTACTTGCTCTGTAAGAAAGTAATTCTTGAGTATACTGTCTGCAACACTTAGCCTGGTTACAGTAGCCTTCCAAAGAAGGCCTGTTACACATCGCTTAACTAATTGAGATGAACGCTGCAGTACTTGAAGTACTTTAGGATCAAAGAACACCTGAAATAATACCACTTTTTCTTTAATATAAAATGTTAGTTTTCAGTTCCATGACCACTTCCCTTCTAGCAATTAACAGCAATATCTTCTTACACATACTTTATGCAAATATTTAAATAAAACCAGCTTGCTGTAGCGAGAGGCAGATGAGTTACAGCCTTGGTTTTTTTACAAGCATTTTGAAAAACTGAGCAGCATCACTAGAAAGGCTTTGACAATGTTTTTGGCTTTGTCCTACACTAGGCACCTTGACGTGAAAGAAGGGACTACACTACCATGAACATATATATACATGTGAATACATAGGTTACAAATTAGTCATGCATTAAGAGCCAGGATAACTACACTACCTGCATGCAGAACCATATGAAACATAAAAACCATTTCCACATACAAAGTTAACTTGTATCCAAAATGCTGCTCTCAAATCAGTGTGTCCTCCAAAGAGCCCAAAAGCAGGATTTACTCAGCAGCACAGTAAAGAGGCACTTTATTGCTTCTTGTAGCACAGAATTTGCATACTTCTCCTCCCACACCTCCTATCTTCTTATAGTCTCTAATTTATATACAGACATGAAATTAAAAAAAGGACCAAAATGTATGCAACTATGAAAGAATTTTTCATCACAGACATTACACACTTTGTTGGTATTAGGCCCTGAACATTTGAGAAAAAGCATGTCTTTGTCAAGGTTTCAACACATTCATACATCATTCTTCAACTGAAATGCAAATTCCCAGTAGATGCTTCTTCATGTTTCACTCATTTGTCTCAAATTTTCCAGCAAAACTTGGGAGCTTTTGAGTTGACATTCAGGCCGTTGCCAAAGCTTTTTTAATGAGATGGAAAAAAAAAAAAAAAGACACGAAGATGACACAAAACAGCACATCTAAAGCAGGCAAACTAGCTCCCTAAGAACTCATTTCAGTACAAGGAAACATATAAGCTGGAAACCTTCATGTGAACTATATGGACAACATGCTATGCTACAACACTAGATCTTCAGCAACGAATTAAGTTTCTTTAGGCCAAACATGAGTAGCAAAGATCCAAGGTAATTTCTGTAGCTAACAAACTGATTTAACATTATTTCACTCTCACAAACGATGTTCTAGTCTTCACCAAAGTAAATAAAACCAGAAATATTTATTATTGCAGCAGACTGCAGGACATGATCATTATTTCAGCATACTTTACATGAGTGCTCTTTCTGCAAATAAGGAATAAGCTACAGATCAAATAAATCTTTTATCTTAGGTGCCATGTCTCTATAGCTGTTTCAGTTTCTTTAGTTGTGGCACACTGTATAGAGGATACGAGCAGCTGTGTGCATTGCTGTATTCGAATGGACTCCCAGTGTGTACCAAGAAAGAACTCTAAAAAGGAAAAACAAAACCACACACAAAACTAACCAAACAAAAAAACCACCTCTACACGTACAAAAAACTTAAAATGAATTTAAATGGAGCAACAATTATAGAGCGCAGCCACCTAGCAACCTCTCAGTTTTCTGTGGGACTGAGTTACAAGATGTCTGGCAGAGCAGTAATGAACCAACAGACCTCTACTCATCTCTTAGCTGTTGTTTTTAAATAAGCTAACTTCTAGTATTTATCAGTCCCTTCTTTTTGGAGTGATGATCTCAGATGCTTCAGTATTTCTACAGAATAACCCCTTTTGCTGTGGCTTTGACCCGTCCTACCACAATACTATTTTTAACCTGACACAGCAAGTATTTTATTTCAGCGAGTAATTTTTATTCCTATAGCAACAGGCTATTGCTCTGCTCTAAATGGATGAACATGACTGCTGTTCCCAGCCACGTTTCTGAAGGGTTTCCAAATAAGCGTAGGTGTTCTTGTGATGCTCCTCAAAGAATCTGAGTAATGTATTTTGCTCCAGTACGTTACCTGCTCCTCCAAGGACACCGCATCTGTCATGTTATGCAAGCATGCACGTTTTTCAGCACACACCCCTTATAACCTATCTTGACCTTGGAATACACAGAAGATACAAACAGAAGAGGAAGCATTGGTGGAAAAGAGCAATCAGTACACATATATCAAGTACAATTTAATTAGGCTGAAAGGGGGGCCGGGTGGGGAGGGAAAGGCTATGTCCAAGTAGTATGTGCTAATGCAGTTAATTGTGTTCAAACATTAAGAACTGAGGAATGCTGTGTTTGTTTTAGAGCAGACATACATTCCTATCACTGAACCCATACTGCAGCAACAACCAGGGAACAACTCAAAAGTTTTGCTGTGGTTGGTACTATCATCACACTACCCCGAAGGCAGGATTCATATAAATATCTAATGATCTCCTCGGAATGTTTAACCTCACCAACCCATCACTGCCTGGATCTTCCTGAAAAACTCTCCCCTAAGAGTTAAAGCTATGCCACGGAATCACGGAATATTCAGAGTTGGAAGGGACGTCTAGAGATCACCTAGTCCAACTCCCCTGCTTCAAAGCAGGACCCTCCAGAGCACATCACTCAGGACTGCATCCAGGCGAGTCTTGAAAATCTCCAGAGGAGACTCCACAACCTCTCTGGGCAGCCTGTGCCAGTGCTCTGGCACCCTCATCAAAGTTCTTCGTCATATTTAAATGGAACCTCCTATGTTCCAGCTTGTGCCCGTTACCCCTCATCCTGTCACTGGGAACCACTGAAAAGAGTCTGGCTCCATCCTCCTAGCTCCTTATATGTGAAGAATTTTATATACAATTTACATGGCTGGGGTTAATTTTTTTTCGAAAAAAAATTACCCAAAACCTTGAAAGCTAAGTTATCAAAGTAGTTATGAGTGACTTTTCTGATAGAGAACCTATTTTGTAAGGAAATGTGTTCTTTGGCCAATTCAGATTTTTTTTTTTTTTTTTTTTTTTTTTAATTTTTTTCTTTCTTTATTTTAAACTCAACATTAAATTATTTCATCCTGTTGGAATAAACAGGAAGAACATTCTCAGCTTGAAATATACTGGCTTCCAATTGAGCTTATGCTCACACAACTGCTTTTGACTTTCCCTTACACTTTGTGCAGTTTCACAATTATACACAGAGACCCGATATTGCTTTTCTCTGTTTGCTGTCATGAGAAGGTCTTGCACAAATGTCCTGGGAAATCAGTTCTATTGGAAGTAAAAACCTTTATAAAATGCACTTCCACATACATAAAGGAAGTAAGTTTTCCTTACTTATAATTAGAACAATAGAGAACAAAAAAAATCATCTTTGAAAATGAGTCTATAGTTTTATTTCAAGTTTTAAAAGGAAAAAAAAACCACAACAAACTAGTTTACATACTGTAGCTTGCACACTGGGCTACAAGCAGACCCAAAACCAAAACACAAACCCTAGTGATTCATGTCTAACAAACCTCAGAAATGGTGTATGCTACAGTTTCTGCACATAAGCCCCCTACCCTCACAATGACATTATCATTCTTTTTGTCTGGCGTCTCAACTGCAAAATCCCAAAGGAGTTATGGATATCCGTGCCACAGTAATCACTCAGTTCCTTTTTCCATACAAAGGAATATTAGATTATCTGCAGTGTGTGCCACTGCTGCACTGAGCAAAGTTAGATGAGTTACAATTTTGATACACACCAGTGCAAAGCTGGATTTTTAGGTCCAATGTTAACTATTAATTTTTGACAGACTAGAGAGACTTGGACCATGTATTCTCCCTAGGCAAAAAGAATGCTCCCTACATTGAAATGTTTACAGCCTAAGGCCCACAAATTCAGCAGATTTAGCACACAATCCTGGGTAAAAAAAAATAGCTGAAACATCACCCAGTTTATCCCACCTTTCCCAAGGCAAGACCTCCTAGGAAATCCTGCCAGATAAGTCTTGTCACACCTAACTATTCAGGTGGGTAGAAAGAGAAACGCACATATGAAAGAGAAATGTGCATATGCACAAATCTTCAGCAGGTGGTAGCACACATCATTGTGAATACCTACTGAGTTTATCAGGATGCCATGGCAAGGTTCACCTGAAAAATGGGATTACAAGAATATGGCTTAAAGAACACAATCTGAGAGAAATAAAATAGGCTACTGTAGTAGATATATATACAAATATACCCACACACATTAAAAGACAAATGTAAACCAGGAATAATACTCTTTAACCTATTCATTATCAACCGGCAAGTTTATTTTACGTGCAGCACAGTCAAAGAACAGAGTTTTAAGAGACTTCCAGACTAAATCAGTGATCTGGCTTCATTAATTTACCTGCCACTAAAAGGTTGCTTCATTAAATCCATATCATAACCCATCTAAAATAAAGGCGTATTACACTTCACCATACACCACATCAAACTAAATCATTTCCCCAACAGGAATGACTTTCTGCAGCATGCATGCTTTTTATATTGATTAGCTCTTTCAAACGAAAGAAAACTGACACACTGGTAGAAGTACACCTTCCTCAGTGACCATTATTCACAGTATCATGACAAACAACTAAGCTATAAATTCACTAAAACCACAAAATTATATACTAATGCCACTTCCTCATTTTGACACAATTCTCATTACTCAATGCCCAGTTTTGTCACATGTGATTCCCCCAATTTTAAGACATTTTTCACATGCATTAGTCTGGAAAGTCTTAGCAGAAAAGGCTGCTAAGATTCCAAAAGTACCCAAGAACCCCAGAAGTATCACAGCATTGTGCCTGACAAATATACAGGAGTAGACGAGTCTTCCACTTTAAAGCCATGCGTAAGTGGTTGAGGGAGCGTAATAAATACCACATATCTACTCAGGCCTCCAGCCAACCACCAACGCTGACTAGAGGCCCTAGCCCTCATCTCAAAGTCTTGCCCCAACCCCTACGCTGCCGTCCTTGAGGCACCACAAACACGACAGCCCCACTGCGAGCCCTTCTTCCAAAGGCCCATCCAAACTCTCTGCCAGGCTCCTTCTCCCCCACATCCACTTTCCCCACCTCCTCGACAAGACCGAGCCTGTTCCAGCCTGCGCCCCTTCCCCCCGAGCACCAGACCTCTCTGCCTCTTCCAAACCCGCACCAGCGCCCACCTCGCAGCGCCCCTGTCCCCATCCCACCCACATCCCAGCACCGCAAGGCTCTCCGTGCCCATCAACGTCCTCCACAAGCCCCCGAATAACCGGTGTCCCCTCAGGCAACTCGTTCCTGCGCCCTCCCCCCGCACCGCCGGGCCTCCGCAGCCACCCCCTGCCCAGCGCCCCTCGGCCCGCCCCAGCCCCGCCGCCCCGGCCGCACCTCACGGTCCTTGAGGCCCAGGAGCAGCACCTCCTCCATGAGGGTGAGCCTCGTTTCCTTGGAGTCGCCCTTCTCGTCGTCGCCGGACTCATCCCGGCGGCCTTCATCCTCCGGGCCGCCCCCCGCTCCTCGCTCCTTGTCGGCGGCGGCGCTGCGGGAGGCCTCGGTCCGGCGCTGCACCAGGCCGGAGCTGCGCTGGGTCAGGGAAGTCATGGCTGGAGGCGGCGGAGGGCAGGGGCCCGCCGCGGGGAGAGGAGCTCGGCGACAGCTCGGGAGGAGGAGAGGAGAAAGGACGGGAGCCGCTCACCGCCTCCGCCCTATCCGCACCGGGGCAGCGGCCGGCCGGGAGGAGTCATGGGGAGCGAAGCTAGGCCGCGGCGGAGGAGGCAGAGGCAGCGAGGGCCGGCGTCCCCCCCCCCCTACAGCGGCCGTGCTGGCGGAGTCGGCTGCCGCTCCAATATGGCGGCCGGGCTGATGTCAGCGGAGGATGTGGCAGCGCCGGGCGGGGGGGCACCGGAAGGGGCCGCGGGCGGGAGGGGCCCCCTGCTGGCAGGGGCGGGGCGGCCGTTACCGGCCGTTACCCGCGGCTGTGGGCAGCGCTGAGGGGAGCGGGCGGTGCGGCCCCGCCGAGACTGAGGGGCACCGCACTGTCCTCAGCTGATGGGTTTTTTCTTTTAAAAAGTGCCTTACTTACAGCCTTCAATCTGCTCCATTTCATTTGACTCTGTTCAGCTGCTAGTGCAGCCCCCCCGAAATGTATCTCCATATATACATATATATATATATATATATATATATATATATATATATATATATATATATATATGTACACTCGTTAACTAACCTCAGGTGAGCTCTCAACAGTCTTCAGACTGAGGAGATGGAGACACTGAGTCACGGAGACACAGAACAGCCTCGGTTGGAACAGACCTCTAGGGTCACCCAGTCCCACCATTAACATGGCACTGCCAGTTCCCCACTGCCCCATGTCCCTCAGCACCTCATCTACACGGCTCTGAAATACATCCAGGGATGTCCATGAGCATCTTTTCAGACCTTTAGCCCTTTTGAACGTGGCACACCAAAAACTCAAAAAAAACCCCACTTCTCAAGGATAAATCCTATAGATGTCTCCAGGTAGTGTATTTTACTGCAGAATAAATGTGCTTATGATGCAGGAATGGCCTATACTTTTTAGTCCACAATTAGGATACTGCACTTGGCCAAATTGAGATATATAGATATAAACATATATAAAAAAAACAACTAAGATATAAACAAAATATCTGTATATATATAGAAATTATTTTTAGGGGTTTTTTTAGGTGCAAGCTGCTTACCAAGAGCTCCAAGTCACTCTAGACGTGTAGAGCTGTATAGATGAGGTGCTGAGGGACATGGTGTAGAGGTGACTTGGCAGTGCTGGGTTAATGGTTGGACTTGATGATCTTAGAGGTCTCTTCCAACCAAGGCTGTTCTCTGATTCTGTGATTCTATAAGTGACTTTAACCTCCCTTGTCTCTCACACCCCCAGTTCTTGCATCGTCTGCTGTTGTGACTTGGTGATATTTCATGTGCCTTCTTCAAGATCACTGGTAAGAAAGAATAGCAGATGGACAAACAGACCTCCAGAGGATCTGAATCACGCAGTCAACTATTTGCTGAGTGTGCCTCTTCTGTGTCTTGAGGCCTACTAATTATTCACAGTCCACTTACTGCGTGGCATTCTGATTTTGTTATCTTTCTAGGTTTTTTAATGAAAAATTATTTTAATGAAAATCATGTAGCAGGTCAAATGCCAAATCAAACCTTAAGTATATAACATCACTGTTACTTCCATCAAATAAACATTCACATAAAGAAGAGATACCACAATAGCATTACAAGATCTGTTTTCTGGAAGTGTTTTTTCTGAATAGTAATTATACTCAAATATTTACTAATTTAGTCCTATATGAGCCACTCAGATGTTTCGGTGAGGATTACAACCAATTTGACTGGCTTGTAATTAACCTGGGTCATTCCTTTTACCTTCTTTTAGCATAGTGACTATATTAGCTATCTTCCTGTTCTTTGGAACTCCCAAGATTTACTGAGAATCATAACAGGAGATCAAAAAGACCTTCCAAAAAGCTCTTTTAAAAACCTGTATGCAAGTTATCCTGGCTTTCTGAGACAAATTACCTGGCTTTACTATTGCTGTTTAGATTTTTCTTAAAGTACACTGCCAATGGAAAGTATTTAATCCTTGTTCTGTATGATAATATTTACCTATTTCCCCAGAATACAAAGCTATTTATTGAACACATTTTTTAAAGCACTGTTAACATTCTTAGATTTCTCTTTGGTAGTATCATTGCTAGAATTCACCTTGCACCTGCATTCAATTCCCTGTTTCTTTCTGTTGGCAAAATTTCTCAGTATGACTTACATTTTCTTTAATTCCTAGATTTAATTAACAAAGCAATATTATCTTCTTTCGTATCAATTGAACACACTGGTCGGGCTGTTACAATCATTTTCACTTTCCCACTACACTAGTGTGGTATTTTAACTATGAGTTTTGTCCTGATTGCATTTTAAGGATTAACTGATTGAATATTCGTTCTTTTTTTTTTTTTTTTGATTGTTATTTTCAGTTTTTTGAAAATCACTTTTTAAAAGTAGTAGCCAATTATATTATTGATTTGCCCACTTTTCAGGTTTTTTTATTATAAAAGTGATCAAATTAGGATCACTTGTGGGTCAATAAGTATTTTAAATTTTGTTGATTTCATTTTTATTAGGATGAGGTGTACTGTGATGTTCCTTGTATTTGACAGCCACTTTCTGACTTAGAAACTCAAGTGGTTGCACAAATTGAATGGTGTCATTTCAAACAAATGTATTTTTCCTTTACTAATTTCAGTTCTGATTCTTTATCTAATGAACCTAAACAAATAAGCTCAGTGTGAATCAAATTAAGAATGCATGTAATTGAATTTTGAGCCAATTAAATACTTTTTTTTTACACCAGTGCAATGCTGATAGACAAAACCAAAATTTGAATGAAAAGCAGAGCAAACAAGACAGATTTCAGCATGCAATTTTGTTGATCCCTTCCACGTGAGTGAGAGCTGGTGTGTTAGCAGGGTGTGCTCGGCTTGTTGGATCTCCACCTAGGAGGTCCTAATGTACCATGTCACAACCTTCTTACCTGTGATTTATTTTACAGTACCACGCTGTATTTGAAAAATATTTCTGAGTCATATGTGGCTTTATCTGGAGTCCAGAAAGCTGTAATCCCTGATGCTGTGGTTTGCCACTGACTGGTGCAATGCATGCATCGAGTCATTTGGGTTGTCACTGGACATCTCACTGGGCACAGACTCCCTTTCCTCCCACCTATCCCAATGCCAGTGGCATCCAGCCTGAGAGCTGAGGCCCTAAATCTTTGAAACAATCTGTTAAGAAGTAATAATGCAAGAGCACAGGCTGTAGTCTATAAATAATTTTGTTTGGTTTGCAGTAAATTGACCTTGTAACACATTCTTGTTTATTCTTAAGCCTGTATCTGGCAGAATTTCTGTTAACAGCTGTTGATGAGTCTAAGTTATCTTTACTAAATGCAGTGGACTTCAAAAGTAGCTAGGTTTTTTGAACTGCTAATGGCTCACTGGAAAGCTGAAATAAAAGGGAAAATGACAAAGGCATGAATCTTAGACTCTTATTTTGTGTTGTGCAAGTTCTAGTTGCCATGATTTACTTCACTATGGGAGCAGGGTATATCTCAGTGATGTCAGCAGAAAAAGCGACTGACAAATTGAGCACAAATGTCTGTTGGGACAGCAGGTCAAGCAAAGAGTAATACCTGAAACAGGAGGTCGCATGCTGTTAACTATCAACAAATGTATTGTAACTTGAACATCTTGAGCACGACATACAGCTGGTTAAAGCAAGAAGCTGTAGGAGTCTCAACCTAATAGAAGTGCCAGGCTCTGAAGCTTAAGGTGAGGTGGACGATTCCTAGTTACAGCATCACAACAAAATATTGCTGGACAGATTTTTGTCTTGAAGGACGATCAGATTAATAGCATGCACAAGTTTTGAAGTTGACAGCAAGAATATAGGAGTTGTTTTCTAGAAAAAGTCTGCTGAGTCTGGTAGAGCTTCACTGTCCCATGGTTTCACCAGTCGAGCTTGTTTACATTCCTGCCTGTGTCTTCCATTCCATCCTGTGAAAATTTGCCACTCCCAATTATGCCACTAAAAACAAGTGTGAGGTGGAGCTGTGGCCTGCATCTCTGTAAGTATCTGGCTTAAAAACAGCAGTCAAAAAAGAAGTCACATATAACCTGTGTAATTTCAGGGATCTGTTGACAGGACAGCCTCACAAATAGGCACCGTATCATTACCGAAGGAGCACTGAGCTGGAGTGCAAAATATAGAAACCCAACGGCCAGGAGCAAAGGGAGACAGGAATTTCTTAAGGCCAAACCACCTTTAAAACCATGCTGATTGCAAACCTGCTGCAAGAGTGCTGCAATAGACATGAGTGCCAGAAGGCAACCGGAAGGAGCAACTATCTTTGGATTTGCTCTATCCAGTATTATCAGGGTGATCTCCAAGAACAGGATTTTTGCTTCCAGTAAGAGTCCAGATGCTGAAAGGTACAGAGTGAGGAGGAGAGGGAGCTAAGAGATACGGGACAAGAGACGTGAGCAGACTAATGTGTGATGCTGTAAGTAGGGAGAAACTAGAGTCAGTGATCAACTGACCATAGAAACTGTGTCTAGTACACAATGGTTGTGTAATAGTCTCTCTTTTTGGTTTCAGCTGCACCTGTTTTACTCATACTGTTGTTTGGGTTACTAAATAAATCCTTCACTAGCCTGGGAAGACCAGCTGGGATTTTCTTGTTGGTTTTAGAAATGAACTTTCCAATGCTAGCAGTAAATTTTTCTAAGTAAAAAGCACTTACTGATATGGCTCTTTCTGTCCGTACAACAAATCCTTGCTTTGATAGCTTTTAATGCCCAATAGTTAGACATAATTTAAATTATCAGTTTACAAATTCAAAATTTGCCAATGTATCTTTTCCAATAAGCCTCTTTCTAAGCTTCTCCCTTTGGATGATTTAAGGATGATGTTTTAGGCTTCTCAGAAATATGAAGAATTACTACTTTCAGTGACATAGCGCCAGTTGTTAACACCCAGCTCATATAAAATCAGATGCAGCCACTAAGTGAGTAATAAGATTTAACTTCAAGGGGCTTTGAGTGAAAACTTAAGTGCTGCTTTTAATTTTTATATATACAAAACCAATAAATTGTGGTTTTTTAGAGTCAGAATGACAGGCATTTTAGGAAGATGAAAGGCAGACATGTAAAGTTGTTACTCATATTTGCTCATTTCATAAATGTTTTCTTTATTTCAAGTATTTCCAGATCCTCTCATTTTCTCATCTCCTGCAGAGTTCAAATGATTGCTGTTTCCTGAAATGTTTGTGTTGTAATAGCATCTTCCTCCTTGTATCTGAGTGATATTGTTCAGTAGCAAAAATCTATACTGGTTATTTTAATACTACGATTCTAGTACTGAAATTATAAGGACAAAAGTATCAGTTAAGGTGCTGTATATACTGAAGGCATGTTTTCATTTCTACACAGAGGTCCAGTTCAACCAGCATCACTAGGAAAAACGTGCAGCTTTCCTAACAGATATTCATTGAGTAAAATGAGTCCCATGAAGTCTCCACAAAAACTGTCATTGGTATTTTGGCAAAATTTTAAATGTTTGATGCAGTGAATATTATACAAATTCAGTTTTGAAAAATCTTTATTTCTCTTCCTAACGTAACAAATGCTTTACTATCTGTTCCTTGCGAAGTATATAAATACTCGTCAGCTTATTAAAAAAATACATAAAGCCAGATGGTGCAAAGAAAATGTTTCCATGGGGTTGTAATTTACAAGATAAATAGTGATTAGAACAGTATTCTTATTGTCTAATTAGAGAGTACTTGTGTTCATTCAGAAGTGTGTGTAGAATAAATGTAGATTACTTTTGGTAGGTTTACACCCTCTTGACATGACCGAAGACCCATGCAAAGAGAATCAAATAACAAGTGGTAGTTTTAGAACAGTAAATGTGAAGCAAACAGAGCCGTGGGGTCAGTCAGGGAGAAAAGTAAGGACTCCAGGAACTAGTGGTCATATCAACTCAGCAACAGTGTGTGAGCAGCTGCGACAGGGGAAGCGGCAGAAAAAAATCTAGAAATATTTGGCAGCAGCCATCTCTGAGGGTGTGTACAGACTTTTGTAAAGGAGGTAAAGTTGCATTTTTGAGCTACCTTGTTCCTGAGAAATCAGCCAAGTGCATAGTAATATCTGTTCTGCTCCTGACAGAGGCTGCATACCCTGCTTGTGCTGGATGGTTTGTACTTCTGATGGCTGCCAGGAGGTTGTGATCACAGTGAATGCCAGAAGGTTTTTAAGTTTGGCACAGATGATAATACTTTCCATAATAGCTTCTATCCAGGGAGTGAAACACTTTGATAAATGTTTGTAGATTAAAGATGCAGACATCTCTGGGTTACACCTCAAGTCATTCAAGAGTCAAAACAGAATGGAAGCAAGTCTAATTAGTTTGTTACTTTTAAAGTTGGCTTTGAAAACATGGAAGAATAGAATCTTGTGCAAGACAAGTGTTAGAGAGTACTATGTCTCACTGTCTTGCTGTGAAACTCATTGCACAGTTGTTGCCATTGTGAGCTGCTAGACATCAAACATGGATTTGATTATGACAGAGAAAATTCCAGATGTTTTTTGGAGAGGACACACTTGCTCTTAACTGGGGGAGTTCAGAAGTGAGAGTGCTCACTCAGTAGCAGAGGACTCCATCAGCACTGCTATTTTTCTATTTTGACCTGTACTGCAGGTGACTTTGTTGACTGCAAGGCAGAAAGTTTGAGAATATTGTCCTGTAAGCATTTTCCCATAGGGTTAAAACAAGCCAAATGTGGATTGATTCTCTGAGGGTGGTGAGACACTGCAACAGGTCGCCCAGGGAAGTTGTGGTTGCCCCCTTCCTGGAAGTGTTTAAGGCCAGGCTGGATGGGGCTTTGAGCAACCTGGTCTGGTGGGAGGTGTCCCTGCCCATGGCAGGGGGGTTGGAACGAGATGGTCTTTGAGGTCCCTTCCAACCCAAACCATTCTGGGAGTCTATGATTCTATAATTCTGCACTGGATTATATCAGTGCAACAACATCTATCTTCAGTATTGTAAAATTTTATCATTTCTATGTGATGGCTTTTAAAGAGATTTCACTGGATAACAGTTTACCATCCATACAAACATTTTTTAATACATTTGATGTAAAAGAGCTGTTATTCAAACAGAAATCTCTTCTTAGGTGATACACAATGAATTTTTGATCTACACTGCAGACCACATTCTTAGTTCAAATTAAAGTAAATAATTTGACTTGTTGGGACAAATGCTACTTATGACATTACCTGCATAGTATAGATTGATGAGCATTTGAGCAATAACACAACATTGTCTCTGAGGTTAGCCAGTTATTTAAAAACTTGCTGTCCAGTTGAATAAGTACAATTCCCTAAGTGCTGATTGCATTTAGGAGTTCATTAATGATCTATAAATATATAACAGCTCCTGCTATGTACTTGTGTAGCACCAAACAATACTACCTGCACATTACTAAGATGATCTACAATACCTAAACATGAGGCACGGAGGGGTGTGATTCCAGAGTGTCTCCATTTTTCTAATACAAGTATTTGCAGCAATCACAGTGGATTCTAACAGAGCAGAAAGATAAATGGTAATCAGGAACTATCAGAAAACTCATGATAAAGCAGTAAGTTTACAATCAGCCTTGTACACCTATAGCATGTTCATGTTTCTGCCTCTTAGTGGATTTTTTTTTCTCCCTGAAAACTAGACTGAGGAAGGAGAGTGAGGATTTGGGGTTTCACTGTTGAAGCCAAGAAAGAGCTAAAAAAGCACCAGAAATACACAGTATAGCTGGAAAGGTTATATGGTTGGTTTTTTTCCTAGGGATCCTGGAATGGTGATAGGGGGATTCACTAGACAAAGACCTCACTGACTCCAGAGTGAACTGGCAGCTGAGTACATTTCTCTGCATGCCCAGACATGCAGCAGGATTAGAAGAGAGCCAGTGAGCCTGACAAAAACAGCATTGAAAAGGTTGGCATGAGACTAGTTCCCATAAAAACTTTTCTATACCTGGGAGGAAAAGGAAAGAAAGTGTAAAAAGGTGCTTGCATTACTTGTTCAGTTATATGAACTGTCTTGCTAATGGTCACTTACTTCTGCATTATATATATATATATGTATATATATAATTTTTTTTTTAAGGTAGTAACTTTGAACAAAGCAGAGGAAGCTTTCCTTTTCTCTTTAATCTACCACTAAACTGTAACTACAAGCCAGGACATTGATACCTATGTGCCTCAAAGCCTCAAGCTTTCAGTGACAGCAATGTGTGGCGAGTGACCATCAGATTGCTTTCTCATGCTGACACAGGCAGTTGCAGGACTAGCTACAAAACATAGCCTACCTTTTGGGCCTCCTAGAAATCTGCTTCCCACAGCTACTGAAGGCAGTCTGATGCTCACAGCAATAAGCTGTATTGCTGAAGCCAGGATTAAACCTTCAGAACTCCAATGACTTCTGCAGGGAGGAGAGAGAAAAAAGGATTAGCACCTAAATTGTCACCAGTCGCAAATTAAGATGGAAGTTAGAAACAGAAACTTAGTGGGGAAAGCCAGCTGCTGACCGGTAATCCAGCAGCCTAAGAAGGTGGCCCTGGTGTGGTCTAGGAACCTCCAAAAACCATCTGCATCTGCAAGGGAGGCCCTTAGGTGCGTCAAGGAATGAAAGAAACTGCGCAGCATTTCAGTATTTTCACCTGTATAGACAGCAAGTCAAGATCTCTCTCTGGTTTATAGGTCATCTTTGGAAGACAAAAAAGTCTCTTTCTGCTTTTGCTGAGATACAACAAATGACATCTGAGCTTTCCATTTTTAACACAGAAGATGTCACACTGATGACTCAGCCATCTGTATCAGAGCGTCCTACTTTGGCATATATGGTCTTTTCTCACTAAATGTTTTCCCTAATGTTTACTGAGGCAACAGCTTAATTCTCTCAAAGGGTAAAACAATGATTTTGCTTAACAACTATTTACTATACAGTAAGTCTGAGAGAAATTATAAAAAAGGAAAAAAACAACCAAAAAAGCTTTAAAAATCCCTGCAAACTAAATCTAGCCTCATTGTCCATAGCATAAATTATGGGGCAGTAAATGCAGCTCTTGTGCTTCTGGAGAACAGTTCTGCAGAATTCTACTGGCCTTAAGCATCAAAACGCACCTGTGGCTGAAATCCAGCAAGGTGATCTCTCATTGCTTACAGTAGGAGAGCAGGGCCAGACACTGTGCCAAAGCAAAGAAAGCACTCCCTATCCTGGAAACATGGTCCCACTCTGAAACATACCTCTGTAAAAGACAAGTTCAGGTCTTTCCCTCTTCTTTAAATCAAATGGGCTCTGTTTTCATAGCTGCAAACTCAGCCTGGAACTGGAGACCCAACTTAGCACTTTGCCATCAGTCATAAACATCAGGCAGCCAAAACCAAAGCATTACATACATCTGCATGACCCAAGGACTGTGAACTGGCCTCAGATATGAATGGCATGTTTGAATACGTGTTCGCTAGTCATTGTTAGTATAAAGTTAATACAAGGTGCAAAGTGTTTCTAACATCCTGTTTTGTGACAGGAGCTATTTCTGACGTTTCACAAGGCCGTGTTGCTCTGAGCTATACTACTGCAACTGAACTGAAAACTTCAGCAAATAACTTTTATGAAGGTGTACTCCAAGATGACAATAGCTAGGACTTTATTTTGCCATGAACATCAGGAAATATGGCATGGAATATACAGGAGGACTGAAACTGTTTAAGGAAGAAGATGTCATTTTTACCACTTTCCATTTGCAAAACCATATTGGAAAGATACTATAGAACAGAAACAATTCTGAACTTTGAAAATACATAGATAGATAAAACTGCTTGAAAGTAAACTTTTTACTGTGTCTCTTCAGCACAGCTGACAAAAATCAAAAACCCATCAAGATTCCTATTTCTGCTCCATCTGCCAGTTTCCCTTCCGCAGGAAGTAAGAGATCTTTCTTGATCTGGGCTGTTGGCGAGCTCAGAGTCCAATAGGTCACTCCAGTTAAGAATAAAGCATCTTTGATGCAGTTCAGTTTATTTACAAAAATATATAGCTCTACTTCTTTGAGCACAGTGGAAATCAAGCAGCTGGAGACAGCTTCTTTAAACACAGCTCTTTCAGCCAGCACCTCACTCAAGAGCCCTTTTGCGATGCTTCTCCTACTAGTCTGCCATAGGGCAATCCATAGGGCAATACATCTCATGCTCCTCACCACCATCGAGTATGTCTCAAAATCTGATCTAATTGCCAGACCAGACTTACTGTGCAGCTATTGCCTGCCCCAGCATGGGACAGACTGCTTAGACTTCCATAGCTCAGCAGTGAGGATTTGGTGATAGCCATGACGAGATTACTCGCTTATTAATGCAATGCGTACCTTCTCACAGCAGGCCCAGGGAGACATTTGGGAGACCTGAGAAATATGAATCAGTGGGTTATTTTAACTGTCCTGTGAGTGTAGATGTCTGGGTCGTACCTACTGGCAAACCGGTAGCTAAACAAATAGAACAAAAGCTGATACAGATGCATGAAATAAATTTTCCACACCTTTACAACTCAGCCATGCCTATAGGAGCTGAAAATCCCACCATAAAGCTTTCTGAAAACTCATACAGCCAAACAGATGCTGCTAAAGGGTGCAGCTATTTAAGTGTTTGTGGTGGGTTGATGTTGGCTGGCTGCCAGGTGCCCACCAAAGCCACTCTATCACCCCCCCTCCTCAACAGGGCAAGGGGAGAAAATATGATGAAGGGCTTGTGGATTGAGATAAGAACAGGGAGATCACTCATCAGTTCCCATTGTGAGAAAAACAGACTCAACTTGGCGAAATTAATTTAATTTATTGCCAATTAATATCAGAGTAGGATAATGAGAAATAAGAACAAAACTTAAAACACCTTCCCCCCATCTCTTCTTTCTTCCTGGGCTCAGCTTCCCTCCTGATTTTCTCCACCTCCTCCACCCCACGGCACAGGGGGACAGGGAATGGGGGTTGCGATCAGTTCATCATACATTGTCTCTGCTGCTCCTTCCTCCTCACACTCTTCCCCTGCTCCAGCTTGGGGTCCCTCCCATGGGAGACAGTCCTCCCCGAACTTCTCCAACACGAGTCCTTCCCATGGCTGCAGTTCTTCACAAACTGCTCCAGTGTGGATCCCTTCCACAGGGTGCAGTCCTTCAGGAACAGACTGCTCCAGCATGGGTCCCCCATGGGGTCATAACTCCCGCCAGCAAACCTGCTCCAGTGTGGGCTCCACTTTCCATGGGTCCACAGGTCCTGCCAGGAGCCTGCTCTAGCGCGGGCTTTCCACAGGGTCGCAGCCTCCTTTGGGGCACATCCCCCTGCTCTGGCATGGGGTCCTCCACAGGCTGCATGTGGATATCTGCTCCATTGTGGATGTCCATGGGCTGCAGGGGGACAACCTGCCAGACCCAGCGCAGTGTTTCTTTTCCCTCACACATCTGTGGAAAGAAGAGCTAATCCTTGTTTCCTCCCTTAAAAGAATTCAAGTGCATTAAAGAATTCCTTTTCAGTCCTGTGATTAAACTTACCTTTCCAATGCCAGTTTGGTACATTCAGGTATTATTTAGCTAACTGAATGTAACTTTTCAGAAGAAATTTCTTGGTGGGGGTGACAGCCATATACAATACTTCTCTGACAAATGCAAAGACATAAGCCAACTTTTCCCTCCAAGTGCACTTTTCAGCTGAAGAGAAATTTGCCTTGTGAGTGTGGTAAGCAGCAGGTTGTGTATTAACAACTGAGAAGGAAAACATTCAAGAAGGGGAAGGATATATACCAGCCTAGACAAAATATTATTGTCAACAGCCAGCACCAGTAGGGCTATTATTACTTTAATAAGATCCAAAGATTATGAAGAAATGTTTATGTTTGGTCATTTCCTGCTGCCTAAGTGCGTCTGGGTCCCTAGTAATTGTATTTCAGCTGCTTTCAGCCTCCTTAACTACCTGCAGAACTCCAGAGGCTTTGCATATTCATGTAGCCTTAATACCAAGACATTAAGTAATGGTCTTACTATTACTGTATTTCATTTCAGTAACTAGCCCTTTTTATCATCATCTCTGCCAGATAGCTATTCAGCTGCAATTTGAATCATAAAAAGGGCCGCTGCCTTAGGAATGACACTAGGTGGATAAGTAACCCTGGAAAATTATGGTCTCTCAATAGGAATGGAGAGAGTTTCATCCTACACCTGAGACAGATAATGGGCTTTTTACGGACAAAGCACATCACCCTCATTAAATCTAAATCAAAACGAGAAGCAAATGAGTAAAATATGCTAAAAGGTGGGGAAGTGGGGGGAGTAACCAGTCTGCTTAGCTATGCATGGCTGAAGCTTAGAAGAGAAAAGCAGGAATGCATCAGGAATCCAAAATCACTTTCCAAGTGATGGTTGTTTTCAGATTACAAGTCAGAACATGATTTTTGCTTTTCGACAGTCGCACTCAATCACTGCTTAATCACAGCCCAGGCAGCATGATGCTATTTAAAAAAACCTGCTAGTCCAAAGCACAGTCTAAGGAACAACAGGCCTGAAGAGCATCAAGGTGTGTTTGATGGCCACAGATTGAATTAACTGTTTTTGTTAACCTTACCTTCTTATTGTAGCAGACTGCTCAGATCCAGTGCAACTGTTCTTTAAATCACCCTGTAAGGCTTCTACAGGCAACCTCAAACCAAAGATGTTTTGGGCTGTGGCTTTTTCTTCTTAGTATTCTTTTTTTTCCTCAGAAGTGTCAAATAGATGGAGTTAGCTGTGCATGTAATTTACATTTCAGCTGGCCATACATTAGATGTGGTTCCAAGGGTTTATCTCTATTTCAACACCACGGCAGCTCGAGAGCTAGATTTACTGCACTTGTGGTTCCACCTTTCACCTTGTCTGCTCTGACTGGGCGTTGCCAAATGAAAGAGCATCCTCAGACTATCTGCTAGTGTTGTTTCCTCGTGCACCCCCATGGGGTGATTTGGCTCCACAAGCTGATTTGATAGAAACACAATCCACGAAAGCAAAATACGTATTTCCATAAAGTCAGCTGGCGGCTGCATGAGACTAACAGCGAAGGTGGTGGGAGCGCACCGCTCGGCAGTGCACAGCAGGACCCCCTTTGGCAGCTGTCTGCGGTTGCCCCACGTTGGGTGTAACCCAAACCCAAACCCTGCTGGGAGAACAGACCATTGTTCTTTGGTTGCTCATGACTCTACACTGCAGGCAGCCATACAGCAAAGTACTGAAAGCTACAGGAGATACGCTGCATTAGAAAACACAGTTTGGGGTTATCACCCTGCTTTTTCTTTGATGCAGTTTTTGTTTCCGAAATGTGCTGCACAGGAGGATTTTACTTATTCTAAATAATTATTTTATTACTATTACAGGATGTTTCCAGAGCTGCCATGCTCCATATTGTCAGGGAAGTGAGCGGCCTTGTACTTTTAAAAGTCTGTAAGTCATCTGTAATGCTTCTCGCCTGGCTTTCAGATACTCCCACCACCTCAGGAGAATGTGGGAAAAACTAAGTATAGATGGCACGTATAAAACAAATCTTCTCCAAACTCAAACGAAGAGCCATCACAAAACCACGTCAAGAAAGGTTTTCTAAGACTGAACCCACAGTGGAAAGTCCAAGATGGGAAACTGGAAAATGCAGTACGTGGCTTGTAGGAATCAAACTGGGTTCATCTGCGTAGGGAACTTAGGGAGCTTGGTAAGGAGCATCTTGTTTTGATTTGTGAATTTGAGTCATAATGGAAGTTGAAACACCTTGTTGCATCATCATCAAAACATGAAGCAATGAGCACTTACACATAAAATACCCTTCTCTGTCATCCCATTAATGCATAAACATAATTTAAGTCAGTGCCTGTAGAAACACGAGAAGTGAATCCCACTGATGGCAAAGTGAGCTAACTAGCGAGCCCACAAAGCTCTAGCATTTAAAAATTTACTAGTATTCATAAATTACTTGAAGATTAACACTTTTAATTAGCAAAACTCTACATTAACCCTAACTATGTTAGCTCTTCTTAATTGTAAATTTCCTTGGAAACAAAAAGAACAATAAGCATTATGAGTGACCTTTCAGAAGTCATACAAATGTCAGTCAGTTTCCAGGAAACTTAATGGTTCCCTAGCCTGAATTTTGGCTCCTACAGTATGGTTGAAAAGTTTATTTCGGAATAGAAAAAGAGACATTAACCAAAATGACAGAAGAAGTTGCATTAAGAGAAAACTGGGATACCTGATCTGACTGTAACTGAGCAGATTTTCCTCTCTGGGAGACACACTGCTTTTAGCCTGAGAATTGCAGATTTAAACCAAGCCTGAGCTGCAGGTAAAGGGGTTTTAGTTTTATTCTCCCACCCTGATATCTGTAGTAACCACACAGGGCAGCTGATCTGTTTTCCCTCCACCCATGTGCACCAAACCTTTGGAAACCTGTAGAAAATATTGATAGTATTTGACAGAAATAGATTTCAGAAGTTTATTAGATTCAGGCTGGAGACTACATGGCCTGGCCACACCAAGCCACATCCATTTACTTCGTTCCCCAGGAACCGAGATACTGAATTTGGCTTGCCCAGCAAGTTATTAGCAATGACAAACTTATTAACTGCTGATACAGCTCATGGCTGAAGAACAGAGAAGAGATGGATGGAGGGAAGACTGAAGGTGCTATAGTATGAGCAAGGGTAGGAAATGCCACTAGAAAGGACGAAGTTGAGGGAACCATGCTATGGTCAGACAAGGCCATGGGAAATCAGTCTTCATAGTTCTGCTGTTCACAAAATAAAGTAACAAATGCACTTCCTAGATATGTGTTACCTGCCTGCTTTGAGCATCCAGGCATAACATGAAGGGAAAAACCTATTTTGTTTCACTGGATTGCCGAAGCAAAAAACTGACAAACCAAATGCTCACTGGAAGTAAAGATGCCGCAATTTAGCAACATTTACTGTTCCATAGGGTTTCAGCATGAGCACAACGTTTCACAGCAGTCCAAAACATGGCAGCACTGAGCATCCCTTGCCCATACAAACACTTGCCAAGATGTCAGCAGTCCTCTATTAACATCATCTCAGCCCCCATAACAAGTTTAAGGCTGATGCTCTTTGAAGTCAAACTTACCTTCCAAGCAAGCCTCTTGGGGACTCAGAACTGTTTGCAGTCTCTACTATGTTTTTCTAACACAGCCTGAACAACTCCCATTTCTACTTCTTTTGTATTCAACGTGGAGGTGCCCTCTCCACAAAACCATTGTTTCTCTAGCTCAAACATCAGCCATTCTTACATTCTGTGTCCACTCCTTCCCATGATAACTCTACTATCCCACCACGTAAGAGTTCTGCCATTCTGCAAATGCCAATGAAAAGCATTTGTCATGAAATAACTTTACTATAAATATACAATCCAAGATAAAGGACCTGAGACCATGAGAAGGATTTTTCCCCTCCTACCCTTCCGAACACTAAATTAATGCCAAAAGAGCATATTTAGTTCTGTATTCAGACTCAAAATGAGTTCACTAATCCATCTCCTTCCTGTCCCAGCAAAATAAGTGCATCCCACATAATTCCTAAATAGTTTTATGCAAAACACAGCTCTTTTCAAGAGAGTACCAGGCAGTAAGTACTGCATATGAAGTTTCCAGCTAAAGATTATAATGAAGGTAACCTCTGGTATGACAAAACTAATCCATCTAGAGCAGAAAGTACTCTACCACCTCCTGAAGAAGTTATGCTTCCATGCTTTGAGCATGAATGGAAAAAGTTTTAACTGGAGCAAGAGATCAGGATGCCAAGCTGGCTGTAAGCACCTTTATAAAGTACATGTTTGTATTCCAGTATGGTATACATCAACAGCTGAGCACTTTCACTAGTGAACGCAGTCTTAAATCAAAGCCAAGTGGTCAAAGTACACACACTGATCTTTAGAAGATGTGGGTGAGGCAGAGGCATGCCTTGTGTTACAATGTGACCTGGCACTTCACAGCCACTGCAGAAGCTGTTACTGTGAGGGACTTCAATAACAAGTCTGTCACAGGCTTGTGATGTTCTCTTTAGGAAATACCCAACGTGGCATAGTTTTTGAACATGCGATTTGCACTAGTGCTGTTTTGGAACAGAAGCTAGTAATTTGTAATCCCTGGGGGGGAAAAAAAAAAAAGTTTTAAATTTGTACTCTATGGCTCACTGTGACCATCTCCCAACCCACGCTGAATACACATTTGCTTTGAGGATGAAGTGCTGGGGTCTGAACCCCAAGCCCTGAATTAAGGTTGACATATGGGTGGTTCCCATGGTCCTTTAAAAGCAGGGGATGAGTTTGCCTTTTGGCTTTCCTCCAAGGTGCAGCTGACCTTGTAAGGAAAGCCCTTGGGTAAACAAGCCCCAGGTGCCCTGCATTGGGTAAATGAGTGCCAGGTGTCCTGCTTTGGGCATAAAAGCTGGGACCACTTGCAGGAAGGGTGGAGTGTCTGTCTGTGAGGTGGACGCACTTCACAGAGTTTCCTGTTGGGGAAGGACCTCCTGGCTCTCCCTGCAACTGGGCCCCAGTCAGGTTTGGCATTTGCAAACGTGGGCTTTGTGGGGGAACAATATGGGGCTACTTCTGTCTTATATGATCAGCCTCTTGACTTGGTTGTCTCCCATCTCTTCTATGAGAGACTTCATTTCTTTGTTTATTCCACCTGTTATTGGTTGTGCTGTGATCTGATTGACTTGTCTGCACCCCCAGCAATCACCCATATACTGACCTTCTCGTATACAACAGAAACTAATTACTGGTTTGTTCTACTGCTGGCTGTGTCCTTTGTGCTAGGCCTAGTAATTGGCAAAACAGAGGAATACCTCACTGTAGCAATTTCAAGTTGCTTAGTTTAACATTGTAAGAAAAATGTTCCCCCTCTAAATGGGGG
The DNA here is from genome assembly GCA_028020825.1 of Podargus strigoides. Classification (NCBI taxonomy): domain Eukaryota; kingdom Metazoa; phylum Chordata; class Aves; order Caprimulgiformes; family Podargidae; genus Podargus; species Podargus strigoides. The sequence continues at coordinate 33,358,882 of CM051663.1, read as the reverse complement.
AAGACAAGCATATTGCTAAGACTGAAATAAACAGTGTTTAATTAACCCCCAAATACTGACATTCAGCAGACACATTCTAGACTACCTTAGTAACTTCCCATAGTCATCCTACTACAGTGCACTGAACTTTCCCATTTCCTAAGGTGACAGCATGTCTCCAATAAGCACAACCAGGTCAAAACTGCACAGCTTCCTCGCCGTGACAGTCTGTAAAAACCCAGCATATCACTAGAAAAGCCTCCTCACTGCAGATTGTCAAGTTTGCTATGACTTAAAGTATGCAAAATGTGACCTTAAACATACATTCTCATTTCAGGACAAATATGTGAAATTATATTTTATTGACAGTCTCCAAACAGCCTGCTAGAGAGAAATAACAGTATTAAAAAATCCAAAACTGTAAATCTCCTAGCTTGCATTCAGTGTAAAAACCTGGAGGTATAAACAGAAGCCTAGAGTAAAAATATTAAGTACATTTCCAATCTTACAGTGCAGAAAACCAGTAACAATAGTATTTATTCTACATTAGAAGTGTTCCCATATTCAATTCCACATATATGTTTCTCTTCTGTATAAACTTCTGATAACTTATGTACAAATAAGATGCCCAACATCTGTTCTTTAATATAAATATGTAATCATTAAAAAAGCATTGCTCATTCAACATGCAAAGTATTATTGCATATATGAGTCACTTGAACTACAATAATAAAGTCTGAAGGACGTGCTGGACAGCCCACTCTAGAAAGTGCTAGCTGTAAGATCCCATGTATCACAGAAGAAAGCATTAAGTACTAGTGTATTTTTAAATAAAACCCTATAAACTCAAGTACTGTCCTTGCACTACTAAGACTTAAGGCAATCAAGAGGGGGAAGCTCTCCCCGTTTCCCCATTAATACATTTTAATACATTTATTTTAACATATTAAAATTTATTTTTAGAGGGCTGATGATAAATTTTTGCTATACATATTAATACAACTCAGTGTGAAGTGATTAATCAGTAAACTAGTTTAATATCCCCAGTAACACTGAGCTGACCTAATGTAAGCAACTGTTTCTCCACCAGCTAAGTTTTCCAGCATGGATTTCTAAATTGGTATGAGAATGGAGAAAATATTCAATGTCCTCCTTCTCAGTGTAAATGATTTTATGACTTGAATCCATTCTTGGGGTATTCCAGAATTTAAGGGTTCAAAATAGATTTGACTGGTAAATAATATTCAGCTTTACAAAGGATGATTATTTGCAGTAAAAATACTTTCTATATCAACATACACACAGTAGATCGAAGTCAACAGGCATTTCTTTATGGCTTTTTTCACTGAGGTACTGTTGTAACATCCAGAAACAGGATGTGAGTGTTCATGTGGTATGAACACCACATTCATAAGCTGTACCACCAACTCATGACAAGTGGCAACAGATTGCAAATCCAGCTTCCCTGCAGGATTACAGAAAAAGTCTTCCCTTCTATGTGGAACGTCTCAGTGCAAGCTACAGAAAGCCTTAAAGGCAACTGGCATAAATGGGGAAAGTCAAAACCAAAGTCTCACTCTATTAAAATGGGAAAAAGTATTCATGGCAAATTAGAATCTAACAGTCAGGCCATTTCTCACAATTAACAGCAAAAATTTGAGTCATAATATTCCAAGGCAGCAAGGGTGTATAGCACAGCAGCCACACAGTAAGACCTGAAAAGTGCAGTTAAGCTCTTGCATCTGATCTTTAAGCTAAGTGCATGCACAGGCTTAGAAAAGCCAAGCTACTACTATAATACCACAGAAGGTGAAGTGCTGCTAGCCAAAGATGAACACTCAGAAAAGGTGAGGTTGACAAGCACATGACTTCAGTTGATGCCACAGCAGACAGAAAACCTCTGGTGACCACAAGTTTATTCCTCAGTTGTAAAAAGCTTATTTGTGAATATGCATTTAGTTGCACCCTTCCCTGTTTACTTCAGATGGGAAGAAATGCAGATGTATTAAGTTCCTGGTCACAGTACTTTCAGTCCTAGTACTCTCAGTATAAGGGTAAGATAGCAATTGCTGCTATATGTATTTAGTATTCCACCTTTACATCAGAAAATAATGGGGTTTTGTTGTTTTTCTTTTTTAAACTCTACACCAGCCCAGACTTCTGTTTTTATTACACCTATGCTAAAAATGTGTTTCTGCAATAGTGTTAAAAGTGAAATGGAAATTCAAAATATGCTCAGTTAATTACGAAAACTAATTCATTCCAATGAAGTTGTTTTGGTTTTGTTTTTTAGCCACACAAACCCATTACACAGGATGCAGATGCTTGAGCAAGTTCGTTTATACGAGGACACAGCAATGTTTGCAACTCAGAGCTTAGCCACCTACAATTCATTCTTTAATTTATATACAATTTATGACACATCACCACTTAGATCAACACATTCATCATCCCTCTTGACCAAGTCATCTTCATCTTCCAAGTCTTTCCAGGTGCTAGTAGGTAAAGCTGGTTTGATAGACTGTCTCTGAAGTAAGGCAAATGGAAACAAGGATGACAAACGGGCAGAATTTCTCAGCAGTGGAACAGAATGTACATCTCCAGAAACAGCTTGACTATGTTCTTCATCCATTTTCACCTGCAAGCTCTGCACTTCCTCCATCAAATCCAAAATCTTGGCAGCTATGGCTATCGTACCACCACCATGAAGCTGGGCTTCAGGAATCCATCGTAAATACCGTTGTGCCCAGACTTTGATTTCAGGGCTATCGATGCAAGGTAACAGAAGACCATGATAGTCAACAGGTTTACTATGCCAGCTATCGTAAAATTCCCTGAAGCTATTAGGAGGTTCATCTGAAGAATTTATGAACTTGCCAATTCTTTTACCCAGAATGTTTTTAATTAAATGATCTGTTTCCTCCCTGAAAAATCCTCTCTTTGCGGAAGATTTTGTTGCCGTCAGTGGCAAAGAAAGTTGCCGTTGATGCTTTAAGAGGAAAGAAAATAAAAATATACTTAGACAAATATTAATGGGACTTTAGAAGACATCTTAAGAGGAAGAAAAATTTAACTTGTATTCAGAAAATACTTACAAGCAGCAAAGTCACTTAAACACAGCCACTGCTTTTATATAGTCTAAAACTGTTACTACTCTTCAATGGCTAATACACCAAATACTTCACACAGCATACTTAATATTCCCAGATACCTTCACTGAAGTGTACCTATAGCAATGAAGTAACACTAAATAAAGCATTTTTCTTTGAAAAAAGAGAATTCTTTGCATACAATCAAGTATTACAGACTTCCATGTTGAGTTCAAGCTAGCCACACAAATCAAAGAGCACTTGATTTATAAGTTTTTATCCAGCGGTTCCTCATTGCATCCCACTGCATAAGAGTTCCCTAATTAAAGCTGCAGATCATACTGACAGAATTTCACCTGAGAATGCTTTGCACAGAACAGAATTTAACCAACAAGGGGTATTTCAATCAAAAGAGGCTACCCCAGACAAACTTTTCTTACTGAATTTGTGCTACTTTCCAGTAATGAGGTCATCAACCCATAATCCTCCATACCCTATACAGTTTGTTGTTGTTCACTGTTTCCCTGCCTCCAAGTGCATGCACACACTCCAATCACATTCAGACAAAATTAGGGAAGCGATTATAAACCTGCTATGTATTTAAGTTAGATACTCCTTGGAACAACAAATTAAACTCACTTCAAACACAACGTCCAGGTGAGTTGCACTGATAAGTCTTATGAGTTATCACTACACTTGCACCAAAATATAAAGGAAAAACCCCAAGTTCACAGCTACGCACAGTGACTGTAAAACAGTGATTTCTAACTGAAGTGGGTGTAAACTGCAGTCTTAAGATCCAGATGAGTCTGAGGTGTACGTGTATTTTGTCAGTTCGAAACTTTGCACCAATACTTCCACTGCAAGCACATCTAAAGTGTGAGTTAGGCAAAATATTTTTATCATTTAAAAAGAAACAGTAGTTAAGCAGCATACATCTTACTTTGAATCGTGCAGTTTTTCGTAGACTTTTATCTGGTTTTGGCTTCTCTGCATAAAGAGGGTTGTTCAGGAAAGCCTGGGCCTTGAGATCAAACTGCACAGACCAATCCCACACAGTAAGAAATCTGAAAGGACCGCTTTGTGTCTTGAGGCTTTCACCACTCTGCCAAAACAAACAGGTCACAATTAACACTGCTAGAAAGGAATTCTGACCAAGTCAAGGTGAAATTAAGAAACTCGCTTTTCACAGAAGAGGCCAGAGTTGCAACAACACTCAATTTTTATGTGTAGATGAACAACATTATTAGATGCAAGTGAGCTACAGACACAAAGTCTGTCTATATTATTCTCTGTAACCTCAGACAGTATTTCATTTCAGCAGTGCAATTACACAACACCAACAATGCTTTTTCCAATTAAAAATAAGATTAAATAATTTGAGGAAAAAAGTTTTGAAAATTGGGCAGGAGATAGAAACTTGAATTCTTCAAACGCAGGGGGCACGTGTTGTTAACTGCAGTTAATTGCAGTTATGCAGTGTTACCAGTTTCAATTTTATGATCAACACTTTATATGCAAGACAGTGATCTTTACTCTTTTTTTAGCTCTGTGCAGCCTCGCAGAGGATATTCCCATTGCTTCCAGCTTCTTAGACTAGAGAAAAGCATGAACCAAATGAAAATCAACATTCAGGAAATGTTGATTTTGGAATAGAACAGAAAATACTATACAAAAATGTTGTGGATAACTTATTCTGCAGGACAGCAGGATATTCCTCTGTGGTTAAGGAGCTCCATTTTCACTGAAGAGCAATAAACATGAACCCATAGCCACACATCAAAAGTAATATATTATTGAGTTATTTTCCTTCTGTCATCATAAACTCTTAAGTTATGAACTTGACTCCTTACACCCAGAGCTGCACTCATGCACTTTTCAAGGCACTACTCTTCACGTAAGTATGAAAAAACGTGCTGCTAGAGAATTACTTTGAGTGTTCCTTGCTTTTTAGTCAAACCTGTTCTCCAATGCACTGTATCCACAAAATAACAAACCCTTACCATATTAGTGTCTTTTTGATGTTGCGAGTTGAAGAAGAAAGTGCTAAAAATAGGCACATAGAGGCTGTCTGACAAGACAGTTAAGTAAGTTTCTGTGAACTCAAATGCTGGAGGATACTGTTGTACCAACTGCCAAACACAATTTAGCAGGAGCAGAAAAACAGGAGCCTAAGTAAAGAAAATATTGCATCAATTCCAGAAAAAAATATGTTCTACCATGCAGACTGTTTTATAGTATTTACTGTCTCCAAATACAAATCTTAAGGAAAACAATCTGGTTAACTACAGAACTGCTGCATGTAACTTTGGCTGAACTCTGAAGAAGTATCATCTCAGCTACCCTTGGCCAATTGTTAACAGAAGAGATGTATGCTTTCTAACCTGAATTTGCACACATTGACTTGCTATGAAAGTTGCTGCTATGCAGCCTTCCAACACTGGCAAAGCACACCTAGTTTATAGCAATTCTTGATCAGAACTAGTCGGTTTACACTTATGATTTCCATTCTGTGTTACAGTCTGATTTATTCCCAAAATATAAAGAAAAATGCAGAGGCGAGACTGCAACATTTAGCAAGACAGTACAAAGTTACACACTAGGTGTGACAAAAAAGGCAAGTGATTTGAGTTATTTCTATGGACACTACTACCATTTAACACAGTTTAAAAGGACATAAGATACATGTCTTTAAAAAGACTCCAAGATTGAATGGGAAATTTTATATTTGTTCTCTTTAGTTATAAAGACACTGGTGAACTCTAAACAGCAAAAATAGGAACACTATACAGAACATCAATCCATAAAACAAAACATAAAATTAAAGATCCTCAGAGTAATTGGAACTTCTGGACTGATGTCTAAATCCCTCCTTACACCAAGTAAACATTTAAATAGTAAGTAAAAAAAACCCCATACCTCTTCTTTGTCACTTTTATGTAAGTGGTTACAACGATCCAAAAATCCATGTCCTCCAATTACCCACTCCTTCTGAATAAGGCTCTGAAACCCTGACTTTGTTCTGCTGTACGAATCCATCATCACTTGAACCAGACTAGAGATTACACAGCACAGATCAGTAGCGCTCTCTTCTACAGAAAAGAACAGAAGCCACATTGTCTACTGAGCCATTCCCTAAAACTTTAGGTAAGAAAGTAAAGTATTGCTAGCTTCACATAAACAAAAGTGTATTACAAGATCAGAGAAGCACACAATTTCTTGCAAGTGTTATAGTGTAAGAGAGAAGTTAATCCAGTTTCCAATACCTCCCTTTGTATAAACATGAGCTTTCTTGTACACTTATACTAGGATGATACTTTTTGACGATAGAACTTGCAAAACCTAAGCTTCTACTAGTGTAACTTTGATGCCTACACCCTTCAGTCTCCCACAATGCATATACTGGCCTTCCTGCCCTATGCTACGAGGCCAGCTATCTGCCCTTACCCTTCCTATCCTGCATGCATCTCTTCACAAGGTGTGAAAGTGCCTCCTCATGCAACATGCGTTCTTCACCCTTCAGGTGCCTTCTAGAAACATCTCTTCTCCATTCTGTGTTTCTCAAATAGCAGTGTGTGGAAAAAAACAACTAAATTACTAATCCAGAAATAGCTTAATGGTTAACATTGAGTTTGGTTTTCCATGCGATTACTTTACTCAACCTAGGAAAACAAACCGCTCAAGATGTGTACAATAAGCATATTCTTTAATGTATTTTTAATAAAGAGACAACATAGTATTCAGTGTATATCTAGAACAAAAAAAAGTCCTTTTAGAAAGTTTTCATGCTCCATGTTCTTTCTGTAGGTGTGTCCCCCTACTCCCTTAAAGTACAGCAAAAGGTCTAGGAGACCTTTAATAAGACAAGTTAGGGATGCATAAACAAAAGGTAGCATGACTCTGCTAACAGTATATCAGCAGTTTTCTCATTCATGACATAATTCTCTTAGCCTGGAACTATGCTTACCATGTTTTTTTTTAACTTCAGGAAGCGTTTCCAGGCATATGAGAGATTTAGGTGTCTCATACTTTGAGTACTCTATGAATTTCACCAGCGTCTAACATAATTATAAACTTATAGCTTAAGCTACACCTAAAGAAATTCAAAAGAAATTTAAAAAAAAAAAGAAAAAAAAAAAGATCATCTCATTAGATTCTTACCTATAAGGAGAACATTTGTATGCTGTCTTTCCAGACACTCAACAACTTCTATTGCTTTCTTCAAGACTCGCCTGTTGTGGTACAGGAAAAGTGAAGTGAACATTTTTGTAATTAAACATTTCTACAATTAAGTTTCTTACATTAGTTTCCCCTAAAAGGAGTTAGAATGTTGTACTACTGAAACTTGACTAGTCCTTTAAAACAGCAAAAAACATGCTCGACTTGTATAAGTGAGGAACTGTTTAGTCTCAAGCACCAACTTTCAAGAGGTATCTTTGGCCATTGGTCATGCATTTCCAGTTATCTTTATACATCTGAAAACCATACTTTATTCTGGATCAATAGCAGCCATCACACACACACTGAAGTATTACAATCACCAAGAGCCAGACCTTTATCCTGGAAAGAGTTCAACATCACCACACTTATGTCCTAATCTACTACATAATACATTTCTCCCATAATCTGGTATTAAGAAGCAGAGGGAAGGATCAGCAATCGTATCTTGTAAACATGCAGGCAAAATTTCTTCAGAGATTATCATTACATAGGTGGAATTAAAGACCACATAAAACCAGATGTAACGCTGTTGGTTTCTAGACCTAACTCTTCATAAAGCTGGCTATTTTCAGCAAAAGTCTGCACACAAATTAGGATTCTTGCAACTGCTTAGGTCACTAATCAAAGCTGACAGTTTATTTCGTAAGTGTGGAGTTGTCAGATGCTTTGTTCTAGCATCTGGAATAGCTGAGAAGGCATTCCTACTAACTACAACAGCCAAGAACAGACTGATCCAGGAAGCAACTGGATCCAAATATGGAAATGACCAGTCTCAAAACAATGTAAGGATAGGAACTTGGGCTGGCATTTACTTTAAATTACTTGTAATATTGGTTATGTCAATGTATTCTCAACATGTGATCTTCACTAGAACCTCTCATTCAACATACATTTAAATTCTGGATTAAGGTATGAATAACTATCAATATTTATTGACCGTTATTAAGGTTAGAAAGAACTGAAGCTGACTGCAGAAGAACTTCACAGTAACAAGCTGATCACAGAATAAACTGGCAGGTGATAGAAGTGCCACTGAAAACAGAACCCCTCAATATTCCACTATAACAAGCCTTAAGTTAGCCAACACCATTCCAACACTTACTGTGGACTGCTGAGAGAAGAAAAAAGAACTTGAGGAACAATCAGGAGAGGAAGGGGGCAAAACTGAGAACAACTGTCATTTTATAAATCTTTGGTGGGCTAACATCTTGAATACTGCAGTTCATCCCATCCTAAAGGATATTACAGAAGTAGAGAGTACAGAGAAGAAACAGCAAGGCTAGTCAGAGACACAGAATAGTTTCATGCAAGAAACAAATAGGATTCTTCAGTTTGGAAAGAAGTGCAGGAGGGAAATTACTAGATCTCCAGTTTTAATGTTTGCTGGAAGAGTTGCAATTGGAATGATCTGTTGCTTCTCACATCCTTTAGTGTAGGAGGCTTAACAGAAGCCTGGAATGTAAAAATACTGTCTAAAGTTGTAAAAATAAGATCTATAAATTGAACCATAAGCCTGTCTTAATTTCCTTTCCTACTGGAGGTGAAGAATGTCATCATATTTAAAGAAAACCCACTACAAATGCACTTAATAACAATTTGAAACCCAGAAAGTTACAGATATAGCAAACCTGATTATCTCTAGCCAGTTTGTGCTCTCCAGTAATGAAAACCATTTCACATCAGTTGCCCAGAAGTCTGTACTGTTATCTGCAAAAACACCCAAAAATTGGTTTGTTCACATATATGTAGTGCTACTTAACATCTATCCATTGTATTACTCGTCAGTTACAAACTGTTATACCGCAGCCAATACTCAGGAGCCAGTAAATCCTTATCACTGTTAAAGTCAACACCCTATAACTAAATGAGGAAGTGAAGTAATCCTACAAACACCAGCAATGTTTTATAGCACCACAGGCTTTTAGAAAAAGTATGCTGTAGATTCATAGCAACCAGGTAAACAAATCTGTGGACAAAATGGGAAAGGAAAAGTTTAATTAGAGGAGATGGTTCTTTCAAGTTCCAGTTGCCTTGACTCTGAAGCATGATCTACATAAAGCTTAACATAAACAGGATCGATTTTGAAAGTCATTACCATTACAGCCAGAAACACAAATGGGTTTTAGAAGAGGGTTACACAAATATATAGGATGTAAGACTACCTGGTTTTAAACCTTTATTTCACTGCAACTGAAGAGGCATTAAAATACATCAAAAAGGGAACACCTAAGATAAACCAGGAGGCCAAGAACAACACCACAAAGTCATTCAGCTTACAAATTTCACTAGGATTTTTGTAGCTGTAATCTAAATCTCTACTGCTTTTTTTCTATCAGAACCAGTATTCAAAAACTGGAAAGTTCTCACAAGCTGATATGGTCAAAACTGTAATAGATTACCTTTACTGCATAAGACACAAACTGTGACGCCCAAGACTATTGAGAAACAACTGCGATACACCACACTTCCCTCCTTCTCTATTCTCCCTCTAATAACTTCAGTTCTGAAAGTTTCTGTGTAACTTCTTTTCACCTCCCGAAGTCTCTTCGTGTGCTTCCAAAGTTTACTTCCAACACACTCATCATTCCATCCCATACATGTCAAGCCAGTATAAAGCTGAGGGATCACAGAAGGGAAGCTCTCTTCTTTTATGGCCGGTGTCCTGGGAGGACTCTGTTCTTCTGCTTCCGATCCCAACCCGTGCATTTCTGAATCCAGTTTCCATCTGCTACTGAGTCTAGAAGCCCAGTCAAGGATCTTCCCAGTGCTGCCCTGCAGCACCAGTAGTGATGAAAGCATCATCATAAGCGTCATCGGCAGGAACATGCAACTGGGAGGGGACACGCTCGATATTGGTTTTGTATATATTTGTATGTATTTCATTATTCTTCTTGCTATTATTATTTTTAATTTTTACCATTATTGTTTCATTAAAGCAGTTTTAGGGCTTTTTCCAACCTGTAAGTCTCTCTCCCTTTTCTTCCTTCCCTTCCCCTGTCCGGGAAAGGAAAGAGATTAATAGACAGCATCTGTCATCCATTTAGTGCCCAGCACAGCCCCAAACCTTGACACATCTACAGTGATAATATTTATATTTCATACTGAAGTTTTCTTTAGTTCTTTTACATTAGGGACAGTATAGAAGAGTTTTACTCCAAGAAGTTGAGTATCCACATTAAATGTGGCTAGCTGTTATGTTCAATCCTGCTCAACCACAATTAGACTCAAACACGGGTATGCAGGCCTCCTCTACAAACAATTGCTTGGTCTGGCAGTTCTCCCCCAAAGTCATCTCCAAGTCAAAACAGGAACTTCTTCTTAAAGGCACATCAAAACACTTGCAGCTTGTTTTACCCCTTAATCAAGGTATTTGGCTTAACATCACAATAGAGAGAAAGCTTTCCCTTCCTTCCTGTCTTCTAAGACAATGAAGAAATACTCCACTAGTATTTGAGAGCTGAAGAGTTCAAAGTCTCATTTAAGGTAATTGGGAAATGTGGGGAATTGTGGGGAAATGGCATACAATGAGACTTGTGAGCAGTCTAGCAAAACCAGCATGTGCCTTTGCAACATTTGAAGTAAGAGAAGCAATTTAAGAGGATCCAAACTTTCCCCATCAAAAACTGCTTCCATGCAGCTACCTAACTATTGTAGTTTCCTTGTTGTACTTTGTGGATACTTGTTCGTGCAAGTGTTCAGAAAACTGAAGTTACACTGGAGGTTACCTAAATCAACTAGGCACGTATAGAACAAAAATAATGGTTAATGTGTTCAGACTTCGAAAACAGTAGTTAGGTAGTCAATTCCTGTAAGATCTTAATACTTCTGCAAGAAGTTACCTGAATGGTTTTCTCAGACTGCTAGTGCATACTGCTTGCTTATTTAAAAATCTGTAGGACAAACCCACTTATTGGATTGCAGTTTTAACATATTCCCTTTTGCTTCAAGTAATATAAGACAATAATACAATTATACCACTGAAATATGCAGTATTTCCTGAGAGATGTTGAATGACTTAAATTCAAGCTTTGGCCTTTTTTCTATAAGAGGGTAAGTTGATAGAAATGACATAAAAATATAGGTAATTGTCTTTAGCTCCTAAGATTCACTGTGGATTTGACAGTATATACCAGACAAAATCCTCAATGTGAAACTGCCAAATATCTCACGTATCTTAAGATTTCTCTTCAGAGCATCGCTGAAATCTTTACTACATATTTACCAGAAACCATTCATACTAATCTGCAATCAGTATCAATTTACCAGCTACATTCCGTGTATGAAACTAATAGGACTTGGATACTGTCTTTTGGCTACACTGCAAATATACAGTTCCTCAGTGGCGATCAGTTCAGTTATGTCCAACATCAAATAGCCACAGGTGAACTCCCTCAGTGTTCAGCATGTCACCACACAGAGGTTATTGCAACATTTACCCTCATTAGCTTGTGGAAGACCCACTGTCCAAAATGGCCCAATTGCACACTGCACAGTTGCAAGGTGGTATGGAACATTTTTCCCATCAAGAGGTGATGTCAAGTACTGTTTCATGAAAGCAAAACAGAGTCCCAGAAAAAAAGTCTGAAAGCCTAGATTATACTTTCACATGGCTCCCATTTTTACTCCTTTCAAGTGGACTTACTATTTACAGTAATCATGTTTAGCCCTACAGCCAAAGTAGCAGAATTCTAAGCAAGCTCGCACTTCATATGTTTTGAGATGTGACTAATTTGTAACAAAAGCTATGATAATAATTAATTAGCATTTACTCAACTCCTGACATACCACTAAGGCTTAAAAGGTTAACACTTCACATTCAATTTCAATGGACCACAGCAGATGGAAAAATCTCTCCCATATATTTCAATCCAACTAACATTTAAACTCCACAGTCACGCTCTTAAAAGTCATTTTCAGATACTGTGACTGCTCAGCAGGAGGTAGTAAATCTGAGAACTACAAATCTCCATTAACATGCCAGTCACAAGCACAGTGACATATTTAAAAGTTCGCTTTTAACCACTGTTAAAAGCAAGACACCAATCAAGACAAAGACTGCATTCATGAGACATAAACCAGCATTGTTACACTTCGCATCTCAGTTGCTATAGAAACAAAAGAGTAAACTGTGACTTACCTATCAAAAACAGCTGTTTAAATCTTGTGTATGCAGTCTGGATATCTTGCAGAGATGGAAGGCTGCTTGACAAGTCATCTGTCTTCAGAAGTTCATAGGGAGGTTTGCTAATTGTCTTATAGATTCTAAATCAAATCATCAAGAGATTAAAGCCTTCTGCTTCACCAGTCAAATAATGCACAAACTATTATCACTGAAGACAAAGTTAATAGGCACAGCTTGAGAAACAGCAGTAAGATGAAAAGATACACACCCTGGAAAGCTAGAGGCCTCCATGCATTTTTAAATATTGTCTGGAAGATTGCCCACAAGCTTATGACAAGTTTTGCTGCTCTTAACTGTTACACTGATAAAATGATATTTGTGAATATTTGTGCAGTTATATTACAAGCATTACTTGATATTTACTACTGCTTCTCTGGTATTGTCTTCACTAGACATACCAAAATTACTTTATTGGTGGGCTGTTTAAAGGTAAAGGAGAAGATGGATAGAAACACCCAAACCTCCCAGCAGACACCTAGAATTTTTCTTGACTTCTGCCAACCACATTACATTCTGATACCTAGCTGCCAGGTCTGCTAATGAAACATGGGAGTAAAAGAAAGAAGAAACAATTTAGACTGACAGTATACCTGCCTTGTACTTCCCTACATATCTGTTAATTTTTTCCCTAGGAGGAGAGGAAAAAATACTAGGCCAGAAGAAGCTGCGGTTTGGACCCAGAACGGCCCCTCCCATTCAGGCTCCAGAGTTCAGATGAACATCAGTTTAGTAAATACCTCTGTTGTCATGCTGGCTTGATATTGTCAAGATCTGGGGAAAAGCTGCTCTAGCTCACACTTCAGACGTGAAGCCTTGCAGACACTTGCCCAGGCAGGCCAGAGTACTTTGTTTCCTGTATGCTGTAGCACAGAAGCCTGCTTTAAGTGAAAACTACAGGACTCCACATCAGAAATGCAGGTTAACTAGACCTACCGGAAGATCCACTGGGTAAGAGAATTGAGGGAAAGGAACCAATTGTCAATTACGATACTGCTTCCAAATTGAAGTAAACTATTTGTGCTAGATCTGGCTCTGAACAGCTTTTTCAATAAAATAAGCTGGTAAGTGTGAACATCTGCTGTGTGCTTAAGTTCAGACTACTATGACAATGGCATGTTAACACACCCTTATGGACAAATTGTAGATATATTTTTAAATATTGGTGGTTAACCACCAGTAGTCCATAGCAAATATAAACCACCAACATTGCCCCAAGTCCAGGTGGCCACAAAAGATCAAAGTATCAGTTGATACCTTGTTACCATTTACTGATAGTTTTACTTACTTTCATACTATGAAACAGCATTCCCCATTTCAGGGGAGAAACATTAGAGGATCTGCAGAAAGAGTCAAAAGCCTTTCTCATGGAAGCATAATTAATTTTAAAACCACAAGAGGTTTTAAGAGCCTTATCAAGCTGTTTTCTATTAGTTCTGTGTAATTAACAGGTTCCGCAGCTATGCGGAGAAAGGAGCTAGTGGTGAAGCACTAGAAACAGTACATACTAGCCTGATCTAATAGCTTGTTGCTAAGAGAGAAGTTCTCTCCAGGACACCCAACAGGTTAAAAAGACAGAAAAGAGCAACAACTCATTGCTGTAACTCTCAGCCAGGCAGCTGTGCTCTTCCCCTGATGTTAACTTTGGCATTTTTCAGACTGCCGAGCTAATTCAGCTCACTAACTCAGCTGAAGCAAAGCGCTGTCTGCCATTGCATCTGAAGGTACCAGTAGTGACCTGCTAGATTGTCTCAGTCATTTTAGATGACTTAAGATAACCTTTACCTTAAAGATTATTTAAGAACACAAATCTAGTTCTGAGAATACAATAGAGTTCAGAGAGATTTAGAACTCAACTTGCAAATTCATGATTAGAGATGGAGTCTAGACTTCCCTTACTTGCAAATGCAATTGATCCCATCAGCTAATGATACTTCAACTGTACTTAAGACCTACAGGCTTTGGTGCTGATTTACCTAACAACAAGGCACTGTTTGTACGGAGATTCATCTGATATCTATATCTATTTCCACAAATAAGCCTTCAGTGATGTTACAGTCCTCAATAACTGACCAAAGCTGTCAGGCCAAGGGCTTAAACCCATTCCACTACAGAAAACTATTTTTAGATCTAGAACTTATTTCCTGATGCGTGCAAGCTTAAAGATATAGCATATATGGAAAAAGAGAAGCAAGGTCCATACCAAGCAAAGTGTTGTGGACAGAATAGCTATTACTGACCCATCCAAGAAGGCTTTTTGCATTTGTGAAGTGCTGTCATCCTGTTCTTTGGGAAAGGTAGACATTTTGAGAAGAGCAGCACCGTTATGGCAAGACCAACACCAAATCTGCAGAAAGACATTTACCAGGTGATAAAAATCAGTAAACTGTCCCATACAAAGTATTTGCTTAAGTTACTGAATGATTACAATAAATTTCTCTGTGCTGTACTTTATTGAATTTTTGGTGTATTCAACAAACCCATCTATATCTGCATCAAAACGATATGCCTCTGTACACTGTTCTATCACTTGCAATTGTTAAGTTTTATACAGGCACAGGGAAATATAAAATATCAGATTATATCAGAACACCTGTGCTCACAAGTGAAAAAAATTGAGCACGACGTCTATGGCCAAATTATGCTGGACAACATGCCACAGCAAGATGGCTCTTATAAGTAACTCATATATATTAGCCATCAGTTTCTCCACACAGATATAGTAGTGTTTTTATTATAGTTCAGCCTTGAGATAATTCGCAGTAGATATTCTGTGATGCCTTTCCATGTGAGCTACACAAAGGATCATTTAGGCATATGAAATAAGATATTAAATAAGAACGCCACAAATACATCAGATTGCATAGTTACAGGTATTGAATCATAGAATGAATCATAGTATTCCTTGTAGCAAGTCAGTCCTTAAAGCTTCTTACTTCCCTTTACACATAATTTTTTGACTCACACCTAATGCTTGAAGCTCTGAAGTTGATCTTTAAACTTGCTTTGAAACTGGGAGT
This sequence comes from Podargus strigoides, assembly GCA_028020825.1. NCBI lineage: Eukaryota > Metazoa > Chordata > Aves > Caprimulgiformes > Podargidae > Podargus > Podargus strigoides. The sequence goes on along the minus strand of CM051663.1, from coordinate 33,343,394 downwards.
CAGGATCATTTTCATCAGGAATGTTACACAAGTCAAATCAGGAAGTTAGAGTTCTGCTACCAATTTACAGAGGCATACCTCAGACTGATGTAGAAACCTCACAATCATCAGGAATGGAAAAATTGACTGCATTGTCCTTTCACTGCACATTGTCCTTTCACTGCCATCTCAAACTAATTTAATGTGGTCAGGCTATTTTGCAAGTAGCTCCCCAAAAAAGAGATTTGGAAATAATTAGAAGAGTTCTACAAGGCCTCTGAACAACTTAAGATGCAACTAAAAAAATCACTTCTGTTTCTGTCTAACAGTCACTGTAATTTATCTGGTTGACTATGAGGAAAAGTGAACCATAATTGGACAGAACAACACAGCACTGCCTTCTCCATGGACAGTTTACTTTAAGATCTTGAGGTGAATTATGGTTTCCTTGGCAAACTTGACAGACATGCAGCAACTGAGGTAAGACTTCATCTGAGGTTACTTTGCTCCTTGTTTCTATCTGTTCTGTCTCACTGCCTCTTAAACTCTGGTATATGGTAGGAAGCCAAAGCCAGCTTGCTACAGTGTGCAAAACAGTATATTTAACTTCATTTTCTATTGAGACTGGTAGAACTAGTGTTTCAGCTAGGCTACTTGGCTTTGAAAAATGCTGTATCATCCCAGCCATACTACCTACCAGTACCCACACTAGGCAACTGAAGGTATTCAACTGTATCTGCATGTTCATGGTCTTCACTTCAATACTCAAGTAGCATTTCAAGCACTCCACCCTGCCCCAGCTAGATGACAGTCAGTACTCAGTCTCATGAGAAACAGGCTGGTGGATAGATGGACTAGTAGTATGTGAAGCCTATAGGACATCAGACATATGCTACAAATAAATGGAAGCTGTGAACTCCCATTTCACTTTACACTGTTTAAGAGGAATATAGAATACTTTGAGCACCTCTCCTTCCAGCATCTATTTCTGCTTCTATAGATGACTAAGTATAAGTGTGAGCTGTCAAAAACAAGTCCCAAAACCAATACGCAGCAACATCTGAAATGCTCATTGAATTTATGCCTTCTGAATAAGATTTCTTACCCTCAGTCATGCATATATACTTACAGGAATGCCTCTCCCTTCATACTTCAAGATACTCTCTTCAGAAACGCATATGGGAACAACAAAATATAAAGGCAGCCTAAAATAACAAAAAAAAAATAATTTCTTTCACTTAAGAACTGAAAAAGGAACAATCTCCAAGCTCCTTTTAATGAAGGTGAGTGTTCTAACCCACATGCTAATTATATATTCCCTCTTACAGCTACAATAATCCTTCCTACTAGATAATTATATTGTTGTCAACACACTGCCTTTCCAGGGCTGCAATCCAGTCCTACATTTGTCTGTAACATCCACGACTTGTTGTTAGGACTGCCTTGGTTCTCTCTGTTGTTTCACAAGATAACCGTGTACTATTAGACAACTAGCTCCATTTCCAGGCCTTGTAAGCAGCTTGCATCACAATTCAAGGAGGTCATTTTATATATCATGAATTTCCAGTATTAGCCTACACCATTTATGTTCAGAAGCAACAACTGTAACTACAGAACCTCAGCTTGGGTCTCTCAAGACACAGTTCTAGAATAAATAGTTAAGACTTCTTTGAAAACTGGTGTTTGTTTGCAAGGTCTGTAAAACCTTTCAGGGTCTGACTATTAAACAAAGCCTTGTATACATCCTGAGGGGTTCACTGATAGACACTACTTAGCTAAACTGGTAGAAGTATAAATCTCTAGCCTTCCACTAAAGGCAATGCAATTTAACTTCCGTCAGCACATTTTGCAGATGGACTTTAAACCAGTTACTCTTTCCCAACCCAGTCCCACAACCAAAAACAACAGAAAATCTCAAGTGCACATAACTTGAAATTTTGCCAGTGAAAAGGTACAGGACTGAGAAAATGTCTTGCTAACCAGCAAGTATGATAAAAGTGTAGGTACCAGACCCACATATTTTCTGTTCCATTTTAAGGTGGTATTCTCTGCTCCCAGAGCTATTCAAAGCTTGACTGACCCCAGTCCTGAGTAGCCTGACTTGATATTGAAGTTAAGCCTGCTTCAGCAGGGGCTGTATAAGATGACCTCCTGAGGTCCCAAATCAAAGTACCCATAAATAAAAATGGAAAACAGATCCTAAAAAAATCCTGAACAGCTTTGTAATGCTCAGCATCAAAGGTAGCACTGATTTTTGCAAACCTTAATGATATGTATATCCAAAGTTCACTATTAACCAGGGCAAGCTTACTTTTCAGAGACTCTGTAGCCTTCATTAGTAGTCACTGCTTTGTATTTCACATTCCCTTTGGTCCGTTCCAACTCATCACGCCAGTCCTCAAGAGTGTCAAACATCATAGTTTGGTTTCTTCCATCTGTCAGATATCAATAATGTTAACTTTGAAGACTATCAGGAATTCTAACATGAAAGCATTCCTCAATCAAGTAGTTAGTTTTCATTAAGGTGAGCAAGTAAAACCTCTTGTGTACAGAAGTCCTCCAGCCAAAGATAAAATGCCTTTGTACAATGTACTGCTTCGGTCTGATCTTTAACAAATCTTACGTCAAATACTGCTTTAACTAATAACTTCAGGAATCAATCATTTCTATTTCTTACAGAAACTAATCATTTCTTACAGAACATACATACAGTTGAGGCTGTCCTTACATCCAGCCTAAAACCCAGGATGCTGTGCAGCAAACACTATTGTACACTAGTGCGGCTGACTGGCATCTAATAATATAGATGTAAACGTAGAATTAACAATCATACAAAAGCTTTCTGCAATTCAGATACTGCATTTCATTTAAAGTTCATTTTTTTGTCACAGATAGTTTTGCACTGAATAGAACATTCTGGGCAGTTGGTAAGAGCAGAAAATCGGTAATAGTAATTCACTCAATCATTTCAACCAAGAACTTTTCCTGTATTTCTATTTAGCCACCTCAGCAACAGTTATGACAGCAGGTTGATTTAGGTTGATTTGATCCTGTATAATAACCATACAACTTATGGAGTAGGGCCAATTGTTAGACACCCGTCTAACAATTAGACACCCATCATAATTCAGTATCCTGCAACATCAGCTGACACTGAAATACCAAACAGAGCTAGAATTTCCACAGAAGATACAATGATAAGTTGAAACTCTTCACCGTAAGAAGATAAGGTAGATGAAATATTTATAGCTGGAAACAGAACGTTATTAATGAGTTCTAAGGGACAAGTTAAGATTTTAAAAGTATCAACCATAAAAGGCATAAAACTCAACTGCTAAAGTCTACTTGGTTTGTCTTGTAACTTCATAAAAAATGAGACCTAGGTATTTATTATTGAAGATAGTTATTAAAATATGAAACAATTCTGTCATGGCACTTCAAAGTCACTATTAAGACTAGGCTTCTCTCACATTTGCTTAGTACCTACCTGGAAAAGCTTACAATCTTTCTAATGTTTGTAGTTCAAACTGAATACCAGTTACATACGAAGTCTGCAGAAACCACCTAAGCTAGCAATGTGCCCTTGCAGCAAAGGTGGCCATTAGGAAAATCATTGCCTACAGGTTGAATGAGGTGACTGTTTATCTCAGCTCAGCACTGGTGAGGCCACGCCTGGAGTGCTGTGTCAAGTGCTGGGCTCCCCAGTACAAGACAGGCATGGTCTGCTAGACCAAGTCCAGTGAAGGCCCATCAAGATCATGGAAAGGCTTGAAGCACCTGATGTGAGTAGAGACTGAGAGCTGGGATCATCTAGCCTGGAGAAGACTCAGTGGGGGCACAGAGGGACAAGAAATCTTTCCAGTGTATCTAAACACCTAACTGGGGGCAGAAGCCAGGGAGGGGAGGAGATGGATCTAGATGGATCAGTGGTGTCCAGTGACATAACAAAAGGCAGCACACACAAGCTGAACTACAGCAAATCCCATTTGAACCTAGTAATAAGTTTTTTTCACTATGAGGATGGCCAAATAATGAAAGCTGTCCAGAAAGTTGTAGAGTTTCAATCCTTGTAGATATTCAAAACCCAACTGAACATGACCCTGGTAAGCTTGCTGTAGTTAGCCCTACTCTAAACATGGGGACATGGACAGGAATACAACTAAATGATCTCCACAGATTTCTTAAAACCTCAGTGATTCTGTAATTCCATGATGTATTTTGTGTCCAAGTAATACCTTTAGGTACATCAAAACTTCTCTTTGTGAAAGGAACAGGTGTCCCTGATGCACTACAAATCAGGTTCCTAATTCAAAACGGTGCTATTACTTCAGTTGAAGGCTGAACTATTAAATGCTAGAAAGTGCACTGACAACTTCTTATCTTGAATTTTGCTGCTTACTATAGTTATTCAGCCAAGTTTGATCAAGAAGGAAGATTATGTAATAAGTTAGCTATAAGAGGAAGTCGGATGTCCGCTGGAATCTTGCTATGCAAACCTATGCTTTTTTGCAGTTGCCTGGGAGAAGCAGATCAGTTGCAAATAAGAGCAAAAAGGGAAATACTTTGTCACATGCCACTGAAAATGTAATATTTTACGAATTAAGAGCAGGAAGTTTGGTTCACTGCAACAGTACAGAAAAAACACTGATAAAATAAGCAAAATATTTTCTAGATGAGACCACTCTAGTCAGAAGCACATGAACAGCATCTGCATATATTGATCACAGTAAGTTTTCAATCCAGTGATGCTACTCTTGCGTGTAAAATTTCTGTGCAACTACACTGAGGGACACACAAAGCAGTAGAAAAAATTCAGAGATTTTTAGCAAAAATGTATAACAATGCATAGCAAGAGAAAAATGAATCTTCTGAGGCTATCTGCCAGCAGGGCAGAGTCATAAACCATGCACAAACTCAGCTACTAAGTGTCTCAGACTGCTTAAGGAACTAACAGTATGCAACAAATACAACCCAAAAATAGAAAAAATATTTACCTGCATTGTTTGGGGCAGCTGATGCATAAGAGAACAGAAACAAGCGTTTAAGCAGCTTAGGAGTCTGGCTATGATGAACTATACCACTGACGATCTAGGAAAGGACCAAAAATTAACACCCAAACACAGACTAAGACTGTCAGTGTAAAAACCACTATTTTTTTACCACCCTTTCCCAGGTTTTAAACAAAACTGTTCAATGGGTTTTATCCTCAACAACTGAAAACTGACTTTTAGAAAGCCTTCTCCATTGTCTGCAAGACGCTATACTTGCTTGGCTTAATGAAAAGTATTACATCTGTTCAACTTCCAGAATGATTCATTATTTAAATAAAGGTTGTACAGTCATCATTTGAAGTTCAGATTAAGTGTCAAAAGAACCCAAGTTATCAGGAAGAGAACTGCTTTCATATGAAAAAGGCTGAAGTCTAAATTGCAATAAAATTGTACCACAAAGAACAGCTTCACAAGTTTGCCTAAGCTGAAGCTAATTTCGGGTATTACTTTCAAGCTCCAGTTTACTTCAAAGAGGTAGTGCATCTGGTCTTTTTAAATGCTATACATAATGATATTTAATGAGTACGCTAGAAATTGAAGTCTTCCTTTTTCTATCAATTGCAAATGATCAGAAAACACTTCAAGTTTAAGGGATCTCTCAGGGTGAATTTCATCCTTCCCTCACCCCCACAACACTAAGCTTAAAAAACACCCAACACTAAGCTTAAAAAAGAAAAAAAATGTTACACTTACTCTTTTCACTTCCTCTTCTTTTGTGTATCTCAGGCAGAATTGAAATACTCTAAGGTCTTTACAGTAGATAATTAGCTTCTCTGGGTATTTTCTCAGTTGTCCAGTTAGAAGTTTCTTTTTCTCATCATAAACTGCAAAATTAAAAAGTTTAAGTAAATATCAAAAACAACTTTGCCATCAGTTGATAAAGCTATGCTTGACTCTTCAAAATTCCTAAGAAACTAATTCAAGCTCAAGTTTTAGCAGGTCAAAACAAAGACCCTACAACATATTGGCAAGCTCCTCTGATAAAACACTCAACTTTTTTTTTTTTAAACCCACTCAAACTACTTCCTGCAAGGTAGAAACCAAACTTGCAGCAAGCCAGCTGCTCAGTGATTATTTCTGTTCACATTCTGATTGCATAGTAAGTTCAAAGTTTTGAGATGCATAAAGAACATAATTCAGTAGTTTTGCCCGAGGGAAAGTCCCCAAACGACTGAGATCATTCTAAGTTCCTAAAAAAAAAATAAATTATTTTTTTTTAAACACCATCAATTCCCCAAGAGAGCCCTTTGCTCATTTCTCTTTGAGGATGTATCATTTCACAACTTGAAGTGCTGCTAGCTACACTGTTGTATAGGAAACTAAAAAGTGTTTCATAACCAAATTCCACTAGTCTCCCCCTAGTTCACTCCTTCATGAATCCACACCACCATTCATAAATCCTCTGATTACTCTAACACTAGTCCAAAGTCAGGCGTCTCAATAGAGCCTTCCTTACGACTTAGAAATTACCATCCCCATTCTCATTTACCTTTTTTAGCAATACAGTGATACCTGTAAGCCCTCCTGCAAAGTATTCATTGATTTACTTGTAAATTAAAACCTCATTTTCTGTCTCCTTTGAAATTTTGAAGACATTGTGAATCTCATGAAACAAAGTGCCCTTAGACAAACAAGAGGCATTGTTTAGGAATTTGGTACCTGTACTGCTCTGCAATGCTACTGTTCAAACGAGTACCTCCACATTTATAGAAATAGCTGATACACTGGAAGATCCTTGTGCATCAATCTTAATCAGAGACTTTTCATAGTACACTATTTTTGGCTTTGAATCATGGCATTCTGAATGAATTTTGCCTGTCCCAGCAAGATAATAAATCAAAACGTAGCTTTGACAAGCTTAGGGGATAAGACTGGATTCTGATAAATCTCTTACCTGTCATTTCATCATTAAATATAACTGCAGCTGTTTTTTCCAGACTACCCAATCCTAGTTTCCTAAGTGACAACTCTATCAATTTTCTAAAAAGGATGTACGAGTAGAGACAAAGAACACCAGCACTATGTGACACTTAGAAGTGGAAGACGTTCAAAGAAGAGAAAGCTGACCTACCTCCATAGATTTGATCTACACATTGCAGTGTTATATCATTTTCTCCTATGATCTTATTCTTAAATTGTGGCTCCTAGAACATGAAAAAAATTCTTAGAAATCTCACACTAAGCAGTAGCACCTTCTCACAAGTAAAGGATGCATTCAGTACCTATTTTACTAACAGCATTACTTCTTATTCTTACAAGCTGTGTAAGGCAGAATACCATAGAATAGTTATTAAAATACAGATAGATGCAGGTTACAGAGGTATAGTATATAAACTTCACATCCAATTTTATTTGAGTCTCAGCCATGCTTGAAATGTAGAGGTTTTTTTTACTTTTCAAATAGCTTCAAAGCATGCATTTCTATTGAGAGTCACTTTTCAGGAGTCATTGCAGTAAACAGGAAATAGAGTAACTTGATGTAATCCAAGCCCTTTTATGACAAGTTTCCTCACTATGGGAACCTGGCAGGAAATAGAGAATCTCTTAAAAGAACAAGTATCCCACAAATATTCTAACATAACAGCCAGATTTATCACTGGGTAAAAGGAAGACATAGACACAACCCAATCCTCTTATCTACTGTTTTGCCAAACTTCAAGTGATTTAGGCCTCCCTTCATTTTTATCATTCCATGAGTTGAAGGTTAAAAATTATATTAGAGTGCTGGTACAATTAAACAATGTTATGTTAAATATTATTACCAAAAGCCTCATGTACACTACCTCAGCAAATTACACTTTATATGAAGACAGCTGTGAACAGAGTTAAGCTCATTCAAGTTATTTCCAGGTCTGCACTACTCCGAATCAGGTGTTCAAAAGTTCCAATATTGAACTTTTGTTAAAAGAAATATAGTTGACTTGTCATGTTGTAAACTCAAAACTTAAAGTTAGTGATGGAACAGAAATTAGCATGGTACTACCAACTTTAACAAAAATCTAATGTGATATGTGGAAAAGGCTTTGCAGCTTTGTCCCAGTTAATTCCCAAAGGTCCAAAAATCCCTATTTGGTGCAGAAGGCTTAGTTTAACATTTTAACTCCGTGTAATTTTACCCCAAGAAACTTCTGACTACAGTCAACTTGTGTCAAACCATATTCTTCTCATTATTCTTCACCATCAAGATCACCTCGCATTGGAGAGCCAAATACTAGGCTCTCCTTCACTTCTGTCACATAAATGGACCAGACTGTTTAGATGCTTAAGCACATCAAAAAGAGGTGTGGCATTACCCATTCCCCTTTGACAGCTCAATTTGAGCATCTAGAACTAAGGAAACAAGATTCAACTCATTTCTAAGATTTGGGAACTTTTTAGCTTTTTTAATGTTTGCCAGCTCAATAGTACCAGATTTTTAAATCTTTGCAGTCAACACCTGACTTTGAATGGAAGAATTCAGAGCTTTATGGAGCGACAATTCTCTAGAGCATTTCCACTGAATATCAGCTTACCCAGTCTTGTACAGTCCTGAAATGGTTCTGCAGAAGTAGCCCAAAGTCAAGTCAAACAGATGCTATACAACATTAGAAATACGTTCGACGTTCACACTTTTGCAATTGCTACTATATAAGCAGTTGAAAATCAGGTTTAAACAAACTGTTAATTTTCAAAATAATTTGTTCTCTTAACCTTCACAAAGTTACCAACTCAGAAGGTATAAAGTTATAAGATATCTCTAATGTAAGAGTCTACATACAGGCTTGCACTATTTTTACTCAGGTAGTCATTAAAGCTTGGGGAAGGATCTGCACAGACCAAGCAGACATAGACTGATTAAAATTAGTCTGTAGCCATTGAAACTTTTATAACTATTTTCATTCTGTATCCTTATGTTAAAAAAAACCCACAACAATTATTTAGTCACAGACACTATATGTCTCAGAGCCTGTTTGGTCATAATTAGAAGACTTGTCTTCCTACATTATCATCTGAAGCAGAATCATCGTCCAGGAAAGCAATCTTGAAGTTTGTGCATACAAGTTTCCCATAGGTACCACGATTTGACCCATCTTCTTGTATAAACTTGTATACTGTGTTTGCCTCGCAAAGCAGCAGTTCACCTGTATAAAAGAAACACTGACTTGCAACATAACTGACATTTAAAATTGAATTATTTAAACTGTTATCTTAAAGTCAGCATTAACTTCCTGATAGCTTCTCATAACTGTATGCCTAAAGATAATTCATCATTTTTATACAAAAAGAGTAAGAGGCAGCTGCTGGAATCAGTACATTGAGAGCCTTCCAGATTATTAACATTACTCAAGATGGACTGAACACTGTTCAACTGCACGTTTAGGGGTTGTGTAACCAGAGGTACCTGTTCTCTTACCTGTAAGCAGTAGGAGAACAACACATGGAGGTGCAAAGAGCAACCATACAAGCATGTACTCAAAAAAACCCCAAAGCCCACAGAAGAGTAGTTAATAAACAAGTTGAAAAGTGCTCCAATTATCCTTATTGCTAAACTCTAAGAATGCTGAAACATTTCAGTTGATTGTTACAACTTCGCTTTGACTGAAGATGTTGCTTATTTTACAGGTCCCAGGGCTATTTTAAACTTCTCAAACACAAATTTGCATAAATAATGATCAATGAAGTTCTAATCTTAAAATTAGCAGGAACTGAACGAGTTTAACAAGTAAAATCAGGTTTTAATAAGTATAATCTGTCAGACTCTTGGACTTTCCTAAAAAGTACAGAAAATGCAACACAGTAATACTAGTTTATTCTAAGCTTTTACTTGTATTTTATCTTAGTAATGTCATCTTTCCTGATCTCGGAAAAGATTTTTCAAAAAGAAAGAACTGAAAAGTGAAAAAAAAATTCTTAACAGTGAATGAGGCATCAAAAGGTCTAAGTAACTCATAGCAGAAGCAAAGCAACTAGAAATTAAGTTTCCACTAGTTCTTGATCTTCAGTTCCCAAAAACCCCCCAAAAATACCCCAACTTTATCTCTCAAGAAACAGAGCACACTGAAGTATAGTCAGTTCTCCATGCAGCTTACCTGAAGATCCTGTTCTCTACAAAAACTCCAACTTTTATAATTTTTTCAACAACCCATGCAGATACAGATATTGAAGCCATTCCAACCTGTGTGGGTTGTTACACCAAAACCTCTATTTTACTATTTGGGACACTCATGTCACCTGAGTGTTTGCTGCAGATATAGGAATATTTAAACAAAAAAAAATAATCATTTAAACAATATTATTTAATTGTAATAATACAAAATACAACAGCTACCTGGCAATAGACGAGGATTTATTTCCTTTTCTATGGGTTCCTTTATGTGTATTTCCTAAAGAGAAAAAGAGTAATTGTTACTTTGCAATTATTGTACCTTCAACACGTGCTGTAAATAACAGCACCCTCCCTCTTGAATTCCACACATCCTAGCAAATAGGCAAATTAAGATTAAGGGAAAACCTTCCTGTGTTAGTGGGATTAAGTTTGCAGTGTGCTCCTTTCACTAAAGGTCAGTAGTCTACTACGTAATGTCAGTTACATGCAGTTGTGAACACAACAAAGGAAATTAATTATTTGTCTAATTAACAGACAGAAATAAAGCATTACCAATACTTTTGAAATTCTCTCAGCACATGTAAATGGATAAGCATAAACTTAGTATTACAGCACCATCTCCCAGAGTTCATTCATAAGCTTTTCCACGTATGACTTAGTATTTGTTTCTAATGTACCCTTCACAGTTTTTCAAGCTTCATCCTTCACTATCTGCTTCTGATTTTCTTACATGTATTATTGCAATCGAATGAAAGTTAAACAGTACTACCAAGATCACAGGGAAAGGGATTTCAGCATATCACAGCCAAGAGATTAAGAGCCAGTGACAGGATACCTTTAGTTTGGATCCATGTTGCACAAAACAAAGTATTAAATATGCTCTATCACTTATTCTAGCCTTCGGCTAAAATCTCCAGCTGAAAGACTATTAAAGTAGAGGACATGCTACACCCTTCCTGCTCAGCTAGTTCAGGACTTCCTCCTCCAAGTCCATATCGTTTCACATGCATTGGAGTCTTTCCGGAAAACTATTAGTTAACTGGAAACCCCCCTAGGGACACAGCAATAAGCAAGCTAAGTTTAGTTTGTCACCAACATTCAGAGTCAAATATTGCAGATCAAGGCAAGCAATCAAAACAAGTCATAAGCAATAAGAGTTTTGATAGATTAAAAAGAGAAACAGAAGCCCCTGAGAGCATAAAAATAATCCTATTTGCCATTCCTATAAACACTTGCTCTGAACACTCAGAAGACCCAAAACAAAGCTTGAAAGCTGCATAGAAAAACTAAAACCACCAGGAAACCATGTCATGAGAAACATTCAAGACAGGTCAAAGAGACAAAGGTTATAAAATGGAAGTGGTGGTGATGTGAAGAAAGAAATCTGTAACTAAAGCTGGCAGCTAATGCAGAAAAGACACAATTTGCTGCCTTTGACTTCTAAGTCTAGATGTCGTACAAGTGAATTTTTATCAAAGTTCACACTTCTCAGCTAAATAAGTGACTATGCAAACATGGCTCAAGCTGAACACTGCTGCATTCAGAGAAGGAATACATACACTTTTTCCCAATGTTGTCTTTTCACCACTGGTAGCTCTAAGCTAAACTTTGGGTTTACTAGTGCCTTTATAGCTATGCCTTTGACTACCACTATTTGTGTGCAACTGAACACGATACTGTTTGCTCACAAACTATATGCCAACAATGATTGCTACAGAACAGTAAAGCAGTATACTAACTAGGTATTTTCCCAATAACTTCTACTTTGGGAGACACCATAACGCATGTAGTAACTACTGTTTATGTATACAAGTACCAGTTTATGATAGTGTTGGCAGAGAAGACCTGAGGAAAAAAAAATTTGAGCAGAAAGAAGTTCTTTGACACAACATCCATTTGTTAAAAAGCAATGAAGCTTTTGTAACAGGTATATAGACACAAATAATTTTGAAAAAGTGGTTTGGGTTTTGGTTACAAGTTAAATTGGTTATTTCTGAAATTAGAATTTTAATTAAATAGCATCACAGCATAACAGAGACCTCCATCAAACACTAAGATCAGCTTGTAAAGTCCAGTTTCACTCTGTTGACAAAACCCCGTAGACACTGAAGTGCCTGCTATAGGCAGAATTCCTCTAATATACAACAGCTTCCAAAAGCTGAGCCTCCAAAAGCATTCTACTTGAAAGTCTACATTGATATTCACATAATAAAATCATAAATATTTTAAAGACCGTTTTCATTCATACACACAAGTGATAGCTAGAATGCAAGCCATGAAGATTGCTGAAGAATCCATGCTGCTATGCTCATTGACCAAAGAAAGATATCAAGCAGATTAAATTCTACTAATGTCACATTTTGTATTCGCTCTTTTAAGAGAGAAGGCAAAGATCTTTATGAAGAACAGTTAACTCACCATGAGTCAATGCAAGTTGTGTAGGAACCCTGAAAGTTAGCCAATATCTCTATCTGTTTCAACTTTTTCTAATGGATTTCAGTTTTGGGGCAACACAGATTCTAGGACTAATGCAAGAGCCTGCTCACGCTAAAATGCATGCTCCTCAACACCCCCGTAATCAGTCATACAGTTCATACTCGCCCACCCACTCCTTTTATTCGTGGGTTTGTCTGACTACATGGTGAGGTAGTTTGGGTCATAAGATCAGCTGAAAAGTCTGTACTTGTGCTACATTTGGTTTTGCTGCTACTGCCTACTGTTTGCAGAACTGTCTCATCAACAGGTCAGATGAGCACAGAAACAAAAGAAAGGGAAGCAGCAGAAGCAGGTCTCTCCCTTTCCACAAGCTACTAAATCCACTCAGACCTCAGGAAACTTCACCCTCTGACCATTTGTTGAAGTTAAGCATGCAAGCACTTTCCATATATGATCACTGAAAGCCATGCACACCTCAAGATAGACACTCCTTTTATCTGTAGCTTCCCCATTCTGAAAGCCCCAAGCAGCATCTTGGCACTTCTTACTCAAGATACAACACAGGAAACCATACTACCAGCAACAGCTAAAAGCAGATACCATAGGACACCATGCAAATGAGGAAAACTAATTTTGGATTGACTCAGAAATTATAGAAACAAAGACCTCAACTTTGCTGAAGGTTTTAGAAACATCTTACTCAGAAATGCATCCAGCTTGTGCACTTACCTTGTATGACATTCCTTTTCCCAGGTTATCAGAGTAAAGAGTGTTAGGCAATACAGCAACACTATAAATTTATCAATTATAACAGTACAAAACCATACCAAAACTGCAGGCTGACATGTCACACCATGCTAATTCATAATGATTCATCCTTGTTAGTTCAAACCAACTTCAGCTGACAGCACTATGAAACCATGAAGTGTCAGGGAAAGGAGACACCACACTTCTTACAGATTCTCTGCTTCAACAGTGGGGAGACACCACAATAGAGAAACTGTTTTTCTTAAGAAAGGCTCTCCTCCTCTTCTTGTTTTTCACCTGAGTACAGGGAACAACTGCCCAGTTTGCAATACCCAGAGACTACATTCAGCTCTCCCAAAAAAATATATCCAAAGGGGCTGAAATATATTCCCCAGGTCTCTTTGGGGAGAGATTCAAGTAGTGAAGAAACCAGTTGTCACTTTACAGGGTTTCAAGAGCACTGGCTGAAACATACATTCTTTCAAGGCTGACAGCAAAAAGCAGTGCTGTGAGAACACAGGATACTCTAATGTTATCATATAGTTTTCCACAAGTAATCTCTTCACAGGAAAGCTCTACATCATGATGAGGCTTGCACTGAACATCATTTTTTTCCTATTTCGTTATGGTTCACTGAAAGACTACCAGAGGGCTCAGATAGCTTTCTTAACTATGCATTTATCTTTATCAGTTGTAAAAGTCAAACTGTACACCCAAGTATCTTCAAGTTAGTTGTGGTGCTCCAACAAGTGAACACAGTATTCCTGAGTAAAATAAATCAAACTTTCGTCTAACTGTTGCACTGAAATTTTATGCAAAAGAGGAAATACCTGTGCACGTGCTCAGCATATATTTTGCATTCAAAAACAAACCACAATACATACTTGGTATTTTCTGAAAGACTACTACTTCTTGGTCAAAGAAGCCTAATCCCACATTGTGTGCCATACATTCCAGGAGATGCTTACTACTTACTTCAATAACACTCCTGAAAATAATCTCTAAATGCTCTTTGTTTTCCTTCCTTTCACAGCTCCATTATCCAATAGCCCATTAAATCATCACACGTTTTCCATGTCTGTTTCATCTTTTATCCTTTCCTCTTTCCTTACATTGTCCTATCCATCTCCTCTGATTTCAACGCCCATCTTCCCCCACGTCAGTCCAGAGTCCAGCTGCCCGCTTTGGTAACTCGTATTCCTTATCCCACTCTTCAATTTCATCAGTCCAATTTAGAAGCAGCACCACAGTATTTTAAAAATGATCACTACAGAACATGCAATACTGTACCAAGACTTACAAATAAGAAGTTAATTACAAACAACAAGTGGTTATGAGCTAACAGCAATGCACGATTTGAGACAAAGCACAAGAGGTATGGATTTTACCCTCACAACTTAGCAGCCTGAGGTGTTTGTCCAGACTTCATGGACAAGCACCATGACACAGAACAAACTCTTTTAAAGTCCAAGGCTAATATAAGATCTAATGTCCTACAAGAATTAACATCAAGGATTTAACTTTTAAGAGTGCACACACAAAAAATAACATTAAGCTTCAAATCAACTTTAACAACCAAACTTTTATTCAAACTGAGAGTTTAAGGAATATATGATCCAGTTTGTTAGCCTTGTAAATATTTTCAGTTTTGAAATATTACAGTCAGAAATCATGAAGTAATGCATTTGTTCTTGTTTCTATGTCTCCATAGACAAATACTCCTAGGCTATGATCAGACATGTCAAAACACTGACTTTCATACCCTAGTATTCACCCCACTTCCTGCAGGGTAGCCAAGTCTGTCCTGAGGGGAAGTGTGTCACTAGTATCAACATCCTACGGACTCGCTCTCAACAGACCATTGATTGATCTGTAGCTCCATACAGCAGAACATAACTAGGTTATATTTAGTCAAATGTCAAACACTGCTTTTCTAGACATTCTGGGGTTTCAGAGCGGAAATCACTTCTGTTCCTTTAATAAACAGAATTTTCTGTCCACTCCTTACTTCTATCTTGCCATATATTAAGATGAATAGAGTTCCTGTTTCTTTTCGTATTCAAACCAACCAACCTCAAAAGCAGTTTAAAGCTAACTTCATTTTATTTTTCTGAACCTTACCTAGTGTGTCCTTCAGGTATTTGAGGATGGACTAACCAAGCTGGGGCTCGTACAAAACCCAGCTCTGCATGCTGCATTTTCTTATTGTAGGGCTTCCCTAACCTAGAAGCAGCAACTTTAGGTCTCAAACAACTCTCCAGGTGAACGAGGTCAAGCCCAATGAATCTGCAGGTTGCAAGCAAGGACTATAGCACAGCACTACTATATTGCTCTGCATTGCATAGTAGTTGGCAGAAAATCTTGTTGCAAGTCAGAAGCATAAACAGACTCAAGGCAAGGTCCTTAAGTTCAAAGACAAGTCCATCATTAACTCAAATGCTACCTAGATGTAACCTCAAGATCATGAAGCCTCTGAACTGCTGCTTCCCACCTTTTGACAGGGTCTACCAGAGGAAGCATGATACTAAACATACCTGCCACCTGTACTTCTCCCCAAGCATCTGCTACTGTAAGAAACAGCATATTAGTTGCCCTAGCATAGCAGTTACACTCTCTTGATGACAGGAAAGTTCTCAGTTCACCAAATTATTTTCCACATAACAGGGACTGAAGCATTTCCACTGCTCCATCAGTCTAGCCCCAATTTTAAAAAAAAACTACATGAAAGTTAACAGGAACAGGAAATGTGTGTTCAGAAAGATATTTTTTCCACAGATACAGAATACAGTCCTTGAGACATGCTCATTTATACTTATTTTAGGATTTCTAATCAACTTGTTTTTTCCAGACTCCCAATTAGCCTCACAGGTTTCATCACGTATCTAAAGTTTTATTTTCAATTTTCATAAAAACCACCAAGGTCTTCAGCTTCCTATGTAACCAATCCATTAAGGCTCTCAAAAAGACAGCAATACTCAACAAAGAGTTAAACTTCCCTTACTTGCTACTGGAACATGACCTTAGTTTCACTGAGCTTTTGAAGCCATGAAAGAGACACCAATTCTATGGCAGCAGTCAGGTCTATACTTCAAAGCCCCTGCTGCAAGAGCCCATGAAATTCTTAAACTTAAGTGCATCAAGAAGATAGTTAAAAGCAGCATGAATAAAGTGAATGACTGCAAGCTTTGGTGCATCAGGGTATTTCATTAAAAGCTTCATCTTCTATTATAAAATAAATTTGTTATTCTTCCTGCAGTCATTAGGATCATATTTGAAGAGCTACATTACTGTAGTTATAAGTTAAAGCACTCTTTATTGTTTGGTGTGTTACTGCACTACATATATTGACTTGTATCTTCTCCCACTGGCCATTTTTTCCAGCAAGCTTTAATCAACCCACATACCTGTTTAAGCACTGAAGTGTCTTCAAGTAAGTCCAACAAGAAGTTCTTACCTTAGCAAAATTCAGTTCCTTCAGCACACACTTTTTTTGTATATTAGTACAATGTACTTTCCTAAGGTGACAGACAAACTTCGCACAGAAATATATTCGCTGACTCCAGAAATATTTGTACCTATCATTTACATCCATTCTCACTGGAAATCCAAGGAAGATAGAAAGCTTTTAAAGAAAACTGATGGAGCTACAAGACACCAAGGGTGAACAGTGTACAAAACCAGTTGCTACCACAAAATAAGGACACAAGTTTTAAACGGCACAGATGACTTAAGCCATAAAAACTGCGTTCAGTGAAAAAAAAACCCACCCACAAACAAACAAAAAACCAGCTGATTCTCCAAGGTCCTATCAGTGACAAACTCTGTACTAATTAACAAGATAGACAGAAATCTCTTCCTTAAGAAGCTCTCAAGAGAACTGAACAATTAAGAGCCAGTCTGACACAGATTACAAAGAACTATGGAGAGGGAAAAACCCAACTCCACAAATGGCTGGTTTTCATGAAGACTGGTCTTCCTAGAAAACAGCTGTTTACCAGAACAAGAATAAAGGAATACCAAATGACAATACTGATCTAATACCATCTGCTAACAACATGACCTCAGTAAACTGAGCCTACTGAGCCACTTCAATCAAACTGCCAACATAAGTTTCAACAAACAAGTGAAAGGGCAACAGGAAGAATGATATGAAAGATATGCAGAGCCAGGAGTTCAGCATGGAGCTGTTAAGGGAAGGGACCCAGGGCTCTGCAGGGCTGAAAACAAGGAGACGGCAAAGGCAGGGCACACTCTGGGAAAGAGGTGATGCTGAGGGACATTAAGAACAGGTTTGGAAGGTCCCACCTTACCAGCTGCACAGTCACAGCGACAGCTTGACATCTGTATTTAAGAGGTATTTAAGAGATGTGTAGATGAGGTGCTGAGGGACATGGTGTAGAGGTGACTTGGCAGTACTGGGTTAATGGTTGGACTGGGTGATCTTAGAGGTCTTTTCCAACCAAGGCTACTCTGTGGTTCTGTGCCCTGCTCACAAAAGCAGCTCCACTGAAGTACCAGGAAAACAATCAGCTCAAAACTGACCAGCCAACTACGCTTTTTTAAGCTTTCTCGAGCGGCACCAAGCAAGACGCTTGCCCCCCGCCCCCGGGGAAGCGCCTCCCCGGCACCGGCCCTGCAATGCCCCGCAGCACACCCTCCGCCGCCCGCGCCCACCGCGGCGCTCCGCACAGCTCCCCGCGGGAAACTCCCGCGGCGGAACCCGAGAGGGGCGCGGGGCAGGGCAGCACGGCAGGTGCCCGCGCAGGTGTCCCCCCGGCCCGGCCGCGCTCGCCGGCCCCCGCCGCCCTGCCGAGACCCTCAGCCGGGCCCGCGCCGGGGCGCGGACAGCTCTCCGCCGCCCCGCGGGTCGGAGCTGCGGCAGCCTGACAGCTCCTCCGCCCGCGGCTCCTTCCCTCCCGGCGACCCCTCCCCGCAGCCCTCTTCAGGGCCACCAGTGTCCCCCTCACAGGGCAGCCGCGCCCGCCCCGCCGGCTCCGCACCTCCGGGCTGATGTAGGACACGAAGGAGGGCTTGGTCGCCTTGGCACCGCTGCCCAGCATGGCTCCGGCCGCCTTCCGAATGACCCTGGAGCCCGCGGTGACACCGGTACCGCTCCCCAATGACCCTTCTCAGGGGCGCCGTGGCACGGACAAGCCCGCAGCTGCGGCAGCGGCGCGGGCACCAGCATCCGGCGCACGTCACTGACCCCACCCCCGGGCCGGCGCCCTCCCCGCCGCCGGCCATTCCCAGGGCACCGCCTTCCCGCCGCGCCCCCCCTCACTGGGCACGGCCGCTGTCAGTCATAAGCGCTCCCTCCTCCGCGCGCTGGAAGAGGCGGGGCGGAGCCTGAAGGAGGGAGCGGCCAATCGGGGCGCGCCCCGCCCGCCGGGGGGCGCTGTCCCCTCTGCCCCGGCTGGCGCCGGGGCCGGCCGGGGACGGCTGCTTCAGGGCGGGCGGCAGGGGCAGGCAGCACCGGGTGCTGTGGGAGCGCCCGTGCCCGGGCGGGTGATGAGCAGCCGCTTTTCGGCTCTTTGTGCCCGCGCAGGGTGGCGGTGGAGGTGCAGCCACATCCTTGGGTCTCCCGGGGGGGTCCCACGGCCTCGCCTGCTGCCGGGGGTGTGTGACCCAGAGCGTGTCCTCCAGGGCTCTGCCTTTGCCGTGTGATGCACGGCTCTGTCTGACTGGGTTCGCGCCGGATATTTTTCGTTTCAGGGTACCCACGTCCTTTTTGCATCCTTTGCCCGCTCTTCCCTGTGCCCTGGTCGAGTTGTCACTGTTAAAATCGTTCGTCACACTGTTTCTTACTCACCTGCAAAATGCCCGTGGTCTATTCATGCGTGCTCATAAGAGAACTCAGCGTTAAGTAAAATCTAAACAAAGCATTGAAATGTTGAGTTTTAGTTATGGCAGCAGAAATGACATAATGCAAGGAAAACGACATAAAATGAGCTCTCCATGAAACAGTCCTCTAAAGCCTCTAAAACCTGACTGCTGATACAGAATCACCTTGGTTGGAAATGACCCCTAATATCACCAAGCCCAACCATTAACCCAGCACTGCCAAGTCACCTCTACACCATGTCCCTCAGCACCTCATCTACACATCTCTTAAATACCTCCAGGGATGGGGGATCCACCACTGCCCTGGACAGCCTGTGCCAGGGCTTGACGACCCTTTCAGTGAAGAAATTTTTCCTAATATCCAATCTAAACCTCCCTGGCACAACTTGAGGCCATTACCCCTCATCCTATCACTGTTACCTGGGAGAAGAGACCCAGGAAGTCCTCTGCCCCACATCTATTAAAGTGTTACTGCCCTGGCCTCCCTGGAATGTTGTCTTTGGACACTGTATAATCAGAGCTGTAAATAAATACCAGGTTTAACAGGTATCTAGGCTACTTTTTAAAGCTTTAACTTTCATGCAGATCCAGAACAATGCAAATATTGTGAATTGCCTGTGGCAATGCAGCAGGACTATCCAGCAATTTAAATGGCAAATGGTAACCCAGACACAGTAGACTTTACAGAAATCTTTATACAAAAATAAAACATACTTTATAAACTTCAATAGACCGTAGGACGTGAAAATCAATAGGTCCTTCAAATATTAATGATTAGCACTTTTCATCCCCCTTTTTTTGTTGTAATACTTCACTTTATTTACCTTGCTCCAAACACAGACCTAGGAAAGCTAAAGGAGAAGAGGTACATAGAGTTGTAAGACAGTATTTACTAAAGTAAAATAGGGTGACTGTTTTAGTTCAGAAATAAACTAAACTGTTTTCAGTCTCAAAGTCAAAGAATGAGAAGTCTTTTGGATTTAGTCACCTTCTGCCTGAAATAAAAAAAAGAAAGTTTAGAGATTAGGTTTCATTAGTAGTTTTACAACAAAGGCTATATAAAAAAAAGCTCTTGCTTTTCACTCCACAGCTGCTTCAACATCATTCCTTTACATTGCATGTGACCTCAGCTACATAGGTGAAAAGTACACCCCGTGAGATTACACTGGTGTAAATGTAGGGTGAAGGGAAAATTGGGACAGCCCCTCCGTGCTCTCTAGTGTATTAAAATACACAAAGAAAGAGAACAGGACTATAAAAAAAATATCTTTTTAAGTATCTGAATGTATAGTGGCAACAGCAGGATTACCTCTGGGCACACCCTGAAGCTTACAGCAGGCTAAGGCAAAAAAAAAAAAAAGCACTACATCCAAAAAATTGGAATGTAACTGCTATTCTGCATCAGTAAAATATCCCCATAGTCCCATGTCCTGCCCCTGGCAATGAACAGGCAGTGCTCCTTCCTGAGTTTGCTCCCCAGGCTACCAAATGTGCTGAGCTGAACCTACTGTGGAAGGGATTTAAAGCATTTTTCTGGAATTTGAGGGCCGGATTCGGATACCCACTTCATCAGTGTGTTCATCTTTTCTGGGATGGACAAAATAAAGCTATCACACATGCAAATTAACTTACCTCAGAAAAGTACATTTGCATGTGAAAAGGCCAGCTGCAACCCACAGACACTGTGCCTCAACAGATTACAGAGCACCGAGGGATTTGGTTGTCTTCCCTTTCCCCAGAAAGACCTCTGTGCAGTCTTCTCCCTTACTCTTTTAAAATCTTGAGTGTCTCTGAGGAGTGCTCCCTCCAGCATTTGTATTCTGTAGTGTTTTTCAGATACACACCCCCCGCCCCCCCCCCCCAGGACTTAAGACAGTTCACTGTTGTATCATTCAGGATTGTTCTCTTCATCAACAAAGACTTTTTAAAAAATCATTTCTGCAACCAATTGAAATTCCTGGGATGGCATATTAACAGGATCTGTCTTCCCACATTACTTCTAAATGGGAAGTCTTGATCCATGCTGCTGATGACTTTCTGTCTACTAAAATTTTTGTTTAAAATTGTGCTTATAAAATCCTGTCATTTAATTTTGTTCCATTTTAGATGTATGTCAATAACTGTCCTGCAGATGTATCCCAAATGTAAAAAGTAAAACTTTTTAAAGGTCAAGTTCTAGTTTGTCTGTGGTGGGTGAAGAACATACGGGATTTCACTGCCCCCATTTTATCCTGATACTTTGCATTCTTTCTAAAAAAATAATCACAGTATTTGCCTTTAAAACTGTCTGCAGGAAGGAAACTCATAGACCAGGTCTGCTTTTCCCATGAACAGAGATCTCTTTGTTTAAAAAACATACATGCCATTAATTTGAGTAATTCTTCGGGCTGAATTCTCAGCTGTGCCCAGTCTCAGTGGGAACAGCTGATGGAGGGAAGCCACAAAGGAGCTGTTTGCTGCTTTCCTATCAGTTATCTTTCAGGGATCCTCTTAACGACAACAAGGTACATCTCATATTTTCCTGTGTGGTAGTCCTCCTCATCAGAGTTGCCTTGGCTCTGGGAAGCAGGTAGCTTGGATAAGGCATTTTCCTAGGCAGTATCTGGAGTGCAGCTGACAAATATCACTGAATACAGCTTTATACCACACTTCAGCTTTTCTGGGCCTGGGGCTTTGTACATCTCGGTGCCCTGGGGAGTCCCAAGGGTGCTCGGATAGGCAGAGGTGCAGGTCACTATGTGTTGTGGGTGCTTTGATGTAGGTTGGGCAGGTATAACAAATTAAGTGTTAAAAGCCATTCCTGAGTGTTGAGTAGACTTGCATCTGAATTTTTACTCCCTATTTCCTCTTTTTGAGGAAAATAAAGGGAGCCTTTGCCCTGCTGTGGACCTGCGAATGCACAGATGTGTGCAGAGCTTCCATTCCAGAGTGGTAAATCACTGGCAGGACTCTACAGCTGTGCTCCCCCTTTGACCATGCAGCACAGCTGGATCCAGGTTTGGAGAGTGCTTCTAGTAAATGACCTTCCAATGGTGACACAGGTAAAGATTTTCAAGTAGTAGCTAGAAAGAGAATCCCACAAAGTTACCATTTGTCAAGGTTTCCTTGATCATCATTTTCTATCAAGAAAAGCTACCTGGGTAGAATTTGATGATTTTTTTTTTTTTTTTTAAACATAAGTCTGAGTATTATCAGAACAATACCAGAAATCTGGATATTTCTGTAGTGTATGCACAATTAGCCTGACAGGATCCTGCTCTAGCAGGGAGGTTGGACTTGATGATCTTTGGAGGATCCTTCCGACCCCTACCATTCTGTGATTCTGTGATTTCCCAGAGCCCCACAGGTGGCTGTGCACGTTCAGAAGATGGTAAGTGTGTTTTGCCAATTACTAGGCCTAGCACAAAGGACACAGCCAGCAGCAGAACAAACCAGTAACCAGATTCTATTGCACACAAAAGGGTCAAGTACATGGGTGAACGCTGGGGGTACAAACAAGCCAATCAGGTTACACATAATAGACATCAACCCCAACAACCGGTGAAATAAACAAAGCAACAAAGTCTTCCATAGAAGAGATGGGAGACAACCAAGCCAAGATGCTGATAATATAGGAGAGAGGTAAACTCATGCTGTTCCCACAGAGCCCACATTTACAAACACCAAACGTGACCAGGGCCCAGTTGCAAGGAGAGTCAGAAGGTCCTTCCTCAACAGGGAAACTCTGCAAAGTGCATCCACCTCACAGAGACACACCCCACCCTTCCCTTTTATCCCCAGAGCAGGACACCTGGCACTCATTTACCCAATGCAGGGCACCTGGGGCTTGTTTACCCAAGGGCTTTCCTTACAAGGCCGGCTGCACCTTGGAGGAAAGCCAAAAGGCAAACTCATCCCCTCCTTTTGAAGGACTGTGGGAACCACCCATATGTCAACCTTAATTCAGGGCTCGGGGCTGAGACCTCAGCACTTCAAGGTGTCCCAAAATTGTTGGATTTACCCTCCGTATGCAGAGATTGGCCATGCATGCTGGGTCTGATAATCAGTATTTGTATTGCTGAATTAAATAACTCAGTTTAGGGCTTAGTGTATTAAACAGTGTCAGACCACATTAAAGTAGCGGAAATTAGTATGGAAGAACTGTAGAAGACTTAAGACTGAGATGGAAGTCAGATTACTGGAAATTATCAAAGAAAAAATTGCAAATGAGGAGTGTACTCTGATGTCCTTTGGGGTAAGGTCAGCAAATCAGCCTGCCTATAAACAGCCAGCAGCTATCTCTGCTTTACACACATTAAGATAATTTCCTACTAAAAGTTATGTATATTAGCTTTATGCAAATTAAGACCAATTCTATTAAAAAAAAAAAAAAGAAGAAGATAAAAGAAGGGCTCTACTCTAAGACGATGCTTTTAGCACTGGATTCACATTGATATTTTCATCTGCCGGTACTTTGGAATGTCCTTTGGGAGTTAGTTTCCAAACTCGGTTCACACTTCATCATTTACTGTCTGGCACATTCACAGTGAACTCTAAGGTAATATTTACAGCTGTGGAATATGATCATTTGTTTTCATATTCATTTACTAAGAATATTGTCACAGATTGTTCACTGCTGTCCTATATGAATTCTCTTTTATCTTTGTTGCAGTCTTCTTTCTTTTCTGACTGCGTTGTACATTTCAATTTTTTTAAGTGGAGTTTTCTATTCAGTGTCGTGGGAACCTAATTTTCCTGGGGAGAGTTGTGTGAATCTCTCCCAGTAAAGGAAACGCAGCTCTATTCCAGCTTTCCTCAGCTGAAGCCTCCTGCTCCGACTCCTGCACCATCCTGTGTCTCAGCCCTGGGACACGATGCACTAAGTTCCTCCCTGAGGGTGGCTGAAGAAATGTATTTTACTTTTTAAGGAAAGTCATCTGGGAGGTCCCATGTGGCCAGTTCATGACTCAGATGGCAAACAGCAGTTCTTTCAGCCGTAGCAATTCAGATCATTGCAATTTTGTGTCTATCCCCTAATTACTGGATGTTTTTGTTTTACAAGGGCCTTCCAGACCTAATGAGCAAACTGAAATTTTAAGTCTTGGTCAAGTGATAATCTACATACTAAAAGGCTGTGGAGAGGGACTATGGGGACATCCCACCACTTACCAGGAAGGTTCATCTGCCATTTGGGGCATATAGTGCCAAAACACAAGAATGCAGGAGAGTGCAAGACTAAATTAACAAGTACATAATGAAGAGTAGGGCAGAGACATTAACTGCTGAGAACACACTCTGAACCCGAGTGTTCACTTTAGTCATAGAGATGCAGCTGGGAATTACATGTTTTAAACTTAGGGATGGAAAACAAAGTATTGCTATGAGAGCTGTGAAAATTGAGGCAACAAAGCACCTCATATCTAATAGCAAAACCACCTTCTTTTCTTAGCTACAAGTGGGAGAAGAGGAAGTGAGAAACTAATAACCCTGCTCACCCAAGGAAGCATGGGTGTCAGAAACAAGAACACAGGAGCTAGGGAATTTCCCCACCTTTTTTTAGCTCTCTTGAAAGCAAACATAATTACTTGTTCATGGGCACACACAGACTTTTTTGTTGTGTGGTGAACCTCTTCCCTTTATTCTCCTAAAGGCTGTGGATCTGAATTACTTCAGGCTGGAAACTTCTTCTGCTAAACAGTACCCAAATGGTGAGCCAAAGCCCACCCATATCAGGAGAAAGCCTATTCCATGGCTGGACGCAAAGCTGAGTTAAACCAGGGCTCACCTCTCACCCTCAGTTCTTCTCAGCCTGCAGTTGAAAGGGAGGTACTAATGATCATGAGCTCTCAGAAAACAAGAATGATAAATAGCTATATGGTCCTCCTGATATCAGAGAGCTTGAATTTACTCTTCTGTCTTGGAATGAACCCCTGGAAAGAAAAGAGCTACTTTCAGCTCCCAATTTGGATGCCAGTCCCCGAGCTGGGTGGCAGAAAAAACTGCCCCTGGGTCCTTGCTGAAGTTACTGGGCGGCCCTGATTCTTTCTGCCCAAGTCACTTCTCCAAACACAATGTGGATGAAAGTCCTTGGGGAATATTTCCAGCTGTCCATCACCAGCTGGGAATCTGGTCCATCTAGTTAAATAGTCGTTCCTTGCAGGACTCTTCCTATTGGGCATGAGGGCTCCTGCTCTGGGAGATGAGAAGCTAGTGAGAACCATCTCAGTCACAGGGTACAGGACTGGCATGTTCCAGCCTATATGTAGTGGGACATACTCAGTATTAGGCCTAGACAGTAGCCTCTTTTCTTTGTGAAGTGCACACAGAGACTCAAAGCTTGCTAGCAGCATCCTTTCTCTTCTGTTCTTTCCTTTAGCAGTGAAAACTGTATCTAGTGCATGACTGCTGTAAAGAAATGTGCTTGTTTTACTTTGTCTACCAGGCCCTTGACATACTCTTGGCTTTGATTTCCTAATGAAAAATGCATGTGTGAGTTGCTAATCATGGATGTCGGGTATTGAGAGAAGCCATCCAGCTCATGCTATTGTCCCCAGTTCCTATACAGCTGCTGTAACTAAAAAATCCAGCCCAGATAATTTAAGAAACAGGCACAAAGGAAAGCTACATGCTCTTTAGCAGAAATGAATGGTAAAACAGGAATGTGAGTCTAGAAGCTGGCTTTAGCTTCCCATTTTTGTCCCTGACTCCAAAAAGGTCTTTGTCTCAGCAAGGTAAACCTTTGGCTAAGATAAAAGAATCTTTGAAGCAGCAAATCTTGTAAAAGAAATCTCATAAACCCATATATTCTTCCTTGCCTGTTAGCAACTCTCTCTGATTTGCTGGGACATTTTTCTCCAGAATTGCTGTGGTTTTCAGCTGCAGGCCTTTGGAAAATTTCTTGACCAAACTTTCTAGAATTAAAACATATTCACGATGATATCTGCATGAGAATTTGGCATGCCTGAACGGTGGATGGGTATTTGGAAACATTTGTCTCGAGGACTCCAGAACTCACCTGTGCTTCCAGAACTCCAGAAGGTTTTTCCAAGGAAATATGTTATTTTAAATCTTCATTTCTGATGCATGGGTGATATTTGTAGAGCGACCGTTCCTCAGGGAGAATATATAAACCAGCAGAGGATCAGTGGAAGTTACTTGTGGGGACTTTGTTCCAAGTCCTCAGCTTTCAGGTCTGTTTTTTTCCACTCTCCTTCACTGGTCCTTAGGAAACACTTCAGGCCTGGCTGCTCCTGTAATGGGATCTCTGAACTGCTCACATAGCTTGTAAATTGGCACATCTTATGCCTTTGGATATGCTGGAGGACATGCTGGGACATTAGTTGAAGCATCGAGAACCCTGGTTTATGATTTACCACTGCTATATGAGAAATGCTTATGCTGAATCTATCGCCCAGAAATCACTCCTGGCAGCATCTGCAAGAACTTTCTTAAGAAAAAAGAAAACTAAAATGCACACTGTCTCCTCACGCAAGAATTGCTTCTGAAATGTCCCTCTCCTCCTATTCTCAGTGGTTTGCCAGATGTGCCCTTCTGCCACATTTTATCAAGTCTTCCTTTAGAACCTCTTTCTCAGGTCATCTTCCTCAGTGGGAATCCTTAACTTGGAGAACTACCATAGCTCATTTCTTCTTTGCAGCCCTCAAATGACTCTGGACAAAGTGAATCTCTTCTCCCTTCTCCTATTCCTACTCTGAAATGTTTCATTTCTTTACCCCCAAAAGTATTTACTTCCAGTTTATTGATGAGATAGTCCTGATTGTGATTGTAATCACTGCTCTCTCATGCACTAGCAGACATTTTATATTGTTTTGTTGTCATGGCAACATTGCTGCATTTTAAAAAATTATTATTTATTTTCAAATTCTTTTAAAATGTATTCTTTGGCAACAGAGGGGAATACTTGTGTAGCTGAGACATCAGAGTTTTTGCTTCGTGCTTGTCACAGCAAGGTGAAAATTAACTGCCTTTCCAAATGGAAGCTGCAGCTAATGACACAGCGCTCTCTGCTGCTGTGAGTGCACAGAGGCATGAGCCCAGCCGAGCCCGTTGATTTGCTGCATAAAACTGCACTGTGGGGTTTTTGTGTCTGTGCAGTATTCATTTTGATTTCGAAGTGTCAGGAAAAGTGTCCTCACACACCTCCCAACACTCTCCTCTTCCTTCACCTGTAGGAGCAAGGCATGGACACTAGATGTACATTTTTGTCTGTGAAGTAGGATAGACGCATGAAGGGTCAGTCCTTTCTCTTCATCTCTTCCTTCACCTTCTGTCTCAGCTCATTTCCAGTGACATTTCATGTAATACTTATAAACACCTCAGCCTGGCTGGCCTAAACCTTTTCAGTCTCAACCTTCTCAATCACCTGCGACATCTTTTTTTTTTTTTTCTTCTGTGTTTTTGTGTAGCACTGCAGTTGCTGCACGGGTGGTAAATCATGTACTGGACTAGGTTTTCTCTCTGCATGAAATAGAGCCTTTCTCTTCAATTTCCCATACTATTTTTGTAGCTTGTAGTTGACTGGTTTACTACTGGATGTAACCTTTCTTTCATTTTTAATTTAGCTTTGATTTGTAGCTCTGTAATGGCCTTTCCTATTTTATTTCACAGAATCACAGAATCACAGAATGTTAGGGATTGGAAGGGACCTCAAAAGACCATCTAGTCCAATCCCCCTGCCAGAGCAGGAACACCTAGGTCAGGTCACACAGGAACATGTCCAGGCGGGTTTTGAATGTCTCCAGAGAAGGAGACTCCACAACCTCTCTGGGCAGCCTGTTCCAGTGTTCTGTTACCCTCACTGTGAAGAAGTTCTTCCTCACATTTATGCGGAACCTCCTATGTTCCAGCTTACACCCATTGCCCCTTGTCCTATCATTGGATGTCACTGAGAAGAGCCTGGCTCCATCCTCATGACACTCACTCTTTACATATTTATAAACATTAATGAGGTCACCCCTCAGTCTCCTCTTCTCCAAGCTAAAGAGACCCAGCTCCCTCAGCCTTTCCTCATAAGGGAGATGCTCCACTCCATCATCTTTGTGGCTCTGCGCTGGACTCTCTCCAGCAGTTCCCTGTCCTTCTTGAACTGTGGGGCCCAGAACTGGACACAATATTCCAGACACAGCCTCACCAGGGCAGAGTAGAGGGGGAGGAGAACCTCTCTTGACCTACTAACCACACCCCTTCTAATACACCCCAGGATGCCATTGGCCTTCTTGGCCACAAGGGCACATTGCTGGCTCATGGTCATCCTGCTGTCCACCAGGACCCCCAAGTCCCTTTCCCCTACACTGCTCTCCAGCAGGTCAGCCCCCCAACCTGTACCTGTATTTCTTCAGTTGGACTCATTTAATTAGAGACTGAGAGGGTGGTCAAACACTGGAACAGGCTTCCTAGAGAGGTGGTCAGTGCCCTGAGCCTGTCAGTGCTTAAGAACCATTTGGACAATGCCCTTAATAACATGCTTTAACTTTTGGTCAGCCCTGAAGTGGTCAGGCGTTTGGACTAGATGACTGTTGTAGGTCACTGCCAATTGAAATACTATTCTTCCTATTCCCATTCCCACTCCATTCCATTTGAAAAACACTCTAAGAAAAATGTTTAAGTTACTGGGAGAAATTGGGATGGGATTTAACGATAATAGGCACTCCATTGCAGATACCACAATGCTTCCCTCATGATTATCCCACCTTCTTGAAGCTGCAGTTTCATATGACTATACTGGCAGCAGTCTGGATCACACCGGCTCCAATTCTTCTGCACTTCTCTCCCACGCATGTAAATACATGTTAGTTGCGCAGACAATGCCATTCTAGATGTCTTAAGACATATTGAGGCATCCATACAGGGCTGGCAGCAATGGGACTGGACTGCTGAGAAACACCTCTGCTTTTGGAGCAGCACATACCCTAGGAGCATGTAAAATGACAGTAAACCTCTATATTCACGCACCTGCATCTCTCCCATATTGTTATGACTTGCACTGTTAGCAATGCAGCTCAGCTTACTGTCCTAGTAAGAAAACAGTAACTTGCATAACCAGCAAATTACTGGCAGATTTAAATGTATGCTGGAAGTTAAGTCAGTGATAAGGCTGTCTTAACTATTCTGGACAGAACTTCCTAATCATATATGCATACAATTAATACAAACACAATGCAGCATGAAGAAAAGGAAAGAAAAAAGCTTACATAAAGAGTAAGGTTTGTGATTTTCACGTAGAAACAGCAGGCTTTTTATCCCCCTTTTAATGTTAAAGTAACCTTTCACTGCAGAAAACGTGATTTATTTTCTCTTTGTCAGCTATTCCTTTCTGAAAACTTAGATTTTTACACATAGGAAACTTCAAAAATCCATAGAGGTTTCTTGATGCCATTCCATGTTTCTTTGGATTTAGGATATCAATCTGAAATAGGACTAATGTAGAATATATATGAAAGCATTTAAGCTAGGCTGAGCCTCGAAAAGCTGATAGGCCTTAAACTACCCTGCAATAATGAAATCACTGGCTCAGGAATAAATATTAATGGCCATGGCTTTGCAAAATAGTTAAAGAAAACACAGGTATTAAAGAAGACATCTCTTAATGATGACCCTTGCTAACGCAGGTATGTTAACGCTATGTTACATGGCAAAGTGTGCACTGTGCAGGAGAAAAATCCCCATGTAATCAGGAAAGAAAATGACCTTTACCCTATTAGGAACCTTCCACTTGCCAAGTATTGTTAAAGCAGCTTTTCTTAAAATGCAAACTGTAAAACATCAGAAAGCAGTTCAGTAAACAACAGCAAACTTCTCTCAGTACTAGGAATATACATGCACATTTTCATAATCGAAATTGGAAAGTGGAACAAAGTGGGAGAATACAATTTAACAAGTATGTACAGAATTAAGCCGATTTTTATTTGGATGTAAACCAAAACCATTGTTATTAACTCTGTAGATGAATTGTTTTGAAATTCAAATCCTTGAATTTTTTTTTCCTCCCCAAAAGATCAGGTATCTGTTTCATTTTAAAAAGGCTGAGAAATACCATGCTGAAGGGAAAAAGAACTCTGGAGAAGACTTATAAAATAATCTCTCAGGAGAAATTTGCTAGCGTTTTTGGCTAGAAAGCTCTTTGACTTCTAGCTGTCAGAAAAAACCCAACCAACCAAACAGAAGAAGGTAGGAAAACTGATGTTTTTGTGAATCTTTCACTGTAAGCCTACAATGCAAGTGGAAAAAAACAGATTGCAAATTGTGTACTACTTCCCCATCCCCACCCCCCAATCATTAATGCTATTAAAATCCATTTGGGTAGTCCAAACAAGTCTTAATTGTTTAATAAAGAAATGAATTCAGCATTGTGTGAATACTTAACAGAGTAATGATCAGCAGATATTTAACCAGCAACAAGAATGTTAAATATGCATACAAACTGTTGTAGGAATATTTTAAGTTGATTCCAACTCTCAGAAATTTGCTAGGTACAACCATTTTAAGTACTACTAAATCACTCCTGAGTAGTGAAATAGGCCTAAAAATAGAAGCAGCAAATGAAGCCATCACATTCAATAGCTCTACAAGATTAACAGTTCATCTACAATTTCATAAAATGGCAAGATGTTGATGGACTATGTCCAACAGACTAATTTCTAGCAATGCCTGTACACAGGAATCCACGTGCAACCACACTGCTCACAGACAGTACACACAAACTAGGCAGGCAAGTCAAAGTTCGAAAAAGCTTTGCAACAGAACAGCTCACATTTTCAGAAATTGTTCCTCTAAGGTGAGCACTGAGGGGAAAATTCTTGCATTGTACCTTTCTCTTTTGTGTATGGTGATTATGGTGTCTGGGATTTTGAGATTTATCACATAGCGTTGCTGAATAAAAAAGGCAAACACTGCTTATTAGTAAACTGCTAGCATTACCTAAACACAGGATATTAAAATGATTACTTATCCATAAATTGATTACTTGGTTGCTGTTTTGTCTTCCTAAGTGCATAGTGTAATATATAATGTCAAAGCTAGCTCTGTACTTTTTAAAACCTTGTTTTTCGTTTCTTCTGAGACAATGAAGAGTCAGAAGTTACCTAAAATAGCCTGTTAAAACGGGCAGGAAAATCAGCAACAAACTGCAAATTCACTCTTCACCACACAGCACAAAAATCATGGTCACAACCTCATATTTAATGTGGAATCACTTTAAGTATACAATCACAGAATCATAGAATCATTAAGGTTGGAAAGGACATCCAAGATCATTAAGTCCAACCGTCAACCCAACACCACCATGCCCACTAAACCATGTCCCAGAGTGCCAGGTTTACACATTTTTTGAACACCTCCAGGGATGGGGACTCCACCACTGCCCTGGGCAGCCTGTTGCAATGCCTGATAATCACCTCCCTACTCCTGCTGGTCACACCGTTTCTGATACAGGCCAGGATGCCTTTGGCCTTCTTGGCCACCTGGGCACACTGCTGGCTCGTGTTCAGTTGGCTGTCAACCAACACCCCCAGGTCCTTTTCCGCCAGGCAGCTTTCCAGCCACTCTTCCCCAAGCCTGTAGCGCTGCATGGGGTTGTGGTGACCCAAGTGGAGGACCCGGCACTTGGCCTTACTGAACCTCATACCATTGGCCTCGGCCCATTGCTCCAGCCTGTCCAGATCCCTCTGCAGAGCCTCCCTACCCTCAGGCAGATCAACACTCCCACCCAACTTCGTGTGGTCTGCAAACTTACTGAGGGTGCACTCAATCCCCTTATCCACATCTTTGATAAAGACATTAAACAAGACCAGCCCCAGCACTGAGCCCTGAGGGACACCACTTGTGACCGGTCTCCATCTGGATTTAACTCCATTCACCACAACTCTCTGGGCTCGGCCATCCAGCCAGTTTTTAACCCAGTGAAGAGTCCACCTGTCTAAGCCATGAGCAGTATTTCAAAAGATTCAGAAACTGGTTAAGAATTGAAAGCCAGTAGAACAAAAATACAGGAAATCCAGAATACATCTTTGACCTTTTTAATCCCAAATTTTAGGGTCACATGCCTGAATAGGCAAGTTTGCTTTATAAGGAAAGAAACTTTGGTATGGATTTGAACTAGCCACATGAATAGCACCTGTAGCTTTCAAAATAAATAGTAATGGCTAAACAGTTACCATGACAGGAAGATACCCTCTTAAAAAAAAGACTAAGAACAAGCACATGCTTGGAGCTATGCATCAAGGCTAGACAACAGAAACTAGTGTAATCTTTTTTTGAAGTAACTTTAAAGCATTTCTGCTTTCTGTATTTCTGATGCTGAAATTAGTAAGAAATCTTTCCTACAATGAGAAAGCTTTTCTTTTATTTGCTAACCACTAATAATCGCTCCCTTAAAATTGCACTTTGATGCTTGATGAACACTGTATTAAATTTTTTCTTTAAGTCTTTAGACTCCCTCTATTTTTCTAAAATATTTTATTTTTATTCCAGAGGCCCATGCTGTTAGCAGTAGGTGTTGCAAACAGAAACATCCCCCTGCTCTAAGAGTTACTTATTGAATAGGTCAAAGATAAATTCAACCTCAAAATGGAGCAAAAGGTTTTTTTAATAAGTGGTACCAGAAATAACAAATGATCGTTGTAATGTGTGATACTTTCCTACAGCCATTGATAAAGTATCTACCGGAATGTTAGTCTATGTTAATAGTTTTTAGTGTATGTTTTATGGGTTTGCAACAAAGCATAATACACATTGAACAGAGTGAGTGAAACTTCAGTTTCCAGAGTATAATGAATTTTAGTCATTTAATAAATTTTAGTTTTTATTTGTGTATTCCACTGTAGTGCTGTGACAACAAATCACACCTGTGTACCAGAGCATACATCAACAGTATGATGTAACTTTACTTACACCACTGCTATATATAGCTTTTTGAAAGAGACATAAGCATACACTATGGCCACATCAAATAATTTTCTGGGTTTTTCTTTGATAACCTTCACTTTTTCAGTAATACTTCACTTTTGAAATTTGAATTATTGGAAAAAAATCACAGAAAGTTTATACAGGAATAGCTATAAGGAATAACCTCACAGGCACTGGTATGACAAACATTTATTTTAAGGGCTGAGAGGCATTAATATCATATTGACAAAGTTGACTGAAAAGAATGACTAACTTTGTCTAAATGGGAAATGCCCACTTTTTGCTTGTATGTTGAGAAAGGAAATTCAGAAAGTTATTTTTTGGCCTTTCTATATCACAAAGTCAATCATACAAGGTCCTACGTATTTAACCTAAAATGACAGTCTGAAAAGCCCTTCTATTAGAAACAAAAACATCATGCAAAATTTTGATCAATTATGTATGCAGCTGCTTTAAAACTGTTGCAAGACCATACTGTATATATTAGCTTTTATACTGCTAATGCACAACTAACAGCAAACTCCATTAGATTAACACAAATTTGACTTAATTACACCGTTATATCACACTAAGGAGACAAATGCCACAAGATTGGCAAAAACATTTAATTCTGAGCACTCAAATGGCAGGATAATTATGTGTTGTAACCTCTTCACATTTAGAAAAAAACATAATCCTGCAGTCTCACTTTACAAAAAAAAAATTGTAAAATATTAATTGGGAGGGGAACAGTTTATACTATCTAACACAAAGTAACTTATACTAGTGTCAAAGGCAAACAAAAAAAATCTAAATAAAAAGTCAAAATACACATAGCAACAGAAGCACAAATGCTGCATTAAATACAGTCAAGATAAGAAGACAACACACTTCTTAATAAAAAAGACCAAAAAAAAAGAAGAAAAGTTACTAAAGTTAGCAACACATTTAAAGAAAATGCAATGAAGGAAAACTATTTTTTCCTATAACAACAGTTTCCATTTGAAGTCTTTCCATCCATAATTTGTCTGGTACAGCACATCCGTTAAAATATGCAGAATCTCATGGAAGAGCCAGGTTGTTCTCTTCCAAATCTAATTCCCAAGTTGGTTTTGGATGTTTTAAACAGACATTATTATGAATGAAGTAAACTCAAGGCAACAAATGGACTTTTTTATCACCTTTGACCTTACCACTGATGACAAACATTTTTAAAAGTTATCATAATCTTTTTTGTCTTTTTTCCCCTCTGCTTCAAATCCATCAACCCCATCACTGTCTCTTCTCCTTTTACGATTATTATGGATGTTGAAGCGTTGATTCATCTGTGGTAATGGATCCATTCCTAAAACTTTGTGTATTTGACGGAATGCAAGGAGTCTCAGTGCAAACTAGAAAAAGGGTAGAAAGATATTTCTGTTAGAAACCAATGTCAAATTTGAATATTTTGTCAAACAATTAATGAAGAGCATTAGCAGTGTATGATATTGTCCTTAGCCCTTGTTACCCCCTCTTCCATCTCCTAACAAAGTCAACACAATAAAATGTGTACGTCATATTTGCTGCTTCTATACAAAGTACATCATCTTAGCTTAAAAATAATGTACATGCTTTTTAGCTGCTGGACTTGCACTAAAGCAGCCAAGTTTTCTCACATGTCCCATTATACATTAGTAATCTTTAGCAAAAGGATAAAATGAAGAGGTAAGGGCAGTAAACTCTTAAGCTGCAAGCGTGAATGGTCAATACTCTAAGTGGATACAATATATATTAAAAATTAAACTTACACAGATTTATTCATAAAATATTAAATGCCAATGTAATTTTAAATCTAGTAACATACTGCTGTAGAGTAAGCATCTTTACAGATATATGAGAGTGCTTCAAACTCTTCAGCAAAATGTTAATTTTAGTGCAAAAGTGAACACTATTATGCATCCTCTGTTGTGACATTTTTATTGCCTAGCTTAAGACTGATCATCTGAAAGACCAAAATATATTGTAAGAAAAGAAAATTCGCGTCCACCATATAGCTCCATTTTAAAAAACCCCACAAAAAAGTCCAAAAACCAAACCAAAAAAACAAACCAAACCCAAAAAACCAAACCAAACCAAAAAACATCCCAAAAAGCAGCCATTAACTTTAGTTACTTCACACATATACTTCCTTACCTGTGCACTCGAAGTAATATCCTCTCGTTGCTGATCTGTCATTACAGCAAGTGTATCAAAAGGATCTTTTTCACAAGGGTCCAGAAGGCCAGGACCACCTACAATGGTTAGGCTAATTAGTAGCACATCTCTCCCTTATTTCGACCAAAGTTACAGATTTTACATTAGTTAAGCTTAAGTACACAGACACTGATCAAATGCCACTTGCCTTTAAGGATGATTCCTGAAGATATACACTCAAACACTCTTCTCAGTGCATCCCCAGGACTCTGTGGTCCAGTAGCACTGCTAATGGCTTTTTCCACAAGTAACTCCATAGCCTAGAGCAACAATAAGAAAATTCAGTCAATTTAGGAAACAGATTAAAAGAGAAAAAAGCTGCTACTGTTGTTCAGTACTGAACTGTTGAATCTGGAATTCTGAAGAACAGTACACATCACAGAATACTTAAAATGGAAAAAAAAATCAGGTATCTTATAAAGATGAATTAAAAAAAAAAGCTGGTGCAAGATTAACATTGAGTACTGATACGCTTCTTCTCATCACAAGTTGTTCCAAAGTTTTGATAAATTTATACAGTGGTAGCTTACATATGCAGGTGGACAACTTGTCCAGTCATTTTTTGAGAGTATGAAACATGGTGGGTCACCTGAATCTGTCAGCCACGTGAATAAACAGCACAGAGTATATCAAATTAAATTAACAGTATACTACAGAAAAATAATTTTTTTTCTGCAAGAGTACAGAAATTTAAAGCATAAAAATTTAGCAATCATTTAAGTGGTTACTAACTCTTCAGTTTAGCAAAGCTGAAGTTCACAGCAAGTTTTCTCCTGAGTATAGGCTAACACTGACTCAGATGTTAAACAAGTGTAAAAAAACCTTGATGATAAATGGGTTTTAAAAACTTTCTACATTATTTGATATTAGCTAAAATGGTTTAAATTATTAGCTGTATTTTAAATATTTTTCTCTGTGAATATTTCCATTGTTTACCCTTATTAGAATCCTCCCCCAGCCCCCCCGAAAAACCTATAAAGGATATTTGCAAAAGGGAAGAATAGCTTTCCTTATTTTCTTTTTCAGCATTAAATAGATGTTTCAATGCTACCTCTTTGGCAAGTTTAGTTCTCAAACAATGTGTCTCTCTTGCATTTTTGTTGTGTTTTTTTTTGGGGGGGGTGTTTTCTGGTCTTCCCCCTCCCCACCAAGTTTACAGTTGTTCAAATGTAGCCTTTGACTTTCCAGGAGTCAATGCCTGTTCTGATGCATGCACAGGACTATCAGCAGTGTTGATTACAATCCTTCACTAAGGGTGCCCATTCCTTTCTATTTTAGCTCCATTTAACTGACAAATTTCAGTTCTTGAGCATGGTATTTTCATACTTCCACTGTATCACTCAGGATTTAGCAACAGCAGTTTAGTTGTTTTCAAGTATGAAAGAAAATACAGCAGGAAAGAAAAAAACCCATAGATAATGTTTTTGCATTTATTCGAGTCTAGTTCTTTTGGATCCTCATACAATACAGTAAAGTCTACAACTTAATCCCAGGAAAACGTGAATTCTGTTGCCCTGGTGGTTAAGTGCACAAAGGGCTAGATGTCAAGTTTGAAAAATCAACTTTGCAGAAACTAACTTATAGGAAGAAACCTGACAAAATTCTTCTAATTGACTTTTATTTTTAGGAATATAAAGAGGGTGCTACTAATGTTCATATGTAGACTTCCTAATATCTTCTATTTTTACAACTACTTAGGTTCTTTTTGAAAAGCTCTGACATCTCTTTGGTTTGTAACAGGCTTCTAGCATACAGGTTAGGAGAAGTTCTGTATGCAGAAAAATATATTTCTTCAATATATGAAATTCCATTTGTGACTGGCAGAAATTACTTATATTCATAATCACCTTTTTCATTCTATCATTGTTTTTATCAGTAAGACTTTGCCAACGGGCCACAAGAACAGGTGACTACACAGACTTCAATGCTGATCCATGTCACTGACAATGCGTCAGGTACTAGGAGCAAATCAGGAATCACTTTTGGAGAGAACCAAGACACAGCTAAGCCTGACACACTGCTTCATACCTCTCTTCCCTGGATGTGCCTTAGAACAGATAATGTGAGAAAGAAGAAACAACATTCCTTCTTCCTCATCTATGTGCCTGCTGTATGCTGCAATAGTTCTAAGGTTGCAGGTATGCCAGGGTTTATTCTTTGGCAACTCAGTATCATAGTGATAATAAGAGGACACTTACATACGTCTTAGTTTCTTTCAGGTTATATTTGTAAAGTGTATCTTTCATGAAACATAGCACAGAAACTGGAACTATTTTTTTTACTTTAAATATTTAAAAACCAGAAATCACTGCTCCACATTTTTTTCCAGGAGCAATAAATATTATCAGAAGTAATTTAATAAAATTGTCTGCAAGTTTAGTGCAGTTGTAAAACATTTCTCACTGAAATAATGCCAGCTGCTCAAACTGTCTTGACAACATTAGTGCTCTTCCTGCCAAAACTGAGAAGGAAGCAGCACAGTGCAACAGGATTTGGTCTGTGAAACAGAACAGTCAGAGCTAAGTTTACTTCCACACAATACACATTTCAGAGATTTTGTTTCAGACTGACTTTGTCCAGTCCACAGACTAGACATCTGTGAATATCTGGAGCACAAGTTGCACTCCCGGAGGGCATAATTTAAGATAGTGCGAAAGCAATGCTCCAAGAACACTTGGCTGCAAGAATTAAGAGAAGTAACCTGGTACAACCTAGAGATTTAAGTGACACTCATTAAAATGAAAATGGTGATGCATCCACAGACTGTACTGAAGTACTGTGGTATTTCTTGCAGAAGGGACATATTAATGATCACAGGAATTGCTGTGATTTATTCTTTCAAGTAGCCTTTCTGTTAACACAGAACTACCTGGGCACAGCTGACATTATTTTAAGTAAATTTCTGTAAACTCTGAGCAATTCAGAGTCAGTGGTTAAAAAAAATTAGACTCTTTTATACAGCGTAAAGGAAAAAAAATGCTAAAATCTACAATAAGAATGCTATGCACAAAGGATACAAAAGAACAAGGGAAAAAAAAAAAATCCAGCTCCAAACGACAAAACCTTAGAATTTTTAGAGGGAATCCAGATTATTTCTTGGGAAAAAAAACCCAAGCCCCCCAAAAACCCCTGCATTACTTCTTGAAAAAGTCTACGTTTAAAAATTGTTGTAACACTTCCCTATGCTTTACCTGCAGTACAATGTGTATTAACAAGACTCACTCAAAAGAACATTACTCACCCAGCTTGGAAAATCAGACCAAGTTGGAACCCGCTGACAGAGGTCACGAAGAATACGTATGATAATCACACAGGACTGCAGACCATTAGCTCTAGCCTTGAGAGCAATACAAAATCAAGTTAATTAATCCCAGCACCTATAGCAAATAGGACTTGTTGAAAGACTAAAACACCACTGTTCAATGGAAGCTCAGATACAAGACTGAAACAAATCATTCTACAACGTTATTCCATGAGCTGCCATTTACAGCAGTATTTTACACAGGGTTAGTAATTTAAGGTGGTAGAAGTCAAAGTGCACAGGTTATACAAGAATAACATTTCTTGATCCCCTGTACACTTTGACCTATGTTCACTTGTAACAATAAATACAGTATCTTTCTATATTAGAAATAAAAAGGATAAAGTAAAGATCTAAGAAGTAGGTATAGAGACTGAAAGGTCAAGGGAATCTGTTTGGTTTCTTTATTGTGCCTTTGCTAGAATGCAAAGTCACTAAACCAAACAGTTGCTTCTCACCTTTCATTCCCTACACTTAATGCACTTAAAGAAATAGGAAAAAAAAGTCTTAAATCTAAACACAAAGCTTTAAACACATATTCCATTATTTAAAGCAAAGTTACTCTGCAGCCTTATGGAATATATAACAAATATACAACATATGATCACCCCAAGCGAGTCAAGCTTTCAGTATCGCCTTCTCAATGACCAGAAAAAAAAAATCACGTCAAATGAGCAATAACTGCATAAAGCAGTTCCTCCATACTCAACCTTCTACATTTAAATTTAGGGACCAGAAAAATATTAAGTATTATTAGCATGAACAACGCTGAGTGTTTTCACACAATTAAACATTTATATTGCAACTGAACTAATCTCTCATAAGGCTACAAGAAGAAAGTAAAATGATGTTCCGAACCTGGAACCACTTAGCGTGGCGTAGAGCAGCCAGAGCGTCAAGGCATTTTTGCCTGTCCAAGACGTCCGGTGGGTCTTTCACCATACCCGAGGTTACATCTAAAATGGATTGAATTGGCAAAATGCAGTGAGGAATGGGTGTTTGACCAGGTGAGCAAGACACTTCCTCAAAGTAGCTTCAATGTCACACATGCCATTTTATGTTTAAACCCTTGAACCACAAATGTAAATGTTCAACAAAAGCCTTTCAATTCAGACTAGGGCATCAACCCAGTATGAAAATCAAGAGCATAGTATACTTTAGCTCTGTGGCTATTTTCAAATGCATTGTGGATTATGCAATGCGTAGCACTTCTTTATTTAAGCTAACAGTGGAAAAACACATATCCCCTAAAATTAAATACTGAAGGAAGGATGGTTGGACACAGTGCACCAGCACAGAAAACACAAGACAGAAGGAACACAAAAATCCACTTTAACCAAGCAGAAACATTCAAACTTAGTTTCTTGTAAATTTTAATGGTCATGTGTTATTTGGGACCTATTCTTAAAACAAAAAATAACAAGTCTTAAAAGAGCTAGATGTTTAGCAATTATGTTATTTTTATGATAACATAAAAATTATGTTTATTTTTATGATTATCTTAAACTTGAAATTATTTTGCTTTAAAAAAACTGGCTAAAGGAATGTGAAATGTTCTTCAGTATTACAGTTCCATTACTTTCTAATGCTCTCTCTCTTACTCATATAAGCAAAATTACTCAGTGTGCGCTCCAAGATCATTTAGGATGGAAGAAAGGATCTGAAAAGGGACTGCTTTACTTCAGATTCAGCAGGAAAAAGAAAACCAAGGAATAGTTTAAAAAACAAAGCACAAAGTCTGAAAGATAAAGAAAATAGAGAAGATCTTGTATATTTAAATGTTCAGAAAAGGATTTAATTATCAAGCTGACTGCTTTGTTACCAAAAGAGAAGAGACCTCAGGCCCATCTGGAAGCGGTTTCATCAACGAAACTGGAACCACTGATCAACGTGAAATGGTATCCTCAGGTTACTTAAAAATTGTACAGATATAATGCAGTGATCAGCTTTAAAAGTTCTTTGTTTTACTAATTATGAAAATAGCTACTGTGACTAGTAACAAAGTATATTGGTAGCGTAACTGGTCATACACCAAATAAGGTAAAACAAAAAGGCCTCACTTAATGGCACTCATTTCACAGGAGCTGGCTTTATGGAACAATATAGTTTACTCCAGCAAGATATAAATTTA
Organism: Podargus strigoides; assembly: GCA_028020825.1. Taxonomy (NCBI): domain Eukaryota; kingdom Metazoa; phylum Chordata; class Aves; order Caprimulgiformes; family Podargidae; genus Podargus; species Podargus strigoides. The sequence continues at coordinate 33,302,709 of CM051663.1, read as the reverse complement.
GGCAAATCAGAGAATAATTTTTTTTAAAAAATATATTGAGACTCATGAAACATGCCTGCAAGGAGAAGCTTTTAGGGATGCTGCAGAATGACAGCTCTGAAACAACCTATTTTACAAATGTAAATGGTGGGATAATTTACTATATAGAGAGCTAAAAAGCCATGAATTAACATGGTGGTACAACTTTGCAATATTATAATTAAATTTAACTTATAGTAATACATTCAGATTTGAGCATTTTTTATCAGTTAGTCCCACTGCCCTGCATAGGGCTAAAACGAGGAAGATTTCAAAATAAGAATGAAGCATCATAGGCATCTTCTTATGGACTTATATGTTAAAGTGGAAAGATGAAAAACTGTACTAACAAGGCATTTACAGAGCAAATGAAGACATTTAAAGCGATATTTCCTTTAAAACAAAAGGAAACAAAACCAAACCTATACAAGAGAGGTGCCAGGTAAGATAAATGATGAAACAAGTACAACCTGGATATAAGAGACAAGGAGTACGTTTAGAGAAAACCCACAGCAGGAAAAAAGTGGCAAAGTAAGGTTGAGAAATTAAAAATAAAAATATGGGTTGTTGAGCCTAGCGGTCTAATCAGTCAATTACTTACATTCTTCTAAAACTAATATGCAAATAGGTGACACTGTGCAAACTTTTAGCACAAAAATTCATTATGTAATTTGAAACTCCAATTACTTCTAGCTCTGAGAAACTTCAATTTGGAAAATAATTTTACTAAAAACAATTACAGTTTGATTGCACAGAAGGGAATCTTGCTTGTTGCTGGAAATGTTGATCTAAAATGTGCTACTAATAGATTTCATATGAATACCCTTGAAACTTAAAGACTCTGAAAGTCAGAAGTTGCTAAGGCACCTATTGCACTGAGAGTACATTGACTGAAAAAATGTATCGAGGAAACTCTTCTAATATTTAGTCTGTGGATTTTTGCATCTGTTTCACATTTCAGGATTAACCCCTTAAAGTCTATTTAACTAAATTCAGATGCCTAACCTACCACCCTGTTAAGCTAAGACAAAAAAATGAATTAATTTACAAAACACAAGCACGAATTCTTACCCTATATAACTTATTACTAGCCTAAATATAAGGGGTTAATCTTCAGTTAGACATGCTGTGTCCACACTACCTCTTTATTAAAAGTTAACAGGTTTATCAATTTTGTTATGGGAAATATATTTTACCCAGTCAACTATTTCAAGACTAGTGTGAACACTGCTTAATTCTAGGAGAGAGACAAAGACGAAAAGAAAAAAAACCAAAAACCAACACAGAGTAACAGTAGATGCTAGGACTATGCATCCAAACCCCCTCCTTTGTAAAGCATGGCAGGTGTGACACTGAGCTTTAGAAAACCTTGGTCAAAAATCCTTCCGATGTCTTGGCAGCAACCCCTGACAGGAATCAAGTCCCTCTGCTAGAAGGCTTTGGACCGGGGCTGTTAGCTAAGGATAAAAAAGACACACGCGCACACATATGTGTTTCTAAGTATGTACACTTTGTTTGCTGAAGGAAAGACTCCACAGCAGGGGTTAGAGCACTTTGCATGTATCAGATTGGGTAAACTGTCAAACGCACAATACTGTAAGGAACAGTAGCTATGCGGTTAACAATTTTATTTCACTTGTATTTTTTTTTAGCCTTTTAATATGTAATGAGATTATTACACATCAAACATGATTCTACTCCACGTGCAAGTCTCAGTCTCATCTTTACTCAAACTGGTTCTTCCGGTAAAGCCTTCCTTATCACCTGAACTAGCTCCCCAAGCGGGCTAAAAAATATGAAAACTTTAAACCATTGTAAGACACAGAGCATGAGAAGCTGCAGCAAGAAAAAACACACACACATACTGTTACTCTGCAGCAAATAAGCAGCAGTCTTCGTAATGAGGCCTTCTTCGCAGCAATAATTTGCAATTCAGTCTTCTATTAGCTCTCATTTCAAAAGCGAACTTTTCTGTACATCCATTTTATACTGCTCAGTGTCTTGAAGAGAAATCTAATTTGATTTTGATTGCCTAGAGGCAGTACTGCATTCAGCAGTGAATAAACTCACCATGATTTTAACTCAAGTGTGGGTCAGACAAAAATACAGATTTGTTTCCTTTAGGTGGCATAAATAAAGGGATTGGTGACAGTAATTTGAAATTTATTTTATTTTTAGTCCACATCATAGAATTTTAGGCCAGCAACCATTTACTTGAATTTGAGTCTTGTGGTAGGAATCAATACTGCACTTTCGCACAGTACGTTAAGAAATAAACATGGTGTTAAAGTTAACTTCATTTAATGGTTAATCTAATTTAATAATCAAATCTTTTAAGTTAAACTGTTCTTTATAAACTTAAATAATATGTGAAGTCTGATTCAGCACAGACCAACAGTAATGTTACACTTAGATTGTCAAAAACCAATTAAAATTGGTTGGGTGTGACAGTACATGTACAAAGCCTTTACAGCTAGTAGTAATATGCACAGCTTAAATACCATGTATAAAGCACTCTTAAAGACTCTTCAGAAGTCATCCAAACCAGAGAATGCATCTTGAAATATTTCTTTCTGATTATGAAGGACGACTTTATTCGCACAGCTTGCTTACAATGCCTAGTCACAGCTACAGGACATTTACTAATGCAATATAAAAACCTTAAGTATTTTAGAGGACATGTAATGATGAGATGAAATAAAAAAACCTCCATGGCTCATATAAATACGTATATACACAAGCACATGTATACATAAACACATACAGTTTTTTTCAACCTGCATATGAAAAGTGTTAAGATAGCCTCAGATTTCCTATTTGTAGGTTCACTGTCAAACACCAGAACCCTGTTTGCCATAATCTCTTTCAACGATGAAAATACAGGATTAAAAGGAAACAAAAGTTAATTTTATCTGACCCGTAAACAAAAAGAACCAATGTACTGCAAACATTAATCATGCTTGTTGGCTTAAAAGCTTTTGGAGCTTTGAAAGTGTTACAGAACAGACCCTAAAGCAACACTGCTGGCACCAGAGAAACTGTAGACTTCAGAAACATAAATTGATCACAAGCTCCATCTTCTGCTTCAGCTCAACGACAAAGCCATGTCTTACTGTACAAGTCTGGGTTTGCCAGTTGGATAGAAGACTGATTGTAATACCAGGAGCCTAAATATACTCCAAAAGCACTCCAGACCAAAAAGCAACCTCAGAGAGCTGGAAAAAATCGCATTGGCTTTTAAAGTCAGAAGCACTGTTACCATCAGATGTATTATATAAGTGCATTTTCAGTGGCGCTGCTATTTGGAATGTGTAAGTGATGGCAATACTGATCCAGTTTAAACCCAAAACCCTGTGATTTGATTTTCTAACACCATACAATCTTTCACTTAGGGCAGGACTGCTCTAGCAAGCCAGTTTATAGCCACTTGCTATAAAATACGTAGTTTTCTGTGTAATTTTAAAAGAGGGGGAAAAAAACAGTCAAGTTCGTACCTTTTCCAGAAAGCTGAGGTTGGACATAAAGTTAGAAATTTAAAAAAGTAAATAAACGCATCATATAAGCATTTATTTTAACCAACTGTTCTCTACCAGGACTGCTTGTTGAAAAACAATGTTTCAATCAAATACATGTGCCAGCATGTTGCCTTCCAGGACCTTAATGTCATCTTAAGCAGAATAGATAAACGTAAAAAAACAGGTGAGAAAGAAGTAACATCTTTAACAACTTCCCAACCTCCATCCCTCATGTTCTCCTCTCGAATGACTGGAGATGTCAGTGTGATAGTAACTTGCATTTTGGGTTCCACACACGAATTTAAAATTATTGCTGCTTCTGGGACTGCACACTTGATATCATATTTCTCAGGACTTATTACCTAAATATCGAGAAACAGAAATTTCCATTAGCATGTGGCCAAGAAAAGTATGAAGAAGGAAACTGATTTTGACATAGTCTTTTTACAGAAAGACAGCAACGCTACGTAATTACAGAATCAAAGAATTGTCTTGGTTGGAAAAGACCCTGAAGATCATTGAGTCCAACCATTAACCTAAAGCTGACAGTCCTTGATTACACCATATCCCGGAGCACTATGTCAACATGACTCTTAAACACCTCCAGGGATGGGGACTCCCCCACTGTCCAGGGCAGCCATTCCAATGTCTGAGAATTATATGAATCAGCTATCTCTGTATTCAAAGAAACCACAGTAAACATAATTAATATATATATAGACATGCACACTGCTTCCAAATCATTAATTAAAATACTCAGAAGTCACTGCATGCAACCAGAAAGGAAATTCATATACAAATAAGTTACATAACAAGAATCTTGACAGAGCTTGAGACAAAGAAAAGCCTCAGTGCCACTTGAAAAGTCAGCTGGATATGTTCCTCATTGGAACATAGGAACCTCTAAAAAGCACAGAGATGCAGTGGTTGTTATTCAGGCTCACAGTTACAGGATAGATACTGCTAGGTACATTCTATAATTGGCTGTCACAACATGAACAGAACAAGGGCAAGATAGACACCAGGGAAAAAATGTAAGAGTAAGAAACAAGGTGTTCATTCCAAATTACGTCTTGCAACTAGATTTAATAATTCTAAATAACCCCAAAAGGAAGCTCTAGGCATCTCCGTCACCTTCTTCCATAAACTGGAGGGACAAGTGACTTCTCCACAAAGCCACACCAAGATATGCGGCTTTTAAATTTTCTTGTTCTGTTACTTCAGATACGAGCAAACTCAAAATTATTTTCTAATTAATCTGATCCTGCTAAAGCTTCGACAATGCCAATGATTCTGCCAAACATTTTACCAGACTGTACTGAAAGACTAATGCTGTGACAAGCATTCTATAACAATGGTGGACAGGCTTTGCTCAGCAGAGAGCAGAGACTTTATTCTATACTTCTTGTGGAAATACAGCAAATGGTTTATATGAATTCCACTGAATGGTTTAAGACTGCATGTACTATTTTTTTTTTTTTTAAAAGGGCCATATTAAAAAAAACCAAAAAACAAACAAGCAAACCACATGACTGACTGACTTATCCAATTGTCAAAATACAAAGCACTGACACAGACAAATTTGGAACAAGATATAAGTACAAATACATTGGCATTAATGGAGAACTTTAACCTTCAGGCAGCAAGCTTTCTGTAACACTACAAATTACCTATATTGCTGCTGGTAACTGGATTACAGGGTTTCTTCTGCTCATTTCTCTTAATATGAAATGTATTAAAGGTTGACTGATACTACACCACTAGCATAATCACCTAGACACTTGGATGGACATAATATACAGAAAGCAAAACATGCAGCATAGCCCCTGAATGGAAACACTCAGAAAATGGCAAGAAACTGAACCTGAGCTATGGAACGGTCACACAGTGACCCCTGCAGACATTTGAGTTTTGGATAGATTTTTACAGTATCTTTACAAAAATACAAATTAGAAACCCTAAATTCTACTTACTGCAAGTTGTTTGGGAAGACTTTCAGCAATACGACTGAGTAATGACTTTGAAGGCTTCTCAGCACATAACAGAACAAGATTGACATTTCGGTCTCCACGGAGTAGCAAACCTTTAGCCAAAACTCCTACCCGTAAAACTCCTTTCAAAGCTCTGTGAATTATAGTTAAAAGTTACATTTAAAATAATACAAAAACCTTAAAACTAATCCTGAAGATATAAAAGTGAAATTCAATAGGAGTATTCCACATACTCTTGAGGCCATAGTGGCATGTACCTTACCAAAACCCAAAAGGAAAAGAACCCCTGGAAGCATCGATCACAGTGTAAGGAAAAACTTCAGAAACAAATGATAAAATTTTTAAAAAGTAATAAAAAAAAATAGAATACCTGTCTTTACTGCCATCTTTTTTGTCATCTCCCTCTTTGTTCTTGCTTTTTTCAAGATCAGTCATGTTGTCAGAAACAAGCTTCAAAGCACGCTCAGTAATAGAAACAATTTTTTGGACTGCTTGAAGTTCCTCCTCTGTTGGATATATAGCAGCATGTTTGGTCATCACATAGCGGTCATCAGATGAGTCAGGGCGGCGTAGAGGCTGAACAGATAAAAAAGCATATTTTTGAAATTTAGGTACACTTCCAAGTTCACAAACGGTAAGTGACCAAAAACCAGACATGTGGCTAAACAACAGAATAGTACAACCTCAAAATTGCTGAAATGTAACAGCTCATGAACTGAAGTGTCCTTAACTTACACTGGTCACGATCAATCATGTCTGAAAAAACATTAAATAAATCAAAATCATACAAATTATGAAATCCCAGGATCAAAAGTATCTCCCTGACATAAGTATCTATTATCTTGCTGTCAACTGGGAAATACTTGCATACTGCTGCAAAATAAAGTGTCCATGGTTGCTTTCATAGAATCAAATTAAAATAGAAGAATTCAAACTGGAAGGGACATCAGGATGTCCTCTAGTCCAGCCTCCTGTGCAGACCATGGTCAGCTATAAGACCACATGTTGCTCAGGGCTTTATCCAGCTGGTTCTTTAAAACTGCCATGCAATCTGTACCTCTTTCATCACAGCTTAAGCTGGTTGTATCTCGTCCTCTCATGACAGTAAAGACCTTGGCTCCATTGTCTTTATAATGCACAGGTATTAGAAAGCTATTATGTCCCACTGAAGCTATCTATGTCTTCTCCAGGCTGAAGAAGCCCAGATCCCTCAGTCTCTCCTCACACGGCACACGTTCCAGACCCCTGACCATCCTGGTAGCCCCACACTGAACCTGCTATGGTTTATTGTATCCTTGCTGTACTGGAAAGCCCAAAACTGAATGTAGCATTGCAGTCTGGGTTTAACGAAAGCTGATCAGTTCTCTTCATCTAGTGATTACGTTTCTGTTAATATAACCCAGGATGTTGTTCACCTTCTCTGCTGCCAGGGCACACTGTTGACTCAGGCACAGCTAAGACCCCCAGATCCCTTTCAGCAGGGCTGCTACCCAGCCTGTCACTCTGCAGCCTGTATTAGTGCAAGGGGTTGTTCCTTCCTAAGTGCAGCATTAGGCATTTGTCCTTGCAGAATTCCGTAAAATACCTGTTGGTCCATTCCTCCAGTTGCCTAGCTCCCTCTGGATGGCAGACCTGCCCTCAAAGGTATCAACTATTCTCCTCACCCCAACCCGATTCAGTTTCACGTCAGCTGCAAACCTTATGAGTGTGCACTCACTTCATCACCATTCAGATCATTGATAAGGTGCTAATTAGACAAATGCCAGGATAAACCTAGGTGGTACTGCACTTGTTACTGACCTCCATGTAAAGTACGACCCACCACTAAGCATTATTGTCTGGGACTGATGATCCAGCCACTTTTTATTCATACGTTTCTCCACAATTAGATTAGCAATGTTGTATAATGCAATTAAATAAAATAAAAACTAGTACACATATCCAGAGTGACTTGTGTTTCAGAAGAAACAAAATTTGTCTTTAAGACATCCTTTTGTCATTTCAGTGGACTTATTTTGGAAGACAGGTCCACCTACACAGTTTCATTAGCATATAATTTCTTCACTTTCCCAAATCCTTTATTAATAAACACTGGAGACAACTGAAGTAGCAGTGAATAATCTGTAGTTCTCAACTATGCCTCCTGGTAAGTATGATATCTTTTCTTTCTTTTTACTTAAGAAACTCACAGCTGGTCCTTGGGGCTGAGGAGGCATTCCTGGTCTAACTCCCAGCAGGCCTAGAGGTCCTGGAGGACCATGAGGATATCCTCCATCTGGTATTCTGCGACGATCATCCCAATGATGCTGCTCTTCCTCCATTCTCCTCCAGTACATGTCCTCTTCATATCGCCTGAAGCACAAAGCGTTCTCTTTATATAGCAGTTAATACTGGCAACCATTTAACCACAGAATCATGGAATCACTATGGTTGGAAAGGACCTCCAGGATCATCAAATCCAACCTTTATACCAACATCTCCCTAACCACTAGACCATAGCCTCAAGTGCTTCATCCACTTGTTTTTTAAACACCTCCAAGGACGACGACTCCACCACCTCCCTGGGCAGCCTGTTCCAATGTCTAACCACCCTCTCCAGAAAGAACTTCTTCCTAATATCCAATCTAAACTTCCCCTGACGCAACTTGAGGCCATTTCCTCTCGTCCTATCATTAGTCATTTGGGAGAAGAGACCAACATCAGCCTCACTGCAACCTCCTTTTAGGTACTTGTAGAGAGCAATGAGGTCTCCTCTCAGTCTCCTCTTCTCTACAACCCCAGTTCCTTCAGCCGGTCTCCATAAGGCCTGTTTTCCAGACCTCTCACCAGCCTCGGTGCCCTTCTCTGGACTCGCTCCAGCACCTCAATGTCCTTCTTATGCTGTGGTGCCCAGAACTGGACACAGTACTCAAGGTGTGGTCTCACGAGTGCTGAGTACAGGGGCACAATCACCTCCCTACTCCTGCTGGTCACACCATTTCTGATACAGGCCAGGATGCCATTGGCCTTCTTGGCCACCTGGGCACACTGCTGGCTCATGTTCAGCTGGCTGTCAACCAACACCCCCAGGTCCTTTTCCGCCATGCAGCTTTCCAGCCACTCTTCCCCAAGCCTGTAGCGCTGCATGGGGTTGTTGTGGCTGAAGTGCATGACCCGGCACTTGCCTTTGTTGAACCTCATGCAATTGCCCTCAGCCCATTGCTCCAGCCTGTCCAAATCCCGCTGCAGAGCCTCCTTACCCTCAGGCAGATTGACACTCCCACTCAGTTTTGTGTCATCTGCAAATTTACTGAGGGTGCATTCGATCCCCTCATCCAGGTCATTGATAAAGACATTAAACAAGACTGGTCCCAAAACTGAGCCCTGGGGAACACCGCTTGTGACCGGTCTCCATCTGGATTTAACTCCATTCACCACAACTCTCTGGGCTCGGCCATCCAGCCAGTTTTTAACCCAGCAAAGAGTCCACCTGTCTAGACCATGAGCTGCCAGCTTCTGCAGCAGAATGCTGTGGGAAACAGTGTCAAATGCCTTACTGAAGTCCAGGTAGACAACATCCACCGCTTTTCCCTCATCCACTAGGCGGGTCACCTGATCATAGAAGGAGATCAGGTTGGCTAAACAGGACCTGGCCTTCATGAACCCATGCTGGGTGGACCTGATCCCCCTGTTGTCCTGCACTTGCGGCGTGATCTCCCCCAAGATGAACTGTTCCATAATCTTCCCTGGCACCGAGGTCAGGCTGACAGGCCTGTAGTTCCCCGGATCCTCCTTCCTGCCCTTCTTGTAGATGGTTGTCACATTGGCAAGTCTCCAGTCATCTGGGACCTCACCCGATAACCAGGACTGCTGACAGATGATGGAGAGCAGCTTGGCACGTTCCTCCACCAGCTCCCTCAGCACTCTTGGGTGCATCTCATCTGGCCCCATAGACTTGTGGGTGTCTAATTGACTCAGCAGGTCCTTCTCTACTATTTCCTGGATTATGAGGGGTTTATTCTGATCTCCATACCAATAAAATAAATTACTTAAATTCTTTAAAATAAATTCTTGTATATTCTCACTAACTCACTTCTAGTCATCATAAACAAATACCAGCAAACTCCACAGGGTAACAAATGGTTGTTTTGAAAGTGAGTTTGAATTTACAGCAAAATAATTTTAATAAGTCTGCATTCCTCAGAGGGACTGAACATTAACAAACAAAAACCCAAGAAGGATAATGACAAATTAATTTTAAAAAAGACAGTACAGAGTTCCCAAAACAAGTATTCAAAACAAATAACTACAGAAGTAGAGTTAGTTTTAGATAATCTGACTGCAGCTTTTCCTCATTCACTGATAAAATAGAATGCATTACCTCATCTCCATCCGCCACCGTTCTTCCTCTTCTCGCCTTCTCCAGTATTCTTCTTTCTGCATCTGTTTCCTCATCTTCTCTTCTTGAATTTTTCTTGCTCGAATACTGGGCTTTACTTCTACTTGTAAGTCTGGGTTTACTTTTTTCTAGTTCAGAAAAATAACGAATGAAATATTGGTTTTGCTCGTTGTCTCAAGGTTACAGAGTTTTTCTGACATGTTTAACACATACTACTTATCTATGATAAAATCAAGGAGAGTAAAATGCAGTTTTAGAACTGCATTGAATGAATAGCTGAAGAAGAAAAATCTGTGACCAGGGTTTTAAAGTAATGAAATAGCAACATATTACAAATAGCATGAATTCCCTCTTCACTTATATGAGAACAAAGTAATTTAAGATTAAAATGTTACATGAAATACTAAGTAATTTGCTGTTCATTCTGTAGCAGGATGACTACTATGTAGCCTGAAAAAAACATTTCATCTTAATTACAGTGTGATTCCTGATGCTCTGTTTCAGAAGGGCCCCTCAGACAAAGGCATAATCATGAGCTACTGAATAAAATTTTCTGGCAGTTTTTTCTCTTCTTTCATCCCTTTCACAATTATGCAGGTCTGTTGTTTCTCCTGTTACCACAGTAGATTCTTCCAGTATCATTTTATAATAATCAAAACGTGCACCATATATCAAGTACAGGCAGCTCTACATTCATGACTAAAAAATCTGCAATGCTTGCTTCTCAAATGTATTCACAAGTGATTTATGTGGTTGTCTTTGTTTAGTCTATCTAGATAGCTGTTCTATAACCCAATGGCCGCTCCCCACTCAAGAAGGGGAATCAGGAAATGGAAAGTAGACCCATGGGTTGAACTGCAAACAGAATGAATAAAATAATAATAAACCCCTAATATTAATACTAATATTAAGTACAGAAAGTTATACTCAGCCCATATAGCTGTCACGAGCTGCACACGCCCAGCAGTGGATGCTGGATATGAAGCACTGTGAGCACCCCAGCTCCAGTGAGAGCAGGATGGTCACAACAAATGAAGAGTCAATCTCGGGACCAGAATGACGGGTGAGACCCTTCAGGGACAGCAGCCATTAGGCAGAGACCCATCCTCAGCAAACTTCCCAATTTATAGTGAGCGTGACATTTATGGTATGGAATACTGCTGTTGGCCAGCCTGCTCAGCTGCCCTGGCTTTCGCTCCTCCTGCCCTTAGCACCTGGCTGACTCAAAACTGCTGAAGACCTGGATCTCTATAGAAACCTGCCTACCATGGTTGGACATGAACTAAAACAAAGTGTCTTATCAACTTTGTTCTCACAGAATCAGGTGCTGCAGTCTCCCCAGAAATGCAGCTTTCCTGACCAGAAAACTGGTTCTATGATTCCATCCCAGCAAAACCAGGACAGTGGTTTATCCTGCCAAAAACATTGAGTACTACTATTTTACACTATTCGAAATTCATGGCAAGCAACATAAAGGACTTACTGTTGCTTGCATACCTTCTGCTATATTTTAATGTTGCAAAAGCTGCCTGAAACCAATGTTTAAAATGTTTCAAAAAACCCAAACCAAAATGCAGTTTCACAGTCTGCATTACTTTAAAGACCGAAGAAATACATTTCTCTATGTTTTTTTATATGCTGTTTACTTAGAGTATCTACTTTTGTCTAGTCTTTAAATGTAAGGACGGGTAATCAGTCAGCTGACATTTGGTGGATTTTCAGATAGAAGCACTAGCACTTCTACTAACCTTATACTGAAGTCTGTGCCGCCTCCCTTTTAAATGCATCTCCTTGGCGTTAGGATCATTAAAACTGCATTCACAAAGCTTACAGTGAAAGCGGATCACCTTTCCTTCATCATTTCTTACCTGGAAAATAAAGTTATAACACAAAAATTAATCTAATTCAGTGACACTGCATAAGGTCATCTTAAAATATGCTAGAAAGTTCACACAATAACTGAAAGAAGGCAAGGTAGAACTCTAAATTCTGATGGATGCACTGTGGTGCTTAGTAATGAACAAAACCTGAAGTTCTTCCATTCCAAAGAGTATACAGCTTTAAACTTGAGCCTGAACATATTGAGTTGAATAATTACTAACCTGCAGATCATGAAAAATTTACATGAGACTTCATCTACATATCTCATGCCACCCACATGAAGAATGCCTCACTGAGCATAAAAGAAACATGCACAATACAAAAATGTAAACATATGCACAAGCCTTTGCAGGTTCAATGCCTTGTCATTCTTATCTTCAAGGAGATCCCAGGGAATTACAGGTCAGTCAGCCTCTCCTCAGTCCCTGGGAAGAGCAGAGCAGCTAATTCTGGAAGCTCTTTCCAGGCACATTAAGGGCAAGCAAACCATGAGAAGTGGTCAGTATGGCTTCACCAAGGGGAAGTCATGCTTGATCAACCTGATAAACTTCTGCAACGAAATGACCAGCCTGGTAGATCACAGGAAAGCAGTCAATACTGTCTATCTGAATTTCAGTAAGGCCTTGACACAGTCTCACCATAATAACCTCATATAGAAGCTGCTGATGTATGGGCTGGGTAAGCATACAGTGAGGTGGATTGAAAACTGGCTGATTGGCCAGGCACACAGTGTTGTGATCAGTAGAATTAAGCCTAGTTGGAAGCTAGTAACTAGAAGCACCTCTGCTATGAAGACAGGCTGAGAGATCTGGGGTTGTTCAGCCTGGAGAAGGCTCCAAGGAGACCTTCCAGCACCTTCTAGTACCCTAAGGGGCCTACAAGAAAGCTGGAGAGGGACTTTTTACAAGTGCATGTAGTGACAGGACAAGGCCTAATGGCTTTAAACTGGAAAAGGGTGGATTTAGATTAGATATTAGGAAGAAATTCTTTACCGTGAGGGTGGTGAGACACTGGCACAGGTTGCCCAGGGAACTTATGGCTGTCCCCTCCCTGGCAGTGTTCAAGGCCAGGTCAGATGGGACTTTGAGCAACCTGGTCTAGTGGGAGGTGTCCCTGCCCATGGCAGGGGGGCTGGAACAAGATGATCTTTGAGGTCCCTTCCAACCCAAACCATTCTATAATTCTAAGTGTACCCCAGGGGTCAATACTGGGTCTAGTCCTGTTTTAACATCTTCATTAATGATCTGGAGCAGAGCGTACCCTGAGCAAATTTCCTCATGACACAAAACCGGGAGGAGTGGCTGATATGCCAGAGGGTTGCACTGTCATCCAGAGAAGAGAGATTTCCATGGGCTAGAGAAATGGGCTGACAGGAATCTCAAGAAGTTCAACAAGGGGAAGGGCAAAGTTCCATACTCAGGGAGGAACAAACCCTTCCACCAGTATATCCAGGGGTCCACCCAGCTGGAAAGCAGCCTGGCAGAAAAGGACCTGGAGGACACCAGGTTGAACACAAGCCAGCAATGTGCCCTTTCAGCAAAGAAGGCAACTGGCACCCTGGGCTGCATTAGAAAAAGTACTACCAGAAGGTCAAGGGAGGTGATCCTTCCCCTCTAAACTCAGCACTGGTGAGGCCACACCTGTAGTCCTGTGTCCACTTCTGGGGTCTCCAGTACAAGAGAAACATGGGCATACTGGAAATAGTCCAGCAAAGGGCCACAAAGATGATGGACTGAAGCATCTTGCCTATGAGACCTGTTTAGCCAAGAGAAGAAACAGCTGAGGTGGCATCTTGTTAATGTTTATGAATACCTGACAGGAGGGTGCAAGAGGACAAAGTCAAGCTTTTGTGGAGTCTCCATCCTTGGAGATATTCAAAAGCTGCCTGGATATGGTTCTGAGCAATGGCTCAAGGTGGCCTTGCTTGAGCAGGGTGTTGAACCAGACAACCCTGCTAACCTCAATCATTCTGCGATTGTTTCCTGCTGAACAAATTTTCACGAAAATTATTAAAAAAATAATACACATTTTCATATCAGTACCTCTTCCACATAGTCATGGCCCACTGGCTGGACATCACTTTGCAAGGCAGCAAGAGTTGTGGGAGTCACTGGTTCAGCTGCTGTGTCTGGTTTCACTTCCTGTGTTTGTATTGTAGCAGCAGGAGTTGTTTTTACACTTTCTGCTGATTTCATTTCTTCCAGTTTACTTCCTGTTGTCTGAAGCTTATTGCCACCTATAAATCAAACAGAGTAAATTGTTAATTTTCATAAAATGAGAATGTGACTACACAGGATGTGCAAAGTGAAGACTTTATTTGCAAATATAGAATCATAGAATGGTCTGGGTTGGAAGGGACTTTAAAGATCATCTTGTTCCAACCCCTCTGCCATGGGCAGGGACATCTCCCACTACACCAGGTTGCTCAAAGCCCCATCCAACCTGGCCTTGAACACTGCCAGGGAGGTGATAGCCACAACTTCTCTGGGCAACCCGTGCCAGTGCCTTACCACCCTCACAGTAAAGAAGTATCAATAACAGTGTTTTGGCCAAAGCATTATAAGTCTTTAAAAATAGTTAAACCTTAAACATATTTTAAATACAATTAAGGATTTTAAAAAATAAGTTTAAGAACATTCATTATATTTAAACGCTATTTTATTTTACCAAGAAAAACTTCTGCTTTATATAACTGCTTTTTTCATTATTAATTTTCATGCTTTTTCAAAAGATATAGGACTGAATGGGAAGAACTCAGCAAACATATTTTCATCATCTTTTTATAAGATTTTGGTTCTTTTGTAAATGGATCCGAAAAAATATGTCAAAATCTTATAATGTTTGTACTAACAAAAGTAGTATACTCTTGATGTTGCAGCTGCATAGGTCTTTCCTTCAAGAGCAGGATAGTTTATTGTGGAACAGCAGCTTCCCATCTCTAAATGTCTGTCATGCTCATTTCAAAAGTTTCCACTGTTAGATTTCCACTGTTAGAGGGACATTTCAGTTGCCCAGTTACCAACTGCCAACCTACTGCAGGTTGCCTTAATGGCCCAGGCTGTAGACTGAAATTAGGACAAACTGGACTATAAACTGCAATAATCCAGCAGCCTACTACATAAGAAACCAAAGGTGGAAGGCTTCTTATGAAGGTGGGAGAAGTCTCCAAGACAGGTCAGGTGGAGAAAACCAGGCAGAGAACATAATAAATTTGAAGCAAAACTTTTATATACGTTCTTATTTTCACCTATAAGTAATTATCTTACACACAACATAGATACTCATGCATAAAGTTAACCAAATACATTTGTATTTGCTGCACTAAGTCTTTAAAAAATATATAGAATAGGTTAGGTTTCAAAATAAAGACTGACTTCTGTACTTGCCAACAAAGTTTATTTTCGGTGTAGATATTTTCTTTACAGCTATATTAGCAGCGGTTGAAGATGTTTTGTTGTTGGACGCAGTGTTAAGTGGTGTGTTTGCCGTGGGAGTAAGAATTTTCACTGCAGAGGATGCAACAGAGGAGTTAACAGTACTGCTGCTAGTTGCTATATTTGAAGCAGAGGCAGTTGGTTTGGAAGCAGATGTAGATGCTGAGGAAGTAGCTTGGGTAATCACATTTGGTTCAGTTGAAGGAATGGGTTTGCCAAGTTTTGTGTGCAACTTCACTACCTATAAGAATACAGAGAAATTCATAATATGATCTCCCTTGGATAACTATAAAAATGATGTAACACAAACATCAACATATCTAAAAAAATAATATAACTAAAAAGTTAGCTGTTGCTTCTTTACAAAAAGTGATCTGGACATGTAAAAGCTCTTGTCATCTGTAACAAAGAAATAGTTAATAGTTATCTCACATTGCTTATTTCCACTAGAAATTCAGACATTTATTCCAAAAGCTGTGTACATAAGAACAGAAAGCTAACAAACTCACAAGCCAGTACAACTCAATGAAACATTTTGCTAAAACTGTTTCACTGTGACTATTTTGTTGCCTGGTTGCTTTTTACTCTCCTGTTTTGCCAATCACTCGGCCCAGCACAAAGGACGCAGCCAGCAGCAGAACAAACCAGTAACCAGATTCTATTGCACACAAAAAGGTCAGTACATGGGTGATTGCTGGGGGTACAAACAAGTCAATCAGAACACACATAACAGACATCAACCCCAGTGACCCCAAGAATGATACAACGTGGCCAGCAATCGGTGGAGCAAACAAAGCAACGAAGTGTCCCATGGCAGAGATGGGAGACAGCCAAGCCAATAGGCTGATAACATAGGATAGAGGTAGCCACATATTGTTCTCATTGAGTCCACATTCACAAGCACCAAACCTGACCAGGGCCCAGCTGCAAGGAGAGTCAGAAGGTCCTTCCTCTACAGGGAAACTCTGCAAAGTGCATCCACCTCACAGACAGACACTCCACCCTTCCTGCAAGTGGTCCCAGCTTTTATCCCCAAAGCAGGACACCTGGCACTCATTTACCCAATGCAGGGCACCTGGGGCTTGTTTACCCAAGGGCTCTACTTACAAGGTCAGCTGCACCTTGGAGGAAAGCCAAAAGGCAAACTCATCCCCTCCTTTTGAAGGACTGTGGGAATCACTCATATGTCAACCTTAATTCAGGGCTCGGGGTTCACACCCCAGCACTTCACTCTCCCTCCAAAAATTGTAGTAAAATGAACTACTTTTGTTCCAAATAATTTTTCTAACTAAGAGTTATTTAACTCAGATTCAACAATACTGTCTCTTTTGATCTCTACATTTTAAGAGTATTCATATTGAAAGAATTTCCAGGTTACCTAGCAAACTGAAGAGATTCCTTAGACAAAGGTTTTCTTTTTTTTTTAAAAAAAGCATATCTGCAGAGACAGTTAAGGAGGGTATAAGAGGCACATTTCAGAGCTCTTTAGTATCTCACAGAAAGCAGAGGTATATGCTTATTCTTAGAAGTAATAAGGCCTTTCCATAACATGCTTGAGACAGAATAATAATTCTTTTTGGTGACAGCTGACCATTACCTGAAAAAGCAATGCATGTAGTCTGTAAGAACAAAACGTGCAAAATAAGAACTAAAGACTGGATTTTGAAAATAGCAGTAAACCCCCCCCAAATCTATGAGACATGTCTTTAATGCAAACACATGTACACAATCACGATATGCAGACGATTGTATACACACACTTTTTGTTCTTATTTTTTTTAAGTACGTTCCCCACCAGAATACTGACATATTAGTGTCACACAATACTATAAATTTAAGTTCAAGCAGCTCTTCAAAATTACATTTTTTTTGCAGTAGAAATCAGACAATTCTTCAGTGTACCACAGAAATAAATACAGTCCTTTGAGATTTCATTTTTACACTGATGACACCCTGAATTATCAGTAGTTAGAGACTATCTATAAGGAAGAGAAAGCTACATCCATATATATGGATAATATATACTGTATTCCATACACCTATAGACTTACTGGGCACAGCCCAAAAATTTAACAGCTCAGCTTATTAATGAAAGAAAGATCACCAGGTGCATCTGTGTAAATTATAATTTTTGCTCTTGTACTAACAAAAAATGATATGGGGAAAATTCTTTTAAATCTGCTATGAGATTTATTTATTTTAATAGGAATGATGTTACAGATGCCACTTGTACAGTGTTCTGAGATGCAAGAAGCTATAAAAGCTGGGATAGAGTTAATTTTCTTCATAATAGCTGGTGTGGGGATGTGTTTTGGATTTGTGCTGAAAACAGAATTGACAATACAGGAATGTTTTAGTCACTGCTGCGCAGTGCTTATACAGAGTCAGGGCCTTTTCCTCTTCTCACACCAACGAGTAGGCTGGGGGTGCATGAGAAGCTGGGAGGGGACACATCCGGGACAGCTGACTCCAATTGAACAAGTTGGATATTGCACACCATATGATGTCATACTCAGCATATAAAGCCGGGGAAGAAGAAGGAAGGGGGATGATGTTTGGACTGATGGTGTTTGTCTTCCCAAGTAACTTTACACAAGATGAAGCCCAGCTTTCCTGGAGATGGCTGAACACCTGCCCACCCATGGGAAGGAGTGAATGAATTACTGGTTTTGCTTTGCTTGCATGTACAGCTTTTGCTTTGCCTATTAAACTGTCTTCATGTCAACCCACAAGTTTTCTCATTTTACTCTTCTGAGTCTCTCTCCCATCCCACTGGGGTGGAGTGAGTGAGCGGCTGTGTGGTGCTTAGCTATTGGCTGGGCTTAAACCATGACAAATATCCGAACAAACATTCTACACTGCCATTGCACTGAGTATTGTACGACCAAATTTAAAACACAGGTCACAGGGGGTCACAGTGCAGCCCACAGTTTTTATTCCAGAATGCCCACCTAACTGTACCGAAACAGTAGAGAAAACATGCTTACCAAAAACATTCCAAACATACTAATTATTATAAAGTCTACTACAGGACATTGTTCCTTGCTCCCATATGGCAGTTTTGCAAGAAATAACAAGAAGTGATGCATAATTGTCCTGTCTCTTGGCACTGACTCAGCTTACAGTGTTTCAAAGTGCACTGAAAACTTCATAGCATCAGACAAATAAGATGAATGTCACGAAAAGCCTTGAAAAGAGTTAGGGGACAAGCATGTCTTCATTGACTCTTTTCCCCATCTTACTCTACACCTTTTTCCTACGATTTGCATACTTTCCCCAATATATCCTCTTCTCACTGATGCCATGGCAATACTTCTCCTTTCTACCAACAAGGCCCTTCTATTAGTGAGCGTAAAGATAAATTTGAAACAAAAAGATGAACCAAATGCTTTTAAACAAAATAATTCAAATTATACTGTTTCTACGTATTTTCTCCTCTGTAAGATGAGAAAAAATGATGGGAAGAAATATATGACTGACTCGTATAAGAAGAACAAGAGAAAACTCTTACTTTCTGATGCTTGGCTCCACGGATATGGGCAGCATAAGCATCTGCTCCTGTACAAGACACATCGCAAAGCTCACAGCGCAACTGATTCTGAGTTCCACGAGCAGAAGTGCTGCTGTTATTGGTGTTCTGGGAAGCTTTTAATGCAGCTTCTTTCTTCTTGTGTTTCTGGCCTTCCAAGTGTTCTTTATAAGTCTGTTTAAACAAACAACACACACACATATTACGCTGTCTTTGTACTGCTCATTCATCATTCATGGAGATACATGTAATATAGACAGATTTAGCATAAAACACGTGCTTTGTATAAGAAATACTTTCTGCACTGAACATTTCTTCTATATGACATGCTCTAAGGCATTAGCAGGCCACTTCTAAGACCAAGAAATTTTCTTCTCCACCACCAGGATTCCACTTTCAGGTGATACAATATGGGCTCTTCTCTTTTAACATCTCACTTCCTCAATCAAGTACTGATCAACAGATATTACCATTGAAAATGTGATGAGAAAACTGCATCTCAGTTGCAGCTTCCTGCATTGCATTGAATTATTCTTGATTTCAAATTTTCCTCAAACTACAATACCACAATGATTAAGTGTATCCACAGAACTAAAAAAGTAATTTCAAAATAAGGTAGCACATAAATAAAGCTGTGCTGCAAATGAAATGCAGAAGTTGATATTTGTTCCTATACCAACAATGGCAACCTATAGAGCAAAGACTGAGTGGGAAATGATGACGTTTACCTGAAGAGTAAGAACTGTTTAGCCAGACAGACACATAAACACTGAGTGAATCGGTATCTACTTTCTATGCACTTGAACCCTCCGTGAAACTAAACTGGGATGCTGGAATACAGTGAAGAATAAATTTTCAGGCTTACCATTCACAAAATTTATGTAATTCCATAGTTCTGAAAAAGATGTTTGTATAGATTTTCTAAGATGTTTGCTATGCTAAGAAAAGCAAATCAAATTTGAAGTTTGGAATATTTCTGAATTCCAAAGCACAGCTGAAGCCTCTCTGTAGAAGCTCATGAGATGTATCTTTTTGTCTTCTCATAGGAACTCGTTCTGTAATAGTGCACATTTTCATTTAATTATTCCTTTATTGGAAGTATAGAATCAGGTCTTTAAAAATTAACAACTATTCTCAAAGGAATCAGCTTTTTAGTTGAAGAAATTATGACCAAAGTGTATAGTGGAATATTACATAATACAGGTACCTGTGGTCCAGCACAGCTGATCTTACAAACATCACAGTAGTGGATCTGGGGTGGTTTGGGAGGTTGTTTTGGTTTCAGTTGCTTATTTTGGAATGGTGCCTTTTTAGTAAAGGTGGTCCCTGTCCAAGCAGCTGTTGCAGCAGCAGCAGCAGCTGCTGCTGCTGCCTGTTTCTGTTGCTGCTGCTGCTGCTGGTAATAGGACGATGCAGCTGAATACACTGCGGCTTCATAGCCGGAATAAGAAGTACCTCAAAGATCAAAACAAAATAAATGTTACATCACTGTACATCATGTATCAATTACATAATACACTAATTCAAAACATGTTGCATAACAGAGTTGGGGGGGGAAGGGCAGGATATATACGATTTATTGAGATCTTGTTAGGCAGTCTGAATCTTTCTGGGTGTTTCACGTTACACAAATACATAGTTACCAATTGTATCAGGAATATATTTGATTTTAGACACATCTTTGTAAACAGACAGTTATGTTAGATACATCAGAGCATCTCTAAAGAATATGTGAAATTTCCTGGTACATCTGGTAAGACTGAGTATGATGTAACGAGAATTTTAATAAAAGATTTATCAAAGACCACTTGAAGTAAGCAGTCCTCCAGAACCAGATTTGCTGTTTATGTTTCCAATCGGCAAGAAGGACAGACATTACATAGAGGAAGGGGGAAAAAATGAAGATAAAAGATAAAAGTGAGAATGGCTAGTGCTACTACATTCTATTTCACTGATATATGTTGTTTTAGTGCAGAGAAGCTGCTTGCCCGCTAACACCTGGCTATGCAGTCCTTGATTTCCAGTACCAAAGTTGAATAAACCAAGGAAACTGGGCTTTCATACATTTGAGCCAGTTTTTCCATAAACTTTCTATATCTACTAGTTCAACTATTTTAATCCTCTGACCAGGCTCTGTCTCAAGGAAGTTGTAAAATCCCTTTTTAACAGAAAACAAAAAAAAGCAAAAAATTCAAGGTAGCTGTAATATGCCAGTTGATTACCATATGGCCATAAAGTTAACATCTTTTAACCTTTTACAACTTTTTGGATTTCTAATGTATGAAGTAAAGTCTTACTTTCAGCACCCATTCTCCTCCCATTTTGGGTCAAGACAGCCCAAGCTTAGAAGATTTACACTGGACTGCTCCTCCCTGTCTCTCTAACATTGCTGTTTGACGGCAGCATGTTCCCTTCCAATTTCCGTGGGTAATATTTGTGCAGATGTGTTTCCTTATTTTTTCTGTCCCCCATCTTTTCTCTCCAAACCTTACAGTAAGTCACATGTAGCAATGCCAAGGCATTGTATATTCTCACATGTAACAAAACAGGTACATAAAAACATCAAATCTCTCTTAAAGATACAGCAAAATATTTTGCCATTATAATGATCTTAACTTCTCAGTAGACTATGATGTATTTGAACATGAACTGCTAAATTCCGAGTATTTAAAGTCTCTCCCGTAGCAACTGCAAAGATCCCAGCAACATAACATGCAAAATTCTTACCAGAGTAAGTAACCGCTGTTGTACTGTACGTTGCACTTTGAGTATAGGATGGAACAACAGTAGCTGCAGCTGCTACTGGCTGCACAGTAGAGGATACTGGATATATAGAAAATGTAGTTGTTGCTGGGCTTGGGGTTGCAGGTTTTATAGCTGTCACTTGTCGTGTTTGCTGGGCTTGGGTATACTGAGTTGCCCCTTGGCTATATCCTGCTTTTGGAGCTAGTTAGGACAGAAAATAAAAGTGTACAAACATTGATATGTTTTAGTTGAATGAAATGCAAGCCATATTAAGTGATACTTAACAATATGCTGGGCAATAAATGTGTAACAAGTGGGGTTTTTTTTTACTACAGAATTATGGAATTAAACTAAAGAAACTAAAGAATTAAAAAAGAGTCTTTCTCATCAAGTTATCACTTAAACCCACCACTGACAATTTGAACCTATTTCAGCAAGGTTTCTAGACAAATTAATGAGAAGTTTGCCTAGAAGTACATTTTGAGTGTATTTAATAACAATCCAAACCTCAGGGACAGCTACTTATGGCAATAATGGTCAACAATCACAATAATGGCCAAGTTCAAGGTGCAGCAAATTTTTCTACACATTGACAGAGATTACATGACAAAACTAAAAAACCAAAAAATATCTGGATAACATCAAATATGAAAAAAACCTATTTAAAAGGTATTAAAGTAGTACACAGACTGTGCATAATGACAGCAGTTTGATTCATGTCACCCACCTGTTTGGTAGTATGATTCAGCTACTGACGGCTGAGGCTGGGCAGCAGCGGCCACAGCCGCTGCAGTCGCTGTTGGCTGTTGATAGTATTGTTTGCTGTCATAAGCTACAGCTGGGGCAGTGGATCGAACATAAGAATAGGAATCCTAAAAATTCAAAAAAACAAACCCACTAAATTTATCGTTTAAGTATATATCTGGAGTAATAAAAGGAATTAGCAGAGTCAAAGAAACAATGTATTTTCTTCTGGTCCATTAAAGTAGATTTAAAAAAACACTTACAGATACAGTATATACAAATAAACGCATTAAAGAAATTAAATTTATGTTTACAGATACTTCAGGCCTGAAAACAACTGTGATGGTCTTTTTCAGACTTAATACAGGAATTAACCTCATGCTATGAAATCACTTTTCCTATCAAATTATTTTGGTTACTGAAAAGCAACTGCTCTCACTAGTTTTTCATTACGACTGTATCAGATTACATTTCTGTAAAATATGAAGTGAAAAAACCACCACAGATCTTCACAAAATGAGAATTTCTACAAACCACAATAAATTCACAGGTTTAAAAACACAATTCCATATTGGCTTTAAAAATCCCGTCATTAACAATACTTTTCTTGGTTGTATTTTTTTTAGAGTATGAAAGTGGTGATACTTTTAAAGCCTTCTTTACTTTTTTGTGTATCAACTAGTCCATTAGGGAACCATATCTAGTCTATAATGGCAAGGCAAGTAGCCCATGTGACACTTCTAGAACAAAGCAGATGGCTAGTAAACTTAGAAGGGGAGGGCCTGGAAGCCACTATATGCATGTACATATATTCTCTCCTCCTCATCACACTTACAGTAAAGTGTAAAGAGCTGATCAACTGAGGGGTAGCAAGGCATGAACTATGATAGCCAAAATGTATTAATGTATAAAAATTATTTTTATTGCCAAGAAACATAACGATAACATTTCTTTTTCATCCAACATGTGTAAACTGGAATTATTTTTATTTAGTTCAGGGGACTCTCTGTCCGAATGCATCTGAGATCTGACCTTGTAATTACGAGTACCCGTGCTACCAGAAAGCCTCCTACGTTATGATTCATTACCATACATAACAAATTATAAAAGCTGTACAAAAGTCTTGAGAACATGCATGAATAGAATAGTTCCTTTAAACAAATCAAAATACTAATTAGAATCTAGATAATGCCTTGGTAAGTTTGGGGCTAAAAAGCTATAAAATAATTACAGAACACACGCTATTTCAACACCCAAGATGAAAACACATAAACAGGTCCCTTTTGTAGAAACCTGTAGCCACACAAGGTTAGGCAGTGACCTCACAAAGGGTGCCCAAAAAGTATCCAAATGGTAGGTAGTTCATCTCCTAGGACAATCTTCTATCCTCGTATGCTTGGTACTAGAACTCCTGCGGCACCCAGAAATCTGACAAGGGAACTGTTGCTACCCCCACTGAAAATTTTTAACCGTACAGTTTTTTCAGCTGCATCAGTTCCATGACCCAGTTTACTGCACGCCACTTGAACATTTAAGCTAGCTGAGACTACATTTTTCAGTAGCTTCAAAAAACCACTTGGAGGTATACATCAGTTTACTGCTTATCGTGTGAATGTCTAAATCTTAGGTCCTGCAGTACTAGTGCTGATAATCCTCTATATGGGACACATGAGACTGCAGTCACTTCACATTCTATCAGCTCTCACTACTAAGTAATTTGAATTGCACTCAAATTGTGATTCACAGAAGAAAAAAATACAAGTATCATCACATTCCTTTATCCAAACAGGTCTCCTCCTTTTAAAGTATCATGTAAGCATCATACAACAGAAGTGACTTTTTTGGGAACCTACCTGGTAATTCTGCGTAGTGACAGGAGGTGGTGGTGGTGGAGCTTCTTGTTGCCTCTGTGTGTAGCCATAATCTGTAGCTGTGTGTGCTGTAGGATAGCCTCCATAGGCAGCAGCTGTTGCAGCAGCTGCAACAGCTACTGGAGCAGGCCTGGCTACTGCAACTGTAGCTGCTGCTGGAGCATAGGCTGCAGTAACAGTGTGCGCAGCGACTGGTGCCTGGTGGACAGTGTAGCTAGCAACCGTAGTAGGATGGGAATAGGCTACACCCGAAGCTGGCTGCTGGC
This sequence comes from Podargus strigoides, assembly GCA_028020825.1. Classification (NCBI taxonomy): domain Eukaryota; kingdom Metazoa; phylum Chordata; class Aves; order Caprimulgiformes; family Podargidae; genus Podargus; species Podargus strigoides. The sequence continues at coordinate 33,278,337 of CM051663.1, read as the reverse complement.
TATATTGGAAAAAAGACAGTAAGTAAATAATTAGATTAATCCAACATACTAAGTTAATGCCCACACATTTCAAAATCCCAGATTTGATTAATACTTGTCCATTCCAGAAACGGACCTGGAGTCATCATCTATCTATGCATACATGTTAATGGCTTTTATTTCCTCTCTTCAACCCCCATTGAAAAAGCTATCATTTTGAAGTTTCTGTGGATGCACACATATCACACAGGTGATGACTTTCTTAGCAAGGGGGACATTTGTGTTGTGTTTTTTCCAAGCAATGGAATACAGATCTTTCATTCAAAATAATACAGAAGTCTTAATCTGCCATCTTTTCATGAATGACAAGTTTTTAAATGCTTTAGTAGTTCTTCAATAAAACAGACATACCTGTCAAATTTAGAAAAATAATACCTTTCTGTAAGAGCTCAGTACTGACCTGCACTTCCATGAAGTTTTTCAATAAGTCATACTACAGTACTGAGATTTTAAAGACCTCCATGAAAATCAGCTCAGAACTCTCACATTTAAGGCAGAGACACTTTAAATACACATCTCTGACAGGGGACTACTCCCACAGAAGTTTAGAATTATAAAAACTGGCTCCACTCACTCGTACAGAAGTCCACTGCCTCACAACATGATGCATCACAAGGATAGACAGTCAGATTGAAGAAGACTGCTACCAGAGCTCTGGCAATATTCTAGGCACATGCTGAGACTAATCTGCCTTGCTAAAATCTGCAGGTAGGACATTAACATGTGGCTACTTACTAAGAATGAGTAAATATTAATAGCATATATGACGGCTTGAAAGGTTATTTGAACAGAAACTAATATTATTGTCCTATATTGATGTCTAACTGTGCATTATGATCAGAAGCTTAGAATAGTTATTCTGATTTTTAAACAAATAAAGTGAACTGGGCAAAATATCATTATCTGGAAAAATAATATGAAGTGGGGACTCTGAATGTTTTAGTACACTTCCTGCACTGTTGTTCGATAATATTTAAGAATCTCTATAGGGTTTCACATCTCCATACCACTATTAAAAGATAAGTCAAAAGCAACTCCATGCCTATCCAGGAGGTAGTATCCCCTATTTTTCAGAAGAAAATAGAAAAACAAGGTCTCACTTGAAGCAAACATACTCAGTGGCACCACAGAATTGCAGTATGGTTATGCTCAAAACCAAAAGAAACAAGTCACAGTACTTTTTCCTAAAGTCTGCAATGCTACAGGCTTGGGGAAGAGTGGCTGGAAAGCTGCCCAGCCAAAAGGGACCTGGGAGTGTTGGTCGACAGCCAGCCAGCCTGGCAGTATGCCCAGGTGGCCAAGGCAGCCAACGGCATCCTGGCTTGCATCAGAAATGGTGTGACCAGCAGGAGTAGGGAGGTGACTGTCCCCTGTACTCAGCTCTGGTGAGGCCACACCTTGAATACTGTGTTCAGTTTTGGGCCCCTCACTACAAGAAGGACACTGAGCTGCTGGAGCGTGTCCAGAGAAGGGCAACAGAGCTGGTGAAGGGTCTGGAGCACAAGTCTGATGAGGAGTGGCTGAGGGAACTGGGGTGTTCAGTCTGGAGAAGAGGAGGCTGAGGGGAGACCTCATTGCTCTCTACAACTACCTGAAAGGAATAGGGTAGTAAGGTGGGAGTCGGTCTCTTCTCCCAGGTATCTAGTGATAGGATGAGGGGTAACGGCCTCAAGTTGTGCCAGGGGAGGTTTAGATTGGATATTAGGAAAAATTTCATCACTGACAGAGTAGCCAAACACTGGCACAGGCTGCCCAGGGCAGTGGTGGAGTCCCCATGCCTGGAGGGATTTAAGAAACATGTAGATGAGGTGCCGAGGGACATGGTGTAGCGGGGAACTGGCAGTGCTGGGTTAATGGTTGGGCTTGATGATCTTAGAGGTCTTTTCCAACCAAGGCTGTTATGATTATCTCTGACATAACTACCAGAAACAAAGCATCTTTTAACTACACATACTATTATTTTTGCAGAAGACATTTCTATAACTCCCTTGTGTTTAGTAACTTTATTTATTTGTTTGTGGTTAGAAAAATGATTTTGTCATTTTAATTACAGCAGAAGCCAATAACTTCAATATATTAAAAAAACCCCAACACTGTTACAGGAGAAACACAGAAAATTTTATTACTATTGGACTTTCACACCTGGACTCCACCTTCTTTGCATTTGTAGACCTGTGACTACTTAAAAGACCACTTGCATTCCATCCAAATTTAACTCAGTTGTGAGTTGTACTCACAATTATGCTTCATTTTATTTTCAATTTCTTAGCATAACAGTAGCAGGAAAAGACCTAAAACACTTAGGTGTAGCTCCCTCCTCCACCTGGAACAATTTGTCCTACTTGACATACATAGGAAGATTCCCTGTTTTGCACGTTTAAAGCAAGAAATCAGACTCCAGCGGAAAATTCAGAAAGACAGTTTTATGATGGTGAAAGTAACTGACGGCCCATAAAATTAGCTGCATTATCTACATAACTAACAGTACAGAAGTGTAAATTATTCACAAATTCTGAGGTAATTATCATTACCATAGATATCTGCTAAAACCACATTAAATACCTCCACAGACAGCAGACTGGTTAACTCAGACTGCAGTTGAATACATCAACAGTCCAATACTTCTGACAAGGAGTCTTGCTCCAGCCTATCCTCACTCTTGTTCTTCCCTCCTCCCATACACCAACCCTGGCTATATCATCCTATTCCATCCTTGGTGCTAGTCCTGCTACCTGTCAGGCTACGCAGATTTAACTCATTAATCTGTTGTGCTGCCATTCAACGAGACCTTGATAGGCTGGAGAGTTGGGCGGGGAGAAACTTAATGAATTTCAACAAGGGCAAGTGTAGAGTTTTGCATCTGGGGGAGAACAACCCCATATACCAGTACAGGTTGGGAGCTGACCTGCTGGAGAGCAGTGTAGGGGAAAGGGACCTGGGGGTCCTGGTGGACAGCAGGATGACCATGAGCCAACAATGTGCCCTTGTGGCCAAGAAGGCCAATGGCATCCTGGGGTGTATTAGAAAGGGAGTGGTTAGTAGGTCGAGAGAGGTTCTCCTTCCCCTCTATTCTGCCTTGGTGAGGCCACATCTGGAGTATTGTGTCCAGTTCTGGGCCCCCCAGTTCAAGAAGGACAGGGAACTGCTCGAGAGAGTCCAGCGTAGAGCCACAAAGATGATTAAGGGAGTGGAACATCTCCCTTATGAGGAAAGGCTGAGGGAGCTGGGTCTCTTTAGCTTGGAGAAGAGGAGACTGAGGGGTGACCTCATTAATGTTTATAAATATGTCAAGGGTGAGTGTCATGAGGATGGAGCCAGGCTCTTCTCAGTGACATCCAATGATAGGACAAGGGGCAATGGGTGTAAGCTGGAACATAGGAGGTTCCACATAAATGTGAGGAAGAATTTCTTCACAGTGAGGGTGACAGAACACTGGAACAGGCTGCCCAGAGAGGTTGTGGAGTCTCCTTCTCTGGAGACATTCAAAACCCGCCTGGACATGTTCCTGTGTGACCTGATCTAGGTATTCCTGCTCTGGCAGGGGGTTTGGACTAGATGATCTTTTAAGGTCCCTTCCAATCCCTAACATTCTGTGATTCTGTGATTCTGTGATCTAGCAGAAAACAATGAGAATTTTTTTTCACTGGGCTTGTTTTCTAACATAGTAGAAATGTTGGAAATGTTGGAGCTTACAAAACAAGTCTGCTGAGTGCCAGAACCCACGTTAGTTATACATAGGAAAAGAGGAAAAAAAATGGAAGGAGAAGAAAGAACAGGGACTTGTCCAAGAAACATTAACTTGTCTCTTCCAAGTCTCATGAAACTGTGCTTAAGTTACTATTACAAAATACGATACAGTGCTCACAATACATCAACAAGTAACAGTACCAGTCAGTTTATCAAAGAAAACGCTTTTGATCTCAGACTGTATATGACTAAAGCTATCTGACAGTTTTCAGCATATAATATTGTGAAGAGATTATGATAATTATCAACAGGATTATTAACAAGATTCTGGTATAGACAGTTTTGTTTCTTCTGTGCTATTTTTGTATTGAAATTCCTTATCATGGTACAGAACTAACAGCCCTAATCATTCGATTTCTAAGGCTAATACAGTTCTATGACCATGTTTATTTTAGCAAACCTGTTCCCCTTGCTTCTGCAACATCATGCAGAGCTAGTGATCGAGTTTGCAAGACTGTAAGAAAAATGTGCTGAGTGCTGAGAGAGCTGGCAGATGTTATTGCTGGGCCACTCTCCATCATCTTTGAAAAGTCATGGAGAACAGGAGAGGCACCTGAAGACTGGAGGAAGGCCAACATCACTCCAGTCTACAGAAAGGGCAAGAAGGAAGACCCAGGGAACTACAGGACAGTTAGTCTCACCTACAGCCCTGGGAAGGTGATGGAGCAACTTGTTCTGGAGGTCATCTCCAAACATGTTGACGAACAGAAAGTTATTGGGAGTGGTCAACACGGATTTACCAAGGGTAAATCATGCTTAACCAATCTGATAGCCTTCTATGATGTTATAACTGGTTGGCTGGATGAGGGGAGAGCAGCAGATGTCATCTACCTTGACTTCAGCAAGGCTTTTGGCACTGTCTCCCATAACATCCTCATTAGGAAACTCAGAAAGTGTGGGTTAGATGAGGGGACGGTGAGGTGGCTCGGGAGCTGGCTGTGTGACAGATCACAGAGGGGTGTGATCAATGGAGCAGAGTCAAGTTGGAGGCCTATAACGAGTGGTGTTCCCCAGGGGTCAATACTTGGTAGTGTTGTTCCAGTGGTGTTCCACAGAGGTCAGTGTTGTTCATCAACGACCTGGATGAGGGGACAGAGTGTATCCTCAGCAAGTTCACTGATGATACCAAGCTGGGAGGGGTGGCTGACACTCCAGAGGGCTGCGCTGCCATCCAGCGGGACCTGGACAGGCTGGAGAGCTGGGCAGAGAAGAACCTCATGAGGTTCAATAAGGGCAAGGGTAGAGTGCTGCACCTGGGGAAGAAGAATGCCAGGCACCAGGATAGGTTAGGGGGGGACCTCCTGGAAAGAGGAGAAGAGAGATGTGGGAGAAGAATGATGTGGGAGTCCTGGTAGACAGTAAATTATCCATGAGCCGGCAATGTGTCCTTGCCGCCAAGAAGGCCAATGCCAGCCTGGGCTGCACAGGGAAGTGAGTGACTCGGTCGAGGGAGGTCATTCTCCCCCTCTACTCTGCTCTGGTGAGGCCGCAACTGGAATACTGCATCCAGTTCTGGGCTCCCCAGTTAAAGAGAGACAGGGACCTACTGGAGAGAGTCCAGTGGAGGACAATGAGGATGACTGGGGGATTGGAGCATCTCCCCTGTGAGAAAAGGCTGAGAGAGCTGGGACTCTTTAGCTTGGAGAAGAGAAGGTTGAGGGGTGATTTAATTAATGTTTATAAATATCTGAAGGGTGGGTTGAGGGAGGATGGAACCAGACTCTTTTCAGTGGTTCCTGGTGACAGGACGAAGGGTAACGGGCACAAGCTGGAACATAGGAGGTTCCATTTAAATATGACGAAGAACTTTTTTTCAGTGAGGGTGCCAGAGCACTGGCACAGGCTGCCCAGAGAGGTTGTGGAGTCTCCTTCTCTGGAGATTTTCAAGACTCGCCTGGATGCAGTCCTGAGTGATGTGCTCTAGGGGATCCTGCTTTGAAGCAGGGGAGTTGGACTAGATGATCCCTGGAGGTCCCTTCCAACTCTGACAATTCCATGATTCCATGAAAATATTCTAGAACTGACTGCTTTTTCCTTTTTAAAAGTTATGTTACATTATGTTACAGAAATTCACAGTGCTATCTTTTCTAAATTTATGACATTCCTTTTCCTCCACACGGTCTTACTGAAAACCTTTTAACATTAAGATGACCAGACATTTTCATGTAATTAATTTACATTAAAAGATTTTATATTTAACTTACAAGCGTTTTTATCCTTGTTTGGAGATTAGTGTCTCATCACGTTTGCTTAGATGAACTTACCTGCTCCTAGATTATTTTGCCAGACTCCCTATTCGACTGATCTTTCTTGCAGTTCATCTGTGCATCTATCCTAGTATTATATATTCTTCTTTCTTGACTACATATGGCAAGAACCATTTGCATCACTTCAGATGAAGTTTTAATTCTGCTACCCACTATACTCTAGAGTGCTTTCTTTCCAGTCTAATTTCCTCAGAGCAGCTTTTTGTAAAGTTACCTGTGTATTGAGAATATTTTTATTGCATCAAGTATGATGACATACCATCCTAAGTAAGGCTAAGACCCAGTCCCTAGGGAACTCCACTGCAATTATTCCTATTTGATAATCACTCTCCTAATTCTACTAAACTACTTCTACCAGCTCCTTCTCTGCAACTGTTTTACTAATCCCTATCTTGAGTAATAATTTTCCATACTGCACCACATCAACTATTTCAACTTAGTCCCAATAAATAAGATTCCAAAAGATTTAGGCATGTAATCAAGTTATTAGAGCAACAATGAAATACAGTACGTCAGCTGAGCTATGGTAACAAACCACATGCATATTCTTCACCACAACAAAGAAAGCAATTCTGTTTAGCTTAATCCCCCAACACAGTGGGAAAAATTTGAACCCAATTACTCTGTATGTTCTATGGGCTAATGTCCTGGTTTGACTAAAACAGAACCAATTTTCCTTTCAACAATTTACTTTTCAGTTGTCTCTTGTAAGTGACCGTACTTTCTGAAATTAAAAGCATGTTTTTCAGACAGTGTCTGCTTCTAGCAGTGGTAATGCTTGATGTTTATAATTACTGGTATGCAGAGAGGCTCTTGCTTATACTTATTCCTATAGAGAGCAAGGTCAGTTAACTTTCTTATATGTCAAGTTGGAGGGCTAGAAGTGTAAGGGTGCTAAAGGGCAGCAGCTGCAGGGAGGAGCGGACAGGACAGGTGACCCAAACTGACCAACAAAGTGTTCATCCCATACACAGTCAAGCTCAGTATAAAGCTGAGGAATCACAAGGGTCAAGTATAGGCTTGGTGATCAGGTAGTGAGGTGGACTGTGAACTGGCTGAAGGAAAGAAGCCAGAGAGTTGTGGTCAATGGGATGGAGTCTAGTTGGAGGCCTGTGACTAGTGGAGTCCCTCAGGGGTCGGTACTGGGACCGGTGTTGTTCAATATCTTCATCAACGACCTGGATGAGGGTACAGAATGTATCCTCAGCAAGTTTGCTGATGACACCAAACTGGGAGGAGTGGCTGACATACCAGAGGGTTGTGCTGCCATTCAGAGAGACCTAGACAGGCTGGAGAGTTGGGCGGGGAGAAATTTAATGAAATATAACAAGGGCAAGTGTAGAGTTTTGCATCTGGGGAAGAACAACACCATGTACCAGTACAGGTTGGGGGATGACCTGCTGGAGAGCAGCGTAGGGGAAAGGGACCTGGGGTCCTGGTGGACAGCAGGATGACCATGAGCCAGCAATGTGCCCTTGTGGCCAAGAAGGCCAATGGCATCCTGGGGTGTATTAGAAAGGGGGTGGTTAGTAGGTCGAGAGAGGTTCTCCTCCCCCTCTATTCTGTCTTGGTGAGGCCACATCTGGAGTATTGTGTCCAGTTCTGGGCCCCCCAGTTCAAGAAGGACAGGGAATTGCTTGAGAGAGTCCAGCGCAGAGCCACAAAGATGATGAAGGGAGGGGAACATCTCCCTTATGAGGAAAGGCTGAGGGAGCTGGGTCTCTTTAGCTTGGAGGAGACTGAGGGGTGACCTCATTAATGTTTATAAATATGTAAAGAGTGAGTGTCATGAGAATGGAGCCAGGCTCTTCTCAGTGACATCCAATGACAGGACAAGGGGCAACAGATGCAAGCTGGAACATAGGAGGTTCCACATAAATGTGAGGAAGAACTTCTTCATAGTGAGGGTAACAGAACACTGGAACAGGCTGCCCAGAGAGGTTGTGGAGTCTCCTTCTCTGGAGACACTCAAAACCTGCCTGGATGCATTCCTGTGTGACCTGACCTAGGTAATCTTGCTCTGGCAGGGGGACTGGACTATATGATCTTTTAAGGTCCCTTCCAATCCTTAACATTCTGTGATTCTGTGTGATTCTTCTATGGCCGGCATTCTGGGAGGACTCCTTCTGTTCCTCTGCCTTTGATCCTGATCCGTTTGTTCCTAAATCCGTCCATTCCTGAATCCAGTTCCCATCTGCTGCCAAGTCCAGTCTGGGACTTTCTCAGTGCTTGCCCTACAGCGTCAGTGGTGACATCATCATCATCATCATCATCATGGGAGCTCAATCAGGATTTTGTATATATTTCATTATTCTTCTTATTATTATATTTTCATTTTTATTCTTATGGTTTCATTAGAGCTGGTTAATTATTTTTTTTCCAACCTATACGTCTCTCTCCCTTACTCTCTTTCCATTCCACTTCTGGGAAGGGTGAGAGGTTAATAGAAAGCATCTGTCATTTGTTTAATAGCCAGATGAGCCTCAAACTGTGATTGCTAAGGACATGTGAACAGGTACTGCAGCAAAGCACACAGAGAATCTAACTCATTGACCTGGTAACTTAGCCAGTTGTTCTGGTTTTGGCTGGGGTATAGTTAATTTTCTTCAGAGTAGCTGGTATGGGGCTGTGTTTTGGATTTGTGCTGAAAACAGAATTGAAAATACAGGGATGTCTTAGGCATTTCTGTACAGTGCTTAGACAGGGTCAGGGCCTCTTCCTCTTCTTGCATCACTCCACCAGTGAGTAGGCTGGGAGGCCACAAGAAGCTGAGGTGGGGACACAGCTGGGACAGCTGACCACAACTGACCAAAGGGCTACACCACACCATATGGCATCACGCTCACTATATGAAGCTGGGGGAACAAGAAGGAAGGGGGGCAATGTTTGGACTGATGGCGTTTGTCTTCCCAAGTAACTGTTAAGCATGATGGAGTCCTGCTTTCCTGGAGATGGCTGAACACCTGCCTGCCCATGGGAAGTAGTGAATAAATTCCTGGTTTTGCTTTGCTTGTGTGCACAGCTTTTGCTTTACCTATTAAACTTTGTGTCAAGCCATGAGTTTTCTCACTTTTACTCTTCTTATTCTCTCCCCCATCCCACTGGGGAGGAACGAGTGAGTGGCTGTGTGGGACTTAGTTGCTGTTTGGGGTTAAACCACGACAGCAGTTTCTCTACAGATCAATTCTTCTCTTCCCCCCCCAAGAAATTTTAATATCCTTATTAGCATATTTGAATTCAAGAAATTCCAACTCTCTTCATATGAAAAGATATTCAGTCCAATTGGCTAGTGGACCTTAAAAATCACAGGTTAATTTAGGTTGAAACAAAGATTTGGAGATCATCTATTCTAACTCAGTGCTCAAAGCACAGCTAATTTCGAAGTTACATTAGGTTTCTCAGGGCTTTGTCCAGTCACGTTCTGATCATCTCCAAGACAGAGATTGCAAGACTGCGGTAGACAACATTTTCCAGTGTTTGAGAATCCTCATTGTCAAGAAGTTTTTCCTCAGTTTATAAAACCTTCAGTTTCAAAAGCAAATGAGCTCTAAACCAACATTTACATACAGCAAACCCAGTTTGTGACCATTCAACTCAATATAACTTCATGTTATAATTCTTACAGTGTTTTAATTTACTATCAAAATAAACAACATTCTTTGATCTAAGAAGTTCTGGATGAAAGACTTGGCAGCTTCAAATCATACTCTGCTGTACTGCTATTATATTACCTCCTCCACCAGAAATTTTCATTCAAAAAGAATACATTTCATTCATACCACACCTATTACTTTAGCTGATCATAATAACAACAACAGTGCTTCCCCACCAAGTAGACTTTAATTTCTATTTTCTAGGAACAACACACATTCTTTGATGCTTATGTGCCACCTCAGATTTCTATTTCACTGTTTCCACTATCCCAGCCAGAGGCAGTTTACAGTCTACATGTTGTATGCAATTGCTCTGCTCCAGGTTATGTAGATGTATGTTTCAGTCAACTACAGGTCACTTCCAACACCTTACCAAATGTGTTTTGTCTCTCCCTGCTTGCTTTAAACTGCTACCTGCATATCCCTATTTCCCCATGGTCTTTGCTTCTTCCTCCCAAGTAAGCTTCCTTCTATTCGAAAGTTTTACAACCCAGTGTATACCTAGCTTGCTCTCATCTTCCACATCCTAAGTAACCCCAAGATTAAGATAGTTTTTTATTCAGAATTATTGTACGACAGTGCATGAGAACAGTATTTTTTGTAAAATACATTTGAATAACACCTAATTTCTCCTGACACTAAAGAGGGGAAATACTAATCTTTCAGATGCACTAGTATCAGAACAAGTGCTGTATATTATGAAATACCAATATGATATTAAACCTCCTAAATAAGACTGACTGCAGTGAGCTGCGATCATGCATCTTTCTCCACACTAATTTCCAGTTCCACATAAATCTGATTTCCTGGGGGGTAAGGAGCCACACTGACTCACAAGTCTTGTAGAATTCATCCCAGGGCAAAGGCCATGTCAAAAATTGGCCTCGTCCACACTGCTGTCTGGTATATGAAACTCCTTTCACTAAATGAAAGTACTTTTTCCCTAAGCAGGTGCATGTTTTGCCCTGGTACTTTGCAAGCTGGACATAAGACTAACACTGCAGCTGCTTCAATGGTATCAACATTTGATATTGCTGTGTACACTCAGAACTCTGATTCTGTATAACATGTAAAAATCTTTTTATCATTCTCAAAGTCTCGACCCCAAAACACTGAGGCACCAAAGAGTCATGAAGATCTCACTGACCGGTTCTACACCATAAAATCAACTAAGCTACAGTATAGCTTTAAAAAGAGTATAATTCTACATACTTAGCCAGGAAAATTCCAGCCTGAACACGCACATTTGTCCAAGTTGTATTAGAATACCGGCAACAAAAAGTCCACAATCTGAGAACAAGCTCTCAGAACAGAAAGTGTCAGTAATCACTACTCCATATTAGTTATTAAAATAATGATATTAATTTCATATTTCTGTTGGCAATTTTCATTCCCCTTGTCAAAACTCAGAATATTCAAGAAGCAATTAAAAACCTGTTCTGAACTGCAGAAAGATCTTCAGTGAGGAAACTAGCAGTGGTTTTGATACAGAAAAAGAAATAAGGATTTCTAAAGCGAAAGAAAGCTGGCAGTATACTTAAAATTATTACGTCAGAAGCTTGCTAGGAGGCAGAAATAGCTGATCAATAGCAAATTTTGAAGTATTGCTGTCCACTTAGCAAACACTGTTCTCCAGTTCCAAAACCACACAGGTTTGTCTAACTTGAACAGCTGTATAACATAGGTTTCTAAATGATGAATGTTCTTTCACAAAAAAAATATTAGACGAGAACTTGTGTTATAACTATTAGATCTAATATAGCAGAGCCCTCACTCTAGTTACTTTTATATAGCAACGCTGATGGAAGGTCTGGATTTTCTGTGATGTATCAGCCCAAAATGTCAGAGAATTAAGAGCAATTAAGAAACAAATACTGAATTCTCTTCTCTATAACACTTAGCTCGTATCCTTTTTTATTTCCAGACACTGGCCTTTTCTAGTAAAAGCGTTGAGGCTTTTTTTGTAAAAAAGTAAACTCAAAGTAGAAAACTTGATTTTTTTCACATTACCAATACTCACAAAAACCAACACTGTTATAATGCTATCTATTTTGCGAGCTAATAACTTCCGATGACTTAAGACTGTATTATATTTTTATTTTCCACATTAAGGTATTTGTAGAGTAAGTTGTGTGTTAAGAAATTTAATAAGGTATCTGTGGGAACTACTGTCAGAAAAATACACTTTCAGGAAAACACAGTATACTTCCATATAAGATATACATTGTGCAAAAGGTATATGTAGAGGAAGCACATAAAAGGTTTCCTGTAAGCCTTGATTTTCATCACACTGACTAATTTAGAAACAAAAAAAAATTGTAAATCATGTACACATTAAGTCAAAGAAAAACAAAAATGCTGATCTCCCATGCATCTCTGTACTAACAACCAACACACACACATATTTAATGCTGCTGCAATTCCAACTCCACTTAAGAGTGCCAAACACAGAAAATTCTTCCTAGAGGCAAAGAACATTTTTTTTTTTTCAGTTGTACTCTTCTGAAGAGTGCTATTTTGATATACAGTTAGGATCAGAACTAAAATAATTTTTGTCTCTATTCAAACTACCAGCTTCCTCGGAAATTATAACTTCTGAAGCATATTTCTTGCAGGTTTTTTCCTATTTAAAGAAGTGATTTTCAGGCTAGCTTAGCACAACATTTAAGCTACTCAAACTAATTATTAAGATACAAATATCTTGAAGTAAAAAATCCCACAAATTAAGATTTATTTATTGAATTCTAACTTTTAAGAACAGTTGAATATTTAGCATTACAGAAAACATTTTTGGAGACTGAACTGCCAGATTTCTCAAAGTTTCATAGATTATTCTATTAGTAGCAGAATAGCAAAAAATTCAATTTTGCAGTTTTTCTTTCAGAGGTATGAAGACTGAAACAAGTACAACCCAACTACAAAAACTGAAAGAAGAACTACAGTCTGCTGCTTCTTCAGATCCTAAGCTAGGAAAAAGCACTACTGAGTAACTGGTCAGATGAATGGCACCTGAGCAGAGCATAGTAGTAGTAGTAGTAGTAATAATAATAATAAAAAAAATAATAATGTGAGCTTTTTTCCTCCTAAATACACTTGACAATAAACAACATAAAAGGGTGAAATGAAATATTGCACTACAGTAAGCCATACTTTACAAGTGACTTCACTTCTATTTTCTAGAGTTTGTCTGTCACTATGGGCATAAAATTTTGATGAAGACTGAATATTTCTTTTTAGAACTTTAATGAAAATCATTATTTCATATTATTACAATTTTGTGAACAGAACATTGTTTGTAACATAGTTCACTAAGAATCCAAAGAGAGGCATGAAGGCATGCAAATGTGCAATCCGCTCCTGAACTGTGGTAAATTTCAGCAGCTCCTAGTAACATATTCTATGGTTTAACTACACATTGTAAAAAGAGACAGTTCTTTGTAGCAATTTTGAGTTTCCTTTCCTCTTCCTTGTTTCTAAAAACATCCTTGCAACATTCCATTACGAACAAAAAATACTGATTGCTACTAGACAGCTAAACCACATACTACCAATAACTCACCTGAAAGATTAATATCCTCATGTTTTCAGTATACTCTTACTGCTTTATCTTCACACTTAGTCTCATGACCTAATTTAAATCCAAACAAATTCTGCAATGTTTTCCTCAATCTACATTACAACAGAACTGCAAGTGCCTGTAACAGTGATGGCAATATATGCTCTGCATCTACATCCTTTTACTCAGTTGCACACAACGGACAGCTCATCACCTATACTGCTTTCCTCATTATCAAAACATTTATTTTATTCAAGTCTAGTCAACAGCCATGTTCACAATGATAACATGCAAGATGAAAAGAAGTGAGCTCGAGATGTTACCTCTGCCTGAAGAAGTACCAACTACTAACATTCTCCCTGCCAAAACCAGAGAATTAAAGAATGGCTGAAGTTGGAAGGGACCTCTGGAGGTCACCTGGTGGCCCAATCACACTGAAGCAGGGCCATCTACAGCCAGTCACCCAGGATTGTGTCCAGACTGCTTCTGACTGTCTCCAAGGATGGAGACTCCACAACTTCCCTGGGCAACCTGTGCCAGGGCTCAGTCACCCTCACAGTAAAAAAGTGTTCTGTAATGTTCAGATGGAGCCTCCTGTGTTTCGGTTTGTGCCCACTGCCTCTGGTCCTGTCACTGGACACCACCAAAAAAAAAGCCTGGCTCTGTCCTCCTGCACTCTTCTGTCAGGTATGCATAAACATTAAGAAGATCCCGCCTCAGCCTTCTCTCCTCTAGACTAGACAGGCCCCTCTGTCTCCTCTCAGGCAAGATGCTTTAATCCCTTCATCATCTTTGTGGCCCTTTGCCGGAGGGCCTGTTTCCTTTGTTCAGCAGGAAACAGAATCACAGAATGGTTGAGGCTAGAAGGGTCGTCTGGTTCAACACCCTGCTCAAGCAAGGCCACCTTGAGCCATTGCTCAGAACCATATCCAGGCAGCTTTTGAATATCTCCAAGGATGGAGACTCCACAAAAGCTTGACTTTGTCCTCTTGCACCCTCCTGTCAGGTATTCATAAACATTAACAAGATGCCACCTCAGCTGTTTCTTCTCTTGGCTAAACAGGTCTCATAGGCAAGATGCTTCAGTCCATCATCTTTGTGGCCCTTTGCTGGACTATTTCCAGTATGCCCATGTTTCTCTTGTACTGGAGACCCCAGAAGTGGACACAGGACTACAGGTGTGGCCTCACCAGTGCTGAGTTTAGAGGGGAAGGACCACCTCCCTTGACCTCCTGGTAGTACTTTTTTCTAATGCAGCCCAGGGTGCCAGTTGCCTTCTTTGCTGAAAGGGCACATTGCTGGCTTGTGTTCAACCTGGTGTCCTCCAGGTCCTTTTCTGCCAGGCTGCCTTCCAGCTGGGTGGACCCCTGGATATACCGGTGGAAGGGTTTGTTCCTCCCTGAGTACGGAACTTTGCCCTTCCCCTTGTTGAACTTCTTGAGATTCCTGTCAGCCCATTTCTCTAGCCCATGGAAATCTCTCTTCTCTGGATGACAGTGCAACCCTCTGGCATATCAGCCACTCCTCCCGGTTTTGTGTCATGAGCAAACACTTTGCCCCATCATCCAGATCATTAATGAAGATGTTAAACATTAAAAATGCTGAAATTGTCAAGTTCTCTATAAAAGGAAAGAAACTTACAGAAAATTGTATTCAATGCTTAAAACATTCTATATTTCCCACCTTAAGCTACTGCTTTTCTAGTACCAGTAATACAACTACACTTCAACCTACTATTGCTGCATTTTAGTACCAGACAAAATTTTACACATAATTTAACACCCCAGAGTTGAGCCTACAACCATCAATCCATTTTGAGGTTACAACTACATTAATAGAAAAGCTTCCCCAAGTGCTCAGTTCCCAAAGATATGAGCTGCAAATTTTACCTAGTTGGCACACTTCCCTTCTAAAAATGACAAAGGCTCCTCTGATTAGTGAGGCACCTTTCCTCCTCAATTACCACCACCTCCTCTGTCTTCCCACCATTAGTCAGCTGCAATACTGGCATACAGCACATGTTAACATACCCAGAGCCCCTTACTGCCTTTCTAATGTTGGCATACCTCCTTTGAGAGTGGGACCTCACTGATTTGAAAATAAATCAAACTCTTTTTATAAAATGCAGTAGCTTGCTGGAGGCTTCTTCTGTACATTAAGAAAGCTAGAACTGCATGTTTAGGATAGCATTTAAGATGTAACATTGGTTGAACAAATCAGAATCAGCACCATGCAGCTCTATCATACTCGGTGAAGTCTGTTTTGCTAAAAATGCGTAAGCTTTGAGATATGATGCAACTCAAGATACACTGGGCATAAAATTCATAGAAGACAAACATTTGGAGTTTTCATACTATGGTATAGGTACACTCTTCCTATGATAAAACTACGATAACTTTCATTCCCCATGCATTTTAGAATGGGGTGCATATAACACACTGTAAGATGAATAAATGCTTTTCTTAACATAAGTTTAAGTCTAGTAGTACATTTTCACTTCAGAACACGCCTACTCAGTATTGTTCTTTTCTTCCTGTTGTCCAGCAGCAAAAGTCTGAATTACATCTACTGATACTTTAAGCTTGGGCTAGTAGGCCTGCGTGAATTACAGCCTTAATGTCTGTGAAAGACTGAACACTTTTGAAACCAGTATCTAGTTGAAGAAGTAGTAACTGGAGTAGACACTGAAAACTAAAGTAAAGTTAATTAGAAGTACTAGCAAATGTGAAAAAAACACTCCACCCCCAAAAAAATTCTCAATAATCTCTTATCCATTCACAGCATTTAATCTTCTTTTGCTGTTCTGCACCAGCCCCGAATATTCTGCAAGGTTGTGCACTGCACTTGAATGCCAAACCAGCTATAACTGCAAGAGTTCACTTCCATATGGCTGCCTAGGAGACTGCATCTTAACCTAAACTCACAGGTGTTGTGGTCTGCTCTGAACCCGAACTGCTAAAATTGGCTTTAACTGTGAAGGCTCACCACACTTCGTAATATTCAGGCTTCTTGAGGGCAATTCAAAGTTAACAAATCATTCCTAACTACCCAAGAATCTCCCATCTGTGACCCGTCTCATTAGAGCAGAGACACAGGATGAGTATCGCTAAGATGAAACTCAGACACTTAAAGATTCTTTGTCTTCTTAACAGAAACCAAAATCTTAACACAAGGTTAATTAAATAAGACCACCACATTTCATTTGCACACTTGTCTGTCCTAACATTTCTCAATGCCCCTATCGCTCCATCATCACCCCTACATTTCAATCAGCCAACTTTAGAATAAAAGCATTACTATGCCTGTCTCCAGCACTGAATCAAGAATGCTAGTATTTTTTACACATGAAAGACAAGCCAATATTAGCTTGTTCGTTTCAAACTGAAGAGACACACGGTGACCTACAGAGCACGCGTGCGCACACACACACACACACATAGAGTCACCAAATTCCACATTTACTTCTGGGTATGGATTAATAGTTACTTAAATAAGTAACAGATGAAGTTTGCATTACATGCAGGTTTGTAACCTTAGGCCATAATACCACCACTAGCAGAAAGCACAAATTGTAAAGGTATTGCAAGACTCAAGAGAAATTTCCTGTATCGGTATTTGGATAGTCTAATGTTTCTCTCATTAAGTCATGACATTATTACCAGGTAGTGCAGAAAAAGAATTTTGAATGAGAGGGCAGCAGGAAATTTTATGCAGTGACAACAATAAAAAGAACAAGAATGCTTCTGATCCATTATTTACAGGTTTGAAGGGCACTTAGCTCTTTTGCTGCCTTTGATTAAATATGAAATAAGATTTCAAATGTGCTTTATGAAAATCAGTATGTATGAACTAATAATGACAGAAATCTATTCCCTTTCTTATCTAGTCAATTAAGGGAACTATACTGCTTACACCATTACAACACTAAATGTTACCAACTTCTGCACACACTACTCATGAATTTCCCAAATCCAAGATCTAATATCTGAGCAGATATCAACCTGGCCTTTGTAACTCCTTCAAATATCAGTATTTAATGTCAAGACAAATTCCTTGGACAAATTTTAATTTATCCTTTGTGTGAAAGATGAGAGAATATTTAAATGATCCACCATAGCCACATATAAACTAGAACCACAGGAAGATAGAGATGTCTATGCCAAAAATAGCTTCATCATCTTTTCAGTTGTTGATTTAAAGAAGCTATTTCCTTGAACCCAGTAGTTCTAATACATTGTATCTTCACTACTATTAATGCAAATTAGAATACTGTCATTTTGAGAAACTGGAATTCCAATGGAATTTATACTCCAACAAATCCAGAATTAAATACAGAAAACCTTTATTACCAGCACCTTTCAAGTATCACTTAGTTAGCACAGCAGGTTTTCTCCGTTTGAGTCCTCTGAGTGGGAGGACCACAACTGCAGGAACAGTGACTCTCTGTTTTTTGGACACTAAAATTGTAAGGGACCATTTGTACCAGCTGAATGTTTACATGTCCATGGGGCCTGATGGGATTCATCCCAGAGTACTGAAGGAGCTTGTGGATGTTATGGCAGGACTCCTCTCAATCATCTACCAGAGGCCTGGGGGGTCTGGGAAGGTTCCCACTGACTGGAAGTTAGCCAAGGTTATTCCAATTTACAACAGCACAAAGGAAGACTCAGAAAAATACAGATCTGTGAGTCTAACCTTAGTTCCTAGAAAGATAATGGAGCAGATAATACTGGGTTCTACTGAAAGGCATTTAAATAATAATCCAGCCATCAGGCACAGACAACACGGGTTCTCAAAGGCAAAGTCTCATTTAACTAATCTGATATCCTTCTATGATAAGGTCACCTGACTAATGGACAAAGAGAAGGCAGTGGATGTAGTTCTGGATTTTACTAAGGCTTCTGATAATGTCCCTCACAGCATCCTTCTGGACAAGTTGCCTGACTGTGAGATGAGTGGGTTCACGGCGCACTGGGAGAATAACCGCCTGAATAGCAGGGCTCAAAGGGTTGTAGTGAACAGAGCTACATCTGGCTGGCAACTGGTCACCAGCGGTGTTCCCCAGGGTTCAGTTCTAAGGGGAGATCTATTCAGTATTTTTATCAATCATCTGGATGCAGGAGCTGAATGCACCATTAGCAAGTTTGCTGATGACCCCAAACAGGGAAGTGTTATTGAGGGACGGTAGGCCTTAGAGAGGGATCTACATAGATTGGAGCACTGGGCAGTCACCAATGGAATGAAATTTAACACGTTCAAATGCTGCGCTTGGCACAGTGCAACGCCAGGCACAAGAGCAGTGGCCAGAGAGCAGCCCTGCGGAACGGGATCTGGGGTGCTGGTCAGCAGCAGCTCAATAGGAGTCAGCAGTGTGCCCTGGCAGCCAAGAGGGCAAACCATATCCTGGGGGACACCAAACACAGAACGACCAGCCGGTCAAAAGAGGTGATTCTCCCACTGTATTTGGTGATGGTGTGGCCTCACCTTGAGTGCTGTCTGCAGGGTGTGAAGGTCCCTGAATGCCTCGAGGAGGGCAACAAAGCTGGTGAAAGGGCTGGAAGGAATGTCCCGTGAGGAGTGGCTGAGGACCTTGGGATTGTCTAGTTTGGAGAAAAGGAGGCTGAGGGGTGACCTCACTGCTCTCTGCAGCTTCCCAAGGAGGGGATGTGGAGAGGGAGGTGCTGACCTCTTCTCCCTGGTACCCAGTGACAGGACACGTGGGAATAGTTCAAAGCTGCACCAGGGGAGGTTTCCACTGGACAGTAGGAAGCATTTCCTTACTGAGAGGGTGGTCAACCACTGGAACAGGCTTCCTAGGGAGGTGGTCAATGTCCCTGCACAATGCCCTTAATAACATGCTTTATCTTTTGGTCAACCCTGAAGCAACCAGGCAGTTGAACTAGATGATTGCTGTAGGTCCCCTCCAACTGAAACAGTCTATTATATTATTTGAAATTATTTATCAGAAACTATCTTCTTTCTGACACAAAGTATGTTTTATTTTTTCCTGCATGCTTCCAGCTGAAGATTTAACAGTTTCATGCTTTTGAGATATTCAAGAAAGGCATGTAACCTAAAAAGAATTGGACAGACTATTTCGCACTTAGCTGAAGTAAGCGCTGAAATCAACAGGATTTTATATGTTATCATCAGGGACCACTGACTGACATTAGGCTGCAAATTTAAAGTAAAGTTCTCCCAAGAAATCAGAATTTCTGACAGCCATTTTGTCAAGAGAGCCACAAGAAATGTAACAAAAAATGTGTTTATTATGAAAATTTCTGTTACCTGCTATAAAACTAGGACTTCTAAATGACATATATTAAAGAACTAAGGTCTTCAATTTCAAGTGTCTGATTTGCCCTCCCAAAACAACTTGTTGTTTTGAGCAACTTTTTTAAAATCCATGGATTAGTCCTGTGGCTAGAAAATATTTTTTTTGGTAGATTTATGAGGTTCACCTGTGTATTAACTATGCAGATAAACATCCATATATTTATCTATTATCCTGGTTTCTAAAAATGCAATAATTTTATTATTCTATACACTGTTACTTAAAACACTGGTAATAATCTTAAGAGGACCTTCTGCAATATTAAATCTTCTACTATACTTCCCTGCCACCACCATTTCTTCCTCAAATATACTGCAGTGGAATATACATTTTGTAGCACTCTGTAAACAAGCTACTAAGGACCTGCCAAGTCTGCTTCATGAAGGTTCCCATTTAGATATTTCAAGTGACTCCTGTGTTTTCTGCTCAAAATATTAAATCCTTTCTTATAAAAGGACTGCTTTAACACTGATTGCTGTGCCTCTTCACTTTCAGATGTGGTAAATATACAAAATGTTTATAGAATGTAGATAGCAAAAAAATTGTATCTTGCACTTGTGACAGCAAAGGAAAAAGCTTATTTCAACCAGTTTTTCCATTTTCTCAAGAACACATTTATGATTATCTATGAACATGAGTTCTGAACATTATTCCAAGTATATGTATATTGCAAATCAAACGGAAATTTCAAATTAGTTATTCAGGTTTATATGCCTAGAGATCACCTCAGCTGCACCGTAAAAGGAATAATAATTTTAAAAATTCATCTCCACTTCAAAACTGCAGACATATGACCACATCTTATTGTTCACTTAAAGATAATTTGCTTACCTACCAAAAAAAAAAAAAAAAAAAGAAAATCTTATTCAGAAGATCCTTCATACTCCATGACAACCTAGTTTCAAATTTCACTATAAATGTCAAGTAAAACATAAACATACTGTTAACACCTAATCTTAAAAGAACTAGAAGATGATCTAAGTTTAATCCTCTCCTTTAATGATTAAACATTGGACTAAATGAAATTTAATGCACTTCATGTCCACTTCTAGGAAAAAATAGAAAGAATAGATTTGGAGTCATTCCAAGACCTCCATAAGTGTGTATTCCTGAAACTGTATCAGGTATACAATTTTGATTAGCTAGTTAACAGCAACACACATCTGCATTCATTTGTTAATAACCTCTCATATATTTGCTTTATTCTTCTGTTTGTCCCATTAACTAAAACTTAGAGGAGTCGAGAAAGGTCTTTATTACAGATGTATGAAACTAATAACATAGATTAAAATGTGGACCTTAAGGTGCTACTTCAATACAACCCAGAAATGTGAAGATGTTCCTGACTCTATCTGGTTTTTGCCAAAGTAAGTAAACAGATTTCAGAAAACATGAGATAACAGATGTTACCAATTACTTTTCAATGCTCTGATACACAATTTGGACACAGGAAAACTACCAAGTTACAAAGACTTGTGAGAGCATGTCTATACAAGATGTACAGTTAAAGATCCTGAAGCTTTGCTATAAGACCTGCTTCTGGTCTTAGGTATCAAAGTACGAAATATTTTTAAAAGGTGCCTGGCCCTGCAAGCAACTTCTCTAGTGTCTGAGAGACATTAATGATAACATTGCTTCAATGGAATTAAGTCCTCTATATTTTCTGGTGTTGCAGCTGTTTCCTTATCCATCCAGTCTCACATAGGGTTGGGCTGACACAATCATAATCTACGTTAAAATAGATTCTGTCTTCCCACACCGACATAAGTGGGGGCAAAGCCTTGGGGAGCAACCCCAATCCTCCCTGAAGCTGAAGGAGGAGGAGGGCCCGAGGGCGGCAGACGGTACCTTGCTAGTCCTGGGGGCTGCAAGTGGCCATTTTAATTTAAGGGCCCTGGGACCTGATGCTGCCGCCGATCCTCGTCCCCCCCCCTGGAGCCCGGCTCCGCCGCCCCAGCCTCACACCACCGGGACGCAGGGGGGCCCTCCCCAGCAAGACACGAAATCGCACCCGCGGGCGGGGCAGACAAGCAGCAGGGTCCCCGGCACAGCCATCCCGCAGGAGCGGGGTGCAGAAGAGGCCCCGCACGGGGCGGCGAGGGGAGCAGTGCCGAGCCCTCACCCGAGGGGGCGGGGAGATCCCGGTCAGAGACCGGAGGACCGGAACGGGGAGGGGAGAGAGGCCCGCGGGCCCGGGCAGCGGGAGGGGCGGGGCAGGGCAGGGAGGGGTCGCGGCGGTTACCTATACTGGGCAGCAGCCCCGCTATGGGTGAATCCAAAGTAGTTGCCGGTGGCCATTTTGGCATCTTCTCCCAGCCGGCTGGGCACTGTGGCGACGATAACCGAGAGGCGGCGGCAGCGGCGGCAGCGGCGGTCGGGGCCATGACAGGAGGCCCGGCAGGAGGAGGCGGGGGGAGGCAGAGACGGGGACACACAGACGAGGGGCAGAAAAAGCGCAGGAGCGCCGCGTCAGACACGGCGCCTCAGGACCCCTCCCGCCCCGCTCCCCTGCCCCGCGCGCGGGCCGCGTCCCCTCCCCCGCCCCCCCGCCCGTACGGACACACAGACACAGCGAGCGCCGTTACTCACCATAGGTGAACGAAACTACCGGGCATATGGGAATCATGAGTCCGAGCTGGCAGCGACAGCGGCGGCTGAACTCTCAACTCTCACCCCCCCCTCCCTCCTCCTCCTCCTCCTCCTCCTCCTCCTCCTCCTCTCCGCCGCGCTCGCTCCCTTCCCCCCACCCACCCACCTACGGCGACAACGGCGGAGTGCGGCCGGGCCGGCGCCGTGCGCATGCGCGGGATATGCCGGGGGAGCCGGCGGGACTTGTAGTCCAGCTCGTGGCAGCGTCCCCTTCCCCGCCCGCAGACTCAGGGGCTGGGTGCCGCGGCAGCCGCAGGGCCGGTCCCTCTGTGCGCACGCGCGGGAAGTGCAAAGGCTCCTGGGAGCTGTAGTCCCTCTGCCTGAGGCCTACCAGGCCCAGCGGCTACCGCGTTAGCACTCTCACAGGGCCACGGAGCTAGAAGGCAGCAGCTGCAGCTAGTGCACGCCTGCGGGGTCCACAGCAAGGCGTCGAACCTGTCTAAACGTCAAACTAGTTTTAGATTCCCCGAGGCATCTGGCTTCACCATCACAACCCCACACATGAAGAGCAACGTCGCTGTCATCCAGCTAAAGCCACGTGCATGTCATCTAACCTGTCCCCAAAGCGCCACAGCTGACGCACATCCACAATTTACTTCTGCCATAGTGCCCATGTGCCTATTGCACACGTGAGGTAAAGCCTCACCCACACAGGGCCCACTCACCTGGAGTTCCTAGGCACCAGTGGCCCATCAGATTGCACCTAAAAACGGTCGGGCAGCATGTTGCAGCCAGTGCAGTAACCTCCTGTTCAAAGTGACTGCATTTGCACCTTTACCCCATGACTTGGTTCCACCTTTATGCAACCCTTCCTCTGAGCAGTGGATGCTTCTTGAAGCTCTGAACAAAGCAAAACTTAAACCCTTTTAACACTTGCAGCTTATTTGTGTACTTTGCACTACGGTGTGCATTTTTTATAAGCTAATCAAGACTTATAAAACACTTCTGGACTAATTAAAAAGTGATAATTTTAGATGTATTTGTTTCCCATAAGCCACACCTACTCAAAACACCCCTGCTTGGGATCTCTCACAGTCCTCACAAAAGCACAGTTTCCCTTATCCCAGTACCTGTGGTCACCTTGGGCAGCAAGGCTTCAACAAAGATAATATTGTTAATAAAACAAATGAGAAGAGGAAAGTAATTTCTCATCTATAGTTCACATTATTGCAGCTGCATATGAAGCACAGCTACTTAAGAAGTCAAACATACTTGCCGATTCACCGAATGTAATTTGTTGGTCATTATTACTAGTTTTAGGAACTAAATAGTACTGTACCTCCCATTTGTTCTTATGCTAATCAAGCACAACAGGAAAAAGAACCTGCATGGGAAGGAGCCCTGTAGCTAGTGGTGTCCCACAGAGGTCAGTGTTGTTCATCAATGACCTGGGTGAAGGGGCAGAGTGTACCCTTGGCAAGTTTGTTGACGATACCAAACTGGGAAGAGTGGCTGACGCACCAGCAGGTTGTGCTGCCATCCAGCATGACCTGGACAGGCTGGAGAGGAGAGGGCAGAGAGGAACCTTATGAAGTTCAACAAAGGGAAGTGTAGGAACCTGCACCTAGGGAGGAACAATCCCATGCATGAGGACAGGTTAGGGGTTGACCTGCTGGAAAGCAGCTCTGCGGAGAAGGACCTGGGAGTACTGATAGAAAAGTTACCCATGAGCCAGCAATGTTCCCTTGTGGCCAAAAAAGGCAATGGTATCCTAGGGTGCATTAAGAAGAGTGGGGCCAGCAGGCTGAGAGAGGTGACCCTCCCCTTCTACTCTGCCCTGGTGAGACCACACCTGGAGTACTGTGTCCAGTTCTGGGCTCCCCAGTTCAAGAGAGACAGGGACCTACTGGAGAGAGTCCAGTGGAGGACTACAAAGATGATGAGGAGACTGGAGCATCTCTCTTATGAGGAAAGGCTGAGAGACCTCGGTCTGTTTAGCCTGGAGAAAAGAAGACTTAGAGAGGATCTCATCAATGCTTACAAATATCTAAAGGGTGGGTGTCAGGAAGATGGGGCCAGATTCTTTTCAGTGACGCCAGTGACAGGAAAAGGGGCAATGGGCACAAACTGGAACTCAGGTTCTATTTGAACATGAGGAAAAACTTATTTACTTTGAGGGTGTCTGTCTACATTTAGCCTGTACCTAGGGCTAAACTGTAGCAATTCCTCTACCACCCAATCACCCTTCCCCAGCTGAGAAGGGGAATTGGGAAAAAAAGGGAGAAACCCTGTGGGTTGAAATTGAAATGGATTTTATGAAACAACAAAACTAATACAGACACCAACATAAAGTATACAAGGTTATACTCAGCCTTGTCCTTAGGATCAGCAGCAGGAAACAAAGACAGAGAAGCCCCAGGAAGAAGAACCACCACCCTCCGTAAACTCCCTCCTTTTATAATGAGCTTGATGTCAGTGGTGTGGGATACACCTGTGGGTCAGCTTGGGTCAGCTGCCTTGACTGAAACTCCCAGCTGATGTGGGGCTACTCATGGCCTGCTTGCCATGGCTGGGCTGTGGTTTGGTTCCTGGGAAACCAGGACACCATTCCACCCCTTATCCCATACCATTTACATCATGCCCAAGTCACTGCTCTTCCCGTTTCTTAGTATTTATACACATAAGCATTAATCCTTTTAGCCCATAGCCATGGGTTCCATGTCATGAGACTCTTTTAGAGTAGGTCAAAATGGTGTCGTGTGTCTAGAGCTTTACTCTGGTATACTTGTTTCAGTCCATAGGCAGTATGTGGTGAAGATGCTGATGTTGGAAAGTCACTGGGCACTGGGTGCTGTGGTTCATAGAGGCTCACAATCTGACTATAGTCCAGGATGTGCATTTGCCAGAAACCCATGACACTTAAGACAACTTGTGTCTCCTTTTTATTAGTTGGTGGAAACATTGCTGTTGTTTTGTTAATTACATCTATTGGGATCTGGTGATGCCCATCCTGCCATTTAATTCCTAGAAACTGGATTTCTCAAGCAGGTCCCTTGGCCTTGCCTCCTTTGATGGCAAAACCAGCTTTTAGTATACTTTGAACTACACTCCCCCCTTTCTCAAAAATTCTTCCACTGTGTTACCCCATACAATGTCATCAATACACTGCAAGTGCTCAGGCGCTCCACCCTTTTCTAGTGCAGGCTGGATCAAATTGTGAGGCTGTGTTTCCACCCCTGGGGCAGTCGATTCTAGGGGGGTTGGACTAGATGATCTCCAGAGGTCCCTTCCAACCCCAGCCATTCTGTGATTCTGTGAAAAGGAATGAATTTCCAACCTCTGTGGTGCAGTTCCACTCAAAGTGCTTTTCTGTGACGAAAGCAGCTATTGGGTGAAGATATTTAATTGCTATTGCGTATAAAAATAAAAGGCCTGATCCTGGAGTTGTATACAACAGTACTTCAGGAGAGGGCTCTACACAAATATTCTGTAGAACAACTTACTGGGCATGACCTCTGCCATGAGAACCTCAATGGACTCAGGATACACAAATGAGAAATATCTATACTCTCCCTATTTTTATTAAAAATTGTTCAGAATTGGACCACTGGATCATGGTGCTTGGATAAGAAGGAAAGTTTTCTTTGTTCCACTGTGTTTCAAGATTTTCCAGTTATAAACCTTCCAATATACCGATATATATACAGTATTCAATACACATAATTATAAGCATCTATATACACACAGAGACATTCACACACCTTTTAATACTGTACTACTAAAGCTATATTTTGTAAGTGGATAGGCTTGCAATTGCCTATTTCTTCCTTATTGATGAGGTAAACTTGGAATGTTTACTCTCTTTTCAACCTTTGGCTCCACAAGCTGATTTTTTTTTTTTTTTAAAAAAAAGCTTTCTTATTCACAATATAGATTTCTGTCTTAGGTTTCACAACTTCTGTCATCCATGCAATTTCTAGTAGTTCTAACTCATATATTCCACCCTATATCTTGTGATTTCTGCCCTGCATATGTCTGAGCATAAGCTCCCATTTGGCGGCCCAACTTGGCTGCAATTTCAGCAGAAGTTTCAGATTACTTTTCCAGACGAATTTTGCATATCGACTTCTCAATGCATGTATCACTTTAAAAAGATTACAACATATTTTATGAGAAGTCACACTTACTAAGTATGACAAAAAAAACCCAAGCCCAACAACCAAAAACCAGTAAGGTTTTCCATTTTCTTGGGAAAAAAAAAAAACAACAGTGGTATTATACAAGTCTCTTCCGCAGCAGTTTCCTAATAAGAACCTGATGCTTCCTGGTGACTTTGTGAACCATTACATAACATCTATTTGTGTTACTACTAGCTTACAGGATCAGATTCATAGTCTCTACTTAAAAAACCTCAGTGGGTTATAAAACAAGATTGCATCACTGTAAGACATATGTATCAGATTTGCTTCAAAATGAAACAGTAATAAATTCAGATTAGATCCTTTAGGGCATTTTGAATTTTACGAATTTCTGTATCCTTAACTGGAAGGGAAATAAATGGAGTGATAAAGTGCAAATTATGTGGCAGAGGGAGAAAGGCAGAAAAGCTTTAGTAAAGTATTCAAAAGATTTTGTTGAGATAAGAATACGAGACTTCCCCATCTCTGTTCCTATTAAGATTACCGAATAACAGCCAAGAATTTCCAGAATGAAAACAGACACTGGAACACAAAACTTTTATTTGGAATTAAATAGTACAGCTACTTGTGCTAAGTGCAGTGCATCTAAAAACATTACAGACAAAAATGGCAAGCTAGCATTCAGAAACACAAATCTTTGACCTTCATTTCCTCCATATGAAAGGAGATCTCCAAAATATGTCGAGAAGAAGAAACACCATATAATGTGCAGTGTCATCAATCCTACTTTAATATCCAAGCCGCACATAGTCGCTGCTAGCACAGGACTGCAAAACTGTAGTTGAAACACAATGGGGAAGACTCTGAATCTCTTGCATCTTCTCTGTAAACCAGTAGGAGATGGAGGTAAGATTTCTCACAAGTGACCTTCCAGTTTATTTAAAAGGAGAGTCCGGGTTGGCGGTTCTGTGACCACAAGGGGGCACGGCAGACGCAGCAGACAAACCACGTTAACAAAAGCTGCACTTTCATTTCCTGAAAAGGTAATTTAATACTTAGTGCTCGCTTTGTAAAAGCCCTCGATAGGAAAAAGCTTAAAATCAGTATAAGGAGTCCAATGCTGTCTTCTCACCTAGAAATGATTTCAGTTAGCTACATTCATCAGCTTATCAACCTTCTTATTTTAGAGTGAAATTACATTTTTTAAGCAGTGAAGACAAAGACCCAAAGTTTTCTCCAAGGTTTTAACTGATTAAAGCAAAAAAAGTGTTACCTTTTAACAAGAGGGTTTAGACGTTGAACAGTGACCACAACAAGGGAAGTGCAAAATAATTACAAATAATTTATTAAACCACAAATTGAAGTTATCAGTATCTAGAATACAAATCTGCAACATAAAAAACCCACCACCCAAACCCAAGCATAATACAAAAGTATGTAAGTGTTAATGCAAACTCAAATTACACATCATACGCACTCAAAAAATGAACTAGTTACAGTACAGAAGCAAAAATACCGCCTGGCAGTATCCTTTACTCTTTCTTTTCTGACACTTTGATAAAATTAGTGTCCATATTATAGGCTAACCTTCCCTTTCTCAGCCAATTTCTTCATCATTTAAAATAATAAGTACTGAATAATAAAACTTTAAAGAGCTGTCCCTCATTCTTTTTGCCTCAAAATGTGTTTCTTACCAGCTCTGCTGTTTGTAACTAGAGGAGCCAAACTTTGCAGTTAGTAATTGCTGTGTGATCAGAAAACATGAGCTTGTATTTTTCAGCATTCTCCTTCAAATCTGCATGCTAAAATTTCTCTTTGAAGAAAAAGCTAATGCTTCAACATTCTTCTCAGCCAAAGACATGTGTGATATGAAATGAGGCAATCAGACGGTAACTACAAGAATTTAAGCCCTTTTAAGGCAGCTACAGAGGGGAAGTGTCTGATGAGGGAACAAACCCATTACAAAAATCTATTTTAAGAGCTCGGAAAGTGAACTGTACCCCTTGGGGGGAACAGATGACTCACTCAGAAGGTAAAGAAGAAATTTACCTTGGAAAAATTAAGGCTCCTTTCGCACTTTTCTAAAGCCAGCATTTTGTCTTAGTATCTTCTTTCTTCCTTTCAAATAGAATAAAATATAGTAAAGGTGATTTACCGAAAAGCTCAAACAGCCACTATAGTCAATGACCAGAATAATTCTCAGAGAAACCTATCATTACTGAAAAACAGAACAGGAAATCCCCAGTTGCAGCAAACATTCTCTTCCCCTCACTGACCTGTTATTTGCGAATTCAGCTGTAAAAATAAACTTGGTGCTTGCTTTGGAGGAAATGCTGCAGGTGGCAAAAGTTAACTCATTAAGATCCAGCAGAAAAATCTCTTTCTCTTAGTCATTTGGATTTATTTCAAGCCTGAAGGACTTGATTAAAAGGGCAGAAAGCATTGCTGATTTGAATGCGATGCTCCTAAAACCTTAGCATTCTTTGTGTACCAGGTCTTGATCTATAAGAAAGCATAGAAGATAGGGATTACAAAGACCTGAACTGCCATTATAGAATCATAGAATGGTTTGGGTTGGAAGGGACCTTAAAGATCATCTTGTTCCAGCCCCCCTGCCATGGGCAGGGACACTTCCCACTAGACCAGGCTGCTCAAAGCCCTGTCCAACCTGGCCTTGAACACTTCCAGGGAGGGGGCAGCCACAACTTCCCTGGGCAACCTGTGCCAGCGTCTCACCACCCTCACAGGAAAAAATTTCTTCCTAATATCTAGTCTAAATCCACCCTCTTTCAGTTTAAAACTGTTACCCCTCATCCTATCGCTACATGCCCTTGTAAAAAGTCCCTCTCCAGCTTTCTTGAAGGTCCCTTAAGGTACTGGAAGGTGCTATCAGGTCTCCCTGGAGCCTTCTCCAGGCTGAACAACCCCAACTCTCAGCCTGTCTTCACAGCAGAGGTGCTCCAGCCCTCTTATCATCTTTGTGGCCCTCCTCTGGATTCGCTCCAGCAGGTCCATGTCCTTCTTATGCTGTGGGCTCCAGAGCTGAACACAGTACTCCAGGTGGGGTCTCACGAGAGCAGATGGGGAGAATCACCTCCCTCAGCCTGCTGGCCATGCTGCTTTTGGTGCAGCCCAGGATACGGCTGGCCTTCTGGGCTGCAACCGCACGTTGCTGGCTCACATTGAGTTTTTCATCAACAGACACCCCCAAGTTCTTCTCCTCAGGGCCGCTCTCTAGCCATTATTTTAACATATTCAATCCATGTATGCCAATATTCTAAAACATCTCAATCCATATATTCTAACATGAACAGTTAGAAAAAGCCTTGAGAAGAATGGCTGTGATTTTTTCAAATTAATATTCTAAATATTGGAGACAATATTTGGAGACAATCTTGTGTGGAATAAGTATTTTCTTTTTGTTGTTGTTGTTGTTGGAGTTGAGCATCACGTATTAAAGGATCATCTGTTCATCTTTCACAATTATATGGCTTGACAAGCCTGATATTTGCGCAGTGGTGATAATTAGTGTATTTGCATGCATGTGAGTTACTTTGCTTTGATTCTGTATAAACCACCATGGTTTTATTTTTCAAAGGTCAGGCATGTAGTAAGAATTGTATATTTTTCTATTTTTCTTTTCACTTTGCAAGATATATAACAATATTATGAGACATCCAATTTCCAAGAGTTAGTTAGAAGAGTACACTCCTAATTTCTGGTATTAACTTCCTGTTTTCCCGCTATTAAAGTGAAAAAGCAAAATTTACCTCAGTTCATGGTGAGGCCTGTACAGACCTCATGGATTCCTTCAGAAAACATCTTTGCCCACCTCCCTTAAGTATTTTTCAGAAACACTCCTTAGAACCTGCAGCTGCTCACGCTGACTTTGCAGGATTATCTGCTCTTGAAACATGATGTTTATCCTTCTGGCCCACGTTAATGAACAGGGGTTTTTAGCATTAAAAAAAACCCAACACAACAAACCCCTTGATTTTTGATTTTCAGCACATTAAGGGGTGTTTGTTCTCGAACAAGCTATTCAGTATATTCAGTACTATTCAATATATTCATCAATGATTTGGATGAGGGAATAGAGTGCTCTGTCAGCAAGTTTCTTGATGACACAAAACTAGGAGGAGTGGCTGACACACCAGAAGGCTGTGCTGCCATTCAGAGAGACCTAGACAGGCTGGAGAGTTGGGCGGGGAAAAACTTAATGAAATTCAACAAGGGCAAGTGTACAGTTTTGCATCTGGGGAAGAACAACCCCATGTGCTAATATAAGTTGGGGACTGACCTGTTGGAGAGCAGCATAGGGGAAAGGGACCTGGGGCTCCTGGTGGACAGCAGGATGCCCATGAGCCAGCAATGTGCCCTTGTGGCCAAGAAGGCCAATGGCATCCTGGGGTGTATGAGAAGGGGTGTGGTTAGTAGGTTGAGAGAGGTTCTCCTCCCCTTCTACTCTGCCCTGGTGAGGCTGTGTCTGGAATATTGTGTCCAGTTCTGGGCCCCCCAGTTCAAGAAGGACAGGGAATTGCTTGAGAGAGTTCAGCGCAGAGCCACAAAGATGATGGAGTGAAACATGTCCCTTATGAGGAAAGGCTGAGGGAGCTGGGTCTCTTTAGCTTTGAGGAGACTGAGAGGTGACCTCATTAATGTTTATAAATTTGTAAAGGGTGAGTGTCATGAGGATGGAGCCAGGCTCTTCTCAGTGACATCCAATGACAGGACACAGGGCAACAGATGCAAGCTGGAACATAGGAGGTTCCACATAAATGTGAGGAAGAACTTCTTCCCAGTGAGGGTAACAGAGCACTGGAACAGGCTGCCCAGAGAAGTTGTGGAGTCTCCTTCTCTGGAGACATTCAAAACCTGCCTGGATGCGTTCCTGTGTGACCTGACCTAGGTATTCCTGCTCCGGCAGGGGGATTGGACTAGATGGTCTTTTGAGGACCCTTCCAACCCCTAACATTCTGTGATTCTGTGAAACTAGAGGCCAATTATGCATCAGCCCACTCGTGCCAACAATAGCTTTATCTGGAAGCTAGGACGAGTCCACTCCTATGTCTGATAGTTTGCTTGCACTTTTTACAAAAAGCTTGCATTATGGTAGCAAAAGCATAGGTCTAGAAGTAGTAACAGTGAGAAAAGGACTAAACTGAACTGGTAACGGGTATCTGAAGCACAGGCATCCTGCCATGTTTACAGCACAACTGCATGACCCATTAGTGCGAATAGTGATAAGTTTAACAAACTGCATTAATCTTGTGTGGGAGGTTTAGATTAGACATTAGGAAAATTTTTTTCACTGAAAGGTTTGTCAAGCACTGGCACAGGCTGCCCAGGGCAGCGGGGGAGTCCCCATCCCTGGAGGTATTTAAGAAACATGTAGATGTGCTGAGGGACATGGTGTAGTGGTGACTTGGCAGTGTTAGGCTAATGACTGGACTTCATGATCTTAGAGGTCTTTTCCAACCAAGGCTATTCTATGATTCTGTAAGTTGCATTGACTACGATAATATTTTAATGTTAATAAATCTCATAATAAACTGAAAGAAAGTACAGGCTCAAACAGGCAACTTGGGAAAACACATGAGACCACTCATGCTCCGACAGCAGACTTGGCCTATTGCAGTTTGGAAAGGCTGCTAAGTTTTCTCCTCTCACAAAGTCGGGGGCAGAGCACCCCTTTCTCACCTCCCCTCCAGACGGGGCTTTCAGCAGCCTGGTCTAGTGGGAGGTATTCCTGCCTATGGCAGACGGGTTGGAACTGCATGGTCTTCAAGGGGTGTGCTGGGGTAAACCTGCCACAGAAATAAGGTATTTTTCAAGGTGTTTTTTGGTGTGGTTTTTTTTTCCCTTGAAAGCTTTTAAATAGTAGGTGTTTCTAGAAGAGGAGCAGAGACTTTTAACTTTCAGCCCCCAGCGCTCCAGACCCGTCACTCGACCCCAGGACACTGCCAAGATGGAGGCCTGAGTGCCCCCAGCCGCAGAGTCCTGCACGAAGGAAACGAACCCCAAGTCACCTGGGGATAGAAAGGGGAACCGGCGCTTTCCTGAACAGCACCTCAGCTGCGACCCCGGGCTGCGGTTTCGCTATGCAAAGCCACTGCGGCGACACTGTGTCACGGCGCTTCCTCGGGCACGGCCGCGGTCCGGTCGGCTCCGAACGAGATCGAGGAACCTCTGCAGCGCGCGAAAGGAAACGGCCATTTACGGATTGATTATTTTAATGGCCCTCCTGCCCGCCCCCCTCTCGCAGCCCCAGGCGGCTGGTGAAGGCCCGGCCCCGGCGGCGCCTCCCCTCAGCGCAGCCGCAGCCAAGCGGGGTCCCGGCTCCGCGCTGGGCCGCGCAGGCCCCTACCGTCACCGCCACAGGCTGTCCTCGAGGGGGCGCGTTTCTGCCCGCTCGCTGCTTGGCTGGCGTGAGACGGCGGGCGCGGGGACCGCCCCCGCGGAAGGACTGTGCTGCAGCCCGCCCAAACCCGCGCCGCGGCTGCGGAGGCGGGAAGGTGTAACAAAGGGACGGGTCCCCCTTAAATACCGCCGCCGCGCCCTCGCGTGTCAGGGCAGGGGCGGGGATTCTGTTGTGCGCCACTTCCGGTTCTCTCGTGGTGCGGCGGAGCAGCGCTCGACATAGGACGTGAGTGTTGGGGTCCCCCTCGTGCCCTGCTGGGGCCGCCGCCATGTTCTCCGTTCCCCAGCCCTGTCGTGGGCTGTCGAGGGCTCGGCAGCCCCCGGCTGCCGCGGGGCAGGCGCGCTGGGCAGCGGTGTGGCCAGGCTCCCCACTTTCCTGGAAGTGCTCGCGGTGCCCTGAGGGAGGGATGCCCCGCTGTGGAGTGGGCCTGGGGCGGGAGGAGCCGCTGTCGAGGAGAAGCTGCCATGTTGGGGGGGCGAAGAGGATTTGAGTGAGGGAGAAAATGGCGGCGGGGAACCGCCCGGCTCTGTTCCCTCCACATGGGGATCAGGCTGTGCTCGCTGACGACCCCCGACCCTTTTTTTTTGTGCTGCCATTTCCCTCGTTCGCAGCCGGTGACCCGCAACCCGCTTGCTGCCATCCTACCCCAGGAGGACCTCGGCGCCCTTGCCCGCGCTCCCCTTAGCGGGCCCTTGCTCCCTTCCCCTGGGGGGCAACACGAGTCGTGGAAAAGAGGAATAGGGGAGGAAAATGGCGTCTGGGATCCGCCTGCCTGGTGTTCCTCCCTCGTTTTCGCCTGTCCTCCTCCTCTCTCTTTCCGTCTCATCGCTTGTCCCGTGTCGTTGCTGCCTGCTCTCACCGGTGCTCCGGTGTCTCCTCGTGCTCTGCCCGCCAGCGCTTCCACGGGGGCACCTTCCGCCCCTCGTGCCTTTTCCCTGCAGGTTCCGCCCCCACCTTCCTCCATGTTGTCACTCCTTCATCCTGCTGCGGACCCGGGGGTACCCCGCTGTGCCCGCGCCCCCCGCCTATCAGTCTTTTCGTGTTCGGCTCATGTCGATTTCATGTCACCGCTGTACTGGTTTTTCGTGGTCCCATTCCAGCTCTCCACCTCCATCCTGCGGTGTGGCTTGTGTCTGTTTCCCCATACCCTGCTTCATTTTCAGCGCTACAGCTTCTGCCGTTCTGCTTCAAGCTGTTACAACAGAATTTACCCTGCTGTAGAACCACATTGATCCGCTAGCATTCTTCAGACTTCCCCCCCCCCCCCCCCCTTTACATATGGTTCATTTCACTGCCAATTTAAAACCACTACCATTCCTTTTTCGTTCCTGAGATATGCTTCTTTAATCTTATCTTAACCTTTCCTTGCTGTAGTTTATTTTATACAATTTCTTTCTGGGATGCTTAGTCTTCTGAAAGAATGAATGAGTTATTTATTTGTTAGAAAGAGTTTCTAGTAGCAGGCAAGATGTGCAACTGCTATATCTAACCACATGTTTGCATACGAAAGAGGTATAGAAGCACACCTGGCAGTATGCATTCAAGGAAAGGTGAATGTCCACTTGTCTGGCAAATGAATAGACTCTAGCGACTTATGTTGAAGCTGCAGTGGAAATATTAATTGCAATACTGTAGTTCACTGTAACTGAGGTGGTTTTTCACACTTTTATGTTACTGGTGGGACCTATGGCTTCATATGTGATGTCGCTTGGAAATCCAGCTGGGAGAAATGTCGATGTGAGAGTACAGATAATGCTAGGGCCTTAAAAGTTTGTATTTGTGAATGTAGTACTAAATTCAGCTGGAGGACAGTATTGTATTGTTTTTTACCACACCTAGGGGTATATGAAGCTGCTGAAAAGTTACCTTTTTTTTTTCAGAACAGTTCAGAAATTAAATAGTTCAGAAACTAAACCACTGCATTTAATGCAGTTGCAGCAAAAAGGGGAAGAGATAAAAGAGGGAAGAGATCACATCTACAACGTGTATTAAAGGTTATGTGAAAAGGCAGGCAAGTCTTGAGGGAGGGTTTTGAATAAGGTGGGCCTTTACAGACAG
This sequence comes from Podargus strigoides, assembly GCA_028020825.1. Taxonomy (NCBI): domain Eukaryota; kingdom Metazoa; phylum Chordata; class Aves; order Caprimulgiformes; family Podargidae; genus Podargus; species Podargus strigoides. Next base: position 33,243,534 of record CM051663.1, on the reverse strand, counting down.
GTTTGAAGTTGGCTTTCTAGTCATAATGTGACATATTCCTTGTATAGCGTTCTCACATTATTTTTCTCTTCCTAGAATGCCCAAGTCAAAGGAACTTGTGTCTTCAAGCTCATCTGCCAGTGATTCAGATAGTGAAGTTGACAAAAAGGTGAATATTATACGCAGTTCATTACTACTGTATTAACTCTTATATTTCAGAGTGGGGTTAAGGAATTAGGTGAGCGTTGTATCACAGCATGCATGTCACTCCATATGATTATCAGACACTTAACACAAACCACCTCCCTCTCCCACCGCCACCATCCCCAACAACTACAACAGCAACACAAAAAAAACCACCTCCCAAGATTGGGATTTGGGTGAATAGGATGCTTTTTGCCTTGCAGTAAACTTTTTTTAAGTTGCATTTTAGTTGCTTCAGAGTTTTCCATATGATATGGAAACCACAAGCTTCTTGGAATTCTTTGCTGTTTTCTGGCAAGTGCTAGAAGACTTCTGTATAAGCTGCCCCTGGTGTCAAGAATTTGGACTAGTTTTGAGGACAAACACGCCTCCACCCCCAGTTTTGGTATCCGGATTACTTGTCCGAAACAAAAACCTCCACTTCTCTGTTCTCCATGTGCCACTTGCTTATCTTGTTTGCATATTCTTTTTCTCCATTTCATACAGATTCTTACATTTACTGGAATACCGTCTGCTAGTTTCTCACTTAAAAGCAGAGCCAACCTGAATGTCTTTGAACTGATTAATTTTAACGTATGTTGACTGTTTTGAATGTATGACTTGAGTGTTCCCATTTATTTTTAATAGTTATTTAATTTATAAGTTTGTATAGATGTACCTGTCATTATGAACAAACACTGAAAAAAACCCCAGTGAATTTTATCTCTTTAAGAAATGCTAGGTGGTAATGGAGACTTCAGGTCCTTTAGTGTAGTATGTGAAGAAACTCAGTCTGCTTTACTGAATTGGTTCAAATGTGACTTGGTTGCATTTTGCAAATTATGTGTTCTGTCAAATCTTAATATGAGTAAGTGGTCAGGTGATTTTTTTGGATAGGGAAAGGTATTGCTAAAAAGACGTAGTCTAACAGTCTGCTTTAGTGAGCAGTAAGGTGCTTTTCTTTAATTATAATTTTTCTACTATAACCTCCCATATTTGTTGGAATTATTTGTCTTCAAAAGAGGTTGTCCAAAATATGGTTCTAGCAGGTGAGACCATTTTTTGGTATCTTTGTATTTTTTTTTTTTTGGGTAGGTGTGGTTATTATATAACCATGAGTAAGAATAGTAACTTTATAGCATCTCTGTGTAATCTGATTTCCATGTGATACAGTGTGAATGTTTTAAAAACGTATTTAATTTAATCGTGTTATGGGCAGAGATTTGATGCTGACTTACAGAAAAAATAAAAATCTACTCTGATGGAGGTGATTTCCAGATACTTTCTTTATTATCTCATCTATTATATTTTTCTGTTGTAGAGAAGTTACAAGCTGTCTTGCATTTTTTGTTGCATTTGGTGGAAAGAAAGGTGGAAGTTCAGTCAGTCTTTAAATTTTTTGTTAAATCTACTGAACCGGTAGTATTACTGCACAGAAAGAGTAGGCTTTTTGAAATGTTTTTTGATCTAATTCAGTTCTCATTAAAGCCAAAGTATTATGGTAAATTTCACTGGGAACAGAATTAGGCTCCTTTGAGTATCTTTAAAAAAAAGATAAATAAAATTCCAGTCTACATGTACAGTATTGGATATCTGTCTTCAAAGAAGGAAGGTGATGTGCATTGCATAGTAGTAATTTGTGACCTCTAATGTAAATTTTTTTGTAACTTACAGAATGAGTTGTGGTTCATGCGTTTCTTTTTTTATTTTTACTCCAAGGCAAAGCGGAAAAAGCAAGCAGCTCCAGAAAAGCCTGTAAAGAAACAAAAGACTGGTGAAAGTTCAAAAGGTGCAGCTTCTTCTAAGCAAAGCAGTAACAGAGATGAGAATATGTTTCAGGTAAAATTGATGACTGTTAGAGCCTGGTGAAAGTAACATGTTCTATCATATTCAGCGTAAATTTTATGAGGTGATCTGAGTATCTTGACAGTGTAGTGCTTGGTCTCCTGAAGACTTGGCCAAAGAGATTATGATGCTAGCATGCAGATGAGATGCTCAGGAAAAGCGTTGTCAGGTTTCAGCAGAGTAAAATAATCTGAGTTCTATCAATTGATCTTACCTTCATGTCTTTGCCCATGGTAACTCTCTGGGTATTCATTATGTCCATAAATACAGGAGTTACTGTGAATATACTGTAAATACTAGATCAGAACTACCTCTATGTGTAAATGTTTTTTAATTGAGGCTCTTGAAATAAAGGTTCTTGGAAACCAAAGTATGGACTCTTCATTTCTATTTAACTAGGCCAAGGGCAACGTGGCTTCTGTATTATAAGACAGTGTCTTGGAATAAGTTTTACTTGTTCCTTTGTTTTATGATGCTGGTTTTTCCTCAGTGAACATAAAAAAGATGGGCTGAATGTACATTTTTGTGTAGCAAGATGCATTTGTGAATTCAGGGTATTGCAGTTCCTGGGGTTAGCTGAGACAGTAGCAGCATGTGCAGAAAGCTGTGCAAGGATGTATGTAGCTCAGAATTACCTGGTTTAGGGCTGTGGGCCAAGACTTATTAAATGTCTGTGACTAGCTGGCTGGAAAGGAACTTAAATTCTTAGAGACTTTGATTCTTAAGTTTGTGAAAGGTTATGGGGGAGGTGCCTAATAAGAGGGCCCCAACACCAAGTAAGCAAAGGCTGTAGCTGTGCAAAGTAATATGGCAAAATAAATCTGGAGAGAAGACCTGCTTAACCGATAGTGTAATACAGGACAATTATTTTTAAGCTGTCAGTTCTCAATTTCCTCTTCACATATAGTTTGAGGAGGAGCTTCAGTTCAAGGCAAGGCCTGTACTTCACCATCAAAGGAAGAATGTAATATTTTTAGTTCTGTTGGGGCATGTAGGAAAAATGAGATTGTGTCTTGTACATTTAATGAGGTGAACTGCAGTAGAACTCAAAAAAACCTATGTATAAGCTTTACAACAAACATCAGTATCACTTAGTCTATTCCTGCTTTTTAGTCAATCAACAACACAATTTTTTTTTTAGATACCTTATTGGGTTATGTGAAACACTGTGAATTTTTTCATGCTACATCAGCTTATGTGCACCAAGATGCAACTGTTTCAGTGTGGAAATAGCACTGTAGGTCTGAGGATAATTCCCCTTGCTCTCCAGGAGAGCATGCTACAAGGTCTAGTTGCGTGTTAATTTTTTAGGTATGCTTTCATTTGTTCTAGGACTATTAGTAATACTAGAAACTGCCTTCTGCTTTCCCATGGCAGTAAAATGATCTCTCATGTGTACATTACTTTGCAGTGTAACTTAGAAGTGTGGCTTCAGTTGATGGAAATTGGACTGTAAAGCATTCATAGGATACTCAGGAGTTCTGTGGCATCCATATTGTGGGAGTGGCAGTAGCAGCAAATTATGTGAAACTTAATCATATTGTTCTACACCTTCAGGCCGTCTTAAAGTATACAGCTTCCCTTTATATAGAGCTCATTGTGACAGCTGTATTCAGAAGTTTCAGCATTTTCATAAAGATCTAAGTATTCTATTTGTTTGAGACTAATGTTGGTGTAATGGTACTCTTGAAACCAATTATAAGGAATAGTATAAATGTAAGTAGAAGGGAATTAAGAGACCAAGTATATTTTATTTATGTGTCTTGGCCTTTTTAGGTTTTACAGGTAGCCTGGTATGCTTTGGGATTTGTTAAAGGATTTGAGTGCAGTTGGGGTGTGGAAATTTCTTACTCCAATTTCTGATGTATTACTAGAGGCCCTAAGGACAAGCATTATTCATGTTAATATGAAAGGGTTTAGTATTGATACATGAGATTCCTGTCTGCAGCTTCAAGCAATTATGAGCTTTCTGCATCATATGCTTTGGTTAGTTTGACAAATCCTGTCATCTACCTCTACCTGATTTGGATAAGGCTTGCTAGTGCTGTCAGGATACAGTACTAATGACTATCCAGAGTGGAGCCACATTGCATGATCAGGCATTTCACTGAAATTGTTACTTACAAAGTCATCCATCTGTGTGTTGTTGTTGTCTCCCCCTTTTTAAATTTTTTTTTTTGTGAAGGTCAGGTCCTGTTTACCTTTTCACTTGTAAGAAGTAAATTCTTCAGTTTCCTAGATTAATCTTTATCTATCATAGGCTCCTGAAAGTAAATAAATATGTAAGTTTGTGATGCTCTGGAAAGGTGATAGGTTTAGCACGTTAATTCTGAAACTTCAGTGGTCACTGTGGATTTCACAGTCCATTTGCTGTGCTGCACTGTTTGCAGGTCTCTATTGTGCTCCTTCTAGTGCTCTACATATAGTTACCTGCTAAGAAAGAAGGATACTTTTTTGTTGCTTCTACTTCCACAGAGTGTATACAGTTAAATCAAGGCAAACTGGAAACAGGAGGAAAAATAGTAAAGAAGGTGGTTGCTGAATCTTGTACAGGAAATCAGTTGCATAGCTGTGAAAGGAACTGAGACACAGTTCAGTGCATTTTATTTAAAGAAATGTAAACCTGGAAGTAATGCTTTTAATGTCTTCTGATTTATGTAATTCGATAAAATAATATAATTAATCTAAGGAGCTTTAATATTTAATAAAAAGCATATCAACTTGTCTATAAGGGTTGAATGCTGCAATAAGTCAGTACAGTCCTTGAAACATTACTGTGGTTGCAGAGATACAAAGGTGTCTTCGATCAGTGAAATTATGCTAGGACTATCAGCTGCTGCCTGAAAAGAGAATTGTTCAGAAATGAATCTATGCCAGAATTGCAGGTAACTGCACATCAAGAAACATCATTTTACTTAAGTAGTTAAGTCTGGGTTTTTGTTGAGGTTTTAAACCTTAGATGTTAATTGAAACTGTACTTTAGAAGCCTATTTAAAGCTTTTAGCAGTGGCAACTGCTTTGCTTAGAGTTTAACTAAACATTCAAAATGTAATGTGAGCAGCTGAAATCTAGACAGTAATGTAAATTCTAACTCGATTTCAGCATTTTTGTATGGAACTATGTCCATTTAAGGTAGATTTAGTGGTTGAGTAAATGTGAGCTTTGCGTTATTGCCCCTTGCCTTACTCTAGTTGAATTAAGACATACAGTATTATCCTTAAAATTCAAATCCTAACTGTACTCTCTTTGCAGCTGTTATCTGCTGTGTTGTATCAGATCTTATTTCCTAGAGCAAATCTGGAGTTACTTGGCACTGTACTAGCATTCTTTGATAGCCCTGGAAAAAAGGTGTTGTGGAGTACTACTACTTGACGCTGTTCTTAGAGGTGACTTTAAAAGTCAGTGAAGCGTTAAAGGGTAAAACCAAGAAATGTTGTTCATGTAGGCTATTTAGGATATCCTTTGCCAGCAGTGCTGACTGACTAGGGCATGGTACCAAGTTTGGTCTGAAAGAACTAAGCTACCATGACATCATACCTTATTTTTGAATGTTAAATTTGTAGTACTGTGAAAGTATTTAATAAATCAATTAAAAATACTGTCTTGTAAACTGTAATGTCATGTTCATTTTAAAGGACACTTTGAAGTAGGAAAACTGGTTCAGGATTACAGTGTCTAAAAATATCCTAAATGTTTTAAAAATCAATTTTAGAGTTAATTTAGCATAATCTGCATAAGAAGAAAAAATAAGCAAATGTAAAGCATTCTTGTTTATATCTATCTTGTGAAATAACATGACTTAAATATCTGTGGATGATTTCTTAATGCTAGTAAGATGTGTTTGGGCCCTTGTTAAACTATATCAATAATATTCTGGAGTATTCTGTTTTAAAATTGTTTAGTTTAGGATGCGTTCTTTCTTCACAAAGTGTATCCAGAAGGTGTACACTGAATTCTAAGAATCTCTTACATGAATTGTATTTGATTGTGTTTTTGTTATCTAATTTCTGATTCTCAAATTCACATTATACTTAAAAAACTATTTGTTTGCTTAAATTCTATCAAATTTGGAAAAATCTGTAGTATGTACTATAATGCATAGTTGTCAGTGTGCCTGCCCCCACCCAGCTCAAAAAAAAAAAGAGCCCTCGTAATTCAGTTAAGCCTCTGTGGTTCAGAAATTACAGAACTCCGAAGTTGTCATGTGCTGTGCTACATGCTGGTAAACTTAAAGGATATGGATTTTTTAAAATTTATTTTTTTTTTTTTGGAACATCTGGTAGAGTGAGAAGATAGTCTTTTATGAAGTGCCATGAGAACTTGGGAGCAGGCATGGGACAGTTTTTGCTTTTCTTTCATTTCCATCTGTGTTTAGTGCTTTTTAAAAAAGGGTGGGGAAAAACCAACCCGAAAACAACCAACCAAAAACGTCTCTGGAAATTGTGGTTATCTCATGTGATTAATTTGATTTCTGTACATATGGAGTGGACTGAAATTTAGATTTGGGAATAGACGTCCCTCTTTCTCTGTTTGTTTTTAGCTACTGCATATAAAGATGGCTATAATAGAGGGAAAGTTTTGTTTAAGAAAACACTAAATTAGTGGCTTCTGTAAGAAGTAAGCTTATTAAGAATATAGGTATTTCTATTCCAGGAGAGCTTCTTCTGTATTGAGCACTGAATGCTCAACTCATTTTAAGTTGTTCATCCATTTATATTGTCATTACTTATTAGCCTACTAACTACTCTGGGTTAAGCTTTCAATCTAGTTGTTTCTCTGGTGTCTAAACTAATCTGCAGTATGCAATTTCACATGTCCAAGTCTAATACTGTTGAGAAAAGTGAGTGCTGTAATATGTAAATACCTAAAAGACCCTTATATGTGTTTTGACAGATTGGCAAAATGAGATATGTCAGTGTTCGTGACTTTAAAGGGAAAGTCTTAATTGATATTAGAGAATATTGGATGGATCAAGAAGGTGAAATGAAGCCTGGCAGAAAAGGTATTGTTCTGCTTCATGTTATTTTGTATTAAAACATTGTAGTTTGCTGGACAACTTTGTATATCAGATTTTTATACTACATTGCTATATGATATTTTTAGAGTAATATTTTTACTTTTTAATAATTTATATTTTAGTAAATGATTGATTAATTTTATCTGGAGACCATTAACAAATGCAAAGTGCGTTCTCTGGCCTCAGTCTGTTTTCCTAAGTGGATCCTCATGATTAATGGGAAACGGGGCATCAGATACAAGCAGATTTGTTACGAGAGTTATAAACATAGCCGTACTCATTTTCTCTGCCATTAACTTAATCAATTCTATTTCTTTCTTTTATTAAGATTTGATTTCTTACTTCAAAGTTCACTGAAAAGATTTAACTTACTCATTTGTGATAAGATATTAATTTCTGTAAAACAATTACATCCTTCAATTTCTATCAAATTTCAGGCTAAAATAAAACATTCAATAAGACTGTTTTTGGAAAAAATACATCAAGATTTTAGTTGAGGTGAAAATACTTGAAGTGTTCAAGTTTTGGTACCATGCTTTTAATCTTCAGCACAGCATAAGCCTTCGTACTTTTAATTGCCACTCCCATACCTGCTTTTTATGGTGTACCTTCACTGAACCATTTTCAGAACTGTGCCACCTGCAAGCTGTGAGAATAGTTGCAGTAGTAGAGCTTTGCTTAATGTCATGTTGCATCTGTTAGAAAAGCCCTCTTTTAATCAGTTTTCATATTGTGGCAAGGAAAGAGGTAAGTATGAAAAATTCTGTCCTGGAGATTGAATACATTTAATGTTGAGTTAGTGTAAGGGTTATGTTCTTCTGATGTGTCCAGGAGCAACACAGTGAATAGATATTTGGAAAGCCTGAGAAGCTTTTTCAACATTTCTTAAATAAGCAATGAGAAGAGGTTTGTATTAATGGATGTACTGGTACTATACAGGAAAATTTCTGGGTTTGAATGTGTTGCTCCTCCTTAATAAAAAAGATTGCTCTTAACTTCTAAAGACTTTTTAACTGCTGTGTTTTGAGGTGAAAGTCAAAAGTATATGTGGTTTGAGTGGTAAACTACAGTGAAATTTGATGTGACAAAAATAATATGATGTAGATTGATAAATATTTCTATGTGGCAAAACGGTCTGATTTTATTAGGATAAAATTAATAATAAATTGATATAGTGTATTAATGCTTAATGGAGTCTTAATGCTCCATTGATGCACTTACCAGCCGCTTATCTAGCTATTCTAAAAACAGTATGAGCAGTTGAAATTGTGTAATACAAACCAGGGAAAAACCTCCCAAAAGTTTAAATTACTGTGTCAGATAGTTGAGACCTGCTGTTTGAAACAGCATGCAGTTAGTCTGCTATGTGGTTCAGGGACATCTTAATGATGTTTGATCCCCTAATAATGGTTAGCATACCTGACCTAGCTGTTTTCAAAAGAAACTTGCCCTCTAAAGACTGATGGAAAACTGCTTAAAATAGCTCCAGGCGGACTACTCACTGCTGAAAATTATGGTGGTGTTCTGATAAGACAGTGATGATGGAAGAATGAAAGGTAATGAGTCCCAAAAATGGAATTCAAAGTTTTGATCCACTTACAGGGGGAAAGCAATGAAGGAAGCCTGATCACTGAGAGGAGAGGGGGTAAATAGTACCTGGCTGGAGAGAGTATGAGAGTTAGGCCTGTGGGTCTGTGCTTCATAGAGTTGGCGTAAAGATTGTTGGGGAAGAATGAGGAGACTAAAGCACAAAGAAAATACGTGCCTGGACTTGAGTGTGAGGAAGTACAAATTTAGAACTGAGGAGATAGTTTGTGGGACACTGAATGATTATTGATTGAATGTCACTAGAAACTATAGTGGAGTGAAAAAATATCTTCCATATTGATTTGTGAGTGCTAGTGAGTGAAATAATCTCTTGAAAATGTAACTTATAGCATATGTTATTTTACAGTGCTTTAAAAAAACAGGAGGGGAAAAAATTCCCAGAATTATGGTACTCTAAAAGTCCACAGAAATTCAGTCCACAGAGGTACAGCTTTTAGAAACCAACAGCGATAGGAATGAATTCCAACATCTCACCCAGGGCTTTTGTGCTGCCTTCTATCAAGGCCAGAACTGTAGTTTACTGCCTGTGTTTCGCCTAATGCTTGTGAATCAGTTTGTTCAAGTGTACTCATTTTGTTTGTAATTAAAACTTGCCTGGAGATAAGATGGAGTCTTAACTTGAAGTGGTCTGAATGACAAGTTTCACTTTAACGGAGGTGATTGTTGAAGTAGCTGAAACATTAATAGTTACAACATAAACTTTGTATATGAAACCAGCCTTGATAGTAATTATGCAAGATCCTCCACCACAACTTTCTTTTTGTCTTAAGTGTTTGTTTTTAATACATTTCAGGTATTTCTTTAAATCCAGAACAGTGGAACCAGCTGAAGGAACAGATTTCTGATATTGATGATGCAGTAAGAAAACTGTAAAGACAGAGCCATACACAAACTCTTATTTTCGTTGTATTAAGCGGTCTTTTTACATTGGCTTTTGTTTTCTAAAATATTGTTTTCCAAGCTATTGTATATTTGGATTGCAAAACGATTTGTAAGATGAATACTTTTTTTATGTGCATTAAAAGTGTATTCTGAGTGAGGCTATTTGTGCGTACTTTACTACAAGGAAGTGTGTGGCTTTCACCTATGATGTAAAATAAACAAATCAAGTAATATGTAAAGCATACTTGTTTGTGGCCTTTTGATTGAAGGTGTTTGCTGATAAGGCCACCTAATAGCTTTGGTCTTTGTTTTAGTTTCAATTTAGTTAACGATTAATAAGAATTTGTTTTCTGAGGAGGTTTGCTAAAATGTCTCCATTTAATGTTTTTTGATTTTTATTTTGTACCCTACTTTGATGTTGCCCTGACAGCTTTCTGCTTTAAGACTTGATACAAACAGTGAATACTTGGTAAAACACATTTTTGTAGATAATTTTAAATACTGTATTTGCTACTTTACCCTATTTATTCAGATGTAAACAGTTCTGAGTATATAGACTTTTTTGCATTACTTGCATGAGGTGTTATGCTAAACAATAACACTTGAACACAAGCCACATGCTATTTCTTCCCGTTTTTCTATAGCTTGCGTGACTTAGAAAATACAGTTAGCCTTTTTTCTTGGACCCTAGATTTTAGAATGTGATGCATAAACTTTTACAGTAATAGACATATACCTCAGAGTAAGATAGTATTTAAAAGCTCCAAATGTGGTTACTAGTTACCCTCTTCAAGCTTTGCATTACATTCATTCTTGAACACATATTAACTAGTCTGTTCCACAGAAAAGAGCAGTTAGCCTGTCTTTGTAGGGCTTTGATTTGTTTGAGAGCTTTATGTGAACAACAGTGTTTAAACTAAACTGTAACACAGGTTAAACAGTCAAACAGGGTTAAAATTGCTTCAGCCAAAACGTCTGGCTATCGTGCTTCTGTCTGGACCACACTACCTACCCAAACCACTTAATTTGGCTTGCTTTGTGTGGCTCATGTGTACAGCTGTTCTGTCTTTTGTACAGAAGATACTTAGTGCTTACAGTGGAGTGCTGGTACATAGTGGAGGATCATGACTCTAGCGAACTTCGCTTGTCAACCATTGTACTAGTCTGGTAAGAGAGGCTTCTCTCCAGTGGAAGCTCTATTAGATTAGATGCTTCCCCAGTTGAAAGGCTTCTTGGTAGGTGTCATGAACAATGGAATGAAGAATGGAGAATAAGGTTTGAGTAGAGCTTGGAGACATAAGGGGCACACCTGTATGGAAGTTAATGGTGAAAGATCAAGGTTAGCTGGCACATAACTACAGTGAAGAAATGTATGTTAGTGAAATTGGAGAAGAGTTCATTTTCTGACTTGAGTTAATCAGAGGAAGAAGATGAAACAGCTTTATGAAAATTGGCATTTCAAGATTATGTAGTGAATGTACAACTTAAGCGGTTTGGCTTTAATTTTCCCACTTGATGTTAAACTTAATGTATTTAAATTTGACATAAGCAAACAGTAAACCCTGTTTATCTAACTTTGGAATATTGTAATGTCATTGATTATATTGCACACGTGTGGAAGTGCCATACACAGACTGTTCCTGTGCTGAAGAGTTTATAATTCAGTAAAAACAGGTATTGAAAGGCAAGGAAGGGTGACTTGATCGAATTATATATATAGTATTTGATTCAAATATGTCAGATACCACCACCTGCTTTTTAACTTACCCATTGTTGACATGTTACAAATGAAGTTAAGATGTGGTTTTTAATAGCTCAGGAAATCTGAGTTTTTAAGAACTGCTTGAGGGTGAATAAATGGGTAAAGAAATATTTTGTGGTAGCAGATGCATTTTTGGGCACAGAATTCTTTTTCAAGTGACTCTTAGGCATGTGGGGATATTTGGACCAAATTAGAATAAATATGAAATATCTGCTAAAATTTCACAGATGATTGTATGCAATAAATTGCTTCAGTTGACTAATGATGGGTTCTAGGTTTTTTAAAATTTGTGGTAGGTATATGATTTTTTTTCATTGAAATTTAAAGTTTTGCAACTAGGTTTCACCCATTTTACCTCAAAACTTTCATGTGGCTTCTTAAAGTGCATGATTATATTAGAGCAAGCATTGTCCTCACTTAGATTAATGTGGTAGGAGGTCATTGGATGGCAGTTGCGTATCAGTGTACAATATAATTGCGTTCAGGAAGGTGGAGAAATAAATTCATTCATTTGGGGAGGGTAATTGGAAAAAGTTTTGCTATAATGATTAGTTCTCTTGTAGAAACTGATGGTACAGGTGTTAAAAGAAATTAGTATTTGTTAAGTGAGAACTATTAGTTCCTATTATAGATAACTCCCTTGCTGAATTTGTGGTGATAATTACTGAAGCCGTGTAACCCATTTTACTTGATAAAACTTGGGACAGTTTGATTTTGCTTAGCTTGTGTGTTTAAAAATAGTTTTCCATCTGCCAGTTACATTTCTGCCTGTAATAATGATAAAATATATATTTTACCTGAGCCAATCTTAACATCTGCATGGATGTCTTACAAAAAAGGTAACTAAGTAAAACAATCAGTTTTACGAATGAACTCAAAATAGGATGAATTGAATTGTGAGGAAGTTAATTGCAGCTCGGATGACTGATGTGCTTGTTACTTGATAAAAATGTGACACGTTCAATGTTATTTTGAAATAAATAGTTGGTAGTGATTTGTCATGTAACTGTCTACTGCTGTAATCTTTCAAATTTGAAAAGAAAATTCAGATTTTTTTGAATAAAGATTATTTTTTTGCAGACAAAATGCTGGTTAGGGTACATGTAGAAGTGTCCATAGGAGAGAATTGTGTATGTATGAGAAGGCTGTGTAATAGGGGATAAAAACACTCCTCTCTTTCCCATTGTGGCAAAAGAAAGATGCATTTGATTTTTGATATTTATGCAAGGCATATTAGCAATATGTTTTATAAATTAAACCTACTATGGAGCTTAGGAGGAGAAATACATCACAGTTAGAGCTGCCAAAGTACCATATGTGTGATAAATCAAACTGTCATGTACGATGTTACTCTATGTAGAGATGTTCATATTGAAATTTAACAAATGCAGTACAAAGTTTGATATTTCTGTTAAAGGAAATGCCCTAGTTACGTATTCCTTATGTGATCTGTTAGCAAGAAGACTGATGATTGTAATTCTGGTAACTCAAACGTCATATTGTTAACCATGTGGAATGTTTCATGTTTGCTCTGGTGGTATCTACTGCAGAGGGGCCACTGGAAATATGAGCCGTCCAACTGTAATTACCTTAATGTTCAAATAAAAAAAAAAGAGTTAAATGACATACATGTAATAACAATTTGAACACTTGGAAATAAATGAAGACTTCTCTTGATGTAGTGTTTTTTTTAATAGAAATTTAGCTGCGCTGAAACTTACTTTTTCTTAAATTGTTATGGAAATGGCTATTTGTTTCTTGCAACTGTTGTCATTTGGAAAACTTAATCATCTTATACTTGGTCCATGTTGGCAAGTGGGGGATTGATTGTGTAGGCTGGAGGGACAGAAGTCTTTCACTGTGATAGAAGAGCAAGTGTCCTGTAAATATGGAAGCAGCAGATTCAAACACACTTTCAAACATCGAACAGAAGGAAAGTGCCTAGTAAGTCACTGCTGTTAAGAAAATGGCTGATTATCTTTTTCAGTGGAGTTTCTTTTTGATCTGACAATAAATGTAACCATAGATTAGGTAGAAAAATGCTTCTCATCTGTTTGTTTGTTATCATTGGTCAGTTAGGTCAGTGTAGGAAGGATGTTTTGTTTTTCACATGCTTGCTGTTACTGATTTATAGGGAATGGATGAACTGATTGTAGGCTTGAACCTAACAGTTTTTTGTTCAAGTAATTTTGATTAGTGATTTATTGCCACAGAAGCAAATGGCTGTGGCTCAAAGGGTAGAAATGGAGTTGGGGGTTGATGGAGGGTCATCATGTCCTACTTACTTCTCATGTACTGCCACGCACTTATTGGTAGGACTCATCTGTGGCTGTAGTTCTGGTGACTATGTATGGAAGAGCAATGCGATAGGCAGTGTTTCTTCTGTTGTGAATCAAACCTTTATGTCCTCTGCTCTCAGCTTGTTATGTAGAAAGTGAAGACACGCCAAAGAAGTGAAATAAATGGTCCTTAGCTTAGATGGTTTGTCAGGGAAGCTTAAATCATGCTGTCTTTTGAGCAGAGGAGCATGCCATTAGTCGTGGGTGTAATTTAAAGGCTGAGAGCTTAGTGACAGCTGATCACTTAGTATTGTGTTTCATTTAACAAAAATCTTACATTTTTTTGTGAGATCTGCTTAATATGGATTTCAGTGTACTTGTTTTCACTTTCAGTGAATCCATATACTCATCACTGGTGGGGTGGTGAATGAGGTAGGAACTGAGGCTGGGTTGAGGCCTCGAGTTTTTAAAAACATCGTTGTCCTTTGGAAGGAGCCTAAAGGTGAATAGAGCTTGCTGTAAAACTGGAAAAGTTGGTGGAATGAATAGACACTTCTTGGTAATATCTAGGTGTGTTTGGTAAGACTAAATAAGAAAAACATTTGACGCGTCCCCGGCCAGCATGCCTGGTGGAGTACTGATTGTTACCAGTTCACTTGGGCAGAAGTTAATGAAGTAAAAACTGCTCAAGTAAAGAAATGGTAAGATTTTACATGACCCTTTGTTTTAGTTAAGCTGTGTTGCTGTCTAAGGAAGAACTGTGTCACACCTTAAGAGTTTAAATGTTTTATTCTTTCACTAGTAAGCTAATGTGTCAGAAAGCTTTCCAGGCTGTTGAAAATAAAGCCCATTTCATCTTAGGAACAGAAAGACCTGAGTTGTTCTATTCACTAAAATAGCATCACACATGTCTGAGGGAGAAGTGTGTGACACTGTGTATTAAGAACAAACTGGAGATAGACATGACCCTAACAATCAACTACTTGAACTTGAAAGTTAGGTGGTATATTATAGTAAAACTTTGCAGTCTGTTTGTGGTGTTGGTTTTACGTGATCTTTGAAGCTTTTTGTTATCTCAACATGAAATGGCTTTGCAGAGCAATTCTGTTTCTTCTGCTTTCCGTTTGCCATTCCTTAATGAGATCTGTGGCTGCTTTTGCATTTCTTCTATTGTTTGTATTCTGACTGGAAGCATCTTTCCATCTTTTGGAACCCAAGCATCTCTGCACTCACATTATCATAAGACATAGAATATCTTAACGTTTGGATCCTAATGATAATTGACAGATATAGCTGCTATTGCTAACACAGGCCAACTAATGATCATATGTCTTTATATTATTTTTTTTAGCATTTTGAGAAAGTATACTTAAAATAGTTGTATTACTTTTGCCAACATGCATACTTCCCAAATGAAGTAATTTTCTTCATGCTAGCTTGGATTATTGTCTGTAGTGAAAGTACCAGACAAATGCTTTTTCTCCTGAAGTGATTAGTAACTTGGAAAGCAACACAGTGAGACAGTTCCTGGGGTAAAAATGAATAGAGTTATCACCTGGGTATCTGCTTGCTATAAGAAAGAGTATTTGTAATTGCAGTGGCTTGGTTAATGGAAAGAAAACTCAATTGCTTGGATAGCCTGAAAATTCCTGGAATGTTAAGGAGGGCATGAGTAGCATTTCTGATGATGTAAAGACTGCCCTTATGACTGTTCAAAGAAACCTTTGAACAATATTAATGTGCAGTGTGCTTGTCCTTACGTATACCCTACATTTTTATACATTTTTTTTTTTAGGAGGTGTGTTGGCATACGTTGTGTAGTCCTGTTTCAGTAGTAGGAGAACTAGTTGTCCTAATTTACTTTGAGTTGCTCCTCTGAGACTGTGTAGGGAAAAGCGCATAACTTTTTCTCATTTTCATACAGCATCCATTATGTTACTATTCCATAGTAATGTGCCTTCCATTTTTCAGAACTATCTGTAGTAACGTGTGGAAAATGTTTGTGGCTTATCTGTTAAAATGTTTAGGAAAAACTATTCGGGGTTTAAGGGACAATTTTTTCTAAATAAGTTGTCTAGGTATTTTCCCCACCTCTGCTATAAATTTGTTTGTGCCTTGGTATTTTAGTTTTGTGGCCCTGTTTTGTAGGAAACTCAGATGATTTTTTTTTCCTGTGGTCATTACGGAGTTTTGCAACTCCTGACTTTTAACATACTCCAGTTGTAGCTTTTGGAAATGGACTTGTAAAGTCATGCTTGGATGCATTTCTTACTAGATTTTGTTAGATGCCTACGTTGTTATCTGGCTGAGACTGTTTGCTCTATAGTCCGAGCACCTGTTTGAAAGAGCGAGAAGTGTCTGCCAGGACTATAAAATTACAGGCTTATGATACGCCATGTGAAAAGGTAAGGAAGGGGAAATGTGCAGCTGAAGAAATGAGTTATTTTCTGAACTTTCCCAGGACGTGTTCCAGAAACAGTATTTTCTCATTTTGAAGGCAAAAACTAAACCCCAAACTGTTAAAAAATGCTAAGCTTAAGTTTGGAACTACTTCTGTTCAAACATAAGATCATTAGACCTGCCTTTTTTCCCCCCCAATATTTCTGAAGAAGTTATATAGCAATGATTTTTTAAAAACATAAATCTGCCTAGATAAACGTGTTTAGGACCACAAAAATTTTAAAGCTAATTGAATCTATACCAATATATAGGTTTTAAGTGGCCTGATTTGTGCTTTTGATACTTAAAAACATTCATCTTAACTGAATAAGGAAATTTCTAACAAGCTTTGTGAGAACTTTGGAGCCTTCCACAGATGGAGGTCACATTGTTGGCTGAAGGAAGAGGCTACTGAGTCTCTGGGCAGCAAGTTTGTTCTGCTTTAGCTCTGTATTGCCTCAAAGCCTTGGTGCTAGCAGTCTGCTGTATTAGTGAAGGGCATGACTGGCTTTTTGGTGTATTTATTTTGTTGAAGTCAAATTTGGATGGATATTTAGCTTGATTAATTAAATATATTTTCTGTGGTTTTGTCTTCAAGAGGATTAAGATTAGCACATAACGAAGAAATTTATAATTCTGCAATTGATATATGGTTCAGATAATTTCCAGTTCTGTTTTGCATCTGGTTACATTTCCACTTGAGTCATCGCTAATTAATGTACTTCCGTAGGCATCGCTGACTGGTACAGCATTTAGGATGGGAGTCCTGATGCAGGGTATGGTGATACTGCTCCATTGCCAAGCAGATCTTTTTTTTTTTTTTTTTTTTTTTTTTTATTATGGATCTTTTGAATGCAACATGTATGGAAAGTATAATGATCTGCAATAAAATAACTCATATCACTGCTTTTCACATGAAAAATGTACAAGATCTAAATTGAAAACCTTCCTATAAGCAACCTATAGACAACCTGTTGTCTATAGGTTCAACAGTGTATGCAGTATTTCAGAGAAGTGAGATTTATTTTTTTTTCCCTGGGTAAACCTCAATAATTACTTTTTAAGAACATACTTTCTCTAACAAATATTCAGACAAATCTATATTTAAGTGGCTACTAGATGCAAGTTCTGTGCTGGCAACAGTGCTTAAGTAGTAATTTAGTATAGGTTAGTGCAGCATATGCATGTCCTGTATGGTTGTAAATGGTACTGTGACAGGTGCCCCGACTCTGGCTGAGTGAGCAGTGCTTTGGTTCAGGCATCACCCACCAGCAGGCCTGGCCGATGCCAGCCCTGACACACAAACCGAGAGAACCATGCTATCCCACGTCTTCTCAGGGACCAAGGAGCCTTGGCCATATCTTATCAGGAGACAATAGTGCCTGCCGGAGCTGGGACGAGACAAAACTAAAACTGCCCCAGCTGCAGATGGGCACAAACACCAAGGAGGGGGGTTGACTGCAAGTCCCTCGCTTTACACTATAAATACCTGTAGCCTCCCTGAGCCCATTTTGCTCTCCTGCACAGCAGCATGCTGCATGGCGGTGATCTCCCCCTTGAGCAGGGACACCTCTCAAGGTTCTTTCTCCAGGCTGAGAGACCCTTTACTTGGCATCTGATAGCACCTGCAAGGTAAGCGACAGCTTACATTCGACGTAAAAGTGTGCTAGCAACTTTTATATATATATACGGCTATATGGGTGGAATGAGTGTAGTAAGTAGAGTATTTGACCACTAAATTATTGTTTAAATCATCACTTAAATCATTGTCAAGTCACAGTTTAATTACCATTCAATTATCACTTAATCACACCATTTGATTACCATTTCATTTTCATTCAATCATGAATTAATTATCATTTTATCATCATTTAGTCATTAATAAACCCCTTTTATTTAACCCCATAATGATGACTGCTCTTAATTCGCCTGCGACAGGTACTAAGTCTCAATCTATGCACTTGGATTTCTCGGATGTTGTAGAGTAGAAAGGTTGAGGCGTTTATTGTAGGAGAACTGGAAATCTACCTGTGTGTGGCCTATAATAAGTCTGTGTTGTTGGGTTGGAGTCCTTCACTCTGAAAGTGTTTCTAAACTTCCTAGATAGTGTCTTCGTCTTTAGAGGTCAGCCTTCTTCGTGTTTTATGGAGGACTCTTTTGTGGAAAAAAGTCAGCTCAGAGAGAGTATTGGATCATGACAGCAAATAGTTTTGAATAAAGCTTGTTTGAGTGCTCTGCCAGTAGTACTGAGGCACTTGAAGCACTTAGAAATGAAATATCTGTCGGAGTGCTTTCCTCCATCTCTTGACATATTAACCTTTGGTCAGTACTTTGACTTAGGTGGGATAGTGATTCGAGTCCTTGTTTTCAAAGTAATGATTGTTGAAATTAAGCATTGACTTAAACAACACGCCCTCACTGTGTGGGTAATGGAACTGGGGATATTAGAGAACAGTTGTCTTCAGGAAAAACGTTCCTGTGTCAGTTCCATTTGAATGCTTAATTGGCCAAATTTTGCAGATATATGGGAGGGACGTGGCACTTCCAGTAGGAGCCACTTGCCTCGGAAGGGTAAGAAATGATGCCAGACACACAGAGACATTGCTCTAAAACCTGGACAGATGCACACGGGTGCAGTCAGCCACTAGATGTCAGCATTATGTTAAATATTAGCAACTCAGAGACCGATTGGCCATTCCTGCTCGAGATTTGGTAACTAGTACCAAAAGGCTTCAAGCTTTTATGTTTGTGAAATGCTCAGTGAAATCCGTGTTGCTAGCAGCATACCAGGGTGAATTTTCCTAATAATTACCCACATTTTAGTCCTCATAAGAAAGTCATTGCTACCTGCTTAAAATAGCTAAGAGCAAAGGGAGATTTAATACTAAGACTTTTGACATTCAGTTGGGCTTGCACTCAAGCATGCATCTACCAGAGAGGTGAGGGAGGCAGCTTTTGTGTCACAGAGCCCCTCAGCAAAGCTGAAGACCTTTTGCGTGCAGATTGGGGCTGCATCTAGGGGAGAAGTTGGCTAGACCAATTTAATAGCTCACTGATGCAGAAAAGATACAGTCCCATTTCTCTCTCTGTTGCTCTTCAAGTAGCTAATTTGGCAGAAAACAACCCAGCAGGATCAAGTGAGTATTTTCCTTTTCGGGAGATGGGTCCTCACTAATCAGATGAATGCCTGTGTCAGCACCAGGGGTGAGACCATGCAGCTAAGTGCAGGAAGGACGAAAGGCAGAGGGGCAACTCTTTTTTTGATAAATGTGAGTCATAGGTTTTTCCTAATTTATTTTCTCTCTTTGCCCTTGAGAGGCAATATCTACCTGTCTTGTACAAGACCTGGTTTTCATCTCCTCTTGCTCCTCTTGCTTTTCATGGCTATTCCTTCTCATTTCTGCCTTATCAAAGATGCTGGGTAGAGTGTCCTCTGCAGTTCTCTGATCCGTGCCAGTTTTCTTGTCCTCAAGAGAGGACTAATCCATTGTTTCACTAATTGATCTCTTCCCATTCACATCACTCTTAAACATTTCCTTTTTCTGTATTTCCCACAGTAAGTGATTTGTAAAAGTGCAGTTAACTCTTTCTGTATTTCTAGCCTTGTATCATTTCTTCATTGTGTTTTTTTTGTGTGCAGTCATTGTGTTTGTGTTGGCAAATTTCTCTATTCATCTTGACGTTAGAGAGGACTCTTAGCTTGAGAGGACTTAAGAGTTGGCTGGAACAAATGGCTGCGGGCCTGCAATTGTAAATCCATTAGGGCAAGGGCTCTCTGGTGAAGAACTGAATACAACATCAGTGCTTAACAACTGATAAAGAATAACAATAATAGCTCATCTCAGGCTCTGCTTCATGTCAGCAGTGAAACTACCTCTGCTGACTTGAAAAGTACGTATAAACTCCCACTCTCTTCCATTTTGGTATATTGCTGTGGTTCCCATACTGCATAGTTACTACACAGTTCATAATTTTAAGTGGTTTATAACATTTTGGGTTTTACATAGATTTTCAAAGGCTTCTGCTAGGCAGATCTTTTACTGAACTCCTTTTTTATTTATTACCATTATTCACTTGGGATGAATCCCACTTGAGTTCTGAAGGAAGGAAAGAAGTTAGCCCCTGTGGCTCGTGAATCTGTTTGTCTCAAATGTGTCCAAGATGAAGAGGGTTTGAATTGTGATTGAATCCTGTACTTCCCAAAGCCCTTGTATGTTTTGCAAAATTGTTATGTTTGGTAGAATCCAGTAAATACTAGACATATACATTATTCTGAGTTGTGAATTTCATATCCTTCGGGAACAAAATACTTAATTTCCCACATTTTGACTACATTATATTGGCACCGTTCATGTCACTCCACTTAAAATTGTGTCAGCATTCTCATTATAAGCTGTTTTTCAGCAGTTATAACTTGGACATAAAAATTTGCTTCCACTTAGGAACTTGGTCTCAGCCCAGAAGTAATTAAAAAAAACCCAAACAACAAACCAGATTTTTCCATATAATTTATGTTGTTGTTTCGGGAGGAGAAGGGAGAAGAAAAAAAATAGCACAGAAAATTGGCCAACTGTGCATTGCAATTTGTTCTACTTTGACCAATTAAATGATAGAAAAATTCAGAATTTGGCAATCTTGTTCAATTGTAGTAAACTGCAATATCTTTTTTAGTTTTATAGGTTTATTAGGTGGAAAGATGGAGTGAAATAGATCTGAATACTTAAGACAAGATGCACCTACTTCCTGCCCCTATGGGTCTGCGGGTAGAATCCCTTCAGCATTTTTCAAAAGCTGGGAGGACTGGGCATGTTGAGAGTCTCTACTCCATTCTGAACTTTAAATCCCATCAATTTGAAAGTGCTTCAGCCTACTGAGTTTATTACATCTCTGATGTCTCTCAGAAGTTATAATGCATGTATATTTTCCTGGGGTACAGGAAGACTTTATATAGAACTAATGAACGGTGTAAATAAACAACTCCATTTTTTTGTGGTAGGTGCATGTGGACCAGCTGCCTGGGGGGAAGCAGATGGACAGAAGGGAGTTGGAGTGCCCCAGGTGGGGTCTCTCCAGGTCGATTGTAGTCAGCAGATACTGTTCATAGGGCTTCAAACTACATCTGTTTTCTTAGTAGTAACTATTTTACTGAAGTTCCAGTGATTCTTGGGTTTTGTAGGATGGAAGATGGCTGGGGAAAAAAAAGAGCAAAAAGACTGTTTTGTTGCTTGGATTTGTTGAAAAAGCCCTGCAAAGGTACAGCTAAATCAATATACCTCTTACCATGTATACTTACAGAAAGCTTCAGGAAACAGACTGATTACAAAATGCTATGGAGAAACCAGGTGAATATTTCCTGTAGTAGAAGTAGGAAGGCATTTTTCTTTAATGAATCTACTACTGAAATTATTTTTTACTATGAAAGGGGAATCCAGGAGCAAAATTTAACTTTCTATTAAGTTATATCAAAGAAGATTATATCAAAGAAGAACTTGCTGTATTTAAGCAAGCAAGTATTCTTTGTAATTAGAAATTTCAGCAGTGGTAACTGCTGAGGATCACTGGTCAAATACTTTTACTGACACACAGAGAATTTAAGCCAAAAAAAGATTACTATCTTGTTGCAGTGAAATGTGAAAAACTAAACCAGGTTCTCCTCAGATTTTAAAATCAATGTTTATAGAGTGTTTTATGCTTTCCACTTGTATAGAATTTGGTGAGATAAAGCATGACTTTGCATCCAATTTGAGGCTTCAGACAATATTGGGTCTGTCTTTCCAGTTTTCTAAAAATAAGGAAATGCACAAAGAATATTGTCTAAAAATGCCCCATCAAAAATAATGATAAATTTAAACTTTATCCTGAAAGTAAATCAGACAATGTCTGTGAAACAAACAAAGCTGCAGGCTTAGGAATGTGAGTAATAGTGGGTGGAGCTGGACAAACCAGTGTGGAAACATGCCAGCCTTCCAGCTGTGGGATGCTGGATTTGCTGTGCACACTTGGGTAATTTTTTATGCCAAGGTAGTTTGTTTGGATTGAAGCAAGATCTGGGATTAACTGGTAAATGGCAAGATCTCGTCAGTGCTCTAATCCAGTAAATGCACTAGCAAATAACTGAACAGTAGGAACAGTCACCTGAATTTTCAGCTTCTCAGTGAGAAGAGGTGCAGAACTGAGATCAGAAGGGGAGGTCAGTGATGTGGCTTTGCTGCTGATGACAAGAGTCTTTATTTGTGATGACAAATGGTCAAGGGAAGTGGTTCTTCCCCTTTGCTTGGCACTGGTGAAGCTCAGCAGGAGTGCTGGGTCCAGTGCTGGGCCCCCCAGTATGAGAGAGAGATGGGCTTACTGAAGTGAGTCCAGTGAAGGCCCACAAGGCTGTCGAAGGGACTGGAGCTGCCGGGAATGCCACAGCCTTGCACTGCTGGCAGGGGTCATCTCTGACTGTGGCTGTATCCATGTGAGCAGCTGATGACCTGCTCTGCCAGGGGGGACAGTTGCAAGAGGAAGCAATGGAACTCAGGGAAGAGGTGAGTAGATGGAGGAGTATCGGGGAGAGCGAGAGGGAATTAGACGAACGTTACCACAGCCTGCTCTCCACAAAAAGCATGGGAAATGAACCTTATTAGTGGAGCAGAGGATTCCGTACCCTCTCAGCAAGCTTCCCAGCCTTCCCGTGCTGACTTACAGGAGCACAGACAATGGGAACAGGTCCCTGCCCGACGAAACAAACGGGGCAGGCGTGTTCCCTTAGGTACCACACCGCCTGCAGTGCCCTTGAGGAACAGATATGGGGCCCTGCAGGAGAAACGAGCTGAGAGAGAGGAAGAGAGCTCTCAAAAGCCAGAAGTGCCACCAAGGCCAACTCACCATCAAAACTGACCCCAAAAGAAGAACAGACAAGTTGTTGTGGGTGACTCCTTCCCGAGGGGTGCAGAGGGCCCAGGATGCAGACCGGACCCCCTTCATAGGGAAGTCTGCTGCCTCCCTGGAGCCCAGGTTAAGGACATCACCGGGAAACATAGAATCATAGAATAATTGTGGTTGGAAGGGACCTCCAGGGTCATCAAGTCCAACCTTTAACCTTCCTAACTTGGTAAGGTCTACAGATTAAGGTTGACTTATGGGTGGTCCCCATGGCCCTTCAAAAGGAGGGGATGAGTTTGCCTTTTGGCTTTCCTCCAAGGTGCAGCTGACCTTGTAAGTAGAGCCCTTGGGTAAACAAGCCCCAGGTGCCCTGCATTGGGTAAATGAGTGCCAGGTGTCCTGCTTTGGGCATAAAAGCTGGGACCACTTGCAGGAAGGGTGGAGTGTCTGTCTGTGAGGTGGATGCACTTTGCAGAGTTTCCCTGTTGGGGAAGGACCTCCTGACTCTTCCTGCAATTGGGCCCCAGTCAGGTTTGGCATTTGCAAACATGGGCTTCGTGGGGGAACAATATGTGGCTACTTCTATCTTATATGATCAGCCTCTTGACTTGGTTGTCTCCCATCTCTTCTATGGGAGACTTTGTTTCTATGTTTATTCTACATATTATTGGTTGTGCTGCGTCGTTCCTGGGATTGCTGGGGTTGATGTCTATTATTTGTGATCTGTTTGACTTGTTTGTACCTCCAGAGATCACCCATATACTGACTTTCTTATGTGCAATAGAATCTGGTTACTGGTTTGTTTTTCTGCTGGCTGTGTCCTTTGTGCTAGGCCTACTAATTGGTAAAACAGCACTTGCCCTTGTTATATTTCATTAAATTTCTCCCTGCCCAACTCTCCAGCCTGTCTAGGTCTCTCTGAATGGCAGCACAGCCTTCTGGTGTGTCAGCCACTCCTCCCAGGTTTGTGTCATCAGCAAACTTGCTGACAGAGCACTCTATTCCCTCATCCAAATCATTGATGAATATACTGAACAGTACTGGTCCCAGTACTGACCCCTGAGGGACTCCAGTACATACAGGCCTCTAACGAGACTCTGCTCCACTGACCACAACTCTCTGGCTTCTTTCCTTCAGCCAGTTCACAATCCACCTCACTATCCGATCATCCAGACCACACTTCCTCAGTTTAGCTGCAAGGATGCTGTGGGAGACTGTGTCAAACGCTTTACTGAAATCAAGATAGACCACATCCACTGCTTTACCATCATCTATCCACTTGATAGAGACCTTGATAGGCTGGAGAGTTGGGCGGGGAGAAACTTAATGAAATTCAACAAGGGCAAGTGTAGAGTTTTGCATCTGGGGAAGAACAACCCCATGTACCAGTACAGGTTGGGGGCTGACCTGTTGGAGAGCAGTGTAGGGGAAAGGGACCTGGGGGTCCCGGTGGACAGCAGGATGGCCATGAGCCAGCAATGTGCCCTTGTGGCCAAGAAGGCCAATGGCATCCTGGGATGTATTAGAAAGGGGGTGGTTAGTAGGTCAAGAGAGGTTCTCCTTCCCCTCTATTCTGCCTTGGTGAGGCCACATCTGGAGTATTGTGTCCAGTTCTGGGCCCCACAGTTCAAGAAGGACAGGGAATTGCTGGAGAGAGTCCAGCACAGAGCCACAGAGATGATGAAGGGAGTGGAACATCTCCCTTATGAGGAAAGGCTGAGGGAGCTGGGTCTCTTTAGCTTGGAGAAGAGGAGACTGAGGGGTGACCTCATTAATGTTTATAAATATGTCAAGGGTGAGTGTCATGAGGATGGAGCCAGGCTCTTCTCAGTGGCATCCAATGATAGGACAAGGGGCAATGGGTGCAAGCTGGAACATAGGAGGTTCCACATAAATGTGAGGAAGAACTTCTTCACAGTGAGGGTGACAGAACACTGGCACAGGCTGCCCAGAGAGGTTGTGGAGTCTCCTTCTCTGGAGACATTCAAAACCCACCTGGATGCGTTCCTGTGTGACCTGACCTAGGTGTTCCTGCTCTGGCAGGGGGATTGGACTAAGATGATCTTTTGAGGTCCCTTCCAATCCCTAACATTCTGTGATTCTGTGAGAGTGGCCTAGCAATGGCATCCACCAGCTCCCTCAGCACCTGCAGGTGCATCCCATCAGGACCCATGGATTTATGGATGTTCAGGTTGCTTAATTGGTCCCTAACCCAGTCCTCATCAACCAGGACAAACTCCTCCTCTATCCTGACTTCCTCTGGAGCCTCAGGGGTCCTGGGCTCCTCAGGACAGCCTCCAGCAGTATAGACAGAGGCAAAGAAGGCTTTCAGTAACGCTGTCTTCTTTTTATCCTCTGTCACCAGGGCACCCACCTCATTCACCAGTGGGCCTACATTGCCTCTGGTGTTATTTTCATCTGCAATGTATTTGAAGAAGCCCTTTCTGTTGTCCTTGATCTTTCTTGCAAGGTTTAATTCCAAGGAGGCGTTGGCTTTCCTAGTTGCCTCCCTGCATCCTCTGACAACAGACTTATATTCCTCCCAAGTGGCCAGCCCCTCCTCCCATGATCTGTACATTCTCTTCTTCCACTTGAGTTTGCCCAGCAGTTCCCTGTTTAACCATGCAGGTCTCCTGGCACCCTTTCTTGACTTCCTGCCTGTTGGGATGCACTGATCTTGAGCTTGGAAGAAGTGGGCCTTGAATGCTAACCAACTCTCTTGGGCCCCTTTACCTTCAAGTACCCTGTCCCATGGGATTTCCCCTAGCAATTGCTTGAAAAGGCCAAAGTTGGCCCTCCTGAAGTCCAGGGCTGTAGTTCTGTTAGGTATTCTATTCCTGCCACATGAGATCCTGAACTCCACCATCTCATGGTCACTGCAACCAAGGCTACCCTCAACCTTCAGCACCTCAACCAGACCCTCCTTGTTCGTGAGAATAAGATCCAGCAGCACTCCTCTCCTAGTCGGCTCATCCACCATTTGCATCAGGAAGTTTTCATCAGTGCACTGAAGGAACCTCCTGGACTGTGGATGGCTGGCTGAGTAGGCCTCCCAGCAAATATCAGGGTCCCCCCCATAAAGTCCCCCATGACAACCAGGGCTTGCCTTTGTGAGACCTCTATCAGCTGCCTGTAGAAGGCCTCATCAACCTCCTCATCCTGATCTGGTGGCCTGTAATAGACCCCCACAACAGTATCACCCATGCCAGCCTGCCCCTTAATTCACACCCACAAGCTCTCAAGTCGCTCCTGATCCGCCCCTGGACAGAACTCAATACACCCTAGTTGCTCACTCATGTAAAGAGCAACTCCACCCCCTCGCCTTGCTGGCCTATCTTTCCTGAACAGGTCATAGTCATCCATGACCACATTCCAGTCATGCGAGCTGTCCCACCAGGTCTCTGTAACCACCACTAGATCATAACCCCCTGACCGAACACGGCTTTCTAACTCCTCCTGTTCATTCCCCACGCTGTGTGCAGGCATTTCAGAGAGCGAGCTGAGCACGCCGTTTTCACCCTAGGGGGGTGGGAGGCCTCCTGGTCTTCATCAATACTAGAGCACTGCCCCAGAGGTGCAAGCCCAGCTACAACCCCATCCCCCTTTGAATCTAGTTTAAAGCTGTCCAAATGAGCCCTGCTAATACTTGCTAATACCGCCCTGACATCTGTTGGAAAAGTAGCACAGCAAGCTGTAAGCAATCCAAGAGACTCCTTGAGTGGCTTGATGACAACTTCCTAAAGCAACAAATAGGCAGCCCTACTTGAGGGGAAGCGATATTGGCAAGTGAGCTCATCACAGATGTCAAGATTGGAGGCAGCCTGGGCTGTAGTGACCATGCACTGGTGCAGTTCACTGTCCTAAGGTGTATGAGTCACATGAGAAGCACAGTCAGGACCCCGAATCTCAGGGAAGCCACCTTCCAGCTCTTCAAGGAGGTAGTGAATAGGACCCCCTTGGAAATGGCCCTTAAGGACAAGGGAGCAGAACAGAGCTGGCAGATCTTTTAAGGAGGCTTTCCACAGAGCGTAAGAAATCAGGCAAGGAAGGCAAGAGACCAGCATGGCTGAGCCAAGACCTGCTGGTCAAACTAAAAGGCAAGATGGAACTCCACAGGCAGTGGAAGCAGGGACAGGTATCTTAGGAAGAGCACAGGGACGTTGCCCGGTTGTGTAGGGACGAGGTCAGGAAGGCCAAGGCACAGCTGGAGCTGAACTTGGCAAAGGATGTCAAGAAAAACAAGAAGGGCTTCTACAGGTATATAAACCAGAAAAGGAAGGTTAAAGTGTGCCCCCCCCGATGAGCAACAGTGGTGGTCTAGTAACAACAGACGAGGAGAAGGCTGAGGTTCTCGACAACGTTTCTGCCTCAGTCTTCACTGGCAACCTCTCTCCTCACAGCTCTCAAGTTGATGGCCCGCAAGATGGGGACGAGGGAGACAAAGTCCCTCCCGCTGTATGTGAAGATAAGGTTCATGACCACCTGAGGAACCTGGACATACACAAGTCCATGGGACCTGACGAGATGCATCCCAGAGTCCTGAGGGAACTGGCTGATGTAGTTGCTAAGCCGCTCTCCATGATATTTGAAAAATCATGGCAGTCAGGTGAAGTCCCGAGTGACTGGAAGAAAGCAAACATTACACCCGTTTTTAAAAAGGGTAGGAAGGAAGACCCTGGGAACTACTGACCTGTCAGCCTCACCTCTGTGCCTGGGAAGATCATGGAACAGATCCTCCTAGAAGCTATGCTGAAGCACATGGAGGACAGGGAGGTTATTCAGGACAGCCAGCAAGGGCTGGGGCTACTAGGGGCTACTAGGGGCAAGTCCTGCCTGACCAACCTAGTGGCTTTCTACACTGGAGTAACTGCATCAGTAGACAAGGCAAGAGCTACGGTGGTCATCTATCTGGACTTCTGCAAGGCCTTTGACACAGTCCCCCACAACATCCTTCTCTCTAAGCTGGAGAGATATGGATTTGATGGGTGGACTGTTCAGTGGATAAGGAATTGGCTGCATGGTCACATCCAGAGGGTAGTAGTCAATGGCTCAATGTCCAGATGGAAGATGGTGACAAGTGGTGGCCTTCAGGGGTCTGTACTGGGACCAGTGCTGTTTAATATCCTCATTAATGATACTGATAATCAGACTGAGTGCACCCTTGGCAGGTTCACTGATGATACCAAGCTGGGTGGTGCAGTCAACATGCCAGAGGGACAGGATGCCATCCAGAGGGACCTGGACAAGCTGGAGAAGTGGGCCCAGGTGAACCTCATAAGGTTCAATAAGACCAAGTGCAGGGTTCTGCACCTGTGTCGGGGCAATCCTCATTATCAGTACAGGCTAGGAGTTGATGTGCTGGAAAGCAGCCCTGAGGAAAAGGACTTCGGGGCAGTAGTGGATGAAAAGCTGGACATGAGCCAACAATGTGCAGCCTCAGCCCAGAAGTCCAATCGCATCCTGGGCTGCATCAGAAGTGTGGCCAGCAGATGGCGAGAGGTGATTCTGCCCCTCTACTCTGCTCTGGTGAGACCTCACCTGTGTACTGCGTCCAGCTTTGGAGCCCTCAACATAAGAAGGATGTGGACCTGTTGGAGGGTGTCCAGAGGAGGGCCACAAAAATGATCAAAGGGCTGGAGCACCTCTCCTATGACGACAGGCTGAGAGAATTCGGGTTGATCAGCCTGGAGAAGAGAAGGCTTTGGGGAGACCTTATAGCAACCTTGCAATACCTGAAAGGTGCCTATAAGAAAGCAGGAGAGGGACTGTTCACAAGGACATGTAGCAATAGGATGAGGGGTAATGGTTTTAAACTAGAAAAGGGGAGATTCAGGTTAGATGTAAGGAAAAAGTTTCTCAATATGAGGGTGGTGGATCACTGGAACAGGTTGCCCATGGAGGTAGTGGAGGCCCCATCCCTGGAGACATTCAAGGTCAGGCTTGATGGGGTGCTGAGCAACCTGATCTAGTAAAGATGTCTCTGCTCACTGCAGAGGGGTTGGACTAGATGACCCTTGAGGGTCCCTTCCAACCCAATACATTCTATGATTCTATGAATCTATGATTTTATCTGTCCTGCAAGGAGAGGCTGAGAGGTCTGTGTCTGCTCAGTCTGGAGCAGAGAAGGCTTGAGGTGGGATTATTGATGCATATAATCCTCATGAAGGGGATTGAAGAAGACGGAGCCAGACGCCTCTTAGAGAAAGGACAAGAGGTGATGGGCACAAACTTGAAATACTGTAATTTTTTATTTAAACAAACAGAAACTTTTTTATTTCAAGGGCAATCCAACTTTGGAATAGGTTCTCCAGAGAGTTTGTGGAATCTTCATACTTGGAGATATTCAAAACCCAGCTGGGCATGACCCTGGCTAACCTGCCCTATTTTCCCTCTTTGAGGAGGGGGATTGGACTAGACAATCTCCAGAGGTTCCTTCCAGCTACATCTTTTCTGTGAAACACTGACTCATTGAGAAGTAGATCACAGAGTTGGGGCCAGACAAGTCCCTTATGAAAGATTTAACAAATATCAATTTCTAGTAACTATTTAGTTACCAGCAACAGTTTTTTGAATCAGCATGACAAACCAGCCTGATTTACCATTACAGCAACAAAGAGAGTGAAAAACAGGCTCAGAAAACATGAAGAGTCAAGGATCCTCAGTGTCATGGTGTCAGCAGATTTGCACCTTTGGTCTTGAAATAAAATGTTCAAAATGAGGGCTTAGAAGGACAGTTTTGCTGGTTACACTAAAAATAGTTTTTCTTTAGAAATGCATTTTGCAGAGTTCAGTACAAACAAGCTTTATTTGACCATAAATGTACGTTCATGTCAAAAAGTCAAATCCTTGTCTGGGGAATCAGATATTATGGCTCTATTCTCATTCATGATATTATCAGCTGTGATTCAGGCCTGGCTTTGTTCATGAGTGAAAGTTATGATGAGCTGGGGCTGATCCTAAGCTGGTCTGCTGGGGAGCAGACTGAGCTTTTAATGGGGATAAAGAGGTGGCCTGGTGATGGCAAAACTGGTGAGTGAAGCATATTGCCTTCTGAGGTAAAATGTGGGGAGCTTGAAAGTCTGGACTTCAGTGCCGAGAAGTTTGGGATATGAGCCTTGATTGATGGACTGAGTTGAAGAGGAGAGATTGTCTTAGGGGGGGTAGAAAACTAAGGCTCAGCTGCAGGGAGGAGAGGAGACAGAGATGAGAATGCACTTAAATGCAGTCTCTTAGGCTTTGATTTTGCAAACTGATCTGTTCAGGCAAACTCTTACAACCCACGCAGAGCCCTGCTGAAGATAATAGGAGTTTGTGCAGGCTCACATGCATCAGCTTGCAGGAATGGGGGCCCGTGTCCTCGGAAAGAGTTTAAGTAACACAAGAAATAGTTGGAAACAGCACATCTCAGCAGTTCCTGATTTTGAACCAGAAATTGAGAGAGAAGGCTGGTCGTATGGAGCATCCAGGAAGATCGAGTTGCATTTAAGTTGTTGTGCTGTCAGTGCTTCTGTTACAACCCCCAGTGGAATTTACATTTGGTATCATTCCCTGTGCCCCCAGATATCTTTCATGCTAAAATCTGGCAGGTGAACATTCAGCCTGGGAGGTTGATGTCTTCTGGAATGTGAGTGCAATTGGTTTAGACACTCAGCTTTGCAGAGAATCTGGAATGGAAAAAATATCAGCTGGTTTCTCATTTGCTTTACAAAATAATATATTATGCTAGAAAAGCTGAGTGCTGTGGAGAATTTTAAGGTTAGTCATGAAACTAAACTAGATTATTGATTGTCACAGATCCTGTCAAGATATTTGTGGCTTATTTTAGAAATGTTGTGAACTTCATTACCTTGCAATCCCTATGCTGTACATTTGAATCTCACTGACAATTTCTAACCAGTAATTTCAATTAGAGGACTTTTATACATTATATTTTACTGTGATTGCATTACGCAGTGGAGCCTGGCTGTTCTGAATGCCTCGGCAGGCCCAATTGCAAAGGCCTAATGTGACAAGGTGATGACTGAGAGGTTTTATTACGATTTGATTGCTCCCAGGGCAAGGCTAGTATTTGAGTATCATCATCTTTGACAGCATAATTCAGCTTCAGGTAGGCAATCTAATCCCAAAGGATCTGCAGGGGATGGTCGTTCCCACTGGCTGTTTTTTCATCACAGCTTTCCCAGAATTTCTGTGGAAGATGCTCTAACCTCCCATTTTAGCCAAAATCCATCTGTCTGTGCCTAAGAGCATGAATATTCTTTCAATATTGGTACATTTAGTGCAAGTCCATAATTAGGAGTAATGAATTTTTTTTTGCATGCTATTAGGAAAAATGTTTCAAAGATGCAATGAGATCTTAAATATTTACTTTTCAAACCTTACGTCTATCTGCTCTTTGTCTGGATTTCATCCTGAATATGTGTTTACTATAATGAATTGCAATTCCTGCCTATTTCTTTTTGTCACAAACCAAGAAGTTTGCTACTTTAATCCAAAGGTAGACACTCGCAGACATCTAGACCCATGGTGTTGCTGCACCTGTGTGAGGCCCCAGCAAAGACTGGGACTCCCCAGTCTGCAGGGAGATGACTGAGGAGGTTTACAATTAAATTTAGGACATCTAGAAGGTGGTGCATAACTGGAAAGGAGGATTACTCTTCTCCAAGTCCCACAACACAAGACCTAGGTGGCACTGGGTGAGGCTAGTTGGAGAGAGAAAGGGAAAAGTAAAGCACTTCTGGAGTCTACTGCTGTGGGGGGGTGGTGGAGGCAGGTTTGAAAAGATGTGACAGACACTTGCGTGAAGGGGATCTGAAAAAAAAAAAGTAGGAATGTACTCACTAACATCCTTTATTCTGTATGCTGGGGAAAGATGAGAGAATGGATAGCAGAAAGTGGTGCACTTACAAGGCCATGCCCTAAACAGTGTCCCTGTTAGCACTGCTACTTATATAATACTGGACTAAATGGACCACTGGTCTGACTCAAAAGGGCAGTGTTATAACAGAATCAGGGCTGTTACAGATCCTGTCTCATATCTTCACTCATTAATAAATCAGAGGGGCCAGGTCCTCGAGTATAAAAATCATAGTATCATTTAGATTGGAAAAGACCCTTATGATTGAGTCCAACCGTAAACCTAACACTGCCAAGTCACCACTACACCCTGTCCCCCAGCACCACATCTATGCATCTCTTAAATACCTTTAGGGATGGGGACTCCACCACTGCCCTGGGCAGCCTATGCCAGTGCTTGGAAACCCTTTCGGTGAAGAAATTTTTCCTAATATGCAGTCTAAATCTCCCCTGGAACAACTTGAGGCCATTATCCCTCAATCTATCACTGTTACCTGGGAGAAGAGACCAATCACTGCCTCGCTACCCCCTCCTTTCAGGCAGTTGCAGAGAGCAATGAGGTCTCCCCTCAGCCTCCTCTTCTCCAGACTGAACACCCCCAGTTCCCTCAGCTGCTCCCCATCAGACTTGTGCTCCAGACCCTTCACCACCTTTGTTGCTCTTCTAATAACTTCTAATAACTCAGGTTAGACCTATGCAGTGACAGAACTGAAGTGCAAGGTTTCCTTTTGAGTGCCAGTGAAAGCAAATGAACTTGCAGAACAGTAGATAGCACCAGAAATATGGTTTGTTGGATTTATTTCTAGTTTTGTAAGATGTAGATACATGGCTGGCAAAGCTGATGCAAGACATTCCAAATGCAATTCTGTTGCGGTCAATGTGATGGCAACAGAGATTAATTTGGCCCTGCGTATCTTTTCTTAGCTTATTGAAATATAATTCTAAAATATTTTCTTTCAGCTTTTAATAATATTTTCCTTATTTTTGGAAGATGTGCAACTTAAGCAGCATATGACTGATTGCATAGAAAACTGTTGTAGCTAGAGAGCAATGTCTTAGTTCATTCTTAAACAAATATTATCAAACAAGCATCAAAATCTATCCTAAACACATAGATGGAATAATGTTGAGATGTATATTTGTCTTTCTGTGGCTTTGCTTAAAGTCAGTTTCAGGTTAAATCTCTTTTTGTTTGTCCAAATGTGTCTTTGACCCTTTTCATTCTGCTTCCTGCCCAGAGCTGATCCACAAATCCTGTGGAATTTGATCACTGCTCATTTGTGTGATTATTCTTAGATGCTTTATCAATAAGTTCATTAGCTGTGTAATAATCTGATCCATGTCAATCTTTTGTGTCCATTTTTAATATTGACTGGAGAGCAATTACTTCCTCTCTTCAGTTACACAGGCTACCTAATTAAA
Organism: Podargus strigoides; assembly: GCA_028020825.1. Taxonomy (NCBI): domain Eukaryota; kingdom Metazoa; phylum Chordata; class Aves; order Caprimulgiformes; family Podargidae; genus Podargus; species Podargus strigoides. Next base: position 33,210,395 of record CM051663.1, on the reverse strand, counting down.
TAACCTGGGTCCTCAAACATCACAGTAAAAAGCAGGGAATTAAGTTTAAAATTCTGTGTCAATGGTGTCTTGGCGAAACTTCATCTATTCTATGCTTTCATGTCATAAAGGTCCTTGTATTTCTTGCTGCATTGAAGCTGGTGAATGCACAGTTGTTTTCCAGTCATGACCTAGAGATGGAGCAAAGCTGCTGTGGGTAGTGCCCAAACCCTCTGCTTTTGTAGGAGGGAAAGATCCTGTGGGCATCCTGGGGGCATACCCAGTGTGCACTTGCTGCTCACCCCAGACATGCTCAATGCTGCGGGATTGCTTGTGTGAAATTGTGAGGGTCACAACTCTCTTCCATTTTGCAAGTATGACTTTCATTAGCCTTAAAATCTGTGGGACAAGGATGCTCTCTGACCTGGTGGTTTACAGTCAGTGTCAACTGGCAGCAAGCTTTTTTGTATGGCAATGATGGAGGAGTTGTAAGAAGAAAAACAAGAGAAAGGGTGGCTTCACTTGTGGAGTAAAAGCTAAGTGTGCTCAGGGTAGGACATATGTAACAAGCATATGCAGTCAGTTGATGGTGCTTTGTATCCAAGCATGACAGCAAAGGCGTAATTCTGCTGGGCACAGGCCAATGCATAAGGGCAGTGCGTAGGAGACAGTTTTCCGCGGAGTAAGATGTCCTGTATTGCATCCACTGGAGAGCTGTTTGAAGCAGCTGTCATTTGAGACAAGACATTGAATTAGAGGTCAACAGGCTGATCCAGGCTGGGAATTTTCTGGCACCAGAAACTAACCTAGCTACAACCTGTCTGAGCTGAAAGGAAGGCAAAGAATAATTATGTGGTTAGAAGGAAATAATATATTTTGTATGATTACTGATTCAGGAATAAGTAATTACATTAATAAAAGTGATAAGGAGACCTCGTGACATCTTTAAAAAGAATTGATGTTTTTTCAGAAAATGCAGACTTAATGTGACAATGGCACAGTCAATTCTCCTCTTTCAGATTTATATGTTACTGAACACACAGTATATGACCTCTCATCACAATATCACATAGCATAATCATGACAGAGTACAGACAAGGCTGCCCATAGGGGAAATAAATTTAGAAATAGCCTTTCTATCAAGATATAGTTGAGATCTATTTTTGATTTTTTTCAGTTCTTCTAATAACTGTTCTTCTGCCTCTGTTTCAGGAGGTACAATTTGCCAGCATCTTTCACTCTTAAGCTTGCTGGGTAAATGGAATGCTTTTTTTATCTACAAAGTTACTTTTCCCAAATGGTGGACTTGAAATTAAGGGGAAAAGAGAAAGAATTTAGTCTAAACAGTAATATCTTCATTATCTCTTAACAATTCAAATTATTTCTTCTTCTTTCCTGAAATCAAACAACCAGAAGGCAAAACTTCTTCTTCCATCACTATATTAAATACATGTGTACATTTCTTAATTAGTTGATGTTGACCATCAGCCCTCAAATTCAGAGTCAAACACTGAAGAGTAATAAATTTCAAAAATCACATTGACTTCAATTTTATTGATTTGGTTAGGCCATAACCTTTACTGGCAAGATACCCAGGAGTAGTAGCATCTCTCCTTCATGACACAACTAAAAATTTAAGCAGTAAGTTATGCTCAGTGTGTGTCAGTGTACACTTTTGAGGGAGTACAGAGAGAATATAATTCTCTGACTGCAAATATATTTAATAGGTATGAAGTGCATTACTCATGTGCTGAGTAATGTTTAATATATTCTCATTCCTTTTTTTTGCCTGTATTTGCTGCAAATGGCTTTCTCTGGCTGCTGCCCACCTTGGTTCTAAGGAGCTTTGCTGGCTGCTTTTCTTCACCTCTGTTTCTCATGCATTCAGCAAACAGTATTTCTGTGCGTTCTGTGCATAGCTCTCTGTGTCCTTCCTTCTAGCAAAGGATTTCCCCTTATCACCCAGTTCCTGCTCTCACCTATTCTGGCTGCCTCTTGTACTACCTTTGATTTGCATCTTGATGCCTCATTCTTTCCTTTTCTTAGCTCACTGCATCCGGTGTGATACATATTCTCACTCATCTTCTGCACCTTTTCTGTGCTCTCTGACCTTGTATCTGCCTGTTGGGGAGTGCTGTTCCCAAAGCATTGTGTCTGCAGCTGCAGGATTAATGGTGTTTGCATGAGTGACCCAGAAATCCTGTGCACAGGCAAGAAAAGATGAGTTAAGATCAGCTTCAGGTGATCTAAATCTATACAGCTGAAAACGAATTTTTTTTTTTTATTTTGCGAATTGGGATGGGGAGTATTTCAATTATTTCAGCATGTGTCTGCCTCTCTGTGTAGCTGTGGAGGCTGAATCCAGGGGAGGAAAGAGCAGGAACGTGGACCTGGATGTGTAATGGAGAGTGAGATCACCCCTTTTGGTAATGGTACAGGCACAGTTGGCCTTTATCTGATCATGGAGCTGCATCCTGAAGTTCAACCACTTTAAGGAATGGGCAGGAGGGGTAATATTTTACTTTGTCATAGTATATTTTGAATACCTAAAGGGATAAAAGCATTTAGAAGGAACACATTAATCTGGAAAGTGAAGTCTTTTTTTTATATTTGACTGTCAGTGTTAGGTTAATGGTTGGACTCAATGAACTTAAAGGTCTTTTCCAATCTAGGTGATTCTGTGACTGAAGTTCTGTTATCCCAGCAAAAATGTGCATCTGGACATCTCACAGTCTTTTCTCATGTATTCATGCTTGTGAAATACAAAAAGTCAGAGAAATAAGTGTGCTTTCTTCTACTTCCTCTTCTTCAGGGTTGGCAACTGACCTCCAGCACACCTTAGATTGTGGACTCAAGTAGAGATGAGAAAGAAAACAACTCTTCTTTCAGGCAGATGACTTTGGTGTAATACTAGCCACATAACACCATCTACCTTGTTTTAAAAGGATGGGCTTAGGTTGATGAGATATTTCACGGAGGCTAAAATGCTAATCCTCAGCTCCCTTATCAGAGGACCTTAAGGAACTTTTTTGCCCCAATCCCTCTGGCACTTGCCAGTAAACCAATTCACTGTCTGGTCTGGAAACTACAACCGTCATTTGCTATTTTGTTTAGTAATGTAAATGACTCACGTACGATTAGTTTTGCTTTTCCACCTCCTAGATGTGTGCTTCTTAAATCTGGTTTCATTGTAAACAGGAATCAGAACTGGTCTTTGGCATTTTTTGGTAATGTCTAGGGTTTGTATCCCAATGAAAGGATTTATCCTTCTACTTATTGATCTTCAAAGAAAGACAATTATTTTTCTTAATTTTGCCAAGGTAAAAATTGATGGGATCAGAGCTGCGTTACCCACCGCTAAAAATGATTCTCCCATTGCTTAGTTTTCTGTTGAAGTTCATAATATTATTCCTTCAAATAAATCAGCAACCTCAGCACACAGGACTGCTGCATTGAGTCCCACCACTCATACTTGATTCCTTGCTACCTAAATGACTCAAATATTGCACTGCTGCAACAGCTCCTCAGCAATCAGAGATGTTTATTTGCCTTCTGGCAACAAGTGTTATGTTACTTTGAAAATAGGTCCTATTTCAGGCTATTGTTTTACATAAACAAAGAAACCAAAAATCTGCTGCAGTTCCAGGGGAAAAGGCCAAAGCTGGTGTCTGATCAACTATTCCAGTCAAACAGTCTTGAAACAAGAACTTGTTTTCTCAGTTGCAGCAGTTTTTAATGTAATCTCTATGGGCTACATGAATCTTCAGGAGTCAGTGATGGATGGTGTCTCACATGGGTTATTATTTTGTTTTCTCTGGACTTCAGTGCTGCTTTGGGCACAGTAAACGAGGCTCTTTGGAAAAGTGTCTACAAGGATACAAGGTTGTCTGAAATGCTGCTTGAGTGGCTTTTAGCTTTCTTTAACCAAGGTTACACTGAACTTTAGCTGTGTCCAGATGATGCTAGGGTTTTTTTCCCAGCTGATAAGACTCAGGATGGATTTTTATTTTGGAATCTGAAATCTAATCAGAAATTAAATTTATGCAAACATCTTTGTTTGGTTCATGTTTGTATGATAAAATTTTATGCTTTCTGAAATAATGGCTGTATTTTGCCTGTCTGTGATAAGAACACAATTAGCTATGTGACAAATGTGTCATTGCTTAGAGAATGTTAGTGATAGAAAATATGACAGAACAACTCCTCACTGATGGGGGACAGAAGTCCTGAAAGCTGTTTACTCTTTCTAGTGCCTTTTATACTCCGCCAAACTGCCTTGAGAACATGGCTGTATACTACCTATTTAATATGTATTTCTGAGAGACTGTAACTCTTTGATCTCTTGACACTGTGCTTGCTCTAACTTTTAGGCACACTGTATGAACTACATACATTTTGTTGCACGTTAATACATGTATGTTGTTCCCATATATTTGCTAATTCTATTAAGAGAGGAGAATTGTCATTAAACCACAGCTACTGTAACTGAAACACTAAGTAATCTGAGTTGTCAGAAGAATATAATTACTAAATTTACATCAGACATAGCTTTTGCTGAGAGCATTTGCCTGGCTCTCATTAGTCTGTAGCATTGCCTTTTAGATGGGACTAGAGCTAATGCGTTGGAATTGCATTACATTCCCATGCAAGAAACCCGAACAGGTTTAATTTCCAAACTTCTTCCTTTTATTCATGAGTCCAGGCTTCAGGATCTTTCCTGGTTCTCCTTCTGGGGAAACCAGGCTCTCAGGTTATGTTTGACCCAGGGAATACAGATGCACTTTTGAACTCTGACGTGCAGAAGTGTGCCCTGGTCACATCTCAACTCTGCACTGATGCAATACCCAAATTTTCTGGCTAAAAACCAGATGCTTCAGCCAGATCTTCAGTCTCTATGACCAAGAAACTGAAAAATTAAGACATTCTTCAGTGCACCCTCCACTACTCACTCCTGCATGGATTACCATGCTGGCCTGGAGAGGGACAGATGAGCAATGTGCACACAGCAGTCCTGGCTAATGGTAGCCCACCAACCTGCCAGCTGCAGAGACACCGTGAATGCATTGCCCACAACTGTTGTATGTTTGCAGACACCATTGCAGGTGTACTGACACATAGCAGATATTTTATTATACTGTTATGGTGTCCTCAGTGACTTTTAAATTTCCTTTTAAGTGGTATCTGTCATATATATGTTCCATTGTGTCTGTTTCTGTGGTGGCAGCAGTGTGCAAGCCACGCCAAACAGTGTCCTGTGGGTTTATCAAGATCAACGAATTAGTTAGCAATGGAATCTGGGGGCATTTCTGCCTTAATATATCAACTTGGGCATGCCTATGGTTGAAATTAGCAGGAGCACCACCTTTACCAATGCACAGGTAAGTGTAAGAGGGGGAATAGCAGAGCTGAGCTCCAGCTTCACTTGCTGCAGGAATGACATTGTGCCCTGAGCAGGGAGGGCTGCCCTGTTGTGGTGACTATGATTCCAGAGTGTGCAGAGGTATGGACACTGGTGGCCTTGAAACCCCCCAACACTTCTAAACTGTGCAAATAAATCTAACAGTTGACACTGTGTGTGCATTGTGTTCAGCTTGCTTTCCTTTCCCTTCTCATTCCTGCTGAATAATGGTGAGGGGTGAAGGATCAGAGGATCATAGAATAATAGAACGGTTTGGTTTGGGAGGGACCTTAAAGACCATCTTGTTCCAACCCCCCTGCCATGAGCAGGAATACTTCCCATTAGACCAGGTTGCTCAAAGCCCCATCCAACCTGGCCTTGAACACTCATCACCCTCACAGGAAATAATTTCTTCCTAATGTTGTACGAGGAAGAACTTCTTCACAGTGAGGGTGCCAGAGCACTGGCACAGGCTGCCCAGAGAGGTTGTGGAGTCTCCTTCTCTGGAGACATTCAAAACCCGCCTGGATGTGTTCCTGTGTGACCTGACCTAGGTGTTCCTGCTCCGGCAGGGGGATTGGACTAGATGATCTTTTGAGGTCCCTTCCAACTCCTAACATTCTGTGATTCTGTGATTCTGTAATATCTAGTCTAAATCCACCCTCTTTCAACTTAAAATCATTACCCCTTGTCCTGCATGCCCTTGTAAAAAAATCCCTCTCTCGCTTTCTTGTAGGCCCCTTCAGGTACTGGAAGGTGCTGTAAGGTCTCCCTGGAGCCTTCTCTTCTCCAGGCTGAACAACCCCAGCTCTCTCAGCCTGTCTCCATAGCAGAGGTGCTCCAGCCCTCTGATCATCTTCATGGCCCTCCTCTGGACTCACTCCAACAGGTCCATGTCCTTCTTATGTTGGGAGCCTCAGAGCTGAACACAGTACTCCTTCATCTCTTCAAATTAATCAAAAGAAGAAACCAGAGCCATTGTTAAGTGGGACACCTTCCTGTAGGAAAAACTGGGCAGTTCAACAGCTCTCCCACCATCTTCTTCTGCTGTTCCCCCATCAGTTCCTCCCACCAGTGAGGAGGAGGAGGAAAGAGGAGAGCAGAAGAAGCAAAGCAGAAGGAATAGTATTTGGGAGGAGAATTTAGAAGCACAAGAGGTTTGCCTTGAAGTCAGTACGAATCTTTTCCCTGCCCTCTCTTTCAGTGTGCCAGGCAGTTCCCACCATGTACCTTGTCTGTAGGCAGCTGAAGGTTTTTCTGACACCTGAAATAGGGGACACCACCCTGCTTGAATCACATTAGGGAAAGTCAGTTTTAGGGGTGGGGTGTAGCATCTGCTTCTCCCCCAGATTTTTGGCTGCAGCGGAACCTCCTGTCATCACTCACTCTGCACCTGTGTCTCCAGCTGCTTCTCCATTGTTGTTATTTCCAAGTGACAAGTGATTTATTCTGTCTCCTAATGCAGTGTGCAGGCTGGGGCTCCTCCAGTTGCGTACTCCAACTCTACAAGATGTCCACTGGCCGCAGCAGACCTTCTGCCTGCAGACCTGGACGTGTTTGATTAAGAAAGACCTGCCAAAACGTATATTGTTCTGTACAGTTGGAGGGTTTATGTTCCATTTTTTTTCAAGAGTTCCTGCCAAATAGCAAGCAGATAGCATATGCAGTGTGTTTATTACCTATGAGAAGAGAGGCAAACAGATGGAAAGCCATGTCCTGAATTCCGGCCATTGCACAGCTTGTGGAGGGGCAGGTTGTTTCTTAGCTACAACTGAAGGTGGGCCTTACAGATGGTTCCCTTGTTCCAACATCTCCCTCAGTTCAAACTCAGAGAGCGTGAATCTTACCAGAATTGGGACATTGTACCAGCACAATTCTTGTGTGTCTGGATGTAATTACAACTGCCTGCAATTTTGGATTAATGCAGTGCTCACTGCCCCATGAACGTTGTATCACGGTTCTACAACTTGCCAGCGACAGCAGTTAAACTCACAGTGAAAAACCAACCTCTGGTGAACCCTTTACTCAGTTCTGCTGCAGTATAGGTGTTTGCTCCAATATGACTAATCATGACCTGAGCAAGATACCTTTGCCCTTCATTAGTTTTTCAAGCCTCAGAGCTCCATCCTGTGCTCTTTGATACTGGAGGCCTACCAGTGCAGCTCATGCAGCTCGATAACCGACTTGAATTTGTGTGAGGGAGATCAGAGCCAGATTCTGAGTGCCTATAACTCAGGTCACTTTGAGGACACACCCAGAGAAAGTCACCATGTACCCTGAAAGACATTTTAGCAGCAATCCCATAGCAAAGCACCTGTTACTTATTTTTGTGGTTAGTGAAAGAGCTACAACTCCTTGGATATTTTGGTAAATCTGCCACTCTTTACACTGTCCATCTAAATTTATAATTGCCTTTTACTTTGTAATACTATTTCTATTTCAGTTTGTCTGCCAGTTTATGTTAATGGTCACTCCCATCATCCAAGCAAGGGTTTAGCCAAGGCTGAGTCCTGACACTCCAGGACAACCCAGGTGCAGAACAGACTGAAGTTAAGCACGCTGCTGAATCACTTCACTGTGTGTACCTCCATCAGGCAGCAAAGAACAAGTAAAAGGAGGGAATTTGGGAACTCCACAGAATTCAAGGAACTGTTAAAACCCTATTAACAGAGTAGGACAGAAATGCATCGTACAAAGCAAAACACTTTTCCTTACACCCTGTGCCAAATGGCTAGTACATAGATATGAGCAGGCAAAGCTGAGATTTAGGAGATAATAATCCATTGCCCTGAATTTCGTGTAGGAGGTAAAATCTTAACTTGGCTTTCAGTGTCATTATAGTGTACTGTAAAACCATGGAGAATGGTTCTGCTTTTGTTGTTTGAGAGATCAAACTAACCTCTCTGGAAGCATCTAAGTTTACTCAATAATTTGCAGGAGGTGCTTAGTGTATCAAAGGTGAAGAACAATAGAGCCAGAGTTAGGCTGTTAAATGTCCTTAAAAAAACCAGCCAAAGTATCTGATTATTTGGGCAGTGTTGGGACTCGGCCTCACTGCAAGTCAGTGTCATACTAGTAAGAATTTTCTAATTTTTGTGTGTATTAATACACTGTCACACATAGAGATGTGTACTTGAGCCAGTCCTGGCTGAGGAGAGAAGACTGAGCTGTATAATCAGGGCATTATAATGTGATAACCTGCTGATTTCTCTGGCTGGAATAAGAGACAGAGGCTCATCTGTACTTCCTGGTGTCATTCTGGAGGCTGGTTCCCACTGGTAATACCGGTTTTCCTCCTGAATGAATGGTTTCTGAACCAAGCAGCACTCTTAACTGTGCATGACTGCTGGAAAATAGGTCTTCGTGCTGGCTGGCAGGCACAGGCTCTTTTTCTTCACTAAGAAAGGGCATTTCAGAGGAAATTACTATACATAGCAAAGGACAAAATATTTTTCCCATTGTGCTGGAATGTATCTAAAGCAGGGAAACTACACTTAGGATATGGAAAAAAAGGGAAATAACAATATGGGGCTATCTGCAGTGCAGTAAGGGAAACAAAAAGTACCAGGAGAGGCATTCTGAAGTATGCTTCCTGCATGTATTGAATGCTTTAAAACATGCTGCTTTTCCTTTCAAAAACAGTGAACACACTGGCATTACAATCCCTTATTTTTTTGAGTTGAGTGATACATTCCAGTCTTCGTAGGACACTTTACTTCAGCTGAGATGGCATTTGGCTGTGGTTGCTATGACAAACAGAGAAGAATTGGCATGTGGTGTGCTTGGATGAATACGCAACCAGGTTTAGTGAGAAAAATATAAAAATGAATCAGATACTGCCTTGCCATCTATTGCATGTTCAGTGGTCCATGGTACTGAAAATAAACAGTATTTATAAACATTTCATGGGTCATTATGAAAACACACTGCATTTACTTTGTAACTTTATAGGATGTTTTTCAGCTTGTGTTCTGTTACAAAAAAAGCTTTCTTTATTAATTATTTATTTTCCTTTTGTGTGGAAAATGGTTTCAGACTCACTAAAGATGAGAACGCAATACAATATTTGATTAATATTCTTTATTATTGTATCTTGTTTCTCCAAGATGAAAAATGTACTGTTATTCCCAGAACTTGGTTAGAATAGCAAACCAGTCTCTGCAGGGTAACCCTGAATCAAGCATCTTCTTTCATATGCCCAGTCGTCGGTCAAAAGGAGGGGACAAAAACAGGACACACAGTGGGGCATATGGCATTAACGGGGTTTCTAAGGACAACTCATTATTCTATTATTCTTAGTAATAATATTTTTATTTCTTTATGTTTGGAGGCCTCAAGCTAGATAGTGGGCTGAGGGCACAGTAGGCACATTCCTTACATGAAATAAAAGACAGTCCTTGTCTGAAGAATTTTGGTCTAAGGAGAAAACACACAATGAAGAAGAGCTGAGGATCCAGAAACAGAAACAGAGGTCCAAAACATGTTGACCATGTAAGTGTCTAAACATGTAAGTGCCTAAACCCAAGGTTCTTAGCTTTTTTGCATGTCTTTTGTGAAATTATCTCTGAATCTTCTAATGATTAAGGAGTGATCTGTTTTTCAGCAGAGAGTGTCAGTTACTATGTGTTACTAGACCTTTTGCTGGTCTTTCAGTAAGCAATTAGGGATGTACTGCAGCAGTGCAGACAATTGGTCTTTACGAGCAGTGTATGTCAGGGAGATGTTACTTCTGTAACCCTTCACAGGCAGCATGACTGGATGACATGCAGTAGAGTGGGTCAGCATTTCACAGTTACTTATGTGCCAGTTTAGGGTATAATGAGTTATGTCAGCAGCAGAAAACACTGCAGAACTGTTATATGGCATTTTTACCTTGAGAAAAGCTAAAGGTAAATTATAGACACTTCATTCCTCCAACATTTTTGACATGTCATTAGTCACATTGAGAATTGTACTAATAAGGCTGATGGATTATCTGGACCAAATGTTTATAGCATGAGATAATGCTCTTTTACCATGGTTTACTATCACAGGCAATGTCTCTTTCCAAATATCAACCTCAGCAGTACATTAACCTATTAATTGCTCCTAAATAGGATTTGAGATATGATACGAGGCCCCAGGTATGACACATGTGGATGGCTTCAGTATTCATTTGTGTGTGGCAGAACCAGACATCTTACTATATTTGTCCAGATCACAGAATCACAGATCACAGAATAGCCTTGGTTGGAAGAGACCTCTAAGATCATCAAGTCCAACCATTAACCTAATGCTGCCAATTCCCTACTAAACCATGTCTCTTAGCACTTCATCTACATGTTTCTTAAATACCTCCAGGCATGGGGACTCCACCACTGCCCTGGGCAGCCTGTTCCAATGCCTGGCAACACTTTCAGTGAAAATTTTTTTCCTAATACCCAGTCTAAACCTCCCCTGGCACTTATGCCTGACCTCCATGGCAAGCTGTAAACCTGCAGCTACTCATGAGAGGTGCTCCTTACAGGGGAGACACTTAGGACAAAGCAATTAAAACTGCTGCCATTTTGGTGTCCACCTCTTCCACTTGGAAAAGACCAGTGAATGGAGCAAAGATAGTTTAATTCTGTGATATTTATTTGTGTTCAACTGGAAGTGCAGGCAAGCAACCTGTTACTGCTGTGATCAATAGGTAGCAAGCACAATTGATATCTCAAATGATGGGAAGACTGAGCAAATTAAGACTATCTAAGTGGAAGAGGAAGAAAAGGAGAGGAAAGCATCCTTGGAAAAATACAGGAAGTAGTATTGCGGTTGGGGGAAGAAAAACAACTACTGAAATAAACAAAAACATTACCAGCCTCAAGCAGGAATCTCAAAGAAGACTTATAAAAAGTGAGCAGAACAAAGAACGTGTGAACACTTTGGATACATGAACTTTAGAGTTGAATCTGCAGCAAGTCCTGCAGTCTGCAGCTTCCCGATGCCTGCCCAGGGCATGAGATTGCACATGACTGCCTAGTTTTGCATATTTGTGTGTGTATCCAAGGCAGCTGGCTTGTTAGATAGTCTGGTTTAATCTTGGCTGCTGACTGCTGCTCAATCATGCCCTACCTGCACTTACTACTTTGGCAATCACATGTCCACATTTTGAAGATTTCTGGTCCAGGCATTTGAGATATTGCCAAGATGCCATCCAAAATAACTGCTGCTGCTCAGAGATAGATGCAGTAGTACTGAGTGATAGCTAAAGACTTGTTTTCACTTATAAAACCTAGATATGATCCCAGCCTGCAAACTGAACGTTATTAATTTGTGTCAGTGTCTGCTGTGTGCCAGGCATTTTATAGACAAACAAGAAATGATAATTTTTTGTGCATGGTTAGACAGTGAAGCAGACAGCTGCAGGAGTCAGGGAATAACAAAAGTTTATTTCAGTGTAAAGTCAGCACAAGCCTCTTAAAGCAGAAAGATTGGAGTGAATTTTCTAGAACTACTTGGAAAAAGGTACAGAGGTAGCATCTGAAAAGGCAAGTAAAGGAGCCTGGAAAGATGGGGAGGCTCATGGACTAGCGAGGTTTGGGATTGCTTCAAGTGCTATGTGTGCAAGAAGAATGGGACCAGTAATACAAATATGATCAGAAAGCAGATGGTCAGCTTTTTTGCATTTGGTTCTGTAAACCTGGGAGGAAAGCGCTTTGTCTAAATGTGGGCAGATTTTGGTGTTGCGAGCTACACTGATAGGATATACCATCCAGGATTCTACTCCTCTGCAAGCATTCAGCCATCTGGGGTCACATCTTACAGGACATTTGACCAGGTTTCAACCCAGCCTAAGCTAAATTGGAATTGTAAATACAGATGAAAATGGTTTGGAAAATGTCTTATCCGCAGACTTTCTCTAATGGAAACAGAATGTCTTACGTGAAACAGTGGTATTACGTGATTCACGTACTTATCCTCACCCCTAGAAAAAATATATTTTGGATGCTTCTCTTTTAACCTGAATTTAATTTTCATGAAAACATGTCTGATAGCTTTGGAGAAAATATTGGTATGTTCTGCACAGAAATTTTACAGGCTTCTTATTTTTATTTTTTTTTCCTTTGGCATGAACTTGAAAGAATTGTTAGAAGATGATGACTGCTGGAAACATTTATCCAGTTCATTTTTAAGAATGTGAGTAATTGTGTAGTGTATGTCATGCATATTAAATGTTTCACTATGAAAACAAATTTTAGTCATTATTGCTTCTTATGACATTCCAATATTTTCTCTTAGAATTTGCTCTGCTTTCTGCCATCTGCCCACTTCTGGAATTAGGATGCAGGGCTGATCCAATACGTTTTACAGATCTCAATGGTTTTAAGATTAGGCTTTGCAAGAATGCATTCCGGCAGCACTCCAGTCTGGAACTGACAGCAAAATAAGTATGTGGTGGCAGGAAGGGATGCAGCCTATTGGAAGTTTTGAATCATGTGATCTAGTGATGGAAGAATGTTGTTAAGTCTATTCCCTGGCAGACAGGTGGTCAGTATAAGAAGCAGCTTAATCCAAATTCATGTCATATTGACATTAGACTGGTGGAGCTACCAATTTTTACAGAACTTATTTTTTTCATTTGTCCCGGTTTGAAAGACAGGTGTCTGCTAAGGAAGGCAGGAGCCCCCCTTGGAACAGAGAAATACAACCCCCTCCCCTCCGAATTGTTATAGAATTGAAATTAAGGGGCTTTCAGGCAAAGATATGAGGAAAATGAGAATAACAGTTTTTACTAATATATACAACAAAACTATAATACAGAGAAACTGGTTACAGGCTCGACAGAGTCAGGGATACAACCTGGCCCCTGCCGGGCAGGGTGCTGGTACCAGTCCGATCCAGTGGCAGCTGCAGTTCTCTCCGAAATGGTCCGGTTAAAGCGGCGGTCCGTAGGAAAAGAAAACAAAGTCTGAGCAATCCGATTTCGGTGGCAGCTGCAGTTCTCTTTTAGATGATCCCGTTGAAGCGGTGATCTTGTAGAAAAAAGAAAACTGGTCCTCCTCTGAAAATCCGGCCGCGGTGCAGTCCCTGTCCTCTGGGATCCCAGCGGGTAAAGCTGCTCGCGCTGCTCCAAACCCCAAAGTTATCTCCGGCGGGAATGCTTGGCTCCACCCCTCCCCCTCTGGCCGGAGCATCTCACAAAGAGATGGTGAGTCCTGGGGCAAGGCACTGATGGGCGCATTAACAGAAGAATAGTCCCGAGGGGCGAGGCAAGGAACACCGGCGCCAGGCTTCAACGGCTTATGGTAATAGAATACATTGCAACCCAGGACATTATCCACCCCTTATTCTATTACCATTTGCATCATCCCAAATCAATACCTTTCTTAAACTCTGCACACACACACACATATATATATACACATACATATACAATGAAACTCTACACTCAGTTCCCACTTAAAGTAAGGTCCCCTTGTGGTACACACCGGGTTTCCCCATCTTTCTGCATTACCCACCAAGTACAACCTGGTCCCTGAGCAAAGACAACCCCACGGATGGGTTTGTCTTTGCCCGAGGCGGAATTAACCCAAACAGTTTTCCCAAGCATACCTCTCATGTGCACTACTGGAACCCTATCCCCGTCTGTTGTTTGTAAGGATTCAGACTGAGCGGGGCCTGCTCGGTTCGTGGAGCCTCGGGTGTTAACTAACCAGGTGGCTTTTGCTAAATGCATCTCCCAGTTTTTGAAAGTTCCTCCACCCAGTGCCTTCAAGGTGGTTTTAAGCAGTCCGTTGCACCGTTCAACTTTCCCAGCTGCTGGTGCATGGTAAGGGATGTGGTACACCCACTCAATGCCATGCTCCCTAGCCCAGGTGTTGACAAGGCTGTTCTTGAAATGAGTCCCGTTGTCGGACTCAATTCTCTCAGGGGTGCCATGCCTCCAAAGGACTTGCTTTTCAAGGCCCAGGATGGTGTTCCGGGCAGTAGCGTGAGGCACAGGGTAGGTCTCCAGCCATCCAGTGGTGGCTTCCACCATTGTGAGCACGTAGCGCTTGCCTTGGCGGGTTTGAGGCAGTGTGATGTAGTCGATCTGCCAGGCCTCCCCATACTTGTATTTGGACCACCGCCCACCATACCACAGGGGCTTCACCCGCTTGGCCTGTTTGATCGCAGCGCACGTCTCACAGTCATGGATAGCCTGGGAGATACTGTCCATGGTTAGATCCACCCCTCGGTCTCGTGCCCACTTATAGGTGGCATCTCTGCCTTGATGGCCTGAGGCATCATGGGCCCATCGAGCCAAGAACAACTCTCCTTTATGCTGCCAATCCAAATCTATCTGGAACACCTCTATTTTTGAAGCCTGATCTGCCTTCTCGTTGTTGCGATGTTCTTCATTAGCCCGACTCTTGGGGACATGAGCGTCTACATGACGGACTTTCACAGGTAGCTCCTTTACCCGAGCGGCAATGTCCTTCCACTCATCAGCAGCCCAGATTGGTTTTCCCCTACGCTGCCAGTTGGCCTTTTTCCACCTTTCCAGCCAACCCCACAGGGCATTGACTACCATCCATGAGTCAATGTAGAGGTAGAGTTTTTGCCACTTCTCTCTCCCAGCAATGTCCAGGGCTAATTGGACGGCTTTGAGTTCAGCAAATTGGCTTGATCCACCCTCTCCCTCGATAGCTTGTACAACTTGTCGTGTGGGGCTCCATACTACAGCTTTCCATTTCCGGCTAGCACCTACAATTCGGCAGGAACCATCGGTGAAGAGGGCATATCGTCTTTCACTCTCTGGTAGCTCGTTATATGGAGGGGCTTCCTCAGCACGTGTCACTTCCTCTTCCTCTTCTTCAGAAGACAATCCAAAAGCCTCACCTTCTGGCCAGTTGGTAATTATTTCCAAGATCCCAGGGCGATTTTGGTTTCCAATACGGGCGCGCTGTGTGATGAGGGCAATCCATTTGCTCCAAGTAGCATCGGTGGCATGATGCGTGGAGGGAGCCTTTCCCTTGAACATCCACCCCAGCACCGGTAGTCGGGGTGCCAGGAGGAGTTGTGCCTCTGTGCCGATTACTTCTGAGGCAGCTCGAACTCCTTCATAGGCAGCCAAGATTTCTTTCTCTGTCGCAGTGTAGTTGGCTTCGGACCCTTTGTAGCTTCGGCTCCAGAATCCCAGTGGTCGGCCCCGAGTCTCGTCAGGCACCTTCTGCCAAAGGCTCCAGGACAGACCCTTGTTCCCGGCTGCAGAGTAGAGCACGTTTTTCACCTCTGGTCCTGTCCTGACTGGGCCAAGGGCTACCGCATGAGTGATTTCCTGCTTGATCTGAGTGAAGGCCTGTTGTTGTTCAGGGCCCCAGTGGAAATCGTTCTTCTTGCGGGTAACCAGGTAGAGAGGGCTCACGATCTGGCTGTACTCGGGAATGTGCATTCTCCAAAAGCCTATGACACCTAGGAATTCTTGTGTTTCCTTCTTGGTGGTCGGTGGAGACATCGCAGTGATCTTATTGATGACCTCGGTGGGAATCTGGCGCCGTCCGTCTTGCCACTTTACCCCCAGGAACTGGATCTCTCGGGCAGGTCCCTTGACTTTGCGTTTCTTGATGGCGAAACCGGCCTCCAGGAGAATTTGGATGATTTTCTCTCCTTTCTCAAATACTTCCACTGCCGTGTTCCCCCATACAATGATATCATCGATGAACTGCAAATGCTCTGGAGCCTCACCCTTTTCCAGCGCAGTCTGGATCAGCCCATGGCAGATGGTGGAACTGTGCTTCCACCCCTGGGGCAGTCGGTTCCAGGTGTACTGCACGCCCCTCCAGGTGAAGGCAAACTGAGGCCTGCACTCTGGTGACAGAGGAATGGAGAAAAATGCATTAGCAATGTCAATGATGGCATACCACTTTGCTGCTTTGGACTCCAGCTCGTACTGGAGCTCCAGCATGTCCGGCACAGCAGCACTCAATGGTGGAGTCACTTCATTCAAAGCACGATAGTCCACAGTCAATCTCCATTCTCCATCAGGCTTGCGCACAGGCCAGATGGGGCTGTTGAAGGGTGAGTGGGTCTTGCTGATCACCCCTTGGCTCTCCAGCTCACGGATCATCTTGTGGATGGGGATCACGGCATCTCGATTCGTCCGATACTGCCGGCGGTGCACCGTCGAAGTGGCAATTGGCACCCGTTGCTCTTCCACCTTCAGGAGCCCAACTGCAAAAGGATTTTCTGATAGTCCAGGCAAGGTGTTCAACTGCCTAATGCCTTCTGCTTCCACAGCAGCTATCCCAAAAGCCCACTTAAATCCTTTTGGGTCTTTGTAATAGCCATTCCGGAGAAAGTCTATTCCCAGGATACATGGGGCCTCCGGGCCAGTCACAATCGGATGTTTCTGCCACTCCTTCCCAGTCAGGCTCACCTCAGCTTCCAACAGGGTCAACTGCTGTGACCCCCCTGTCACCCCAGCAATAGACACAGATTCTGCCCCCACATGTCCCGATGGCATTAGGGTACATTGTGCTCCAGTGTCAACCAATGCTTCATATCTCTGTGGCTCTGATGTGCCAGGCCATCGGATCCACACTGTCCAAAAGACCCGATTCTCCCGTGCCTCTTCCTGGCTAGAGGCAGGGCCCCTCTAGGCCTGGTTATCATCCATTCCCTGGGCATACCTGCTAGATGTTTCCTCAAGGGGATCTGACATATCATCCTCCCTTCTGTAATACCTGGCAGCTCGGTCACGGGAGGCTGAGGCTACTTTCGCTTTAGCGGAACCCCCTCGGTTAGTGTTTTCCCTTTTGAGCTCACGAACCCGTGCTGCCAGGACAGAAGTGGGTTTCCCATCCCACCTTCTCATGTCTTCCCCAGAGTCACACAAGAAGAACCACAGCTCAGATCGTGGGGTGTACCCTCTCTCTCTAGCTGGGGGACGTCGGGCTCTGGCTCTGGGGCTTATGACCCGCACTGGTGCCACATGAGAGCTGCTCCTCCTCACCTCCTTCATCACCTCCTCCCTAATCTCTTCCTTGAGGTCCCTAGCCACAGCAGCGACATGAGCTTTCATTGGGCCATTGACTAAACTCTCATAATATCTGAACCTGTTGGCAACAGAACCCACTGTCTCTTGGTTGTCATCAGCATTAATTGTTGCAATGAATGTGGCATACTGCTGTGGCCCCAGCTTTGCCAGGTTCCACAGCATCTGCCCTGTACACTTGACCTTGTCGGGGTCATTATCATGCTGTCCGTCCCTCCCAAAGAGTACCTCTAACACTGCCACTTCCCTCAGCTGTTGGATCGCTTCCTCAAGGGTCTTCCATTGCATTCTATGATGGTACTCCTGCATTCTCTCTCTGTGGACAAACCTTTCCCTCACACTCATTAAAAGCCGCTCCCAGAGAGAAAGGGGCCCCGGCTCCCTTACAAATACCTGGTCCACCCCTGAGTCTTGGGCCAAGGATCCCAAATACCTGGCTTCGCCACTATCCAGTTGTACGCCTTTACCCACAAGGTCCCAAACCCGAAGTAACCAAGTTGTAAAAGGCTCACGCCCCCGTCGCGCAATGTCTTTTCGCATATTACGGAGACTGTCGAATGACAGGGATTCGATGATAATTTCAGGCTCTGACTCCCCTGCAGGTTGTGAGGGCTCTGGCTCATCCCCATCATTAACTGGGCGTACTGATTTGGCCTTGCACTTCCTCCTCTGCACAGGGGCGACTGCTGCTGGCTGTGGCTGTCCTTGTGGTTCAGCTGGACCCTGCACAGTTGTAACATCTGTGGGTTCCACTGCTGCACCCTCAGACTTTCCCTCTTTAGGACAAGGTCTCCCACTAGTTTGTGAGGTGTGTTTCCTCAGCATCTCATGTATTTCCTTTACCAGTACCCCCACCCAATTAGGCTGGTCCATTTGTGAGGTGGGCTGATGGGCAATGCCAGGTCGTGGGACAGGGTCAGGCTGCGGAGCAGGATCTCTAGCCTCTGGGGCCGTGTCAGGTTCTGGGGCAGCATTCCTAGTCTCTGGGGTGGTTATCCAAGTAGTTATCCAAGCCAGTCTCACTTTATCTCTGAAGGCCAAGCAGCCTGTTAGCAGTAGGCCTATTAGCAGCAACACATGGATAATATCTAGGGGAAAACTAAACCCTTCGAAAGCTGATGGAGCAGACCCAAAGAACTGGTTGAATGGTTGGGAGAAAACTTCCCCTGGTGTTATTTCCTCACAGAAGGTATCATTTTTAATGTAATCCCAGAAGCATACGCTGAGCGTGTGATAGCCCTTTATCCATGTGCCCACATTCCACAGGAAATCGAAAAACCATGAACTCCTCACCTTACCAACCCACAGTGCAAGCTGGATAACAGCCGCAGTAGCCTTAGTCAGAGGACCCATGTTTAGATAAGGGGCTGCAAAGGGGAAAAGCATAGCCACAACCACGTGCCACCCGAAGCAAGGTAAACTAGACCACATGGTGCTGCCTAACAAAGATCCCACGTTCAGTGCACAAAAAATCAGGTTAGCCGGGAACTGTTATTCTCTTTTCACCCTTTTTCCTCAATGCCCTCAGGCCCCACGTTGGGCGCCAAAATCTGTCCCGGTTTGAAAGACAGGTGTCTGCTAAGGAAGGCAGGAGCCCCCCTTGGAACAGAGAAATACAACCCCCTCCCCTCCGAATTGTTATAGAATTGAAATTAAGGGGCTTTCAGGCAAAGATATGAGGAAAATGAGAATAACAGTTTTTACTAATATATACAACAAAACTATAATACAGAGAAACTGGTTACAGGCTCGACAGAGTCAGGGATACAACCTGGCCCCTGCCGGGCAGGGTGCTGGTACCAGTCCGATCCAGTGGCAGCTGCAGTTCTCTCCGAAATGGTCCGGTTAAAGCGGCGGTCCGTAGGAAAAGAAAACAAAGTCTGAGCAATCCGATTTCGGTGGCAGCTGCAGTTCTCTTTTAGATGATCCCGTTGAAGCGGTGATCTTGTAGAAAAAAGAAAACTGGTCCTCCTCTGAAAATCCGGCCGCGGTGCAGTCCCTGTCCTCTGGGATCCCAGCGGGTAAAGCTCCTCGCGCTGCTCCAAACCCCAAAGTTATCTCCGGCGGGAATGCTTGGCTCCACCCCTCCCCCTCTGGCCGGAGCATCTCACAAAGAGATGGTGAGTCCTGGGGCAAGGCACTGATGGGCGCATTAACAGAAGAATAGTCCCGAGGGGCGAGGCAAGGAACACCGGCGCCAGGCCTCAACGGCTCATGGTAATAGAATACATTGCAACCCAGGACATCATTGAAAGCTTACGTTTTTTTTAGTCCCTGTGCAGTTCTGGTTCTGAGCATGAGCAAGTATGCCTGGCAGCAGAAAGGGTATACAAAGTTGTAGTTCAAAGACTATATGATGATATGAATTAGAGGTCTCAAACGCAGAGTGAGAGACAGAAAGCATCCTTGCAGATGCTATGTCGTGCAAGAATCACAAAAACTGTGGTGGGGAGAGACCTGTGGAAGTCCTGTAATCTGAAGATCTAGCCCAAGCTCCTGCTTAGATCAGGACTGTTGCCCACACTAAATCTTATTTCAATGTATCTGTCTAGGTGAGCCTTGAAAACCTCCACGGATGGAGAATCCACAGGAGGGTAACTAACAGGGTAGCAATGAGAGAAATGGCTGAACACGAGGAAAAGCACTTAACCAATCCAACCTGGGTTTAAACTAGTAAAACAAAAGTGAGTGAAGCTTTTAGACAAAAGGTGTGAAAGGAGACATGGGGAGGTCACTTAGGTGAAGAATAATGAAAGACAGAGTGGAGTTGCTGACCAAGGCCAAAACTGAAAATAAGGGTGTAAAATAAGCAAAACTAGAACCAAAGGGGAAAGTTTAAAGCAGGATGGGTTGTTTATCTGAGAGGGAGAGAAAGGAAATTGGGCAAAGCAAAGCAGCAGGTTAGGACTGTGTAGGGGCACCCCCATTAGTCAGACAATCAACTGTTTGTTCTTACCATGCATCATGCATTTGCCCTGCTTGAGCAGTCGAGGGACCTGCAAAGTCAAAGTGATTACCCCAGAGATGATTGGAGATAGACTCATGGTATTGTTCAGAGAAGAGGTAACATGAGAACTAGAGCCACAGCTGGAGAAGAGGCTTTTAACACTGTTGGAGGAAGGGGAAATTGCAGGATGCAAAGTGATTTTTCCTGGGTTATGACAAATGTAATTTCTGTTGTAAAAAATGTGACATGTTCTAAGGCAGCTGTAGTTTTGGGGAAGGAGGAAACTACCTCACTTCCACGCTCCTTTTCACCTCAATCCCTCTCACTTTGTGACCAGAATGGATTGAAATGCGTGAGCCCTTTAGGAAAAGAACAAAATAAAATGAAGCTCAGTCAGGAGCTTTTAATGAAGTTTCAGTTCCTTATAAACCTATGAAAGCAGTGGAAAATACGCTGGGCCACAAGCTACTACAGTAGCTACTATACTACCTCATCCTGATTCCCTGTGTGAAGCATGCAATGCTTCAGATGGGCTGGGATGCTTTGTGCCAGGGCTTTGGGATGGACAGACATATTCTTGCTTTATGTTCCCTGAAACAACTCCTGGAAAGGCTGGTGGGATGTTAGCAGGAAAGGTACAAGGACTACCACGGTACAACTCAGAAGACTAACCATCTAGTCTGGATAACTGAGTGCTGGGGTAGGTGAGACCTGTAGGAAGATGTGCTAGCTGGACTTGCGCAAGGTTGGCTTTGCTGATGACCAAGTGTGTGTCCTACAGTGAAGAAGTATCTGATTTCAGAGTCCCATCCCCAGTTTATGCAGATGGGGTAAGAAAATAGCTGAAGAAACCAGTCTATTTTCTGTGAAAGCCCAGGTCTAGGAATGAACTTCAAGCACAACATTGTCACAGTTAATATATAGTGTGATTACACTAGAGTAACCTGTAAAAATAGGTATCTAAAATGTGGATGTGAAACGGGGAAGCAAAATAGGTTTGTCAGCTATCACAGCCAGATGTCAAAGTCATGAACAGTGTAAGTTAATGATACAATAAATCAACCAGATTCAGAGTCATTGGGTTTCAAAGACCATTCCCAAATCTCACCAGGTATCATCTGTGTGTGAAAAAACTCAATTTCAGCCAATTGCAGATCTTCCATTAACTCCAATAGGAGCTGAAGGTAGTGGTATGAATGTGCAAACCTGACTCCATGCCTGCTCATTTCAACAGGAGTTTGGTGAATGTTGATTTTGGAAAGTAACCTGAACTGAAGTTAAAGGTCTGACGTCCCTGTCCCCATCTAAGTACAAATATATTAATATAGCTGTCAGTGCAGACAGTTGCTGCTTGAGATTATTGCTTGAAATAACCTATTTCTGGATAATAATTGTCACAAGGTATATATGTTTCATTCTGTTCTTGCAGTGTTTTTTACTGATTGTTAAGTTTCTTCCTTTGTCACTCCTTTGCCAAAATCTTGTTTAGTGTCCAACACAAACAAGTGGCTTTAAAGGCTTATGAAAAGGGTCATAAACATGATTTCCACTCATGGAATTACTTCTTGTTAGAAACAAACCAAAAAGCTTTCACATAAAATCTCCCTATGTCCCATGCCCAACTGGCCCTGGGAATGTAACTCTACACTCTTCCAATCATCACCCATGTGTTGGTAAATTCTTTTGTAAATCTTTATTTTCTTAATGAAGTCACTCCTGGGTTCTGCACCCTGTCTTCATCCAAAAATAGCATGAACCTTACCTGACCATATAATGTGAGTAATATTTCTTTCTCTTCTAGAGTTTATAATGGCAGATCTGGGATTATACTTAGACAGTAAGGAAAGTGAACAACTACCTTTAGTCTGTGCTGGTCAAATTGTGAAAGAGTTAAGACAATTATATTTAAATCCTTCTCTCTACCTGTCTAATCTTCTGCTGCATTGAGGGAGTTGACTGTACTGTGTTTTTTACATATTAGCTTCTTCCTTCTGCATGGAGTGAACTGCTGCTTTGCATCCACTCAACAGCAGCAGAGAAGAAGTCCCAGGTCTTTGCAAGTGCAATGTTAAATTTACAACCCATCCTGCTAATGCTAAGTGCACTTACTAAAGATAAATTTTGGCATTCCTTTCCCCATGTCCTGCCTGCATCCATGCTCATGTGATTTCTTCAAATGCTCAGATTGCTTTTTCAACTTCCTGCCTGGTACTGATCGGCTCCACCAGGGCCACCAGACGCATCATAGGCTATTCTCACCCTTCTTGACACCAAATGGCCTGCTAAGTCTGTCTCTGATGGTTCAACCACCCAGCTGCCAGCCCCAGTTTTGCCTTACTGGGCTTTGTGGCCTCAGGGGCATCTCACACTCTATTGCATGTTTAACCCCACCCTGATAATCCACCTTGACTTGATCCTCTTGGATCTTTGTTTCAGGCAACATGATAAGAGAATGATTTATGTTTGAAGGCACCTCTGAAGCCCATCTAGTCCAACCTCCACTCTAAGCAGATCTAATTAGATCAAGTTGCTTAGAGACTTGGGTAGTCAAATTTTGAAGACTTGCAAGGGTGGAAGAGGACAAGGATATATCTTCTCAGCTGGAAAACAAAGTATTCAAACCAGGCAGTCAAGAACCAGAACCTTGGGTAGATGCTGCTGAGAAACTGCCTCAGAAGCCAGGCATAGGTGACAAGACCAACAAGGCTTCAAGTGCCAAGGAGACAAACTGCAATCGGATACAGATATGCCATACTGTAACATGGAGCTACTTATTGAAGCCATGTGTTTCTTACCTGTGCATACACTGAATGCTGTGTTTGACTTTTACACTGATGCATTTAAAGGAGAATAGGATGCACAAGAGGGTGTCAAGGGGCAGAATGGTATGGTGAAAAACTGAATCTCATATCAGGAGTAGGAAGAAATTTCTCTCCAGTTCTTCCAATGGAGGAGGCAAACACATCTTTAAGGAGCAGTGGGAAAAGGGGAAGCAGGTCAGGAAAAGGGAGTTTGGCTGTAACTGAGTCAGTGCTTGGAAATGGCCTCTGTGGCACATATGGGCAGCTTCATGACTCTGATGCCACAAATGGCTGTACGTGAGTGGTGGCTTGGTTACCAGGTGGGCAGCTCTGCCAGTGCAGGGCTGCTGGGCAGTGTCAGTCCCCAGCTGCAGGGGGCAGGGAGCCAGCAATTCTTCCCACATCCCATCAGCAGGTCACTTCTTGAGCCAGCTACGCAGCTGTGCAAAAGCCAGACCTTGCCCTCAGGACGTCCCCAAAGGTGGTCTTTGTGACATCAGTCAGAGGCATCTCAGTTCTGTGAGTGCTGTGCTGTGTAGCACTCAGGATCAGGAAGACTGACTCCTTTTGGCACTTGGTAATAGAGACAATGAAAGGGCTGATTTTTGAGGATGGAGACCACTAGCCTGAAATGTGTCCATGTGATGGGAATCCAACCACCAGTAAATGTAACTGCCCTTTAAAAAGATTTGTCCTGAAATACAACAGCTTCTGGAAGGCCCTGATGGTGCTGGAAGCCCAGCTGAAGCCTTGCACATACATCTTCCACCTTTTCAGCTCTAGCCTCCAAGATTAGTTTACTATTTTATTGAATATTTGGCATTTTTACGAGTGCCAACACAGGCTCTTATTAGTGAGCACCTAAGTGCTTGCTTTTTGGTTCCAGATAATTAAGAGCTGTTGTGGTTCTTCTTACTGTAACTACTGCAAGCTCTTGAACACTCTGTTCCCAAAGTAAGAGAACTGTGTCAGGATTATTACCCAGAGTGTCACAGATCATAAGCATAGACTAAGGATAAGCAGAACTAGACAGTCTGCAGATGAGAGATGATGGTAAGGTGATACTTTGAAGAGACTCATCGCATGTAGGCTGTTTTTTCTGCAGCGTTCAACTGCCCTTCTTTGTAGGCTGCAACTGCACAGAGCACTTCTTCTCCAAGGTATTGCATTAGAGGGAGTAACTCAAAGTCTCCAGAGAAGAAAACCACCTTGAAATCCTGTGGAACATAATATTCTCACTCTGTCACATCAAGCCTTAAGTCCCTCTGCATTCTGAATGCCACTTATCTGTATCTCAAGTCTCTGAGGTCAATAGTATTTCTTTCTTGCACTGACCTCTGGGAAAACATTTGGATGGATGTTATTAATCCTCTTGGTGCCCTGCATGTCTAGGAGATGTCTTGTCTAGCAGTGGTTGGAATGAAGATAATGCAGCAGGTTTGATCCAAATAACGGAGGCCGGTCACACACCTAAATAAACAGGCGAGCATGCCAACGAACACAGTCATAGAATCACAGAATCACAGAATCATAGAATCATAGAATGGTTTGGGTTGGAAGGGACCTCAAAGATCATCTAGTTCCAACCCCCCTGCCATGGCAGGGACACCTCCCACTAGATCAGGCTGCTCAAGGCTCCATCCAACCTGGCTTTGAACACTTCCAGCAATGGAGCATCCACGACTTCCTTGGGCAACCTGTTCCAGTGCTTCACCACCCTCAGGGCAAAGAACTTATTCCTTATATCTAGTCTAAATCTAGCCTCTCTCAGCTTCCACGCATTACTCCTCATCCTATCATTACAGTCCCTTGTAAAAAGTCCCTCCCCAGCTTTCTTGTTGGCTCCTTCAGGTACTGGAAGGCCACTATGAGGTCACCCTGGAGCCTTCTCTTTTCCAGGCTGAATAAGCCTAACTCTCTCAGCCTGTCCTCATAGGAGAGGTGTTCCAGCCCTCTGACCATGGTAGCCCTCCTCTGGACTCACTCCAACAGCTCCATCTCTTTCTTGTGTTGGGGGCTCCAGAGCTGGACACAGTATTCCCAGCGGGGTCTCACAAGGGCAGAGTAGAGGGGCAGAATCACCTCCCTCGACCTGCTGGTCACACATCTTTTCATGCATCCCAGGACATGGTTGGCTTTCTGGGCTGCAAGCACACACTGTTGGCTCATATTGATCCTGTCATCCACCAACACGCCCAAGTGCTTCTCCCCAGGACTGTTCTCAATCCACTCATTGCCCAGCCTGTATCTGTGTTTGGGATTGCCATGACCCAGGGGTAGGACCTTACACTTGGCCTTGTTAAACTTCATGAGGTTGGTCTGGACCCGCCTCTCCAGCCTGTCAAGGTCCCTCTGAATGGCATCCCTTCCCTCCAGCGTGTTGACCACACCACACAGCTTGGTGTCATCAGCAAACTTGCTGAGGGTGCACTCAATGCCACTGTCCATGTCACTGACAAAGATGTTAAATAGCACCAGTCCCAGTACTGGTCCCTGAGGGACACTGCTTGTCTCAGGTCTCCACCTGGATATTGAGCCATTGACTGCAACCCTTTGAGTGTGACCTTCCAGCCAATTCCTTATCCACCAAGTGGTCCATCCATCAAATCCAGGTCTTGCCAACTTGGAGACCAGGATGTCATGTGGGACAGTGTCAAGGGTCTTGCACAAGTCCAGGTAGATGACATCAGTTGCTCTTCCCTTGTCTATTAATGCTGTTACACCATCATAGAAGGCCACCAGATTTGTCAGGCAGGATTTTCCCTTGGTGAAGCCGTGTTGGTTGCCACCAGTCACCTTCACATTTTCCATGTGCCATAACAGAGCCTTCAGGAGGATCTGCTCCATGATCTTGTCAGGCACAGAGGTGAGACTGACTGGCCTGTAGTTGCCTGGGTCTTCTTTTATTCCCTTTTTGAAAATGGGGGTGATATTTCCCCTTTTCCAGTCAGTGGGCACTTCACCAGACTGCCATGACCTCTCAAATATGATGGAAAGTGGCCTAGCAACTTCCCGTGGATAGATCTCATCAAGTCCCATGGACTTGTACACCTTCAGGTTCTTTAGATGGTCTCAAACCTGATCTTCACTAACTATATGTCCTGGTTCCCCAGGCACAGCCCCATGGGCCAGCCATGCAGGCAGGCCATGAGTAGCCCCGAGTCAGCTGAGAGTTCCAATCAGGTCAGCTGACTCACAGGTGTATCCGTACCACCTAGTCATGCTCATTATAAAAGGAGGGAGCTCAGTGAGGGTGTGGTCCCTCCTCTCCCTAAGGCTCTGTGTTGATGGTGCTCTGTTCCTGCTATCGCATTGAACCAGACTGAGTAGACCCTTTATGCTTTGCCTTGATTGTTGTTTCTGTTTTGTTATTCTATTAAATCTGTCTATACTTCAGCTCACGGATCTTTTCCTTTTTTTCCCCAATTCTCCTTCCCAGCTGGGGAGGGAGTCTTGGGTGATACACTAACTGCTACAGTTCAGCCCTGAGTACTGCCTAATTGTAGACACAGTGGGCAGATTTTCCTTCTCCCAGTCCCTGCCTTTGGCTTCTACAACTTGGGCAGTGTGGCTGGAGCCTTTGCCGGTGAAGACTGAGGCAAAGAAGTCATTGAGAACCTCAGCCTTCTCCATATCCTTCATGACCTTCTGGAGAGGGCCTACATTTTCCCTAGTCTTCCTTTTATCACTTAGATGCCTATAAAAGTTTTTCTTGTTCCCCTCGATGTCCCTAGCTAGACTTAGTTCTATCTGAGCTTTTGCTTTCCTAACCTGATCGCTGGCTGCTTGGACAACCTCCTTGTATTCTTCCCAGTCTACCTGTCCTTTCTTCCACTTTCTGTGAGTTATCTTTAAGTGTGTCCAGGAACTTCTTGCTCATCCATGCAGGTGTCCTGGCTTTCTTGCCTGCCTTCCTCTTTTTTGGAACTCATTGCTCCTGGGCTTGGAGGAGCTGGTCCTTGAATACGGGCTTACTTAGGCCCCTCTGCCCATCAGGGTTTCATCCTATGGTACTCCACTAAGCAGATCCCTGAAGAGGTCAAAGTCTGCTCTCCAGAAGTTCAGGGTGGTGAGCTTGCTCCGCACTCTCTTTGTTGCTCTGAGAATCTTGAATTCTAATGTTTCATGGTCACTGCAGCCAAGGCTTCCCTTCAGCTTCACATTAGCCACCAGCCCCTCCTTGTTGGTGAGAACAAGATCCAGCATGGCACCCCTTCTTGTCAGTTCCTCTACCACTTGGAGAAGAAAGTTGTCCCTAACATTCTGTGATTCTGTGATTCTGTGAATGCATTCCAGGAGTCTCCTGGATTGCTGGCGCCCTGCTGTGCCATCCTTCCATCAGATATTCGGGGTTTTTTTATCATGGGTTGATCTTCAGGTCACCAGACATGCTGGAAAAAGGTGGTGGAAGCTTAACTCAAAGGGGGAGAAGGATCCTAGGACAGAAGATGGAAGAACTCATTGCAAGGGCTTTAAACTAGGCTTGAAGGAGGATGGGGGTGGATCCAGAATAAACAAAGCGATGCCTGGGAGCAGCATGACAGAGCTTGTGATTAATAGTGCTGGCAAGCTCTTGCAGTCTGCTGCCTCAGTGAAGGTAGGGGATGGTGATTCAAGTAGTAGCAGAAACATGAGAGGTAATGATAGGTTGGAAGCCACAGAAGAGTCTGAGAGTAGTCAGGTGGAAATTAGGGCTTGTCATCCCAAAAAGACGTTGGGACAATTAGTACAGCTGAAGTGCATCTACATGAATGCATGAAGTACGGGCAACAAACAGTAGGAGCTGGAGGCCATGGTGCAGCAGGAAAACTATGATATAGTTGCCATCACAGAAACGTGGTGGGAAGACTCGCACAACTGGAATGCTGTGATTGATGGCTGCCAACTTTTCAGAAGGGATAGGCAAGGAAGGAGAGGTGGTGTGGTGGCACTCTATGTTAGAGACAAAATAGAATGCCTTGAACTCAAAAATGTGAATGACAGCATGGAGTGTTTATGGGTAAGACTTAAGGGGAAGGCCAATAAGGCAGACATCTTGGTGGGAGTCTGTTATAGACCCCCCAACCATAATGGAGGGGTTGACAAAATATTCTATAAGCAATTGGCAGAGATCTCACAATGGCTTGATCTTGTTCTTGTGGGGGACTTCAACCTCCCAGATGTCTGCTGGAAATATAATACAGTAGAGAGAAAACAGTCCCGGAGGTTCCTAGGATGTGTGGAAGACAATTTCCTAACACAGCTGGTAAGGGAGCCAACTAGGGACAGCGCCCTACTGGACCTGCTGCTTGTTAACAGAGAAGGTCTTGTGGGGGCTGTAAAGGCTGGAGGTCATCTTGGGCAGAGCGACCATGAAATGATAGAGTTTTCAGTTCTTGGAGAAACAAGGCAGGGAGCCAACAGAACTCCCACCCTGGACTTCTGAAGGGCAGACTTTGGCCTAGGAGCATGGTTGAGAGTGTCCCTCGGGAGGCAGTCCTGAATGTCAAAGGTGCCCAGGATGGCTGGGCATATTTCAAGGAGAGACTCATAAAAGCTCAGGAGAAGGCCATCCCCATGTCCCAAAAGACGAGCCGGCGGGGAAGAAGGCCAGCCTGGCTAAATAGAGAGCTTTGGCTGGACCTCAGGAACAAAAGGAAAGTCTATGGCCTTTGGAAAAGGGGGCTGGCAACTTATGAAGATTTCCAAAATGTAGTGAAGCCATGCAGAGTGAAAATTAGAAGGGCCAAAGCTCAAGTGGAACTCAACTTGGCCACCACAGTTAAGGACAATAAGAAGTTCTTTCAGTATCTCAATAGAAAAAGGAAGACCAGGGAAAATG
Organism: Podargus strigoides; assembly: GCA_028020825.1. Taxonomy (NCBI): domain Eukaryota; kingdom Metazoa; phylum Chordata; class Aves; order Caprimulgiformes; family Podargidae; genus Podargus; species Podargus strigoides. The sequence continues at coordinate 33,181,451 of CM051663.1, read as the reverse complement.
TTGGACCACTGATGAACGAGACGAGCACCCTGGTGGTGGAAGACACAGAAAAGACAGAGGTACTGAATACCTTCTTTGCCTTGGTGTTTACTACTAAAGCGGTCCCTCGTGAATCCCAAATCTTGGAGGCAAGAGGGAAGGTCTGGAGAGAAGAAGATTTTCCCTTGCTAGAGGAGGACTGGTTTAGGGACCACTTGGCGAAACTGGACATCCATAAGTCAATGGGACCTGATGGGATGCACCCATGGGTGCTGAGAGAGCTGGCACATGTTATTGCTGGGCCACTCTCCATCATCTTTGAAAGGTTGTGGAGAACAGGAGAGGCACCTGAAGACTGGAGGAAGGCCAACATCACTCCAGTCTACAAAAAGGGCAAGAAGGAGGACCCAGGGAACTACAGGCCAGTTAGTCTCACCTCCATCCCTGGGAAGGTGATGGAGTGACTCGTTCTGGAGGTCACCTCCAAACATGTTGAAGAACAGAAAGTTATTGGGAGTGGTCAACATGGATTTACCAAGGGTAAATCATGCTTAACCAATCTGATAACCTTCTGACGTTATAACTGGTTAGCTGGATGAGGGGAGAGCAGCAGATGTCATCTACCTTGACTTCAGCAAGGCTTTTGACACTGTCTCCCATAACATCCTCATTAGGAAACTCAGGAAGTGTGGGTTAGGCGAGGGGATGGTGAGGTGGCTTGAGAGCTGTCTGTGTGACAGATCACAGAGGGGTGTGATCAATGGAGCAGAGTCGAGTTGGAGGCCTGTAAGGAGTGGTGTCCCCCAGGGGTCAATACTTGGTAGTGTTGTTCCAGTGGTGTTCCACAGAGGTCGATGTTGTTCATCAGTGACCTGGACGAGGGGACAGAGTGTATCCTCAGCAAGTTTGCTGATGATCCCAAGCTGGGAGGGGTGGTGACACTCCAGAGGGCTGTGCCGCCATCCAGCGGGACCTGGACAGGCTGGAGAGCTGGGCAGAGAAGAACCTCATGAGGTTCAATAAGGGCAAGTGTAGGGTGCTGCACCTGGGGAAGAAGAATGCCAGGCACCAGGATAGGTTAGGGGGGGACCTCCTGGAAAGCAGTTCCGAGGAGAAGGATGTGGGAGTCCTGGTAGACAGTAAATTATCCATGAGCCGGCAATGTCCCCGTGCCGCCAAGAATGCCAATGCCACCCTGGGCTGCATAGGGCAGTGTGTGGCCAGTAGGTCAAGGGAGGTCATTCTCCCCGTCTACTCTTCCCTGGTGAGGCCATAACTGGAATACTGTGTCCAGTTCTGGGCTCCCCAGTTGAAGAGAGACAGGGACCTACTGGAGAGAGTCCAGCGGAGGGCAAGGAGAATGATTGAAGGATTGGAGCATCTCCCATATGAGGAGAGGCTGAGAGAGCTGGGACTCTTTAGCCTGGAGAAGAGAAGGCCTAAGGGGTGATATAATTAATGTTTATAAATACCTAAAGGGTGGGTTGAGGGAGGATGGAGCCAGACTCTTTTCAGTGGTTCCCAGTGACAGGACAAGGGGTAACGGGCACAAGGTGCATTGTAGGTGGTTCCATTTAAATATGAGGAAGAAGAGGGTGCCAGAGCACTGGCACAGGCTGCCCAGAGAGGTTGTGGAGTCTCCTTCTCTGGAGATGTTCAAGGCTCACCTGGATGCAGTCCTGAGTGATGTGCTCTGGGGGATCCTGCTTTGAAGCAGGGGAGTTGGACGAGATGATCTCTGGAGGTCCCTTCCAACGCTGATAATTCCATGATTCCGTGAGTAGCATGTTGCTGCCTGGATAGTCAGGCTGAAGGTTATTTAACACACAGATGACTTGAGTTGTTCCACTGGGCTCAACTGCCAGACTCTGGTTTTATTCAGAGCACCATGGAAGAGCTGTGGCATTGCTGTCACAGAATCATAGAATCATTTTGGTTGGAAAAGACCACTAAGATCATCGAGTCCAACCATTAACCCAGCACTGCCAATTGACCACTACACCATGTCCCTCAGCACCACATCTACACCTCTTTTAAATACCTCCAGGGATGGGGACTTCACCACTGCCCCGGGAAGCCTGTTCCAACGCCTGATAACCCTTTCAGTGAAGAAATTTTTCCTAATATTGGTCCTCTTCAGCCTGTCTAAGCACTGGACAGTTATCTTTTCCTTCTGCAGTAAGATACTGGATGCCCCGTTCTGCAGGTAGGGTGAGGAAGCAAAGCTATGTTGGCTCCTCTGTAAACAAAGCAAAACAAAGGAAAGAAGTCACAACAGCTCTAAGGTAAACATAGAGAAAAGAACTGGCAGTAAGGAGTTTGTGACTTTGCCACAGCAGGTCACACGCCGTGGGACCTGAAGTGTAGGTATGTATGTCTGATAGCGCCTTGCAACTGCTCTGAGTTGGAGACTTTCCAAAGAGAAAGCAGGTAAAGGAACAATTCCCTAGGCATTTTGTACATTATCTGCATCTGCAATTCAGCTGAGGAGCAAGGAGCTGACTCCTAGCGTTGTCAGAACCTGCCTCGGAGAGGCTGGATTGAAGATGCCAACTTGAACTTAAAGACGAGAAACAGGTGAAGATGATGGCAGGGTTTAGTTGTCCTGTTGCAGACAGCTATCAGAGAGGAGCAGCACAAGGGGTATGGAGAATCATGCCTGCTAATCCCCAGTGCATCTGGTTCCTCTGCAGGGCAAGGCAAAACCTGGGAGAATCTGGTGGTAGAGTGTAAACACCAGAGTCTGCCTTGCTACTGGGGCATATACAGAATGTATGTGCACGTAGCCTAAATGATCCATAGGCATTTGCCCTTGCTCCTGTAGCCGGTCTAGAGAAGATGAGGATCTACTATAAACTGTCTAAGAGGCTTTTTATCATCTTTTTTTTTTTTCTCTCCATGCAAAATAGGGCCTGCCTGTGCCTAGCCAGCTCTGCAAACTGTCACCTTAAAATCACAGATGGATTCGAAGCAAGCTAAGAGCTCATGGTGGACCCTGGGAGGGTGTCTTGGATGACCAGCAATTTCATTTAAGCTGTGTAAATAAAGGACCCAACTATAGCGAGACAGAGCTGGGAAAGCAATAACATGGGATTCACCCCTAAAGGCGTATTTTATATGGATAAATTAAAAACCTATCTCTTTAAAAATAGAAGTGTAATATGCTTGGTATCAGTTCAAAAGCAGCTTTTGTCTGCAGCTATACATTAAATTAAGGACTTTGTCTCTATGTCCCTGGTCAATCAGATACGGCACCTGCATTTTAAACATGTATTTCCTGTTGTGGATTTTTGCTTCCAGCCTTGCTGTCCTCCAGTTAACTCTTCTGGACTATTTTTGATAGCTGCTTGGTGCAAATACTTGGATGGATTTTCACATCCTTTTTTTATCTGATCAGAGATCTGTTAAATCCAAATAGCTTTTGCATTTGTGCTATTTAGTTACACAAATCAAGAGGCCAAAACTTCCTAGTGATTTTGTACTGTCTTTCGATACTCTTATTTCATTGCCACATCTTCTCTGTTAATCTATGTAAATCAACCAACACTAACTTCAACCTTCACTTTTGAAAGGCATCAGGTAGCCTTACTTGTGTGAAAGCTGCACATCTCCTGGCAGAGGTTTCAACCAGATATGCTGAAATGTCCTTAAATTTTTCAGTTTTGAACAGCAAAGGCAACATGACTACAAGAGTTCTGCTTTGAAATGCACCCCATCTGCATGGCCTAAGCCGTTAGCATGGATTAGAAGTGTTCTGTCACAAGTTAAATCAAACTAATCCTTTCACTTCCCACTACATTCATGCTACTGGGAAAATAAGTTTGTTTACCTAGCTCTTAACAACTCTTACAGGGACCATGAAATCAGGAATTTATGCAATTTTTGTGCTCCTTCAGCACCTCCTTTTCAGATCACAATATGTCCCTTGATTGGGTTAAGAAAACTTCCTGTATTACTTGCATTTAATTAAATTACTTGCTCACTGAGTGCAAGTAGGAACACAGCCCTGTCTCTGTACTCCTGTACTCTTACATTGTATTCAGCAACTTCAAAATTCTGTGATTCTGTGATTCAAAAAGCTTCCCAGAGTAAATTAATTTCAAAACTTCTGTGGTGTATTCCTTTAAATAATAGAAAAACCTTTAATACTAAGTTTTCCTTTATTATTTTAACAGCTTCTCTGCTGCATATCAATTCCCCAGAATTCAAGATCTCAGCACCTTGACACGTTATTTCACATTTCTCTCTGCCCATTGCTCTCTGAAACTGTGGTTCACTTCCCAGTGTGAAGGCAGCAGAGGAATTAGTTTGATGCCCTCTTTCATTTATTCTCCTTTTTATAGGGTTCCTTCTGTCCACAGGAGGTTCCTGCGTGTCTCATTCCCAGCTGTGCTCCTGCCTATGTGCTATTCTGCTGCAGTTAATGATCCCTTTGAGCTTTAGACCCCAGGAGTCAGGATTTCCTGGTGCTGGCTGTGGACACAGATTCCTGACGCTGCAGCACTCAGTGTGAGAATAGGGGAAACCAATGACTTCTGAGGGATAAGTTATTGCTTTTTGTTTACTTTGGCTTTTGCTTGTAAGCCACACGACATGCTATGCATTACTTTAACTCTTCCATCACAAGCTTTCTGGGCAACATGAAAGGTGATCATGTCTGCAGGTGAGTGGCTCTGTTGCGAGCTTCTCAGTCCTGATTCTGGACATGCATGTGAGACCAAACCTTCCCAACTTGTTAATGAGTGCATCTGCCTGGTATCTCAAGTAGGAGCAAGCCCCTAAAAGAGCACCAATATTGTATGGTGCTACCATACCCACAGCCATCTTTGCAATCCCCATGATTCTTGTTGTCCCTCTGAGCCCCAGAACAACCAAAATCTCACATGAATCATGCACTTCATCCCCCCACCCCTTTCTGCAAATCTCTTATCTGTATGAACATTTCCTGGACTGCCTGAGTTCTCATACTGCCCAGGAGCTCAAACACAATTCAACTGTACAGACTACTGAACTGTGAGATTTATGATTTTTGTGAGTGAGGCTGCAGGTTGTTTTTGTTCCAATTAAACAATGGAAATAAGGAAAAAACAAATGCTGCTGTTAAAATAATCACATAATCCGTGTGATGTGGGGGACAGAAATGAAGTTCACTGCTTTGCATGTGTGCGTATACGCTGCATCCCTGTGTATAGATGCATTACCCATAACAAAAAACAAAATGTGTTGCTTAGTTATCAAATACCTGGGGTTGCACTGTACCACTTGCCTAGACTTTAATCTAAATTCTAAATCCCAGCTTTTAAAAGAGAACTTGAACACCATAATTTTTTTTTAATTTTAAATTTTATCGTAGTGCTTAAAAGTCCACAGGACTAACCTGGATTTTGGGGAAAAAAATATTCAAGGTCATCTTGTGCTGTGTTGCAATAATGGCTTTCACTTAAAATTAGATGAAAGTTGGGCCAAGCTTTGAATGTTCATTTAATATTTGTGTTTCCCCTCATTTTATTGTCTTGCTTGTGTGTGATTATGAATGCGTGTTTGTGCTACTGTTTTTTTCTGGCTGTTTTGCAGACACCTTCTGATGTCTTCTGGCCAACTGGGTGCAGACAGCTCCAGCTGGGACATGCTGTGCTAGACCATTTATAGAGAGATTTTTAATTGTCTGGGGTTTTGTTTTGCCTGTCCCTAACGAAGTTTGTTTAATTGGGTAGAGGTAAATGAGTTACCTGCCTTTTCGGACAGAGCAGTAAAAGAAGTAGTACGAGTAAAAGCAACTCTGTGATAATTCACTGGGCCATGCCTGTTCAGCAGTTACCTGTGGTATACAGGAGATAATGTAATGTATGCCTACAACATATAAAAATATGTCTGCAAAAAAATTCTGATCTTATCAGATGAGTTTTGTAGAAAACAGAACATTTGTCAGTACAAATAATAACTTATTTATATACCTAAGAATTGTTCTTATGAAGATTACCATGTCTTCTCAGATGAGCTTTTTACAATACTGTATCATTGACAGCAGGAGTCAAATTAGGTGTCTAGGTTTGCTACTGTTTCAGAAAATAAGATATTTAAACTTTTCGTGTGTAATTCTCAGAGAGATAAGGACTTTGAAATTGCTTTTTTCCCTTATCTTATTTTTGCAGTAAGATTGAAAATGATCTTAGGACCCAGATTCATCCTACATAACACTAGGACTCTGAGGGAACGGTCTTTATATGATGAATGGAGGAAGCTGTGTCTTGGCTGAGCCTTTTGTTGAAGTTCACCTCTCTCTGATTGCTGTGTAGGGAGCTTGAGTCACTCCTAATTTACAAGAGATGAAACTGATCCTTTAGTGTGACTAGGAAGTTGATCAAAGCAGCTGGCCTGGGTCAGACCATGGTCTCCTCCAGCTCAGCATCCTGTCTCCAGCAGTGGCTGTAAGTGATAGACAGGGAAGAGCAAAGCCAGGAAAAGCAAATAGCATGCTTCACTGGAGCAGCCTCCTAAACTCTGTCTTCAGCTTGGGAATTTCTTCAGCTGGTTGTGTCTTCTGTGTATTTAGTAACCCTCAATGAATTTCTCTTTTATGTACTTTGCAGTGTCCTCTTGAGCTGAACTGCTTTTCACATGTGTCAGAGCATCTCATAGCAGTGACCTCCATGTGAGTGTTCTAAGCCTCACTGACAGGAGCTTGTTCTGAGGTCTTTAAATCTAGTGAACCAGAGAGATGTATGTGAACATAATCAATCCATCTCTGCCCCTTCCATCCCAGAAAGCAGGAAAGGTGTCAACTCATATATGTTGTCCACGCCCTGTGTGCACCAAGGAACTCTGCAGCCTTCTCCCCATCTCCTGGGGTTTGGGCTCCTGGGCTCATGGCCAGCTCTCACCTGAAGCAAACAGGCAACCTGGGATCAGACTGCTGAGAAAAAAATAGGTGTGAAAATGCAGTGAGAAGCCTGGTTGTGGTCTCCTCTGCTTTGCCTGGCAGCCACAGACAAGCTCAGGAGCTTGTCCTTGGTGTCTTCCCAAGCTGTGTTGCAGGCATGTCAGTGGCCAGTCTTGCACCTTCCTCATCCTCACCCAAACACACTGGCTTGCCTTCTTAGCTTGACCTCAACTGTCTCTGTCACTCTGGACCTGTCTGGTGATCCATGGGCTGTGACTGACCCTGGCTACCTGACTTTGGGATAGGGCTCTTGGTGTTCTCACCTCTCTAGTGTCCTTGTGGTCTCCCTTGGCTCTTGCTTGCTGTCCTGGGCAGAGCATCCAGTTCTTGCTATTCCCTGACATGCTTTCTGGTCTTACCAGTGCATCATCATCTTGTCAGGTCATTCTGGACTGACAAACAAATCTACGTATATTACAGCAACGTTCACCCTTCCCCTTCCCAACTTTGATGCATGTACAAGACCTATAAGTCAGCTGCTGGTCAAGCTGACAGTGTTAATCCCTTGCCAGCCTCTTGCTTTTGTTCCATTGTACCCTCTACATGAATGATGCAGCCTGACTCATATATGTCTTGGCTGTAAACAAGCCTAATAACTTCAAGGCATAAAATAAGGAAGTCTTAAAATGCAGATATTCTTCAATTTCAGCATATCAAGGACATAAAGAGAATTATGATGACTGTGAAGAAGTGTGAGAAAATGGCCAGGATTTATGAATCCTTTAATGTTTACAGTAACATTATTACATGATTATATTAGTTCTCACTGCAGAAATGAAGGGCATGGTAAGGTGACGGTCTTACTGTCTGCACGGAAATATATACAAAGCAACTAGTCTTTCAAAAAATGTATTTTGAAATACTGATGAAAGCTGTATTTTCTTACAGTTTGCATGAGCTAGTAAGCATCTGAGTTTATGGAGTTCTTTTACAGTTACTGGATTAAGAGAGCTATTTTTTTTTAGAAGTTCTTGTTTAAGCTGTAAAGTGCAATGACAGCGTAAGATCTATTTGCTAGTTTGAAATGCTCTGTCCTGCTAGCTTGATCTAGGTCTCTGTTACAAATCCTCTCACCGTGTTATGGGTTGCTAGGCAGAGGGAAATAATGTCATCTGTTTAACAAAGCAGACAATGTATTTCTTTATAGACTTCACACATTCTTTCAGCAGTGTGAAATCCATGTTAACAATCAGCTCACAGTGAAAAGACCCCAGTTAAATATTAGCGTAAAAACTGTGAGGTTTTTGTGCCATCTGAGGGCACAAAAAATGTCATTTCCCAAAACTTTACCTGGATCCTTATACTGGTCAGTGAGTTTGTTGTCAGTGTTATGACCAGGAGAAGCAGGAACGTGATCAAAGCTGAGTGTGGGAGAGGAGAACATAAGAGACAGATCTGGCAGGGAGGACATAGGTCCAGACTTCCACCACATTAATTTTTTCTTCCCTCCTCTTCTGTTTGAGTTTTGCAGCAGGTATTTTTCTGGGTATTTTAGGTGTGGGTTTTTTGGTGTGGTATTTTTGTTTGTTTGGTTGGTTGTTTTGTTTTGTTTTTTTTCCCCGCCCCCCTATAACTTGGTTAAGGAGAAATCCTAACTGCCCTATGGTAGGTCCCATGTGCCTTCTGAACTCCACTTCCTGCTGGTGTGTCCTCTGCAGTCTCAGCTGACAGATGGGCTTCATGCTTAGCTGAAAGAGGTCTTCTGGGACTGTTGGAGAGGGAAACCACAGAAAACTTCTTATAAAGTTCCATCTTTTGAACTGTCTTTCCTTGCTGAAGCTTTGCCTTTTCCCTGCCTAGATTTCTGTGGAGGGAGGCAGTTCTTTACCTTTGAAGGGAACAATTGCAGGATATACATACATATTTAAAACACTCATATCTCAGCTTTCAGAAGGGAACGAACACAGATCTTCTACTGACACTCCATTATGCCCAGATATATCTGACCCAAGGCTCTATTTTGGTCAGCAGTTATGTGTTACATGCTGATGCCATCCTGTCCAGGGAATGTTGCATCCCCCTAACAGCTTGAGCCATACCAGGGTGTGACAGCAGAAAGGAATTTGAATAAAGCCTTGGTATCCATCTACATGACTTTTTAACACCTAGGTGGCAGTGTAATCCCCCTGAGATCCAAAGGTACTGCTACAGCTGTTGCATTAGTGGCTAACTAGGCAACTTGAACCCAAGATCAGCCTCTCCGTTGCTTCCTTTATGTTGCAGATTTGTAAGATCAGAAAGTTTTGAGCTATTTTAGTTTAATCTATTTAAAATACCCTGTATAAGTAACTGGTTCGTGTAGACAATCCTCAGTTAGAGAGTATTTTTAAAGAAACCTCAATTTTGATTTACATCTCCCAGGAGCACAGAATCCACCTCACTAATATAAATGCATTGGTGGATAGCTGTGTTCAACATTAAGCCTCTATTTCCATTTTCAGTTGAAGTTGATTTCTTATTTTCAGCAGCTGGATCTCGTTCTGTCTCAGCTAGATTGAATAGTCCTCTCTCGAATGCACACTTCCTTCTTAACACTTGCAGCTATAGACTGCAGTGAAGTTTCCCCAAACCTTCTGTTAAATAAGCTTTATAGATTGGTCTAGTCATTTTACAGTAAAGATCCTTTTTTTCTATACACTTCAATCATCTTTCTGAAGTTGCAGGTGATACAACATCTCATTCCTGGTCTCAGCAGTGTCTAAAATAGGTTAGTACGATGCCATTCTTCTAGCTTATATATCTAAAAACGGAGTTCACCTCATTGATCTCAGATTTGCACTGGGAAGAGGGATCTGTCTATTGGCTAGAGGGAGCTTCCTTTATTGTTTTTAGTAATTTCTTGCCAAAACAGTCCCCATTTTATTTATATATCCATACAAATATAGCATCTTAGAATCACAGAATGGTTTGGATTGGAGGTAACCTGAAAGATCATCTCGTTCCAGCCTCCCTGCCGTGGGCAGGGACACTTCCCACTAGATCAGGTTGCTCGAAACCCCATCCAACCTCGCCTTGAACACTTCCAGGGAGGGGGCAGCCACAGCTTCTCCAATGTCTCACCAACCTCACAGGAAATAATTTCTTCCTAATATCCAATCTAAATCTACCTCCTTTCAGTTTAAAACCATTATGCCCTTAGATGTGTGTATATGTCTATCATTAGCTAGCTATGTTCCTCTTAAAAGGAAGACTTGATTTACATATGTGGGAGTGGAATTAAACCCATGGCAACTTGGTCACCTTAAATCACCACACCAAACACTGTCCCCTATCAAAGTGTTTTCCCAAGGGCTTGGTGTTGTACCATCTTATGGGTTTCAACATATCGCAGTTAGGAAGCCTCTACTTCATTGCACTGACTGCATCTTCTACTAAGGTGATTGGGGGACTGAAGCTTTTCTCTTATGAGGAAAGACAGAGATACCTGGGTCTGTTTAGCCTGAAGAAGGGAAGACTTAGAGAGGATCTCATCAATGCTTACAAATACCTAAAGGGCGGGTGTCAAGAGCGTGGGGCCAGGCTCTTTTCACTGGTGCCCAGTGACAGGACAAGGGGCAATGGGCAAAAATCGGAGCACAGGGAGTTCCAGCTGAACATGAGGAAAAACTTCTTTACTTTGAGGGTGAGTGAACACTGGAACAGGCTGCCCAGAGAGGTTGTGGAGTCTCCTTCTCTGGAGACATACAAAACCCACCTGGATGCAAACCTGTGTAACCTGCTCTAGGTAAGTCTGACCTGGCAGGGGAGTTGGACTAGATGGTCTCCAGAGCTCCCTTCCAACCCTGACCATTCTGTGATTATGTAATTCTGTGACTACAAAGCAGTCTGGAGTGTTGTACATACCCTCATCTCTAGCCAGCACAAGCATCTTTGTAATTAGTATAGATAAAACCACTGGCAGAAGGTTTGCAGATCACCTACAGCACTGTTGTACAGTTATTCTCCATTGCATGTCTTAAAGCAGTCAATGAACTTACTCTCTCATCTGTTTGCTGCTGGGAGACTTCTTCTCTCAAATTCTTTAGTCTCTGCAAGTTTTGAAATAGAGCAGGATTTTAAAAATAAAATGCTGTAGTTCAGAGCAGGATATTGAAGCAGCTTTTACACATTAACTTATTCTGTGGAGTCAGTGGCTGCTTCTTCTCATAATGGCAGTGCTGCAGCTTCTCTAGCTGTGATATGTGGAGTCAGTCCAGGCCTGGCCAGATCTCACTTTTCTCTGAAGTAGTCACAACCACTGTGTTTTATTCTTCGAAGTTGACTTTGGCTTTTTTTGGAGTGTGAAAAAAGCTCTCAGACTGCTGCTGCTGCCTTCTAGAAGAGGCTGTACACACATGCATCCATGTTTTTCCTTGCAGCACACTCAGCTGGCAATACAGGAGCAAAAGCAGTCCCATTCTGATCTGCATCACTAACCCCCATTGGCACTGGTGGGGCAGTATGACAATCTATGTACAAAGCAGATGACCATTAGGTACTGACCATCTCCTGGGTCATTAAAGAGACAACTCAGCCATCAAAATCAACCACCCTTCACCCAGGGGAGCAACAAATAATAAAAGCAAACTGAAGACAGAGCAGGTATGAGCAGCCACTGCAGACTTCCTGGCCCCATCCTGTGGGTCACAGCAAGGTTGATCTCCACCACACTTGGCATCTATATTTCATGTGTCTGCAGCCACCAAGGTGGCTATGTTCCTTCCTACAGGCAACAACAGGAAAACAATCTCTTCTGGGGAAAGATTCTAAGAACTGCAAGTAACCTTTGCTGTTGAAATGTTCCCCAGGAGATTGGGTGGTGTGTGCCAGGTGAACATGAACTGAGTGATGTGATGTAGCTGCTGTGCCTACTCATCAGCAAAACAGTGCCAGTCATGTCTCTCAGCAAAGCTTCATCCAGGCTTTGCTGGGAGATGGCATTTCATTTCTTGCTGCAGACATAAAGCCAGCTCAGTTGTGAATACAGCAAAAAGGGTGCTAATGCTAAAGACCAGATGTATGTGCTCAAACGAGCAAACAGACCATCAGCCTCATAGGAAAACCCTTCAGATGGAAAGCTTCAGGATATGTGACTGCCCATCCTCAGACTCAAAACCAAAGGGTAGCCTTTGAAACCTGGGACACAGGACTGGAATAAGAATCAGGCACAGCAGTGCTTTTGTCTCATTTTTGATGGAGGAGCTTTGAGCTGATGTGGAAGTCATTTGATCTGCTTGACCTTTTGGAGGGTAATTGCTGGCTTAGAATTTGTGAGTTGTTAATATTTTATTTCAGGAGAAGGTGCTGCAGCAGCAAGGCAGCCTGGGAACATGAGGAAGTTGGGTTTGAAATGGGAAACAGCTGCCAAAGGTAGAGTTATTTTGGATGCCATTGGAGAAGAGCAAACTGGATTAAGGAGGGCAAAAGAAAAGGAGTCATCCACCTCCATTTTTGATCAATTTCTACAAGCCAATTCACTTTGAATCTTCTTAGGATGTGAAAACACTCCGTTTTTAATCAAAATAAATTATTGTAGTTTCCATGCTGATTTCATCGTATTTGCTAGTCAGCAGAGGAAATACTGAAAATCTTGTAAGAGATCCTGTTCTTATAAAATGCCCAGCCCAATTTTGTAAATTCAGGAGGTTTTGGCTAGGCCAGATAAGTTTTGAAGAAGGATCTGAATATTCACTCAAGCTGAACCCACACTCCAGACTGTGGTGTGAGCAGTTTCCTGCACTTCTGAGCTTCTGATGCTTTGAAAAATTTTACTGACTCTGGAAAAATGAGGACAGCGAGGAAAAAAAACCTGTTGCCCCTCTGTAGTTAGTCCACTGGATTAAGAGAAGCACAGATGGTTGCCCAAAGGCTGATGTATAGGGTAAATTCACCATGTTTAATGTCCGGTCCCCAATGGCACGCGAATAAGTAAACATGAAAGCCTTCCAGGTCCAAAGACCTCTTGGGAAATAATAGTTACAAAGGCTGCTTTGGTGTTTACGGTTTAAGGTAAAAATTGCCTAGCAATTACTGCCACTCTTGCATATATAAGACATGTCTCCAACAAGAAAACGTGTGTCCCCTATTCAGCCTCAGTGCTTGTGTAGTCCTCATCACACTAATATTTGAGCACCTCCCAAGAAGTCAAAAATAACCCAAAAATAAATGTAAGGAAAAGGTGTTGTTTCCTCAGACTGGTGAGGACACAGGCTGGCTCTAACCTTGTGCTGGTATGACTGAGGCAGGACTGCATATTTCTGTGGATCACTGAATCAATATTTTGACAAATTGCCATTTCTCCCTCTGTCTTACTCAGTTTGCTGACATGTTGATAGGCTCTCTCATGTCAGGGCTGATAAGGGATGCATGTCAAGCTGCTCAGTAATGCCCAAAGTCTCCTTTGCTTACTTTGGACCCAGTCAATGCAGAGCAACATTTCCCATCTGGGATCCATTAGCATATGCTAATCATCCATTAATGTATGCTAATGATGTATGGAGGTTTTCAAAGAATCTTTAAGTGATCAAAGTGTGCAGAATGGCTGCACAGGAACTTCCAAGTTGGCCTATAGGTCTCAGCAAGAGTTTTGAGACTTCAAGTGAGACTTGTCAGACAGTGCCCAGTGGCTTTGCAGAGATGCTTGCTCCCTTAAGGGAAGTCTGTAAGGGCAGAAAGCAATGTCCTTCAGAGGGAATGGCTCTGCATCTGGGCCGTCAATGAGGCTAGTGATGTAGGTACCCACTGCAAGAGATCTGAATTAAAACAGAGGGTCTTTTTTCAGAAGTAGTGAGTGGCTGAGAGTATACTTGTTGCACAGGAGGCTGCAGGAGGCAGCAGGGCTTGATGGAGGGCACTCTTCAAGACAAGAGTTTTGTGCCCAGTCACTGAGGTAGGATGCACTAACAACCCATGGAGAATCAAACAATGAGAAAGTCCCCTTCACATGACTGCTACAGCACTGAAACATTAGTTTTTTCTTTTGTAATAAAATTGTTTCTTTAGAATCAAACATTAACTGTGCTATCAGCATTCTTATGTTTAAAAGTTCTTGCCCTTAGCACGATCTCCACAAGTCTGAGGCATGTGGGTTGTCCTTAGCATCCCCAGTCCCTGTGTTATGAAACAATATGGGTGCCCATGGTAGAGCTACATGTTTAGCAAATGCAGTACAAAAAACTTCAGGAAAATACATGTTGAGGTCTGTAATGCTTCCTTGTGTCAGCACACACATGTTGATGGGTCAAAAGTTCTTTTACAAAAACCTTAGTCAGATTTTTCAATGCTATTTTAATTTGTAAGAGTCTAGAAATTTTCTTGTGGAAAAGCAAACTCCTATAAAGTGAATTTATATCTAATGATATGATGACAGATGTGCTTTGCTTACATACCTTTCTAAGTATCCCTGAAAAAAGATATTTGAACAAAATGCTACTGAGAGGCGAGTTTCTCAGAATCACCTCCTCTTCCAGAGGTTTCAGCTCTTCAGTCCAAATCAGGCTTCTAGAAAATACAGTCTCATCTTGATTACCTTTCTGAACAACTTTTGCCTCAGATTTTTCATCTCTAAATAACGAGTCCCAACACCAGATCCAAACTTTTATCACTCTCCGATGCTTGCTGCATTTTGAAGCACACTCTGGAACACGCAGTCAGTGGACATGGGCATGGACAATGCCAGCACTGTCAAGAAAATTAGACAATGGAAAAAAGATAACATTACAAGCAAAACACCTGACATCTTAACAGTAAACAGCTAAGGAAATGCTGGAGTTAAAGTTAGCTGTGGAAGTTCAATTCTGTCCTCTGCTGTAAAATACCTTTTTATTATGTCCCACTATTCAAGCTCTGCCCTAAATCAAGAGTTATCAATTTTCTAATGCACTCTTTTCCCATGGCACTCTGTCTATATAGCCAAGCTCTCAGATATAACAGGTCTTTAATTCATTTTGACAGCATCATTCAGAGGTGAAGGAAATGGATACCTTTTTACTGAATAGCTGTGAAGGTTAATATAAAGGATACACATTCATTTTAGTGTCTGGGCCAAGGCTATACATTTCACATGTGAGATGTGGCAGGCAAAAATGCTGACCCTGGGCTCCATGACTCATTCTAGGCAATGACATTCTCTGGTGGGAAAAGGCTTCTCTTCCTCTCCCCTCCTGTTTCATCTCACCCATTCTCCACAGCCACCATGTCCCTCTGCCTCCCACCACTGTCCTGCTCTCCAACCCATGCTACTGTTCCACATCCTTGTCCCATCACTGGCCCTGTCCTTCTGCTAGTCTTGTCAGGAGGATTCCTGACTCTTCCCCTCCCTCTTCACCACCCACACATCTGGCTCTTGTCCTTTCTGTCTTTGAATCCAGGAATTTTTCTCCTCCACATTGTCTTACTCTGATGCACATCACCAAGAGTGCAGAAGAGACAGTCTCCTGGCTCTCCTTTCAGATGCCTGGCTCTGTCAAAGGCTGTGGAAGTATGCAGCTGAAACTACAAGGCAAGTCCTGCTTGACCTGAGGTTGAAACCTACTCAGGGAGGATGAAAACTTCAGGAGTTCAGCTGCTAAAATGAAAGGAATCTCTTAGTTATCCACTGAGCATGTGCAAATTCAGCTTTCCAAAGGCATGTGTAATGTAGCCAAGTTTGGGCAGATTTGAAGAGGGCGAAAGGGATATCTCTGATGAAAGGCAACCCTCTAACAAGTTCCTGCTCCAAGTGAGAGAGGTGCCAGAGCTTTTCAAAGAAAAGGTCACAATTGCTTTTTAGCTTGGACAAAACAATGAATTTTTCCTTGCCCTCATTATTGGAAACGGCTGAGTTTGTGGATGTTTTCCAAAAACTTCAGCCTAAGGCAGATACCTGGCATGGAAAATTTCATTCCAAATAGTTATACTTTGGCAACATTTGAAGTTCTTGAAAATAGGGTCTTGCAATGCAAGGGACCATGCCCTCACTGCAAAGTGAAAGGCTAAGCCACCAGTCCTACCGCCAGTCACAGCCTAACACCTTGCTTCATCACCCATACTACAAACAAAACAGTGATGTACATTCAAGGTAGGGCTGAACAGGTTTTTGGGTTTTGTGATCTGGCCAGAAGCAAATTACTGGGATCAGTTCTGAAGAAATGGGTTAATGTGAACACACTGTAATATAGAGGGATTTCCTAGCATAGAGGGGCTTCGGATGGGACAATTCACAGAACTTCTGAGTTCTGCTTGTCTGAATTTACATGCATTCATCCTCTTCAAATAAATATGGTTTTCAGTTTCCTGACAAATGTGTTAGCAACAGCTTATCTTGCGTTGTCCCAGCTTCCAGCTAGCTCAAGTTGGTCTGTCATTACCATTAACTAAGCCATCCATTTCCTTCTTTTATCACACCACCACCAGCATAGACACTGGCAACCCCCAAGTGAAATTAGAGCAGCCAGCTGCTGATTCTGCGTAGCATGTGATTTTCCAGGGATAGTCCATCCAGATGGTCCTTTCCTGAGTGCCAAGCACAGTCCCTGACTTGTTGGCTGCATTTCACACTCCATGGCAGATGCATGGGCCATATTCTGCAGACATAGACCAATTCCTGGAAAAAGGAGAGGAATCATGAGTGGCTAATGAGCTCCAACTGAGATACAGATATTTCACATCTGCATGAATCCGAATGTAGTGTCTGCCCCCATGGCCAAACCATTAGCAGCCCAGGGTACCTCAGGACAAATGAATCATGGCAAAAACTTGGGCATCCTCTGCTGCTGGTGTGAGACCTATCTGAGATCACCCTTTGCTAGTTTTTCACCGTGTAGGTATACTGTCATCAGTGAACACCTCTGCATTGGATCTCCTTGTAAAGATGTGTGTCCTTTGCACGAAGTCCAGCACGGTGGATGTTATGGCAGAGCACACTGCCTGTGTAATACTAGCTCTGTTTGCACAGGTGTTAGATGGCTTTAGAGCTTGGAGCCTTGGATGATGTGAGTGTCCAGGTCTTCTGTAGCTTATGGAATCTGCTGGGAGGTAAACGCTTTCAAAATGAAATCCTCTGTAGAACTGCTGAAACCTTTGTGAGTAGCAGTCCTCATCTGCATTAAAAGGTTTTCTTATTGCTTAAGTTATTTCACATATTGTTTTTGAATAGTGGCAGAGAAATATCAAAATTTGGATAGATAATCCCTTCCATATTGTCAGCTTATTGGGATATCAGAGAGGAGACAAAGGCAACAGGTACAATTGTACTGCTGGTGAAATCCACGACTACCTGGACTGCCTGAAAAATGACCCTGGCCATTTATTTTTCTAAAGGTGCTGGGAACTGTCACACAGGAGCCCATGTCTGTTTTGTGAAATGATTAGTTATATATATACATATATACATGTATATATATATACATATATACATGTATATATATATACAGGGAAAGTCAGAAGGAGGGGAAAACTGACTGATGGTGTGTCAGTAGTGAGAAGGGTGTGGGGAATATTTCCAGTACTGGTGGAAAGAGAATTAGAGGCAATCGCAGCAGCATCTGACTAAAATCAGAACTGATTAAAATCAGAAGAAAGGAGGGAAGCATGATGAATAAAATGAGATGGACTGAAAAGATAATAAACCACAACTGGTGAAGGAACACCGGCCTTTTATCTCATGTCTCAAGAGAAAACAAACATGTTTTCCAGTGGAAGGAATAATAACCAGAAGATGTTTTAGGAACATACAGGCTGATGGTCCCACCACCACAGTGAGCATTGCCTGGAGGCAACGCAGCAGCTAGATGACATCGCCAGCTGTGCTATCACCCTTTGCCTTCACTCCCAGCACTGTTTGATACAGAGGCTTTCAGCTTGGCTTTTCCAGATATTGGTTTTGTCAAAGGTTGTGGCTTTAGGTTTAAAAATGAAGAGGATAAATTTTACTCAGAAGATTCAGAAGGACTAAGAAAGTTACCAAACAACCTTGTGATACAGCCACTGACAGGCCCATGTTTCCAGTTCTTGCTGAGTAATTGCAGTGGTCTCTGGACCACAGGTGGTTTCTGTTTTAAATTTAAAAAAAAAAAAATTAAAAGAGAAAATGCACATGTGAAAAATGTTATTTTTCACCTGTGGTGTTATAAGGACCAAAATTAGGTTTTGTCCATCTGTCTGAGGGAGGTGAACTGTTCCCCTCTCTTCTTTTTACATCTTCTCTACTTAGCTGTTACTATTCACTCTTCTTTTTACATCTCTCCTTAACTGTTACTACATCGATAGAGCAACAGCAGCAGGTCACAAACTCGATGGATGACCCGTCCAGACATGCTAAAGTCCAGCATCAATTCACTGAGGGAGGTACAGTCACGTTCATGAGACTGTGCGGAGTGTGTTGCTGGTGAACACTTTAACACCGCTTTCCGTCCGAACACTGTTTTGATGTCTAGGAGCTTCAGATGTGAGACTGAGTCCCAAGGTCAGGCTATTGGCCAGATCATGACCCTATCTGTGACATGAGAGTTTAATGAACAGTAAGATCAGTTGCTGGAGTGAGAAGCAAGAGAGGATTTCTGTTATATGTTAGGTTTGTAATAATCAGAAAAACAGAGTTCATTCTCTTGAAATGTCTTCTGCAATTTCTTTCAGCTACTTTCCCCCTGCTGCCCACTCTTATCCCCTGCATGCATTTTATGTAGGAAGCTACTAGCAGGAGCCAGTTATAGAGATCCACAAAGAATCTGATAAGTAAGAACGTGTGTCCAAGTGCCGTCTGGGCACTTCACCTGTCAGCTGTGATTCATGGGTGATGTGCCTTCATGCCATCCTTTGCTCCATCATGGATGCAGCCTGCTTCTGTTCTCCTGGGTGCCAAGCCCATAGGGCAGCTCTTGCTTCTTGGTGCTCCTAAGCAGGATATTAGGGAAATCACCTCCACTCTTGTCTCTGTCTCCTGATGCTCAAGATGCTGTAGGAGTCAGGAAGGTCCCATGGAGGGTTGGTCAGGGCCAGCAAGGATTACGGGTGTCCTCAGGGCCCTGACAGTACCTTAAAGAGTCAATTGCTGTCTACAGATCTTTGCAACAGCTTCAGGGACCACAACAATGATTATTTTACTTAACTGTGGGACAGCAGCGGAAAGGACCCAGACAGAGAAATCCCCAGAAAAAAACCAAAACAAACCAAAACTAACCTAAAACCCCCCAGCCCTTGGCTTTGCTTTTGGGACCTATTTTGTTCAATCTTAACTTGAAAAATTCCAGCCATAGCACAAGTATGAACCATGTTGCAGATCCATCATCTGCTGTGTGCAAAATGGTGTTGCCCACCCACAACTTTCAGAGAAAGGGGAAGGAATTTAATTATGGGCCCAATTAAGCCAAAATGAGACCCCAATGGTCTTTGAGTCACAATGTGTTAAGTATTGTGAAAAATGTAATGTTTTCCCTCTCCCACAACTCCACTACCTTGAAAAAAGCCCTGTGGTACAAGCTATATGCACTGCATGGGGAAGTGCTGAGGGGTCTCATCCTACCATTTATCAGGCAATTACCAAAAATGCAAACCCACCCGTCCAAGACAGGGCCAAGATTGTTACACAAGTGAAATAAAATACAACTGAGCTCCAACAGAGGAAGTATCTGGATGCAATCTGGTCCAGTATCAAACAAATAACAATTTCTCATTTATTGAAAGATTTTCTTGGCAATGATCAACAGACTGAAATATCCTTCCTCCCATGTACCCACAAACCCTCTGTGAACAAGCCCAAACATTTGGAGGATCACAGCTCTACTCAGGAAGTTCAGGGAAGATGATTTGCAACTGTGCCATCCCTTGCTGAAGCTCTCTTGCTTTTCCCTGCATGTTCCAGACAAAGTTTCTGCAAGTTCGTGATCAGTTCTGAGCTAGCAAATGACATCAAATTAAAAGGGAAAATCAGAGTAAGCAGTTAATCTCAGCTGCAGAAGCTCAAATAATTCTGCGGTGGGATGTACTCCTTATGTTTTATTTGCTGCGGCTACCTCACCTTAGGAGGGAGCTGTGTAAGCCGGGATGTGAAATCCAAAGAGAAGGCAGCATTTCTACATGCTCATTGTCCCTCTTCTTGCTGCCCATACGAGGAGTTTTCCCCCACCAGCTTGCTCTGTCCTTACCCTTGCTCTTCCCTCCTAACACAACTCATTTCCTTTCTGGCTCAGAAACACCTCCCTTGATGTCTCTGCAATTTACCACAGCCCAGCTTCCTTCCCCCTGGCCTGTCTCCCAGCTCAACCATTCTTCCCCAGAAGGCCAAGAAACCTTCCCATACAGGGTGAAAAAAAAAAATCTTCGATCCTAGACTAAAATGTTTTCTTGATTCTGGCTAGAAGAAGCTTAAACTCCTAGTTCAACTTACCAAACTGTAGTGCTTCTGCAGCCCTGTCCATGGTTGCAGCCCCAGCAGTGAGTGCTCATGTGCCCCCTCCCAGGATTAATCCCATGGCCTCTTGTCCTACCAGCCCTGGTCATTGACACCTGCCACCCAGTGACGTCCTTAGCTCAGAATGAGACTCTGTGGTTTGAGCTGGAAAGAAAAACATGGTTTCTTACCAGAAATCCTGTGTGTCATGCTCTTATTACACGTTTAAATCATAGGAAACTTTTATCACTTTCAGTTGGTGGAGAAAAAAATGTTCATTTTAAAATACCCAAGAGATGTGGTCCAGGCAGTTTCTGCATGAGGATATGAATAAGCATTTTTTTTGAAAGACGTGAGTAGCAGCTCTTTCCTCATCCTGCACCTTGATTCATTACTCAGTATTGCTGTTTGAAACTTCTGTTTCTGCAAACCAAGGTCTTGTAGTGTTAAACTCTTACACAGAGATACTTAAAGCCTCGACTCCTTTCTAATTCTCTTAACTAGACCAGAGAAACACTGTGAACAATTCCCCTTGAAGAGAGAAACTCCCTGCTGCTGGCAGCAGCTCAAGCATTTTCTAAAAGGGGAAAAGGGTGCACAGTCTGTGCCATGGTGAGGGCAGCAAGAACTGTAGCCAAGCCCCATTCTGCATGCTTGGCCCTTCAGCGTCGCAGCTGTACCTCATACCAACAACACAACACTCTCCGAGCACAGCAATGGTATGGTGCAAACTTGCCACAGCAGCCCTTAAGTGCTCTGAGCTCTAAGACTTTCTGTTTTTTTCCAACAATTGCTGAAATAGATCCAAATATATTATGAGAAGTGATGTTGCGTCAGTTTAGACAAATTGCTTTTAGGGTAAATGTTCATTTTTGCATTTAAGCTGGTTTGGAAAATATGTTTGTGTTGTTTTTTTTAAAGTGTGGTCCAGGGTGAAAAAATAACTTTTTTGGTTATTGAATGAAAAAGCTCTCAGTATCAAGGGATAATTGTTTTCAATCCATGTAGGTCAGGGTTAACATTGAGTAATTCTTAGCTAAGCTAGTTAATGACTATGATATGCAAAGAATTTCTGTTTTCAGACCAATAGAAGCCAAAGGTTCTCCTCAGCAGCACCATAAAATCACTGTGATGTCCCACAGTGAAGAAAAGGGATAAATGTGCATGTAGACTATCAGTGCTGACCATGTTAAAAATACTCAACAAAACAAATCTGCTCCCCACCTAAGCAGTAATCCATCACCATCACCGAGATGCTCACCTTTCCCTCCACCTCCTTAAACCCCATCAAATAGCTAAAAAGAAGAGCTTGGAGGAAAAAAGGCTTTGAAGCTACCTTGCTTGTCCCAGGGCCTGTACGGTGTAGGAGCCGTGTTTTTGCTGGTGGTGGGGTGACCAGCACCACAAAGGATGGGGCTGTAATGAGGAAAGCCTTAAGCGTGGCTGAGCACGGGCACTAAAATACTAGAACAGATTTTGGAGATCTGGACCTACTCTCAGCATCCATGGATGAAACCACAAGAATCAAAATGGCTGGCCAGGGTGTTTTTGTGGAAAAGTCATCAGTGAAAACTTGCAGTGAGGCATCCTGTGGGTTTTTTTCTGCATATGTGCATTTCACAGGTTTTTGTACTGTAGGCAAGAAAACCTTGCTGTGGGGCAAGGGAGGAAAACGGATAGACTGAACTCAACTCTGAGGAATCAGACACAAGGGAATCGTATGAGCCCACTGAAGGCTGAATTATATCATCCTGTTGGCCTGATCCAACAGCAGTACATAAGGACCCGTGGAGAGGGGAAGCAGTCATTGCTTTTTTTTTTGTTTTTCTACTATACATTCAGATTGAATAGCAGCATTTAGAAGTATTTCTAAGCACCTGTTTTAAGCTCCAACAGGAATGCATAGTGGAATGTGCTTTGCTGTTGTACCTTTCCTCATTTTGAACCTGCAAATATTGCGTGGAGGTAATCAACTTCACTCTGGATTTCCTTGGGAGTGAAGAATGTCTATCAGGCTGATTCTGGGGCTGAACAGGTTGAGAAAGGATTGAGAATATGAAGGGGTATTGGCTATAGCTCCATGGGTAATTGTCCACTGGGTGCAGAGACTGCTTTTGCCAACACTTTGGTCATTTGCTCCAGAGCAGTTTGTAACAGCTGGATTTGATGCCAAAGAAGCAGCATGAGTCACAGTGAATTTCACATTTCCCACATTAAGAGAATTAAATTTGTTCCCCATTTTCACCATGGAGCTCTTTCATGCCATCTGCAGAGGGTCAGTCTGTCGGGGAACATCAGTGCAGCTCCAGTGTGTCGGGGAACATCAGTGCAGCTCCAGATGTGTTGCACAGCACCTGCAGTTGCGAGAGGAGAAAAATAGGAAAAGGAGGTGTGAGTGCAGGAACAGGGCTTAAAAGTTTTCAAGCTGAATGGTTAAGGCAGATGTGTTGCTCCTGGAGGTGAGTAACTCCTAGAGGAGAAGCCTATTGCAGGCAGCTGGGAAATTTCTAGGAATCACACTGAAGCATCAAAGATGATGCATAATGAAATGGTATCAGAATTGTCCCTGCAGTAAAGAAGGGCATTTCTGTTCAAATACTGCAGTATTTTGGAAAGAAGGGAGGATTATCCATACAGTCTGTGCATCCTGTGCTAAAAAAGGGCAAATCCCCTGGTCCAGGAGCATTTCCTCTACTTCTCTCCTGAGTTCAAGCATAATCTTGCCTTTTTTTTTTTTTCATCAGCATGGAGAGGCTCAGAGTTCCTAGTAAAGGCAAAGCTTATTGCAATGTTTCATTCTATCATATATATTGTGAAAGCTTTCTCATTAAAATAACAGCAGCCCAAGTTTGTCATTGAAATAGGCACTTGATTGTTGGCAAAGGTTTATTTTATGCTCTCAAATTTTATTTTAAATGCTTAGGTTTGTGGTTTTGTTTACTTTCAGTGAAATGTATTTCAGCTGTTTTGCAGTAGTCAGACTTCTGCCCAGAGGCTGTAGGGTGCTCTTCTTTCAAGGCTTGAAAATGTTTGTGAAGTAAATTAGCTTCCTTTAAAGACCATACCTTTGTTTACCTTCCCCCTAGAAAGTCACTCTCTTTTAAAGGATGATGTGGTTTGGGCACTGTGGATATATAAAAAGTATAATTGTGTAATCCTGCAGTTCCTGCTGCTTTCTTCCCCTCTGGACCTGCCATGGCATTGCAGGGTCTTGCTTTCACCCCACTGTGCCTGCAGATAGTGATCACCAAGAGTACGCAATACCTATACCTAATGAAATGACTAAAATGAAAGACAGAAGTGTGAAAGTGGTGTAAATCATTGGCATGAGTTTATTTTTTACATAGAGAACCCCAAAAGAGATGTGCTGGGAGCATCTGCTGATTGTTGTAAGATGCTGGTTTCACAAGCAAAGAGAAATTCTGCCTTCCTCTCTCCTTCACACAATAAATACTCCACACTAATTGGAGGGGATACAACAATATGGAGTAAATAAACCGCCTGCCCAGTGCTGATCCCCACCTCTCCCTGATGCATAGAGAAAAATGGATTGAAAATGTTTTTCTGCATAACCAGACCTTGGGCTTTGATTTCCCCATCAGAGAGAAGCAAAGTCCATGAGTAACATTAAAAAATTAATGAGGTTCCTTGGAGTCAGTCTCCTCCTACAATATTACAGGTATTTGTGTGGATTAGGACACAGGTTAGAAGGTGAGCGACCTCTCCGGGAGTGGTGGCCCCAGAAGGACAGTGGATCTACCTGTTGGGAGAGGTTGACCCTGATCTCTAGGCATGATGTGCAGACCAGAAGACTGCTTTCGAAGAAAATTTCTTGTTTGTCCCCACTTACTGTGCTTTGGCTTGTGTCGTGGAGCAAACTGGGCTCCTTTTAGGTAATACTAAGCTGCAAGAGCCTCAAATGAGCTGCAGGCACAAGTGGGCATTTCGTCCCTGCACCATACCAGAGCTAGTCCTAAGTAAAAGCACCCCGAAGGATGTGTAGGTCAAATGTTGGTCCCCCAGCTCCAGCTTCTTCACTTTGTCAGTTCACTCCCTAGTTTAGACATGGCCAATGTGAACTTCCCTTCTTGTCTTTTATTACTCCCTGTATCCAGTGCCATGGCTGTCCAAGGGACATGCAGGCTAGAGGGTGACTCAGGGTTGACCCTGCTGGGGTAGCACTCTTGGAGGTTGCTGTCCCTGTGGGAGAGATGTGGTTGGGGCTAGAAATTCAAGGAAGAAATGAGGGAGCCTAGTGTGTGGTTATGGCTTAATTTCTTACCAAAATATTTTACCAGTGGATGCTGAGTAAGCTCATTGCTTTGGTGGCCCTATTTGTAGAGGGCAATGCCTAATTAAAGGGTCTTTTCCTTGCACTTGACTATTTCTTCCCTATCTAGCCATGGCGTGGGGAAGGTTGACCAGGAAGGACATAGACACAAGGTGTGGAAGATCTTTAAATAGCCATTGGTTTGGCAGACTGAGAGGCCTCAATCTCAATAATGAACATGTCTGTGCTCTCTTTGTTTTTCTTTTTGTTTGTTTGTTTTTGACCTGAAAGGTGTCAGAAAGCTTTGTATTCTCTTTTTTTTTTTTTTTTTCTTCTTCCCCCCCCCCCCCCCCGTGTATTTTTAAAAGGAAAAATGAACTCATGAACTTCGACCCTTCCGATGGAACACAAACTGAGAGGGGGAATTTTACTCTTTTTCAAATCATGTCAAGGACTGAAAGTAACAGGAGACAGCTAACAAACCTGGGAGGTGAGAGCTGTAAGAGCTGCAGGAATTCCTATTTGTTCCACCAAGAGTGGAGAAACTTCATTAAGTATACATCTTTGTAAGTTGCAAGAGCTTCTACACTTCTTCTTTGTAACATGAAAGCCAGTCTTTCTATGAAGAGGCTTTTTACCCATGCTGAAAAAAAATATGCATAGTCCTGAAGACAGTCACAGTCCCATTTACATGTGAAGAAAGAGCTCTTCTTTTCATGTATAAACAGGGAAAAATTATCTGCTGTGTTTCTATAAAACTCATGCTAGCATGGAGGGTGCTGATGTACATGGTACTTAGATAACACTTTCAAGAGTTCAGATTATCTCCAATATACTTAACAAAACTTATTATAGTGTCTCAAAATAGGGACATAAAACTTTATGTGACAGCTTCCCATATGGTTAGAGTACCCCAAACATACTCGGGTTTTCTGCGTGGATATTCCCCTAGGAAGTTTCATTGCTTAATTTTGGAAAAGAGGATGAAGTTTATGTCCTTTCAGTTTCTCCTCCAAGAAACAATGATAGAAAAGCATGACTTTCATTAAAATTATTTCATCCCAGTTATCACGCTTGATTGCACATTTCTGATGTTCTTTCACAGCATACTTTTCTAATTTCTTTGAAATGCTTTATTTAGAAAACAATAACTCTCAGAACAATAAAACTGAAATCAAACACTTAAACTCAAGTTCAGGCCTATCTTGTACTCAGTTTGAAGGGAGGAGTGGTACTTATGACTCAATAAGTTTTATGGCATATTTTACGCAGTGATTTACAACGGATGGGAATTAGGTAGTACATCAGGCTTGTAATATCTTGGAGTTATATATGAAGAAGAGGGTCCTGTGTTTTTGGAAGAATGTGATATCTCATGTAGAAGCCAACTCATGAATACTTCTGTAGCATCACTGGCGTAAATATTCTCAGCATATTTTTCTTTAGTTTTAAATAAGGAACTCAACCTACAAAGCATTTCTGCCAGGATTACATGGGATTTTTTTGACTGGTAGTCATAGCTGTGCAGGCATACACAGAGCACTGGGAACTAGTATTATGATCTCCTTGCTGGGCTTCAGTGCTGTGACTGCATCCTCTCCCCACCAATCCAGTCTTTGTGCATGCAGGAATGTCCTTGCTTGCTTTAACCATGAAATATTTTGAACAAACAAACAAACAAACAACACTTCCATTTGTTCCTGCTTTCTCTTCTATGACTACAATTATGTTCTATAAATTGTATCTTCTGTTGTGTCATCCAGAAAATCAGGTTAGTAAATAGTAGTCAACAGGAAAACTATTGATCTTATGTTAGTAAATAGTAGTCAACAGGAAAACTATTGATATTATGTTTGATACCAAAAGAATATCTTAGTGCATTCCAAGAGCTGCTTTAAAGCTTCCTGGCAGGGTATTTGAACTTTCAATACTACTATGAATGTTGCATCACGTTGCAAATGGTGGAACAGCACACCGAGAAAAAATATTTAGGACTCTCTTAGGAAGGATTTTATTGTTATTACAGAAATACTGAAGCTTAGTACTTGAGAATTTTCCTTACTTAGAAATCAGCAAGTTCGGTACCATGTTTGGCCTCAAGTTGTGTCAGGGAAGGTTTAGATTAGATATTAGGAAAAAATTTTTCACTGAAAGGGTTGTCAGCCACTGGCACAGGCTGCCCAGAGCAGTGGTGGTCCCCATCCCTGGAGGTATTTAAGGGATGTGTAGATGAGGTGCTGAGGGACATGGTGTAGTGGTAAATTGGCAGTGTTAGGTTAATGGTTGGACTTGATGATCTTAGAGGTCTCTTCCGATCAAGGCTATTCGATGATTCTGTGATTCTGTAACATTTTCTAAGGACTTGAAAGAAGCAAATTCATGTAGAAGATTTCCTAAAAAAAAAAAAAAATCAGATTTTTAATCAGCTATGCACACACTAAGATATTCTTCTCATTGAGAAACACAGACTTCTTAAGAGTGAACAGTTTGTCTTAAATAGTGACAATTGCAGTTGTTTCTTGCAAGAAATCTTGAAATTCCAAATAAACAAATAGCTAAATTTTTTTAACGGATGTTGCTAGTCAGAAACAATACTCATTTGCATCATATGTTCAAAATTTTCAAGGCTGTTAGATTTTTCAAGCAGAATTTTCAGCCTGTTCAAGGTATACTAATTATCTTGTTTAACAACAGAAGAATACTGTATTCCTATGTGTGATGGGAAGACAGAACTCAAATGTAAGGAGAAGACTTCTGCTTCTGGACAGTAGCTACAACAGCAGGTTCTCTCTCATGATCCGTTTTGTTAACCTTCAGATTTCCAAAAAAATGATGGAATCTGAGAAATGGGACAAGGTAAAAGCTTGAGCTCGAATTGAGCAGTCAGACATCAACTAAAACCAGTTTCTTCTCAGGGAATGAACTCCCCAGTTAAAGATTGTGCTTCTCCAAAGAATCCTTTAAATTGTCAATAATTCTGGGAAAGAATCAGCTTTTCTGAAGATCAGAGTGACCAGGAACCTATCATTCCCCAAGAGCTTCTCTACTCTTCTTCTGACCATCCCCCATAGATGGGTCAAAGATCTCGTGTGTGGATAGAGTTCACCCAGCTGGCTCAGTGCCAGAGAAATCAGAGAAATCAACACTTCTAGCTTTGGATTCCACCAGGAATCCCATGAATTTCAAAAGAAATACATATATGCTCTTCATGGGAATGAAAAAAAAAGCTTTTCAGAATACTGAAAAAATTAAAATTCCAGCAAAACCAATTTGTGTGTGCAGCAAAACCAGTATAAAAAACACTGTCTCTGTCTCATTTTGTAATATCCTACTAATCTTTTTGAATGGAGTTATTTTAATCTAACTTTTATAATATAAAAATATTTGGCTACATCAGTAAATAGGAGTACTCCATAGGCTTGAGCAGTGATTGTTATATGACACTATCTTTTAAATCCTAGTGTTAGTCCTAGAACAGGATTTCCTTGAAGGAGCATTAAAAGCTATTGTTAGTTGTTTAGTGTGGTGTAATGTTTTAAGCAATTACCATCGTTTGTAATTATGCATTTGAGTCTTCTCTTTAGTCTAAGAGATCTGAACATAAAGTTGCATCTTAGTTTGCTGTAATGGAGTTGGATTTTACTTGAAATGCTATGTAGCCCTTTGGAAAAATTTCATAATCACATTTACTTCTGGAGTTAAGCGTGTTAGTAATAATGATAATTGACTTCATGATTAGTCTTCTTCAGCTGAATAATAAATACCTGATTTAAATTTGGGACTCTGAGCAACAGACTGCTATTTACTGTCATTGTTGAATACACGCTGATATTGCTGACTGGTACTCATTGCCAAAATATAAATAGTAGGGTTGTACATAATCAAATATTTTTCTACTAATTATTAAGTTGTTTCCCTTTGTTACGCTGCATAACTTAGTCCACTTTTTACTGGCTTTGTCAGAATCTGTAAGTGCAATCTAGTAAAAGTAAACAAGTCATTTGGCAGTCCCCAAATGTATGAAAGAGCTAAGTGGGAATGTGAGTTTTGTTTTACTGGCAACTCCACTGTTTGCTTATGTTTTCCTTCAACTTGTCTAGTGATAATTATTTAATTTAATACAATTTTTACTGGTTATGAACTTTTAAATTTGAGCTTGGCAATTTGAACATTATGTGATGCGCAACAACTCTGTAAAATATTTTCTTGCCCCTAGATATTCTATCCCAGTACAGATTTCACTTTAAAGAGCTCACAGTAATGTGGGACAAGTCTGTGCCTGAGTGAGATGATTAGGAAATACTGCCTGATTTGCCTCTGTATCTGCCGCCCACACCCCCAACAAAGACTTTGCATCTAGATGCAGGCAAGCAGGCCAGAACTGAAGGAAACTGGAGGTTGCTGCCTACAGAAGAAAAGCAAGGATTTTGGTAGAGAGAAAAGCAGGCAGCCAAGTGCTTGTGAATCGCCTTGTCAGCAAGAGCTCCTTATTCATCTTCACATTTCTAATGTCTGTCTCTGGGAACAAAATCTCCTCAGGATCTTCCCTAATGCTGCTTGGAAGGTGATGGGAACATACCTGACTTCCCTGAGCCCTGCCAGGGCAGCACTTGCACAACAGTTGGTTTGGGACAGATCCACAGGAGCTGACATATATTGCTGTGGCTCCAGAGCAATGCCATCCTTTCCTGATGCATGTCACACTGCTAGCTGCCCTACTCCTGTAATATGCTATTTATGTTAGTGCTGTAATTGTCTCTTTGCATCAGTGAGTTAAAAGATTTGATAAAAACTTTAAAAACCATTTCAGGAGAGGCTTTGCTTCCCCCTTGTGTGCAATGTTGCTGCCTTCCCCAGGAGTTTCCAGGAAGCCAGGGCTTTGCATGTATAGTGCCTATGAAATAAAGGAGCAAAACCCCCAAAACATTAAGAGACTCCTTAAATGGTCTCTTTTGAAAGGCGCTGAAATACTCTAACAGTAGTCCCAGCATCCTTCCCCCCCAGCAGTCTAGTGGAGGGCATGCCCTCACTACGTGTTAATGAAACACATTCAATTCAAAATGACCTGCCCTCGTTTGTCGCCCCATTCCTTTGGCTGAGTTCTTTCTGCTCATGGGGGTGGAGGTCACCGACCCCTTGGCCCTCGGCATGGTGCCGAACAAGGAGGATCATTCTCCTACTCCTTGGGCTGACCTACGTTTCTCAAAGATCAGGATGTACAGTGATTTACATTCCTAAGAAGTAAGTCATGTTTTTTTGAAACTTGGATGCGGGCTTCTAGCTTGGGAGCAATTTTAAGAAAAGGTCAAAGTTGTGTAGCTTCTGAGAAAAGGGAAGTCGTTCACTGGGAACAATGTAAGTACTGCCGTTACTGATTCCCAAGCAAGTCTTGCACTGTGGCTAAAAGCTGATCTGTGACAGACATAAGAAGGAACTGGCTGTAAAAATCAACCTCTTTGTGTTTGTACTGCTAGAAAATGCTCTTATTTTGGGCATTTTATCTACCCAGATAATTTAATAAAGTAGCAGATCATTTAATCAAGTAGCTGTGCACTCTTCTAGATGTCCTGGTTCAGTGTTTGCAGACTATCTTTTGGACTTGCAACATATCTGCTGTGCTTTGGGGCAGTGCATGCATTTTGTAGGCCTACATCTACTCCAGAAAGCATGTCAATATTCAAATATAACTGAAAAAAAGGGCATCATTTTTCATTCATGCAGTTTCAGAACTGTAGATACAACCATTTTCCTGCCACAAATTTCCTCCTCCAGTATTATCCAATGATTCAGCGAAGATGTCTTGCATTTGTCCTTCCATTGGTTTTGTGAGATGCTAAACCAGTTCAAACATTTATCATATTTCCAGGCTTCCAATAATTTTGGATATACCTGTATTCTAAAATATCCTTTCTTTCCATGCTTGATGAGATTCCAGTTCTTCACTGAGCAGATTATAAAAACTTGATCTGTTCTCTCAGTGCTACCAAATCTTGCAACAGATCTTCTATTTTAAATTATTACTTAAGCTCATGTGATTGATGAAACTTTCTACAAGCTTTACATCTTGAGGATTTCTAAAAGCAGTAATGAAGCAACAATTTTATTTTGTTTTCACACAGGCTGGGCTCACTGCCTAATTATTCTTGTTACAAAACACTCCAGGAGTTATTCAAGTCATCTTCTAAATATCACCTAGATGAGGGAGTCCTTATCAAAACTTTAATCACTCAAGCAGAGATTCTTTGACAAGGTTAAAACACAAAAATGAGCAAGGTTAATCTTGTTTGAGTGCAGGCATTGTTTTACATTTCTTACACGTGGTTTCTCTTTCCCAAGTAGTAAGTTAAATGAAATGGTGAACTGTGCCCTGAACTGGCAGGAATGTTTCCAGTTTGCCTACAGGCAATGGATTCTGCCCGGCAATAGGCAGCCTTCTGGGAAAAAAAGGATGTGATTTGTTTCCAGAAGCACCCTATAATAGTGACATAATTAGTGAAATTCACATCTTTTGCTGCCTGTGTACTCTTTCCACAGGAATAACTCTTCCAGCATGATGCAAAGCACTATAGAAGTTTAATTTCTTAATATCAGTTTTTAGCCAGCAATTCTTTCACTAAGAGGCTGTGTTGGAAATTTTATTAAATATGACATCATATCCAGCCCAGCTAACTAGGTGCAATGTAACAGACTCTGAAAATTGCAGATCTTGTTCACAGAATCACAGAATAGCCTTGGTTGTAGAAGACCTCTAAGATCATCAAGTCCAACCATTAACTCAGCACTGCCAAGTCACCACTACACCATGTCCCTCAGCACCTCATCTACACGTCTCTTAAATACCTCCAGGGATGGAGACTCCACCACTGCCCTGGGCAGCCTGTGCTGGTGCCTGACAACCCTTTGGGTGATGAAATTCTTCCTGATATCCAATCTAAACCTCCCCTGGTACAACTTGAGGCCATTACCCATTGTCCCATCACCTGGGAGAAGAGACCAACCTCCACCTCACTACAACCTCCTTTCAGGTAGTTGTAGAGAGCAATGAGGTCTCCCCTCAGCCTCCTCTTCTCCAGACTGAACACCCCCAGTTCCCTCAGCCGCTCCTCATCAGACTTGTGCTCCAGACCCTTCACCAGCTCTGTTGCCCTTCTCTGGACACACTCCAGCAGCTCAGTGTCCTTGTAGTGAGGGGCCCAAAACTGAACACAGTATTCCAAGTGCGGCCTCACCAGAGCTGAGTACAAGGGTCAACCACCTCCCTCGTCCTGCTGGTCACACCATTTCTGATACAGGCCAGGATGCCATTGGCCTTCTTGGCCACCTGGGCACACTGCTGGCTCATGTTCAGCCGCTGTCGACCAACACCCCCAGGTCCTTTTCCGCCGGGCAGCTTTCCAGCCACTCTTCCCCAAGGCTGTGGCGTTGCATGGGGTTGTTGTGACTGAAGTGCAGGATCCAGCACTTGGCCTTATTGAACCTCATACCATTGGTCTCTGCCCATTGATCCAGCCTGTCCAGATCCCTTTGTTAGTTTTAGATTTACTGATCTGAAAGCTGTTTGATCTCAGTGTGCCATTACTTCTATTTTAGTATCCTTATGAGCAGCTTGCATACTCTTTTATTCCTCTTACTTATGAGATGAAAACAAAAGCCATCAGGCATATCATAAAAGCCAGGACTTATTACTGGAATCTTATTAGCTTTGTAGGTGTCTGCCTTTTTCAGGTTTGATCCTGGAAGCTGATCTGTGTAGGCACTTAACTAGTGACATATGGTTATATGTGCTTTGTCCAAGAATGAATGATAGGATGCTTCTGGAGGAAAGGCAGGATTATAAATAAGCGAAGAACTAATTCTCATGCTGGAAAAAAACAGAAAACATACATTTTTAGTTTTTGTGCAATCTCATGACAGCTTAGCTGCTTCTTAGTGTTACATAATGTTATCTTTTTAAAGCCAAAGTTGATATGGACGGTCATCAGGAAAGGTTTGTCTCTGGAAAGAAAGTGGCAGGTAGGTGTGAGTGCAGGCAAGGGGCCCATGAGCAAGAAGCTAATATACAGTGCTGTGGCAAACAGGGAAAAGAGGAAATCTGATTTAATCCGTATCAGCAGCACCTGTATCAGCCACATTATGCCAGCAGTGATATCCAAACCTGCAAGCTGTGCCAGTGCTGCCTGCTGCAACATACATGTGCAAATACATGTGCACTTGCACAATGTCTGTTTCCTGTACATTTGTTCTGGCATTTCATACATGCATTTCCAAAACCAAAGGTGCTGTGCATCCTGGTAAGGCATTGGGTTTGCAGGCTCTCTATATTGTCATTTGACTTCATCTGTCCAGTCAAAATTGGCATTTTTGCTTAGTCCTTGTGACACAGTAATGGAGATTTCTGTGGAACACCACTTCAGTCAGTTTGTCAGTAAATGCAAGCTCTACTACAGTGGGACATTAGCTCAAAATGATGTAAGCCAAATCCTTGGTGTACCAACATTTTGAATTTGTAAAAATGATACTTAAGCCAGCTATTTTTTAAAAATTCAAACCAGAAACTTAGTCCAAATATATGCTAATGATAACTGACTTCTCTCCATAGTCTAAAGTCTGTTGCAGGTGTTACTTTATAGGATTGTTGATGTCAAAACCACCTAAAAATGTTAGACTGAAAATCTGAAACGAATTAATTTAATCTAAATTTAAATACAGTTCAATAGTTGATATTTCATTTTTCATATCTTCATTATATTCCTGTTTGAACTCACATCATGTATGGAGCTTTTTCTGTGAAGCACTTTACCACTTCATGCATCTGTTAAAAGATTTAGAATGGAAAAATTCAAGGTGTGTCTTGTGTGAAAAAGACCAATAATAAATTCCTGCTGCTTCAGCACATTATTTTAACAAATATATTGAGTGGAAAGACTGGCTGAAGATTTAACATGCTACTTAAATTCTCAGCACCATTATTTTCTGAACTTTCAAATAAAAGCAATGCAATATGTATAGATGGATTTTGAAATATCTGCTGTTAGTTCAGGTGTTCAAATTAAGCTCTCCTTGCAATCAAAGCTTGGCACTTAATCCAAACTTCCAAACGTGAACTAAAAGAGTTTTTTCTCTCCTTTTAAAAAAAGTGTATATTTATTTTTTGTCACATCACAAAACACTTTACATAATAAAATATAATTTGTTTTACTTTGCCTTAGGGCAACTTCCATTCTGTAGTAAAAGTCACTTTATTATCAGAAAAGCACAATGAAAACTGTTATTCAGCTGAAATACTGAAATGATGAATGGATTCCCAGCACAATATTTGTGACTTTCACAGCAATAGTTACACTTCCTTAAGAACTTTCCTTGCATATAAAAAGCTGCAAATAAAGCTGTGTAAGATAAGGTCCAATAGGGTGACCATAAAGCCTAGAGAGGAAAGGATAGTATTCACCATGGGCTTAGACCATAAGAAATGACTGTTTTTGAAGAAATTCTTGTATGCACATGCAAACTTCCCACTGACAGCAAGCACTGACCCAGTTCAAAGTCAGGTTCCTGATGTGACACTGACATTGTCATTTCTGGGGGAGGCTTTGTGGAGCACTGCTTGCACAGGGCAAGTAATTCCCGCCAAAAGCCTAGAGGCTGGCCAAGTAAATCTGAAACGTAAACAGTGAGGTCAGAATGGCTTGACTCAATGGACTTGAAATTAAAGCTTGGCAGAGAACTGTTTTTCCGTCCTGCAATCCTTTTATTTTTAAATATTTCCACATATTCCTTTTCGACAGTGGGATCAAACCAAAATCATTTGAAGCTTTTTTGAGAAAAAGAGAGTGAGGAAAACACTTCTCTCCATGCCTGTTATTAAATCTCCTGCTTATGAGGCCTCTTTGCCTCTAGAATGTTTCTTTCTCCTCCTTTGGATGTGGTCATGCCCTGAGAAAGGCAGCTATGTGTTCAGGAAAAACAAAGACTGACTTCACCATTTCCACCCCATGCCCAGTGGACATCAATTTCTCACCTTTGGGATCTCTGAGTACTTACCATGCCCTAGTTCCTAACAGAATTGGGACACAAATGTGAGCATGTCCCCCTTACAAATAACCAGCTTCTGTTCCCAGCAGTTCTTCAGAGATTCAGTCTGTGTGTGAGACATACATCACTTTGCTAACATGGGTTTGATATTCAGTATTCAGCTCATGTCAGCCTCTGCCTGTTTAATATGTTTCACAAATGGCTGGTATTCTGAAAGTTTTCTTCATTTTTTTTTCCTAAACAATTGTTTGTAGTATTTGATCTATATTAGTTTAATTCCTTAAAAAATAAACCAACATGGTCATCCTCCCCAGTCTCAGAGATTATGATAGTTGTAGCTCTCATTTATCTCTTTTTAAAAGGATTTTGTTTGCTTACTCACTGCATCCTTGGGTATAACAAAAGCTGTAATTCTCAAATGGTTTGCAGTGTTAAATTTGACCTTAAAATCTGTGAGTGCACTGATGAAGGAAAGCTAATACAAATGTTGAAAATCTTGATCAGGTTTTCTAAAATAATGAAAATGATAAACTTCCATGTGTTTGCCATGTATGAAGAATCAAAGTAATGACTTTTTGAAGAAAATGAAACAGCAAATAAGAATAAAAGTTTTGTTTCACCAGCTCACTTTTTCTGAGTGTCTTAATTTTAATTTTA
Source organism: Podargus strigoides (assembly GCA_028020825.1). NCBI lineage: Eukaryota > Metazoa > Chordata > Aves > Caprimulgiformes > Podargidae > Podargus > Podargus strigoides. Next base: position 33,146,228 of record CM051663.1, on the reverse strand, counting down.
AATATTAAATATCCTCTCACTTGATACTGAAAGCAAAATGTGGTGGGATGTGAAAATGCATGTGAAATGTGAAAATGTGAAAAGTTTATGAAACTTCATTAAACTACTCACATGTAAAGTCTAGGCCACCTTGCAACCCAGAAATTTCTCTTTCTGCAAAATAGGTAATTTTGTATTGGAATAGTCATTCACAAAAGTCTGTGTCATTCGCTGTGAAAAACTGAACTTGAATTAAAATTTGAAATGAAATAAAAAAATATTTACCACTTACTTAACTGGTCAACCTCCACATGGTAATAGTGCAAGCAAAATATCTCTAGATGTTATACCTATTTACCTAAGATTTTAGCTTCTTTTTTTTTTTTTTTTTTTTTTTTTTTTTTTTTACAGTTTACAGAAGTACTCTGTTGCAATTAAAATCAGAGGAAATACAGAGCTAGGAGGGAAATGAGGGTTGTTCTAGCCCTGAGACCCAAGTAGTATCAATTGCCCACTGATACTCCTCTAACCTAGTCCTACTAAAGCCATAGGTGGCATCTCCCATGCTGAAATTTAGGGCTCTGAATTCATGTTCTAGAGGGCAGACAGGTCTGGGGAACAGGCTCTTCCCTTATGCTTTGCATTTACATTTCATGTCTTTGAAGGCAATTACCTTGTTTCAGCTGCTCTTCCTTTTCTCTGGACAAGCAGCCTCTTTTCTTTTATGTAATCAGTTGCTCTTAGCTATGGGAATTTGCAGATGACATCAAGCTGGGTGGGAGTGTTGATCTGCCTGAGGGTAGGAAGGCTCTGCAGAAGGATCTGGACAGGTTGGAGTAATGGGCCGAGGCCCATCGTCTACCTGAAAGGAGGCTGTAGAGATTTGGGGATCAGTCTTCTTAACCAAGTAACTAGTGATAGGACAAGAGGTAATGGCCTCAAATTGCAGCAGTGCAGGAGGTTTAGACTGGATATTAGGAAGAATTCCTTCACTGAAAGGGTTCTTGGACATTGGAATGGGCTACCCAAGGCAATGGTGGAGTCCATATCCCTGGAGGTGTTTAAGAGTCATGTTGACATAGTGCTCAGGGATATGGTGTAGTTGAGGACTGTCAGTGTTAGGTTGATGGTTGGACTTGATGATCTTAAAGGTCTTTTCCAACCTAGGCAATTCTGTGATTCTGTGAATTCCTTAGGGCTCTAAGCCAGCTTGTCCCACCACTCTTCCAAGACAGCAGCAATTTAATAACAGTGATGTTTTATATCCCACTGGCCAAATCACTCGTGAAAATATCAAATCAGTTCCCGCTTAGGGCATATGGGCCAGGAGTCATGCTTGATTCTTCCTTGGAATGAAAAACTGAGACCTACCTGTTCTGGTTTCTACCAGTTTAGCATGTAGCCCATTATTGATTCGTCTAGAAAATGTTTCTTTGGTTAAATACTGAGAAAGCCTAGTAAGGGTTTTGACATGGTTCTGTGTAAACGAATATAAATGACATTTGAGGCTTCTCTCCACTCACAATGCTTGCTATTGTCATAAAGAAAACTGGAGTGGTTTCATGTGATTTGCTCTCAACAATTCCATGCTGCCTGTAATTTATTGCATACTTATCATGGAGACAGTTGTTTATTTGTCCTTGGTTTTTTTAGTAACTGGAATGAATCTGGCTGTGTTCTCTTTTCTCCTTTTTCTCTTTTTCTCCCTGCTAAACTACTGCGTTTCTGCCTTTTCCAGTTTTTGGGAAGCCTTTCTGTCCATCGGGCACTTTCAGTTTGTGAGAGCTGTTGGAAGGCCGGCAGCTGAACCACCTCTTTAATGTGGATTCACGTAATGTGAATCTCATCAGACCAGTGGATTTAAAAATAACGTGTCTGCTCCTTATCCTGAACAAAAACCCACCCCCAAATCCCAAATGCGTTGGTAATAACTTGGTTTACTTGGTTCCTGAGACCAGTGACACTGTGGCATCAGCTCTAGTTTGGCCACCACATGTAATACCTTGGCAACTTGTATAGCCCATCATTCTTTCTCCTTAGTAGGTTTATTGTTGTTAAGTCTTTCATAAATCCTTAGTTTTCATTAAAAGATTATCATATTTCTGGTTATCTCTCATACATTGTATCTCCAGTTAAGAGATCAGGCAGATCAGAGATTATTTTTTCCCAAATCCAAGAAAACTAAAGAAAACCAACATTTTCCCATTAAGTGATGCCTATAATGTACTTCAAAGAGTTTTAGCCATTGTGACCTCCTTATATAAATAGGTTGAAAATCAGACACAGGTTACATCTTCAGTGAAAGTCTAAGATCACCTCCTACTTGAGACATATCTTTGGCAAAGATCTTGGGTCTTGAATGGAGATGGTGTACAGGATGCAATGTACAGTTATCCCCACTAAAGCAGTGCTCTCCTAACTCTTGTTCTGAGGCAGAGCATTGCAAGATTTCTCAGAGCCATGCATGAGCTGGTGACAAATTTTTTTGGTATAAACTGTATTTTTCTAGTTCATTTCTGCAAGGTCTCTGCAGCATTTGCAGGCTGCAGTGAGTGAAGGGGGGATGCTGAGAGCACGAAAGATAAGCAAACTGAGCAAGTGAAGGGAGAGGAAACCGTACTTCCTCCAAACCATTCTCAGCACTGTTTCTAAACTGTTTACTTCCTATTTTGATACCTAGAGCAACAAGAGACAAGGTTTCAAAGCAGGCTTCAATTGGCCTTGAGCACTGTTTAGCCTTGCTTCCTTTGAGGAAGCAATTGTGATAAGGCCTGGGACTTTGTTCTGGAAGGTTTTTCCATCCATAATGTCGGGAACACAGTACTCTATTCTTCTGCTGGTTTGTGGAAAGGTTTTGAGGCACCTTAGTGATTTTAAGAGATTTTTGTGTGCTAAACACTGAGGTCTCAATAAATGCAGTACATATTCAACCTGACAGTCTCTGCATTTCCTGCTGCCTAAGAGCATCATCTTACTGGTGCTGGCAATGCATAGACAAGTTCTAGCACTCAAATACACACTTCCTGGGGTCTGACTTGTGTTCATGTTCCAGCTGACCTGAAGATCCCTGAGATCTTCAGTAATAAAACTGCTTTAAACTCTACTTGTGACTCCTTCTGTCCCTCTGTGCAAGTAGTTTTTGCATGTGACCTTAAGAGTGGTTTCTTAAGCTAAAAAATCCTTCCCAGCTAAAGCCAAACAATGAAGGAAATCTTGCATGCAGGCAGGCAAAAGTCATTGGTAATTCTTCTTTCCAGTGGGCTGTCTATTCAGCTACATCTGCAACTAGACCCCAGAACAACAGTCCCTGAGAAGAAGTAAAACAACCAACACAAATGAATACACAGTACAGAAATACACAGAACATACCCTTCACAGTGTCTGGTGCCAGTGCGTTATCTGAGATGTGGAATGGCCATATTTAAGGGTAAGACAATACCTTTTATCTAACATTTTTCATTCTTGGCTGTTTTGTCAGCAAGTTTGGTGAAGAGCGTTAGTCTCTTTGCATGGATATGGACATACTGTATCTGCTAATATTTGTTCCTCTCAGCTCTTTACTGGCACTAGTATTGTTGAGCAGAAAAAATGGAAGAGAAAAAAATCTTTGATAAAAGGCAAATTTTTGCCCAAGATTTTGACAAAGACTTGAGGTATCCATAATGCTTGAAGAAACCTTTCGCACCCTGCTTGCTCTCTTGCATGGCAGAGTCAAAACATATTCCTGGATTTGTATCCTATCAGTGTGCTAGTTGTGCAGACCTTGTCTTCAGGCTTCTCCTGTGTTTTGTAACTCTTCCTCTTACCCACCAGTTGATGATAGTATTTGATATTTGCTTTGTATTTGCTTGTGTTTCACTGAGAAATAAGTATTCACTCATCGCCTTTTTATAGTTCTGTTGCTGACTGGTACCTTTTGTAGGTACAGTAATTCTGTTCCATTTGTCAATAGATGCTGAAAATGGTTGCTTGGGACAGGATTTGGTTATTCCTTCCAACTGTATAACATCTGGGTACCTTAAACAGCAGATGCTGTTGCCGTTCCTTAGATTCCTTTCTTCAGATGAGTGTGTACTATCCCTCAGACAGAACTCAGTGCACTCATTTCCGTGGAAAGGTGCCCAGCCTTTTGGATTTCTTTTTTTTAATCTAATATTATGATAAATGCTGAAATATTACTAAGTTGCTGGATTTTTACAGACTGTTTTTGTTTCTCTGCAAGAATTAGAAATCTTCACACGATCTTAATGTAAGGAAAACACATTTGGAGGAAATATGCTCTCAGGCTTGCTCTGTAGTTGATGGGTTGCCAGCATCTTTTTGGCTCCATTTGGAATGTGTGAGAAATGGTGTGATTTTCTGTTTGAATGGCTAGAAACTGTAATGGTCTCCTGGAGTTTAATAAATGAATAGGAAAATGTCAGGGAAACTTTCATGAAAGTTATAAATTACTTGTGGGAGGTAACCTAAAAAGAGTACAAGTAACTGAAAGAGGGGAGGGGAGGCTTATTTATTCTTTTCTTTGCCAGCTGTACTGCAGAAACAAAAGTTGTAGGTAGACCTGGTGCTTTAATTTATTTAGTCCAAGTAAGGAAAAATAAGAATATATATGTGTGTGTGTGTATATATATGTGTATTTGTAATTTCATTTCAGCAGAGTAGCTGTCTAAATACTGCTTCAAAACAAACATTTTAGAGAACCTTCTTTAGAGAACATGGAAGGCAGTATTTAAAGGAAGGTGTTAAATGAATGGGCACTCAGCTGATTGAAAACATACGTTTACATTAGTCATTTATATATGCTTTCCATCCTGGACCTGTACCCACAGATGTCACAGTGGGAAACCCAGGAATGACACAGTGTATGTGATGGCAAAGGTGGGATCTATGCTTTTTAATGGGCAAGATTTTGTCAGATGGCTGAAGAATCAGCTGCAAAACACTTGATTTATCAAGCATGGTTTGGACTATCAGCACTCACAGCACCGGTGCTGCAGCAGCAGGTAATGTAAGAAAGCAGGCTGGGATCGTGATTCTCATGCATCCAAAGACCATGACTTGGTTGTCTTCAAGAAGCTGTTCTAACATTTAAACCAGTATATATCTAAAAAAAAAAAAAAAGTCTTGGTAGAAAACTCATATGAAGTTTGTTTCCTGACATCTTCGTATTCTGGTAGGTATATCGAGAAAGCACAGGCTTTGTTGCTTGTTGCTAACATAAAGCTATGACCTACTGCTAGAATTCAAAATACAGAGTCTGGTGAGTAGCATCATATCTTTTCTTTTCAGGTAAGAATCTGCTAATTAGTCCTATAGTTTATTAGATAAGTACAGGGTTGATACTGCTGTCTCTCTCATTTCATGTGCTAGGGAACCAATGAATGCAATTTCAGAATTTAAAACCATGTCCTAACTTGCTTGGTAGAGGGCAAACCTGGTCTCAATATAAATGAGAAACATGCCCTTTGGGGTAATATTTTTACATGCATTTTAATTTGTAATCACATCCATCCAAATCCCTGGATGTGTTTCTAATTTAAAATATTTTATAAACAATGTGCTCCCAACAAACCAAACTATTATTCCCACTGCCTCCTACTGACAAATGGCCACCCAGCTGTTGAAAAAAAGTCAGAGAAATAGCACATTAAGTAAGTACTTTTTGCATTATTTTTTTAATATCTGCCAGACCAGGCTCTGATGGAGCACAAAAGCATTGCATTTGAGCCAAGAGTAATGATGGGGAAAGGCAGGGCCTTTAACTTAGCCGGGTTCAAGTCTAAGCAGAACTGCAAATTGCAATCAGCTTCTTTACTACATAGAAAGGCAACTGGACTGTGTCTGCAACAGATTTTGTAGAGGCACTAATAGCGGTAGCTGCAATAAAATCTACCCAATAGGACTGCAAGGGGACCAATGGCATTTTCTTCATATGTGTAATATATCAAAGGCTTCTGTAATGAATTGAAGGGTGGTTTATAACATAATCATAAGTGCTTCTGTTCTGATTTTTCTCTCCTTTTTTGGTAGACTTTGACCATTTCATGATGCATGAGAAATAAAATGATTCAACTATTTTGCAGGCCTCATTTAGAACATGTGAGTACTCAGTTCTTCCTTAGTCATATTCAGACTAAACATTTAATAACAAGCCACATAAAATGCCTACTTGGGAATTTTAGCAAGGGAAGTTGGTTTACAACGTCCTGCTTACACCTTGTAAAGACATGTTAAATCTTATGAGGCTTGGTGCACTGTACCTCATTTGTTTATCTTGTCTAAAGCAAGTGCCTGAATGTTTGTTTGTTTCTTAGCTTTATAGAAACAAGCACTTCAATTAAGTTCTCTGTAAAAAAGAGTTTACAATCCTTGCATCATTTTATATCTTCATAATTGGCGAAGACCATCTGAAAATTCAAAGCAGCTGAGGGAACAGACTTGCAGCCAGAAGAACTAAAGAGATGGGACTGTGATTCCCTTCCGAGGCATGTTCAATAACCACAATAATTAACTTGGTTTTTCTCAAGTTATTTTTTTTTAAAGCCTGCAAACACTGGGGGGAATAATAATCACCTGGAACACATAAGCATTGAAATTAAACCATGGACGTCAGAATGGGAGATGGGGTGTCTTCATCTTTCCTTTCTCAGTGCCAGAGGACAGACTGTACGCTTTGCCCAGAGGTCTTGGGGAGGAGTCCTCGGCAGAGTCTCCTACACGATGAGGTTTGGCTCCATGCCCCTCCTGCTGGAAACCTGCCCCCAGAACTAGAAAATCCTAAGGAATTTTGGCCAGTGCCCTCTGCATTGCCCAAGTTGCGTCCTGCGAGCCCTTTCCTGTCATCAGAGTGATGTTTGTTGGATGCTCTATAAGATGGTCCAAGTAAACTACTTCTCCATGGTGTGGGAGGAGGACTGTGAGGTATAGCCTACAATGTACAGCTCTATGGGATCTGAACCCTGTCCTACATTGTTACTGCAGAGTAGCTAGCGTGCAGTAAGCTAGTGATTCCTAGGGTGGCTGCTGGTGATTGTTGCATAAATCTGCCCTGTGCTGCTGGGTAAATTTGGGGGAGGAGGAGAGGCAATACAGCAGATAACGATGCCGCACAGGCAGGAAGAAAGCAGCCAAGAGGGATATAGGGTGGAGATTGGGTAGGTTCATATGGGAAATACAGGCTCCCCATATACACAGTTTCAAAAGGAATATAAACATGTATGTATGCTTATATATTCTAATAACACATACTGAGTTTTAAAAGTATACATGTGGGGTGATTTAGTATCCCACTTCTGAACCTGGTTTGGAGCTCACTGTTTCCCTTGCCTGGCTTTTTCCTGCTTCTCCTCGCTGTGTTGCAGCCTTATTAACTCCTTTACCAGAGCTGGAGGATCTTGGGAAAGAGACTGTAGAAAACTTGCTTGCACACTGAGCATCTGCAAAGCCTTCTGGAGCCAGAAGTGAGAAAAGGTGAGCAAAGGGCATTGTGTTCTCCCATTATTCCATGACCCCACATCCTCCTGTCCCCAGAGTGTAGGACGGACTGAGATAGGAAGGCAGGAATTACACTGTAAATACACTAAACTCTCTCTGGTAGAAAGAAATCATCAGTATCAAACTCTGCAAGAGACAGTCTATGTATATGGAAGGGTATGTATACCATTTCATTGACCAATGCAAAAAACAGATCTCAATTTGCCTGATTTAGAGAACTTTTCAGGCACAAATGTCAGGATTAGCTTTCATTTTTATTAAGTGGACCATAAATTTTAAAGATACTAAGACTGTGACATTCTCTGTTCTTGTACCAGACCAGTTAAAGCCTGTTTATTAATGTTTTTTGAAATTCCTTATGAAGACTTACTGTAAGTTAAAAGCAAAGCATGGCCAATATTTCAGTCAGCAGGAATAAAGGTTTTCATAATTGCATGTTGGACTGAAGCATCCTGGGGCAAAAGGGAAAAAAGTGGTGTGCTGAATCAAGACTGCTGCCTTCAGGGGTGATATTCAGAAGATGAACTTCTACACCAGACATCTTCCCATACCGCAATGCATCAAAAAACCGCTATAAAAAAGTAAAGCTCCAACAGCAAAATATTAAAATATACAATTTCAATGTGATTTTGGAAGAGAACAGAAGCAATCTGGACCATCCAGACGAACTGCTCTGAAGAGTTCACTTATTTTTTCCACAGCAATGCAGATGTACATGATCCTATGGCAGGGAATTAAAGGAATGTTCAGTAATAACTGGGACTGAGTATAAATAATGAAGGGGTGTAAGGAATGTATATGACTGGAATGTACAATCATAGAAGACAAAAAAAAAAAAACCTGAAAAGAAAATAAAAGCTGATACAAATTCTGCAGGGACAACATTCTTGGCACCATCCTCTAGATGGGAATTCAGGAAAGGAAAACCATTACGAGATGAGGAGGGTAGGCAGGTAAAGGGGAATGTAGGTATTGAAAACAAAACCAAAAACTTTTAGGGATATGAGCTAAGAAATGTAAACAAGAGCTACAGGAAGAAGGAAACATTCAGAGTCAAACGACTGTGGTTTTTCCTTCATCTGGAGAATTATACAGTGTTCTCCTGACTCCAAGTAGGCATTGCATCAAAAATGTTAATAGGAGAAATTGTGTTTTAAGCTTGTGCTTTATAGGTAGTTAAGCATTTTCTGATTGGGACAACAGTAGCAAAGACAGGTTCACTCATGGTTTGAAACAATCTGGAATTTGTAATTTTATTCTAGAACTGCTAGGTTAGAAATAATTTCTTATAAAGGCATGGGGAACAAGTATTTGGCTCTTGCAAAGAGGTTAAGGGGAGGTGCGCTAGGGACCCTCCTCTCCTTATGTATATCATATGAGACCAGGATGGTTGCAGCTCAACCACTTTCTTCCATGTGGCAATTCGTCTGAACAGGAGCTGGGCAGGTTCATGGTTTGCCTGGTGCCAGTCAGCAGTAAAGACTGTGTACACTTCCCCAGCAACTGACTGCAGGGGATTCAGAAAGGCCAAAGCGCTTTGGCATTGAGTCTGTGTGCCTAAGGCGCATCTTAAATATCTCTTTTCTTAGAAAATTTGCTTGCATGTAATACAGCTTTTTCCTGGAGTGGGATTCCTGGATTTCACAAGCACAGTGAAGACAGTGGTGGAGTGTGGCTGTCTGCTTGCCATGGTCATCTAGTCTAGCTGTCACTGTCTGTCCTCATGTTTGTAGGTTGAATCTTTTTATCTCCTGGGCCCAACAGAGGTAATAGTTTTGTACCATTTGAATTTGCATAGCTATGCAATAGGTATAAACCCCAATATGTACATTACCACCAAACCAGCGTATTTGCAGTGTTTCAGCAAAATATTATCTTTGGCACAAATAGTGCCAGATTATGAAGGTGTTTAGGAGCTGCAGGTTGTAGATAAACACCAACTGGGATTTTAACAGTGCTGGTGTTGGCCATGTACCTGAACCTCAGCTGGTGTCAATTCCTAATTACCTTTGTTATATGGACCACAGAACTTTTAAAGGTCTCTACACACAGTAAGAAAGACTTTCCTGAGTGTATATGCTGCAGCTCAAAGTATACCAGCTCCTGGGCAGAAATTGCAGCTTCAAAAGCTGCAGCTGAAAGAAAGGTATAATACACATGTGCCAAGAAGAGTTTGTGCAGGGTGCAGGTACTGCTCTATAGATTCTGTGACTTGCTCATTACTGGCTTTGCTTTGCTAGAAGTTTACATTAGAAATGCAGAATCCAAACTAGAACCTGAAAAGAGGAAGAGCTGTAAAGTATGGAAAGCAATTGCAAAAACAGGCTGAGATTCACAGTTTAATTTTGTTCACAGAGAGAGAGCCCCATGGAGGAAATGGTCTAAACAAGCCGCCAGATTGCAACTGGCTAAATTCTAAGGTGATTTTCTATTTACAGATAAATCTTAGGGTCTAAATCGTTTTTACCAGGACCAGATTCTGGTACCATTTTTCAAAACAAATATCCCCTTCTTCCTGTACATGGTTCATGAAAAGCTTAATGGAAATCAATTCTGACATCAAATGCATCCTGCAGTGCAAATGCAGGCACAAGGCTCTGCACCGTAGAGAGCCTGTATCTACTAGGACACTGCCATGTGCTGCCTCTTTATTTTTGCTGTGTCTGCGTGTCTTGGTTTGAAAGACAGGTGTCTGCTAAGGAAGGCAGGAGCCCCCCTTGGAATGGAAAATACAACCCCCTTCCCTCCGAATTATTATAAAATTGGAATTAAGGGGCTTTCAGGCAAAGATATGAGGAAATGGGAATAACAGTTTTTACTAATGTATACAACAAAACAATAATGCAGAGAAACTGGTTTACAGCCTGACAGAGCCAGGCAGGGTGCTGGTACCAGTCCGATGCAGTGGTAGCTGCAGTTCTCTTTGAAATGATCCCGTTGAAGCGGTGATCTTGTAGAAAAGAAAACTGGTCCTCCTCCGAAAATCCGGTGGTGGTGTAGTCCTTGTCCTCTGGGATCTCAGCGGGTAAGGCTGCTCGTGCTGTTCCAAACCCCAGATTTTATCCCCGGTGGGAATGCTTGGCTCCCTCCCCCTGGCCGGAGCATCTCACAAAGGGATGGTGAGTCATGGGGCCAGGCACTGATGGGCGCATTAACAGAAGAACAGTCCTGGTGCAGGTTATCTATGGGTCATGCGGCAAGGCATTGTTGGGCCTATTAACAGAAGCTAGTCCCGAGGGGGGAGGCAAGGAACATCGGCACCTGGTTTCAACAGCTCATGGTAATAGAATACATTGCAACCCAGGACATTATCCACCCCTTATTCTATTACCATTTGCATCATCCCAAATCAATACCTTTCTTAAACTCTGCACACACACACACATATATATACACATACATATACAATGAAACTCTACACTCAGTTCTCACTTAAAACAAGGTCCCCTTGTGGTACACACTGGGTTTCCCCATCTTTCTGCATTACCCACCAAGTACAACCTGGTCCCTGAGCAAAGACAACCCCACGGATGGGTTTGTCTTTGCTCGAGGGAGAATTAACCCAAACAGTTTTCCCAAGCATACCTCTCATGTGCACTACTGGAACCTTATCCCCGTCTGTTGTTTGTAAGGATTCAGACTGAGCGGGGCCTGCTCGGTTCGTGGAGCCTCGGGTGTTAACTAACCAGGTGGCTTTTGCTAAATGCATCTCCCAGTTTTTGAAAGTTCCTCCACCCAGTGCCTTCAAGGTGGTTTTAAGCAGTCCGTTGCACCGTTCAACTTTCCCAGCTGCTGGTGCATGGTAAGGGATGTGGTACACCCACTCAATGCCATGCTCCCTAGCCCAGGTGTTGACAAGGCTGTTCTTGAAATGAGTCCCGCTGTCGGACTCAGTTCTCTCAGGGGTGCCATGCCTCCAAAGGACTTGCTTTTCAAGGCCCAGGATGGTGTTCCGGGCAGTAGCGTGAGGCACAGGGTAGGTCTCCAGCCATCCAGTGGTGGATTCTACCATAGTGAGCACGTAGCGCTTGCCTTGGTGGGTTTGAGGCAGTGTGATGTAGTCAATTTGCCAGGCCTCCCCATACTTGTATTTGGACCACCGCCCACCATACCACAGGGGCTTCACCCACTTGGCCTGTTTGATCGCAGCGCACGTCTCACAGTCACGGGTAACCTGGGAGATACTGTCCATGGTTAGATCCACCCCTCGGTCTCGTGCCCACTTATAGGTGGCATCTCTGCCTTGATGGCCTGAGGCATCATGGGCCTATCGAGCTAAGAACAACTCTTCTTTATGCTGCCAATCCAAATCTATCTGAGACACCTCTATTTTTGCAGCCTGATCTACCTGTTAGTCATTGCAATGTTCTTCATTAGCCTGACTCTTGGGGACATGAGCATCTACATGACGGACTTTCACAGGTAGCTCCTTTACCCGAGTGGCAATGTCCTTCCACTCATCAGCAGCCCAGATTGGTTTTCCCCTATGCTGCCAGTTGGCCTTTTTCCACCTTTCCAGCCAACCCCACAGGGCATTGGCTACCACCCATGAATCAATGTAGAGGTAGAGCTTTTGCCACTTCTCTCACCCAGCAATGTCCAGGGCTAATTGGACGGCTTTGAGTTCAGCAAGTTGGCTCAATCCACCCTCTCCCTCGGTAGCTTGTGCAACTTGTTGTGTGGGGCTCCATACAGCAGCTTTCCATTTCTGGCTAGCACCTACAATTCGGCAGGAACCATCGGTGAAGAGGGCATATCGTCTGTCACTCTCTGGTAGCTCGTTATGTGGAGGGGCTTCCTCAGCACGTGTCACCTGCTCTTCCTCTTCTTCAGAAGATAATCCAGAAGTCTCACCTTCTGGCCAGTTGGTAATTATTTCCAAGATCCCAGGGCGATTTTGGTTTCCAATGCGGGCGCGCTGTGTGATGAGGGCAATCCATTTGCTCCAAGTAGCGTCGGTGGCATGATGCGTGGAGGGAGCCTTTCCCTTGAACATCCACCCCAGCACCGGTAGTTGGGGTGCCAGGAGGAGTTGTGCCTCTGTGCCGATTACTTCTGAGGCAGCTCGAACTCCTTCATAGGCGGCCAAGATTTCTTTCTCTGTCGCAGTGTAGTTGGCTTCGGACCCTCTGTAGCTTCGGCTCCAGAATCCCAGTGGTCGGCCCCGAGTCTCATCAGGCACCTTCTGCCGAAGGCTCCGGGACAGACCCTTGTTCCCGGCTGTGGAGTAGAGCACATTTTTCACCTCTGGTCCCGTCCTGACTGGGCCAAGGGCTACCGCATGAGCGATTTCCTGCTTGATCTGAGTGAAGGCTTGTTGTTGTTCAGGGCCCCAGTGGAAATCGTTCTTCTTGCGGGTAACCAGGTAGAGAGGGCTCACGATCTGGCTGTACTCGGGAATGTGCATTCTCCAAAAGCCTATGGCACCTAGGAAAGCTTGTGTTTCCTTCTTGTTGGTCGGTGGAGACATCGCAGTGATCTTATTGATGACCTCGGTGGGAATCTGACGCCATCCGTCTTGCCACTTTACCCCCAGGAACTGGATCTCTCTGGCAGGTCCCTTGACTTTGCTTTTCTTGATGGCAAAGCTGGCCTCCAGGAGAATCTGGATGATCTTCTCTCCTTTCTCAAGGGTCTTCCATGGCATTCTATGATGGTACTCCTGCATTCTCTCTCTGTGGACAAACCTTTCCCTCACACTCATTAAAAGCCGCTCCCAGAGAGAAAGGGGCCCCGGCTCCCTCATGAATACCTGGTCCACCCCTGGGTCTTGGGTCAAGGATCCCAAATACCTGGCTTCGCCACTATCCAGTTGTACGCCTTTACCCATAAGGTCCCAAACCCGAAGTAACCAGGTTGTATAAGGCTCATGCCCCCGTCACGCAATGTCTTTTCGCATATTACGGAGACTGTCGAATGATAGGGATTCGATGATAATTTCAGGCTCTGACTCCCCTGCAGGTTGTGAGGGCCCTGGTTCCCCATCATCATTAACTGGGCGTACTGATTTGGCCTTGCACTTCCTCCTCTGCACAGGGGCGACTGCCGCTGGCTGTGGCTGTCCTTGTGGTTCAGCTGGACCCTGCACAGTTGCAACATCTGTGGGTTCCACTGCTGCACCATCAGATTCTCCCTCTTCAGGACAACGTTTCCCACTAGTTTGGGAGGTGTATTCCCTCAGCATCTGGCCCATCTCGCGTATTTCCTTTACCAGTACCCCCACCCAATTCGGCTGGTCCATTTGTGAGGTGGGCTGTTGGGCAATGCCAGGGCGTGGGACAGGGTCAGGCTGCGGGGCAGGATCTCGAGCCTCTGGGGCCATGTCGGGTTCTGGAGTAGCATTCCTAGTCTCTGGGGTGGGTGCCCAGGGAGTTATCCAAGCCAATCTCACCTTATCTCTGAAGGCCAAGTAGAATAGGCCTATTAGCAACACATGGATAGTATCTAGGGGAAATCTAAACCCTTCGAAAGCTGGTGGAGTAGACCCAAAGAACTGGTTGAATGGTTGGGAGAAAACTTCCCCTGGTGTTATTTCCTCACAGAAGGTACCATTTTTAATGTAATCCCAGAAGCATACGCTGAGCGTGTGATAGCCCTTTATCCATGTGCCCACATTTCACAGGAGATTAAAACCTCATGAATTCCTCACTTTATCAACCCATAGTGCAAGCTGGATAACAGCCACGGTAGCCTTAGTCAGAGGACCCATGTTTAGATGAGGGGCTGCAAAGGGGAAAAGTACAGCCACGACCAAGTGCCACTCGAACCAAGGTAAACTAGACCACATGGTGCTGCCTAACAAAGTTCCTATGTTCAGTACACAAAAAATCAGGTTAGCCAGGAACTGTTATTCCTTTTTCACCCTTTTTTCTCGATGCCTCTTTGCCCCACGCTGGGCGCCAAAATCTGTCTTGGTTTGAAAGACAGGTGTCTGCTAAGGAAGGAAGGAGCCCCCCTTGGAACGGAAAATACAACCCCCTTCCCTCCGAATTATTATAAAATTGGAATTAAGGGGCTTTCAGGCAAAGATATGAGGAAATGGGAATAACAGTTTTTACTAATGTATACAACAAAACAATAATGCAGAGAAACTGGTTTACAGCCTGACAGAGTCAGGGATACAACCTGCCACCCTGCCAGGCAGGGTGCTGGTACCAGTCCGATGTAGTGGCAGCTGCAGTTCTCTTTGAAATGGTCCCGTTGAAGTGGTGATCTTGTAGAAAAGAAAACTGGTCCTCCTCCGAAAATCCGGTGGTGGTGTAGTCCTTGTCCTCTGGGATCTCAGCGGGTAAGGCTGCTCGTGCTGTTCCAAACCCCAGATTTTATCCCCGGTGGGAATGCTTGGCTCCCTCCCCCTGGCCGGAGCATCTCACAGAGGGATGGTGAGTCATGGGGCCAGGCACTGATGGGTGCATTAACAGAAGAACAGTCCAGGTGCAGGTTATCTATGGGTCATGCGGCAAGGCATTGTTGGGCCTATTCACAGAAGCCAGTCCCGATGAGGGAGGCAAGGAACATCGGTGCCAGGTTTCAACAGCTCATGGTAATAGGATACGTTGTAACCCAGGACACTGCGCCACCTCATGTCTTAGCAGAGAGGCTTCCTTTGGTTTGTTTTCCTTTTATTTATAGTTTTCTGTTATCATAGATTACCTCAATGGGTGAAAAAATGAGTTTTTCTTTCAAGAGCTAGGTTGGAAAGTTGTCTGTAGGAAGTACTACAGGCCTTGGTGTCCTGCCAGTTCAGAACACTAAAGTGACTGCTTTCTCTTCGATGGGAAATCCTACTTCTTATTCCCAAAGGGTTGTTTTAACACTTAAACGGTTATTTTTTTTTTTTTTTTAATAAATCTGAGAGTCTGAATTATATCCTTGTGGTTAGGAAAAAAGACATTTTACTAGGGAAGCAACTTGTTATGACCTTAGGTGAAATGCCAACTGCTATGAAAAGTACTTTCAAGTATCATTTATATATTAAGCAAGATTTAAAGACACACTAAAAAATATCTGACTGTGTTTGCCAAAATCTATACAGCTTTTTATTCTCAGAGATAATGAGGTAAAACGTAGCTTGTCTTTCAGACTAATGGCCTGATGTTTGTGGTCAATAGACACTCAGTGGGAATTTTTTCAAGTAAGCATGGTAAGCTCAAGCTCTAAAATCAGACCTGATTATACTCCAGAGGTTTTTCTAGTTTCTCTCTGATGCAGAAGCTGGATCACGACAACCAAGCTTCACAACAGTTTTCCTCCATTTTTCCCAAGGAGTTCACAAGGTGTTCTCATTTCCAAGGAGAGTGGGTGGGAGAGAAATGAATGAAATCCAAGGAAAGTCTTGGGATCCCAGAAGTGTGTCTACAGAGATCACATATTGTTTCCCCATCAGCACCATGGAGTCCATAGAATAAAATAAAGATTAAGGCTTGTTTGCTCCCTTTCTGTTGCAGAACATCTTCTATTTGAATGATGCTGTGGGCCTGTCATTGCTACAGAGAGTCTCTGGTGTCGCACTGCAGGAGCAAATGCTGAGGATGTTCATTCCCCATTCTCTGGAGTTTGACAACAGTCTTGTTGCCTTAAATCAAGAAGTTTCAGAAACCTATCAGCCATATTAGAAAAAAAATAAAAACCTCTGAAATATCTCTTGTAAGCCTTTCTTTATGTCAAGCTGCTTCCAAGTGTCTTCTTACAAAACGCTGTCCTGTTTTTCATTACACAGTCCTGCTGTCATTGCTTGAATGACAGAAGGATTGAGTAAGACGGAAGATGCCCCTTCAAGATTTCTGTTCTGAGTCTGAGCCTGAAGTGGAAGAAGCAATGTAATTCTAAATCAGTGAAATTTAAAGACTTCTACTATTTCTTATATATTGTATCTGATAAATAAAGAGGTGGCTGAGAAATCTGCATACTAACAGCATGATCTGCATTCTAAACAAAACAGATGTCAAGCTATATTTATCTCTCCAGAAGAAAAAAACCTGCTTTGCCATTTTGTTTTCTAATGCAGTCTTATGAAAGATGGTGAAATTTTTGAATGATACATAAACAAGCTGAAATGGGAGGAACTGGTTTTATATTATTTGGATCACAACTTTGCTACCTGTTGGCTCAGCAAGAAGGATCCAAATAAATAGCAGTTCAAGTGTAGAAATACCAGAAAGCAGGGAGAGGAAGGAAAAGCTGTTGTTTAATTATGTGTTTGTCTATTTTCTCTAACACTCTCTAATCCACAAGCAGGAAGTTAGTTTTAGTTTGGAAGCAAGAAATCCTCAGACATAGTTCAAGGTCATAACTATATAATGAGACATCTCTTCCTCCGCATGCTCCCAGCTCTGGAGTTCACTTCTCCCTTTGGCTTTTCCAGCCACTTAGAAGGTTTTGTTCTGATTCCCCCTGATAGTTATTCATCTAAAACCCTGCCTGAATTCAAGATCTGTTCTGTGTTTTGGCAATGGCTGTTGCAGGCTGCACTGAGTTACATACCAGACACTTATCTTTTGAGTAATTTTATAATTAGAAATCACTTGAGCTCAGAGAGCAGGCTTAATTTAAATCCTCTTCTTTCCTCTTTCAGTTTTTGTTTACTTTTCCTCACACTGGCAGAGCACAAACTCTTTGTGCTAGGGTATAGGATTTTTACCCATTTGTCCTCAAGGATTTGACAAAAAAGTCAAGGCTCAGGGAAGCTGCCACACAGGCCCTGCCATGGTACTTTACAGAGCCAGCTCAAAATGTTTGCAGAGTTGAAAGAATTGGGGCTCATTCTTGGCAGAAGCTAAACAAATTATTTAGTTTGGTGATTAAATAAAACAGAATATATGACTCCTATACTTCTGACTGAAAACTGTACTGGCCTTTGCTGTCTTTTCAACTCTCAGTGTATGTGCTAAAACACATAGAAAAAGTAGGTCATATTGCATCAAATGGTAGCTGCTGAGTGTATATATTCCATTATTAAAAGAAAAAAAGAGGGAGAATGAAGAAAAGGGAAAAGAGTCAAAACACAGAGGCAGGAAGAAACTGATTTTTGCAACAAATATTAGCGAAAGTGGTAGCAAATATCACAGCTGAGGCAAACAGGATGCCTTTGAAACTGTTATATAAATGTGAATTAACAAAGAAGTACTGAAATTAAGAAGAACAAGCTTAACAGAAAAAAGTCAGATGGTTTGAACACCCTTTATAACTTCAATTTCTCCTGGTCCCATAGATAGAAAACTTAGGTTACCTTTATACTGCTAAATAAATCACGATGACCATCTGTGTTCTGGCCCTGAGATGATTATGGATGCGCTTCATCCATGTGTCACTTGGCTCTGCGTCTCTCCGGGTCCCCCATCGGGTTCTTCCAGCCTTGAACATAGTTATTATTTTCTCTGTTTTCCCTTCCATATCCAAGTGCCTGAATGAAAGTGAGGACAATGTTATGGGTCACTGGTGGGGTATTTTCACTGCATGAGACTACAGGCGTGCGTTGTACGTAGGGTGCAAAGGCAACCAGGATGCTTGAGGGTACCGAGTCCTACAGGTACCAAGTCCTACAGGGGGACTTTGTTGAGGGGAGGGAGACACCTAAGGTGCAATTTTACTCCTACGCTTCTCTGGGAGATGCCAGTTGGCCTGATCTAAGATGTGCTGATGGTGAGTCAGCTTGGGTGATCAACAGTCCAGCACACAAGCTCACTCCCTGACCCTTTTTTATGTAGTGATACAGGTGCAGCATGAGTGATTTTAATTGCAAGAAAAATGTCATTGGCCATTTTACTGTACATCAAAAAATCACTCAGTCAGTGAATTACAGCATGTCTTTTTTGACAGTCAGTTAGAACAATTCAGCATGAGGCCTAAGAGTACAGGCAGTTCTTGCTGTTGCATTTATGTTTGTCAGCAGCAAAGGCTTGGCAGATTAAGGGAGAAGTCCTGTCTCATCTATCCCACTCGCTTAGTCCATAGCCTGTCCCAGCAGGCCTGAAACATTTAGGAGGAATTTTCCTACTGACTCCAAAAAGGCTGGGACTGAGCCCTTATTCTCCTGGGTCTCCTGTGCACATGAAATGCATTTCTTGTTCAACAGCTGAGTGTTTTGCTAGTCTCTGATAAATAAAACCGTAGCAGAAACTTAGGGCTTGATGAACATCAACACAGTCAGTCAACAACAGGTCTTTGTCAGCAAGATGTTCTTTCCGTACAGTGCTTCTCCACATGAAGCTAACTCATGGCTTGCCATCAGGCAGATTCTGTGAACATTCATTCAGTTCATTTGCATTTTTCACACCTTGCACTGTGAATGAAGAAAGTATTATTTTCGGCTGATGAAAATATAATTTAACTCCTAATATCATTTAGGAAGGTGTTTCTTTACATGCAAAGACAATAGTTTGCTGAACAATATGAGAATGCTGTGAGAAAATGTTGATGCATTTCAATGTATGCATCCTCTTGTTACCTTTGGCATGAAAATTATTGCAAGAGCTGGAACAGGGTAGAGGAAGAGCTTTCCCTTGCACGATTGCTATTCCCTGACCACAGTGTTCTCTGATAATGAAGGATGTTTCAGAGATGGTATCAGATCACCACAGTTGGTAGGACTTCTTCATGGTGCCAAAACAAATAAGGTTGGAAAATTGCTAAAATCAACAGGATCTTGCCTTAATATTGCAGGCAAATGCTTGTCAAAAGTCCAAGTCTGATAGTGCAGGAAGTGAAATGCTGAGCTGACCTACAAAACATATGAAACAGTGGAGGCCAGTCGTATTTCAGCCTCAAGGAGCCTTGCAGGGTAAAGCCTGACAACTCCTTCTGCTGAGACTACACTTAGAGCTGCAACTTGTTTTCTATGGTCCACTGAGGCTGGGACAGTGATTGCAGAATGAAAGCCAACAAATCCATGGTGCAGTCACTGCCAAATTACCAGACTAGAAAATGGGAAAAATGAATGCTCCTTCCTGACTCCTGGGTGAAAGGCAGTGTGGGCAGATTCCATGGTACCATCACAGGTCAGCATGACTTTCAATTAAGCGTAAAAATGCGTCTTCATTTGAAAGCTGACTAACTGTGTGTTGTAATAGACAGTTACTGTCAGTCACTGCTCAGAAACAAGTAAAGCCATTGTGGCTGAGTAGCAGAGGTCATGTGCTTCCACTCCCTATTGTTACTCTAAAGAGGAGCTGTCAGTATCAAATAAGACTTTATTTAAAGGTTGCTGGGTTGTAGTTCCCAAGAAGTGAGAGAAAAACATGTTAAAAAAAACTTGTATGCAGACAGGGTCTTCAAGTGATGAGGAGACCAGAAGGGCTGTGTGTCAGTTGGCTACAGCCTTGTCACATAATGTGGGATCTCAGTGGTAACAGTGGAAATAATGTCTTCTTTGTTTTCTCTTAAATAAGTGCAATAAGAACATTTCCTAACTATAGGATTTAACTATGGCCACTTTCTTTGACAGATTAAGATATCCTGCCAGCAGACCTGGAGAACTGTGAATACAGGGAAGGTCAGAGAAGGCAAAATGAAACCCGTGTGATGCTTGGTTCTGGGAAGCACCATTGCACCTTCCATAAAACCAGGGAAGAGAAAAGTGGGTAGCCAATGGACTACTTTGCCTGCCTGAGAGTCCAGGTTGGGCTGTAGCCACTACAGACTAGGAGAGATTTGAGACCCAGACCTTTTCCATCTGCTGCTGTTTGTTGGTTTGGTAAGATAGATCATAAACCACAGTTTTTAGTATTCAAACTCTTGTATTACGATTATAGAAAGGGAAGAAGTAGGGACCTTTTGAAGAATTCTGACATGCACTGGTTGGAACTGGATGTTGTGTTATGCCAAACTTGTGCTACAGGATGCTGACCAGAGGACTGCAGTATCCCAAGAAGGAGGTCGGTGCCAGTCCTACATTTCTTGTACTCATAAAGTTTCTGTTCTCTCACAGACCAGGAAATGTAGTTTGAAGCTTCTCCTCGCAGGAGCCAGTGCAAATGATTATGTGAGATCATAAAAACTCACGAGCTAGGTGACAGGCTGACTACCAAGTGAGATTATTGTCTCATACATGCTGATGTGATCAGATGATCCTAAAATTACTGTGCAATTGGTAAGGCTGGCAAGAAAATAGTACCTGCCTTGGGAAAAATGACACATTTGTGCACAACCATATGCCTCTCTGAGTGCTGTGGGTTGTCCATCTACCACTTGTTTCTTATCTTGGCTTGAGATATACAAATGCTTTCAGATACTGCCCTTTCACCCTGAGAAAACTGATTACATTCCAGCATCATCTGATGCAGCTTTTCTGGGTCATGTCTTGCATAGCAAAATTTTTCATGGCTTCGTTTTTCCAAAAGTCGATAAAAACAAAATGCATCATCAGTCCACCATTGCTGGCTGTGTCACAGCTTGTGTTTTTCATGGAAACTCCTCATGACATTTTGATAGTACAGGAGACAGAACTGGCAGCTGTCCTGCCATTCGTCTCCCATTCCCTTCAGTCATTTTCTGTTTTGTAAAGGCAGGCCATTGCCCTGTACTTCGCGTCAATGAAGCTCTTATGTCAAGAGTACACAAGATTTGCCTTTTTCTGATGGGTTTATCTCATGACTCCATCAATATCACAGACCCTGCAAAAGAGACACTTGAATAAGTATTTATTTATGTATTATTATGAATGGAAAAATGTTCTGGTGTGAGGGCTGGCTGCAAGCTAGGCCTTGAATCTTGAAGTGTTGGGGCTGCCTGTCTTCAGATCTTGATTCTTGAAACATACGTTGAAAGACAGTTTTTTGGTTTGCAGAGGAGGTCAGTAGGTTTTTGGGAATGCAGAGCCATGCTAGCACTCCTAGTCACCTGAGGAATCAAGTACATACATCTGTTCTGGCTATGTGTACCTGATGTGGTGAGTGTCATAAAGGAAATGGTTCCCTGCATGTTCCAATGCATTTATGTGACAGTTGCTCACCTTAGTTCCATCTATTCATAATAAACTTATTTTTTTAGTTCCTATAAAAAGAGGGAGAAAGCAAAGGTGATGTAGTGATGACTTTTATATTACAGTGGATGAATTTATGGATAAAAGCTTTCTGTCAGTACAAGCACACTTCAAACGTAAATGGCAGATTTCTTCACTTGCCTGAAATACTGTTTTATAAAATTATGTATTTTAAAATATGCATCTAACTGATAAAAAAGATACTGAGTTTGAAAAGCCTACAGGTTCAATATTCTATGTGGTTTCCCAATATTTCATGATTATACGCTTACTAGAAATTAAAATGTATGCTGTGAAGAAAATCAGTTACTATGAAGAGTAAGTGCATTATCTGCTCAGAAAGGAGACCGAATTGGGCTTTGACAAGCTAACCTTGCTTTGAGGATCTGTTTCTGCTCCCATGCATTTCAGTGACAAAACTCTCACTAATTTCAGCCATGTAGGACCCAGCTCAGAGATGAGAGATCAGTGAAAGACTATTACAAAACAATGGAAGTATGAAGCAGAGAAATTAGCTGGACATTAGCTGGTCTCTTAGTGAATGGAACAAAACCAACAAATGACAACTTGTTCTTTCAGGAAAAAAGGTCTGTTTGGAAAAGGATGCATTCAGCAAAAGTTATCACACAGAAGAAAGCTGTGTATTGTGGAACAAAAACTGTCTGCTGAGAGTTAGCAGGACATCAATATCCGGGAAGCTGAACTTTGGAAATGAGTGTGCAATGCTCTGAACAGTTTCTAAGAGATAAAGTGGAGTGGACAGGGGCTGAATGCACTCATCTTTTATGATGGAGTCCTCTGTGGCTTTGGGAACATATCAGGTAGTGCCTGGGAAAAAAACATAAGAAGCTTGAGGAATGCAGTGAAATTTGTTTCTTTCATATCCTGTAAGAGAAAGACTTTTTTTTTTCACCCTGGTTGTTTCTAAGGTCTGTTAAGGCTTGTTTGTTGTCAAAGAGTTTCCTTTGTCCTGCATCTTAAACAACTCAACACAAAGACCTCCTGTGTCCTTTTGGGAACCTATTTTCCTCTCAATGCAAAGCAGTTGTGGGAGTCCAGTTTCTGCAGACTTCCTAAGTGGTTTTAAACAACACCAGACATTATAATCCTGGATATGCTTTGCCTTCTACATATTAGAAGGGCGGAAGGTGTTATTATTGCAGACAATTTAAAACCATAACAAAATATGGACTCCGGTTTAATTTGAGAACGGAAAGAGAATGGTATTGTAAAGCTTAATGTTTATAGGAAAGAATGTTTTTCCTTTTCAGCCTTTTTCTTAAGTCTGAAATTTGTAAGAGGAAGTTCAAAGAGGATATACACATTAGTTCCTACTTGGTTATTTTCCATATGTGAGGTCAGTAGATCTCAGTGGATTAGTCCGGGTTCCTGAACAGCTGAAAAGTTTCGAAATCACCTTCCTGAGGTTTTGAAGTAGGGTATTATAGTTTGCAAAGAAAAAGATCAGTTTGAGCAGGCTTCCTGCATTGCCTGTTTACTCAGAAAGTGAGAGTAGAGTGGGCTGAAATGGAAGATGAGTGTAATCAAAATAATTTACAGCATCTTCTCAAGCACATTCATTATGGCAATGATTTAAAACTCATCAAGATTTTTAATAATCAGAATACTTTTCAAGAACCTTGAGACACTACCTCCTTCTACAATGTTGATTATATTTGAAACCTTTTGGGAGAAGCTGATTTATTGTTTCAGTGCAATTTTCAGCGTATCTAAACAAAAGGCTCACTTCAGCAGAAGCTGTTTTTGCAAAAAAACCAACTCAGACAGTATTTTCCCTGACAAGAAACAGTGACTAATCTAACGTTGTGAGGCCACAAAGCAGTCTTTTCACCAAGAATTGATTCAGGTTGCTAGAATCAGAAATATTCACCATTTGGGTTCAAATATGCCTTTCACAGCTTTAGTTTTGAAGTGAAATAAGTGAAGGGTCCTGATTTAAAAATTACACCAATTTCTCTCAAAATCTGTAAGCAGACTTTTTCAAAGATTTGGAATTTAAAAGCAAATGTAGAACAGAAGGCAGATGCAGAGAAAGATGAGGGAATGGCAGTTAATCTAGTTTCACAAGTAATTTCTTACAGAAATACACTTCATATACATGGTTACGATGGAGATATTCTCAAGGGAAGCTTTGAGTTAATCTATGAAACTGTTATTTTGAAATTAACTGATTTGAAAGTTTTTGAGGATGTTGAGGCTGGCAGAAGTTCTGGGGATCTGTTCTGTAAATCAGGATCTTCCCACTGTTGAAAAAATTATTGAACTGAGAAAAAGGTAAGGTTCGAAAGGTGCAATTTGGGTTCAAAATACCTTTGAGTACTGAGCAGTGTCTGGTTTTGTTCCAGGAAAAATAGATGCTGAGTAGCCTTAGTTATGAGTATCTTGTTAGGAGCACTATGTTTATTGCCTTGTCTTTTTTAAGGCCTGCAAGTCCCAATCTCTTTCATATTTTTCTTCTACACATTACTCTGTTTCTTCTGAGTAATTTTTTGAGATACTTGACATCCAGTGTACTGGTATACTACACTATATGCTGAATGTTTGTCAAAAGAAATGTACTTTGCCATTAACATTGAGCAATCTTATAATTAGTTTATTTGTTAATATATAAACAAAAGAAATGCAATTGAAAAATCCTTGTTGACCTTCTTTCAAGAAATACTTGAGCTTCATAAGGAATATTACAAATTATTGGCAAGTCGTACTCACCTAAAATCAGAGATTGTGTTATTGATGTTACAGGTGCATAGGCAGCTCAGTTCCATATGAACTCTGGGCTGTTCTACGGTTACGGATCGTAATTTATTAATTGCATAGTACAATCAAAAATTGCCACTAAAAAGAGTTTTGACTTCATGAAATTTCTTGCTACCGAGAGTTCAAATGTGCAGCGTAGAGAAAACAGGGGGCAGAAATCCAGGTATACCTCGTTCAGCATGGAATATTGTAGCTTGTTCCTTGTCTTAGGATAAAATTTATCCCCCAAATTCTGCCTTCTCTTATGATCATGCAGGTCATTTAACTGTGGACAGTTTATGTCTTTTGGAGAAAACTTTAGTCTTTCTAAGTTAACTAATGTAAAAAAAGAGTTTCCTTGTAACAGTCCCACCAGTGTGAAAAATATTGCAAAGGCAAATATAGGAGGTCATAGGCAGCATTTACCTTTCATGCTTATGTTAGAAGCTGCTCTCCTGGGCTCAACATGCCTTCAGTGAAGTGAGAGGAGCTGTTTCAGGTAGCAATTCACAGAACCTAGGCTAGGACATTGCTCTGTGAAGCTTGCCTTAAGCTGTTGCTCCTCCTAAAGGAGGAACCTTCTTTTTTTCCAGGAAAAATGGCGATAATTGTCCCACTGTCTGAACTTCCATCTACTTCTTCAGCAAAGGAAGTGTTAGATGACAAAGTGATCAGGAGCCTAGAACAGATTGAAGCCTGGAACAATGCAGTGGTGCTGCTTCAAGTGGCTACAATCAGCTTTGGATCAGGTCATGAAACCAATCCAGACAAAACCTCCAGGCAAGCATAAGGTTTTGTCTTTGCTGAAGCAACATTTGAATTGGCTTCACTCACTGAGGGATTAGGCAGTTGGTTTTCCAATATATGTATTTGGAAACTTTAATTTGAGGTTAGGGGATTAATACAGAATATGTAAACCAAAGAAAAACAATTTCCAGGTCAGTGTAAAAGATATGAAAGTAATTTTCTTTCCAGTTCCCAGCTTCATCTGTACAAATGTCACAACGTTGGCCCAGACAGTAATCTGGCCAGCCCTAAAACAAAGATGTTTTTCAAAATATGTATTGCATCTCCACATTTTCCATTCTCTTCCTGGAAGAGAACAGCTTTTTGTGTCATTATTGTCACCAGAGGAAATGGCATTGGGCTGCAAGACTTTATAAATTAGTTTCATTGATCTGGTTTTGTCAGTCCAACAGCTGTCTCCCAGCTCTGCTCTCCTTACCAACGTCAGTGCTCCCGTCACTCCAGTCTTCAAAGAAAGATAAAGATATCTTTTTCCTAAATAAGCTTTCAGTTCAAGGGGATGAGTGTGTACATAGGATTCTGTCCAATTCAAATCGAGGTTTCACCTTGCATAGGCTTGGCTCATCTGTATAAACTCAGGTGTCACTGAGGGAGAATAAAAAGTACCATATGGAGTAAATCTTATGAGAAAAAGATATTTCCTAACATAAGAGAGTTTTTAAAAAATGTTTGTTATTTTTCTCTAAAACTTCTTCATAGAGTCAACAAAGAAAGGCAAATTCAGCAGTAATACTCATGACATTTATAGCTCTCTGTGTTCTTAATAGTATACTGAAAAGAATAAAGCTACTGGACTAAGTTATTCAGATGAAGACATTCCTGGATAGAATAAGTTAAAAAGACTGATAGTGAAAGTTGTGCCACTCTGCTATGCACTACTCTAAAATGTTGCTCTGTTTCCCTTGGAACACAGTTTGCAGCACCAGTGATGTACGATTGTTAGAAGATTTGACGTTTCTCTTTCCACATAGTTCTGTTGGATTCCAACAACAGGTCATAGTCTGAGCACGTTTTGAACCTTTTTCATGAAAAGGAAAGCTAAATAAATTGTGCACAGTTATCCTGTCTGAGTGTAGCAAGACAAGCTTATCCTCTAGTTGTAATAAATGTTACATGCCTTTATTTCTAAACGGAGAACTGTCTACATTACTTTAAGAGATGTCCTCCTTATGATGGAAATGTTGAATGTTTATGCACATCCAAAACAGAATTCTCCTAAGAGTGAATCTTTGAGGTTCCCCCGCACCATTTGAAATAAAGTCACCGTAATGTAAAGCCATACTGCTACTATCTGTTATGTTGAAAGCAAAGGCACGACTGAAATAATTTTTTCCTGTAGTTTTTTAAATGAAGGTAGTTTCTGTGGAATCCAAGTCCACAAAGAAAATTGTTTAGGGAAAATAGGGACTTTTGGTACACTTCTTTCTTCATAATACTCACCACAGGTAGCAAAATTTTGTTGTCTGTCTGCATTTTCAAAGTGCATTAAATATTTTCTGCCTGTACTTAAAATGTAGTGTTATTGTTTTAAAAATTTGTACAGCTTATAAATCTTGATTATTACTTTAGGTTCAAACAATCCAGATTGTTTTATAGTTTTTAGATGCTCTACCCCACCACTCTATTACGAACATCTAAATTATATTTGCATGATCTGCCCACTGCAGGTACAGACCACTTTCATCTGAAAATTCTTTAATTCTTCTCACTGGAAATTAAATACTAATTCCTATGTTATCTCTTTATAAGTTTTACTTTTTGCAATGTTTGACTACTGCATATGGTAATAATATAAACCGTCAATCACTTATCACAAATATTCATGGAAAATCTGATTCTGTACTGAGTATTTTGTCAGTGACTTTGGTAAACGTTAAATTTTGGTTTTTTACCTGTAGCCAGGAAAATTAATGTTCATTTTAGAAATTAATTTGGAAGATTTGTTCCATGATTTTTATTTTTTATTTTTTGTAAAATTTCAGACATTGTAATTAGTTACTGATTAAACACTGCTGTGCTACTCATATGGACATTCACTATTTCAAATACACTAGAAAAACACAGTAAATTAATTTTAATTAAAAAGTTAGGATGACGTCTCCCCATACCTGAGGCCACAACTTACTAATATATAGACCTGCCAGTACCTATTTTAATAACAATTGGTTTTGATTCTTCATGTTCTCAGGGGTAGATATGCATATGAACTGGGGGCAAACACTGTTGTTCTTGTTCATACTGTTTAGCATGTATGTTCAGCAACTGATTTTAGAGTTAGACTTTGGGAAATCTTCTCCTTGCATGACAAAAGCAGACTCTCAAAGCCAGTGGAACACTTGTGTGTATAAAATTTTTTGGTAGGTTGCCTAAGGGGGAATATAAGTACTAGCTCCAGCCTGACAAATGCAGTAGCTTTGGTTTGTTAGATCATCCTTAGGCTGACTTTTAGGCAAATATGTTGACTGTGCTTATTTTCTTCCTTAAGGATGCTCAATTCTTCATCAAGAAGCTTGAAGAGCGTATTTTGGTCTTTAAGTCAATGGCAGCTTGCAGAGCCCATAGTGTAGCTCCTTGACTGCTTGAAATCTGCTTCAGACAGCAGTGCTTCACTCCAGCTCAGGGTAGCTGCTGCCTTCTTTTTTCTTTCAAAAGCCGCTTGAAGAATGATATGCCTGTGACTAACTACCACTGATGGATCTATTTGCTGGAAAGTTACAGGTGAGAGGTGAGTGAGAGATGTTTACTCTAGCTTCAGAGAGCCATGTGGATGCATTACATCATGCTTTAAAGGGTCTGCTTGGGCAAGGGCAGCAGTACACTTCAGCCGTGTTTGCTGGAGGAATTAATTTTTTCCTGCTCAGAGCTGTTCCTTCCCTGTTCTGCTGGAAGCAGTTGTTGCCTTCCCTTTTCTCTGCTGGTGGCAGCTCTGTAATGTTTTATTCAAAATGGGTGAGTTTAGCCAAAGACCTGCCATTTAAAGTACTTCAGCCTAACCCTGATTTTCTGCCTCTGTAATCTCTCCAACTGGAGAGCACTATCAGCTCTCTCAGTGAAAGTTCCCATCTCAGTGATGGTGTTTTGTCAGGATCCTTCTTCTCATTAATCTCTGGAAAGAGCTGACTTGTAGTCCCATGTTTTTGTTTGACCGACATTGACAATTGTTACTGAATGGCTGGCACGTCCTTTTTTAGGTTTGACTGGAAATAGCTTACAAAATTTTGCAGCTTTATAATGGAAATATTACAATTAAAATAGATTCAGAATCATAAAATCATAGAATCACAGAATGGTTTGGGTCAGAAGGGGTCTTAAAGGTCATCTAGTTCCAAACCCCCTGCCATGGGCAGGGACACCTCCCACTAGACCAGGTTGCTCAAAGCCCCATCCAACCTGGCCTTGAACACTTCCAGGACAACCACAACTCCGCCAGGCAGCCTCTTCCAGTGTCTCACCACCCGCAGAGTAGAGAATTTCTTCCTAATGTCTAATCTAAGTCTACCATCTTTCAGCTTAAAACCATTGCCCCTCACCCTATAACTGCATGCCCTTGTAAAAAGTCCCTCTCCAGCTTTCTTGTAGGCCTCTTCAGGTACTGGAAGGTGCTACAAGGTCTCCCTGCAGCCTTCTCTTCTCCAGGCTGAATAACCAACTCTCTCAGCCTGTCTTCATAGCAGAGGTGCTCCAGCACTCTGATCATCTTTGTGGCCCTCCTCTGAACCCACTCCAACAGCCTGATGTCCTTCTTGTGTTGGGGACCTCAGAACTGGATGCAGCACTCCAGGTGAGGTTCCATGAGATCAGAGTAGAGTGGGAGCATCACCTCCCTTGATCTGCTGGCCACACTTCTTTTGATGCAGCCCAGGATACAGTTGGCTTTCTGGGTTGCAAGCACATGTTGCCAGCTCATGTTGAGCTTCTCATGAACCAAGAGTCCCTGAGGGCTGCTCTCAGGAAGGAATTAGGAAGAAGTTCTCTCCTGAGAGGGTGGTTAGGCACTGGAACAGGCTGCCCAGGGAGGTGGTGGAGTCACCGTCCCTGGGGATGTTCAAAAAAATGGGTTGATGAGGCACTTGAGGCCATGGTCTAGTGGTTTAATGGTTAGGAATATTATGGGATAAAGGTTGGACTTGATGACCCTGGAGGTCCCTTCCAACCATAATGATTCTGTGATTCTATTCTATGATTCTATGATTCTCAGTCCATTCTCTGCCCAGCCTTTATTTGTGCTGCAGATTGCCCTGACCCAAGGGCAGGATCTTGCACTTGCCTTTGCTGATCTTCATGTAGTTTGCACAGGCCCACCTCTCCAGCCTGTCAAGATCGCTCTGAATGGCATCCCTTCCCTGCAGCATGTCTACTGCATCACACAGCTTGGTGTCATCAGCAAACTTGCTGAGGGTGCACTTGATCCCACTGTCCATGTTGCTCACAAATATGTTAAACAGTGTTCATACCAATAGCAACACTAAAGGAACGTCACTCATCACTGATCTCCACTTGGACATAGAGCCACTGATCGCAACTCTGTGAGTACGACCACCCAGATGATTCCTTATCCACTGAGTGGTCCCTCCGTCAAGTCCGTGTCTCTCCAATTTAGAGACAAGGATGTCCTGTGGAACAGTGCCAAATGCTTTGCACAAGTCCAGGTAGATGACACCAGTTGCTCTTCCCTGAACCACCCCTGTGACACCATCATGATAGGCTGCCAGACTTGTCAGGCATGATTTGCTTTTGGTGAAGCCTTGTTGGCATCACCAATCACTTTATTTTCCATGTGCCTTAGCATAGCTTCCAGGAGGATCTGTTCCATGATCCTGCCAGGCACAGAGGTCTTCCTTTTTTTTTCCTTTGCAGAAATGAGGATTATGTTTCCCCTTTTCCAGTCAGTAGAAACTTACCTAGACTGCCATAACTTCTCAAATATGATGGATAGTGTCCTGGTAAGTTTATTTGCTAGTTCCCTCAGGACCTGCGGCTGCATCTCGTCAGGTCCCATGGACTTGTGCACCTTCAGGTTCCTTAGGTGGTCTTGAACCTGATCTCCCACAATGGGTGGTTCTTAATTCTCCCAGTCCCTGCCTTTGTCCTCTGTGACTTGAGCAGTGTGGCTTGAGCACTTGCCAGTGAAGACTGAGGCAAAAAAGTCATTGAGTACTCCAGGCTTCTCCATGTCTCAGGTAACCATTTCTCCTGTTTCCTTCTGGAGAGGACACACATCTTCCCCAGTATTTTTTGTATCACTGACATACTTATAGAAGCTTTTCTTGTTGCCCTTGACATCTCTGGCCAGATTTAATTCTTTAAGCTTTAGCTCTCCTAATCTGATCCCTGGCTGCTCAGACAATTTCTCTGTATTCCTCCCAGGCTACTTGTCCTTGCTTTCACTCTCTGTAGGCTTCCTACAGAGTTTGTTTGAGTTTCTCCAGGAGCTCCCTGTTCACCCATGAAGGCCTCCTGACTTTTTTGACTGAATTTCTTTTTGTTGGGATGTATCACTCCTGAGCTTGGAGGAGGTGATCCTTGAATATTAATCTGCTTTCTTGGGCCCCTCTTCCCTCCAGGGCTTCGTCCCAAGGTACTCTACCAAGCAGGTCCCTGAAGAAGCTGAAGTCTGCTCTCCTGAAGTCCAGGGTAATGAGCTTGCTGTGCATCCTCTTAGATGTCCTAAGGATCTTGAACCTCACCATTTCATGGTCACTCACACATGGTCTTAGATGTGTATTGTTGTATACAGACCTAATGGGTTGACCAGTTGCCTCTGTCCTTAGAGAATCTAAAATGCAGAAAACTGTTAAAGAGTTGTCATGATTCTCCCAACAGGTAGTTGCATTTTGGATGATAAATTCTTTCGGAAAAGAAGTTGATCTTCATTACATGTATCTGTGGCTGTGCAAACAACACGCTGTAATTTAATCCATCTGTTTTGTGGAGTGTTTTGGAAAGCCCTTGTGAATTGTCTTATAAAATTATGATTTATTTTTATGGCTTCAGTGGTGTTTATTTTGCTGCACAGGGACTGTGTGACATAATGGATGTCAGAGGCTCCCTTACAGTTTTGTGAATCCCTAGTGCTAGCAGCTTCCTCAGAACCTGTATGACATAAACAGGAAATAAAATAAAGAGCTCATTTTGGCTTGAATTTAATTTAATTAATAACACTAAACATATGAGTAGTTCCCTTGAAATCTGTGAAAGTACTCGCTGCTTTTAAACTTTTAAACGTTCTTGATTACCTCACTAAAATAGTTGCTTTACTAAATCAATTCCTTTAATAATTCTCCTTATCAGGAATACAAAGAACAGTGAAGTCGCCCTTTCAATGGATCATATAGCACTATTACATGTGGAAAAGACAGGGGAAACAGTCAGGCTGAAAACGTAGCCAAAGACAAAACATTCCTCTAGTGATGTGTGGTAAGCATTAGCTGAAGATATTCAGCACCTCACAGGATCAGGCCTTGTATGATTAAATTGTACAAACTCACAGTAATAGATCCTTAAATAACAAAGTGAAAGAGGAGATAGAAAAATTGGGTGGGAATAAAACTACCTCAGTGCATCAGAAAGGTTATTGTTTGAGTTCCCAGTATTTAATGGCTGGGTTCTCAGTGTGGCAACTGAATTCAGCAGCAATGTTGTTCTGGCCAGATATTTGGTGAGAATGTTGACCTGAGCAACAACACCGTGGTATGTTCAACTCAGGTCAGACACGTCTCTGATTTCTGACCACTTTTTCTCTCGGGTGGTGTTTATTTTCTTCCGAGAAAATATGGTAATATTTGGGTTTATTCAATCTTGTGGCAGTCTTGTACTGCTTATTCTAATGCCTCTTGTTGAACCTGACCCTCACGTTATCCTTTTGTGTAAATAACCCATTTAGACATAAGCCCTACACCCTCTGCTTAAGGCTGAGTGAGCTGGACTGAAGGAAAACAATATGTCCTCACATGAAGTGGAGCACAGAACAAATGTTCTTTGACCTTCAAGCAGTGCTTGCCATACTGCATTGCATTGTATTTGTTTGGAGAGTACATGCACAACTTGTCTTCAGTTTCTTCCTCTCTGGGGTTCTGTGAGGAAGAGCAGCATGTGTCAGTCCTGTCGTGCCAGTGAGCAGAGGGCTGGCAGGGCGTATGGAGCTTCGTCTTCTCTCCTGTTCTGCAGCATCATGCCTTACATGTCAACAGTGATACCATTCAACTTTTCTAATATTTTCCTAGCATGTAGGCTCATAAGATGGCAGAAAGTGAGTGTGACTCTTCATATCATTCCTGTAGGTTTTTGCTCACATCTCTGTTTCATAGGTCTGGGTGTTAAGTGTTAGCGTACTCCTTACATATGGATAGCCATGGAGAAACCACTCCGTCTTGGAGCCTAAGTAGAAGACATGGTCCCCTGTCAGAAATACAAACTTTGTAGAAGGGATGGATTATAGGTACTGCAGGTCAAGTTCTTTCAATGAGAGAGACATTTTTTCTACAGAAATGTAGGAACAACCTCTCTTATGAGTACGACTTTTAAAATAATAGATACAAAAAGGAAAAAACACATTGTAACTGTTTTTCCCTGTTATAAACTGTAACTTTTATCAGGCTATAAGTAATGTATCTTGGAGACATTGAGCCAAAGCAGTATTATTATTACTTCTGTGGTGATGCCTGGAATCCCCAGACATAATTTAAGGCTTTCTTGTCTAGACACAATATATATACACAACAGAAAGATGATTTCTCTCTCTAAATAATTACTTCTTTAGCAATTTCACAGGAACAGCATTCCATCAGAAGGTAACCAGATTTGTGTTTGTTCTGCCTGTATCTACACATTAAACGATGTGAGAAATCGTGAGGTGTTGACTTGCCGAAGAACCACGATAAATACAACTCAACTAATACACATTTATTACATTCATGCTACTCAGATATTTTAGGAACTAATAATATTAACTCTCAGTTTATTGTGAGTTTTCTGATTCTTGGACTTTATTCTAAAGCTAAAACTATTCTTATGATTCTTAAGAAAAGGTGATACACACATTTGTTTATGGTTTCTAATACACACTTTGCAAGTGTACTTAAACTGTTTCAAATAATCATAACAATCTGAAAGATTTAGTCATAAAGACTGAGGTAAATATAAATGCTCAATATCTAGATTCTTACTGTAGCTGTAGATATTACAAATATCATGTCCTCCTGAATTATTAAGTGTCATATTTTGGAAGGTTTACCACTGAACCCTTGTGAGGCGGCACAGACCTTTGAAAACAGTGGACCATTTGCTTGATGAAACATACTGCCATTGACTTGGGCTAGTAACTCACATCTATGCTTAGTCATACTAAACTGAGTAATGATTGAGAGATTCTGAGATAATCAGACTCATCATGGAAGCAAAAATGCTCTTAATGTGTGTGACAGAAGGGTCTCTGGAGACATTCAAAACCCACCTGGATGCCATTCTGTGCAACCTGCTTTAAGTGAACCTGCTCTGGCAGGGGTGTTAGACTAGGTGATCTTCAGAGATGCCTTCCATTCCCAGACAGTCTATGATTCTGTGATCCAAATGGTGTGGGCTAATATATAAAGCAGAAATATAACGAGCCCTGTGGATTGTATGGAAACCTGAATATTATAATAGCTGCTGAATGACAATTCAGCCTCAAGATTTTGGTCAAACAACATGAGAGCAGATGGTACTGACGTGAAGTGAGCAGCACATTAAAATGTATACTTACGCAAATTGCGGTCAGATTCTTAGTATAAGAACAAATTTGATATGTGAATCTCTTTCACTGCTGGCAATAAGAAGTAGGGAAAAACATAAAACAGGAGTCACTGTTTTGGTTTTTGTGCTCAGATCAAGATCGCAGAGCCTGGTGTAATTTGTCATCAGCCTAATGACTTCAGATGAATTGTGGCAGCTCATAAGGACAGGAAGTGGCCCTGTTGGTTTCCTTTAATGTGGTCTACAAGTGAATTAACTTCTGAATATTACATTGTCCATAAGGAAACCAGTTTAATCTGTCAGCCATTAAATGTCCTCAAATACATAAAAGATACATCTTGAACATATTAATCCACCTGCATGGAAGCTGCTATCTGCTGAAAAAAATATCCACAGGAAGAAATCTTATATATTGTATTAGGGTCCTTAAACTATAAACACCACCAGTGAGACCAGCATTCTTTCTATTTGGAGTGCCTTTTCTTTTAAGATGGTAACAATCACCTAATTTTATTTGATAAAATAATATGTGCTGAAATGGTGTATTTGAAGTCATACAGGCCTTTGAATAAAGTGAAAACTACAATTAACAGTCAGGTTCTTTATACTTGAAACCTGAATTTGGACATGGTATTTGGAAGTGCTGGGATTTGCCTCCAGTATAAACATATGAAAAGCCTGATCCCTGACATTTACAGTTTCATGCTTCTAAATATTTAAAAAAACATGGTCAGATGGTAAATTTGGTGAGGGGGAGGGGAAGACAAAATCTTTCTTATTTTTTTCTGTTTGAGGTACTTGGTTTGGTGAGGGAGCAGAGTCCTGTTTCACTGCAAAGGAAAGGTAAGTCCAAGACAAAATGTGCCAAGGTCATTTCTGTTGGGCGAGTATAAAACCAAACAGCGGTGCATTGATTTTACAATCTCAACCCATCTTGCAGCCTCGATTATTCTTCAGTTCTCATTCCTTCTCAAAACCTCATTTCTGTCATGGTGGGCCAGTCTCTTCTCCTTGAAGTGAAACAGCCTACTGTCATGTTGCCTGCATTCAGGAGGAAAGCTGCTTGCTTTGCAAAACAATGATCTGCAGCACCTTTAAGATCTTTAAGATCTGGCTTACTTGTTTTGTTCATTTTTTCTATAAAGATTTTTAAGTGCACCCCACTCTAGACCCTGGAGGACGTGTTCTCCACACAGACAGTACCAGCTGTAACATGGGACTGAGGTGTACCTGTGGAAAGTTAATTGCGTACATTTTCTCACCAGTTCCAGATGCTGATTTATCTCCCGCTGCATTAGACACAGGGGATGAACCAGCCAGAAGCACCAGCTATGCCACCTTGTAAAAGGCACCTTCTGCCATGAGCAAAGAGCTGGAGGCCTAACCCTGAGCTGCCTGCACTGAGGTGAGGAAAGTCTCTCTGTGAATAATGAAACTAGAGCCCCTACCCTCATTTTTAAACTGAATGTGGATTTTCTTCAGTAGTACGCCCCCAAAATTAAAATCAGCCCAGGTCTTAAGATATGGAAAAACAGGACTAAAAGCTGTTGCCCCTGAATTTCAGAAGCGGATTTGGGGAAGATATAACCTCCTAGTTTTATTAATGTCTATTTAAAACGCAGTGCATGATGATAGGGATAGAAGGCGGAAGAGTCTGAAACTGTTACAATGTCCTTGGCTGCCTTCTTGCTACCTGGGTAAATTTTGCCAAGCATGGTGCTCCTGAGCCTAGAATGATTTGGATGCCTCAACCAGTGTATTTAAAGATAGCCTGGGTATTTCTATGCTATGCTGAAAACTGGAGTCTGGATAACCCTGAATGTGCAGACGGCCAAGGTGGGGAGAAGTCACACTATGGTTTATGACTTAAGCCTCTGCTGGTTTTGCAGGCTGGGTCTGTGTGTGCAACATTAAAAACCCTAAGTGACACCTCTTTGAACCCCTGAGGCTAAAGTTGGATTAGCTAACTTGCAGGTTTTCTTTACAGATAAACATATTTTCAATTTTTATAACTGTGGTCTTAGACCTTGTTTTAAAGTTAATTGCACAGATGCATCTTTTAATATATTTTCTTTTCCACTATGACAGTTCTGGGGAAGTGTAGGGTTGTAAGACATGACGAATACCTACTATTTACAAATTCCAGAAAAAGCAAAAGGCACTATTTGTTTAATAGACTTGGCAAGTACCTGGGAGCACATATCAGGAATATGCTCAAAAATACATATGTCCAGTGTTTCCAGATTTTATTTTTTCTTTTCTCGGATGAAAGGTGCATTTTAGCCACAGAGAAACAAAGACCACAGTATAGTTTGGGAATGGGGGGAGCTCTGGATAGAGCAAGTGAAACAGAACGAAGTCCACATAGTTGATCAGCTAGCCTGATTCTTCAAAAACAAATTCCTGCAAGATTTTATTTAAACAATTCATGCCACTTGACTAATCCAGCACTCCTTTTTTCTGTTTTATCTAAAGTATGTTAAACTGAAGAAAGAAGAATCTTCAGGGCAGATTTACTGCACAAATTTTCAGAAAAATGTTCAAGGCCAGGTTGGATGGGGCTTTGAGCAACCTGGTCTAGTGGGAGGTGTCCCTGCCCATGGCAGGGACGTTGGAACTAGGTGGTCTTTAAGATCCCTTCCTACCCAAACCATCCTGTGATTCTATGGTTCTGTGAAAAGACTCTCTGAGAGAAATTATTCACCAAAATGTTTCAAATGGAGGCGATGTATATTAGCTCTAATGTGTTGTTCATGGAAAGAGTCTGTGCTCCTCTTGCTCTGTTCATGCAATAAATGTGTTTCTTCAGGAGAAAAAAATTACAGTATATACAGAAACAATTTATTTCCTAAAGAACAGTACTATTTTGAAATTGCAAATATTTTTGAGAAATTTAATCATTTTGAAACAATAGAAAAGGTCCTTTCCTCAGAAACAAGACAAGTCTGAAGAGATTTCTGTAAAAAATATTTTAGCAGGTTTGGTAGAAAAGTATTTCTGTCATTCAGAGGCGGATAGAAAAAACTCTACAACTTTTGTAGCCTCTGCTCATTGAAACCAGAGGCAAACAGAAAGAGATCCATCTCTTCGAACTTTAACTATCTGGGGTAATGTCCCATGTCCTGATAAGCTTATTTAGTTTTAGGGGGCCATCTCTTTCTAGGATCCCTTTATGATGTCCCATCTCAAACATTTCAAAGGGTTCCTGCTTAAGTAAAAGAATACATTTTTTCAGGCACCTAAACACAATGAACTTATTTTCAAAATGCATCTGTGTGCTGAACACTTTTTAATCCTGCGTCATTATTCACTGCAAAGAAATTATTGTAGGATGAGCTCTGACGAACTCATTTGCAAAAGCGCTGGAAATGTTTATTTAATCAGTCAGGTCTTGGAAGCTGGGGAATTCAGGGAAAAGCTAAAAGAAGGGTTAGCCGCATTATGCATCATCTGTTTCACCTTCTACCTATATTAAATTTTCATAATTCTTTTAATTGCTCAGATATTGGTAAACTATCGGGAAGCTGACAACCCTTCTGGAAAAGAACATATGAAACTCAGGATAAATACCATGATAACAGCTTTTTGTCTTATTAACATGCTTGTCTGTTCCTCCTCTATTTTATTTCACTAAAAATTAATTTAAGGGAAATGTCTCCAAACTATACTGCTAAGTTTTGAGAACTTTCAAGCTGGCTTACTTAATGCAAAAAATAATTCTATCTGTTTGTTCTGTCTGGTTGTTTTATGAGTGCTTTGCCCTCTGGACTTGCTTTGTTTTTACTAGTTTCTGAGATTTATTTAGAGACTGATTTTTTGTATTCCTGACTCATACAAAATCGAAGAAACAACAAACTAGTTTTAACAA
Source organism: Podargus strigoides (assembly GCA_028020825.1). Classification (NCBI taxonomy): domain Eukaryota; kingdom Metazoa; phylum Chordata; class Aves; order Caprimulgiformes; family Podargidae; genus Podargus; species Podargus strigoides. The sequence continues at coordinate 33,108,615 of CM051663.1, read as the reverse complement.
TGGTTGTAAGAATTTTGCTAACGTGAAGAATAAAGACTATTCTGTTAACCTGATTATGAAACTGATTGGAGGAGTTCTCCTTTCTGTTTTAGTTGGCCTGAGAAAATAGCAAGCTATGCGCTATGGATGATCTAAAGATTGAGATAAATCTCTATTTGCCTGATTGGAAAATACAGTTGTTTCTCTTTACATCCTGTGTAGGGTGAAAAAAGTATCTTTGCTTTGCAATAATTCTCCTTACTGTTATTATTAGCAAAGGACATTGATCTGTTTCCTAGCAATAGATGCTATGGGACCAAGGCCTAGATCCACAAAAGGCCTTTGATGCTGATGTGGGATTTAGGTGACTAAACCCAACAGTTAGATCCTCAAAATCCCTATTCAGCTGTTGCCTAATCCTGTAGGTGTCTAAAATCTGTAGGAGCCAGGGATACTAACATTAAAAGTCCCAGTCCTATGTCTCTGTTTACTTGGAGGTGCATCAGATGGTGTTTTTCTCCCTCCTGGTCATGCAACCATTCTCAGAACATGTTTTCAGCTTTCAGCTCCACAAAATGCAGCAGCTTCTTTCTCCCACAGTGGTGAAGTGCTCCTTCTGTAGTAATTCAGAGGTTACATTCTGGAAAGAAAAGAGGACAAGAATCATAGAATGGTAAGGTGAAAGGGACCTCAACGATCATCTGGTCCAGCCTTTCTTGACAAAAGTATGGTCTAGACAACATGGCCCACCACCCTGTGCAGCTGAGCCTCAAAAGTGTCCAATGTTGAGAAGTCCACCACTTCTCTGGGAAGATTATTTCAATGGTTGATCATTCTCATTCTGAAAAATTTTCCTCTTATGACCAAACAGAATCTCCCCAGGTGTGACTTGTATGTATTAACCCTCATCCTTTCAATGTGACTCATTGTAAAAAGGGAGGCTCCCTCTTTGTAGCCACTCTGTACATACTGAAACATGGTGATGTGCTTCACTTGACTTGTGATAGCCCCCAGGATGATTTGTTCCATAACTTTCCCAGGGATTGAAGTGAGACTAGAATTTCTTATAGGCCTATAATTTCCTCGATGCTCCTTTAAATTCTTCTTGTAGATGAGGGTGACATTAGCCTTCTTCTAGTCTTCTGTGATGTCCCCTGATCTCCGTGACTTCTCAAAGATTATGGAGAGCAGCCTTGGAACGACATCAGGCAGCTCTCTTAACAAGCTTGGGTGGACAGCATCTGAGCCCATTGTTCCGCAGGGGTCATACTGCTGTAATAGTTCACATACTAGCTCTTCCTTCACTGGCTGGGTCTGTGTTTGCATCAATGTGGGTTTTTGTTCCCAAGGCCTGGGGCCCAACAGTGCTAGTAAAGACAGAGGTGAAGAAAGTATTGAGAACCTCTGCATTTTCTGTGTTGTTGGTGACTAATTTGCCTCTCCTGATTCACAGTGGGCCAATATATTCCTTCTGTTTCTGCTTGTTGTTCACATACTCAGAGAACCCTTTCTTGTAGTTTTTGACATCTCTGGGCAATTTCAACTTGAGCTGAGCTTTTGCGTTTCTACCTTCATCTCTGCACAGCCTGACAATGCCCTTGTAGTTCTCAAAAAGTATTTGTCTGCTTTTCCATATCTGGTACATTTCCCTTTTGGTTTTGAGCATACTCAGAAGCTCGTAGTTAGGCCAAGGGGGTCTCTTGCTCTGCCTACTTCTCTTACCTTTAAAGGACATGAAGGACGTTTTTGTGTTTCCAGGAACTTGATGGATGACATGTGAACTGCTGTTTTGTTCTTCCAACAAATGTCTGGGTAGTTGAAGTCACTCATAATGGTTCTATGATTCTGTGATATGTCACCAAAGAGACATCTGAGCCTGGGTTAATTATTTGAAAATAAAGATATAGCTGCTTCTTATGGCTCCTTCAGAAAGGTCTAGGACTCTAAAAGCTGTGCTAGACAGAAGAACCTCCTTGTAGACATGGGTGAGTCACTTGAAAGACTCTAGGTCATCGTGGTTAGAAATATTAAAATGCCTATGGACAAAAATTAGATCTGAGAACTTATTACTTTCCCCATGGATTCATAAAGATACTTTTCTGATATTTGGTAAATGGCAGCCATCTTAATATAGTAGCAAAGAAGCTGGATGGTGGAAACACCAGGAAATACACACAATTGAATTAGAAAATATAATTATTTTATTGATGCTCAGTGAATGTTTCACAGTAGATTCTGAATGAAAATAGTCTCAGGGGTCTCCCCATATTACTCTATTGCATGTTATCCTTCTGCTGAACCATCAGTACAAATGTCTATGAATGTAAAATGCAATGAAATTGAAAACCTGAGTAAATTGAGCTGTCTCAAACACTAAAACTGCTTAAAAACGAAATTTAAGTTCCCTTTTATTTTCCTTTGCCTTGACATTATGTTAGTAAAGTTGCAAAGTCAAACACTGGGATTAAAAAAGTCTATGAAACCCGAGGATGGTACTCTTGCGGGTATTTGTTGTGAGATACATATGTGATCAGGGAGTCCTTTGTTGTACTTTTTTCCTTTTATCTGGACTCTGCCTCTTCTATAATCTTAGCACTAGCTAATCTACTCAGTACCTTGCTTTATCCTCATTTGCCATCTTCTGGGACACTATTCTCTAAAGATGTAATTATGATTTTCCTCACAGTTTCTTCTTGGCAAAGCACCATTAGTTTATTTATTTTCAGAATGCTGTAGAATTGGAAGGTGTTTATACTTCACAGATGGGGTGTTTCAATGCTATCCCACCCAGAAATATATTCACAGCCTTTTAGAATATATTCCTCTTCATTCATTGTTCATCTATAGCTGTCATATAAACTCCACTTGTTTTAAAATTCAAAGAGCAACAATGTATATTGACAAAACACAAGGCTCCTCTGTCCCTTTCCCTACTGTCCATATATATTGGGTGAAATCATTGGCAAAGACCTTATAACGGTGTAGGATTTCAGGAAGATGAGTGCTGATAAGTTAAGAAAGACAAGGTCTAATTATGATTTTAGAGATATTAATGCTAATGGTAAGCCAATGTCCTGAGACAGTCAGTTGTTCAGGATCATACTTGTTTTACAGCATAACAGGATTCTGATATTAGCAACTACTTACAGTATCCATACAATGAAATTCATAAGATTGTACCAGTGTGAAAACAGGATCAGATTACAAGGAAGAGGAAGTAACTCTTGAGGTAAGAAACATTAAAATCCCACTGGAATATGATGACGCTACCTTTAACTCTGTTGGAAACTTCTCTTGCAGGCTTTTTGAGCGTGTATGGTTTGGTTTTGTGCCAATACATTATTTGCCCATATGACTTCTTTGTGAAAAGTAAATCATGGAGGGTTCTTAAGGCATGATAAGACTGTTAAATTTCTTTTACTAAGTGTTTTCAAACTTTGCGTCCACAGTGAAAAATTTGGAAAATGTGACAGCTGCCAATGCTAGCTGGCATATTTACCTTACGGACATTGATTAGGAAACTCTGTTTCTCTGACAAAGGAAACAGAAATGCTCTATGTCTGCATTTAGGCTTTAAAAAACCACCTTTCTGGGGTTAATTCAAAGATCTTGGCATAAAACAAAGGCTGAGAATGTTGGCAGGCACCAGACTTCCTGTAAATTGGGCATGAATAACAAGAGAGGCTGGCCCATCTCTGTTATGAAAACAGCCTGGGTGCTTTGAGAAAAAAAAATCCACTTGCTTAGCAGTCTTGTTGAGGTAACTGGTAAGTAAATTGCTGTGTTCGGTTTGATGTCAGGATTGTTTTGAACACTTGATTTGCATTATCCAAGTTTTCTATTAGATGCTCTGAACTCTTGACCTGAGACATCTGCAGTGCCAATAAAATTCACTGCACAGCTATTTCATGTGAAACTGCAGTGTTCAAACTCTGAAGAGCAAAATGGCAATGGTGATAGTAATGCCCTATCTTTATCCTTCTAGTAGTGTCTGGCTTTTATACTTCGTTCTATCTTGACCAGTGATTTGGAGAAACGGTCCTAGTAACTTGGGAGGTTATTTTATTTGGAGTCTTAGAAAGTGTGTTAGAAAGCCCGTACTTTCTACTACAGAATCACAGTATAGCCAAGGGGTAATGGCCTCAAGTTGTACCAGGGGAGATTTAGATCAGATATTAGGAAAAATTTCTTCACTGAAAGAGTTGTCAAGTGCTGGAACAGACTGCCCAGGGCAGTGGTGGAGTCCCCATCCCTGAAGGTATTTAAGAGATGTGTAGATGTGGTGCTGAGGGACAGGGTGTAGTGGTGACTTGGCAGTGCTAGATTGATGGTTGGACTTCTTGATCTTGGAGGTCTTTTCCAGTCAGGTCTATTCTCACAGTCAAAGGGAAGGATTTCACACTCACAGTAATGACTTTACAAACTACTTGGTTGTCATTTATCTCTCTAGCCCACATATAGACATACTTCAGATTTTACTTTCTAACCTGTGCCTATTTTTGTGTTGAGACTCAATATTAGACTGTGTCTTTGAGAGAGAATGTGTTTATGAAGTGGTATTTGTTAGTGTAGGTGTTGAATGCTGTTTTACTTGCATTTGTTCCACTTTTTTTCCTGGATTTAATCCATAGGCCTGTGGGTTTTAGTATTGTTAATTATTTCCATTGTACTGTTTAAGCTGTTGTCTATTTTGTATCCACTTTTGCCAAGCTACTTTAATATCATCCTATTAAAAAATTTTTCTCTTCCAATGCCAACTGTCAGTCTTGAACTATCTTTTCAGTACCCTTTTCTCCTCTCTTTCCTCTCTGCTGTAAGCTATCTCCTGACCCTGGCCTTTGCACCAATGATTGTCTAGTATGTGACTCTGAACCTACAACCAAAATGCTCATGCCAATTTAGAAACTATTAGGGGAAATCTAGTTGAGAAAGCTGGTTGAGAACCTCCAGCTGCTGGTTTAGTCAGGGTGACCTCTTCTACTTCTATGAAACAGAAGTCTTGGGGTAAAATGAAGTACTGAAATTGTTGGTGTGTATGTGTGGTCATGTAAGAAGTCTGCTCTGTCCGTATCTTGTGAGATAATGCCAGAGGACATTGGCTCCTCCTGCATTGTAAATACTCCTGCCAAACAGCGGAAGAAAAGGAAAAAGAAGCTGTAAGTTCTTTTATACTTCTTTAGGGTGTTGTATTTATGGATGCTTTTCTTTTTAAAAGTATCAGCTGTATTAAATCCAGACTCTCCTGTTTTCCCTAAAAGGCTCTTTGAAAGTCCCATATGCACCTTATAAGATTCCTTAGTCCTCCATTGAAATGAAAAATTATATTTCTCCCAGGTGTTTCTGAGTTAAGTAGGTGTTAATAAAAATACCTCAAAGCACTAAGCAGTCCAAATAATGAAACACTTCCCTTCTCTATTAATTAGGTTTTACTTACATGCTACTGTGGTGATAATCCCACCTGTTCTCTAGCCATCCATAGTCTTCCAGGAAAAACTGAGTAGATTTCTTCATGTAAATAACAGGCAGAACTACCTCTTTCTTTTTAAATTCTTTTTTAATATATGATTTCTTTTTATAAAGTTTCTACTTTGTAGATTGTCTTTAAAACGGGCCTTGAGTGGCTATTCTTTATGTAACTATATCAATAACTGTAATTTTTTCTTCTAACAGGGACAAGTTAACCTTCCATTTCTTTGTCAGCAATGAAGTGCTAGTAGATGACTTTTCACACAGCCACACGGCCAACAATAGCTAGTACCACTTTTTTGATGTGGAGAGTCTTCGAGCCTTCCTTAATGTATTGTTAACGATATTGTGCAAGCCCTGCTTCACTCCCACTAGGTCACAGAATCACAGAATCACAGAACCACCATGGCTGGAAAGGACCTCCAGGATCATCAAGTCCAACCTTAATCCCATCATCTCCCTAACCACTAGATCATTAGACCATGAGGGTCTGTGCTAAGTTTCCAAGAAGCTGGAGGCAGGGAGCTTTTCATAGAAAACCTTTTCATCTGCAGTCTGCTTTACCTAAAATTACATCAGTGCCAGGATTTTCGTTATTTGGAACATATTGCAGAATATCTTTGTCCCATCATTATCTGTGGATTCATAATCACAGGAGTTGAATCCAGTGGCTACCACTGTAACCCATCTTTACCCTTTGAAGCCACTCCTGACAGCAACACAGAATATTCCCTCAGTGTTAAGATTTCCCAAGCAAAGTCCTGTAATTCTCCCAGATTATACGGTTTGTAGAGCTTATTGTAAAACAATAATATAGACACCAAGGCAAAGCATAACATTCACTTATTATCAAAAAATGTAATGCAAAAATAATAAAATTAAATAATTATGTAGTCTTGAAATAAATCCTCCACTTTTTTCCTCCCTCTTGTGACTATAAAAATGCCCCAAAGGTCAGTTTGTATCATGTGATCTGTCTATGCTGGAAAGGACTGTTTTATTTGGTATGTGAATATATTGTTCTGACGAGTTTGTTACATTGACTTGTATGTACATATTTTACTGCATTACTTCAAGTACTCACTCTTGCTGAGAGTCCATTATCTCAAATTTTTCCACATTAGTAGTCTCTGTATCTTGTTCATCAGTGACTGTGTTAGCTATTCTCCCTCACTCTTCAGAGTTAATGATTTTTCATCAGATATCTTCACTGAATTTGATATTCATGGCAACCTAAAGACTGAACTCAATGCCCACAGCCTTGCTAGTGTGAGTAACATTTCCTTCATTCAATTAAACCAGCACAGCTTAATCACAGGCAAAGCAGTGCTAGGCCTCCTCATTTGTGCAGTCTGGGGAGAGATATGGAAAAGATTTGTCTTTCTGGCTTTGTCAGTGCACATCGTGTATCCTACACTCCTCATACATGGCATACCGGGTTGTTTCGACTGTCAGCTGGGAATGTGAATGTGACATGCGTGGTCAACTGCAAGGTGCTAACCCACCTTAAGTTCCCCTGTATAGCCCAGTAAAACAAAAGAAATCCCTACTAGTTTCTACTCCTGAGTTAGGTAAACTCATAAAATAGTGGCTAATCTTGCTCTTAGGTGATTTATCTGCGTTGAGCTGTCCATTGTTTTAACAGGGCAACAGTTCTGGCAGGGCAACAGCAAATAAAGCACCAGGTAATTTGTGACACCTTTTTCAGAGCTGCCTATTCTATACATAATCCCTATGTCAGTAACCTGTATAAAAAACCTTCAAAGTGCTTTGAAATCATTCACATTAGTGTGAGAGCTGAGGTTTGAGGGAATGGTGTTGATGAGTCGTGTTGGTGTTCCTGTGCATTTCCCACATGCTTTTCTTGGATCTCTAGGGGAAGTGTCTGGAGAGGAAGATATTTTTTTCTCCTCCTCAAAGCTGAGAACTGGTAGTGGATTTACTGGTAGCTGAGTTAATTTTTCTTATGTGCAAAAGCATCAGGTTGCAAATGTTCCCGTTGGGAACTCTTGCTACTTCTGGACTAATGCCCACTTTTGAATCCTGTTTGTGCAAATGAATTCCAGTTGGCTTGTCATCCCCAACATAAGTGCCCTCAACTTGGTAAAATAAAGCCTGCATTTTGTGCCTCAGAGAACTAACAGATTCTGCAGAGCTTTTTCTTTTTTTAACTACTACAAAAAGTATCAAATCATCTAAATAACCTAGGGGAGGCTTTCAGGGAAAGGGGATGAAATCCTTCTTTTCATGATGTATCAGGTATTTTCACTGTCAAAGCCTAGTTACTGTAGTCCGTGAAACTGGCAGATTCCAGAATGTTATTATAGGGGTTCCCAAGAGGAATGTCTTTTTTGAACTACCCAGGAGGGATGTCTTTGCCTAACTTCGCAGCTTGTCCTATGAACATTTTTGCACATGCTTAGCTGACCCTGCCACTATTTTTTTTTTTGGAGGTCAGGTTTCTATGCATTGACCATTTTTTTCCCTTGCAATTGCACATGTACATTTTCCTCCCAATGGCTCTGTGATGCTTAATGCTGTGAGGAAACTCATATCACACATGGCTATATTTTGAGATACTGCTGTACAGAAGTGTTTGAGTGTCCTTTCTATTTAGCTTGTAAGTACTTCTAAATCTCTGCTTCCTCATTGCTCCACTGGATGGGTCGTCCACTTCATACAGAAGCTGTGCTAATTTACCCTGTTTCATCTCCTGCAACCTCTAGACTTTCTGCAAAATGGCCATAAACTCTGAGATATTATAATATATCCAGTAACCCATCAAAGCTATGTGAGGGAAAGTTCCATCTAGTTTCACGCCTAAATACAAGGAGGTAACAAAATCCATGCAGATAAAAAAACAGAACAAAACGTCATCTTGTGCATCTCTTCCCAAATGAGGTGTAGCCTCTAAATTAATTTATTCTATTTTTCTTCCCTTACAGTCCTTATTAGTAAAATAGAAAAATGTGAGTGGTGCTATATGAAAGAAATGAAGTTACTGCTCTTTGCAGAGAGCACAACTCACAAAGGAATTTCAGAAGCAAAGCAAGTCTTCACAAAGTAAACCTTCATATAGGCATGGCAAGCTGCGCTGGTTAGGTCTTATTTTTACTGTGGGGGCAACTAACAGCAATATTCTGAATTCCTGACTCTTGAAACTGAGATAGGAGTTCTCCCTGGAACAAATGCCCTAGCTCCATCATAAAATAAGGTCTTAGGTCAGGAATAAGGACGTGGAGTTTTGTGCTGCAGAAATGTCGTACTACCTGATCATAATATTTTCTCCTGAAGTTTAAAACCTGTAAATAGAAGACTATTCTACTCAATCAAGGGACATGCTTTTGAAAATTATAATGAAGAAAGGCACTAAAGCTAAACTAATTTCCAGGGTCTCATTTTTACTTTGATTCCACTGTTGCAATTCAGGTCACAACGGCATATAAACTCTCAGGTACACAACAGCAGCACTAGACAACTTGTGTAATACCCGTGTCTATCAAACACAGGTGAACTAGTCATTGCCAAAATACACTCTCTGGGGAGAACTTTGTTATACAAGCATTGTACTACTGGGAACTGGCAACAAAGTGTTTGTGAGAATAAAACACAAAGAGGTGCGTACAAGTTTTTGCTAGGATCTGTGTTTTCACTGGTAGCTGGATGTGAAGCATTCATTTTAAAAACTAAGATGTAGGATTTTAATTGATCTTTTGACTTGGAATCTCATTGCAGAGACTATTGTGGGCCAGAGATACAATTTGGGTTGAAGAGTTTCGTGTAAGTCCCGACGTACTGGGATTTCTGCAGTATTTTTTTAAACTTCAGAATTTGAAACATTTCATGCACATTTAAGTAAAATATGATCCAGTGTTAAATACAATAGTGGACTCCTGTGTTTTTCAGCCTGTGTGTGATGTTTACATTTTCACACAACCAGCCACTACTGTTTATAACCACACATTACCACCCACTTTCTAGGCTGATATTGACTAAAACTCAAGAAAGAGGTCTTTGGTCAAAAGACCAAATTATTTCCTTTACTGGCTCGTCCACAGTGAGGTGACTGCAAAGCATTTCAGTTAAGTTTTTGGCAAGGAGTCAGTCCATGTTCTGATATGGATGCGACAATCTCTGGTCCATAAAGATGACATAAATCCATATTACTGGATGAAAGGAACATTTTTTGTGGTCGTTCAAAATGCCATCAAATATCAGAAATCTAGTCTCTCAGGCATCTGAATAAAGTTCTGTGTCTTCGCATGTTTCAAGCCTCAGTGAAAAAGCAGACATTTTGTCTCAGTTTTCTGGCTTGCTCCTGAAATACTAGTGAACTTAGTTCTGAATGCCATAATGCTACTGATAGCAAAAATTTCAGTAAATTCCATAAGAAATTGGACTTCATACATTTATGTCTCCATTTTACTGGAATGTCTTAAGTGTTGTCTGTTCTCACAGTCAGATTGTGGACTTGATATTTCACTTCTTTCTATAGCCAGCTGCAAAAGAAAATAAGCATCGCAAGTAATTCAGGTTTATCAGTTATTCAGAAGAGTTATTTATTTTTTTTGTTTTATGCACCAGATGCATCCGCTTCCTTGGTAATAAAGGGCTGGGGGATGAAACTGCTTCTAGAGTAAGCAGCCTTCCCTCTCTCTTCTTTGTAATGGACATGAGCCTGGAAGGCCACCACACAAGAATGAGAGTCTTAGACACCAACTACAAGGTCCAGAGGCGAGATATCCTCTCCTTCCATCTTTGCTTGGCTGACAAAAGCAGTAAATGAGGTAACAAGCCTTTGAGTCCAGCCCTATCCCTAACTGCCAGTTCTACCATAAGTCAAGACCTGCTGTAAATCAAGAGCCTCTTCCCCTGTACCAGAACGAGTGTGTGTTGGATGCAAATCATTGTGAGGATATGGCTATTCACTGTTTTACAGGTGGTGTTCAGTTTGGGCTGAGCTGTATCAACCCCAGAAATGCTGATTTTGGAACATTATGCAAAAACTTCCATGCAGAAACAAGGTATAGCTTCCTTGTATAGCTTTCTCTCTAAATCGGAGACATATGGGTTTGATGGATGGACTGTTTGGTGGATGAGGAATTGGTTGGATGGTCACATTCAGAGGGTAGTGGTTGACGGCTCAATATCTAGATGGAGATCTGTGATGAATGATGTCCTTCAGGTGCCCATAATGGGACCAGTACTATTTAATATCTTCACCAATGACATATACAGTGGGATTAAGTGCACTCTCAGCAAGTTTGCAGACCAAGCTGAGTGGTGGTGTTGACATGTCTGAGGAATGGGATGCCATCCAGAAGGACCTGGACAAGCTTGAGAAATGGGCCCATGTGAACCTTGTGAGGCTCACCAAGACTAAGTGCAAGGTCCTGCACCTGAGTCAGGACAATCCCTGGTACTAATACAGGCTAGGGATGAAGGGATTGAGAGCAGCCCTGCAGAGAAGAACTCGGGAGTACTGGTGGATGAAAAGCTGGATGTGAGCTGGCAAGGTGCGCTTGCAGCCCAGATAGCCAGCAGTATCCTGAGTTGCATCCAAAGAAGCATGGCCAGTAGGTTGAGGGAGGTCATTCTCCCTCATTCTCTGCACTAGTGAAACCCCACCTGGAGTCCTGCGTTCAGCTCTGGAGTTCTCATCACAGGAAAGACATGGACTTGTTGGGGTGACTCCAGAGGGGGACCATAAAAATCATCAGAGGGATGGAATGCCTCTCATGTGAAGGAAGGCTGAGAGAGTTGGGGTTGTTCAGCCTGAAGAAGAGAAGACTCTGGAGACATCTTATTGTGTCCTTTCAGTACTTAAAGAGGGCTTAGAAGAAAGATGGGGACAGACTTTTTAGTAGGCCTTGTTGAAATAGGACAAGGAGTAATGATTTTAGACTAAAAAAGGGTAGATTTAGACTAGATATAAGGAAGAAATTTTTTATTATGAAGGTGGTGAAACACAGGAACAGGTTGTCCAGTGAGATGGTAGGTGCCCCATCCCTGGAAACATCCAAAGTCATGTTGGATGGAGCTTTGAGCAACCTGATCTAGTTGAAGATATCCCTGCTCATTGCAGGGCGTTTGAACTAGATGACCTTTAAGGATCCCTTCCAGCCCAAACTATTCTATGATTCTTGTAGCTGCAGGTATCAATTTAAAACCTTGGAGACTTCATGGACCTTCTGCTGCATGTGTCTCTACTGTAAGGCATGACTGACTAGGTAGACTTGGCAGAGTCAGCTATTTCCTGTACTGTCTATCTACTAACTTTTTGAAGAAGTGTACTTTTGGCTAGCTCCTGTGAAAACTTCTATCTGCACATGTGTGTGCTGGTTGGGTGACCATAAGGGACCTTCTGAAGTTGTGACTCTGTAAGGGATTTTGTTGAGTTTTCTATGATGTGTGTACTAAGGAGCTCTGATGATCTTGAGAGATCCTGTCCAACTTCAATAATTCTGTGATTCTGTGAAACACTGTTTTTGGAAGTTACAGCTACAAAGAGAGCAGTCAATCATTGCCTTCTGTCTTCTCAGTTTCTACAGCTTTCCTGCATAGCCTTATCTCTTATGTCAGATTCTTTCCATTTGGGAAGAAATAGGCTACCTAGAGCTTTGATTAACCTTTTGTTAAGCAAAACAAAAAAGTTGTTGGATACACTATCCTGTAGAGAAAGGCAAGAGTTTCAGGAACTATGTCTGCCTGCTTTCTAGTTTCAGAACTAATGGAAAAGCTCATGAGACAGATAGAATCATCATTTGCCTTTTCCACCATGACCTACCTCAGACAGTCTGGAAAAAGAAGAGCAGGGGCACTCTCTGTAAAAGCTAAATAAATTCACAAGGAAGTCTTCCCTTCAAAGCATTCCTATTTGTGCAAACTTTGGGCAGAACTTTAAGGCAGCACTTTAAGGCAGCTGGATGGCAGCTGTTCTTCATTTTGTTTGTTTGTTTTCTTTCCAGTTAAAAAAAAATTACCATTTGATGTTACATGTGCTCCTAGGGTCTCCATCTCCAGGGTCACTGTAGTAATAATACAGGCTTTAGAAAAGGAGGAAATTTACTTCTCCCTTCCTGGATGATTCTTGTAGGTTTTCTAGTTTTCATTTTTTGTTTTGTCTGAAAACAGGTTCTGTCAGCTATAAAGACCCATTTCATGGGATTATTAGCTAGAAATTAAAACTGTGCAGTAGGAAACTAGTGGTGTCATAGTAAATCCTTGGTTTCCTTGGGGGACCTCTTAGAAGTTCTGGTCTCCTATCCATCCAGGTTGAAGTGACCAATTCAGTGAACACATTCTTGCAAAGTCTGATGACATTGCTTCTACTTGACTTTCCACCTGTTTCTCTCACAATGACACAGAAGGATTGAGTTATTGACAGGTATAGCTTTTATACCTGACTAACTCACCACTGGAATTTTCTATTTTACTGATCAAAAGAGAGTGCAAACTTTTGGCAAATTCAGCCAAAGAATTTGCTCATGGCATTGCTTCACAGTGAGACATCTCCTACCCTGAACTGCAATGGAAATACCACTTAGGCTGATAGAGAGGAAACTCATTTGCAGCTTGTTTAAAACATCTTTTGGCATTTTTCAACATGTTCTCTGCTATTACAAAGCTGGGGATAATATAGACAGGGCCATGTTGTGTCTCCAAGACAGACACAGGCTTGCTGAAGGCTCTGAACAGAGTTTATCTTCTGAAATAAGTTACCTTTGTGACAGAGCATAACATCTGTTCCTGTTAAGAGAGTGGTTGTCACGGCAACAGGACAACCCAGTTTTGTCAAAAACTTTAAGTATCAAAATAATCTTAACACATCACTCTTATTTTGGCCTTCTGACTTTTACAGGATTAGTGGATTAGTATGCTCAGTTTGGGTACCAGTACTGAGCCTAATGAACTGCGATAGATTTTGCAGAAGGAGAATTGTTCAAAAGATATTTTCAGCCTCAAGTCTCCAGAGTTTTGAATAATCTGGATGAGCTTCAACTACACATCTGAACACACTGTACTATTCATATGGCCTTCCTCACTCATCCTGTGGTTGGGGAACAGCAGTGATGCCTCACGATCTCTCTACAGTTTTGCTCCTTCCTGGGTGCTTTATTTTATAATACAGGTGTAATCCAGACCCTAGCTAAATGCACATGCAAACATACAAGAATTTGGGGTACTAAAAAACTTTTGTTAAGCAAAACAAAGTACTTCTTGGTTCATTTAAAAACAATCATGGTGCTTGATTTACATATACTTTGGAACATCCTCAAGATAACTGTTCCGAATCTATAATTTCAGCTACTGCATCTGGCACAGTCAGATTTAATTGGGTTAAAGAATGTAATCCTAGAAGTATAAATTCTAAATCTTTGCACATTCCTGGGATTCCAAAAACATGCATGCTTTTATAACTCAGCTTTTGCAAGATCAAGCCCTGAGTGCCTTCCTTGCCCACTGACTTGAAAAGAGTTGAGTGCCTTTACCATATCAGCAGAACAGTGAACTGAGGGAATTCAGAGCAACCCTGGGGAACCACTACAAATTAATTCATTCATTCATTTACATCACTTCTGAATAAAATTATAATTTTTTTCAATTAGACTCTTTTCTTCTACAGCCATCATTTCAAAACTACAGTATTACAGGGCATGGCCACTTCTTAGTTCTATTGTCTTTGAGTCTGTATGGAAAAGGGGTATGCACTTACTAGCTTTTGAAAACAGATATTTTAGTGCAAATGAGTAGATCATTGTCAAGAGTGGTTTGTGAAGGTGCTCCCAGTCCGAATCTTACCTCAAGTGCCATCGTCAGGCTGAAAAGAAACTGAACACACCAAACATGTCAGAGCAGAAACTCATAGAACAAATGAATTGCTTACTCTCTTAGGTGAACAGTGGCTTCTCTTGTTTTTATGTGGTATTGTGACACTTGTTGAAAAATCAATATCATAATAATGACCAATTCTAATAAGGCTAACATGGAAAGAATTCAGTTCACTATTATATCTTTAATAGCCCATGGGAAGTGATTTTCCCTGTTACTGTTGGAAGAAACAGAAAATTACTAATTAAAGTTGAATGAGTTAAATAATTTTCTTTTCATCAGTCCTTTCTTACACAATATCATGAAATAGCATAACTTCTTGCTTAACTCAGTACGATTTAGGATATTTGTTTAAAGAAATTCAGATGGAGCTGATTTTAAAGCAATTTAAACTGATATGTATTAGAAAAAAGTGCCAGAATTGAGAGTTAAATTGAATAAAAATTGACAGGAATTAGAACATTACTTAAATCTTAGCATTTTGAAAGGAAACAGAAAGATGATCCTCAACACTGAAGTTTGCCTATGGTAAAGCCCCAGCTTCTACAACTGAATTTTCATCCTTCATCTTTTAGACCTTTTTAGTTCTTTGTTTCTCAGCTAAGACTGCGGGATGCCAGTTAATGTCAGTCCTGGAGGTGGCTGGTTTACATTCTTAAAACTTCTCAAAAGACCTTGCTTTTCACTAACCCAAAAGGCAAAAAAATGAGTTTTTGTATATTAATTCAATATTTTGCATGAAAATGTAGGCGCTTTCTGTATTTTAACCACAATATAAATCAACACAGAAAACAATGTAGGTTTTGGCATCTGTGTCGTGTTAGTTTTGAATGATGAATGCATACCAGGTTTGCGAATTACAAAAGCTGCTTGTGTGGTACATTACAGTTTTTCCAGTGTACCTATAAGTACTTGAGCTTTCTATGTCCTAAATTCTCTGTTGTGCTCCTTGGCACAGCCCATTGGGATTTCCCAATAAGCACAAGGAATCTTCCCTTGGGATTCATCCACCCAGGACTGTACCACAAAATGGTAAAAATGGAGAGCTACAGGGAGCAATGAGGCAACATCTTACCTTAAAGAGGGTAGATTAGACATAAGGAAGAAATTCTTGCCTGTGAGGGTGGTAAGGCACTGGAACAGGCTGCCCGGAGAAGTTGTGGCTGCCCCCTCCCTGGCAGTGTTCAAGGCCAGGCTGGATGAGCTTTGAGCAACCTGGTCTAATGGGAGGTGTCCCTGCCCATGGCAGGGGGGTTGGAACTAGATGATCTTTGAGGTCCCATCCAACCCAAACCATTCTGTGATTCTATGGTCCAGAACGGTTTTGAAGCAGAATCAGATATCCTTGCATGTACTTGATTGATAGCTGTTTTTCTGAACTGTTCTACAAGTTATCCGAGAGATACTACAGCATACTGAAGTAGCCTATTCCAGTGTTTCAGCACCTTTTGATTAGAACATTTTCCTTAATATCAAATCAAAAAGTTTTCTGTAACCACAGTAAGATTTTGTCTTGATCATTCTTCTGTTTGCATGAAAAACGGTTTTTGATGCTAGTATGTACAGTCTTTTATATATCAGAGGACTACAGTCACAGAATCATACAATGGTTTGGGTTGGAAGGGACCTTTAAGATCATCTCATTCCAACCCCCCGCTATGGGCAGGGACACTTCCCACTAGACCAGGCTGCTCAAAGCCCTGTCTAACCTGGCCTTGAACACTACCAGGGAGGGGGCAGCCAAAACTTCCCTGGGCAACTTGTGCTAGTGTCTCATCACGCTCACAGGAAAGATTTTCTTCCTAATATCTAGTCTAAGTCTCCCATCTTCCAGTTTAAAGACATTACCCCTCGTCCTATCACTACATGCTCTTGTAAAAAGTCCCTCTCCAGCTTTCTTGTGGTCTTCTTTCTTCTAAAGAAAGCTAAGACCTCAAGCTTCTTTTTTTTTGGTAAACTTTTTCTCTCTCTTTTTTTTTTTTCCTTTTTTTTTTTTTTTTTTTTTAATATATATACTCTATTCTATTCTCCTCTGAATTCTCCCAGGTGATCTACATCTTTCCAAGGGTGTGTTGTTTAAGAACAGATGCAGAATACCATTTCAGGTCTCTTGATTCCCTTAAAGAAGTTGGATTAGCCATCATTCAGCTCTCTGTTTCCTTGAACATACCGCTTCGTGTATTTAGTTTAGTTTATCTCATGGTCCCTTGCATGTGTTTCTCCCTGTCCTTGGTTTAGACATACTCTAGTTTAGTACTGAGTACAACTGTAAAACACTGTCAATTAGTCAAATTTAAGAGCTTCTCTTGTGTAGAAATACTTCAAATTAATTGCACTAAGGATATAATCTAGTTAGAGAATTTCTCATACAGGTAGGAAATTATATATACAAGCAAGTGAAAAAGTCCTCTGTTCATTTTTTAACACTTCTCACATAAGTTCTCACATTGACTTCAATGGGAGATTTTTTTCTTTGGAAGACTGCCATTACATTTTTCATAGTCTTTACAGGTGTTAAACAGGGTTCATAGTTGATATGAAACCAAACAATTTGTTAAGGATTTTTGACACAATCCTGTTAGAGTACATAAAAATTCACATAATCCTGTATCTTACCTCCAGCATTGTCCATGAGCAAAATCTGGAGAAGAATCTACAAGAAAACCATGAAAAAGAGAATCATGATAAAACATGCCCAAAGGGAAATTAATACCTAACCCTATTTCTTGGTGGTTGCCGATTCACTGAGGAATGAGGTCCCAAAATTTAATCATGTTTTAGGCAAGAGAGGGTATTTTTAGAATTCACATAATGCTTAACCTTTCTGAGGCCTAAAATGGCTTTCTCCTTCAGTTAGTCCTGTGGTAACAGGCTAGTAATATATAAGGGGTTATTACTCAAAAAATACTATTTTTTTTTTTTCTTACTTTCAACAGCTTTAAATTACTTGCCTTTTGGTTTTATCAGATGTCCCCTCGCTCCTCTATTACCGGAGTGAGTAAACAAACAATAAAAAAAATTACATTCCCTGAACTGTTCAAATGTATTCCTCTTTGCACAAAAATCATATCCAGTCATGACCTGTTATCATTTTTCCCCCCCTTTCTATTTCTGCTGTTTCTGGTTGCATTTGGAGGTATATAGTTACTTGAGAGTAACTTGGTATCAGTGATGTAACAGACATGGTACTGTGTTGTTGCAGCACACAGTAGGAAGTGAGGGGTGGAATATCTTCCTAGTTCAAACTGGTGGGAACCCTTGATGATACAGCTACTGAAAGTCTTTGTGAGCATATTTGTGATGAATTCTCAGTCTAAATAGAAAAAGTGAAATGACCCACAAGCCCTGGTAGTACAGCTCACAACTGTTGCAATATCCCACAACTTCCACTGAAAACTAACCCAAACAATCATTTAATAGGGTCATTATAGTCTGAAAATTTTTGTTCTGAATTTTTATGATTAAAGCAGTTGTTTTGCTCCCATTTTTCTTGTCTGCACCCTGTGATGTTACCTCTCTCCTTTACAAGATGTAAAGCTAAAACCCAGATGCTCAGAGTCCAAAGACACCAAAAAGTTGGTTTGGCTCAGGTGGTGGTGACCACATCAAAGCTTCAGTTTTCCCTTGTTTCATGTGGGTTTTTAGTAAGCTGGACAATAAAAATAGTAGGATGAGGCTAGGTAGTGCATCCAGACTTACTGTAGTTCATTAAAAAAAAGAAAGAATGGATGGTAATAAGACTGAATATAAAGAAACATTGAGCTGAGCATGTTTTATGATCTTCTAAGCATAAATAACAGTATAAAGAGCCTCAAAAGAATATGTACAGTCAATAAAAGTAGCCAATTATCATTGCCAGATTCATGGATATACTTTCAGGAAGGGTTTCAGCCTAAATAATTGGCAGAGATGAAACTTTATTGATAGCTAATGTTAATTGCCAAGTATTTTAATTTTACTTTAGATGTCTGCTCTTCAAATATGAGATAATTCCTAGCCAGTAAAACTGTGAATCAAGAACTGGTAATGGGGCCAGTAAATGCATGAGAAGCTGTGGTCTGAACAGGCATACTCAAACATACTAATGTCGTCCAACTCTTACAGTCTCACTCCAACCGTGGTCAAAAGCAAATGTGTAGGACAAGGTTTATAAATATAGCAAAGCATCCCTAGAACAATCTCCCAGCCTGTCACAACATGTGGCTTCCTGACAGTGTGTGGTATACATGTAATCTTCTATGGATTTCTCATCCTTGAAATTTTCTGGTCTCCCATTGGGCCCCTGTAAAGTTTTAGCATCCATAATATGCTGTGGCAGAAATTCTGTAACCTGCCATGTTCTACTTCCTTTTGGCTGGTCTATTTGCTGTTTGTCTCTTGAATAATTTCTAACAGTAAATTTGGTTTCTGCTGTAAATATGGTAGGTGCAGTTCTTCATCTTTCAGAAGCTTTTCAAAGTTACCTGTGAGACTTTTTCCAAAGTTTCAAGATCTGTATAATGAGCAGTTTGAAACACGGTAAAGTGTTTCTATGAGTCTCAACTAACTTTAGACAGAGTTAGGCCCATACCCTAAATCAGTTGCCCAAGCTTCCTCTACTATTAGTGGAGAACAACAGAAGCTTCTGAGTGGTGACTCATCCCATTTATTTTAAGTATCTATTTTTGGCTGAAGTGAGCTGTCTTTTTGAAAGCCTTGTCCCTCCCTGAAGGAGGAGTCTGGATGGCCAGCTTCGACAAGCTGCTCCACTTTTACAACTAAAAATAGGTGCCATGAATCCAAGTCTAAGAGCTCATAAAGAGTATTTACTTTGAATTCTCAGAATTCGGAAAAATATTGTAATCTGAAAGCAAAGGAGGAATAACCTAATGAAGTAACAATGCACAAGCATATTAGTACACCCTTCCAAGGGGCTTCCAAGGCCTGAATGGATAAGGCAGCCTGGCAGAAGAAGCATAGACTTAGAATACAGAAAAATTCTTGCTGGGGTCTGGATTCAGGTCAGGCTCAAGTAGTCCTCCAGAGGGTTGTTTAGGTCAGATATTGTGCTAAGAGAGGAGAAACATCAAAATAACCACAAAACTGGGCAGGTGAAACATAGAAGTTCGTGTTCCTACCATGCAGACTGTGTCCATTACCCATTACATGGAGATCTGAAAAACATTGTTTGCTTTAGCTTTCACTGCATAGACCAAAATGACTTGGGCAAATTCTAAATGTTCACTTGGTTCAATGACTTCTGCTGATACAGAGTTAGGCTAGGTGCTCTGAAGGTTTAGCAATGCAGACCTGCTTTGTTCTGGTCTCATACAAATAATTTCTTTGCTAGGGAGTAGGCTACGTTTTCATTTTGATGTACTTTATGTTGTATTAACCCAAAACTGTCAGCATGAATTTACCAGAGGAATTAACAGGGATTTAACTCTCCCATTAGCAGTGATCCACATGTGCTCACTTTTAACACATGAAGCTATCGTGCAGCTGCATTGCTCTGACTTCCCTATTTGGCCTGGTATGTTTCCATCCACAAATTGCGTATGTTTTTTATATGTATTCTCAGAGGTTCCTACACTGTGGTTCATTGAATGAACCACTGACGGTCCACTTGCTCGTGGTTTATGTAGAACGACTTTGGCTCTCCTTGTTTCCAGCTGCTAATATAGGTCTTTGCTTACAGGAAAAGCCAGGGGGCCTGTAGGAGCAGCTGGAAACAAAGGAGCATAGACAATTCAGCCTCTTCATCCAGGGACTGCTGCTGCACTGGAGCCAAGCCTCAGTAACAGCAGCTGCTAGGAAGGTGATGGCACTTCACGACAAACTCTTGACAATTGTATAAGTATATAGTGCCTTTTGCTCACCCCTACTCGCCAGTCACTAATACTTTTTCAGGTGAGTGCTTTCCTGTCATGTTTTTTAGCCTACATGTCAAAAATCAGTCAGATCTGTTTTCTGTTTCTTCTTAACTTTGATAATATCTTGTTGTATCTTTATCCAGTTGACGCTTTAATCTGAATTCATCTGATACATAATGTCCTTACAATGAACAAAAGCCAGGTCAGGAGTATGTTGCTTCAATTCCAGTAAGACAAGCTTGGTTGAGTGAAGTGTAGGTTGAATATTTTTTTTATCACTGTGTAGAAAGAAATGTGTCCATGCATATGTGGGCAGAGAACACTCAGTTTGAAATTTTTGGGCAAAACTTTTTTATTTTTAAACACCATGCTTTTCAACAATCCAGACATGATCGATGTTTCAAAGAGATGAATCATAGTGAAAAATGTGAGCCATATAAGACCTCATTTCCCAAAGAACAGTGGAAAACCAATCAGAAAAAAAAATTTCTAAAAATTAGTATTTTCAAAGAACTGGCTCATGCATGCACCTCAAGATTTCAGCATAAATGTTGTGAGATGTTTTGCTTGTGTGTGTGCATGTGCGTGTGTTTTATCCTCATCCAACAAGTGTTTTGATGCTATTAGGTATAAAAAGAAATAACGCTGTTTAGTCACTAAACCACATGTCCTCTTTAAAAAACAAGAAGTCTTATGACTTGAAGTTTGAAAATTTACCTAGCCACATTAATATCTAAATCAGTGTTGGATGTCTCCTCTTTTTCCCAACTAGCTCTCCTTCAAACCCACGGAAAGTTTCCTATTCACTTGGGTGGGCATTGGATCAAGCAATTTGGTGATTCCTATTGCATGATAGTACTGTTGGTGAGGGCTGAGCACTGTTGATATTGGGCCTGAGTGAATTTCCTAATTTCTAGTGGTTTACAACCTGATGGTAAAATTTTTATATAGCAGGAATGTGACCCTGAAGGTAGAAACTTGGGATGAGTTTTTAGAAACCTTTATTACAAGGAGAGCTCTCTGAAGTGTTCCTCATGACCCTCCAAATCTCTTTCTTCTTTGTTACATTAAAGTAGGATGCAGAAATGGGGTTTATGGACAGTCCCCAATAGTTGAGATTACATGGGACCAGTATACTTCTAGTGGTCATAGCTACCAGAGGCATCAACCAAAGGTCCTATGAGTCTCCCATGCATATAATTGCAACCATAATTAATTTTATGTGCCAACATTGTTCACTTCTAGACAACAATGTGATTGAGCTGATGACACATTTATTTCCACATTCCACTCTTTTGGCTTTTACCTCTTTCTTAAAAATAATGGCAAGACAGACATTCTGAATAGAGCAGAAATCTTCAAAACAGAACCCAGAAAAACTAGGCTGTATTTAAAGTTAATATCCTGGCGAGACTTACGGGGAAGGCTTGACAGGGTTTGTGTATTCAGCTCAGCCAATTCATGCTTCCAGATGGAAATTCTGTGAGTTGTCTTTGGTTTTGTTTGATGATCTCAGACAGTTCAAAAATATAGTTTATCCATGTTTCGCAGTGTGTTCTGGTTTCATTCAAGCAAGAGGCTGTCAAAGGCAACAGAGCTATGTAAAAAGAAACCAGGAGTACAGATAACTACAAACTGGAACCAGGAATTCATCCACCTTTATTGGCAAAGCTCACATAGAGAGGTTGAAAAAAGCCAACACAAAATTGTAGTGAAGATTGAACAGCCACAGCTCCATTAATTGCACACCTTTCTACTGTACTTTTGACATTGTGCTACTCAAGCATGTCCAGAGAAGGGCAACGGAGCTGGTGAAGGGTCTGGAGCACAAGTCTGATGAGGAGGGGCTGAGGGAACTGGGGGTGTTCAGTCTGGAGCAGAGGAGGCTGAGGGGAGACCTCATTGCTCTCTACAGCTACCTGAAAGGAGGGGGTAGTGAGGCAGGGGTCGGTCTCTTCTCCCAGGTAACAGTTATACGACGAGGGGTTGCAGCAGGAGAGGTTTAGGTTGGATATTAGGACCTAATTAGCACAATTCTAAAGAGCTCTGTCAAAACTAGCCAAAATTGCTCAGAATACTCTATGGTACTCATTGTATGACATGTCAAAGGATTACTATTTTGAATCCAACAAGTCAGTTACTGAGCAAGAAAAGCAGCTCATGATGTGAATTCTCAGGATATCTCAGGAACAGATGTATCGCATTTTAAATTTTCCTTTATTTAACAGAATTATGCAATAATTCAGATGGGAAGGGACATCTGTAGGTCACCTCGTCCAACTTTGAAATTAGAATCAGGTTGCCAAGTCATACCAAGTCAACCTTTGAAAGTCACCTAGGATGAAGTCTACCACCTCTCTGGGCAGCTGTTGTTTTAGAGTCACCTAAAACTGCCATATATAGTGCCACTTCTACCTGTCACTACAAAATAAATAGTAAATTCAATGCAGGAGATACAGTTACTCTGACTGCTTCACCGAAAGGGTTATCAAACATTGGAACAGGCTGCCCGGGGCAGTGGTGGATCCCCCATCCCTGGAGGCATTTAAGAGCCGTGTAGGCATGGTGCTGAGGTACATGGTGTAGTGGTCAATTGGCAGTGTTAGGTTAATGGCTGGACTTGATGACCTTAGGGGTCTCTTTCAACCAAGGCTGTCCTGTGATTCAATGATTCTAATGCAGCTGAGCATTCTTAAGTACAAACCAGTTGAACACACACCTGTGTCAGCACTACATTGGAAATTTAATTGCCTGCTCTGAGATATTTGTAATATTATGGAGACCATTTCCCTAGGAAGGTCACAAAATTTCCAAGCCAAATCTCAATATATATTCCATGTCCTGGAGTGGATCATCCAGCTGTGGTGTGTTTTGAACTGAGGGAACCAGACCTTGGTAAAAATGCAGCTTCCAGCTACCATCATTCATACTCTTTTCCTTCAGCCTCTGTCTTCTGCTCTTGGTTCCCCCTACATTACAGTGCTTTCTCAGCAGCAACTTGATTGTGCTTTCTGTTTAGTTTATAAGCAGTATCTTGCTCTTCATCTAGGACTTTAGGAGGAGGATGGCATTTGACAAATGCTGAAATCAATAGCAACCTGGGGTCATTCATATCTTCCATAGAGGACAATGACATCAGCAACACCTACAGAAATAGAAAGACAGAGACTAGCTGGGGAAAATCTCTTGGTTTAGCCCAGATCTTATGCTGAAGCACAAAGCTGGGAAATATCACTGCATTATATTTTGCTATTCTTTGTTTTGCTGGAAAAATGATGTAAATTCTCCTTAGAAAAGAGCATGTGAATGACTAGCAGACCCTGGATTCTTTGACCACAAAAGGGCTCAAGAATGTTAAAGTTTTACATAAAGTAATAAACTCCTATAAATCCACATTAAAGGGAAATGATGGTATATTTGGATCCAGTATAGGAAAACTCATTCATGTGTAAAGTATCTCTCACCATTGCTCAAAATGAAGAGATGATAGCTGAGAGTGTATCAGGTTTCCTAAGGCTTGTTACAGTGACAGTACTGTACCTATTGCTACAAAGATCTCCTGGTTTTTTTTTACAAAGTGTCTTATCTCATATGAACAAACTCTGCTTCCCTATCACATACCTTCTACAGATTTCCAAGCTATGTGGTTTTTTGTTTTGTTTTTTGGGGTTTTTTTTGTTTTGGTTTGGTTTGGGGTATTTTGGGGTTTGGTTTTGGGTTTTGGTTTTTGTTTGTTTGGTTTTTTTAATTTTATTTTATTTTAATTTTTTAATTGAATATCAGCATATACTTTTCCTCCTCAAAGGACTGGGATAAGCAGGATCCTGGTTTGTCTGTTTACCTAACTGTATTTCTTCTCATCTTTATACAACTTCAGGGCTAATAGCAGTTCTCTACGATCCCTCTCTCTGAACAAACAGGCCTTTCTGGTCATGTCCCACCTCTCCTCCCTTCCTCAAAATGTATCTCCCTCAACTTTTGCCCTTCACTTTTCCTTTCATACAAACCCTGCGATTAGCTCTGTACTGCCTTTGTCAGACCAGGCACTGGGGCTGCAAGCTGTGGGAGATCCTGTATTTCCCCGTGTATATATGATTACTCGACTGGCCAGATGGCCTCAGTTTACTGGATATATGATTTCTAGTGTCTGAGGGCAAGAGACGCTGAAAACGCAAATGCATGACACGGCAGAATGATAGAGAAAAAACTGTGTTAAGAGCTTCCTGTTTGCAGAAGGGTGGTCTCTAAATAATTACTTTTACCTTATGTCTTCAAAACCATCCAACTCAGTTGTTTTTCAACTGACTGAACCAGAGATTAAGGGAGATTTACACTGAGAGAGAAAAGCATACCTGGATTTACAGCAACTAATTTACCTGCGATACATGCATCAGACTCATTGAAGATTATC
The DNA here is from genome assembly GCA_028020825.1 of Podargus strigoides. NCBI lineage: Eukaryota > Metazoa > Chordata > Aves > Caprimulgiformes > Podargidae > Podargus > Podargus strigoides. The sequence continues at coordinate 33,084,075 of CM051663.1, read as the reverse complement.
TTCAGACAAAGAAAGAGAATACTTTTTGCAACAAGGATCCTTTCTTGATTTCTAATCCTTCCTCACATAACAACTTCACTGAAGACAGTGAGACATTCCTTGATAGACTAAGAAGAAAACTCTTAGGAATCAGATAGGTCTCATGTTTACTATAGTGTTTAAGCATTACTCCATTTTAACAGGGGAGTAATTACTTTGTAGCCTCAGAGCAATTCCAACTGAAACTGAAGTAGAATTGCCAGTGTGTAAAAGCAACTCTTCAGGTACCTCATGCTCTGTATACTGGTCCGTTATTTGCTCACCTAGCAGGAAAACATCAGTTTGATTTTGCTTTGGTCCTAATTAGTAGGACTGAGTGTGGAGGGAGAAGTATTACATATCTTCGCATTTTCAATTGGAGAGAAAAAAGGAGACTCATGCCAGCTCTTCAAAATGTTAGTTAGGTTATGGCTGGTTTCTCTCTCTCTTTAAATTGTGTGCATTTCTCTGACCCCAGCAAGTGGTATGATGTGCTTTCACCATACTACTGCTTAAACTAACAGTTATCTTTGGCAGGCAGCATAACAGCTCGGGCTCTTTTATATGTCTGGGGTTCTTACTTTGGTCAGCCCTTCAAGTACAGCCCAACCTAAAAGATCTGAAGAGAAAATATGGAAATGAAATTACTTTTTCCAGTAGTGAACAAATGGGCTTAGTAGTTATTGTAGTTTTACAAGCATTTAAGGCTTTCATTAAAACTTTGAAGCAGAGCTGCGATTGTTAACATTGCTGATGTCTCCATTGTAAAAAAAATAGCCTTTAGAGTTTACTATTTGCCACTTTGAAACAAGATCCAAATCCAATTTCATTTAACGTTTCATGTCTCTATAAAATTGTTCTCTCTATATATTTTACAGAGACATTTGGGACTGATCTTAGAGTCTTTTGTTGCTGTTGCTGCTAGACTCCATAACACCCATTGTAATTTAAAAAAAATTAATCTTTAAGGGGCTGGTCTTTTAAAACTAAAACCAACCTTTTTCTTTTGCAAATGGTTAGTGTTTTTTACAGCTAAAACACAGTAACCCTTTTCATCCTGGCATTTTGGACAGTGTCATATTAGCATTACCTCCTTTGGGACTTCTGGTCATTAAATGCATGAAAGATAACTTCAGCAGAACTGTATAAGCTGGGTTTGTCTCTGGTGATCATATCATGACTGGCCAAGAGAAGCTTCATATGTAACCTCCAGCAAACAGTTCAGTTCAGTGTAACGTTTTTCATAGAGGGAACTAGTATATGAAAGCCTTTGGTCTCTCTTCCTCTGTGTCAAGGGAGAAGAGATAATTCAGAGCCATAAAATAATTTTTGTCAGGTATTCTTTAGTCTAATTGCAAATAAGTAAAAACACAAGTCAGCTAAGGCCATATTAGTATGGGGCACTTACGGTTTAAGTCAATTAAACAAAAATCCAGTAGTCAAGAAATACATGGCAGCCTGATTTTGAAAGGAATTGAACAAAACTTAAAAGAAGGAAATAACAGAAATCCCTGTGCAATTTTCTGAGTCCAATGGGTTTCCATGAATAAAGCTGGGCTAGACTCCTTTTGTACTCAGCCCAGGATTTCTGCTGCTGTCCTAAAAGTAGGTAGAAGCTAAACACAGGTTTACTCAAACGAGTATGGTGGGGTCAATATCACTAGCCATGCTCTAAAATTTATAGATTAGGATTTGTAATCATATATAACTATGTAATCATCTTAGCTGCAAAAAAGGCACCAATCTAAATAACAAGGCTATGTTTCAGGTCTATTTTCTGAGCAGTACTTAAATGAATGATTGCTCTGTGAATGTAGATAAGATATGGTTGAATTTACCTGCACATTGCAAAAAAATTACTTATGTCAGAGATACATCTGTTGAGAATTCATGTATACACTGAAAAAAACAAACAAAAAATCCTGTTTTTGGAAAAATACTGATAGCTAAAATTATGTAAAAGTGATTTTTTTTTTGACTGATACACTTTATTTTAGCTTCTTGTTGGTTTTTTGTGGCTTGTTATAAAGCTCTGTGGAAATGACCAGATTGCTTAAGAATACAATGAAATAAACACAGGCCACATAGTTTTAAAAGTTTTAATAGTTTTATTTCTGTCATGACTCCACTCCAGAAAGCTAGAATAGAGAAATTAATGAGGAAATTAACAAAAAAGTTAGATATCTTACTGCATGGGGAGTTTTTATGCTGTGCACTAGTACTGAAAAAAACAATACATGAATTGTTTAATTCAGTTAATACTACTTGACAGGATATAGGTAGCATGACTTTGTTCTTATTGAATGAGATTAGTGATAGATCATTTTTTCCCCACACCTTATGGGTAGTGATCCATAAGACCGCATGTTTGGGAAACAAAAGTAGAAGAATACTTTTTGGAAATCAAGTTGCAGGCCAAGAGTTTATAAAACTTAAATGCCACACCCTGGAGATCAGTTTGTGTCGTGGCTGTTAGCATTAAACAATTCTACTTTCTCTCCACCCCCTCTCCTTCTTCTCCTTTTCTTTAAGGATTTCAAAGTTTGTAAAGAAGGAAAAAATCCTGCTGATGGAAACCTTTTCTACTGAATAATCAACTTTCTTTGTTAAGTAATGAAAAAGAAGTCTGAACTCTAAAATGGTGCGTAGAATCTGCATGGGTTTTCTGTAGAGAAGTGAAACATATAAAGAGAGGAAAAGTACTGATGATTAATTTTGCTAATTCTGATTTTGTGAAAAGGGTAATTCAGTTGGATTATGGATGTAAATCAGGTAATTATCTTTGACAATTCTGGGATATAAATCTGGTAATTATTTTCCTTCTAAAATTCAGAATGTCCAAAAACTCCCCCAGGAACCTTTCCATTCTGCTTCTAGAAATAAACCTGTAATTAGACAATGTTTAACTTGTTTTACAGATTCTGTAACGCACATCATATAATGCCCATGCAGACTGCTTTCAGTGGGAGTAACAAGCAGGCAATTGAAAGCTGAGATTTCTAAGCAAAGGAGACATGAAATTTTCTTCTCTGTTGCAAAATGTTTGGATAAGGAAACATGTTCCTCTTCAGCCCTACCATCTAGCAGAGAATCCTGGCTTATCCATCTGTATGGATAGAAGTTCTGTAAGGTGTCCCAAAGTGCAGTAGCAAGGAGTTTGATGCTCAGAGAGAAGAGAACACTGCACACACAAACCAGAAACCCAGATTATTTTTTTTTCCTTTAAGCTTTTTTTGTTTGTTTGTGTGCTTGTTTTATACAAATGAGAGCTAAGATTTGAAGGTGGGATATAAGGAAATAAAAATCAGGTTAGTGCCCTTCAGTAATACAAAGAATTTCAACTCTTGTTTTCTTTAGTGTTGCTGGCAGTCAGTTTAGGAGAACAGAGAAAAGGGATGGGAACCTTCTTGGCTCACCTCGTAGGAGAAAAGGTCAGAGTCTTTGTCTTCTAACTGTCATTAAACAATTATTTTTGAATTGCTGTTTAACAACAAACAAACAAACAGATTTCAAAACACAGAAGGTCAGGCTTTCTGTCGGCTTCTTAAGAATTCTCCTGCTCACCACAACCCATCAATTTATTGCAAAAAAATCTAGAGTAAAAAAGATGTAAGGAGAAATCTGCAAACAACTATGGTTTTCTCGTACATGAAACAGAAATGTCACAGCCTAATTCTTTCATTTACAGATAAACATCTCCTTGTGTGGCAAGGCCAAAGAATGTCCATGCAACAACCAAACACCATAGTAAGTCCGACACATAAAGGAAAATATTACTCACATAATTCTCTCAGATAATTCTGGATATTATATTATCACAAACAAATAATTTGTTATTCAAAGAATGTAGAATTCATCCAACAGCTGAAAAGCCAGCATGTTTGAAACCTAGTGTGTCACAGACAGTGTTTGAAAAGTACTCCATAACTGTTAAGGTAACTACTTTTCTTAGCTATTCTGACAAGGGAAGAGACAAGTGACCTGAAATTAGGAAGAAGTCCACAGGACTATTTTATGATTTTTCTCCTAGGAAGTGGCCTGGAAATTCAATTCCCTTTCCCCATGATTGAAAGAACATATCTTCATCTAAAAGACAACTTCCTCATTTGGTTATCCTTGGAGAGGGCTATAAGACAAGCCTTGTTGACTGGTAACTGCAAGTAGCCAGGGAACAATATCTTCATCCTGCTTTTACCTGGAAGTGCACAATTTTTTTATATTTTGTTGACTTCCAAAAGAAACCAGTCCTTCTTAGCTGTCAGTTGGGTTGACACTGTTTGTCCTCTCTGTGGGGAGGATTTCTAAGAGGGTTTTGCCAAAGGTCTCCCTGATCACTCCTCAAAATGTGCCAAATGCAGCTCAAGAGGATCAGGTACAGCTGCTGCTGCCACACCGCTATGTAATGAGAGTTACAGGAACCAGGAAGACCTGGACATGACTTTGGAGGGGAAATTTTCAATGGTCAGCCCAGGACACGCTAGTTCATTGTGCTGGTACAGCACCAGGACTGTATCCAGCACAGTTTGGCCCTTACGAGTCTTCTCTCGCCATCAGACTTCTTGCTACTGCAGTTTACAGAACTCTTGTTCTTGCAGAAGTATAAAACAGGATTCTCTATTGCATGGTAGGACGAAGAGCCCTTACCCAAACTATTTCTGCTCATAATCTGGGAGCATCCTTTCCCAAATAGAATGTATGCTGGCAGGAACCCCTGCCAGGTTAGGAGGCTTTACTGGTGCTGACATAGGGTGCTGTGTGTCAGTTAGACTCAGTGCTGCAAAACAGTCTGGAGCACATTCAGTGCCCTAGTATAGGCACAAACATATTTTCCCCTAGAGGGTTGCAGTCTAACACCCTTGAATCATTTGGCAGGGTGTTTTCTAATTCTGTCCTCAGCAGAAGTTGCTGGGAAATATAACTGAGTTCACAGTCAGTGAAAACACTATGAGACTGAAAAAGCTTTTACTGCAGCTTAATTCCTATTTTGCTGATCGGCTGAAGAGAGAAAAGAAGTAGGACAAAACATTAGACGCACGGATGACAAAGAGGACACTGAAACAGGTACCTGTGACAAAGACTGAAATCCAAGCTGCATATGGAAAAAATGGTGCACAAGATTTGAACAACATTATCTCTAACCAGTATAAAAATAGAAAAGAGTTTAGTTCAAAAAATGAAAATACAGTAATTTCTGATAGATCAAAGGGGAAACAATAGGCAACAGGCTGTGTCCTCTGCATAAATATCCACTATTGTAGCATAAATCTAAATGTGACTGATGACTATTTCTCAACAAGCCCACTCATTCATTCTTCTTTTCTTCCACAAATTAAAAACATATTTTAATATTTTTTGGATGGTCTTAGCATTGTGTACAACTTTCCCGTGTTAAACCTAAGCTGAGTGATAATTTATTAAAACAACTTCCAAGATACCTTGTCATGCTAACAAAGACTTGACCAATGCTGGTCTGAATTAGAAGTTATTCAACTGTACCATGTTGCATAGGAGAGCCTAAAACCCCCTAGAACTATTGCTGTCTCTGTAGTATTTTACAAAGAATGAAAATAAGGATATTGTTTTCACCTGACTGTAAGCCTATACAGTCAAAGGACAATAATGTTAAAAGGTGGCAAATTTACAGTAACAACTCACTTGTGCGAGCATTTGAACCTCTAATCATAGAGTGAAAACCGGGTTTCATCTGCTTTATTCTCAGTGTGCTTCCCTGACTTTATTACTATTACTATTACTATATTTATTACTATTATTATAATCATTATCAGTCACCAAGACATATTCTAGTAATCAAATGGCTTAAATTCCTGGAACCAAAATTAATACTGAATATGTTATGTTCACCAAAAGATCCATAATATGCTTTCTTTTCTTTTCAAAGATAGTTTAAAAGCTGGAAATCTTTAAAGCTTGGATGTTGAAAAGAAAAACAAAACAAAAAAGCTATTTTGCATGCTTGTCTGATGTGAACTTGTCTGCGTTTCCAGCCCTATGGGAGTTTTGCCTCATATTAGTCTTTAAATATTTATCCTGAAAAAAGGTGAGAGGGAGTGAGAGAGAGAAGGAGGAGGAGGGGAACCTCTCCCCCTGTAACTTTTCCCAGAGTCTGCCGTTTCCCATCTGGAATGAATGGAATCTTGATAATGCTCACTTGTTCAGAAACATAAAGCTCACCCAGACTGTGCTGAGAGAGCTTTAGCTGAACATTACACAGAGCTATGGATTACACGAGAGAGAATGATAAAATAATTAAAACCAGTATCACTCTAGAAAAATCAGATTGGTATGGAAATGATCAGCTCATAGTTACAGAGGAATATTGCCTTGAAAATGATCAGGTTGAGATGAGTTTCTGCTGGGACCTTTCTTTCTTAAGGTGTCTGTAGTAACATGCCATCCTAAAACATCCTATTTTGTGTTTTCCTTAACCACATCACCTTTGCACATTGGAGGCCAGAACTGTTTGATTGCCTGTTTGACTCCGCAAGGCACTTAGCTGTTTCCTGGTAGATACTTGGGGCCCTTGTTTCTTGTATTTTCTTCTAAAAACTGTTGTTTTGTAATTCAGAAGCTAACTACTAGTAGTAGACCCCAGAGATGAAATACTGGGGTATGTATACATATCTAGGGTATGTATATTTTCAGAGATAGTATGAATCTCTATCTGCATGAGATAACACACCTTAAATGAAGGCCTAGGTATGTTATTCCCCTGTTAATTGTCAGCTCACTCTCCAAGAGCCATAGGGAGTGTCTTTGAAAGATTTCCTTAGCTAGAAAGACATGAAGATCAGCTAAGGAAATTCAAAGTCTGCTTATTTGTAGTGAATATTGTTGATTTGAATTCACAGCGTGCAGGAGGATTTATTTGAAGGGATGCAGTCGTGTGGTTATGTTGACTTGGTGAACAGAATAAATGATGAGTCACCTGCATGTTCAAAAAGATGCAGATGCAGCTAAAAGGCTATATCTTTGTTTTGAACATATAGCTTGCAAAGACGAAGTTGTCCATGAAGTATAAGCAAAGCAAAGAAACAGAAAGGTCCTTTCTCCCTTGATGGATAGTACAGTAAGTTGCTTAAAGTTTTGGAAGCATTTAGTAATGCTTTAGTCTCTGAGTTGAAGTCTCAGGATTTTGAATAATAACCTTATTTTTTCTTGAAAAGTTGTTGCAGAAAAATACCTGGAAACTGATGTCATTCCAGTGCATGGAAACTAATGTCTGTTTTGCACGAAATGGAATGATAGCAGCTGCAAACACTTCCTTAAGATTTAGGCTAGAGAATGGCATTGACAACTGGATTGATGAGTTTATAGGCTAATGTTTAATCTTCCAGTTTTCAGGTAGATGGTGTAGTCTCCAGCTACTGTCCTGATTCCAGCCTCTCCTTTTTGGCAAAATAACAAAGGAAAAAGTAACCATCAAGATCAAACAACAGGTGACATAAGTTGATATCACAGAAGGCTTGTAAGCAGAGTTTAAACTAGGACAGAGTGCTGAGGCTGCTTAAAATCTTCCTGCAGGCCATAAGCGTGCACTAAATACGCCTGATCGAACTACTGTACTTTCCTGTAGCTTTGACATGGCAAAGCACACTTGCACTACCACCAGCATCTTTGTCATGCAGCAGCAATACATAGGCATGGTCTATTGGATTTCTTCCTAGTAGTTACTTTCTCTCTGAACATCTTGCAAAGATCAGAGCTAACTTTGATTTTTTTTTTATTTCTTTTTCAAAATCTATGTGAGGGTTCTGGGAGAAGGTGAGACAGAAACACCATGGTTTTAGCTACCAACAGTTTAATGACAACACCAAACTATTTATCTTGTTCTTTGCTCATGCAGCTGTCATTATGTCTAATGCACCAACATAGGTCAGGAAATAACCTTTCAGATGACAGCCGACTCAAGCTCAAACAAGCAAGATGAAAGTGATGTTTGGGAAAGAAAAAACACATCAAAGAATTGTCCATGATACTGTTTCCACTAGTCCTTGTTGGCATTCAACTCACAACAGAGCAAAAACTTTGCAATACTCTTCCCGGCAAGTCTGAATGACTGCTGTTCTTTTACTTTCTGGCTTGCTAGGGAACTTCCTTCAGAGTGCAGGCCTGGACACAGTAGCCCATGTGTTCACCACACTCATTCTGGAGAATTGTTTTACTGCATCGAACTGCGATGTTGACTCCCAGGTTAATACATAATATGGCTTATGACCTATGACTTTGGCTGCTTTGTGAACTGTCCTGTCCTCAAGCTGGCAGCTGGTTCCTAGTTCACTTGTGATGCCAGTTCAAGCTTTTGGTTCTAATTTCAGCAACAACTTAATAGACCAAGTCTTAGATCTTGAATCATGGGGTCTCAACCAACTGCTTCTTTTAAAGTAATGCAGACCACAAAACTGAGGAAGGTCTAGAGATTGGCAACAAATGTTTTGTGACATTCTGATTTAAAGAAACTCCTACAAAACATCAGGGAAGTCCAGGGTTTGATTGTGGTCACCAAATATCTTAAAATCTTAATTTGTCTGAAAATATTTACTACAATATATTTTTTTTCTTTCTTTTTTTTTCCTCCTATTTAAGTAAAAGGAAGGACTTAAAGGGAAACATAAAAAGTATTATTAAACTAGTGTTGCTGATACAGAAGTTAGAAAAGCTTATGGGTGGATCACCATTCCTCCAGGCTCATGACTGAAAGCTTTTTTGTATTTTTCGCTCTGTATTTGTTACTTATCATAAATTACATTGTCATTGTTCAAACATATTTCTTGTTCCAAATAATTTGTTTTATTTTCACACCTGCCAACCTAACGTGCCTCAACTCACTCCACATTCCTAGCAAAATCATTGCTTGTGCTACTAGGTTTTTTTGTGCTGACATTTTTACCACCTCGTTTAATAAATTTTCTTTTTATTTAAAATGTTCTTCACTTTCTGAGTTTTTCTTTAATAATTTTTTTTCCAAAGTACCTACATAAATTGCAAGTTTTAGACCAGTAAAACAAGAAACAAGCATATTTAATTTAAGTTTTGAAGAGAAAAGTTTAAGAAAAATCAGTTGTTAGTTAGGACTATTGTGGTTGAGAATTTTTATCTTCCAGATACTTAGAAATGGATCTGAATTGAAACATCCTATCAAAACACTCAGAAAGTTCAGCATTGCAGCAGTTCCAATTTGTATTACAACAAATGCCCAATTCTGGTCTGTGGCTAGACTGTGGAGAGACTTAGAAAAAATTGTAAGGGAGGGAATTCTCTGGTTGCTTTAGAAACGAAAGTATACATATTTTTTTCCCTTTTAGAGGGAAAAAAAAAAAATATAAATTATTTAGCAAAACATAGGTTAAGGGGACCTGAACCTTACAGAACCCTTGCATAACCCTGTGGAAGACAATTTAGTTTCTTAAGGGATCTGTTTGGAGATCAAATTCTGCATTTAGTTATTTCCACAGGTGAATGTGAGGCCATGAATTTAAGGCCAGAATCTGGTTTGCAGAAACATTATTCTTGATGAGTCACAAGAAAGAACTTAGCTTGACCTTTAGATCAGATTGCATTTGAAGGGCTAATATTTAGAGGAGCCACCTTTTCGCATAAGCCTTATATGTGATTCTGAGCCAAACTAAGCATAAATGTATAAAACTTTGTTAAGGATCAAGAGGCAATCAGACTAACAGGGTTTTTTTGACAGATAGACTAAGGGGAAAATATGACTACTTTAATAAATTTCTTTGAAATTTGGTAGAAATCACCTCCCAGACTGTACCATATTCAAGTTTAACTCATTGCCTTAACGCAAAGGCCCCAAACCTGACTTAATTCAGTCTATATCATGATTATCTGAAGCAGAAAAATGAAGACATAAGATAATTCAGTTTAATAATACTTCTCTCTTCCCAAATGTACTCATTTATGTAGTCAAATGTTTAATAAGAGATATGGCTCAGTTCCCAGGCTTGCTGAGCCCCACAAGAACATGATACAATTCAGTCTATGCCATAGCAAAGAAATATATAATGATGCAGTGGATAACCTACAAACCTCCCACAAAGAACTTGTGCCTTGAGTTGATTATATTCTTTAATGTATGAAACACAGGTCTTAAGGGGTAAAAAGGGACCAAATACTTCTGTGTAGTGTCTTCACTTAATCAGCAAAATGACCTGGAGACAATTTTACATAAAGAGCTTTAAGTTTGCGTAATTTTGTTTATATCAACAGGAGAAACTAAGGAACTCATGAGAAAGTTGAAAACCACCCAAAGGTACAGATTACTCCTCTCAGAGCACCAGGCCCTCATGAACAGGCACTGAAACAAAGTCAAACTGTTTCACTCTACCCTGGATACAATTGGCTCTCTGGGCTGCATGTGCACATTGACGGCTCATGTCAAGCTTCTCACTAATCAGCACCCCCAAGTCCTTCTCCTCAGAGCTGCTCTCTATCCATTCTCCACCCAGCCTATACCTGTGCTTGGGATTGCCTCGACCCACGTGCAGGACCTTGCACTTGGACTTGTTGAACTTCATGAGGCTGGCATGACCCCACCTCTTCAGCCTGTCAAGGTCCCTCTGGATGGCACCCTTTCCCTCCAGTGTGTTGACCACACCACACAGCTTGGTATCATCAGCAAACTTGCTGAGGGTGAGCTCGATCCCACTGTCCATGTCGCTGACAAAGATATTAAACAGCACTGGTCCCAGTACTGACCACTTGTCTCTGGTCTCCATTTGGACATTGAACCATTGACCGCAACTCTTTGAGTGCTACCATCCAGCCAGTTCCTTATCCACTGAGTGGTCCATCCATCAAGTCCACGTATTTTCAATTTTGAGACCATGATGTCATGTGGGACAGTGTCAAGTCCAGGTAAATGACATCTGTTGTTCTTCCCTTATCTACCATCAATTTGCCCTTGGTGAAGGCAAGATCGTTTTGATTAGTATCACGTAAATGATAGCTGTTTTTGCACATCTGAATTTTCCAAAGGAGGTTATCCCATGTGCAAATTTTACGAGTGACCTAATTGCAGGACGAGGCTAAGAGCTGGTCAATATTCAAGCATCATTTCCTCCAAGCTCAGGATCGTAGCATCCTGAAGAGTACGAAATCATGTAAGGGAGCCAGGAGACCTGCATGGTTGAGCAGGGAGCTACAAAATAAACTCATGTGGAAGAAGAAAATTTACAGAACATGGAAGAAGGGGCTGACCACTTGGGAGGAATACAAGAATGTGGTCAGAGAATGTAGAGATGCAATAAGGAAAGCTAAGGCCTCCTTAGAATTAAACCTAGCAAGGGAGGTCAAGGATAACAAGAAAGGATTCTTCAAATACATTGGAGCCTAAAAGAAGACTGGGGGAAATGTAGGCCCTCTGCTGAATGAAGCAGGTGCCCTAGTGACGGAGGATACAGAGAAGATGGAATTACTGAATGCTTTCTTTGCCTCAGTCTTTACTGCTAAGGCAGACCCTCATGAGTCCTAGTCCTTCGAGACCACAGAAGAAGTCAGGAGAGAGGAAGACTGTGCCCTGGTTAAAGAGGGTTCAGTTAGGGAAAAGCTAGGTGAACTGGACACCCACAAATCCATGGGCCCTGATGGGATGCATCCGCAAGTGCTGAGGGAGCTGGCAGAAGTCGTTGCTAGACCGCCCTCCATCATCTTTGAAAAGTCCTGGAGACCAGGAGAGGTGCCTGAGGACTGCAGGAAGGCCAACATCACTCCCATCTATAAAACAGCAAGAAGGAGGACCTGGGTAACTAGAGGATGGTCAGCCTCGCCTCTATCCCTGGAAAGGTGATGGAACAGCTTGTTCTTGGTGCCATCTCAAAGAATGTTGAGGAAAAGAGGGTTATCGGGAGTGGTCAACATGGGTTCGCCAAGGGGAAGTCATGCTTGACCAACATAACAGCCTTCTATGAGGACATGACTAGATGGACTGATGAAGGGAGGGCAGTTGGAGTGGTCTACCTTGACTTCAGCAAGGCTTTTGACACTGTCTCCCATGGCATCCTCACAGCCGAACTTAACAAGTGTGGACTGGATGACTGGGCAGTGAGATGGATTGGGAAGTGGCTGAAGGACAGAGCCCAGAGAGTAGTGGTCAGTGGGGCAGTCTAGTTGGAGGCCTGTGACTAGTGGTGTCCCCCAGGGGTCAGTAGTGGGTCTGGTCCTATTCAATATATTCATTAATGACCTGGACAAAGGGACAGAGTGTATCCTCAGCAAGTTTGTTGATGATACAAAGCTGGGAGGAGTGGCTGACATGCCAGAGGGCTGTGCTGCCATCCAGCGTGACCTGAACAGGGTGGAGAGCTGGGCAGGGAGAAACTTAATGAAATTTGATAAGAGCAAGTGTAGAGTCCTGCATCTGGGGAAGAACAACCCCATGGATCAGTCCAGGCTGGGGGCTGAGCTGCTGGAGAGCAGCTCTGGGGAAAAGGACCTGGGAGTCCTGGCAGACAACAGGCTGACCATGAGCCAGCAATGTGCCCTCGCGGCCAAGAAGGCCAATGGCATCCTGGGGTGCATGAAGAGGAGTGTGGCCAGCAGGTCAAGGGAGGTTCTCCTCCCCCTCTACTCTACCCTGGTGAGGCCTCATCTGGAGTCCTGTGTCCAGTTCTGGGCTCCCCTGTTCAAGAGGGACATGGAGCTATTGGAAAGAGTCCAGCGCAAGGCCACTAAGATGAGGAAGGGATTGGAGCATCTCCCATACGAGGAGAGGCTGAGGGAACTGGGTCTGTTTAGCTTGGAGAAGAGGAGGCTGAGGGGGGATCTCATTAATGCTTATAAATACCTAAAGGGTGGGTGTCAGGAAGACGGGGACAGACTCTTATTGGTAGTGTCCAGTGATAGGACAAGGTGCAATGGGCACAATCTGAAACACAGGAGGTTCAACCTTAACATAAGGAAATACTTCTTTACTGTGAGGATGCCAGAGCACTGGCACAGGCTGCCCAGAGAGGTGGTGGAGTCTCCTTCTCTGGAGACATTTAAAACCCATCTGGACGTGTTCCTGTGTGATCTACTCTAGGATCCTGCTCTAGCAGGGGGGTTGGACTAGATGATCTTCGCAGGTCCCTTCCAACCCCTACCATTCTGTGATTCTGTGATACTTACAGCTCACCAATGCCAGCTGCAGCCACCTTAACTGAAAACATGCAGCTGATAAAGTTGGTTCTACCAGCCTTTGTTAATGTAAATCTTTAGGTCAAAACATTCATTCAGGAATGGCAACCTGCAGTTTAGCATGCTCTGGAAGTACTGCAAATTTCCCATGAAAACCAGAATTTGTGGTGCTACTATTTGCTGAAATTAATTTTCTTCTAAATGTATTAAAAATTCCAGGAAATATAGTCAGTACAGTAAGTTATTTACGGACATTTTCAGGATATATAGTGTACCACTGAGTCCCACTTCTTGTGCAAATACTCTTAGCGCTCGGCTCTTACAAAACATGTGGCACAATCAGGATCTCTCCCCGTCTTTTAAAATAATAAAATAACCCAGCTCCCACACCAAATGAAAAAGTTAGGTCAAGGGTAGTTTTGAGACTGTTACCCACAATCTCATAGAAGCATCTGGTGTGGTGTTGCAGACAGTGCCTAAATTTAAAAGTAAAGTGACAGTTAAGACATCTTTCTCCATCATTGCTCCTGTTTGCTAGTGTAGATGTCCTGTTCTTGTATGTACTGGCTTCTGTGAGTGCTGTTATCAAGTGTATAATTCACAGCACAGTGGTTTTGCCATACTCTGCAATTAAAGAATTCAGTGTCTGATTCCACTTAAGGCATTTCAACCATAGGGTAACTGGTAACTGAATAAATTAGAGGTCCAGCAGTCACCACTAACTTTTGGCTTTTGGTGGTGTGTCCTCAAACCATGACATGGTGGAAGATTTCTTTAGTCGCCGTTTCCAGGTAAGCGTGCTACTCTGGATGACTGAAGCCCATTAGCTGTGCTGAGGTGGGTGTAGAGAAACACATATAAACTTATCTAAATGCTCAGACCTTAAATACAGATCTGAGTCTCTGGGGAACAGATGAGTACTAGAGAAGTCTAGCAAACAGTGCTTTCTGTCTAACAGGAGACAGTGAAAAAATAGACTTTCTATAACAGTAGTTATTTATAATTCAGCTGAAAACAAGAAGATAACATCAGGAGAATGAAACATTAAAAGAGTGAAATTTTTTAATCAAGAAAATATGGGGACTGGTCACATTTTCAGCAGTCCAAGGCAAATGTGAATACCTTAGTTACACATTAAAGAATATGTAAAATTTATGTAGAGGCATTAAATACTCCATTTAAAAGAACACCTCATAATATATTCCTTTTCAGGAATAACTGTTGATATCCTAAACATTCCTTTCTATAGGGCTACTATGCTTAATTCTTTAAACATGTTTTAGACCAGCTATGATTCTGCTGCAAATGGGAACTCAGCTGTGGGTGGTAAATGGTAGAGGTATTTTCAGTTTATTTGAAATATTTGACACTTTTTGTTTGCCTTGGGCTTCAACCCCCCATAAGTGAGTGCAATGGATGATCGTAGGATTACTGACTCATATTTCCTGTCCTCGTGATAATAAACCATAGTAAGAACAAATATGGAGAAATTAAGAAACAACTTGGGATCAACTAGAAATTGGGGTGCCTTCAAGAAAAATAATGATGTTCAAAAATAAATACTTATATTTCATTTTGTAGTCTGACTACAGGATGATATTGAGTGAATTCTTTCTCCTTAAACTTAGAATCCAGTAAGAAGGCAGCAGCTGTAATATTTTTAAATAAATACTTTTAAAGAAATACAGGCACTTTCATCCTTGGGAAAAAGGAAAGTGCCTGTGTGAGTGGGCAAAACACAGGAAATGGAATTTTTATGGGGATTATTAAGCCTGTGTTATGAGCCTGCTTTCCCTACAGGGAGACAAAATGCAATTCAAACTACAAGACACCATTCATTGTAGGCTTTTGCCAAACATCTTCCAAATGCACCTTTTCTAGAGATGGTTCCAAGTACCCCTTTTCAGCTGTTGCTTAGGTTCATTGGTATTGAAGCAGAATAAGAACATAGATATTCATAGACATTGATAGCTGTTTTTTCATCCAAAGCTGGATTGACTTGGTTTTTATTCTGCTGTCCTTTCATATTGTTTTTTTTAGTATTTTGTTGCATCTGTCATTTATGATAAAATCATAGAAAAGTTGGCTGGAAGAAACTGTGGAGGTCATAAAGTCCACTATCTCATTTGGAGCAGGACTTTTGTCAACACGAGGTCAAATCAGCAATTGTTTTGTATGGTGAAGTGTTGAAAACCTCCCAAGACAGAGATTCTACCTTCCCACCAAATATAAATATACAGACTTTTAACTCAAAGTATGTAATTCTTCCTAATACTTTTCGGAAAGAGGTGTTTGTTATAGCACCGGGCGATGAGAGAATCCCAGATTGAGGTGAAAGGTTCTGTGTTTTGGACATTGTTGCAGCTGTATATATGTTGTTTATGTGTGCATATTTTCAAATGAATAATCTTTGAGAAAGCATATCAAGGGCTGTAAGACATTACTACAGTAGGGCCAATATACTGAATAGCAGCAATGTGTACTCCAGGGAGCTGTCATCTCCTCTTTACAAACCCATTAGACAGAGTCCATCTGCTAACACTGACTGCTCAAGGGAATGGTTGACTCACTGAAAGGTCTATCCAACAAACCCCTAGTTGCATGCGTTGCATACAACAGACACCCTTCTGGGGCTAGCCATAAACTCTGTATCTTGTGGCCTGATATTTGAATTCTGCTGCTCCCTCAGCCAATCTCTCATGTGCTCTTCACCAAGAAAAATCTGATACCCCTCTTCCCCCAGAAATTATGATCCTGCAATGAAATTAAAATATAATGAGAATTCATTCACATCAAGCTTTGTATAAGGATAATGAAGGCACAGGACAAAAAGACTTTTCCTACTTCAGCTTTAAAACCTTTTTTCTGGTTTTAGTGGGAGAGAATTCAGGAACCATCAAGAGAAGCATACAGAATCCTTAGTGTCAAAGCAAAGTGCCTGTGTTCTCAAGATCTTAACACTCCTGAAGGGGAATGTTCAATAAGTCTTCTGGAGATGTCAGCAAGACCACAAATAAATTGAGAAGAATTAAGTAAAATTTTATAATAATAGACTACAGGTGGCCTGTGGGAAGACCCTCAGTATACAAGGAATATGTGTTTGGCTTATACCAAGAAGCCTTGCAGCTGTGTTTTTAATATAAGCTGAAGTCTGGGATATAATAAGATTTAGTTAGATGGCATGTAAAACGGAATGATAGCAGTTATACCACATAATTATATGATTAATTTGGCAAACCTATGTGCACTAGAAAATGTTTTTTTCCCACTGCACTATCAATGCTCTTTAAGTAATCTATGTCTAAACTCATAATTCATATTTAAATTATAGGAAAAGGCCGATTTGAAATGATCAGGCACAAAAATCAACTAAAATCACAGATAAATTCATTTTTTTATTCCTAATTTTCAAAAGTTAACCAGATTCTAAACAGCATTACAGAGGCTGAATATGAGTCTATTTAGTATAAACTGTCATATTTGATTCCTGTGTTCAGGAACAACTAACACAAGCAAGGATTTCAATTTTGGCAGCTGTGTGCCCTGTATTCATTCCCACAGGCCCTAGAAGGATAATTCTTAAACCTACAAACTGTCTTGTGCAGCCTCTTTTTAATTTTTTTTTCCTGAAAGACTATCCAATTACTTAGTGCTGTGCTGGGAGTACCTGGGGAAATAGTAAAAGGAAATACAACTGAGAGCCACTGTGGTTTGACTCCTCTCCAGATACTTTGAAAATATTTTGGCAAAAACAAGATTTTAAGTAAAACTGTTTCCTTTGGTAACATACCCAGAACTGCAGGTTTTACATTTTTGTACTTAGTATGGAGGGCCAAAAAAAAAAAAAGCCCTTGTGTGAGAAGGTTGTACACGTGGTAGTAATATTGGTGGGGAAGAAAGAGAAAGCAAGGGGGGAAATTTGAACAAGATGCAGAAAGACAAGGAGAGAACATATTACAGACATCTACCTTCTACTGGGAAAACGGACTACACAACACCACAAGAATGAAAATCTCTTTAAGTATCTTAGACTTCTAAGTAGCAACAGGAGCAGCTTGATGTTTGTTCATCAAAGGATGAATGTGATAAAAGAGAATCAAGTCATGATTTTTTTTTCACTGTTTTGCTGTCAAGCAGTGTCAATGAGGGAGCTCTTGAACTGACTATGATAAATTTGACTGTTTTTTCTTACAGGAAATTCTTTAGAGTACTTCTGATTACTTTTTCTCTCTGAATCTTTTAGTGAGAACAGAAAGAAGTGTCATGAAAACACTTCTCCATGAAAAGCATTATCTATGCAGAATTTTCTAGGTATCTAGGTAATTAAGAAGACTATGAATATTTAAATGACTGAAATTAAATTTTATTCCCTTTACCCTTCAGGAGTGCTTGCTTCCTTTAGAAGATCTTTGCGTTTGCTTGGCTGCCACTGATTACAAACTGATTGGTTGCATGCACGAATTCTAAGTCTCTCACATTGCTGTCCTGCTCTGTACACTTCATTTACATGTAACATAATGATTGTCTTTCAAGAGAACAGTGCTAAGTCACTGCTATTTTTCACCAGAAGTTAATTAGCCAGCTAAGCTTAACGCAAGCGCATTTCTTCTGTTATTCATTTCCAAATACAAAAAATTAAAACTCCCAGCCACAGCCTTCAGACAGACATATATTTATGTGTTTCTCTCCATTTTTGTTATGTCTCCATTTTTGTTCAACTTGTGAGAGGTTTTATTCAAGGCTGAATTACTGGTTTTCCTCTAGAAGTTCTCACCTTATTAGAGCTGGTCAAACCCTGCTTTCGGTGGACATGTTTTGTGTTATCGTTTGTTCACACCACAGCTTTTCTTCAGCAGGAGACATCTTCTGTCCTGAAGTCACATGTTATCGGGAAGGACTCAAAGAGCTCATTTTTTAAAAATACCTGTATAACAGAAGCCAACTTCAGTGGGATTACACAGATGTTTATTTATATTTTTTCAAACTGGAGTGATGTGGAAATATAGTACTGGGAGAAGTTACCAAGCTTGTGAGGTGAGTTTAGAAGTAGTCAGAAAGCAGGACTGCAAATCAAATAAAAAAAGGAAGAAAGGGTGTGTAATAAGCACATGGAGATGATGAGGGTTGGAGGGAATTGAGTATATTTGGGAAGTAAATCTTTGAAAAGGTTGTGTTAAGCAAGAGGCAGGAGAAGCACACTGCTACAAGGCTCAAAAGATAGTGATGGAGTAGTGCTAGGTTAATGGTTGAACTTGATGATCTTAGAGGTCTTTTCCAACCAAGGCTATTCTATGATTCTATGAAAAGAAAGGCTAATGGATGTATTCCTTTATTGAATGTACTTGAACTCATAGTTCTGATTTTCATTTGAGCAATGAATTTAGATTGATTCTTACTTAGCTGAACCAGTCAGAACTAATATGAAATTAAGTGTAAGAAGTTCTTTTCAGGGGCAGAAAAATCTACTAACATGAAACAATGTATAATGTCCAGTAACTGGCAAATTGCCTCTTTCCCGTACCATGCTAAATCTCTTTTCTCGGAGGCTGCGCTTCTTTGTTCTTTGTACCTTGCTGAATTCCTTAGTCATTACACGCTGAAATCTAGTATGTTTAACCATGTCTGTGTAGTCTATTTCTAACAAATCTTTAATAATGCCATGTTTATAAACAACTCTTTTTGCTATTTGACCCTCTTCAGCTTAAGTGCCTGTTTTGTTCTTCTTTCCTTTTGTTTACAGTTTGTTTGCCCAGGAAACATGAACATGCTGTTAGGCACAAGCCATTTTGGAGGAGATATTAACCTCACATAAGTGACTGTACACTAACATGTAATGGAGCCATCCCAGTTCAGAGTTCAGACTCCTCTGTTGGTAATCAGTGGAAGGAAGGACATTTCCAGCATAACTGTTCTTTGAAGGCTACCTTAAGTGAAACTGCACAAACAACTTCTCTGGGTGTTTAAAACTGAAATCCTCTTTTACACAGCTGTTTGTCAGGAGGAGATTACATAATAGCCTGCAGCTTTGAGCTGCTGCTCTGTTTTCTGTTTCTGGGGTGCTTAGAGGTGGACTGAGACAAGTGTATTTCCTAACAAGTACCTGGAAGAAAAAAAAAAAAGTGCCAATTTGGCAGAGCAATTGAGGGAAGAGACTTAGTTCAAACAGAGAAGAGTTAATTTGTAAGAAAATACTGTGTTTTCACATGTCCAGTACATGTGTGTCAGTTGTTCCATAAACGATGAGTGTGTTCCATTAAAGTGTTATGCCAGGAAGCTTTAATTTCTGTACCTAATTCCTTAATGATTTGAAGCCAATTTTTTAAATGCTCATGTACTGTCTTCAAAAACAAAGCTTCAGTGGAGAAATTGCCTGGATTATTTCTGTAGTGGCCTGTTCTAGTGGTTTGCAGCATGCCATGGATAACTGAGGGAATTCTTCCTGGAATTCCTTGAAGATTTATTTTTCAGTCATTTGCATAACTATTCTGAAAATAATTGAGAATTGAAGCTCTTATTATCCTAGTTCAGATTAACTATCTTTTTGGAGGTGTCCTCACTGATGTTAGCAAAAGATTGCTGGTGTCACAGCACACACTATGTTATTCTCAGCTCATTACCAGACAGAGCATTCACTAGACACAGTCTTCTCCAAGCCACAGCTCATTTACCATCATGACTTTTTTTTTTCTTTCTGTCTTCTTTGCTTTTTTCCCTTACCTTTTTATCAAAAAGATAAGATAGGCCCATAATTTACCTCTGTATATACATACTTACATGTATGAAGCTCTGAATCTGCCTTCCATATTCTGGAATATTACCTCAGCTGGTGCAAACTTTTCAATCATGGGCAATTTTAACATCCTTTCTGTTAAATCTCTTCACTGTCAGGCAATATCCTGAGATCAGTGGCCTTCAGCTCCCACAGCCTGGCAGGTACTCTACTTGAGGGAAAAGATGAACTCACATTCACCCTCAGACATATTTCTAGCCTCGTGGAATGAGGAAACAGAGCAATGTATTTGATGCTGTACTACCCCCTTTTTCTACTTATTTTTGTACTTATCTTCAAAGCTTACTCCTCTTTTGCTTGTGTTCATCTTCTCTATAATCCTAGGCTTCCCTGACCTCCGCTTCCCTACTATGGGAGGGCTCTTTCTTCCATTCCTTTTCCTCTCACATGATCTCAAATACTGCCAGTCTCTTTCATGTGAGGAATGACAGAAATGAAACAGCTGAGACAAGGTCACATTCCCTTCAGTTTGGAGCATTCCTGTGACGTATCTGTATCTCTGACAGTGATGGGTGACTATCATTCACACCCTTTATGAAGCACAGTCAGGACTGCGTTGTCATCCCAGTTCTTGTGACAACAGTCACGAGGTCATTCTGCATGTATTTCTTTCAACTGCAGAAAGTTTGATAGAGCACATGCATTCTACCTGAAATTAAAAGAAGGTATCTGGTATTCTTGGAGTTCTTGAAGATCTCTAGTCCATATGCGTCTTTGCTTCCTAACCTCATTCCATTCTGTACTATTGTCCTATAATTCTTTGATTGGATTGTGGCCTGACAGGAAAGGTAGACATGGGATTACACCTCAGCATAGGCACAATCTTTGGATGCAGGACTGGTACACCCTGTCAGGTGCTAATAAGATTAACTTGAGTAGCAGTAGAAAGAATTGTCAGTTATGTCTATTTGACAGACTGTTGTGTATATGTGTGAACTGCGTGTGCCAAATAATTCCTGCTATTGGTTAGTAGCCTCTTTTCTCTCAGTTAATTTTGTTAAGGATAATTGACATTTAAAAGGAAAGATATTTGCATTCTGTTGATATTTCTGCCTTTTTCTTTGGACATAAAAGTATATTGAGATTAAGTGAAATTCATAGACATTCCTGCCATAGGTTTTTCCTTCTTTTGTGTCAACTCAGTTTTTCCTTATATCAATAGTTTCGTTGTGAAGGGCTTCTACTGTATTTAGCATTTCATCTATTAAATTAGTTCACAAATAACACAGATATTCAAGACGAAGATGCCCTAATTAATGTTGATTTAGTTGCTGATAGTTTGACTATTAAAAAAATATCTTGTTTTACATTTAAAATAATCTAGACAAACCAGATTCTTTGAATTTCTTTCAAAATCACTCGGATATTAGCTGGTGCAATGATAAGTGTTAGGCATCCTTTTACAGCATAGTGTTCAAATGCAGAAATTTTATCAGAAGCAAGACAGAGGGAGAAGCTGACACAGAGACATCTACCGGTAAAGCAGGAGAGCAATATTGAATACAAGCACTCACTTAGCCTTCCTGGGAGGCCTCTTGCACTGAACTGAACCTTCGCATCTTGATTAATGTGTTTCATTTGATTCACAGTGCTCTTATCTCACTATGCTAGAAGCATAGGTCTTAAATCAATAAAAAGTCATAAGAAAACTGAACCAGTCTTTACTCCAACATGCCATCTTTGCATAAATTTTATTATGTCACTTTCAAAATAATGAAAGAATAAATAAACACACTGCAACAGCTTTTGTTGCATTTAATGTAAGAATACATGAGTAATTTTGAAACAAAAAGGAGAACAGTCCTAGAACCAAGGTATCATTTTCCTAGTCATCCATATAAACCCAACTCTAATTATACCAAGATATAAGCTGGAAGCTCCTGCAGTCTTCAGAGAATGGACATGGAATAGTTCATGGTGCAAGCACCTTCTCCTTGGTAACTTTATCACAGAATCACAGAATGTTAGGGGTTGAAGGGAACTCTGGAGATCATCTAGTCCAACCCCCCTGCCAGAGCAGGTTTACCTAGAGCAGATTGCACAGGATGGTGTTTAGGTGGGTTCTGAATGTCTGCAGAGACAGAAACACCACCACCTCTCTGGGCAGCCTGTTCCAGTGCTCTTCCACCCTCACAGTAAAAGTGTTTTTCCTCACATTCAGGTGGAACTTCTGTGTTCCAGTTTGTGCCCATTGCCCCTTGTCCTGTCACTGGGCACCAATGAAGAGTCTGACCCCATCCTCTTGACACCTGTCCTTTAGATATTTATAAGCATTTATCCCCTCTCCGTCTTCTCCAGGATAAACAGACCCAGGTCTCTCAGCCTTTCCTCATAAGAGAGATGCTCCAGTTCCCTCACCATCTTCATAACCCTTTGCTGTACCCTGTCCAGAAGTTCCCCATCCTTCTTGAACTGGGGAGCCCAGAACTGGACACAGTACTCCAGATGAGGCCTCACCAGGGTAGAGTAGAAGGGGAGGAGAACCTCCCTTGATCTGCTGGTCACACTCCTCTTAATGCATCCCAGGATCTCATTGGTCTTCTTGTCCACAAGGGCACATTTACTGGCTCATAGTTAACTTGTTGTCCACTAGGACTCCCAGCTCCTTCTCCACAGAGCTGCTTTCCAGCAGGTCAGCCCCTAACCTGTACTTGTAAGTGTGAAGGATAACATTTCACCACTAGGATAAAAAGTTATTTATGAAAAATATTACTAAACTTTGTCAATATTAATTAGCCGCAGAAAATGGATCCTGGTAAATGAGTTAATGGGCTTCACAGTAATGAAACAGTAATGCTGTCATGGCTTGAAACTTATTTGCTTTGACTCAGGCTGAAAAGGAAGTTCCTCAGACTGGGTAAAGATTTATTTTAAGGGGTGGCACCTTGGTTAATCTGAGTCATGTTCAGTCTGTGGCTGGGTAGAGTCCCTCTTGTTATGAAATAAAATCAGGTTTTTCTATTGATGAAATAATAATAATTTGGGTTTCCCATTTTTACAGTAGAGAAAAAAGAATTTAAGCTGCCAACAGAGACACTCCACCTGGGCATGTTAACATGCCTTGAGTGTCACTAGCAACTGCTGGAAGACTCTTCTGCTCCCACCACCACCCCCTGACATGCCTAACTAGCTTTTCATCTTATCTATCAAAGTCCAAATGGGAAATGCAGTGTTGCACCTAGGATGTGCAGGGGAATTAGGACACTCATTAACACATCCCAGAATCTTGGTTAATAGATTTACTCCACCATTTTTGCTCTCTAGCTACTTTAAATCATACTTTTCTCAAGCCAAATGAAGGCAAAAGGCAAATCCAAACATGACTGATGGTCTACAAAATAGCCAGCATAGGTAGAAATGCTTTTTAAAGACAAAGATGAAGAAATGGAAGTTGATCTACAAACTGGTCCTTGAGAATGGTCTCTCCTTCCAGCATCTGGCTGGCTGCTACTCTGCTGACCAGCTGGTAGTTAGAATTTCAAGCTGTGCACATGCATTCCCTATTCTTCTTATGGAATATGCTTGTTGTTCCAGCCAGTCTTGTCTTTGCAGACTACTACCTCTACAAATATCTAATCTTTCTCCCCGAAACTCATTCTCTTCCCTCTGTAAGAAGGAGGTAGCCTGACGAGTATCCTAAAGGTGTCTTGGCACCTGGAACATGTGTTCTGTATCAATTTCTATATTAAAAATGTGCATGGTACAACCATTTAAAAAGGATAATTATATTATTAATACCCCTGTGTGGAGAGGATGCACAATATTAAGTAACCTCTTAGAGGTAAAAATGCCTTTAGGGTGATGGATTTCCAAGTTCAAAGCTTAAAAATATCCGTGCTCTAACTATTTTGTCACAATGATCACTATCAACAGGCTGATCAAAACCAGCTAGGTTGGACTGCATATTAAACTGTTTCTGAAGGAAAAGAGCTACATGAGAGATCATATCAGGCTCTATTCAGTGAATCAGGTGGTGTAAAAGGTGTTATGAGGCAAGAGAGCTTACCTTGTCAGTCAATTTAGTGTATCAAGTCATGTTTGTCTGCAATATCTTAAAAAAGACATCATCCCTAGATGTTGTACAAGCATTTTTGCAAGGGAAAAAAAAAAAACTGAAAGCAAAAATGAACAAATTACTTTATTGCCTTCCTCAAAATGGATGGAAAACCTTAGCACCAATGGTCAGAGCCACTGTGTGTGCTGCAACTGCTCTATATAATGCAAAATAACTGTGAACTCGACCAACGACTCACATACCAAATGCGAAATGTGCAGCTGATCTACCTGTCCGCTTTTCTGCAGACACCATTCCTGTTTATCACTGTGATCTACTAATCAGGTACACCTGACATGTGGGCCATCAGTTAGGAACAAAAATATCCCGAAGTGCTGCAGCTAAAAACATGCCATCCCTGGACACCTGCCCCAGAGCATCTTTGGCAGATGACAGAATGCTTTTTCATGGAAAGGTGTTAGCCCAACAAAGATAGATAGTTTTTCCTAAGCGTTTCAAAAATAAGCCAGTTCCTAGGTTAAAGGTACATTATTTATTTCAGTATCTGGAGTAGGTAGACCAGGGACCCCTGCCAAAATCTGCTGATCTTACTGAAAAACAGGCTGTTTTCATTGGAGTTTGAATCAAGCATGTGTTCTTATAAACCAGGCTGGAGTGTGTTCGTGGGGTTAGTTTTCCAGATATTTTAGCCTGGAAAAGGGCTTAGAAAGGAAAAACTGTCCGTTAGTGAATCAATTCTAAAGTCGTTTTAAATTATACTTCCTAAAGGTTAATAATTTTACCTCTAGTAAATGCTTACATAATGAATCAGCGGTGCAATCTTTTTATAAGTGTATTTTTCATGGTTTTTCAAAACCATAATTGTTTACTTTTATGATAAGTATATATAGTAAGTTATTTCCTTAAACAAAAATTTTTCATTTAAAGTTAGAATTGCTCAACTACATTTCCTATTAATGTCACAGTTAAATTCCAGGATATTGCTAATAAAGGCATCAAACCAACCGTATTAACCCCAAATCATGGGTCTTATTAACCAAAATCATAATACTCGAACACCCACACAAACACCTCAGCCTGACAGCAAATTTAGTTTTATGCCAACGGGCAATCACCTACAATCCACATCTCCACCTCATATACAAGGGAGAACTCTTACTCACTGTAAAATTGCAGAAGTACCTAGTGCCTGAAACACTGCTTAAATGTATGTGTACAGAGACTGGTGTTTGTACTTTACCTGCTCAGAGAAAATTAAGTTCTCTGAGAAAACATTTTTAAAAGGATAGTGATTATTGTGCCACATGAACACAACAGAAAACTCTTTCCCCTCCTATTTTTCAGAAGTTACATTAACTCTCAAAGCTAAATCCTGTTGCCAAAATATAAAAGAAAATATTTTAACTCTTCATTTTGCAAACTCAGTATACAAATGCCTCTGTTCTCTCTCTGATGTGCTAGCAATTTAGTTTTAGCAATGATTTACTTATATTTTTATCCTCTTGTCTTTATCTTTTAATCTTTTTTTCTATGTTATTATTCAAGAAACAGTAACTCACAGCTTTAGCTAAATGACCAATTTTCTATTACAGTTGAGAGATGACTCGGTTTTGGACAGAAGCTTGTAAATAGAAATTAATTATTTAAGAATTTCCATGCTGTCATGTCTAGAACAGAAAGCAGCAGTGAGTGCTTATGATAAGATTGATTTTCCCTCCAGCCTGCTCTGAGCTTTCAGAAGCTAGTAGTTAGGGACTTCTTGAGTTGAAGACTATATCAATAAATTTACCAGCTATTAATTTATTTGCTCAGTCTTTCAATACCTGAATTGACACAGGATTCTGGCCTTCAAACAAAAGGGGATAAGTTCTTTCTCCTTGTAATGCAATGGACAAGGAGTGTTTACAGTGCTTCATCTAAACATAAGACATGGGAGAATGACATCTCAGGACGGTGCTGAACTTGCACAAATGAACCACGTGACTAATCAACTCCTGAGCCCTGATTTTCTCAGGAAAATGTAAAAAACGTTGTTTCACAAGCTTTTGCACAACATTATTAAATATAGAGTGACTGGAAATGTTACTCCTCCTTTACCGCGACCACCAAGAAAGAAAAAAAGCCAGAAAAAAAGGAGGTAGAACCTGCAGAAATCATAGCCTGGGGCTTTTTTCTGTGGAGGTGGAAAACTTCTACAGCTTGTCAGCATTATTCCATTGAATGGTTTTATCACACATTGTCACAAATTACAGCTGTGCTTAGGGATCTTCTCTGAAGGAATTTGTGATCTCAGAGCAAAATTTGCCCTTCCCATGATGATTTGTGGCACAGTGTAAATTATAGCCTTACTGAGCAATCACATGATCTTAATACTTTGACCCTTTTCTTTATTCCCCCCTTCAATAGCTGCTGACTGTTTTGTGCTTGCATATTAATTGCAACACTTCTGATGTGAGGCTGCAGTCTTGTTCACAGATGTGCATGAGGGGGTCAGCTTAGACTCTAAGAAAGAATTTCTGTTGAGAAAATAAACTCATTTTAATGTTCAATCTCTACTTAAATAGATGTGTTCTGGAGCAAGACTTAATAAGAAATGTCTTTAAAAGTCACTGGAGGCTGGTCTTCCATGTTATTTTTAATAGCTTCAAGTTTAATTTTAAAAATGGAATTAGAGGAGTGTTAAAGCATTAATTTATCAAAAAACCCCATTCAGATGAAAGGGAATTGCTTTTCAAGATTTCTTAGCTTGGAAACCAACCTGACCCAGTTCAAGGATATATATTGAAACAGATATATTATGGCTTTATCTTCTTCTCAGTAGTTTCTCTCCCTCTTTTTGTCTTCCTTCTCCTCCATGTTGGGAGGAAGACAAATTGAGGAGTCTATCCTGTGGCAGCAGAGCAATCCAAGACTGGAGCCTCTTTGTGAGCTAGAGTTTCTCCATTAGCACCAGATGATGCCGGGCATGCTTTTGATTACTTGCTGGAGAAGCAGTCTAGCAGCTGTGTAAGACCCTGAAGTCCTGACAGAAGCTCAGACATCTGACCTGGGTTTCCCAGTTTCTCAATTCTCCTGCATATTTAAGAGATATTGCATTGTTTCAGCACAGTCTGTTTAGCTGACTTACATGTATACAGCATCATTTCCACTAATGCTATGGTTTTAATTGTCAGTTAATTTTTATGTGTACATACACTATATGGGACAAGATTGATTTATTCATGTTAATGTAAGAGTAAACCATGACCCATTTTGTTTGCAGTGTGTTTAACTGAGGTACTGAGGTACATGAGAGGTACTCATGGCAGCTCCTCTGAATATTTTTGATGAGGTCTTTAAGTACATGTAATACTGAAAACACATTCCTATTCAGTAGATCTCATATGAGACATTTAGGCAAATAGTTTCTAGAAAAATTCCATAAACATTAAGCATATTTATGCCATAGCATTAAGCTTCGTCTATTTGAACCTTACTGTATTGTGGTATAAGAGGCATCTTGTTTGCTTTTATTTATCTTCTCAGTAGTAAATGTAGTTTGGTTAACCACAATGGCAAACTTAGGCAAGACATTTGTGTCAACAGATCCTTCTTCTCAACAAAGTTACATTCTCAGTTTCTAGGGCAGCAGACTGGATTCTGAGTAATAAGGTGTTTATAAGTCTTCTTGTAAATCTGAAACCATAAACGTGTCTACTTTTCTATTAAACCTGCTGCTGTGCTTGAGACACAATAAGTTCTCTTTTAAATTTGATGGTAGCAAGCATGTTGGTTTTCCAGTTTTGATTGCTGTTGATTTAACAGTTCCCAGCACCTCCTGCCAAACTTTTGACCTAAGTCATGCTCCCTGGTGATGTCATTAACAGTACCTAGAATTTAGTAGTTGATGGTACTTGCTGGTAGGCAGTAAAACATCTTAAACACCGCTTGTTTTGTTGCAGGCATGTTTGGGAACAGTAGTAAGAAACTGTTTCTTTTCCACAGCTGACATCTAATTAGTAATTTTTTCATAACAGGTTTGACAAAGATTTGGGCCTGGTGAAGTTTTATTTGGGACTTTTATTTGCTTTTTGTAATAGAGGCTTTCAAATACACCTCAAACACTGCTAACAGTTAAATGATTTCTGGAACATTTCTAGCATTCTTCAGCTGCTGCAGGGTACTTCCCTCCTAGTGAGAACAATAGAGTTATTCCCATGAGGATAGGCTGTTCACAATGGCACAGATAGCAGGCCCAGTGCCCTTGAAATATTCTTTTCTTTTGAATATGTTCAGAGTTGTATGCTGAATTAATTCTTCTGAATGCTTCAAATAGCTATGTCATATTTATTGTGGTGTTATGAACAACAGAAGATTATGCCCTTGTCTGCTGCAGGTGTGCGTATCAGCTTTGTTTGCTTCTTGAGACTGCAGGAAACTGCTGAGCTGAAGCAGTGTTTAATATTGAAATGAAAGTCATATATGCACTTTCATATTCAAAGTTTACCATAACTTAGTTTAATAAAATAAGAACTAGGAAGAAAGCTTAACAATGCTTATCTTTCTCTATTATTTCTATCCTCATCTCAATGTCAACAGGGCACAAATTCATGCATTTCATTAAGGTCACCATCATGTGACAAAGAAACCAGAACTTTGTTATTTTAACATGTGTAAATGAAGGCTGGAACTGATCCAAGTTCCTTAATCTCAGTGGACAGCTGCAACTGCAAACTCAAAAATTAGTGTGTCCAGGAGTGGCCTCAAATTTTCTTGAGTATTTTTCTAAAACTAAATTAAGGAACAACTGAACTTCAGTAATACATTCCATCTAAAACATGGTTAAGTGCTTCTATGGTGCTTGGAAAAAATGCCTACACTTCCAAACCCCTGGATACTTTTCTAGTTTCTCTATAATCAGTTTGCATCCTATTTCTCATGCATCAGGTTTCACAGCTTCCCTAAACAGTCTGAATATGGTTATCAGGCAATTATAAGGTCTTGCTCTCACACAAGACATCTTCCTAAAAACACTTGCTTAAAATTGTAGAGAGTAGACTGAGAGAAATTATGTTTGGAAACAAGCAGAACAAAGCATTAAGAGAAGAATCCTGACTGAATGTCTTGTCTTCTTAATTTTTAAACTAGCCTCTCTTAATAAGATGAATACTCAAAAGGCTTAATATATATATATTGTACATGCATATACATATGTGTATGCGTATGCATATGCATACATGTATACTATGTGTTTATCACACCTCACATGCTTTGAAATCCTGAATCTCAGTGTAAACTTGAACTCTTTATGGAGATTTATTACAAAGGGTTAGTTCAGCTTCCTAGGTTTCACCAAGGAAAACTTCTCAGAAAAGAGCATATTCTTTGTGAAGTTCATCTGCTTCTGGCCCTTTTGCAGGAACTGCAGGAACTGCAGCTTTTTGGAAAGGCTCAGAAAGGTCTCATGCTTGCAGGACACACATAAATATCAGGCCTTTGATGTGAAGTTTAAAGTAGGACTCAGAATAAAGCTCTGTGCTGTCTCACCCATAGAATCACAGAATCACAAAATCATCTAGGTTGGAAAAGACCTTGAAGATCATCAAGTACAACCATCAGCATAACACTGACAGTCCTCGACTGTACCATATCCCTGAGTACTATGTTGACACTACTCAAACACTGCCAAGGATGAGGACTCCACCACTGCCCTGGGCAGCCCGTTTCAATGTCTGACAAACCGTTCTATGAAGAAATTCTTCCTAATATCCAGTCTAAGCCTCCCCTGCTGCAACTTGAGGCCATTATCTCTTGTCCTATCACTTGTTACTTGGTTAAAGAGACTCATCTTCACTTCTATAAACCCAGCATTTGACCTTATTGAACCTCATACCATTGGCCTCGGCCCATCGCTCCAGCCTGTTCAGATCCCTCTGCAGAGCCTCCCTACCCTCAGGCAGGTCAACACTCCCACCCAACTTGGTGTCGTCTGCAAATTTACTGAGGGTTCACTTCATCCCTGCATCTAGATCACTCATAAAGATGTTAAACAGGAATGGCCCCAATACGGAGCCCTGGTGAACACCACTCATGACCGGCAGCCAACTGGATTTAACTCCATTTACCACGACTCTTTGGGCCCAGCCATCCAACCAGTTTTTTACTTATCTCACTCTTCCAGGTCATGAACCTGGGTGCTTTTGCTAAACTGAAATCCTTTGGGACCAGGCAGAGGTTTTCTGCCAGCAACTACTTTAAAACTGTTCTAAAGATGACACTTGTGTGCTAGGGATCTGTATCAGCCATGTCTCAGCTGTTCCTGCAGAACTAGTAAGGTCAGGAAACTCTTACATGGACAGTCCTTCCTGTCTAGTTATAAGTGAAACACAGAGAAAGAGTGCTCATCTGCCACAGCATCACTAGATTGGATTGTAAGTTCATTTCTGCTTTCAGATTTGGAGAGGCAGCATTTCAAAGATAGGAAGCAAAGTCTGAAAATACTAAAGTACAAGCATAAAGAATCATTCAAATTAAATGAAAACAGGATAAAGGAGGTTTTGCAGCTAAAACTATTGCCTTTTCTCCCTCTTTAGAGAGTTTTGCACTTTCCTTCATCTTCAGATCATTCTAACTGTCCTATGAGTCCCAGGTCCTAAAAGTGCCAAAGTGCAGAGTACTTTTCCTTCAAGGATAAGTGCATTCATGAGCCTCTGGGATCATTAGGTGGCCAGGTGTGACAACTGGGATGGCTTGGACCAGAAGATATGGGACTCCAATAAAACAGTGCATGGGAAGGAAAAGAAAGGAAACGCATGAAGAGAGGCTGGATGGAAAAAATAATTGTAATATCCTAAGGAAATAAGTGTAATGAGAGGAAAGAGACATGCTGTAGCATGAAGCTGAATGAAGACAGTCAGATAAGAGCAGAAAGCAGAGCAAAAACAAAAGAGACAAATTATTTCATAAAATTCTGACTGAATAGAAAACACTCTTAAATTAGCTTGTCAAAGATGATAACTGAATGGGTATTTGGGCTGATATTTCACCTAAGGCAGCAAAATGCCAGGAGCAAATCTGACTCATGTGTTTGTGAGTCAATTTTTCATCAGATAGCTGCTAGAACAAGAACAATTTCATGTGAAAATGTATTTTTGTGCTGATCTAAACAAATTGAAAACATTTTCATTTGTTTTTCATGAGCAACACAGATGTTGTTTGGCAACTTCCATACAAAGCACCATAGATAAAAACCGTAACAGTTCAGCGGAAATGGATGAAGTCTATCTTTTTTAGCAGAACCAAAGATCTCCAAAGTTTTATACACTCTTTGCCAGGGGATGAGGGGAGATTAAATGAGTTTGGGGTCTCAGTGTTTGTGTAGTTTCACCCATCTCACATGGAAACAAAAGCAAAACCTCTGGAGATTTCTTTCTCATGCTGGAAAATCCAGTAGGCAGGAAAGGACATTCTTTTAAATCCACTGAACAGTTTAAGTTTATTCAGTTGTACTGTGTATGTACTTTCTGCAGATGTAAACCAGTAATGGGAAAGGCTAATATCAGAGTTTGCAATGAATGTGCAGTCCACATGCGAATTGCAGTGCAGAAACTCCCAATTTTTGGTAGCTAAATGCTGTAGTCCTTGTACCAAACACTTTGTTTCCACAAGGATTTTAAGAGTTTACATACCTAAATCATGCCATTAGTTCACCTAGAGCATAAATTACATGTTATTAGCCATAAATTAATTTCGGAGTGAAATTGTCTCTACTGTCTTCATTTCTGCTCCTTGACCTACACACATGTACTCTTGATAAACCTACAGACAGATAACATGGCAGTTAAACTAACGACTGTATTCATATATTACATGGTTGAGGGCCAGCCCTTTCTCAAGCACTACCACTTGAGACTATTTCATTTCATTAGCCTTAACTACATCCTCTTAATATCTCACTAAATAACTCATAGGCTTTTTTCAGCCTCTTTGGCATGTAAGCCTTTGAATACTGTATGAACAGATAGTTAATGTCTCCCTTTAGATATCTCATAGCCAAGCTATGCATATTTAGCTGTTTTATCTTTCCTTATAAATTCAACCATTTAATAACTATTTTGCTGTTCTCTGAGTCCATTCCAGTTTGGCACAATCATCCTTATAGTAAATTGCTCAAAACCAAACATATTTTTTAGGTATAGTCTCACCAGAACCACAAGGACAGGCTTACACAGCCTCTTCCCCATGACCTAATGCCTCGTGGCTTGTAATTAAATTATTTCTTGCTACCATATTGCAGTGAGAAGTCACATCAAATGTCTTATCTGCACCTCTTTCAAAGCCTTTTTCCATAACTCTCCCTTCCTCTCTTTCTTTCTACATGTTTCTCCTTTTGTCCTCATTTGGCAGTAATTCATTACCCAGAATTTTTTATCTTGTATGTTTCTAGTTATAATAGAAGAATGATGATATGATACTAGTAAAAGGTTTGAGAAATCTGTGTTTACTTTCCTGCTCTATGGAAAAGGAAGCAATATAACTTTCTATCACTAAACCACGCTGTGAGCATAAGTTTACTTCACCAGTGCAAAACACCTATATGTGCTGATATTGAGACTCATTAAATGCCATAGATAAAGTCTTTTTTTGTTGTCATATTTTAAATTTCAGTAAATATTTGAATAGTGTTTTCTGTCCTTTGCAATGTTTACCCTTCCCAATTTATCTGGGATTTCATAGAATCTACTCCTAAGTAGCCAATATCTATATAAGTTTAGCATGACTCTAGGTACGTTGATAAATACAAAAAAAGGCATGTTGACAAAAGAAAATAAGTTCCCAAATGTCTATATAATGTCTAAATGTCTGAGCAACTGTTTTTTCAAATAAATGTTTCTGAGAAACACAGACTCACTCGTAACTGGTGCTGGTCTTATGCAAGGCAGTAAAATTACTCACAGTGGCGTCTTACAGCTTCCTGGCACTTAGAGATGTATCTGTTAGCCTTTAATATGGCTACAGTGGGTGGGCTGCTTGCTCCTGGCAGCAATAGCCAAAGCATTAATGCTGGCTTCTGAGTACATCAAATTGGGAAACACCCCTGGTATTTATTTAGCAGGTAAACTCATGTCTACAGGTATGAACTGATAAGTACACTACCTGTGCATCTGTTTATAGGGCTGTGAGGCTGAGAACTGGCTATCAGTATTCAAAAACCATTTTAAGGAAAAATGTTTTCTGATAGTTTGAGGGAGATCCTTTTTTGGTCAGACATTCAAGCCCATTTGCAGGCAGGAGCTCTAGATACATAGGCTTCCACTTCCTTAAATAAAACTCACAATGCCATATGCGTACCTCCAAAAGAGATGCAAAGAGATAATATTGATCCCTAATAAATCTTTCTTTTTTCAGCACTAAATGTTAATCCTTCACAAGGTGAGTTTTGCTGCTACCTGAAACGAAACCTGCAGGCTCACATGGGTGGTCTCAGGAAAAAGACAGCGATTCTCTGCATCAAGGAAGGTGCAGATGTGGTTTTTTGGCCTATTATAGGAACCAGCTTGTTTGCTGCTGAAAATTATGCTTCTGTGTCCAGTAAATAATTCTTACTCTGTAAATGCAAAGGTTTAATGAGCAGCACCCAAAATGTCAAATACCTCCTGGGAATGGTTAGTTGCAGGATTGTGTGGCATTTTTCCTGCTATCAGACTGGACAGTTCAGCCACAAACACGTACCTGTGTGAGCCCCAAGTGCCACATTTGAATATAAAATATCACTGTCTTTGTTTATGCCACCCAAAGCCAGCATCAGTTACTGTTTCTACAGCTGAGCTGAAGTATTTTCTTTATCTATGTTCATGCTAGTAAAACAATGTGCATGTGTGCAATTATTTAAGTGCATCTTAATTTCCTACCTCTCCCAGCTAGCAGGCTCTGGGGAGCTGTCAGTGGGTAGAGAGTAAAAGGTTACCTTGAGTCTAGGAGTAAAATATATGGGCACATCAACAGCTAAGTGAACTTTGAGGCCCTAATCTAGTGAACCATTTTTTTAATGTTTTAACTCTGAAAATTGATCTTGTCGCATGACTTTCATGGTGGTTATTCAAGAATGCTGGATTTAACATGTGCCTCACTTACTCTCAATAGCCATAAAACAGGCTTTCACTAAACTCTTTAGGATGTTGTGATATTTAACTTATGCTGGTTTGTGTGTTAAAGCAATGCCTTGAGGTTTCAGATAATGAGATGAATAAGAATCTGCCATTGTGTTGAAATTGAAGGGAAAAAATTCTACTGTATTCATAGGAAATATTTATTTTATTATCTGTGGGTTTGCACTGAGAATGTCTCTGTAAGCTCTTCTTTCAAACCAGGGTTCACTGGCACAATGTAAGAAGGTTTTAATTTGCTCAGAAATTAAGTTGGCAACTGTCAAATAAAAAGACTCTTACCTGTCTGAACCAGTCCTGGTTTTGACACATGGCACAGGCTGTTGCTTCATTTTGAAATATCACAAATGCTATGTTTTGTAACTGACAGCCTAATTACTGTCTAGTGATTAGAGTCTGGCATAGTAGACTCTCTTGGATCGCTTTAGCTGTCAATGCTTTGCATGAACATTTCATAACTTAAGATCATAAAATAGCAAGCTAAATTAATTCACAGGCATGAATGGACCTGAAAAGCTTAACCCTGACCACATTTTTCCAGCTGGTTATCTATTCCCAGTAGCTCTCTCTTGTTACAGCACATGTACATACTTTCAAAAAGAAAAGTTATATCACCAGTGCCACTAAAATATAAATGCTTATGCACACAATGCATGACAGGTTTTAATGTAGGCAGAAGCCTCCTGCTCCTCCCCCCTACTGGCCTTAAAAATGCTCTTTTGTTTCAAATTGTATAACTCTTTCGGCAGTTACAGATGTGCCAGGAGTCCAGCTTTGGCTGAGGTGGGTTTTTGTTGTATCGGTTACAGAGGTCCCTGCCAATGTCTCAGCTCTGCTGGCTGTGAAGGGCTCTTGTTCTCTGAGTGCAGGAGCACCTCTCTTGTCTGCTTGTTGCCCATTGTTTCAGCCTTGCTCACGGCCTCAAATGTACAGGTTTGCCGCTTCGAGCTGCTCCCACATCTCAGCACTGCTGGTACACGCAGGAGCAGATGTAGATGTTGTTGGAGGGGAGTGGCCAGCAAGGGACAGAGTAGTGGCTGCCTCAAACAAGAAGAGACAGGCTGTCAGATGTCTCAGTGAATGCATGCTGGCAGAGGCAGAGGCCATGAAGAGTCTAGAAAGTCAAAGAGGACCCAGTAAAGAGAAGAGGGGTATCAATCCTCTGGGATCATCAAGATTAGAGAATGGGCCCTGTGGTATTTTGCATAGGATGACTTGTTTTGTCACCAAGAACAATGATTTGCCGTCAGCCCTTTGGGACAGTGGTGATCTGGGGAAAACCTGTGTTAAAAATCACCTTGCAGCTAGGAGGCTCAACCCCAACACTTGCCCCAAAAATATTTTCTCTCTTGGTTATACAAGCAAACTCAACAAGCCAGAGTTTGTTCATGACATCAGCTCAGAAGCACAAGATTGAAGGGCAGGAGGGACAACATGACTGCTGAGAGCTGCTCGTGAAGAAAGACCTCACGCAGTTACATCTACAGTGACTACTGTTCTGCAGTGCAGGAGTGAAAGCAAGGAATGGGTCAGAAATGTTCCCTCCTGTCTCCAGTAAGTCCTGGTGAGCCTGGAGGTTGGGACAGTAGTCAAGTGATTATGTCCTGGATAAGTTCCTTACAACACCATTTTAATATTAACAGACCAAAGCAGAAACCATTGGCCCAGGAGATGTTATTACCTCACATAATTAATTAGTATCATAATAATAATCAGGCTAGACACAGCCATTTCATGGATGTGAAGAGCTCTTTTATAGCTGTGCAACCATTATCCATGTCAACCATGAATATTTGATAGCATTTACTCATTTAAGCACCTCAACTCAGGACAGCTGAAAGACATCAGAAGGACAACAACACGCCTGGAGTTGGGCCATTAGTTTTGTAACAGGCTGATGTGTGTGCAAAACCATTTCTTCTTCAAACAGCCATGACCAGACTTTCAAAAAATGGGGCAGCTTCTAATTGACTTCTAAAGACTCCTGCTCCCTGTGATTTTTTTCCCATAGGAACTCAAATTCGGGGAAATTACTCTGTTTTCCTGCAAAATTTTGAACGAATTGTTTGGCCATGTTGCTGCAGGAATTGGTCACCTTTTCACAGAGCTCTAAGGACCTGCCAGCCTGAGCATCCAAAGTTGACAACAGAAGAAGGCTGGGAAAGTCAGCAGATTTTTAGCTCTTTGTTGTGCTTTTGCGTTTTTCAAACGTTGTAAAATAGAAGCACCAAGCAACAACCAAGTATCAGAACCTGAACCTTTACCCTAGTTTATTTAGGCTGAACCATTCTGACATCTGTCTCTAGGGAGTGTTTATTTGTGGCAAAAATATGATCCAAGTTGCCAACACATCAAAAAGCAAACAGAGTAATAAAGGTTGGGCTATTTTTGTTTGCTTTGTTCAACATGCTTCATAAAAAGAGAGCTAGCTCCGTAATGAAATTATATGTAAACCTATTGGGTTAATCCCTACATAAACATAAAATCCAAATTCAGTTTGCAGAGTGGTTGGTAGGAAATTACAACATTATCGAATCATGATTATTTGGACAACTTTCCACTCTTTCAGAGAATACTAATGAATCATAAAGCAGTTGTGGATTTTAGCACAAATGATTAATGATAGCAGAAATCTACTCTCTCTTCTTCACTGGTTAATCTTTAAATTTTGGAACAAGAATAATACCCTGTGTAAATATTGCTTGTCCAGTATGTCCTGTAATCTACTGTAGGCTGTAATTGGGCCACCAGTCAGAAATAGGGCTGCTCAGGATTCAAAGCATGCTGACAACTGGAGTGAGTCTGTATGAGTAGAGAGTTGCCAAACAGATATGGACAAGGAACGGATCACTCCCCTATCAGAGGTAAGGAGACAGTAATTAGATTTTCTCTGAGGAATGGCCACAATAGTGAACTATGCGCTTCCTCTTTGCAGGTTAAATTTCCTTCCTGTTTGCAACACAACATGCAGGCAACCAAACAGAAAACAAAAAAGAAAAATCTATGGAGAAAGTTTCAGGACGATGATACTCTAAATGTTCTTTAGCAAAGCCCTTGGCAATCAATTGGAAAAAATAGCACATTCAAAGGAAATTAGGACCTGTTTGTGATAGGTCACACAGGCTGGTGTATTTGTAATTTTTATACACAATCACAGAATCACAGAATCACAGAAAGTTAGGGATTGGAAGGGACCTCAAAAGATCATCTAGTCCAATCCCCCTGCCAGTGCAGGAATACCTAGGTCAGGTCACACAGGAATGCATCCAGGAGGGTTTTGAATGTCTCCAGAGAAGGAGACTCCACAACCTCTCTGGGCAGCCTGTTCCAGTGTTCTGTTACCCTCACTGTGAAGAAATTCTTCCTCACATTTATGTGGAACCTCCTGTGTTCCAGCTTACACCCATTGCCCCTTGTCCTATCATTGTCCTTACACAAGCAGCAGCGTAACTAATAGTAACTAATATGGAACACAGGTATACCTCTCTGCTACAGCTTCTTCCCTCAGTCTCCACAACAAGGAATATTCCACCCATCAGTATCAGTATTGCCTTTTATATCAACAAGTATTATACAAACACAATCATTTGCCCTTTACTCATGGCTCAATCACTCCAGACTGCCCTCTTCACATGTCTTCAGCTTCTCTGGCTCAATTTAACTTTTGGGTTGGGTGCAGGAGATTAACATACACCTTAAAAGTAAATAAAATTTAGTCATTTTTGAAACACCTAGGTGTCTTCAGTTTAGTAACTGAATGTCAGTGGATTTCAATATTTAACCCTAGAGCCAGATGAGATGGCAGCTAGAGGAGCAGAAATTTTGGAAGGATTGATAGGGTTTTTTGTTTGGCCTCTACTACTTAGAGCTGTAAGGACTAATAACAGAAAAAAATTATCTATGTTTGAAATCTCACTTGAACACATTCCTGGGACATAGGCTATGAAAAGATGGGTCAGTGGTTTTCAAATAAACCAGCGGACACAGACATTAAATAAGAGTCCTGTGCCTTATTGAAGCAGTCCTATGGGACACTACTTAATCCAAGTACTTGAGAGCTGCTGAGAACTTTCTTAAAAAGCTGGATATTCACCACCTCCTCTGCACACCACAAAGATGTGAAGATCATGCATAGCGTGGTTCCAGCAGGGAGAAACAGTAATTAAAAGCAATACTTGTTCATTCTTCAGGATTAAATGATGGAAAAGGAAAGGCTCTGAACTTCAGACTGGTGGTATAGCTTTTATCAGTCAAAGAACGCTGCACAAAGCTGTTCAGTGATTTGTGAAAAATGAATCAGTCTCTGTTTCCTAGAGGACAAAAACATGCTTCACTGTAAAACATAGACTGCTAATAGCACTAATTGCCAGGTTTACTGGCAACTTGCTAAAACGCCAAGAATTAAAGAAACATTCTGCACTGGGTTCTGAGCTTGGTAACAGCAGCGTAAATTACATTAACGTGTAACACTGTGCCTACAGCAGTTCTGAAAATCTGTACATTTGGTTGAAACAGCTGTTACATATATTTGTTTCTTATCATTATTGTTTCTAATCAGAAAAATGCCTGGGTCATACTGATTTTAAAAAACTTGCACTCCCTCTGTAGTTGTTATGTAGGTAAATATTGTGGTTTAAGTGCTAAAATGCACATAGTTGAAAAATAATTATCCATAGTGTTAGCCAAGAAAAACTTGGCAAGTACTCTAATGTCATAGAACTGGAACATTACAAAGCACCCTTATTTTCTTAAATAAGTAGGATTAGATAAAATATGTCAGTCAAAGACACCTTTTCAATTTGTTAGGTAAAACCCTCTTTTTTATTCTTTTTGGGGAAAAAAAAAAAAGAAAAAAGAAAAAAAAAGAACATTTGCCCCAAATCTTTAACTGAATTGAACAATCAGTTTGTATTTTCTTATTTTTTCTGTGAGTTTTCTGTCAAGAAAGCATGTTTTCAGGAATAATGAGACAGCACACTTAGATTATATGCTATAAAATATTTAAGGAAAATTAGTTCATAATGTATGCTAAATCAAGAATTGGACCTTAAATGTTATTTTCTAAGTAAAGTTCATTTAAACAGAAGCTAACACACCAGACTTAAAGAGCACTTGAATATACATATATGATAGTTATTTATAGATAGATACGTAAGTATTTGAACACTGATATATTAGCATTGAATACTTCCTATCCTTCCCTGATTGAAAATTTGGTTGAGTTAAAAAAACCTTTGAATTAGAAGAGTTTCACAATTTTGGCATGATTTTGAATGGATACATTCCTGGAGAGAGCAGTGTATTAACAATGTGTAAAATACAATATAAAATATAAAATTCAACTAGTGAGTTGTTCACTGCAGTTCTCTTCCCTTCCTTTTAATAAGTAAAATTCAATATTTTACTATA
Organism: Podargus strigoides; assembly: GCA_028020825.1. Classification (NCBI taxonomy): domain Eukaryota; kingdom Metazoa; phylum Chordata; class Aves; order Caprimulgiformes; family Podargidae; genus Podargus; species Podargus strigoides. The sequence continues at coordinate 33,044,549 of CM051663.1, read as the reverse complement.
AATATTAAATGATCACTTGTTCTAAAATGCAGAAGTAGCTTCTTAAGATGCAAAGTGTAAAACTGTAGACTTTTCACATGAAAAACATTCAGTATTTACCTTTCTGTTTTGATAGCATTGATAGAAGTGATTCAGAGATTTCCTAATGTCATATGCAGAACTTTTTACATGGATTTTTCTTTTCTGTAGCCTAATGAAGCTTCTTGTTCATTGTACTGTAAGATAAATAGTGTTAATTCCTAGGCAACCTTAGGTAAAATAAATATGTTTTTCACTTTGTGGAAGAAAGGGGTTACTTTATCGCTATCAAATGCAAAGTGTCCCAAGTTTGTTATCAAAGCAGAGTGAATGTTTGCCTTGAGATGAACTTATTGCCAGTAACCACATAAATGAGCAAATAAAAACCAGGCACTGATAAAAATGTGCTGAAAGGGTTCCTTTTGTCAAACGCAGTTAAAGTGCACTATGATTAGTGCTCTGTTGCACTGTGGGCCTAGACAGGATTAATCCATTTGCAGTTCATTCTGTTTTAATTTATGAAGATTTTCTGGATTGGGATGAAGGGGATAGACTTGCAAATAGGATAAAACTTTTAAGCTCTGAAGGTAAGCAGAATGAAAAAAAAAAAAATGAGAAGCATCCACTTCACATGATTTTTATCCCAGAAAGCGTGACAGAATTGAAATATTTTAAATATTGTCAGCTGGCTTATCAGTGCATGAGAGAAAATACTCCAACTTCAATGCCATATTAAGCAAGGACCTAACAGAGGCCTGGGAAGACTCAGAAGTTCTGGTGACAGACTCTGGAGATCTGTTATCTTTAAATGAAGTGTTTTAGGGCCATTCCAACCTGAATTTGTATATCCTGGTCTTTTGGCTAAGCCCAGAGGAGATCCAGCTGGTGTTCTGGCAGCACAAACCTCCTTATATTGCCTCCTCCATATGCTCCAACGCTGGCTTAGATAGTGCACCTGTAGGATTGAGAGGGAATTTCCTCCACCCCACCCAACTCATTTGCTTTCAAGTTTGACCTATTTTGTTCTGCTGGGATTGCCAAGAAAGGCTTAAGTCATGGTAGTGGTATTTTTCATCTTTATGCAACTGAGAATAAAATTGAAGGTACTAATTCATTCTATATGCAGCCTGGAACAACTACTAAATCCTGACATGCTTGCCCTTTTCCAGTGCAACTCAGTGATCTAACGCCAAACAGCTCTGTTTCTCAATACTAATGCCATCATCCCACAAAATCATGTTTTCTCCAGCTGTGTTACTGGGGAATGATAAAAGAACACAGAGGAAAAACAAGCAAATATGTTGTTTGGGTTTGTTTTTTTTTCTTTCAAGTTAAACTGAGGCAGTGTTTTGAAAGAGTTAAACCAAAACGTGACACAAGAACTTGTACAGCTGACTTCTCAGTTCTATAGGATTGCTCTGGAAATTTCATGTATTTCTGCAGGTCAGCTGCTGCAGAGGCTAAACAGATCATAAAAGCATGTCTGGAGACTGACCTCCTTTCCCTGGAGCCTTATGCAGGTTATAGAGCTGTTTGCACCCCCACCCACCCCATCCTGCATCCAAATGCTATTCACTATCCTCTGTTTTAATCCTGATGAAACATCATCGCCACGAACCTCCTTCTAATAAAAGTCCAAAACCGGAAGAAATAACTTAAACACTAAATGACCATTTTCAGTTTTGCACTGAATTTAAGATAGTTCACAATCAAAAACTTCAAAATAAAACTTTAAATTTAATTCAAATAAGACTAAAAAAAACCTGCCACAACTCCAAGTCTTTCTCTTGAAAAGCACTATTGTGTGATCCTGATTTTGACAAACTAAGACAGATCACAAAAATAAAAGTTACCGGTAACTTACCCCTCTGACAGGGGAGAGAATCAGATCTCATCCCTCAGATCCTGAAGAGAAGCAGAATCAGGGCAGGGCAAGTTGAGGGAAAAATCCTGCTGAGATGCAGGCTGCTGACAGACACCACTACAACGGGATGGTGTTCATCACTTTCAGCCGCCATCTGTTTGCAGACCATTCTGTCCCATTCGGATTGATCAAGCTGATGTGGTTCTGTCTCAGCAGCATAGTGCCAAGGATGGGGCTCTCCTCTACCATTTGGTTTCACATTCACTGGGCATCTTAAACTCCCAGGAGCCTTTTTAAAATCATAACTATCTCAATAGATACAGATGATTTTTTAAATAGTTAACTTCTATGAATCCCCTTTCATGATGGAGAAATGTCACCCTCCTGCTCCAGTGCCTATCAGGTGACATGACCCTACACCTACATCTGCCATTTGATGCAGTAGGAAGAACAGGGTCATTCAGAGGGTTACTTTCCTGGTGTAGAGTCTCCAGCTTTGAAAATAAACATCTCAGCTTTTTCTTGACATATCGTTTTGATAGTGACTCGAGTGCACTTCAGCATTTGTCTAGCAACAGGAGACAATTGCACTAGGGTGAGATGGGCTCAGAGGGCCTTTCTATTACACTTGTGGAGTTGTTGTTGGGATCACTTGCTACCTCTTGATCTTCTCTGAACACAAATGGCTCTGAGTGAAGATACTTCTATGAAGCATCATGCAACACTGCAGATGCAAACAATCTACATTCACTGAAGACCTCAGTCAGAATAATATTTTCCTTTTGCTTTTTGTTCTATCTATAAATCTTTTATATGGAAACTTTAAAAAAAAACAAGTAAAACTAATATGACATCTTGATCATCTATTTACTTTATATCTCAAATTATGCATCCTACTGCTACAATATGAAAGCAAGCAAACTTAAAAAAACACACCAAGCAAAGTTACTATATACACTCTGAGATTTTTGTACCATCAAATATTTCCTAGAGACTTTGAACAGAATTCTGTCATCTGTATCTATCATGCTGTTTGTCAGTATGGCAACCTTATCATATTACTGTTTTTTTAAGGGATAGGTTGCTGGCCTATCACTCAACTCCTATCCTGTAGACAGCTTTTTGTCTGGATTTAGCTCTTTAATCTCTCCAGCTATGTGGATTTCCAGGAATTTAAACTCTCATCAGCCTTAGTCTTAATGGGTTTCAGAGCTTTCCTGCCATTCTAACACATTAAGGAAGGGCCTCCAGGGAAAATGCCATGTTTATGTTGTACTGTACTACCTCTTGAAGACTGCAGCACACTCCCTGTACTGCCTTACTATGATTATATGGTCATGACCAGACCATCACCTGACTTCCACTTTGTTCTTCATTTCCTGTTTGGAAATTCAATTCGTATGAAAATGAGAATGAGAAAGAAAGAACGAGAATAATGAGAATGAGAATGACAATGAGAATGAGAAGAAGGAGAAGGAGAAGGAGAAGGAGAAGGAGAAGGAGAAGGAGAAGGAGAAGGAGAAGGAGAAGGAGAAGGAGAAGGAGAAGGAGAAGGAGAAGGAGAAGGAGAAGGAGAAGGAGAGGAGAGAAAAGGTCTGAATTCACTTTGAAGTCTGGCTATTCCTGGGTCAGGCTAAAAACGCAGATATGCTATGTTTTGTTCCTTTTCTTTTCCTTCTGCATGAGAATTGAATTCTGCAGTTCTTCTGCAACAGAAAATAATTTTGCTCACATCTAAAGCATATGCTCTACTTTGTATATTAGTTCCTCACACAGTAGAAATCCAGTTAGGTCCTGGCAATAAAAACAGGGGTGCTGATTTGCAGACACTTGATTTTAAAATAAATTTGTCAGAAATTTATCTTTATCCAAGTATCCTGAACATAATTTGGTTCCTATTTTTCTTACTGTTATGCCCCAAATTGTTGTACTGAACACCCTACCTTTCTGGAAGTGTCATTGTGGATTTCAGCTTTGTGTCTCAAGCCTGTTCCTGGAGTTAAAGTGAAGGTAGAAGTCTCTCCATACTGGACTGAATCTGACCTTACACTGGGGCAGGTCAGAGGTAACTGTACTCAAGTCAGTGGAACTGACCCTAACTTCATAGCTTCTGTATCAATTGAATTTCATTTACTTCAATAGAGCTTATTTTGATTTACAGAGTTAGATCTGATGCTAAAGTCATTTTTTTTCTTTTGATTTTAGTAAAAATCCCAATGTAGCAATTCAGAAATATGATGAGATATTTCTGTTGAAAGTGTTGGTTAAGTTTCTTTAAAATAAACACATGAAAAGTTTTGCACTGTTTCTATATAGAAATGCATGCTGTTAGCTAAGAGAGAGGAAAAATACTCTGCAACATTAAATCGTATTTTACAATTCAAACATCAGGAAGATTTCCATATGTCACATGTACATTTACTTCCTGTTTAATGCAAAACAGATTTTCTACATGCATTGACCTTGAAAGTAAACATCATATGGAGAAGCCCATGTATTTATTTTGTTTAATAAAATGATATGCTTTTGTTTTACAAAAGAATTTTAATGGGGAGAGTGAAAGACCCTGAAACAAGACAGAGTTTCTTTAAATCAACTTTTTTCCATTTTCATTGCTCAGCTCAAGCTGTGAAATAGTCCTATAAAATGTGAAGGTTTCATGTATTTCATCCAAGTCAATGATTTATCAAATTCAGTAATCACAATAAATGAACATGAAGTTGTACTTGAATACTTGATACTCAAGCTTGAATATCACAAAGTACCCTTTTATGGCCCCTTTCCTGGTCTTAAAGATGCAAGTCACTTAAATTCCACTCTGAAATGCTTCCTGATAATCAACTGCTGCTGTTTTAACCTAGTGTGATATATAAGTGCTGAGTTTCTGAGCATGATCCTCCCATCTTTATGGTTAAAATGTGCAGTAGCACATGTTTCTGTTGAGGAAAGGAGGATTGTTTTAGGGACTGTAGGAGGTGACAAGATAAAGAATGAATCTTTGACCTTCTAAAAAAATTTTGGAGCCATGCTCCGCCCCCAGTTAGAACTATAAAATTCCACTGGATTGTATAAATCAAGGTGCAGCCTGAAGTGTTCCATGTAGTCTATGTCAAGACATCTTGAACTGATAGAACTATTGTGAAGCCACATGATTACAAATAAAAACAATGCAAGGAATGAAATGTAGCTATGTTTGTAAAAAGGAATGCCACAAACAAATTAGCTTTGTAAGTCAACCGTCACATTCAAATCTGGTGGAAGTAAACACAGCTCCTATGGAGATGTCTGGGTAGCACTGAATATGGTTCACAGAAAGTAAACTGGGCAGAAAAAAATAAAGTCTTAGCTCTCTCTTACTAGCGCCCAAGGAAAGCTTGTACTTTGGGGCTTGATTCCCTGGATTTTAATGGAAGAGGTTTGGAGGTATACCAGTATCCTTTCAAGATGGTTCATTATCAACAAGCCTGACAGAATAACGATTAAATTTCTATGTATTTGTGTGTGTCTCTGTGTTTGTGTGTGTGTGTACTCAGCACCCTGTCTCTTGTTCACCTTAATCACTGCATCATCAAAAACTGGTCCATTAATCTGCTGCTGAATAGTCAAGCAAACTGCCTTTCTCAAATGAGAATGTTACAGAAGACGCCTATCGGCGTCCAGTTTCTACACTGGAACAACACCTCTCTGAAGCAAAATACGCTGAAGTGCTTAAAGGTGGAAATGATTAAGTAATACAAGAAGGCTATGATTCCACCAGGCTTTGGGGAATGGTACCTCCAGGTAGACCTACTGTTTACTGTTAGATATACCATTCTGGACAAAGAGCAGACAAATGGAGACAAAAACATGCTTCAAACACACTAGTATATAAGTAACAACAGCATGTAGGTGAAAGCATTTCTCTTCAATTTTGAGAGGGTTTTCCAAATCATTTTTAAGTTTCATTTCAAGTAAAAATCTTCTAAGTTATTGGCTTGATTGTGGGTTTGCATCAAAACTTGGGTTTGAGCTAAGTCAGTAAGGCAGCGACTATAAATCAGTCCAAACTGACTGGAAACTTTGGGAAGAACAGTTCATGACCTGAATAAATCTATCCTCAGTTTAAAGTTTGCAACAAAATCCAAGGTAATTTGCTACTGAATGTTTCATGTGACTCTTAAGATTCTGTATCTGTCTCCTTAACAACCAGCTCATCACTATTTGTATGGCTGTACCAGCGAGAGGGGTCACACTGGAGCACAGACACAAACCTTAAAAGTTGGGCTTTATCTAGGCACTGCTTTCTACTACCTATAGTAATATCACTGTAGATTATGAGCATTCACTTGGAACAGCCTGCTACTGTTGATATGATGTGGTTTTTACTCCCTTCTCTATATTCTGCAGACAGGCAGCTAATCAGTGTGACCATTTGTTGAGTGAGTTGACAACTGCAAGAACCAGATGTTAAGTTCTAGAATTTATTTTTCCAGTAGGGTCAGTTAGGTCTCTGATTTGTTTCCTAGCTAGCTTTTCTTAAGACTTTTATCTGCTTTCCTGGCTGATTTCCATCACAACAATAAAGCATTTATAAGTCTTAGTTTCCTCATAATCATCATCTTCAACTGCAATTCCAGGAAGTCCCCTGTGTAATGATGTGAGGGTTTTATTTTCCTCAGAAAAGCTGTGAACGAGATACAGGTTTTGTATGTCAGATACAATATTCATATCTTGTTTATAACTGCTGAAAAGAACATACTGTGACGCTTCATTCACAGAATTGACATTTCAAATTTATCAGAACAGGATTTACACACAGATGTTTGTACAATTACAAAAGTTATCTCTCATGGGTGGAGGAATAATTTTGTTTTGGATGGAGCGTGTCCATCCAAGTCTTTCATGGGGAGCAAAGAAAGGACACAAAAACCTGCAATAGCCTTTGCAATCATATTGACAACAGACAGTCATCATGAAAACACTGGGGGGAAAAAAAAATTAAACCCCACACGTTTTCCTAGTAACGGTTCTTATTCTTTGGTTACTTCAATCCAGAGATTAATTTTAAATAGAACAAACTTGCAAGACATATATATAAACCTTTTTAAGAGTGCAGTTTTCAAGCTCCAAATGTTTTGTTTTTTCATGAAGGAAAACATGAAAAAAAAAATATTGCCTGATATGTCAACAATTATTTGTCAATACCTAACAGAACTGTAAGTGCACCCTCAAGATACTGTTGCCTCCTTAGCAGATTTGCTTCTCTTGAAATCTTGATTACATTTATCTTTCTTTTTCATCTGGTTCTAACAATCTCTTAGATTACTTTTCAACCCTTGATACTTGCATGTGTTTTTGGGCAATATTTTCAGTTTGGTTTCCACTTAACCTTGAGATTATCATTTTCCTACTGCACAGTTTTGAAGGTGTTTAGAATTCAAGAGAGAGTTTGGACGGCTGTTACAAAACATTTTCTGCAACCACCTCATTTTTTATGAAAAGAGTGTCATGAGGATGGAGCCAGGCTCTTCTCAGTGACATCCAATGACAGGACAAGGGGCAATGGATGCAAGCTGGAACATAGGAGGTTCCACATAAATGTGAGGAAGAACTTCTTCACAGTGAGGGTAACAGAACACTGGAACAGGCTGCCCAGAGAGGTTGTGGAGTCTCCTTCTCTGGAGACATTCAAAACCCGCCTGGACATGTTCCTGTGTGACCTGATTTAGGTATTCCTGCTCTGGTGGGGGGATTGGACTAGATGATCTTTTGAGGTCCCTTCCAATCCCTAACATTCTGTGATTCTGTAATTCTGTGATATCACTTTTGCTGGTCCATCTTATTTTTATAGAGAACCTTATCTTGTATATTTCTAAAAACTGGCAAAAAGAAGCTATGATTGAATTGGCCTAGTTTGGCTTTAGTAACAAGGTGAGCAGTGCTTCCTAAATTATGCAGAATAAGAGACAAAGAGGGCATGAGGTAGGGCTTTTGTTTCAGAGTAGCAGCTCCTGGTATAGTTCTGAAGATTATGGTAAGTACTTCTTTATTTATTTTTGATTGGTTAGCATGCATGAGCAGGACTATGACTATTATATTTCCATGACTAACTGATGCTCCTCTTGGTCAGTGTAACTTCATAGAGGAAAGGGAAAAGGTTTGCTATCTCTGTTCATCCTACCTCACACAAAGAAGTCTTCAATATGAATCTACCAACTTAACGTATGGTAGATATGCATGACTCACATGGAAAGACCAAGTCAGATTTGGTTTTTTAATATATAAATGGCCTGATTGCATTTTGAGTTACAGTCATCTTTCTTAAGAGCTCTTTCTGTCTGTTCCGAGCTAGTTTATACACAGCTGTCTGCCTCCTCTTTTCCTGAAGTGACCAATATGCAAATGCCCATTGTTTGCCAGTGTAAAAGTTCCACTTTAAATTACACAAACTAGTGATTGTCTTAGAGACTTTCCTCCACCCCGTGGTCCTGACATACACATGCTCTATTCTACTCCCTGTTCTCAATGGCGTTGCACAAGGAGGAACAGATTCTACATGACAGATGTGGACAGTACTCTGTAACTGAGTTCAACTACTGGGGATGAATTCAAAGAATTACACTTAAATTCAGTTCTGGAGTTCATCAGAAATTTCAAATGCTTTTCCAAGGTATCAGAAAAAAAAATCCTGTAAACCAGCCGCAAACCTTGTAAGAAAGCTTTTTTACCCTGCAAGATATCAAATAATTTTGTTCCCAGGCTGTTACATTTTCGTGTATAAAGAACTGCCATATGCCTTCAATTAACATGATTTCAATTTTAGTTTAAAACAACAAAATAAGGAACAATGTAAAATTTCCATGAACCACTGCAACATCCATATCTTTTTTGTCTCTAGCGAACTATGTAAGAAAGTGAGAGCCTCTGTCTTTTCCTAAAGAGCAAAAATAACAGAAACATTCCAAAAGGTTAAATATTGGTTTTGACTTTGCAACTTAAGTGAGGAGAAATTTCAGGTTACAGCTCCCCACCTTGAACAGATTTATTCTACCTCACTTGAAATCTACAGTGTAAACCTTAAAATCTGAAAACAAATTAGTTTTCCAAAAGTTGTAACATCTATTCCCTGTTTTCTGATGGTAAAGGAGTCATGTTAAATATGAAAATAGTAAAGTTTATATCTTTGTCAGAGTGCTAGCAAGAATTTCTATCCTCCCTTTTGCCTACATGGGAATGCTTCCAGAATGTTTCCACTTTATACCTTTTTACAGATATCAGAGGAAGCAAATGACATGAAACAAGTGCTATTTAATACCCTGAGTATACCACTTTACATGGTGGCTTTTAGAACTCTGTTTACAGAAAGCTAAACTCTTGTTAGAGAGAGAAAATAGCTACAGGAGCTACAGGATCAAACTGCTTTCTTCAAATATACCAGAAGCTTAACAAAGCCTAAAATATGACTTTTAGGAGGACATGAGCAGTTATTTGAAATGCCAACTAAGCCACCAAAACGTTCTAGTCCTACTATGACATTCTTCCCAACTAAAGTTCATGATTCACAGCGGTATAATCTTCATTATTTATGAATAGCAATATGTGATTAATAGCCACACTGGTAAGCATTTAGGTAGAAAGCTTCTTTGTTTGAACTGATAGGAACCACAAAAAAATACATAAGTTCTCTTCAAGGGATTGAAGTATTGTGCATCTACTGCAGACTATTGCTCTGTTGTCCTAGCTTTCATTTTATAAAGAATTGCAATGCCCTGATTTACAGAACAAAATAATAGCTTTGAGTTGTAACAGCAGGGTTTAACAATGTAAATAACACACAACCTTTACTGATCAGAAAATCTGGTAATATCCTAGAGTAATAGACAAGACTGGAAAGAACTCTTGCTCATTTTTTCTTTATTTTCCTTTATCCACTATGCTGTAGTGAATGACTGACTGCAGCCATGATTTCAGGGGAAGATAATATTTGTTTGAAGAGCAACTTCCATGGGTAGAAGAAAGAGTCAAGGCTTTGGGTATGCAGATTCTTCTAACAGAAACAACAATTTCTAAGCAATAGTAGATGTTGAGAACAATCGGTCAAAATTTAACATGTGTTAAGCAGGCAATTTGAAATAAACAGCAGTTGGTGGCATTGGAGCAATAGGAGATGTTAGTGTGAAGAGAGGTGATCATATGGTTATCTCCAACAAGACTAAAGAAACGTCCAGGTAACTACTGGCCACCAAACACGAAGTGGGTGACTGGAAGTGTTGGAGTATATCCTGTGTGATAAAACCAATGCCTGTAATAAGTATGTGCCTTTCAGCACCTACAAGAACTTTCTTCTGAAGACTGACTGTCCTCTTGAAGTGGGTTTCCTCTGAGGGCAAGAGTGACTGAGAAGCCATAGGTCTAATAGCTGTTTTTTGAAAAGTATTATTTCATCAGTAGCTGGATGTTTCAGTATAAAACCAAAAGATACCACGTTTACAGCATCAGTGTTAGTTCCATTGCTAATGTCTTCCCTATGCTACAGACACTGACACTTTCTCCCAAATCTTCTGAATGAAATTATCATTCAGATAATTTCTTCCACTGCAGACCTGAAGAAGGGCTTATGCACCTGGAAGACAAACTGGTGGCTTGTTGTGGGATTTTTTTCCAAATTACCATTTAGTTTGATTTAAAAAAAAAAAAAACAACCAAAAAACCACTGCTTTTTTCCTATGAGTTTTGCTTTATTAGAAGAACTGTTGGGTCCACAGAGGGTTTGGTCCAAAGCCCAGTGAAGTTAAAGGACACTGTTTTAAATCAAAGTTAGGATTGAGATCTGTATCAAGATTGCAGTGAGCTAAATTTAATCCAGCATTTTTGCAAACAATATTGTACTTACTAGCTAGATTCCTATCAGGAGAAAAGTTGAGTTTGCCTTTGTAATCTGTTTTACCATCTTAGATACTTCCATTTATCACTGTATATTTAAACTTCCTGCAATCATACTGATTTTAGCCAGTAACAGTGTAAGTTATTTGCTTTCTTTTGCTATTTGCATACGCCTCTCTTGACTCTAAGCTCTTTCATAGTTTAAAATTCATAGCTAAAGTTACAAAGCTTCCTTTATCCACTTCTTCAATTATCCTGATATTGGAGTGCCTATTAAGAGAAATAAAACTAATAGTGCAGACCTTGAGACTCCATCTGGACTATCCTCATGGCTATATTTTCACTAGCTAAGAGCCCATGCTTCTCCCAAATACACTTCAAAAAATATAGCTTATTGTATTCAGTTGTATGCACTGAACTGGATAGAACTGAGTTCTTGCTAGAATAAGCAGGAATTTGCACTATAACTTTTTATGCACATATTAACTCCCAAGCTTCCCCAAACCTAATGGCTAATCTGTGTTCTTAAGAACAGTTATTGTTTTAGGATAAGAAAATTACATACATGGAAGAGCCAAAATTGATTATTTTCATGTTTGTGGTGAAGCTCTTCTTGTCAATATATAATACTGCATAGTGCAGGGTGAAGCTCTGGCTGCTTTATATTTCTGTTGCTGTGAAAAAAAAAAAAACCATCAAGTAAGAACATACTCCTACATGTGTGAAAAAGGAAACTCATGCTATTAAGTCACCAGATGTAGCATTTTAGAGATGTGGGTTCATTTCTTCTTTGTTCTGTGGTCTATTTTGTGGGTTTGAGAAAGCCATCATATCCCTCTGTGTTTCAATTCTCCCTCCACAAAATAGGAATAGTATGGCAGAAAGGCTAATATCAAATGGTGTGATGATGGTACCACATAAATGTAAAAACCAAAGGAGTTTATTTTTTGTGTCATATCAACATTCACAAGAAAAGGATTGTGTATAGTAAAAGTCTAATCTAATTTCTGTCAATGCTATTGATGTTACTTTCAGCAGCAATTGGATGAGACTCTTGCTGAAACTCCATCTGACTCTTTCAACAGATGCACTTGGGTAGAGATGGTGAAAACGAACAGTCTACTACCACAGCCTCATTCAAACTAACTTGGTATGCTTGCGTGACAACATCAACACAATTACAATAGCATGGGACTTCTCACAGCTGCAAAGCCCTCCAGGAAACAGGGTCTTTTCTGCATAGTAAACTCATGCTACTTTTTCTCCTGTGGTTACATTTCTACTGGGGTGGAACTCAATTGCAAACAACAGATACTTAGATTTAGGTGTCTAATTATGGACTTTGTACAAAGGCTTCTAGTATAGCCAGAGGAGCTGAATGATTCAAGTCACCTAGCCACAAATTGCTGTCAACTGCTATTTATGACACCCTTAGGTTTTCCATGAGACACCCAGCTGTCAATCCAGAAGGGCAGGGATTTCTTATGGATCCTGTGACACATCTGCTCAGCCCTGTATACTTGTTTAAGATGTCCATGGACATTCTAGTTCGAACTAGAAGTTATGTTCAGGACACTGAATCAAGGCCCTAGTCAAGACAGTCAAAGATGTTTTAAAACCTATTAATCTCTGCCCAAAGCAAATTTTTACATAAAATCAGATAAATTTCTTTCTAGACTTAGAGCATTGAGAGCTTAGACACCTGCCTTGTATGCAGATGTCCGTGTTTAGACATCTAAATATAGGTAGGTACTGACAACCTGAATCTGAATCACTCTCTTGTGTTCACTATTGTTGATTATAACATGGATGTGACCTAAAAGAATAAACTGCTTAAGTACAGAGAGTTAAAAGATGCATCCTGGCAGGAATTTTTGGCATGGTCTTTCTCAAAATCATCCAGAAGCTGAGGCAGCAAATGTAAGATGGTGCCTACTGCAGTCTAAACACTGATTAGTAAGAAAAAAATGAAATACTAAGATCAGGAGCCTGAACAATATAAAAGGTGAAGCTTCTTGTATAAGTTATTGTAAAGAATCATTTCCATATTCAAATCTAAACCTATGTGGGCAAAGCAATTTCTCTAGTCGTATTACAAGCAGAATGAGTAGTGGGAATTGCTGTTATGGAAGATGCAGGTAGTCTGTGAGTGATCATAAGTGACTGTCTGAGCTACCATAGCTTCATTAAATCATTTAAGACAGTGCACGTGAGGTAGGTAGGAATGCAAAAAGTTAGTTGGTATTATTATAAAGGCAGGCTTGGGATGGGATTACAAGCAGGTTTTTACTGACAACTAAGTGTTACCTCAGACTTCAACCTTCCCAGATAAAGAAATCAAGCCTAAAATAAAATATATTTGTTTGCATGGTAAATATTAACTATAGTACTGTCAGTCACGCCTTGCTGTTTAGTCTTCTGTGACAATGGCAAACTGTTGACACACCTTCTGTTCTGTCTGCTGCTTAATATGCTTCAGACTTGCAAATTTAAATTCTACTGACATCCTTTGAAGAAAAAAATGAAACCACTACAACAGGAGTTTCTAAATAATTCTGCCGTCATATTTCAGACCAAATGTAGCTAGAGTTAAAAAAGGAAACACTACTAAGCTACTGTCAGAAAATGTATATCAAAGGTGTAAAAGGTTTTGAAAACTATGGCAAAAACTGACTTGGATGGCTTGTATTTTGGCAAGAAGGCACATGGGTTTACCTTTTACACCTTTAAGATGCTCAGTCATGCTGAACAAATATGTGCTTAATTTTTGAGGTTCCTTTTTCTTCAATAGGTGTAGGTGACAGCTTATGCAGTTTTATATTTTTGACCTTGTCATGAAAGTGCCAAGACAATTATTCTTTGAAAGTTTTGAAAAGAATGTAAAGACCAATTAATGGTAATTTCATGTAATAACTACTGTTTCTGAATGAAATGTTCTCTTTTACAGTATAAAATCCAATTATTAAATTGAAATAACGAAAGAGAAGGAAGAATATCTGCCCAAGTAAGGATTAAGATTTACTATTTTGAAAACAGATTACTGAAAACTGTTTATTTCTTCCCAAGTGCCCTAAAATTGTGTGATTTTTCTGTGTGTGCTTTAGGACAGATAACCTCAAACACCAGCCAGACCTTTGCCAGGAATAATTGTGGCACCAGTTATTATTGAGAATTTACTTTCGTATTTTTTACGTGGATGTGATATAGAAACATTTTACTGTTTGGGGAAATTTGAAATCACAATGGAACTAAATAAGAATTAAAAGATTTTTTAAAAAAGAAAAATAAAGAAAAATAGAGACTTAAACTATTAGTTTGAATCCTGTGACAGATATAAAATCAGTAAGTTATCTTTCTATAAACAGAAGGATAGAGCTGATCTATCCATTTATTAAGGCAAGTGTTGGCTCAGAAGCCAAAAATTATTACAAATAGAAGGGGCAATCTTCTTCTGATTTAGACCAGTCTAATTCCACAAAACTCAGCTATACTCCTTCCATAAGGACAGATATGTACTCCTTAGCAAATTATAGTCCTCACATAGCCCAGACTTACTGATTAGGACTGTTGCAAGTGCCACCATCTGACAGTAATTGGAAAACATGAGCGATACCAGTGGTTGGTTTTGATCAGACATTATCAATTCAACACATCCTTCCTAAGGGAAGGGTTGTGCATAAACAGCATAGTCTACTTTTTCAGTTTTTGTTCAGGATTGTTGTGGATTTCAGGGAGTGCCAAGATGGAGAATTACACCTCAGGAGAGTGACACACTTGAGTTGTGAAGTTAGAATTAGAGTCAAGGCTGTTCAGCTCAAGCATTCTAAAAGCCCCATTTGATGATGGGCAAAGGAGAAGTTTATGAGTGCTTGCTGCAAAGCAGACTTAGCAACAGTATTACCTGTGCAGAATATTTGGCAATGAGTCCACATTCATTGTGTGGAAAGCATTGCAGGGATATCCACGAAAAAGACTGGAGTATCAGGATATGTGTCCAAACATAGTCTTCTACTGCACAGAGAAGTACAGCTAGGCCAGTTCTCCAGGTTTCCTTTACAGATAATGGAGAGAAAAGGGCAGTTCAACTGCGGAAGTCATCTGCAGGAGGATGTCTACGTCACTGAGACAGCCAGCTCTCTGAAGTGCCTGTTTCTCTGCACTGGATAAAAATGGAACCTGGACAGCCAGATCAGATTGCAGAGCTTTCACTGAAGACTTCTGGAGTTAGGTGTAGTGAATTTTTGCCTGCCATCTGCTGAAGCTGTGCTGATGTTTCAAGGAGACTTCAATTGAAGGTATCTCCTAGTGGACTGTATAGCGTGCATGGTTATTTCCAGACCTAATGTATTCAAATTGCAATTGCATAATCTCAATTCAGACTTTCATCCTTTGGCCACTATGCTGCCTAAATCTCCACCTGCAATCAAAACAGCTAGTATAACTGCCTAGACAGGCATGCTTGGGGTCCTGATTACATGATGGCATCTCTCACTCTCTACAACGAGAGCTCAACTTACTGTGAGTTGTTGCCTTCCGAAATAAAAAATTGTATAGTCTGTTAAACATAATTCTTACAACAATTATCCCATACCTATCACCTACTCTTTGCAGCCATGTAATGACAGCAAGAAGAGGCAAGGATTCTTGTGTATGGGATACCAAATATGATTTTCAATTTTATTTCTTCATTTAAAATATATAATGGGGGGAGTATGCCCTTTAAACTGTGGGAAAAAAGTTGTTCACAAATCCTTAATCAATATTTATCCTCACACTGTATTTGTACATGTCTATGAAGAAAATGCCTGCCTTGGACAAAGAGAAAAAGGACAGTGTTTGTAACTTAAAGCAATACCTCTCACTGGACTAGCTAGAGTAGCTGGGAAAGAAACCAGCCAAGCTTCGGACACGGATGTCATTCTTCAGGTTTTGGGGAGAAAGATGAATGTCCATATTTTTATTTATTTTAACTCTCTTTTGTGTGACGCATGATTTCACCTTTTATTTGCTTTATATCTAGTCAGTAAATCTTGTGTTTATGAAGACATAAGCACCATGAACCACTTTGACACTGTCCGTTTCCTTCATGCGCAACAGTAGCTTTATCTAAAATAAACGGGTTGTCTAGCTAAGGAAGGAGACATAACGAGTGTTTTTGCAAGTCTGCTAGTGTTTCTGTGAAGCTACCCCAAGGCGTGAAAGCTGGAGGGGAAGGGGAGGAGGGCCTGTGGCTGGCGTTGCTGGAACGGAGAGTGTCCAGTGAGATCCAGCTGTGTAAATGTGACAAATGTAAAAGAGATACAGAGAGGTGAAGGTGAAGCTATGTTTGTGCCAACAGAGAGAAAAAAAGTACTGCTTGGCGCAACTTGTGTTGAGACTGCGAGTTGTAGCTTGTGTGCATTCTCACATGCTTTTTGTACTTGATTGAGATACAGAGTGACTGCACTTCAAAATAAGTACACAATGTACCCTGCATGTTGTCCTTTCCACATGAAAAATGTTTGTGTTCTCAGAGGACCCAGTTCTAGTTTGTAATCACAGATTCTTCCATAGCATTCAACTCTTGATTAATACATGTACTATGAGAGTTCCATTAATTCTGAATTTGGAAATTTAGTCATCCTTTGGCATAATCCTTTATTCTTATCAAATTTCTTTTTTTAGAGCCTCTCAATAATGCATTACTATGATTATTTATCCACCAGCATTCTTGGGAGAAAGGGCAACAGCAATATCCCCTCCTAGAAAAGAGGGAAATCGAGGCACAGACCATTGGTTAGGATTCCCTGCATTGTGTCTTTTGACTTCATGCTCATACAGCTCTCCTTTCCTGTTATTAAGATCATCTCCTCCTGGCAAAGGACAAAACTCTTGTCTTTTCTCTGGAACTCCATAATTTTGCATGAGTGAGCACAGAGAGGCCTGCTTGAAGTTTGCTCTGTTTTCCAGCTGGTCTGCCTCATATGAGCTGCAGGAATAGGTACTGGCGCTCTTACATTGCAGTCAGCCAGAACAACCGATGAGGGCAAGTTAATCTCTATCCTTGGGCTCACAGAAACATTATGAAAAACACTATGATCTCACCTCTTCCTTCTGTTTTCTCCCATTAGCACTGTTCTTTCACAAACAAGGACAAAAGGTAGTACCTTTTTGGCTTTCCTTCAATAATTTTATTATTGCCCTACTCAGCAAGAATTCATTTTTCCCTATTTTCTTCAAACTAATTTAAGTACAGGAACCTTACCTCCAATCTGAACATGTGGAGCCTGTCTCAACTGTAGAAAACATGTTATATAAAATAACTTCCTAGATTTCTTGCAGAAACCTCAGTCCAGGTTGGTGCTTTTCAGCAGTTGCTACTGCAGCAAAAAGAAAAGAGCAGGCAAAGGAAAGGCAGTTTTCCCTCAGTGCTGCACTTTGGGAACTTGCTTCCTTGCTCTTTTTGCTGCTGGTCCCATCCTCGGCCAGCGTTCAGGTTCCATTTAATGCATGTACTGTGGGCTAGTAAATAGCTGATGTTTTTTCTAGTGAAATGACGTACACTTAAAAAAGGATTTGTGAGACCTGTGCCCAGTGATTCCAAACTCTTCTGCTGTATTCTAAAAACTGAATGACAAGAGATCCAAGTAAAATGGATATTGAGCTTGCTTCCTTTCCAGTTCAGGTGTAAAGCTGAGGCTAAGACCCTTTAGGATACAGAGACATCCAACAGTCTTAGACACTGTAACAAACATTTAGATCCTTGTATGCACATTGTTCTCTTGTAAAAGTGAAACATCTTTTGTGCTGAATAGTTAATTTTCCTCACTTGATTTTTGTTACTCCTAGCAGACTGATTTTCACAACTGGAAAGAGTAGACTTTTTGGCCAAGCAGAACTAAAACAGTAACTGTTTAACTAATTTCCATCTGGAAGTTACCCTTTTAGGGCTACATCAGCTAATATATTTAACTTCAAGGTCAAGTCCCTTGGCTGACCTGTTTGGTTTGGATTTACTCACTGATTACAATTTGTATGAATATAAGAGGAGAAAATTTCAAAGGGAAAGCACTGAGATTAGTCATCATCCATTGAACAGCTAGGTAAGTATTTGCTGAATATGGGTATCTGAGATGCAAAACTAACATTAATACAGCAGCAAGGTGGATTATAATAACTATACAAAAGTTCTAATGCCAGCACTTAGCAAACAGAAAAATGATAACGCATACAATACAGAAAAATGCAAAAGGCAACAACAAGCAAAAACTGTAGAAACAATAGCCTTTTTTAATCTTTAGCTTGTGTTTCTCTGACCCCTTCTACTCCACCAGTGAACCTGTGCTTGGCTTTCTTCCAAGTCGTCCAGTGCCTTCTCCAAGCCTGCCTCAATTCACTGTGGTCCTGTACAAATTCCCACACAAAAGGTACAAGAGTATTACACTCATTCTTAAGCCCTCCTCTTCCCTCCTTTGTAGCCACAATAGCTACAGAAATCAACAGTGTAAACACTAACAAAGCAATCCATTAATGCTGTAAATGAATATTTCAAAGATCAGAAATCCCTCACGGAGCAGATCATTAGAGTATGTGTGGTTTTGAATGCAGTTCCTATATTTGTTATAGCTCTTTTACATCTTATCTATAACGAGCTCTGTAACCTCTCCTCCTGGGGCAGGGAATGCATCTTTCCCTGTGTTTGTAATAGTATGTTGGTACTGTGCCCTGTTTTATTCCTCCTTTTCTAATGGGAACTAAAGGTGGAAAGATATTTCCTGTAACCAATTCTATGCCAGTGCTAACTTGATTTTGAATTGGTTGTAGTTTGTTATTAGCAAATAAATATCAAAACTAAAGGCTAACCTCAAACAAGTGAAGCATCTGGATTCCACGGGCACACATGCACACCTTGGTTCTGCAAAACTGTAAATCAGATCTCCCTTAGGTTACTGGAGGACAAGATATACTGCTCCCTGGATAAATTAGGTCTGCTGAGCTGTGCTCCCTGCAGCTACAAGTGCTGCTGCTATCTCTACTCTATGTTGCAAACAAGTAGAGACTTACCTGCAGCACCCTGTTCAAAGCAGCACCAGTTTACATTAAGTTGCTCATGAATTAATTTCCGTGTCAGTGGAAATTAGTTGACTTTTAAAATTACAGGAATTAAGAATCCATTATGATTCTTATTAAACTCTTTCTGTGATCAAATGTCAGGACTTTTTTTTTTTTTTTTTTTTTTTTTTTAAAGAAAGGTGCATTTTAAGCCTGTATTTGACTAGCTGTAGCATCTGTTCTTTTAATTCTGATTCCTTGTTTAGGTATTGGCTGGCAGTTGCTGTCATCATATAACTTATTTTCATAAAACCAACCAGACTGAGCTCCATGGATCTGTCAGTTTTGTGTTTTCCTTGTTCCAATTGCTTTTGTAACCCTGCTTGGAGCTTTCTCCAATTTATCAACACACAGATAACAACTGTCCAGTCCTAAAGTCCAGCTCTGTCCAGCAGGAGAGCTGGAGAGAATATTCCTAATTGCAGCGCCAAACACAGAGCTAATGTATGTCATTGCTATCTACAGTCAAGATTCCCCTTTTATTTATGCAAGGATTGTAATTGCACTTTTGGAAATGGCATCTTAATGGTACCTCATATCCAAGTTAGCTGTCTGCCATGAATCCCGATTTACTCATGTCCAGGAGAGCCATCCACATCTTTTCTAGGTATAGGACTGCCCATATTGATTCTATGACTGTATTAATTTGTTTGTCACTTTCTTATCAAATGATTCAATTACCCTAAACAGCCCTCTTCACTAATTACATTACTTACACTCTCTTTGTGTCATCTGCAAAACTGGTCAGCAGAGATTTGATGTTTTCTTCCAAATAATTTATAAAACGTGACAATTTTTAAGAGGGCTTTCAGGGTTTCATTAAAGAAAACAACAGATCATTGAGGATTCTCTATCTGCATTTACGTTTTGAGAATAAATATATTTGCTATTGTTTTATTTAAAGCAATATCGATATTTTAATTTTTCTCCTTCCTTAATCAAAGTGCTAGCAGGTACCAAATGAAATGTTTTACAAAAGTTGAACTGCATTGCATTCATATTAATTTGGTGGCCAGATGTAAATGTCAGATTTGAGGCCACATGTGTGGGAGAATCATCTCTCCACATACACCACAGTATGTGCAGTGTGAACTTTCATTTGAAAACCTCTGATTATAAGAGAGTTTTTTTCCTGGGAGTTTTTCAGTTACTTAGGCTAGGAGTCTTTATAATGACATGTAAGATTATTCTCCAGTTATTAATTTCCAGATGGACTACTGTCTTGCACAATATTTAAAGCTGCCCACAGCTGAACTGCATTGTGGCATTTGACTACTTCTAAAGAAGAGAAGTTTAATTTATTAATTTTTTTTGTTTGTTTGCTTGATGTTTTCCTTTAAAGTTTATCTTAAATGAAGGAAGGGAAATATTTACAATCGCAACGGAACAATGGCTGGAACTAAGGAAGGGAAAGTTTAGGTTAGGCTGTAGTAAGAAGTTCTTAACTCAAACAGACTTGGACTCTGAAAGAAGTTGAGACAGCGTCATGGAAGTTTTCTATAAACTCTGCAGGTGAGACACTCTGAAGAACCACCCTATAAAGGATACAATCTAGTAAAAGTTGAATGGTAGACAATCATCACTTTTCTTTCTCAAGCACTTTATTTGTGACAAAAAGGCGTATCTAGAATTGAAAAAAATTTAAGAACCCTATATATGTAAGAAGATATTTCCACCACAATACAGATCCTGTTGAGGATGACAGCTCAGTGGAAAAATCCAAGTATAATTTTATATTAGTTAAGTTTATAGTATGAGCATTTGGGTGTTCAGTTCTTAAAGGTCTGACACATACAGTACAGCCCCTTGAGAGTGTCCTAAGGATCCGTTGGCCTTTTGAATTGCCGGCATGCCAAAGATTAAACAAAAGGATGGGGGAAACGAAGGTGAGACATTTCGTGATTTCTTGAAAGAGACAAGAGGCAGTGTCAGATGAGTCAGGAGTTCCTCGCTTTACTCTTACCAATTCTCTGCCAAACACTAAATATCTAGGTAAGGAAATACTCGATTCACTTTGGTACTGAATTCTGTTAACGAATTCAAAGAAATAAGTGGTGTTTATTTAACAAGCTAATCAAGTTCCTATTTAAACCAGAATTCAAACATGCTCTGTGGCATGAAACTCAGCTTTCCTAGTTATACTTTATAAAATAAGCCAGGAGCTGGATGGCACTTGTTCTGAAGCAAGTCCATTTTATGTAGTAAAAATGCTGCAGATTTACTCTAGTGGAAAAGTGTTCAGTCTGTTCTGCTTAATGATAACTGGAGTTTTCAGTTTCCATACTATGAGCATTTATTTCTTCTTTCTTGCCACACTCATATTAAATGATTGCATTTCTCTGTTAGAAAAATACACGTCTGAACTGAATGGGGAGGGGCGTGGGGGGTGGGGGGGAAAGTAGGTCAGATGATGACTTCTAGGTATTAGTAACTTTCCTGATTTTAGAGGAGTTACAGTAATAATATTTGGCCTGCTATGCACAGGATCCACTATTAGCACTTCCAAAAGTACTAATTCCCTGAAGCTGTGACTCTCTCCCTCTCTTCTGTGACTGTGACATATGTCCAGGAGTGAAGAAAGAGTAAAACTAGTCCCCCTAGTGTACTGTTGTTGTAAAATAGTTAGGTTTCTAATCTGCTGAAGTTTGTCTATGGATTAATTGGTATCTGCTCCATCTTCCATACGTTTTTACTATACTGATATACTTCTTGGTGAAGGACACTTCTCTTGGTCATTTCACTTAGGACTCTAGGCTTCTGGGACTGAAAAAATTCCACCTGATATTACAATAATCCTTACAGAATGCAAGATAGGAACTAGATAATATTTTGTTCCTGTTTGTCAAAGCCTATAAGAGCTATCTTGGTATCTGTTAAAGTTATTAACTTCTGTATTTTTATTATGAAATTTAATTTTAAATCTCTTTATATCACACCATTTTCACTATACATTTTGGATAACATTTCCATTGCTTTGGAAAACCCACTTTTAGTTTAAAAAAGATTAGAACGGATAGGCAATCATTACTGAAAAGAGTAATTAATCAAAATTTTCTTCTGGGAGATGACTCTGAAATAATTTATAGTCAATATAACTTTGGTATTTTTATAGTGTTTAAGATTTATTGCCTGAATTATATCTAAAATAAATTATTATGTTGCTCTCAGAGCATCAAAGGCTACAGAGTTGTTTTATGCAACTGCATTGAACACAATGCTACAGAACATCACTGACTCTTCACTGAAGAGCGTCACTAAGCCTTGAAGGGAGGATAAGAGGAAAGTGTAAATGAACCAGTACTAAATCAGACACAAAATTCTACATGGAAATTTACCATAGGACATCGAGCAAAAAAAAGTATGGACTGGAAAGGCCACATGCAGCATTAGTATTTCAGAAAATATTTGGCATTTATCTGAAATGCAGCTAGCTGTATCTGGGAGTTGTTTGTGCAGGGAACCTTGGAAGAATCTGCATTGAGAAAAAGAAAATGCAGATATAATCTGGGGAAAAGTTTGGACTTGGCCCAGGAAGGGGTCTGTAAAGGGAAATCTAATTTTCATGAAGTATGTGCACAGCGTATGTAGCATACTGGTCTGACACCCAGCTTCTCACCTCTGCTAGTAACCACTTCAGACTGGTTGGTGGTCCACAGCTTAGTCAAAGGTTTTTTTCCTGTGAAGTTGGAAGCCTTGGCCACCAGACGAAAGATTATCAATTGGTCTCTCACATACCAAGCCCTCTGTCCTCTGAGAAAACATCACCATCATGCATGTCTTGGAATAAAGTATCTTCTGCTGCTGGATTTTCAATGGGACCAGTGTCAATGGGCTCACCCTCAGAGCAGCCTCAGACTATGCTCTGCATGGAGGACTGAAGGAGGCTGAAGAATGCCTAGCTGGTTGATCCCAGCAGGTTGTGGTCATAAGTTAAGCAGGAGCTATTCACAATTGCTGTGCCCAGGAGGACATAGATACCTCTAGAAATTTCTTCTAAAAGTCTGGACTGCCTACAGACTTCATATTCCCCCACAACCTGTAGTAAAGTGGGATTTTGTGGATCTAAGTTTGCAATTTTGGCATCTAAATCCTGTCACCTAAAATCCTGCTTTAAAAATCTAAATCTTCCTATAGATTTAGTGTAATATCTAACTAAACACTCCCCAAGTGAAAAGAAGTTTTAAAAGTCAACACCACCTATCAAGAAGGAAGAACGGAGTGAGGAGAAATTTGATCACTGCTCATCACTGAAAGTATAGTTATTCTTAAAGTACATTTCCTAAAACAGGAGACAAGAAGAGCTTCTGTAGGCAACAACCACACGAAAAGATGAGCACATGCTTCTGCAGTGATTATTGCATTATCAGAATACACATTTGGGGAAAATTTTCATGGAGCTTCATGCTATTGCAATGAAGAAGAACCTCCACTAATGTCCATATACTGAGTTACCGCCAACGTAAATCCTAATTTGTATTAGGATCAGGTGATAAAATTCAAGAAAAATTCAAGAAAATAGAGAAGATGATGGAGCAGGGAGAGGTGTGTCTTGCCTAGAGAGGGGATCTGCAGGCGCAACCTCGAAAGCAGGTAATTAGTAGCCCTTCGTTTATTATCTGTTAAATGCCACTCAGTGTTTCATACCAGTATTGCTTTATTCAAACATATTTTAAGCCAAATATTTAAGATATCTAAATAAACTGGGAACTGTCAGGATGCTCTCTGTGCATTTTGAGCATTGCAGGTGTGAAACTCTATATGTATAGCACTTGATACTATGGTATGTAAAAGATTATTTTTCTCACACAGCTATAGAAAGATACAAAATAAACAGATGGAAACATCCATAGTGCTTTCTATGTTTGTTTTCTCAAGAATAATTTGTGAAGGCTAAAGGGCAATTTATTCCCACATTTCCCAGTAATTTATTTGTAGAAATACTGTGTCCTCCGCGGAAGATGAGAAGATTTGGATTTAGATCTTAGAACAACTCTTTCTGCCTGTCCGTCTCTATTAGGTTATAAATGTGCATTCTGACCACCACAAATTGCTGTTAGGAGGATATTTTGCCTTAAAACTTTTTCAAATATGCTTTAGCTGTGTAAAATTTCTATAAGCAGCATGTGTCCCTAAGCCATCTGAAACTCCTGTCTCCACATACAGAAAATGGCACATGAATGTTTTGGCATAGTCACTTTCAGGATGGAAGCTGCCTGCTAGTTTTTCCTTTCAAGTTCACCCTAGTTAGCACAGCTCAATATACTTTATGCGTATACAGTCTCTGAGCTCTACCTTGGATGTGTTTCAGATGAACTCCCATGGAATCCCAAGTAATCTTTCTGGCAGAAGATTTTCCAGTGAAGAATCAAATTAATCATATTAGGGGAGGACATATTGAAAATTAAGGGTACATTTCAACAAACAAGGCTGTCAGCCTTGCCCTAAGCTTGAGCCTTTGTTATTCAGTCCAGCAATAGGGATTGCTCGATTTAGAAGAAACTATGCATGCCAACACCTTGGAGATGAAGAACATACCAAGAACTTTGCTGCTTGGTATGTCACCTAATGATCCTTCGCATCAAATCATGCTATGCTGTCTGCTCTGACACTGTACCAGATCCTTGGCTGTTAAAAATCACTCTTAGCAACTTCATCAGTTTTTGTCATTTGAGGTTCTGACTCTTCTAACTTCTGCTTTCCTCCTATTTAAGGTTAAGAAAATCTCTCTCCAAGTTGTACATCCAAAATTCATGTCTTCTGAAAACAAAGCTGATAAACTTCCCCTGTAAGAGCAACAAGCCAATGGCTGGAAAAGAAAGAAGAGCATACAATTTTAAGAACTATTAAATGCCATCTAGGATACAGGCTTTTATCTTAAACAGATTTTTTTTATCTTAAACAGATTTTATGAGCATGTGGATAGCAACTTATTTATGCTTCTCAGAGACAAGCAGGGCAAAACTAAGCAAACATTCAACCTGACATGGTATAGATCATATCAGGACAGAGTGACCAATAGAGTCCTTAGAGAATTCTCCTTCTCAGCTGGTGTTTGTGGCTAAACTGAAATGAATGCAATGCAGAAGTGTAATACGAAGAGTAACTGTGAAAAAAATAAATAAATAAATAAAGAGAAGCATGTGTGATGGATTGCATATAACCCTGTAAAAAAGACAAAGATTGAATCTGGTTCTCCCTGTGAACCTGCTGAACCCACTAGGATTGCCTGGGGATAAGTTAAATCCAAAACTGATCCATTTGGTTTGCTCCACCCTTTGGCATTATAAATGTAATTACAACCAAATCAGAACAGTAGCAATTTATCCTTAGCCAGCACAGATGTAAGAGGTGACTTAAGGAGAAATGAACCAGTAACAGGTTTTGGAGCAAGAGGATATCTTTGGCTCATTGAATTCCAAAACAAAAAGGAATGGAATTTGCTCCCCATTTTGTAGCAGCTGAGGGCAGTTCTATGCTGTAAGAAGCCAGCCTGCTACATTATGTATTTCCTTTCCTTGCTATGGCAATTACTGATATGGCTCTTAAAATGGAAATTTGAGTTCCAGTTTCTTGAGATCCTTTTACTCTTCTGCTGAAGCCAAAGAGCAGCCTTGACACCTGTTTATTGGTCACGGAATTCCTTTGGCTGGGAAACAGCTTCTGGTACAGAGACTGGAGATGCACCCCTTGCATGGACTGGGCCACTGCTCTTTATAGAGCCCCCTGAACAGAAACATGAAAGGCTAAGACAAAGAAGCCTAAAGGCCCTAGGACAGGGCCTGAGGAATTCTTTCTAGCTAGATCTCCCAGGTCCCACAGTTCACCTTTTTATCAGCAAATGCACTTTCACATATTGATGAAAGCACAGAAAGAATTATGTAAAATGGATTGATGCTGTCTTTAGACCAAAATGTTTTGTGTGGATATATCAATATCCTGTGGACTGCTAAACTACTTTCAGCTCATCTGCTCCATGCTGCATTCACCTGGTTGTCAGATTAGTACAGGAAAAAGGCTTGTTATTGCTTATCAAAAAAGTGGGAGCACTGCTACTGCAGCCAGGAAAGTCAGGGGATAGAAACAAGGCAAGGTTTGAAATATATCTTGCTGAGCTTTAAGAACAGAAATGGTTGCCTGACAGTAACTCAATGCATAAGTTGACCTGTTGTTTATCAAGTGAGGGAAAGTGCTATTCAGCGGGGGTTCAGAAATTTTTATTTCCATTTTCTAGGGGAGGAACAATAATTGCCTCAGTTCTCAGTTTGGAAAAAATTGCTAATTCGTTGGAAGAAACATATGAATTATGTCATATTTGATTTTTAACTCAATCCAGTGGAAATAAATCAAGTCCAAAAGATCAGTGTTAGATCTCCTTCCACATTTTTTTGTTCATAAAATAGATTAATTCTAAAGTAGTTATTAATTGAAAGATGAGATTATTTTATTCAGGAAAAATAATTTTAATGGAAAGATCCAAGTTTCATCAGAACTTGAATATATTTCATGAAAAAATTTAGAATTATGCTATGGCATTTTTCAGAGTTTTTCTCCAACATGGTTCTTTTTCAGACCTTTTTCTAATTAGCAGATATTTGACCAGAAATCTAAGCAGAAAGTTAGAAAGTGGGCAGAAATGATGCCCACTTGTTTCACTACAGATTGTAACGTAAAACTGCATATTGGTTCCTGCAGAACTGCACAATGGAGTAGGGCTTAGAAAGAGAAGCTGGAAGATTTTTAGAATATGGCAATGTGCTTATTTGGTGCTTTCTATTTGCTTTTGAATCTCTGAAAAGGAAAGGCAAATTTCTTCTCCAGATTTGTTATGCAAATCAAATAAGCACTTAAAGATAAGGGGAATTAATCCAGGCCTACATGGTTTTGTTATGCCACTGAATCTTTTCCCCCACACTTCTTTTCTGCATGCAGTTCCTGATGGAATCTAAAATTACTCAAGATACTTGTTTTATGTTTGCCAGACTTAAATTTCACTGTTTATTTATTTAAGTCTAGCTTTGGGTTTTTTTCAGTGTTCCTTCAGACACTGACATTTAAACTGAAAGTTCACATTTTCAACAAGATGCTCAAAATTTGTACACACCTATTTATAAACTAATTTATATATATGTTTACCATATTTCATCATGCAACTACACATATTGAAACTTAGATCTGTCCAAGGTACATAGGCAAATTTGACTTCTCCTCATGAGCCATATTACTTCTACATACAAATGTTTATTACACAAAAGCTGTAAAAGAAATTTCAAAGTGCATTATGTCTTCTTATATATTTAGAAGCAATTTTTCCCTAATGTATGCCTAACTGATGTAACAGGTTTCAAAAATTTGATCCAGGAAGATAAAGCATGTGTTAATAGGTGGAAAATAAAAAGTAATCACAGTTATTCTGTCCTGCTTCCTAGTGTCTCACAAAATTTCTATGTCATCTAAGGCAAATAAATAAAGGTGCTATACATCTAAAGGTGAACTGTATAAAGTAAGCTTTTACAATACAGTTCTCATAAAAAGGGTCAAGTCTGAGAGATGTCAGGGCCCCTAAATCAGTGGAGTTCTTGTGCTTTACTATATTCCTTGTAACAAGCCACCTCATGAGCTTGGTTCTGAGTGTTTTGTCTAAGGTCCCCCACCTGTTCTCTCCTCACATATTCCCATGACTGTAGCTTAATATTTCAACTGATTTTAAGTTAACGTTTGCAATTTTCCTCTTCTTAGGCTATAGCCTTTTGCAGTAACCACTAACTGTTCAACATTTTGCAGATATAATTTGCAGATCTTGGTGTCATTGAACAAGAATATGTAGTGACCAAGCAGCTCTCTAAATGGAAAGAGAATGTTCATTAGCTGAAACATGATATTAAGCAAAGATCTGTTTTTCCCTAGGATCTTTCCAACCCTTACAGGGGAATGAGGCACACCTGGTTTATTCATACATTTCCATCCTTCCCTATCTAAAGTAATGAGCACTTTGCTCATTAAGCTTGGTCTTGAGTCCCTGGCTTTTGGCCTAGTGACTGACCTTATGCCCCCCAGTTGTCACTATAATTAGACACGTGTCTCAGCTGAGGTGTGGTAGCTGACAGAATCTGGAGTTTAGCCAAACAGTTCTGCTTTCTTTCCCTACCACTTTCCTTCTCCACTCCTAGGAGGAAGCCTCTGGTATCAGATGAAAGATAGGAGGAGCTAATAGGTGCATGTGCTCAGGTGAAACTCTTTACCTGCCTTTTGGTTTGCATGAAAGAGTTTTGCAGGGCGGACTGACCCATCCCTGATCTTTGGGCCTCCTGCATCTTCTCTATTTGCGCTGGGAAGGAAGGCAAAGGCTGTAGCATACATTCATTTACTTGCTTACCAGTCTGAATGAAGGCAAATTTTGACTCAACTACAGTCTTTCATCTTGGCTTAACAGATGGAAAATGAACTCTTTCCACCCTTCATTCTTCTTCTACATGAATACTCAAAACCTTTCACTTTTCAGGAGTCCTTTAATCTGAATTTACGGGTCTTGACTTTTCTTAACTGAAAATAGGAGGGCTTCTGGACACAAAATCATAAATACTTAGTAGTTTTAGTATCATTCCACTCTGAAGTATTAGCTATCTCTGGCTACCAGTAGCCTTTCTCCTCCTTTCTGCATTAGTCCCACACACCTGAGTAACTGACACATTCCACAATGTCAGGAAAGTACAGCAACTTGATATTCATCATAGCCTTAAATTCCTGTTTATCATTACTCTACAGTAGGCCCTTAACAAACAAAAAGGAAAACATCCTGTCTCAAAGAGCTTTGCAACATAAAAACATCAGGAAGAGCCCAAGATCAGATGGCAGAGGATACGGAGTACAAAGAAGGAAATCAGAATGCTAGTAGCTTCTCCTGCCATTGGATCTCACTGATGCTCTTGTGAACCTGTTTGCATGGACACAGACTGGGGCACTACAGGGACACTAGAAAAGAAAACCGGAGTAAAAAGGTAAGTGACAAAGCATGCAGCACTGAGCTCAGCTGGATAAAGCATATCCCTGGTGATTGCGCAGCAGGACTTGTGAAAAGTTTTTTACAGTTCCATGCGTTCTTCAGCTGGGATTTTCTTCTAGCAGTATGATGCACTTTGAAGTCAGCTGGAAGCTAAAGCACCTGTCATAGATTGGGAACATTATTGTCTAATTGCAAGTATACCAAACAGAAGATTTCTTTGTTACAGAGGGGCTGTGTTGAGAAAACAAATCAGAGTCAAGGGATGCAGTCCAATCCAAAGGTTCCCATCCTTTTGCTCACCATCTGTGTAGTCAAACATACCAAAGGCTTCCTTGCTGTTGAATAATGCAAACTCGGTGATTTCCTTGACGTCACTGTGAAGGGTGGGTGGCCTATGTGAGAGAGCTGGCAGCATGCCAGTTATCAAACATGTTAGAAGATCTTCCAGGGTAAAGGATTAGAGGTAGTTCACAAAGAAACTGAGCAAGTCTCTGAGCAAATGTATATTGTCCTTATCTTTTTAAAAAGTATTTCACAGAGATTTACTACTTTTCTAATAAATAGACTCTCACAAGCTGAGCTTGCAATCCATAGAGGTGTGCAGAAAATGTTTTTAAAACCAAACAGGCATTCAGAGTATAAGAGCTAGAATTTCATATAGATAGGTATAAAAAAAATCTGTTTCTTTTTCTAAGTTTCTTTGAGCTATCCAAGCTGCTAAAATGACAATGATGGAAATGCAGTTCTTCCAAGAATTGCAACTGTCTTCCTGTTCCAATTCCAGGCACAAATTCTGTGAGGAAGACTGATATTTTCTAAATCATTTCCTGCCCTTTTTCAGAAACAATGCAAGTGCTTGGGAGCTCAACATCTGGGAGGTTCCTAAAGCCTGAAGTGACCTCTGAGAATGAGTCTAGAAAAATGTAATTATTTTTTCCTAAGCTAGTTAGCACCAGGATGAGATCGAATGCAAGAACAACAAAAACTAACTGAGCCATCTCTGTTCAGGGGTTGTCACGACTTCATCTGGCATCTGATTCAGCATTTCTAGAAATCAGGGGAAAGGTTTTTCACAACATAAGAGTTAAAAGAGATTCTTCCATTGGGTTCACCTGCTGACAGTCTGCTTTCTTTACTTTGGTGCTGCACAGTCCTAAATAAATCCTCCTTCACACTAGTAGTTTCTGGAAATATATTTATCCTTTCTCTTCCTTCAATTAGTTTTAGATTTCACCTGATAGAAATGGGGAGACTAGGCAAAGGTAGACACAGATTGAAAGAAGAAATGATAGGAAGGAAAAAGAGAATGAGTTCCCTATGGTCCAGTCCTTTCCTTCTCAAAAGACACCCACCAATTAGCAAAAAATTTCTTGCAGGGATCTGCAAACTCAACCAAGGATGGACACTAGATCTACAACTTTTCCCCATGGAGAAAGGTCTGGGCTGTAGTCCAGGGTATTCTTACAGGTAAAAGTTGGCACTGCCAGGTCTGACCTCCCCAGCTTGAAGAAGTGTTCAGAAGCATCATAGAATCATAGAATGTATTGGGTTGGAAGGGATCCTCAAGGGTCATCTAGTCCAACCCCCCTGCAGTGAGCAGGGACATCTTCACTAGATCAGGTTGCTCAGAGCCCCATCAAGCCTGACCTTGAATGTCTCCAGGGATGGGGCCTCCACTATCTAAGGTAGCAGCTGTACTTTGAAGAACTTGGTGAAATTGCTCAGAGGTTATTGTTTGTGTAACTAAATAATTTGATTAAAAATGAGAATCAAAATTGACTTCAGCACAGAAAATGCAGATGACTGTTTATAGTATTTACACACATAAGTATATACACATATATAGTTATAACCTTAAGCTTATGGTATAAATAACCCACAAAAGCAAGGAGATGGGAAAAGAACTACATTATCACTACTCCACAGATGGAGGACTAGAGGCATGAAGGGTCTTGCCCAAGGAACAAAACCCTAGATTCAGGCCTCTGCTTTAACCACTCAATAATGAGTGACATTAATGGGCAACATCAATATTGTTAAGTTCTATTCCCTTGCCTCCGCCAATGCTCCAGGAAAAGCGACAAAATTGTCATTGATGAATTGATTCATTGACCAAGAAACTGAGAAATCAACGTGGTTTTTTTTTCCATATGGAAATCAATAGGTCTGCAGTCTTGTATCTTTGAGCTCCAAGATTGAAGAATAGAAGTTAAAAACTTTGTCCTAGATCACACAGAAAACCAGTGGAACTGAGGCATCCCAAATACTAATGTCCTACAACAATTACAAGCCCTTAGGACAGTGTGCTTGGCTGATACATCATGTCATATACAAGGCTGCTACTGGGTCAAGATAGTGTAAAGTCCACATAACTCAGATGGCTATAGAATGCAGTTCATCACCTGATAAAAGAACATACAATACTAAAGTAAGGCAAATATTAAACATATGGATAAAAAAAAAACCTATCATGAAAAAAAAAGCAAGATTTACTTATGTAAAAATCTTCATTTCATATTTTAAATGCTTCCTGAAAATTTTAGAGAACTCAATCCTGTCAAAAATATCAGCTTTGCACATGAAACAGAACACTGTTTTGAATAGCACTATTCCTTTAAGTTTCAAGACTTTCTAGTATCCCCTTCACTGCTTTCTGCCTATGTATTCTATTTTCTCCTTCACATCCCAGAGTAAGGGACCATGTGCTAAGCTAAGCCTTATAAAGTTAATGACTGCAATGGACAGGTTTTTTTCAGCATATCTGTAAAGATAAATGATGCTTTGCTGTTGAGTATGAATATAACAGTAAAAGACAGCAACAGAAAACAGAAACAAAGCAAAGACAAATGTAACTCAATAGAACTGACTACAAACTGAGTCAAAAATTTTTCTCAAGAATGCAACATCAAATGTAAGAAACTGTACAAGCAAGTTTGGGAACTTAGAGCTTCCTGCAATAGGGCTCACTACAATAAGTAAAGTGTTGTCTCCTGTCTCATTCAGGACAACACTCCTTGTAGATAAAAACACTGGAATTTATCATCTGATTTTCCTTCTAGCTGAAAGAGCTTACAGGACCCTGAAAATTAGCTACCTGTCTGGGACAGAAAGCAGAAAACAAAGCAGAAAGATGAAATGGCAAATGGGCTGAGGGAACAGGTGAAGAGAGTGTGCCCATGGATTTGACATTGACTGTGATGAGGAAACGCAGAGTAGGCATTTTAACACTAGTAGTTTTACCTGACCAGCGGCGCTTTTTCCAAAGCTTGGTAGATGCTTATAGTGGTGTCACACAAACTTGCCCATACAGACTAAGCTAGGTAAAACAGTAAAGAACTCAATTAAAGATCAGTCATTCCTCTAGAAAAGTCAGAGTGAAATGGGAGTAATTGAATGCACTTAGATATCCTACGGACTGCCTTTTTAAAAAACAGTTTGCACAAAACAGCTAACTTCAGCAGAATTCTCGAAGTTTTAATGCACATGTAGCACATTAATTATATTAAATACAATTACATATACTTGTATTAATTCTTACAGATAACATAAGCTTTGATAATGTTATCAGACTGATATGTCTCAAAAATTATATTATTTTAGGGCACACTCAAGAGACATGGAGTCCTGAAGGAAAATGCAAATTCACAGCAAAGTCATACAGAGTGAACCCCATTTTAATTTGTTCACTCTGCTAGTTCTGAAGCTTGTGGTTTATCACAAGTCTAACATGTTACAGTTCAGACTCAGTTTTGTACTTGGAAAGTCTCAGGGTTTTTAAAAAATGGAATAATATTTATCATACATACTTAAATATTACAAGCTTTTAAATGTGCAAGCATTGCTTCAGATTTTTGAACCTGAAAAGAGCTTAAGATGAGTTCCTGAACAATTTGTCATTTCTTGGTAATCTATCACCCATGATTACTTTATCTATTTCTGTCACAGAAAAATGAAGGCAAAGAAAGGGGAAAAAATACAAATCATGTTGATTTCTTTTTAAGATAAAGTAACCAGTTACTTTTTCTATTATTATTTTCTTATGCCTTTTTTAAGAAAGGAAGATTGCCAGATCATGGGATGAATGCCACTGACTTCAGCAAAGTTAATCCTGCATATACCACAGTAAGGCTGATCCCATAAATCACTATTCACTGAAGAATGGCAATGCATTTACAAAACCAGTGATTTCCAGCTTTTGCAAGTTAGGCAGGCAGAGAGAGTCTGAATGTCACTATCCTTTCTCTGACAATGACTAGGCCTACTGAACAAGAACAGATCCACTGTACAACATGCATGCAGAAGACCTGACATAGCTTACCCTGCATGTGCTAGAGAATGCATGTACACAGCTAAATCTCCTGAGATGCCAGCAAGAAATGAGGCTACTAGAAATGTGTCATGGAGCACAGGCCAGAAGAGTTGCTCTGCTGGACTGTATTCAGTATATGGGCTGATCCCTCAGCATCCATTCATATATTATGCATTGTTTTAGGGAATCATTACCTTTGAGGACAGGACAATTGATGAAGTTCCTGAACTGAAAATATTTGGTGTACTTGTAGAAATGTTTGCCATGCTTCTACTGGTCTCCAGGCATCTGCTTATGATGACAGCTAATTTGAACAAGATAGTTGTTCTGGTTTTGGATATTTGATGATGCAAGACCACTATGAGTTAAGACACAATAAATCATCTCTTACCAAATATTAACCTGTTTGGATATCTTTGAATACAGTTTAAATTTCCCTGCCTTATATCATTTGGGTTATTCTGTAAACTTAAATAAAATACAACAATGTGAAAAAAAATAAACTCTGTTTGGATGCATGTGAAGTCCTGGTCTCAACCAGTTACTGGTGTGGAAAACCCAGCATCTTACAAAGAAAAGGTCCTGGCTATTTGTCTATGAGTTCTCCCTTGACAATGGCTAGACAGAAACCTTCACTGAAGTAAGTAGGAGTTTTGCCGTTCATTCTATGAATCTGGCTTTTAACCTGCTTCTTTATTTGTAATGTTTAAAGCTTGGCATTACAACAAAGCTCACAATGAAGAGGGGAATGTAGCTGAAAAGATATGTTTAAATAGACAAAGTGTGCTAAATGCTCATCATTTTTACAAGATACGTCCATTCTTGAGTAGGCGACATGAGTAAACATGGAGAACACCAACACTTTTCAAAATATACCGGTAAGAGCGCTTAGATAAACAGTCTGACCTTAAACTTAGGCAGCATTGCCTCAGAAATGCAACATCAACTGGCTGATATTTCGTATACCACACAGCAATATTTTCATGGGGAAAGTGTTCTCCATTTTTGAAAGAGGTTAGATTTCCCATTCAGATACATATATAAACAGGTTGTTCAGTATGATGTCCAGCCATAGAAAAAATATTCATAGATGTTGCAGCTGAAGCCTAAAACAATTGGATATTAAATACAAAGTTCTTTGGTAGACGAAGCTCTAAAATCATAGTTTAGCTCTATTTAAAGGATTAGCTCTATTCAACACATCTGAAACCCCATGCATACTACAAAGAAAATTTAACTGAGGTACAGGTAAAAGCTATGAAATCCTGAAACAATTAATAGTTGTTTATGTCCTGCTATGGGCAGAATGGCAGAGCCATCACTCAGGTTTTCCAAGCCAACTGATAACACAACCTCCCCATGCCAGTTCTGAGGCTAAAGATACGTCAGTGTGGAATCACTGAGGTCACTTCTCTCCTTTGTTATTCTCCTTTTTGGCCCTCTCCTAAATTCAAAATTGTTTTAGAGCTAACAGGATTTACAATTGTGTAAATAAAGGACATTATATTAGCTTGCATATCAGATATGCTTGTTTATTCTGCCCAAGGAAGAGCTAGTAATAGCATTTTCATGACATCAGAGGCGAAGCAAAGGAAGCCATTCCAACCAATTAATCTCAGTATTGTTTATAAAGAGATACAGGCAACTGATCTGTGTAATTGTTCTAAGGAGTCACAGTTTGCACAGTATGTTTAAACAACATATGACTATTGAGGGCAACTTTGAGGATGGATTTTGAATTTATCAGTGAGAGGTACTTTCCAGAGTTTATCAGAAATGTGAGGCCCACAATGGTAGAGATACAGAAAATTTTCAGACTTGTCTGTACTTAAAGTCCAGCTGAGTTTGTGGGAGCAATGACAAACCTAGTCTAACACCCAGTAATTTATGAACTGCATAGGAAAGAGTTAATAGCAGGCATTAAGATTAAGATGATTAAAATACATTTCCACTGATATTCTAAAACTTTGTAGAACTTAAATAATAATTCTGGTATATTGTTTTGATTTTCTTCTGCCTGATTCTCACTTGAATATTTGCAATTTCTAAGCAGTGATTTGTTGAAACTACAATATATTGAAGTATACAGACACTGAAAGCATAACTCTATGGCTGAAAAGGGAGTTAAACGTGGGAATTAAATGAGGTAACATTGTTTCATGTGAAGAACACTGTCTGTTCAAAATTTGCCTTTTTTTGTAAGTGATGATTGAATGTTATGGGCATTCAGGAGAAGATCAATTAAGTTAAAATTAAATTAGTCAGACTTCTAAGAAATCATTTCTGAGCTTCATTTTGTTTACTTAACAAATATTTTTGCTAATCCATCATACTTTACATTAAACCTCATTGAGAACTTCAGGAGACATTGGGCTATAAACAAGCCAATTTAGTAACATTTTATACGGCTACCACCGCAGTTTTTTTCACCACCTATATTTCACCAGAGAATCCCTGTATCTTTTCTCTAGCTTGCCCTCTGTCAATATATATGAATTGGTGATTTTCACATGTGCACTGGCTAGTTAGCAGATAGATCAATTCATGTTTAACTGGTAGTTATGTTCATGATGCTACGAACACAAGACTTCAACTCTACATAGGGTGGAGAATCTTCACGGCTGTGGTGTGGAAAGGATGTCTGTTAACTCTCTACTGCCTTGCATGCTGTTTTGCAGGCACAGCACTACACTGCTGTAATGCTGCTTTTCTATCTAATAACTAAAAACTCCATGTGCCTTACACCTTCTGTGCCCTATAAAGCTCTCCCACCTTCCTGTCCTTTGCCACCTCTGAGTGTAAACCTAAGCTACCTCCAGATAATCCATTTTCTTCTCTGTGACTGCAAATCAGGAACTGAACTCAATTCTCCTTAAGATCTCCAGCCTTTCAATAATGCCTTTCAGTAGGAACACCTCTATCATTTGCAGCTTCCTCTACCTCCTTTCAGAGTTCTTCAAATAACTTTCCATCTCTCCCTACCCAGCTTCCCTGCAGTGGCTCACATGGCATCTGCAGCCAGTCAAATTCCTTCACCAAAATCATAGAATCATAGAATAGTTTGGGTTGGAAAGGACCTTTAGAGGTCATCTAGTTCAACTCTCTTGCAGTAAGCAGGGACATCTTCAACTAGATCAGGTTCCTCAGAGCCCTGTCCAACCTGACCTTGAAAGTTTCCAGGGATGGGGCATCTACCACCTCTCTGGAAAACCTGTTACAGTGTTTCACCACCCTCACTGTAAAATATTTCTTCCTTATATCGAGTCTAAATCTACCCTCTTTTAGTTTAAAACCATTACCCGTCATCCTACTGCAAGAGGCCCTACTAAACTCTCTGTCCCCATCTTTCTTCTAAGTCCTCCTTAAGTATTTAAAGGCCACAGCAAGATGACCCCAGAGCCTTCTCTCTCCAGGCTGAACAACTTCAACTCTCTCAGCCTGTCCTCATAGCAGAGGTGCTCCAGCCCTCTGATGATTTTTGTGCCCTCCTCTAGACCTGCTCCAACAGATCCATGTCTTTTCTGGGCTGAGGGCTCCAGAGCTGGACACAGTACTCAAAATACTTGTTGTCCTGTGAGAACAGAGGCAGCTTGATACCATCAGCTAGGCCTCCAACATACACAAAAACATATTAAAAATCACTGCTGATATGTTAAATTAATCTGTTTTTTAAGGCTTTTCATTTTCCTGTCAGCAGTTGAGCTTCTGGTGGATGATACCTCCGAATTGTTCACTGATTTCTAAGCTTAAAATCTAAACTTGAGCACCAGCACAGCACCAGAAGGGACTGCCTTCTTCTTGCTCACAGGGCTGCCCAGTCCAGGGTCCCATCCTCACCTTTAACCACTTGCAGCCCTCACCCTTTGCCTCCTTCTCCTCTATCTTTCCATGTTTCCATGTTTGTGCATGAGACAATCCATGTGTTGGATCCACCAGATCCACAGAGGAACAGTAAATCCTCCTACTGATGGTTTGTTCTGACTTTTCAGAGAATTTCTTTCAGTTGCCAGCTGAGCTAGGTGAATGACCTGCTCGCAGTGACCTGTGGCCAGCACAGAGCCACTGAACCTGTCACCCAGCCAGCCTGTCCTTGCAAAACCTGCTGAGGGTAAGGAGCAGGGATGACAGTGGAATTCCTATGTTTATATGGGAGCTATTTAATAGAAATAAAGTTTTGTTGTCATACCTTCCTGTTTTCAGAAGTTATCCAGCCATTAGCTTCCTAATCAAAAGAGATGTGGCAGCATGCCACAGAAACTGGGCCTCCCTTCCAGCATGTAGCCCAAAGTATTTGCAAACCCCAGACTGTCATGCCTTGGGTGTAAAGCTAACTTTTATGCTATATGCTTCAGAATATACTTTCATTTAAAAGAGCTATATACAGCAATAGCATGCACCAAGACTGACAGATCACTTCAGAGAAAACCCCAACAAGGAGTGAAGCCAACCAAACAATCCCAGGGTTTCACCTTTTGTTCAACTGATAGATACGTGTCCATGAGGGAAATATCTCATGGTAGGTTCTTCATGTATTTAAATTAATGTCTGAATTTGCTTTACAGCACACTGAAAATTCAAAAGCCTTGTACATAGAGCTTTATAAATCTCTGTTTTACTGTATGCAGTAGAAATGAGCTGAAGAGATCCTCTGGGTCCTTTAGTTGGTGACATGAGTGATCCTTGTCCTTTCACGCTTCACTGAAGGGCAATAGGAACTAAAATACCAAGTATAATGGAAATCTGACTGCCTGGCATTACTTCCTGGGGATTAAAAAATAACTTTGTTCCTATAGGTTTTAGTTTGGGATTATTAATAGATGGTGATTAATAAAAGGTCGAGGGACTCCTGTCAGCAATCTAAAGACACATTTTATGAATTTCAAGGCTCCAAGTACAATATTCCTGACTCAGAGTTGACTGAAGGCTTCTTAGCAGCAGAGGCTATATTGCTTTTCACTGCATTGTAGGTGAGGGGCATGAGCCTGACTTGGATCAAGCTGCTTACACTGTGGAAGGGGAATGGTGAGAGGGAAGAAGGCAGAAGGGTTTGAGGCTCCTGCCATGAACTGGAGAGGCTACAGAGTGGTTGTCACTGCTGAGAGGTTCCCCCAGCCACAGCTGCTGCCCCATAAGCTCTGGCACTCACCTGTGGCAGCAGGGGTGCCTAGCAGCTCCTACAGCATGGGAAAGGGAAACTGTGAGGCCATGGACATTTTTTCACACCAGCAATCCACTGCCCTGGTCAACTGCTGACTGTGCTAGGGTTGTCCCTGGCCCAACTTCAGCAAACAATCCTTGAAATTCAAGAGCTCCTCATCAATGACGCATTTTCCATGAAAATTTGACAATAAAAATAATCAACTATATTTGCTAAAAATATACCAGCTCACTGAGTGTTCCTTTTATTTTAATGCTGATGTGAATATGAGTCAGATCATCACAACCTGACTATCTTGTGTTATCCAGAATGTCAGGTTTTGAGGCTCCTGGTAATCCTTTCTGGCTTTAACATCTATGAATCTACAATTCAACACAATATTTATTATAATTAAATGTCATGCAGGTGTGAATTTGGCTTAACCTCAGGGAACATTTCTAGACAGTATAGAGTTTTGATGTTTATGTGAGCTTCATCCGCATACATACAGAACTGCAGTTCAGCTGAAGTCATAGACACAGTGCACAGACTGGTAAACACTTTAATGCCTCCTGCCTTGCAATAAGCATGAGTCCTGGATTCCCCTGGTGCATTATCTCAAAGGTCAGCTCAACATGATTGCTTCTAAGGAAGTTACAGGCTGCAGATTTCCACCCATGACAACTACCTATATGTCTCATTTCAAAACCCTTTTGTGAAATGATCTTTTTTGTATAGATGCAAACTGAAACCGAAAGAAATATTCATATGAAAAATTGTAACAAACCACCAAGATTTACTTAATCTAAAGCAAAGTATGATCCTTTTCTCAAAAGTCAGCATATTGAATTTGATATTCAGATCATATGTGAGAAAGGATATCACTTTATGCACAAAAATGTTTTTCTCATAGCTAATGATGGACAGTGAGCACTTTTCTACTTCCTTTCCTGGTGCCCATCTGGACACTTACATTTGCCAGGCTGGGGAGTTTTGTTTTAATCAAAGTATAAGTTGTTTTTTTGGTATTGTCACGCTTTCATTATGTGGTAACAAATGTCCATGACAGGTTTTGTTGGCTTTTTATTGCAAGAGACATCAATGATGTGGAATCCGTGTGTCTGTTCGTGTAACTCATTTTATCTCTGTAATTGTTCTTGCCCTTGAACACAATGCCATGGATATATTAACCTGAATAAACACGAATGAACAGCTTTTTGATAAAAATTGTTAAAAAGTGGACCTCATTTGGACATACTAAAGCAAAGACTATATGCATTTGCTGCTTGTCACATCTTCCCCCAGATAACTTACATTAAACGTCAACAACATAACTTTTTCCAAAACTAAATATATATTTGGAAGTTTAAAAATAGAGACAAACAGAATCTTAACCAAACCTCAGCTCCTACTCTAACTGTATCAAGGTGCAGATCTACTCTGTGTTTTTCATAGGAGTCTCTGAGATATAAAATGGCTAAGAAATGTTTCTTCTTTCCATGCTGATGAGGAGTCTGTATCTCTTCTATGCACTCAAGTGCAATCAAATAGAAATGCTGCCCTAGCCAACTGGAAAATCAATTATTCACACAGTGCTATATGCAAATATCCAGAATCTAATTTTTCACACCTGGTTAGTGAGTTTAATTGGATTCATTTTCAAAAGCCTAAGAACCTGAACTCCAGGTTGTATGGTACTTGTACATAGAAATTAGACAAATAGTTTCATACTTAATGCTAAAGGAAATTTTTGCATGGTTTATGGAACTTTGACAATAGGAACTTTATTCCAGCACCTGTGAGCATGCCTGCATCAGATTGTTTGCCACATTTACTCTTCCTGCAGTATTTGATGTATTTTTCTTTGTGAATTTACTTGCCAGTTCATGTGACTTTTCCTGTCTGCACTGAAACAGGTGCCAGTTTCTCGTGTTTTGCCAACTAGTGTTTCATGATTGTTTGCATGTATGTATTTGCACTTCACAGCAGTCCTCCAGTGCTTTCCTATTCTCTGTTGCCTTCCTACTTGTTTAACTATGCATGTCCCAGTGATTCTTCTACTTTTCCATGACTGGGGTGCTGTTTCAGCTTCCAGGATTCTGGAGGACAATGATAAAGAGACTGGTGAGAAATGCCCTTGTTACAGATGAGGAGCTCCTCCTTGAAAGCTAGGATTTCTTGTTGAGACAGTGACTCTCACAAATGTTGAGGACATCTATGTAGAAATCTGTGGAGGATGAGTGAAACCTGAGCCTTCTAAACAACCATAGGAATGTTCTGTTTCAGTGCAGAAGGTGGAGAGCATGGCGGATCTGTACAATGAGACACATAAGGAAACATTTCCCATCCCATCCACTCTCCCCTTGACTCAAACTCAAGGCCTGCATCTGCTTCATTGTTTGAGTGCTAAACATGTCCCACCGAACACTGTAAAGGCAGATACTGTTGTCCACTGATCTAGACCATGACTTCACACTACCAGTAGCAGCAAGATTCATAATTTGGCGCTGAGAAAGCACAGTGTGTCATCTTGTGCAAACTGTCAGAGTCTGAGTTTGAGTAAGGGAAAGCTAACATCCACAGCTAAGGCTTTTTTTTTTCTTTCCCTTTTCTACAACCAATATAAACAAAGTGCCAATATATTGAAGGTGAGATTTGTTATTATCTGCTAAACAATACTGTAATGAGAAGGGATAAGAAAAAAGAAGACAGCCCGGAAATCTAGGAAATTCACAAAAAAAAAGTGAAAACAGATATCTTGTTCGGAAGGAAGGAAAGAAAGTTAAGCATCTATCTGACGAGTTGCTTTCACAGGGTAGTGGGAATGACAGGTAAGCTGTTTTTTTCCAAAACAATAGCAACGATTTAAACATGGTGAGCATCCCCTGTGGTTTTTTGGAGTTTTTTTCTTTGTATACATGAGTTTGTGATAGTAGTGTTGGAGAAGCTGCTGTACTGAGCAACCAGGCCATCAAAAATTAGAGAGAAACATCTCTTTAACCATGTTTCTTTAAAACATTTCATCCCTGTGCAGCAGGAAAGGCATGGGTGTATGGGTGCCATTAATACTTTAAAATCATATGGGAACAAACAGGTAAAGCCATGAAGAACCTTCTATGCTTTATGTCCCACACTGCTGTGCTGCTGCTGTAGCCGTAAGATTGGCATGGCAGAAATCCTAAGAGCAGAGATCATCATAATACATAGTATTTTTATCTTTTCCACTAAGCAAGACAGATCTGCAGTGCAGTGCTTTCCCAGCACGTTCTGCCCTTTTCCATTGCTCAGAAAATGAAATTACTTCAGAAACAGTTAATTCCTGGTTAGTATTCTCGTCTTCTACCCAGTGCCATTGCCTCATTCAAGATACTAAATTATCTGCCAAAATGGTGTGTGCTTTCTATAGACAAATCCATTCACTGTGGATATCTCAGCCTCTTTGTATGAGAGACTCCTACGGGCATGGCAGGCAGAAGAGTTGCCTTCGTGGTAGCCGACAGCAACTTGAAAATGCTTTGGTACACCAAAAGGAGATGATCCAGTGGAAACGTGTAGTTTCACCACAACTCCTGCAATTCTGGCTGATTCCAGTTGGCTCTGCTATATAATCACAACACACCACAAGATAGAATCCAGAACACAGACAGCTATCTCAACATCTGGAAAAAACACCATAGGATTCTTGCCCAGAATGCTATGTGCTTACTTCGAAACAGGCCCCTGCTGTCTTTATGCCATTATTGTAGAAATTAAGTAGAAAACAGCTGACCATGTGGACACAGTTATTGCAGAATATCACTTCTGCAATAGGGTAGCAAAAAAGGTCACTGAAACTGTCCCTGTGAAATGAGCTCTCCATATGCACATGACTTTGTCAGCTTGCAACATCTATTTTGGAGGTGGAGCTCTATTGTTTTTGCTGTTGTCTTTTGCCTACCTCCTAAGTTAAACCTCAGCAGCAATGTCAAGAAAAAGTCTTGCACTGGGTACAGGAATAATAATAAAATAAATGATAATATCTTAATTTTTTTTATTATTGTGCATTCAAATGGCATTACACAGAGCTGTTGTTCAGGAAAAACTAGTTCTTCATGTCTGAGCTCCCCAAAGACATAGAAATTAAACAACGTTAATCAGCTTGTCAAGATAAAGTAAGTTATAAAATAAATATTTCTTTTCTTCCAAGCGGACATTTTAGAGTAGTTTAGAGAAAAGTTTGTTTCAGCTCTGTGCTTTGAAGGAAAGTCAAAGTACAGTAGGAAGGAGAAAATGCTGAACTCCTTAGAAGAGTGACTTAACCCCAAAGAATGCTTAAGTATGAGGAAACTGAAGCAGGCAAATATATACAGATGGCTTATTGTTTGTCTGGATTTGGATATCACTTATGCTACCAGAGGTAAAGATTAATAGATTTGGATCTTTTTCAAGACCCGTGTCTGTCTGCTTCCACCATCATGTGTCCCTGAAGACATGAACGATAAGTCAGACTGCCCATGAAAGGGAACCCTGTGAAGGATTATGCTAAGGCACTGGGGAGTCTGTGGCTCCTGTACTAATCACATTGTCTAAACTCAGGGACCACAGGCTTTCAGCTCTCAGAATGGGGTGATTAGGCACCGAAATCAAAGGGAGGAACAGAGTGATTTTTTTACTATTCTCAACAGCCTCAAGAATGTCCTAAAGGGGTGGCTTGACCAGTTTCCTCAGGACACACACTTTGCAAGTCTTGTTTTAACTTAGTATCAGCCCCTTTAATTTTTATCTTCCATTTTTTAATGAAATGAAAAGAATGCTTGCAAATATGTAAATGTGTTGTCAGATTTACATTACCTGAGATAGGGATTTTCTGGTTGCACAATAGAGTAAGAGCTTTTGATCAGTATTCAGTAAATCTCCGCCTGAGAAGGAGCTAGATTTTTTCAACAGACTTAAGTTTGTCTTTAGGGTTGATTTAGATCAGTACCACTACAAACAGACAGGCCTGCCTAATTGCTATAGAATATATTTCAAATTACTCCTGAATGAATACACAGCAGGTGTGATAAACAGCTATACGTTGAAGTCTGTGTACCATAAGTGATGCCTAGATGATTTGCATGTACTCCTGCTAAATATGAAAGTAACTCATATGTACTTAGATGCAGGTATTTATATGAGGATATATTCATTTTAAAAGGCATATACTTCCTCAACAGGTGTATGTATTTGTGTTGTGCAGGTAATGTATCACACTTCTAACATTAGGAGTGTAAAATGTGTGCACTCTTTCTCCAGTCTCAGTTTTTCAGTCTTGGTTCTTAATGATCTATAATGTCTGTCTGACAGTCAATCTGGCACTCTACTAGTAGCTTTTGAATCTGTTGGTTGATTTCAAGCACATTACATAAAGGGATAGAAATTACCTTCCTTTTCATTCCCTGAAAATCAATGGATTAGTGCCATCACCACCAAGAGAAAAGTTGGAGGGCAATACTTGTTTGGATTTGAACACATTAGAGCAGGCATTAGTTTCTGCATAAGCAGGCATTAGAGAAGGGGGGGAATGAGATGCTTTAAGGTAAATATGAGAGAGTAAAGAGTGATTTTTGTGAAAGGATCAGGGAGTAAGGGTCATCAAAGGGGTAGCAT
This sequence comes from Podargus strigoides, assembly GCA_028020825.1. Taxonomy (NCBI): domain Eukaryota; kingdom Metazoa; phylum Chordata; class Aves; order Caprimulgiformes; family Podargidae; genus Podargus; species Podargus strigoides. The sequence continues at coordinate 33,000,640 of CM051663.1, read as the reverse complement.
AGCATACTGCATACTGCAACCAGCATTTATTAGTTCTTCCGTTCATGAAACACTTTTTTTCCAAAAGCTGAAAGCAACATAAATATGTTCGCATTAACTTATGTATTTTCCGCTGTCTGATAGTAAATGTTCTGTGTTGCATTTTATACAAAGCAAGCCTCCTAAACAACTTCAGCTTTTTCAATTAGAGCAATATACTAGCTCTCTATTAGTGCTGTGGGAATACGTCCAGCAGACAGGAAATAATTTCTATGAGAAATGGTTAGAACTTCAGCTTGATTAAGGGTAGCACTGTCAGGGTCAACTTTCTGTTTCATGGCCTGCTGTCCTGACTATCATTTTCCTTGTACTCACATGGAAGTGAGAAGCATTTTAAAACTGTAAAATTATGTGAGAAATAATCACCTTCAAAATTCCTCTTGGGATGGCTAGACAGTTTTCTTATGACACAAGATGCTGGCAAAAATCAAGATACATTGCTTCATGTCCATGTACTCTTGTGAAAGTTGGCTTAAACCCAAGTATTTTTATCTGAGTGAGGAAAGCATCCTTTACCCGTCAGACTTTGCATCTTTGTATTCTGCTCTGTCTCTCCTAATGAAATTGCAGGAGGGGATTTCACCATGCTGAGATAAAGCAGTATAAGGAAAAAGAAAATGTAGGAGACTTTGCAGGTCATATAGATATTCTAGTAATGCAAATCCAGTCAGTAGCAGTCCTACAGTATTCCAGTCTCCAAATACAACTCTTCAGAGCTGTGCAGAGTCACAAATCAGCTGAAGCATTAGGAAGCAGAAAGTTATCTGTGTTGGGGCATAGTCACAGTTGTGGTCATTGCCAGGTTCATACTGTGGTTGTTACAGTGTTGAAGTATTTATCTCGGGAAAATTGTAAAAGGTATGTGCAACCTGCAATCTTCATGTTGTTCTTCATGTTAAGTGTGCAAAGTTCCATACAACCCTCACCTAGACCCACTGGGGTGCTTTAGCATAGGAAAAGAGTTCAGAGAGTCCATTTTTTTATTGTATCACGGCCCATTTTCATAGATTGACTATGTAATGGGTTCTAATTTGCTTTTCAAAAGTACCCAAGGCACAGGAATATCTGACAGAAATATTCTGTAAATCCATCATAGAAAACGTTATTTTTTCACAGACATGTAACTGCATGAACTCAAATAGGAATCTGAAATTAATATAGGCATTGTAGTTTATGTTTATGTATGAATCCTCTGCTTCAGGACACAAAATAATCGCTAATGCAGACTGGGAAAAATTGGTGCTCTGGGAAGGCTTGACCTGATGAGATTTTTTTTAAGCTTTCTTATCTGATCACTACACAACAGAGGGTAAATGCCACGAACTAAAAAGATCCCTCGGAAAATCGAGTTTCTTTCTCATTATTATTATTCTCCTGACTAATACATACATTTCTCACTAATGATGATACAAGTCATAATGTCCCTCACCAGAAAGAGTCAGCCTCCCTGGTTTCTTTTCCCAGCTACAGCTGTAGAACCTCTTTGATATTAACCCAACATTCACATCCAGGCTAAGAAATTAAACCTTGTTTCAAGTCAATTGAGTGATCATAGTGGCTTCACTGTAATTACCCTTACTGCCTTATACAAGGGAAGAACTGAAATCCCAGACAAATTAATGTTCCTTACTTTTGTCTTTGTGTCTTTGATGCTGAATACCAGTGGTCAGACAGTTTGGCTGGCATGTTTTCCTCACCTTTAAAAGTGCTAAATATTGCCTTCTTTAAAAGTTTTCCTTTTTTTTTCCCTTTTGCCCGATCTCGAGATTTCCTCAAAGTAGCTGCTAGAAAACCAAAGAAGCAACTGAATTTTGCAGGCCAGATGATCTCCACATCAGCAAGATAACCCCTAAAAATTGTTTTAACTGGTAATACTTAGCAGTTTCATAAGCTCTACGCCTTCCAAAAGTGCCGAGTCCTTTTAGCATGCACTCCACAGGACAGGAAGGGCCATGAGGCACTTACTTCTCTGATTGCAGGAATCCTATTTCTGAAACTAAAGTCTGGTGGTTAAAATCTCTTGAATGTGCAGGTTCCTAGATGTGCCTTGATAAGTAAATCAAAATAAAAGTGATGATTTCTCTCACATGCCACTTTTACTCCCAGTCAGCTGCCTCAATTTCTTAGAGAGAATGTGGATTAAAATAGCATTCACCACTGTGCAAATATCAGTTAATAATATGTGTGGGTTTTTTTCTTAATTAAATAAGTTAATTTAGTCAACAATGTATCAAATACTTTGCAGCATTAATTCATTTACATCAATTCAATTTTTAAAGTCTCTGTAACAAACATCAACTAAATCAATTATTTCTCAATAACAGAAGGCTCAAATTTATCTACAATTTAATGTGCTTATGTGGTCCACAGAGTAGTCCTGTGGGAAAACTCACTATTGGGTACTTTTTATGTCTTCTCTTCCATCACTGTATCTCACCAGCTACAATGCAAGTAGGTTTTTCTCTTTGTGAGTTCAAAAAAGGTGCTTCTCCTTTTATTTGGCATGAGTTTTGGACCATTTCAGACCTGAAAAGAACATCAGAAAATACCTCTTGTAAACAAGAAGTAGTTAAGTATTTTGCCCGGAGACAGAGTTCCTACGTCTTTGGGAACAATGTTACTTGAAATGTTTGTTATCACTTCCTCTTTTAAACAGTTAAATAAAGAGACCTTAAACCAAAGGTTCACAGTGATATTAGCAAAAGGTTAACATAATATTTTTAGATTATTTTTTTCATCAATGATTTCAAAGGGGAAAAGCAGTATAACTTAATTTTAATTGCTGGTCCCATTTCCACAGAATGGTGTGTATTGATAAAACAGATGTAATCACACCCTCTCTGAACACTCTGACATACTATAGTTGTGGACAGGGTAAATGAACCAGAACAAAATAGGAGGAAGTATGGGTTACATGAAAACACTATAAAATGGTGTGTAAATACTTTATCAGAAATGTGGTTTTACACAATGCTGCTTGAAACATTTGGCAGTCAGTCCTCCAGAGGCTAATTACATAGTCACTCCTGGTCCCTCACAGTCCCAGCAAGACAGCACTGCAGGTGTGCTGGAGCTCTGCGAGGAAGTGAAGGGTCAGCTGCATCAGTAAATGACCCTCATCTTCTCTCAGTTTGGGCAGGAACAGAGGCACCCTGGAGGATCTTGCAGGGCTTCAAGGTGTTTCCCTGACTGGGCCATTTCTTAGTCAGGACTGTCAGAGAACAACAGAGCTTCGGCCATCCTCTTTCTGTCATGATGGACATCTTACCCTGTTCACACAAGCCCCATCTCCATGCTGAATGGGTCTGCTGGAATAGTGTCTAAAATAATTTGCAATGTTCTCTTGGCATTCAGGAATGAGTCAAGTTTTGGAGTGTCTTTCAAAAAAAATGATTTGCATATGTGGTTTTAATAGTACAAAGAAAAGGTTATAAAGGATGGTCAGGCAAGAAAGTAAACATAAAAGAGCAAGAGGTGAAGACTGGAAGCCACTGATGTGAAAAAAAAGAAGATAAGAGATGCAAACCAAGTACTCCAGGTAGCCAAAGAAGTTGGGACTAAGTGTAATTTACTGAGCTATGTTTTCATAGTGTTGGAAGTTCCTGAATAATCTCTAGTCAAAAGAGGTGATTCTTTTTCACCTGAAAAAATGAGAACATTTTAGATGTTTAATGAGAGAATGGGATTAAGTGTTACTGTAATATACAGCCCAATTCGTGCTTTTACATTATTAGTGATTAATTAAAACAAGTTGAAAACATCTACAGAGAGAGACTTACAGATTCAGGCCAAAATGAAATGAAAACAGGTTGCTGCCCCAGCAAAAGATCGAGTAAAAAACTCCAAAATGTTTCAAGTTATCTGAACTCTACTGTTTAACAGAAAATTAAATGTTTCATGTGATGATTATTTGGTTCACTTTTTTTTCCCTTTTCAGCTGAAAGTATTTTGTCCAGCTGCAGATCTGACACAGGCATTTGACCTAGAGGACAAGCAGTACATTTAGAAATAAATCCAAGAAAAAAGCCAGGAAAAATGCTGAAATATTTTCTGTCCCTTCTATTTTTCTGCATCTCAGATAACAAAACCAAAGCTTTAGGAATTCTATCTTGAAATCCAGAGAGAGCTATCTGGTACAAGGAGCTAACCTGGCATGTTTTTCAATGTTTCAAATCACTGTTACTGCAAGAGTGACAAAGAAAACCAAGTATTTGAAAATGCCTTTTAAAAAATCTTATAATAGATCTGTTTTCATAAGTGAATGAACTAGGATATAGAACTGGCTTGAAAAATTCCTTATGGGTTTACAAGTTGCAGCAAGTCTCTGGAGAGTTAGATTCTGAGCTATAAACCTGCCAAAGTACACAGACCTATGCAGTATAGACAACATTTGGGAGCTGACAACTTTCCACAACAAAGACATCTCTGATACTGAAAACCAGACGTCTCTGGTTTTCTGTCTCCTGTGTTAAATCACACTCAGCATAGGCTTAAATGTAAGGTAATAACTATAGTGTTAGGGAGAAGGAAAATTTCAAATAATAGTAGAAAACCAAAAATAAGTGTAGGTACTCTCAATTTAACAAACTTAGGAGGGTTTCTTCCGTGTTTCCTTTGATTTGCAAACTCCTGTAGAAATGATTTAATGTTCATTAGTGTTTTAGATGTGTTTTGCAAAAATATTTATCCTTCCCTTTCCTTGTCCTTTTCCTCTGTTTATTTCAATGCCAAATGAAAAATAATTACTCCAACTTATACTACCATTCAAGACTGTTATTGTGAAATGGCCCGGTGACAGCATGCTTGACCGTGCATGGATTTATATCGGCTAGCATCAGGCCAACAGAGATGATAGATGCTGAACCCAGCTTCGATTCCTTCCATCAGCAGAGACCTTCACCTGTTTCTCTCTCCTGCCAGCTCCTACAGCCTCCCTGTATTTAGTCATCCATCGGCATGAAATCTCTGACCCCCAAATATCTTTCAGACCCCTCCACCCCTCTATCAAATGTTGTCAAAATTAGCCAGCTGTTTCAAAACTTGCCACCAATGGGCAGACTAATGGACTCCATAATCCCATGCCTTTAGTAAATCACGCAAGCACAGGGGAAGGCATAAGCCGGTGGCCCTCAATTACAGAAACCTTTCCTTTAAGTTTTACTTTGCTACAAAACTCTTGGTTGAAACTTTGCATGCTTTTCATTAAAAAATAGTGAAGGTAAAATTACTTAATATATTTACCTTACCTTTAAGTAATTTCTTTGTCTTACATGCTTGGAAACAGAGCTGTTCAAAGAAAAAGGAAAAGGACTACTTTCCTTGCAGAAAATACTGTTGTTTTCTTTTTTTTTTTAAAAAAAGACTGACAGAAAAGATTTTTTTTTAGTTCAAGAAGAGCAACAGTCATTCAAAGGTTTTGAAGGAAAGAGTCTTATGAGGGCCAAATTTGTTTCAGTAGATGATGTCTTGAACAATTTCTAAAGCTTGTCCTTTATCCTAAGAGCTGTGTTTTCCTTTTCTGAATACTACAAACCCTAAAGAGGGTTATGCAAAGAAGGATGGTCAGTGAAAAGACCCTTCATTTCCATTAATTACTGTTGCTTCTCAACTATTAATTTTCTCTCCAAATGTTGGAGAGAAATGTGTAAATCTACAGAAGAGCCATGATTTTTACGACATATAGAGCATTTAGCCCTGACTCTGAAAATAACACATAGATACACAACCTAGCTCTGTTTCCACTATATAGCTAATGCATGCTTTTAGTATTTCAAATATATATATAGATATGGCACGATCTAACAGAAGACAATATGTTGTGCATGAGAATGCGTTGTTACAATTTTGCTAGATCTATTAAGTTGCAGTTAATGCAGTATTTAGCTGGTATAACATTACCTCCTTGATTTTTAAACTGTGGCCACAATAAGGAACAATTTGCTCCATTAGCAGAACAAATAGTTTGCAAAAGACAGATAGTTTGCAAAACTGCCCAGCTTCCTGCCTCCCACCTAGGACAATGACCTTCTTGGGAATTGTGAATTAATCCAGTTAGCACTGCAACCACAAGGGAGCCTAAGCAACATATGAAACACAGAGCACTGGAGCAGTGTAAATGTAATGTAAAAATAAGGGCATTTAAAATTACCAGAGCTATAGACCTGAGAGTTGAGGTTTTTGATTGAAAGCCCTGCTTCAGATTGCATTTTGAATACAGGTATTAGTCAGTCAATAACTTCAGGTTTGTTACATGCACAGGGCTGGCGGGACTGGAAAAGTCAGATTACATCGAAGTACCTCAATTTAGGCACTCCCTGAAGTGAGAAATTTAAAACCACCAGTCCTTTTTTGAAGCCTTGACTGCTGCATCTGGAATAATTTTAACTCAATCAGCCTATTCTGTTCTGATGCGAGTAAATTATGGGATTTGCAACATAGTCAGGTTCAATGAGGTGCAGAGGGACATGGTTTAGTGGTCAATTGGCAGCGTTGGGTTAATGGTTGGACGTGATGATCTTAGAGGTCTCTTCCAACCGAGGCAATTCTATGATTCCGTAAGTCAACTATAGAAATACAAGGGCTGCATCAGATGCCTGATCTGTCAAGGGCCATAGTGACTTATGTAGAGTTTCAGCCGAAGAACTTACTGTACAAGGAAAACTGAGCTGGCATTCAGCCAAAACATTAAAACATCCTTTGAGAGGCAGCACTGCTCACCACCAGTGCTGCGGGGTGTGCGGTGGTTAATGTTTGCGTAGGACTTTCTCACCCTTGTGAAGTCTTATGTAAGACGTGTTTTGAAGATCTTCTCCTGCAGTGTAGCTCTCTGCGCTGCCTAAACACAGGGCTGTAGGTCTGTAGTCAGCTTCAAATTTTACAGGCCTCTAGGAATAGGAAGAATTGTGCTGGCATCATGGGATACGTATAGGTAGGTCTTTGCCTCCTCCCCCTACAATGGTACTATCCTGTTAACATTAGTCTGCCAAGTGAGGTATATTATGTTCTAGCAGAACGCAGCCTCCTAATAATGTTTGACAGACAACAAACTTTATTTTCAACAGGTGGTCTGTATGGGATTGAAGGATGCAATATTACAATTGGATTTTGATCATTCTCCCAGTCTAGGATGTTAGGCTCTGTGAAATCAGAGAGAAGCCAGCCATTTCTACCAAAGGAAAAAAATAAATAAATCTTCAAAATGTCCTGAAGAAAGTTGTGTTATCATTTATGAAAAAAATAGTCATGACACTGTGCGGTATTTGCTAATGGACAGGTGACATAAGCAATGTTCTCTGAAGGAATGCAGTTGTTTGTGGCTATTGACATTTCTGCTGTGAGCCAGAAATAAAATCACAGCCCCACAGCATGAGACAAAGCTACTTTGTTCCCCAGCAGCAGTCCCTGCAGCAGTAAGGGGATACAACGGCACTTAGAGCAGGCCAGTGACAATGGAGCAGAATGCAGCACTCCCCAGCACAGCCTGGTGGACCCAAAGGAAAGGGCCCTGACACCGAGATTTGTCGCCTCAGGCTGCCAGCTTGGCTGAGACCTTTTCTCCAAGCGTGGACAGCGCAGGTGGGCTCTTTAAAACAAGACAACAACAATTTTAAAAATAGCTTTAAAGAAAGAGAAGGCAGAGTGAAGGAAGGTTAGGTTTGGAGTAGAGGGACCGCAGAGGATGATGGAAGAGATAAAAGGAAAAAATGACAAAGTGAAAACAAGCAATGAAAGGAGGGACTATAGCAAGGACCATCAATGTAAAGGGGTGAAATAAAACATGGTTTCTAGTATAGACATTCATGATTAGGAAGGGTTATTTCTCCCTCATTTCCTTGGCAGAGGTGGAGCTGTAGGGAGGAGGGAATTGTTTGGTGCTGGTGCCCATAGAAACTTCTGTTTCAGCTTCAGCTCAGGCAGAGGAAGAATTTCCCCTCATCAGACCCAGCTGAGGGCTTATAGAGCAGTGGAATCTGTTGGAGGCAGAAGCCCTTAATATGTCTGTTAATGTGTCAGCCCTGACCAAGGAAAGCAATGTTAATGAGGCTTTAAGACACTTGCCACTGACATGTAACATGCATCTATAAATATTCAAGGAATGATGGGATCACTTAACCACTCTTTCTTTGTTTCAGCCTCAGTTCCCATCCCAAACTGAACTGGAAAATGTTTTTATGGTCTTTGGCTTGTCTCTGTTAAATTAAACCCCCCGCCCCTGTTTCTATACCTCCTTTCCTGTCTACTTCTGAATCACTCTCTCGAGCTGTGTCCAGGCTGCTTTCAGCTCTGGCATTGAACTGCAGCTTGTCACTAAAGGCATCCTGGCATGTACATAAAGGGGATTTGAAGGTGGAAATGACCACCAGTTAAATCACCTCATCCTCCCTCTAGTCAGTGAGGGATTGTTCCTGCAGCATACTCCCAAGGGCTTGGGGTTTTAATGCTTTGAGCAACAGAAATTCCACGCCCACCCCCTTTGGGAGGGGTGCCTAAGGGCTAATAGATCTCTTATTCAATTTTTCCTGATACATAGCCTACATTTTCCTTTGTTTGATGTCTTTACTCCATTATTCCTATTTATAACTAGTGCTGGGTGAATCCCAGGTGGTTCTGAGGTTTATTTCTGTTTAAGAAGGCATGCAAAAACGCAGAGACTAGTCCACATTCTTTAAACTTTTTGGTGCTTTCCTGACAGGCTCCATTATTTCTTCCCTAAAGCTGCACACGACCCAGTAAAAAGCATCATTTCTCTCTATCCCAGGAGGGTAGGAGGTTGGATACTGGCCAGTCCTCTGCTCTGGTAAATCTCTTCTGAGAACAGAGACAAAAGCCCTGATCACCTCTATCTATAATATGCCTTTTTCTAGTCATTACCCAGTAGCCTAATTCCTACAGTTTTATTTCCTGTACTCATCAAGCTGTTGCTGTGCTCTTTGCTCTCCCTGACCTAATTGAGGGTGTTTAGCAATATATTTCACTGGACCTGTTTATAAATACCTTTTAATTGGATCTGTTTAGCCTGGAGAAGACTGAGAAGACTCATCAATACTTACAAATATCTACAGGGAGGGTGTCAAGAGGATGGGGCCAGGCTTTTTTCAGTGGCACCCAGTGACAGGACAAGGGGCAATGGGCACAAACTGGAGCACAGGAAGTTTCACGTGAACATGAAAAACTTCACTGTGAGGGTGGCAGAGCACTGGCACAGGCTGCCCAGAGAGGTTGTTGAGTCCCCTACTCTGGGGACATTCAAAACCCACCTTGACACCATCCTGTGTGACCTGCTCCAGGTGAATCTGCCCTAGCAGGGGGCTTGGACTAGATGATCTCCAGAGCTCACTTCCAAACCCTAACAGTCTGTGATTCTGTGACCTGTTCCTTTGATGCCTGAGCACAAAAGTACTTCTTAAGTATTTTTTCTTAAGAAAGGAAGGTATTTATAAGCTGTTACTCTGGCTGATATTCCATGAAACATTATCATAACCAAATGCGAGCAAGTAGGATCCCTTCCCTTGTTCTGAAGAAATCTTGCATGAAAGGATTCAGTCAGGGGCTGTGAATTCCTCCTTTAGACCCTCCAGACAAGTACTGCAGAGGACTCTCAGCACACTCCACACTTTGAGGCTGCCCAAGCTAGTTCAACATAATCATTACTGGCAATCCTTTTCGGCAGAGGCATAATATACATGTGTGCAAGTCCAATGACAGACAGTGCTGTCAGGACTTTCTCACTATCTGAAATTCTTCATCACGAGAGCAGATTTCTCCTTCTTCCAACGTCAGAGACGTTAGCCCAGTCCTTGATTCAGGCATTTGATTTGGCCAGGACACGTAAGTCGCACTCAGAGGGACTGTTCCTCCTACTGTCCTTTTAATAAATACTAGTTACCAGGGCTGTAACAAGCCCCAGACTGTATCTTTCTTCTCTTCAGTTTGAAGAGGGATTTAAATCCACATATCCATGCTGCTGTTAGAATTATCCCTGTGATATAGTGTATAGTCTGTCTTCTTACTCTTTCCCTTTGAACGCTAAATAATAAAAAAATTGTTCTGCTGCAGCAAGAGAGAGAAACAAGTGAGAAATGCCTGCTGTAGTCTGGTAGTCTAGGCATTTAGATTATGGGAAAATTATTTTTAAATATCTTTACTGGAGGCATTGTCAATTTTTATACAACAGTAAATTACTTTAGTAAGACACTCGTTCACATATAGCATTCATGTTTAGATTATTCTCTTAGAATGCAGAAAAAATGTAGCTCTATCCCTGATCAAAATCCAGGACACTGGTTTTCCTGCAGTCACACCACTACTACTCTAAGACTAGGCAAAAAGTAGGAGAAAGAGGCACAAGCGCCACTTCTTCTGGATGTTTTGTATGCTATTAGCCTGCTAGACCCCAAAAAGGAGATGGAAGAAGAAATAACCAGTTGTGAAGATTGTTGGCTCATAGACAGCACAGTTAGTCTGTCTCTGGTGGTTGTTCACACAGTGAGTAGTACTAGGAATAGAGTGTGCTGATGAAATTCCTTTGGTACTGTAGAAATGTAGGTGGGAGAAAAACTGGGCTTCCACAGACATGATCTTCCTATGTCCTTTATGTTCCTTTATGGACAAACACATATCCATGGTTACAATTTTTGCCATCAGCTAGTATCTATAATTTGAAAGATTTTGGGGATTATTGTGTAAACTGAAAGGCAATGTCAAGAAGTAATAGCCAGTGATAATAAACCAGGGCAGGACAAATAGCAGGACAGAGTATTTACTCACAGAAAGGGAAATATCTTTTTTTTCTCTGAGGAGAAGGACCGAAGATCATCAACCCAACCCTAAGATGACTCAGGAAAATTCACCAAGAGTTACATATGTACACGAGGAGATCCTTTTTGGCATTACAGACTGTAAATTATGGTTATTTCTAGGAGGCAACAAAAGAGGTTCTACCAGTTGTATAATTACTTTGTATTGGCAGTACTCTTTCAACTCAAGAAAACATTGGCTGAAGTTCAAGACCAAGATTTGGCTCAAATGCCATGATAATTTTTCAGAAATGTGATGAATGTTCCTCAAGAAATAGTTTCCTAAGAAAGCCACAAAAATGTGTCCAGTTAGGTTACAGGATATCTAGAATGATATCCAAAAGTTGCTACCACTGAAGATCAATTGCTGTAAGTAATTTCACCAAATGAAATTTTTACCTGCCAAACTGGCTGATATTCTGACAAAAAGATACCCAACACATTTGCATGAACTGTTTCCTAAATATTGTTGTACGTATACAAATGCACAATTCATCATGTATATGACAACCATTCATTTTGAAGGATAAGCTATTAAAAAAAAATAAATCTAGTGACAGTGGAAGAAAGTAGTGTCACTGTGAACGTAATGCTGGGCATGCAGTAATAGCCTAAGGGTCATATATTGAACATAAATTCAGTCAATAATCTCTCAAGCCATATTCCTAAGTCTGAGTGAAAACTTAACTTTGTTGAAGCTGATAAGACTTTTTTTTCCACTGCTATCAAAGCGATGATGTCTAAGGCAAGATGTCAAAAGTACCTCCTGCTGTCTTCCCTGAGAATGTATCCCTAAAATATAGCAGCAGTAAAGCATGTATCATTACTGATCTCAGCAAACTTAAGAATATTAGTAAACATTACTAAACTAATCTTTAGTTTATCCTGGCTAGAATCTTAAAATGCTAGAAGAGACTGGAGATAAATCATGTAAAATGTTCACTTTTGAAAAGATCACAAAACACCTTTAATGATTGCTGCAGTTATCAGGAACACAAAACACTACTTGTACAATTTTTTCTACAATGCTTTACACAGAAATACTGGAAAATAGCTAGGTACTTCTAGGGAATTCCTGTTTGCAATGGGATGAAGACACAAGAGCATAACCATCAAGCAAAAGCAGGAGAAACAGTAATGTCTACCTCTACAGCATTCATACAATTAGAAGTGTATCTCTGAGGAGGCAGATTTAAAATCATCTCAATTCTAATGCATACCAGGAATACCTCTACAATTTCAGAAAGTAAATCTCTCTGCGTCTTTAATCAGCTGTACAAACTGGTAACATAAATTTCCATGTTGGCAGTATTGAGTTAATTAAATTTAGTGAAAAATTTAGAGAAAGGCACTGCAGCTAGGAAAGTAGTTCAACCCTCCCCTAATTGAATGGGCCTCTCCAAGCCTGTTTTCACTCTTTGCTTTTTTCTCTCCTGGGCTGTAGAAAGATTTTAGGTCCACAGTCAACCAGAGATGTTTCCATCTCTCTATAAACTCTCCAGTGAATTCTTGGTTCTTGTAGTTTTACTACAATTGTGATCAAGTATTTCTTCGATACACTCATTTCCAAGTTATTTTATATTATAAAGGCCTGGTATACTCTCAAGAACAAATTTAAATTTGGTAACACTGCTACAACAGACACATGCACACAGAAAGCAGAAGGCCAGACAAAACAGGGTAATTTGAAGACTGTATTTAAAAGCATAGGAGAGAAACAGAATTAAATTCTCCCAATTCGGTAAGATTGCTGCAAAGAAAAGAACTTGTAGTTTAGCAAAATGTGTAAGTTTTGCCTCTCTGCAGGCTATAAAAATTAATGCTTAGTAGTTAAAGCTCCAATGTATTTAAATAATTTGGTTCCTCCATTTCTGGAGGACATATATATAAAAATATCCAAAGTTTGTTTATACTGATTAAAACCTTTCCCAGACCTTAATATACCAGGGGGAATTTTCTTCCCAAAGAAAGGTTAGATTGATTCCTGATTTAATCTGTTGCTAATCAACAAAATCAGGCATTTATAGGGCATCTTAGACCCAGAATAAACCTCCTGTTATTAAGCCCGTACCTCTACAGGAAACAGACCAAAAAACTAGTAAACAGGTGACAAAAGACACCACAGAAACAGGCAATAACATATTCCTACGTCTTTAATAGAAACATTTTGTTACAATCTAGGTTATGTGATATTCTTGCATTTTTAAAATGTGTGAAAGAAAATGCACAGAATAAAAAGTCAAAGGACATCAATGAATGTAGATATTTTAAATGACCAAGTTGTAAAAGAAATACATTACACAAATAAACAAAGGTTATATCCACAGTCATGAATACACACTCTCCTCTACACAAAACCAATAAATAAAATCACATTATATGCAGATAGTTCTACTTACATCAGTACAATATACTATGCAGCTTTCCATTTGTTTTCTACTAGACTGGTACTAGGTTTCTCTGTTGTCCAGTATTTTTACAATAATAATGAACAGTATCACTGAAAAATGGGGACAAAGTTATTGTCCACAGTGTCTATCCCAAGTCCTCTTAGTTTTGTGATAATTATACCCTACACAAAAGAAACACAGCAAATTCTACCCATTGACTTCTTCCTGCCACTCTACCCAAGTCTTCTCAGCACTTTAAACCTCCAGTCAAGACAACATTGTTACTAGGTAAATACCCAACCTAAGGACATGGTACACACTGGGCAGGTCCTATGTACCACTTAAATCCCCATTTAAATTTTAGGTAAGGAGGTTATATAGGATTTAAAAGGTGAATAAGCTTCCTGCTGAGTCTCTAAGAAAGTAGATATTGAACAATAAAGATAGTGTACTCTGCAGAAAGAGCTTGACCCCATCCTCCATACAATCAATAGTATCATTGTAGGAGTACAATCAATCCCTGAGCATTTTCCCTCTTCTCTTTCCCTAACTCAACTGAATAGATATTTTCCCTATATGCTCTACAGATCTTTTCATCCCTTGCATTGTCTGCAGCAGAAGTCGTCACAACATCTGCCACAAAACTACATCAGGGAGATACTAAATATGGGAGGAAACATTTATCATCTCACACGGCACCAAAATAAATGACCACTAATTAGTAACTGTGATACTGGCTTTTCACTGGTGGCTTGTTCTTCTGTCACACTGCATAAGCAGTCCACAGAGAAAGAAAAGTCCAAATCACCACCACGTATGAATCAATATAGCTGTTCTCCTTATGTCTGCTGATTGTTTAGTGCAACATTAGCAATACCTCTGTTCATAGTTTAGGGGGAAGAATTGTGTGTTTCTTGAGCATACCAGCTAAGATTAAAACTACTAAAATGAGATTATTTTTTTAAATACCCTTTTCGGTACTCTTTCTTCGCTTGCTCAAGTGTCCTCTAGAAACATTCACATGACAGAAACATCAAGCAAAAGTTCACACAGAGGGGATTTTAACCTCTCAAAGATTTAACACCTAGTGAATCCATGTAAGATTTCTGAAGTACTATAGCTTAACATACAAACTTTCTACAGTGTTCTATTATTAGAATATTTTGCCTTTGATGCAGAATATTAACTTAGTGGTTAGTGTGAGATTTTGAATGAACTCTAAGCCTCTCCTTTCAAAAGCTAGTTTTGTATGCTGTACATTAGGTGTATGTCAGTTAGGAGGCATTCTGAAAGGTAAATTTGGGAAGAAGTAACAGTGTAATAAAACAGTCTATATAATGATAGATGTAATTAAAACACTAGCCCAAGAAAGCCTCAAAGCCATGGCAGCATTACCGTCTGGATCAAAACCAGCAGTAACCTCATAAGAACACCAACATTAACCTTTATCCTTTCTTCCTCTAGGGGAGAGATAAATGGAGAGCTGCATTTATGCCAGACTTAAGGCTTCAGTGGGGCAAACCACAGTGCTGAGGCTTTCTGTCATTCTCTAGAATGACACTATCAAAGTGTCCTGCACAGCTTGCTAACCCCTGTAGACAGCCAGGTCTGAGGTCTCTCACAAACAGCTATTTGTTTTCATTTCAACAATCATTTCCCATCAGTCTCAGAGCTCAGATATTAAAAGCCACTTGGGAATGGAAAAAATACAGGCCTTGAGCCCTCTGAATTAATTTCTGCCTACAAGCAGGGATATGCACAGTGCAAACACTTCTATTCTTTCACTTGAAAGGTTTCACATACACACAAATCTTTTTGTTCTTTCAACAGCAAGAAAGAAAGGGGGGGAAGGAGAGGGAACACACACAGCACATTTGAAGGCGAAACTTTTTCCAGCATGTCCTTAAAAATATATTCCAAAAAGTAACTTTTCTTTTTTCTTTATTTCCATAAAGGGCTAAAACTGCCTCCTACAAAAACAGGCATTTTGCAGAAATTTACCCCTTCATCGCTCACTGTTGTGAGATAAATTACCAGGGCATGTTGCTGAACAACAGAAAAGGTAATGTACCATTAGAAACTTGTATTTGTGCCCCCATACGCTCTGCTTCGGGAAGGACGGTCACAAGATTTGATGTCATTTTATAGCAACAACAATTAGGTTAAAAGAAAAAAAGACCAGCAGACATCATCTGACATCATCTCACCATGCTTGGACTACCGCATTTTCTGTGAGCTCAGTGGCACCCAGTAATCATTTTAATTTTAATGGGACTGCTTCAATAACCACAATTTACAGTACCAGCCTTGAGTGTTTCTAAAAGGAAAGGATGCCAGCTGCAAAATTCAGATTAAACTTCACAAAGTTTTTGGTCAATCTGATTTTTCAGCTTTGCTTGGTTAAGACAGGCAACATCAGACAATTCTGGGTCTAGATATGAGATAATGGCTGGTGTGGCCATGGGCCAATGCAAGGTGTGTCAGCAGCTGAGCAGCACAGCAGCAATGAACAACAGCTGAAATTACATACAAGCTACCTCTCAATGAACAGGGGGCATTTCTGACTAAATGATGGAAAATGGTTGTCTTCTTTCAAAGCACTTATGAAACTAGAAAAAAGAACATGAAAAAACCAGGGAATTCAAGAGTGTTCACTCTACCCTAGGAGAAAATGAGGAAAAATAACCTCAACTGCTTTATTTAAAGAAACGGAACAGCTACACGGTTACTCTGAAGCACAGAGGAGAGTAGTGGAAGATGTGGAACTATCTTGAACTCCGGAAAAGGTGGACTGAATTGCCAGAGAAATTTATGACCAGGACTATTAGCTTCCTGTCTTTGATGTCTATTCTTGGCTTTTCAGGAGCAGTATTGCATTCATGAGGTGAAAATCACACTGCAGCCAAGGTCAGCTAAGGCTGATGCAGGCTGTTCTACTGTAACGCTGAGAAATTCACTCTGAACTGCTTCAAGATGCTGAGTTTAAAGCCTGAAGACACTTGACTGAGTGCCTGAGTTTACTTCCACTGTATCAATGAGAGGTTTTTATCATCAGCTTAATGAGAGTGTTATTGCATCTCCAAGCCAAAAAATGAATCAGAGATCAACCTCCAAGTAAAACATACTGTCAGAGAGCACGCTCTTTTATTCTGTCCAACACATATGTTTCCAAAGCACTGGCTGCATCTTAATAATTCTCCATTTAAAAACAACAGGATGCCTTCAATAATGCAATACAGCATTACTTAAAAACAAATTGAAAATAGATCAATAAAATTTATTTTCGGAAGTGAATGAATGTAACTCTTTAATAAACTAAATTCTGGCCACAATCTTGCAAGGTGCACAGCACTCTCAGACAAGAATTTTAGCAGTGACTGTTCTCAGAACTTAGCTGGATTTCAGCTTCAGAGAAGCACGTCACAGAAGGAACTGCCAATTAACTGGTGACAGTGGTAGTCACAGACAATTCAGGACACAAAAGCTGTCCTCGAACAGCACTTCCAGAAGTACCATCAGCCCAGGGTCTCAGCATACTAAATCACAGGTACTATTTAGAGTTTTGCTTCATCTCTGTCAGCTTGCAGTGGAAGTCTATGCACTGAAGATAAGAGGGTCGAAGTCAGGTATTTATGTCCACAGAACCCTCAAGAAGAGGATTCTGAGGTCAATCAGCTATAGAGCTGACCAATACCGGCTAATTTAAAAAAAATGCTAAACTAGCAGAATTTGCCAAACTTCGATAAACAAAAGCATGAAGCCACTAGTTGAATTTCAATTTAACAGGCACAACTGTACGATTTAGCAATAAACACATAGCCTACAGAGCCAATCTTTCTCCAATTCAAACACATGGCAAAACTCTCTTTGGTTCAGCCATGGCCAGGGTCATACCCTTTGGTCTCAAGTGAGCAAAGCACTTAGAAGCTGAAGTTAAGCATATTTTAAGTGTGTTCTAAAGTGCTGAACTGATTCAAGGTCCTCCTTGTGCTGCTCTGTAATACAGACATATGTTTGTAATACAGGCAATTTGTTGAAGCCAAAAATGTAGGATTTGAAAACTCTTTTGAGAATCAATTATTATTATTTTGATTAGACATTCCCTTGCAGAGTTTGAAGCCTAAACATTGTGGCATTGAGCTAATGCAGATGAACCAGAAAGGAAAAGTGCATTAGCTGGTAAAGAACCCCTCTGCTGAATAGTCTAAACTCAAGGTATTTTTTGATCTATGGTCCATAGAAGACCTGGGAACTACATGCAAGAGGCCTGTGAAAGGCAGCTAAGAGCAAGTTTGTTTATGTTATACAGGAATCTACGTATGTGAAATGTCTTAAATTATCTCCACACTTCCATGGGAAAAATGCACAAGTAGGTGTGCAGAAATTTATAAAGATTAAAGTCCATTGATCTAAAATGTTCTAATATGCAAGAAAGGTTGGCCTTTCTCAGGAGGTGCTGGGATGTAAAGCTGTGGCTAGGCCTCCATCAGCATCCCACCAAGAGACAACTCATAAAAACACTTATTGAGGTCACGTTTAAAAGCTCTACATAAAACTGGGGATCATAATTATTATCTTTTTAATTAAAAAGTGACCTTGCAGTATACTTTTTTTTTTTAAAAGTAAGATGATGCAATTAAAAGTTGTCTTAATTTACTGTCCCAGCCAGATCTCCTGGCTCAGAGGGTAGGTTTAGACTAGATATAAGGAAGTTCTTTACCCTGAGGGTGGTGAGGCACTGGAACAGGTTGCTCAAGGAAGTTGTGGATGCTCTGTCCCTGGAAGTGTTCAAGGCCAGGCTGGATGGAGCCTTGAGAAACCTGACCTAGTGGGAGATGTCCCTGCCATGGCATGGGGGTTGGAACTAGATGATCTTTGAGGCACCTTCCAACCCAAACCATTCTGATATGATTCTATGATATGACTGTACATGGCACAGCAAAAAATGCAGATCTACACTACTGTCTTTCCCCCTAACTAGTGACTGTTTGAGCACTAGTTCACACTGCAAAGCAAGTCATAACAGACATAATTTTGAAAAAAGTTTATGCTTCAAATCATACTCTCTTTTCTCTACGTGTTTAAAAATTTTCCTTCCCTTTTTCTGTAGCAAAGTAGTCAAATGGATAAAAGAAAGTTAAAATACTGAAAGGTGTATTTGCAAAACAAGAAGTAGATCAAAACTCTGCTGGAAATTATTTAAAGAAACACAAACCTTAAGCATGCCCAGGGGATAGACAAACTCAACTGCTTGAAAAAAGAAAATCCAAACACTAATCAGGAAGTCTTTTTTTCTCCTCAACTCCACAGCAGTATGAATGCTGCTCTAGCCTACATTTTGTCTAGTGCCCATGAGATAAGGAGGCTACTTCAGAAAACTGTCCATTGACCACCGTGTTACTCTGGCTAAGGCACCTTTGTGGAAGTCATACAGGACCAGACTGGGAAATGGGATGATGGAAATCTAACATGTGAGGAACAGCTGTTACAGTGAGTCCTGAAGACACCAAACCTGCATGGACTACAGCCACCACCTATACTTGAGCTGCCTGGACAGTCAGGAAGCCTTGCCTTCTGGCTGCCTGGGACACTGGAGAGTATTTCACAAAAGCAGGTGATGAACCCTACATATGCTAAAAGACAAGTGACACATGAGGAAAAAAAAGTCCAAAGAAATACTTCATGGGGTATTGCCCCATGAAGAAATAAAAGGCAGCAGAAAGAAGAAAGAGCCAGCTTTCGCTCTCCATTCACTTCCAGCTACCCCAAAATGGTTTCTCTGAATTGGCACTCTGGCTTCTCAGGGCCTAGCTTTAGTGCTAGTTTTGAGATTAACTTTCAAGTCTGACTATGACTGTTGAGACCAGAAAGTTCTGCTTATGAAATCAGAATAGGATAAACCAAAAGATTTCACAAACTAGAACCATAGTCATAGCTGGGTTTTCCCAGACAATATTTTTATGGGTCTTCTTCACCATATTTGTAATACATACTGTTCATTTCCATTTGTTGACTAGAAAGCACAGAGCTCTCCTTTGTCTAGTATAAAACAACCTGTCAGTAGCTAATTCATCACAGATTCAGTTTTGCTCCTGGTAAAGTCAATTGCAAAAGTCCCAGTGATACTGATGGGAGCAGGATTAAAGTCAGCCCTACAGTAGTGTTTTACCATCCCGATTCCTGAAGGTAGTTCCTTGTGTGGTTAATTGTATACACATGAATAGTTAGTCTCACCAACTAATGCAGGACTATTAATATGTGAAAAGTTCACTATTTTCAGGATGAGGGCCATCATCACATAGACATTCAATAACTGCATTTATATTGTTTAAATAAGTATTGAATGTTGCACATGCCTGGAGAAGAAAATGGAGCAGAAAGTCTTCTATTATCCATAAAGTCACTTCTCCCCTAAATACTGGTTCTAAAACGCATTTATAGCTGTTGACTTTCCCCGCATGTTACTCCTATCATAAAAAATACGTCTTCAAAACATCCTCTCCCTTAATTCTTAATCCTACCAAAGCAAAAATAGATACTTTAATAGAAAAATACAAGATAAAAAAATACCGTAAAAATAAAATGGTAGCATGGAATGTCATTTTTACACAAAAAAAAAAAAAGATCCCCTTTTGAATTGCCTCAGCTATACAAACACTTTCATATTTACAATTTTGGAGGCATTCCTGTGCTCACTGAAGTTAATGGGATTTTGCCATTTACTTCACTGGGAACAGGAGCAGGGTCTACACAGACTGCATTTGCCTCTCTGAAAAGTCATGGCAGTGGAGAGAAAAGAGCATGATAAAACACATATGAGACTGAGAAATTAGCCAGTCCTCTCCGGAGGCCTGATTGTCTTCTATTTGACACCAGTGAATATCCTCATCCTTCACTAGAGTTTTTCCTAACTTCCAGCACCTAAGAAGGAGAATCAGTGCTTTTGATTGTGATACTACACACACAAGGGAAAAATGGTTTGTGTGCATTTCTAGCTGGCTGACTTTCTCTGTGGAGTTAACTGCATCCCAGTGGAGTTAATTACACCCAAGGGCCAGCTCCCTGCCAGAACTAAACTCCATATACCCAATCTTGTATCCCCTGCAATCAATGGCAATGATTCAGTGATGCAGGATCATACCCCAAATGAATCCCCTTTTCCCTTCTGACAGCAATGAGCACCTGTGCCTGTGAAATCATATTTGATACCCATGGGTGAGATGCAATTAAGGAAGGAGGTGGCAGGAGCTAAAAAAAAAAGGAACAGAATGAGGCACTCCCCATGAACTAAACCCAGACCTGCTGCCCTTAATATATGCCTTAAGAAATACTGTCTTTACACATCCTATAACAAACTGCATCATTTTTTTTTTCATGAGATGAAAGGCCAGGCAGCATAACGTGATTAGTAAATCATTCCTGAGCTTCTGAAAGAAATTAAGACAAAATTACTGCTTAAAAGACTGAGTTCTTCAAGAGCCTCTTCTTTTTACACTGATGTCTTTGGTTATGTCCTTTTCCCTAATTCTTTTTTTCCCCAGGAAGAATGGGATTCTTTTTCATCTTCTTCTTTAAGCGGCAGAAAAATGAGATCTAATGGAGTCTTCACGTAACTGCCGATGTTTCCCCATGTTACAGTCCTCCTGTCGAGTTCGTCTCTCAATAGTTATTCTGTATTTCTTTCTGCATGAAAGGAGAGGAACAGAGTGAGAAATCCTTCTCCAGCTATAGGATAACAGGACTTCCCTTATGAAGGATGCCTCTAGGGGACAGCTGGGTTGCCAGTTGAAATATGAAATGTGGCAGAATGTGAAACCCTGGTCAAAGATTAAAGTAGTTTGCCTTGAAACGTTCTACCCAGGCTCAAGAATGCCTGTTAATTTCTAAACAGCAGTCTCAAAGCACCAAGACGCAGACATTTGCTTCTTTGAAAAATTCTGATCTAAATGATTAGGAAGTTTTTGTGAAGTGTCATGTGAACTGTGCCACATCACTGCTTTATATTGATCAAAGCCAAATTTCTCTCCAGTATATGGTGGGGGGAGCACTTTCTGCAGAGTTCAGACAACAGATCTGACTCTTCATTCAGCTGTGTTTCTCACTGAAACTATGTATTAACTAATCCTCCCATCTACCCTCTGAGAAAACAACTATGTTTGTAATGTCAGAGGAGGTAGTATGATGAATTAAGGAGAGTAGAGTATAGATAAGAAGTAGATACAATTGCTCATGCATCAGACACAGTTTTTTCCTGTGTGTTTTCCTCTAGGGCCTTTTGAAGAATTCTGTTGTGTTACTCTATATGTTGAACAAGCCTTTCAGTTTGCCCTTTAGTACCCAAACTTCCTCCCAAAATCCTAAGAAGATTCACATTTATATTTTATGCATTTATGCTTTTAGTAAGTTTCAGGAACAATTTTTCAGAAGGGCATTAGCCCAGCCCCATATGTGCATACAGTACTGCTTGTGCACATGCACGACAGAAAATTTGTATGCCAAGGAAAGCTCAGCTTCACTGGCATGTGTAGCAGGAGTCAGAGTTAGATATGTAGCAGTGGAAGAATGATTTTCAAAACACCAATATTTTAATTTGGGTAACGTGACTTAACAGAAAGCAGGAACCTGCAAGTTCTGAAAATATTCCCTAGACTTTAATGTCTATCAGTAAGCTCCAAAATAACTTGAAAAACCTATATTCTCTACTTCATTTATGTATATTCAAGTCAGATCCTTCCACAGGTCAGAGCATGCACATTAGCAGCTCATGCACAAGGACCAGTCCACATTTTAGAAACATAGCTCGTTAAGTTTAAATCCGTTCAAAGCTACATATTAGAACTAATACCCAGATCTTTTAATGGTTTCCATGCACACTCAGAACTGTGTTTGCATGCTCATTTGTGGCAATTACAGATCCAAATGAGATGTAATCAGAAGGTACATATACAGTTTGAAAAGTATGGAAGCTGCAGGTACAAATTACTTCCAGGCACACAACTCCTAGACCTGCACTTTCTGAAAACCTGACCCACACATCCTGATATGTGATGTTTCATATCTCTGTTCTAATGGTGCAATCGGGAGAGTTGTCCCTACTCTTGCTTTGAGTGGGCGCAATCACATCTCCAGGGTGAAATTCACTCATGTGTCTTTAGATGACTTCAACATGGAGATCTGACAGAGTACCCACGGCTTCCTTCAATGGAGAAAAGAAAGGCACTTCTAAAAGGCATTCTGCTGGCATGGTTTAGCTTTTATATGCAGATGACATGAACTGCACTCCAAAAAGTGCTAATTTCTCCCCTCTGACCATAAATACAAAGACTGGGTGTTGTGCTCAGGTGTGTACATCTACTTTTACAGATCCTAACTTTTACTCATGGATTTCCAATCCAAATCTTTGTGTCAGATGACTAAGAGTTTACATAAGTCCTGTTCCTATAATGATGCTTTGCTCAGGATATGTCTTTTGCCTCACCTCTTATCCTCACATTCCCTCCCAGTACCAGCAATGCTAAAAAACACATCTAAAAATTATCATCTCAGATTGAGAATGTATAAAAGATGCAAGAACCTCTGATGACATACACTATAAAGACAGACTTATATTTTATTTTCTTTTGTCTTTTAAAGACAGTCTTTAATCAGTCTCAGCTAACCTACCTCGTCTCAAACAACATGCTATATAAGCACCAAACACACAGAAGAATAAAATCACCCTGCAAAATTTCAGTCATAAGTACTCGATGAATAATCCTGGTCCTAGGATACCTTGAAACCCTGGAACTGTGCTGGTATATTGAAGCAGTTTTTGCCTGTTTCACTTTGTAAACTTTTTTTATAAACAGGTATTTTTATTGGATAAAATTATTTGACTCTTATATCCAGAGGTTAATTCTATTCTCCTATCTGCCTTTTCTCTTCCATACCATAAGAGGATAAATTACAGTATATATAAGATGCCGAACATGTATAACTAATTTAATCCGTCAGTGCTGGACCAACAATCAAGACTTTAGATTTGCTGACCAGCAGTGTAAGAATTATTTTACTTTAACAGGAATAAAACACTGATCACCTTGCACCGACCTCATTTTATTAAGTTAAATCTGAAATCCATATGCTCTCTTATGCCAGAACAGAAATCTCCTTCTAATTTCCAGCACAGGAAAAAAACTAAGCATGGTATCAGGCAAGTGATAGAAATCTCTTGCATGATCACAGCCTGCACAATTGTGCTGTCAAGGAGCACCAAACAAAGCACGCTTTCAAGGCCAGGGCACTTTACTAAAGCAACTGTGAATGACTGGAACTCACTGGAATTACTTCCATGAGTAAAGGTACTCAGAGATGTAAGTGGTTACAGGATGAGGCCCTAAGTCAATAAAATACTTTAGATATACTCAAAAGGACTATGGAAGTGTGTTCACTGTCTCTGATGGGAATGTTACCACCTATTATTATGGCGCCTCTCTGTCTCCCATCAAGGATGTGCTGCCAGGAGCTCAGAGGTTTGGATGAGGAGTAAAGAGTTTACAGAACTTTAAATGAATTGGACTAACCTGAAAAAGTAAAAAGCCATTAGCAATCCAGCTCCGAGCAAGGCGCCCACAACTATTCCTGTAACTGCTGATTCTCCTAGACCACCTGCTTGAAAAGGGGAAAAATAAACAAACAGGGTTCATACTGAGAACTATTTGCATTCACATATTGGAAAACACACACAACTAGGAAATGACCAACCAACATTAGAGCTCAGGACTCCATAGGAACCTCCTGTGTGATGTATTCTAGGTGACCCTGCTCTGGCAGGGGGGTTGGACTAGATGATCTTTCCAGGTCCCTTCCAACCCCTAGGATTCTGTGATTCTGTGATTCCTTAGTTGCAGATTCTGCACATTTATTTTCTGTCCTTGCTTTCCTTGGGGTTAAACAAGCCCTCGAAATCAGTGTCAGATGAACACACAATTCTAGAGATTCAATACACAGGAATGCTGTTAAGAAACTGGTCTCATCAGCTTGGTCTGAATCATAACACCGACCAGCGTTACAATGATGCATATAACAAGAATCAGCACTGCATATGCCCTGAGACACTGTAACAGAAGTAAACTCATTTCACCTGGTTTAGCATCATAATCCTCTATCACCTAGTTTTATTAAAGTGACTGTATGATTATCCAACAGCTCCTCATTTATTTTTTTTTCTGAACCTATGCTGTTTCAAGTTAAAGTCATGTGAGCTTCACCTTGCTTCAAATCTCAACACAGGCAGAGCAGGGACACAGTGGCTGGAAGGGAGCTCAAGCAGGGATTGTCACTGCAAAGTGCAAGGCAGCTGAAGAACAGTGGCGTTTTCATGTGGGTGCAGCCTGCTCCCCCTTCCACACCTGCCTGGGTTTGAGGAAAGGAACAGAGAATTAAGGAAATTAAACTGCTCCCTCCTCTTACTTTATCCTTGACCCTTTGGGGGGATTTTGTCTGTACGTCAGGACATGTAGAAGAAGGTGCATAGCTACATCATGCTGAACGTAGAGGGTACGGCCTGGCAACAGTCTCTACTGCATATGCATACACACAGCTTTTTCAGTGATCAAAGAACTACCAGGCTGCATACTTCTTACTGCAGGACGAGCAATATGCTTCCTGTGAAAAGCTAAGACCACCCTTTCCCACTGAGGCACCAGTATTCTCCTACCCTCCTCGCAATGTCCTACTCACTACAACATGGTCTGCAAAGCCAGTATGCTGGAAAACAAGGACAGCTTCTCTGTGGATGCTAGTCCCAGCCTTCTGGATTCACAGGTGTTTCCTCATTCTACTGACATGACTTCTTCTGAACCTATGGGGCCTCTTGCAGTGCCTCCTCATAGCACTGAAAATCAGCCTGCACTGGGAGAACACTGCTCCCATCAGCACTGGCCTTCCCAGCTGCTGATTATCAATATGATTATTCTCTGCCTGGGGTTTCAGTTATATCCTTCTTCCTGGTTAAAAGAGATTTTACCTTTTAGCCCCTGGAAAGCCCTAATGCCTCCAGGGCCTCGGGCTGTGCATCATGTTTAAGTTCAGGGAAGTGAATCAGACTACGTACTCCCCAGGGCTGCCAGACCTTAACTTCCCAAATAGTCAGCAGAGACGGTCACAATATGTCAGCTGGAGAACTGTGCTAAGCAATTTAATATGGCCTGTTATGCTGCGTCACCACGTAGATTCCTCTCTCTGACAGCCTGGGCAGAAGCACTAAGTCACTAAACTTACACGATTTACATGGTGTATTGTTTGTGTGCTCTGAAACTCGGTTTTCATGTAGTCGCAGCCTGCCGTGATTCCAAGGATATTTCACATTTGATCGAACTTCAAAACGCCCCTGCTTTCCATAGTAGTCCCCGATCACCTATGCAAAAAAAAACAGGAATGAAAAGATTTTCCTACCAACTTAGGGAAGTAAAACAAATAGAAGAGCCGCATCACTCACTTGGATGCCTCCTCCTGTGGCAGGATGTTGAATCACAGAGAAGAGGGCTGAAGGGGTCCGTGGGAGGTTATGCAGTGCATGCCCTGCCCCAGGGCTGGATCAGCTGAACAAAAGCATTCCTGACAGATGTTTATCTAACCCATTCTTAAAAGCCTCCAAAGATGGAGTCTTGATAATTCCTGTAGGCAATTATTCTGGAATTTAGCTACAGTTACCGACAGTGGTCTTCCCTAACACGTAACCCCTATCTCCCCTGTTGCAATTATTCATCACTACTTATCCAACTGTCAGTGGACATAGATACTCTTCCTTTCTGAAACATGGCTTTACATATTCACAGGCTCTTATCTGGTCTGCCCTCAGGCTTCTCTTCTACATAAGCCCAGTTCAAACAACATTTTTAACCCTCTGAATATTCCTCCTGCTTTCTCTGGGCTTTCTTCAACTGCCCCATAGTGGGTTGAGCGCTCAGGACTGTAACTCAGCTAAGTGAAAGTATCATTTCAAGTATCTTGTGTGCCAAGACTCCTGAATACACACTCCAGGCTGGACTTGTCTATTTTGCAAGGACCTGGAGGTATTTGATCATATCCAGCTAAAATCTTCAAATCTTCTGAAGAATTACAACAGAGGCATTCTCCACCTTGTATTTCTGCAGTTGTTGATATTTACACAGAAAGAGCCTCTCATGCTTATTATTCTGGTAGCATGGACTATTATTTTAGACCAATTCATCAAGAAACTTTAGAATTTCAGTCCTTTCTCAACAATAAATCCAGGTTTAGCTCAAAATAACACATTGGATCCATTGCAAAGCTGCAGGACTAAATTGTGCTAACAGCAGTAGGTCAATCATCTGAAAATAGTTCCAAAAAAAAAAAAATCTTTGTAGAGTAATAAATACCAAATATCTGATACTGAAGTAGTCAGAAGCAATGGCACAAACACATGAAAAGAAATATTTGTCCTACCATAGATAAAAAACATATATTAATACACTGGGTTTAAAATTCAAGCCACTGATAGCCTGTTCATCTAAATTTCACTTTGATGGGAAAGAGGTAAAAGATAACATTTACCCTGGTTAGACACACAAAGGTAGACTTCACAATAAATAAAGAAGCTAATTTCTCTCCCAGCTTTGCAACTGGGCGATAAATCCTTAGAAGAAATACTGTTTTCTTTTTTAACATTTGTTCAAAAATTAAGGCAAATTCAGTAAACTGGAAAACGGAGAGGGAAAAAAATCTCAGAGACTATTTGCAGGCAGCAGACTATTCATTAAGAGAGTATTTAATTTATCAAAAAGGAGGAGGTGAGTCCTCTACCAGCAGGGCCTACTGAATATGAAAGCATGCAGAAAGGTTTAAGAAGAATGAATAGCTATATGCAGTGACCAAACAGATTCATATCAAAAAGAGGATATAGATTTTTAAAGAGCAAGAGTGGTTAAACAGTGGAACAAACACTGAGGGAGCAAGCGAGGCAGTTCCTGTTCTTCATTGTCTCCGAATGAAAAACAAATGCCTGTTACAGCATGAGCTTTAGTCACACGTAAACTACAAGGCTCCATAAAAGCCTAAGAAACCTGCCTGCCTGTAATACAGCAGAGGTCAAAGTAGGTAATCTGGTGTTCTCTTCTAGCTTTAAGCTCTGTGAATGGACCGGGGAAAACAGCTCTGCCCAAACACCCATTCATCTCACTCAGTTCATCTGAGAAACTTTCTTGTATGGACACAGAAAAATTGGTAAAATTAATAAAAATAGGCATCAAAGAATCAATGTTTTTAGAGTGAGGCATGAGGGTAGAAATGAATGTATCAGACACAAGTAACAAGTAATCACAGGAAAAATATGTTAATTGCATGTATATTTATGTGCACCATAAAGCAGAGGAAAATCACCCTGGACTTCCAAAGGGCAGACTTTGGCCTGCTTAGGAGCATGGTTGAGAGTGTCCCTTGGGAGGCTGTCCTGAAGGTCAAAGGTGCCCAGCATGGTTGGGCATACTTCAAGGAGCAACTCTTAAAAGCACAGGAGAAGGCCAACCCCAGGTCCTGAAAAACAAGCCGGCAGGGAAGAAGGCCAGCCTGGCTAAATAGAGAGCTTTGGCTGGACCTCAGGAACAAAACGAAAGTCTATGGCCTTTGGAAAAGGGGGTTGGCAACTTATGAGGAATATCAAGATGTAGTGAAGCTATGTAGAGGGAAAATTAGAAGGGCCAAAGCTCAAGCGGAACTCGACTTGGCCACTATGGTTAAAGATAATAAGAGGTTCTTTCAGTATCTCAGTAGGAAAAGGAAGACAAGGGAAAATGTTGTCCCAGTGATGAACGAGACGGGCACCCTGGTGGTGGAAGACACAGAAAAGGTAGAGGTACTGAATACCTTCTTTGCCTCAGTCTTCACTACTAAAGCGGTCCCTCGTGAATCCCAAATCCTGGAGGCAAGAGGGAAGGTCTGGAGAGATGAAGACTTTCCCTCAATAGAGGAAGACTGGGTTAGAGACCACTTGGCCAAACTGGACATCCATAAGTCCATGGGCCCTGATGGGATGCACCCGCAACTGCTGAGAGAGCTGGCAGACGCTGGGCCACTCCATCATCTTTGAAAGGTCATGGAGAACAGGAGAGGTGCCTGAAGACTGGAGGAAGGCCAACATCACTCCAGTCTACAAAAAGGGCAAGGAGGACCCTGGGAAGTGCAGGCCAGTTACTCTCACCTCCAACCCTGGGAAGGTGATGGAGCGACTCGATCTGGAGGTCATCTCCAAATATGTTGTAGAAGAGAAAGTTACTGGGAGTGGTCAACATGGATTTACCAAGCGTAAATCATGCTTGACCAATTGGATAGCCTTCTATGATGTTATAACTGGTTGGCTGGATGAGGGGAGAGCAGCAGATGTCAGCTACCTTGACTTCAGCAAGGCTTTTGACACTGTCTCCCATAACATCCTCATCAGGAAACTCAGGAAGTGTGGGTTAGACGAGGGGATGGTGAGGTGGATCGAGAGCTGGCTGTGTGACAGATCACAGAGGGGTGTGATCAATGGAGCAGAGTCGAGTTGGAGGCCTGTAACCAGTGGTCTCCCTCAGGGGTCAATACTCGGTGCGGTCTTGTTCAACATATTCAACAATGACCTGGATGAGGGGACAGAGTGTATCCTCAGCAAGTTCACTGATGATAACAAGTTGGGAGGGTTGGTGACACTCCAGAGGGCTGCGCTGCCATCCAGCGGGACCTGGACAGGCTGGAGAGCTGGGCAGAGAAGAACCTCATGAGGTTCAATAAGGGCAAGTGTTGGGTGCTGCACCTGGGGAAGAAGAATGCCAGGCACCAGGATAGGTTAGGGGGGGACCTCCTGGAAAGCAGTTCCAAGGAGAAGGATGTGGGAGTCCTGGTAGACAGTAAATTATCCATGAGCCGGCAATGTGCCCTTGCCGCCAAGAAGGCCAATGCCAGCCTGGGCTGCACAGGGAAGTGTGTGTGGCCAGTAGGTCAAGGGAAGTCATTCTCCTCTTCTCTGCCCTGGTGTTGCAGCAACTGGAATACTGCGTCCAGTTCTGGGCTCCCCAGTCGAAGAGAGACTGGAGAGAGTGCAGTGGAGGACAAGGAGAATGATTGAAGGATTGGAGCATCTCCCCTATGAGGAAAGGCTGAGAGAGCTGGGACTCTTTAGCCTGGGGAAGAGAAGGCTGAGGGGTGACTTAATTAATGTTTACAAATACCTAAAGGGTGGGTTGAGGGAGGATGGAGTCAGACTCTTTTCAGTGGCTCCTGGTGACAGGACAAGGGGCAACGGGCACAAGCTGGAACATAGGAGGTTCCACATAAATGCGAGGAAGAACTTCTTCACAGTGAGGGTGCCAGAGCACTGGCACAGGCTGCCCAGAGAGGCTGTGGAGTCTCCTTCTCTGGAGATTTTCAAGACTCGCCTGGAGGCAGTCCTGAGTGATGTGCTCTAGGGGATCCTGCTTTGAAGCAGGGGAGTTGAACGAGATGATCTCTGGAGGTCCCTTCCAACTCTGACAATTCCGTGATTCTGTGATTAAAATGAGCAATATGTTTAAAGCAGAAATGTAACATCAAAGAAACAAAAGATAGCTTAAATTGCTACTGAAAGAGCAATCGAAGGAAGGGTAGGAGAGAGGGATTCAACTGATAAATGAGAAGTTGCTGAAACCAAAGTTATCCCAACCAATTTTTAGTGCTAGCTTCAACTAATGATTACTCCCACCCCGGGAGCTTCTTCAGTTTACTTCTGTAGTTTTTTAGTCACTCTTACACACCAAAACACACTAGACATCCTCATGCTTTTAAAAAGGCTTCTTGAGTTTGTCTCTGCTTCAGTGCTGACAAAAACAATATAACTTCACTGGATTCAAATCTACAGTAGAGATGTCCAGTTAGATTTACTACTACTTTACATTTGAGCTTAATGAAACAGGGGAGGCCAGAAAAGCTTAGGTGGATGCTGACACTGCAACTAACAGAAGCTTTACACTGCAGCTGCAGTTAGGGCAATGGATGTACTATAAACTGAACCCAATCATGTTATTTCCTATGTGCAGCTGGTGCTATTTCTCAGAGACTGTTTTTCGCAGTCTGGCTGCTTCCACTCCTGCTGTGTCCAGTGGAATAACCCACGTGGTGTAGATGGACTTGTCTGATTAAGATTAAGTCTTGAACACTAAAAACAACGCACTCAGGTCTTACTGCCTGATAAACAAGGTCAGGCAAGGTCTGCACTCCTGCCTGTGGCTGACCACATAGTAAGATTAAAATGCTTGCACTCACTGTGTTTATACATCAGGGTAACTTGTGCATTCCTGTTGCTGTAAGATTAATCTTTCTTCTTACCAATGCATAAAGACCTTGCTCATTTTAAATCATCATTTCTCATATTCAAAATTTATTAGTGCTTAGCTAGTTTGTGAGATTTCACCCTTTAAATTTTAAAGACTCTAGCATCATGTGAAGAAAGATGTATTGTTAAAGAAAAGAAGCTAAGAAAGCTTAAAAAAAACCTTAGGATGACTACTTCAAGATAATTATTCTACAGAAAGGATTTTGTCTCCAGGTTGATAGGATTAAGCAATACCATTTTAATGTGTATATTAAATAAACAGATGCCCAGCAAGTAAACAGATGATATCGTGCTACATTACACTGTCTAATTCATCAGTGGCCAGCTGCAATGGTGTTTGTTTCCTTACCTCCTGTGTGCCTGCCTCTGGGTCCGTCATTCCAATCACAGAGAAATCCCCGTATCGATCTCCATTGGCATCAATGGACACCTGCCCTGCAATGCCTGAAGAATGGCATGTGAGGAATTAGCAAATTAATTAGTTAAAATACTGAGCCTTTCCAAGGAAAACATAAAAACGATGGACAGGTTTTTACAGACCAATATGACAGGAAATCTCATCAGTCTCCCACATTTTTGTTGGCATTCCAAAAGAAATTGTAATTTCATCTTGGTGTCTGCATTCCTGAATTCTTAACATTTCTCCTTCTTAAATATAAAATGTGAGAGACTGTTTGGGGAATATGTGGGAAAAATCTAATCCAGAAGCCATCATGCAAGAATAAAACACAAATATATTTAATGTGAATTATTTACAGAGAGCCTAACCCTGAAATATATAACAATGCCTCAATAAGAGTCCAGCTCATGTCCTCCAGAGGACACAGGGGCACAGCCCTACACCCTGCAGACTGATGGGCCTGGTGCACCCATACAGCCAGTCCAGCGTTGTCTCCATTTGATGGTATACTGGAGAGGCATGGACAAGGTGTACCATGTGCACTATATATGCATTAATTCCTGCATTCATTTACATAGGATTAACTGCATAATATGGTGCTCTTTGTTTTATATTTTTAGATCCTCAGTTCACTTCCTTCCTTTACAAGCTGTAGGAAACTTAAGAGAAAATGGAAATCACAGACTCATAGGATGACTCAAGTTCAAAGCTGCTTCAGGAGGTCTCAAGTTTGACCTCCTGCTCAGAGCAAGGTCAATCAGGAGGTCAGAATAGAAGGATGCTCAGGGTTTTATCTGGTCTTCAAAACATCCAAGAGTGAAAACTGCAAAACCTCTCCAGGGCAAACTGTTCCAACTGTCCTGCTGAATAAACACATCCTTACATTCAGTCTGAATCTCTTTCTTCAATGTATGCCCTTGTCTATAGAGAACATGGATCCAACTTCTTGTGGTGTAAGTCAAGCAGGTTCTTAAAATCCATCAAACAGTACCAATTAACTATTATGAAGACATTGTAAGACTTTGCTGATATGCTTTATCACCTCAGATACTCTCAAAGGTGACCCTCCACTGCCTGACACGAAAAGGAGCCTTTTACACCACTGCACGACAAACAGGCGTTGTTTTACGTCCATGTTACATCAACTATATGACTAACCCAAGCACAAAGCAGCAGAGAATCAGGTTCACAGAGACTAAATCAGAAGAGAGATGTCAGATACTCAGCCAGAGTATAAATTCCCCTCAACACACCTAATGACAGTAAAGATGCAACAGATAGATAAACACATCTACGTTTATCTTGTTTCTGTTCCCACTTAGTGATGTCAGGAATGTTTAAACTTGCTGTGATTTTCAAAACATGTTGTTGTCAAAAGATTATTGTCAAGCATCTGTTTAATTACATCAATACAGTAATCAAACAATTGCCAATTTGGTAACTGCACAAAATCAGAATGGGTATAACAACCACTTGGCTGTGAAAGCACTGGAAGAGGCCACTACAAAGAGCTGCAACATCCTTGCCTACACGGCAATTTGGGTTCTGGATCTGACAGGAGGCATTAACTGGAACAGACACCTTCCCAGCCTAAGAAAGCCAAAACTCAACTTTTGGAAGTCGGTACTAAAATTCACTGAAACTTAGAATTCCTATGAGATTTTTTTTTTAATTGGAAGGACTCATTTTTAACTTTTCTATCTGAACCAAAACAAAGAGTTTGACATCTCAACATTTCCTGCAATGTTCTTCCTTAAGAAACTTATTTAGGAAATTCTGAAACAACCTTAATGAAGAGCTGCATTTGGATGAAGGTGGAAGGAGTTTATCCGGACTCTCTTTTTGTTCTATTAGCTACCTACATGCAGAAAAATTTGCTACTTTTTCAGAGGATATGCCAATGAATAGGAAATATTCTCCACAAAATGTGTCCTGCAGTCATACCAGGGTGTCTCTTAACAACCCAGGCAATAAGGAATCCTTTGATCGCTTTAGCCTTATCCTTTCCTAAGCACACGATGCTGCCTGCGCAGTTGCAGCTGGCGGACTGCGAAGACTGCAGCAAACAGCATCCGCATCGCTTTGGCGTTCTGATGGGTTCATGTATTCAGAGCAGGCTGTAAAATGAGGTGCCCAGGCAATTAGATACCTAGATGTCAGCAGTTAAATTAATGCCATTAATGAAATTGATGTTCTCATCAACTCGGCCTACAGAAGTTTAAACGCATTATAAAGTTTCAGTCCTGCAGTACAGGTGGGTGTACGCATGGACATTTGTGATGCTGCATCCACTTCAAAGAGGGACTTACAGACAGAATAAAGCTACCTGATTTTCCTAAAAGGACTGGCTTGCAAGAGATGAAATTAAAGGTGTCTTTCAAAATCAGGTTTATCTTCATAAATTACGCGCAGCAAAGTACTGTAACAAGGAGGAGATGGCATAGGACTTACATGGCATTTTGACCTTTTCTACTGCACCCTTACAGCTCAACTTGACAACTACACTTTCAGAATAGCTGTGACAGGTCAGCCAGCAACAACAAACTGGCTTTCACACGTGAGGAAAGAGAATGTTTCTTCCTCCTGGCTGGTTTTAAAAGAAAGGTGTGAGGATCAACTGTGTAATCTATGTGGAGCACATGGTACTATAAAACACACACATAGGCACACCAGCTGGTGGCTTCCTGGAGCAGAGGAGTACAGAAAACAGTCAGGCTGTGCTGGGGCATCCGTTCATACTAGATAACCAACCAGTAAGGCAAATCCTTAGACACCAGATTCCCTCTGTTAAAACAGTGTGTTTTGGGAAGCCACGGATGCAAAGGGAGGTAGTGGGACATCAAGCACAATTTCCAGCTGATGCAGAGCTCCTTATGGGATGACTGCAACCAGGAAAATTTAGACTAAACCCTGTGTTGCCTTAAGCTGCCCCGGGGACCCTTTTGCCTTGTGTTCAGACTACAAGTTGAGAAAAGAATAGAGGTTTGGAGCTTCTGTCCTTCTTGCCTTCCTCTGCTATCCAGTGTGTTCTTACAACAGAGAAGCTGGCTGCTGAGGTTTTCTTGCACATTCAAATTCATTATTTGCTTCTTATCTAGGGGAAATGTTTCCTCCTCATCTAGGGGAAATGTTTCCTTCTCTTAGGCATGTCAACAGAAAATCTTACCAATCCCACACCAAAAGACTGGAATATTATAAGAGATGGATGAGAATATTATAAAAATATGTTCTAAGAGATGACAGATGAATGCAATAATCCTTGGTTTCTTTATTAGCATACCTACTTGGCAAAAGCACTCGCATCACTTTGCATCAGGAGGGTGTCAGTTGCACTGTGGTACCGCAACCTACAGGATTAGGCATGGAAAGGCACTATGCTGTTCAGCTGCTGCCCTGGAGGTAACATGCACGGCTCCTGAAAGGAGGCTGAGGGGAAATCCTTCCAGGACCCAAAGGAGCCCCGTCAAGAAACAAAAAAAACCCCAAACCCTGGCACCTGCTTACTTCTATCCATTCCCAGGCTTTTAAGATAAAAAAGTCAAATGGAAAAAATGAGGCAATCTCAGAGCTAATAGATGTGCATGAGTAAAGTGAGCAGCTGTAATCTTTTCAAAAACAAAGAAGGAGCCTGAGAAAATGATTGCTATGTCTTTACAACATCAGTGCAGGTCATTAAATTGTTAGGAGTTTTTAGAGCTGAATAAGACCTCAAGATCTGGTGCAAAAAAAAAAAAAATCAGACTTGTGAGGTATGTGAGCCAGCCTTCAAGATGTATATGATTTCATACGGTTATTTTCCTCTCATTTAAGAGTAGAACAGACATGGGTCCTTGCTCTGCACACAAGAAAGACCTGATTTTTTTTGACTCTGAACGCCAGAATTCCATATTAAATCTTACCTTCATATGTTCTATTCCGTGTTTGCTGAACAATTTTTTCCCCATCTTTCTTACTGAAACCAAACTTCAGGACTTCCTGCAAAGCTAGAGCATAAAGAAGAATAGCATCATGGAATCCTTCCACAAACATGTTCACCTAAAAAAAAAAAGAAAAAAAAAAGCAATGGCAATTGACACATGAAAAGCTTTTCTTCCCCATGGAGTTGATTAACTAGAGGGGATCTCCAAATTAACCAAAATTACGAATTTGGAGGGTTATTTTCTCAACTGCTGGAACATGTCTCAAAAAAACCCCGGGGGAAAATAACAACTTTTAACCTGTTTTTAATGCAGTTAACCACTATCTGCTATTCTGAACATTCAAATCATACTTCAATGTTGTGTCTGAATAGCTCTGCAGATAGGGGAGAAATTTGCAGATCACAGTTCCCATGCCCAGATGCACAAATTCTGCAGCTGACCATGTGAGATTCTGTAAGGTGCTGAGCACTCTCATCCCACAGCACTGAGTATTGTCCTCCTCCCCCTGTGCAGAGGACTCTGCACCTCTCAGGACTGGGAAGTATGTTCTGCCATGATTTTTTTTGGAGAGCGTAACTGGTGGATTTGCTTGTTTAATGATTACCACTTCCATTTTTGGCCCTTGTTCAGCTGAGAATCTCTCCACTAGCAAACAAATAATGGAGGAAACTACTTACCCTCTGCAGTAATGCATTCTCTGGAACTGCCAGAAGAACAGTTTCCTGTCCTTTACAATTTCTTTCAGTAAGTCACATGAAACGAATGAAATGCTGCTTTCTAACCCTAATATAAGAGTGCTGCCAACCAGCTCTGCCTCCCATGAGTCTACGTAGGCAACCTACAGCTTTGGGTCTACATCACTGTGAATAACAGCAACAGTTAAAAGCAGAGTGATGCAGAAACATTACAAGTTTGTTCACAGGAGCATGGTGTGCTTCAGTGATGAAGCAATAATTACTTCAGGAGCTGAGTTCAGATGGATACCCATCAGCAGAAGCAAACACACATGGCTTGAACAGCACAGGTACTCCTCCTCTGTAAGCAGCAACTCACATCTCTGCAGCGCAATGCACCCTGGCCAGATGCACAATAATTCAGAATGAATTTTCCTTTCAGCTGCAAGAAAGATGTTCCCATTCACTCATAGTTCCATTACAATGGGAAAGTTCCTGACATCCTAGCAAACGCACAGTCAATGATTATACCACATTATGGGGTCTCATTGCGATTTCCAATGAACAACCCACCTCTACAAATATTCTCCTGGATAAAAACAGCATTTAGCTTATGTTCCACTTCAATATATCTAAACTATTTAAAATGTTGGTAAATAAAGTGCTACTCTAACTCTCATAGTTTTAGCTGGACATTAAAAATGTTAAAAGATAAAAACATCTAGCCAGTTAAGTAAATAACTGCTCCATAGATAAAAAGTATTACACAGCTGATTGGCTAAGTCGCACTAACCAAGCCCCTGGTAATGTAATTATGTGCAAGACATTCCTTCATTCTTAAACCAGTTGCCAACAGTAAGGAGAAATTTGGAATTATTTGATGATAATACATAAGTTTACATTTAAAATTGGACTTTTAGATAATTCCAATCTATATTTCATTAAGAAAGTGCACCACCAGTTTAGGGGAAGAGCCCGCAGTGCTACCGAAGGCGCAGAACAGCTCAGCTTAGTCTGACAGCCAAAGACTAAAAAGGCAGCTGCAGCTATTTTGACCTAAGGAGAAAGCATGAAAGAAGAGGTGAAAGTCAGGCTTTTGGTGGAATAACAAGAGCTGATGGACAGAGTGCACACTTGGACAGGCTTTGCCAGCAGGGGGGTTAATGTTTCAGAATTGAAAAAAAAAAACCAAACCAAGAAACCACAAAGCTCGACAACTGCTTTATGTGCCAGCATTAGAGTACAATGGCCTGTGGACGATCAAACATGGGCATTCTTGATGTGACACTCATTCTCTCAGGAGTGAAATGAGTCTCTCTAGTTGTTTTACCTCCCTGCTGGCTGATTTACAGCTTGCAGCTGGCATCCGTTTCAAGGAAAACTATTTGTCACTTCCTTTGTCCATGGCAAAGACCTCTCAGTCTAACACAGCAATCTTCAAAATCCATTCTGTCAGCTAATTTGCTCAATCTGAAATCTACTTGTGCCACCTGCCTGAAAACCCTCCTGTAGACACTGCAGATTTGCCAGATAAGTCCTGTCAAAACTCACTCAGCAGTCTGGGAGGTTCCTGCTGCAGCCCCCTGCCTTGACTCTTGGCCAAAAGCCCTGATATAACATGCGAAAAATCACATTAGAATATCAGAAGATTATCTGTGCCACCTCTCAGTTCCTCACGCACAAACCCCAGCATTTTATCTTACATTGTCAAGGAAGGTGAAACTACTGGTAATTTATGCCATTTCAAATTTTCACCTAAAAGAATAATATTTACTGTTCACAAGTAGGACTGCAGCTGCACTCCCAAGCCAAGCCAGATGTTGGGCATACTGGCTATTTTTCACATTATTCTAGTTACATGTTCAAACACCAGTCCTTGATAGCAGATACAGGATGCAATGAGGGATATAAAGTTCTGTGCATCATCTTGCTCAATCATTTAGAAGTTACCATGATCCTACACAGAGAAGGGGCTGCACGACAAGTAGGACTGCTCTAACCTAGAAAGAAGAAAACTGGATGTGACTGTGACTGTCTACAATAGATCCACTGAGCAGAAAAAGTGTAAACTTTGTTCTGTCTGATACCACTCCTAACTTATGAGAACAGTGTCCCAAGCCATACAGTCCTAGGACTTCTTTTCTGGACAACATTAACTCTGTTAATACCTCACATACTTCACGGGTATGAAGGATTTTATTATTTGTCTATTTTTACAATTTTAACATAGCTTCTGCTCTGTATTCAGTCCTATCAGAAATGATGAGACAGGCTGACACCAAATTTCCCTCAAG
Source organism: Podargus strigoides (assembly GCA_028020825.1). Classification (NCBI taxonomy): domain Eukaryota; kingdom Metazoa; phylum Chordata; class Aves; order Caprimulgiformes; family Podargidae; genus Podargus; species Podargus strigoides. The sequence goes on along the minus strand of CM051663.1, from coordinate 32,962,783 downwards.
AATTTTTACACTTTTTGGCCTGTGCTTATTTGAATTTTAGAATACCTGACAGTAAGAATAAACAATACTTACCAAATAAACCCATCCTTCTTTTGCTGCAAGGAAAGGGTTAAAAAGGGCTTGAGGAAGTATATATTCCATGAATGTGTCAAATAAGGACCAGAGTAAATGTGAAGATGTCTTCACAGGTTGCTTGAAGGTCTCCATGGTAATTAATAATGTGTGGTTCAACATTATTAGACAGCCCTCGGACAAAACTAAACAGATTATAAAAGCTATTAAAGATGCACTAATTTTGTAGGTAATGAACAGTTGAGCTCTAATACAAATCAGAAAATTCTGATTATAGTATTTTCCATTTTGATTAATACATAATTTGCACGTCATGTCTACTCAATGTCAAAGAAGCTGCCAGGTTTGCTGAACATTTTTGGAGGCTGTAACACAAATATGTGGAAACCCCCTTGCTGAGATATCTTCCGTATTACTTTCACATCTCATTCAAGGTACTATACAACTAAAAAGTGGTTAAGCTAACTGCATAGCTGGATGAGATAAGCATACATTCATGCCTTTTATTTGCCTACCTTTCTACGCTAGTTAGCCATCTTCCACTAAAAAAACCCAAAAAACCTCTCCATGGAAATCCCATGAATAAATTTTACACAGTTCAAAGTTATAGTTCCCCAAGCAGCTATAGTGTGACCACACTATTCATATATACCAAGGTGTTAACAGCATACATAGAAATGCAAAATACTACCGACATGGAAGACAGCCAAGCTACAGCTACTCAGGACCCATAATTTTCCATATCCTGCCCACTGACTGTTAAGTAAGCTTATTCTCTTCCATCTGGAACTGTCCAGCTCTGAATCACAGCAATTACAGCAATTCATACCACTTCAGTGCTAGGTGGGGAGGATCATCATCCCTTTTCCTCTACTGCAAAAGCAAAGAGCTGACATTCCCCAAACTGAGTCTCTGCATCTCCGCAGTGATTTTCAGTTTGTCAAACTACAGTCCCAGACAAAATCAGTGAGGACCCTGGGGGGTTGCAGAGAGTCTGCCCAGACTTTTTGCAAAACTCTTACCAATTTACATACTTGACATGATGCTAAGGTGAGCTAATGCCCACTTTAAGTCCACTGATATTTCACTCTCTTTCAGATTAGACCACAGGGAAGAAACTTCAAGCAACCAAGTATGGAAGTTTGATCCTATGAATATGTGAAGCTCATCTAATCTCACGACTGTGAACACTGCAAATGAAGCTTCATAAATTTTAGAAATACTTTGTTATATGGTAAAACTATAGTATGATACAGTAAAAACATGACCACGAAGTTGAAATACAGCAACTAGATTTCAAATACGTATGTACTGTGAGGTACTTCACACCAATCTTGTGCCAAGTTTGTTCAACTATTTCATGACTATGGACTTCTCTAGCACAGCAACATATCTTGCAGTCTGGGTAGATGTCTTCCTACTATTTCATGCTGTTTCAATGTATCTCAATAAAATAGTCTTTTTCTAAGCAGTTATAATTTAACTGTCAGTTGTCTCTTTTTAATCCTTCTTCACAAAGTCAATTATAATTACAGTCCTTCCTTTATGAGCTTTTCCAAGAAACCCCGACATAGCTAACTTTTTCACATGCATTTCTTGACACGTATCTTCGGCTACCTTCTGTCGATTGACTCACTATCTAGCAATACACTCTTCACTTGATTTTGGAGCAGGGACTTTTCTCTCCAATACCATTTGCTGATGTTACACACTCCCGTTCAGCACATCGCCACTGCTGACTGTGTTGTTACAAGTACTCTTTAATGTTCCTGGGATGCCCAGGGGCGCTCAGCAGTTCCTTGATGAGTTGCTATGCCCTTGGTCTGAGCTGCACTAATCCAGAATAAGGTGTACATGATCCCTATACAGTAGACGATAGACAGATAAAACTGATTCAGTTTTAATTATTTTTTTTTTTAAAAGATAAAATATGATTGTTACAAACCGATTTTCTGTTAAAGCTTTGAGTTTGCATAAACTCAATGAGATACTGTGGATAGAAGTGAGATGTAGATCGAGAACGTGAAGCTGAGGGAAGAATATCCTTACATCTGAGCATTATCTGCAAATAGGTGAAATGCATTTCAAACCAGTAATGCTGTGTCCAGTTTCAGCTTTGCAGTACTTTATCAGTCCTACTGCCATAACATCACCACATATCATTCTGCATGTTACCATTATAACAGGATTACCACAGCTCTCATTAACTCACTGTCCAGCTCGTCAGATCCTCATGTGATTTCTTAACGCCACTATGCAACAGAAACTCACAGAGGTTCTAAATCCCACCTATGGATAACAGCTACTCCCATGCATCGGGATTGGGATTTCAAGGACTCCCAGACAGAACAAACGCAAACCCACAGGATTCACCCAGAGCTAGCTGTCATAAACAGCGTGTCTCGAGACATGGATACATGACCCAATCTGTTTCCACAGAGATCACATCATTGTGAAATCAGTCCAGCAACTGCAAAGGAGGATAAAGCTGTTAAACAGTTTATCAAAGTTCTATGTTTAATGCCTGATGTTAAAAATACAGCCTGTTTGCTTGGGCCACCAGACCGCTTCCCTAACGGAGCTGGACCTTAGCAGTTAAAGAAAAAGGAAAGGAAAGAGAAAAATAATAGAAACACATGCTGTCTCCAGAGAAGGCCACTTCCTCAACATTTAATTCATAACTGAAAAAGAACATACGGCATCACACCAAATTCTGGGCAATGCAGCTAGCTGTAGCCAAGGACACTGATATCAACTCTCCATAAATACATAAATACATAAACTGGCACCTGCTCAAGAACATGAGGCCAGAGCTCAGGACTTGGTTTTCTAAGTGACAGACAACTGTCCCAACTGTCATTTGTTATTTGGAGCTGGAACCCACATCTCTCCCTAGAAAAAGATGAGCATTCCCCAGTGTAAGAAGATGTCATGTAACAATAAAACTTTGTGCATATTTAAGAGAGATTTATTCAAACACTATTGCATCAATTTCATCTTTCACAAGGAGACACTGTATGTGGAAACTTGTACGAGATTTCTCACAGGGGAGCATGTAACTTTATTATGTGAATTCTGCAATCTGAGGCTTTTACTCTGCTTTGAAATTACAGCTTAAAAATTCAGCACTGCAGTCGAACAAGACATCACTTCCCTTTAAGGAGACTTTCCAACAAGGCTGCCTGCTTGTCTCCATCTCCTCACTGGTATTTATTGGTACAGCAGTAATGCTGAGCACAGTGGAGATGGAGATACACGCCTCCACCTAAGCACTCTGCACACCAAGCAATGTGGCCCCAGTGTGAGGACTTCACAATTGAAGTGCAAGCTGAGAGAGAAGGCGTAGGTAAAAAAAAACAGGGCCATGATTACATCTGGGGGGAAAGCAGTGGTCACAGCCCATCAGCTGCCCACCTCCATCACATAAGAGCCTGCAAGTTGCCATTTGAGAGACGTGATGTATAGGAAGACGCCTGCTTTTACTGCACTTTGTTTGATTTGGACTCAAAGATGCTCTGCCACAGCTAAGCCCTTTTCCTCCAGGCTGAGACCGTGCCTTTGCCGTTCAGCCATGCCTCTGACCAGCTGGTACACGAGCTGATGTTCACCCCAGGCATGCCACACTGTCGCTACCTTTGCTTCACGCAGACAAGAGGATGCGTACTCCAACACGACTGAAATACCAACACTGAAAAACTCCCATCCACTTTAAAGCCATATGTGGAGCAGAAGCCAGCCCTCTGTTCCACAAAAAGATCTGCTGAAATAAAATAAATTAATGAAAGAAAATATAAAGAAATTAAAAACCAGTGCCTGTGATTTACTTTAAAAAAAGCTGCCAGTTTCAGGGAGTTAAGGGATTTTGTCAGTGATTGTTATCTTCCTGCTAGGGAAAGAAAACTAACCACAAAGCCAACTCTTGTATCTCCTCATTCTTCAGGCTCTCTTCCTTGGTTTTCTTAATACCTCATTCTTGAAAAACTGGTTGCTTTACTCACTGTCATCCAGCCAGGGCAGCCACAAGTTGCTCTTTTATCTCAACGGTGAATTCAATCCCAGGCTGCAGGGGAGCTGCACTGTGAAACACCAGCTAAAGCACAATAGGGCACAGCTGACAATTGACATGAAAGGGCATGGAGGAACCCATTTCATGGAATGATTTGGGCTGGAAGGGACCTTTAAAGGTCATCTACTTCAAACCCCCTGCAGTGAGCAGGGATATCTTCAGCTAGATCAGGTTGCTCAGAGCTCCAACTTGGCCCTGAATGTTTCCAGGGATGGGGAATCTATCACCTCTCTAAGCAACCTGTTCCAGTGTTTCACCACACTCATTGTAAACAATGTCTTCCTTATATCTAGTCTAAATCTCCCCTCTTTTAGTTTAAAACCATTACCCCTTGTCCTATCGCAACGAGCCCTGCTAAAAAGTTTGTCCCCATCAACAGGGGGACACTGCTCCTTGTGAGAGCTACTCTTTCTTTCTTTCTTTATTGCTTGCAACCCTACCCTATGAGTATCCAGAAAACAGCTTTAAACCCCTGGCACCTGCCATTTTACCCTCTGTGGTTTTGGTTCCTGTATTACCTTTTAATATTGGTCTCAAAGGAATGCAATCGATGTAGCTAAGGAGCAGCACTGTTTTGTACCAGAAGTGAACTCCTGACAGAATAATCATTTAGGGGAATCTTTCCTTTTACACACATACTATTCACGCATGTAATTTAACTATATAGGGCTGCAGGCCACCTATGAAGGAAAAGGATAGAATCAAGAGAATGCATTAATGTGTGCCTGCGGTTAAGGTGAAATCCACTTTCTCATGTTCACAGCATACCTCTAACTCCAGAGAAATGACCAATGCAAAGGATCTCTAGCACACAGCACTGGTTTATCATTGCTTGAATACTGAAGGGATGTTTAACTGTAAAAGGTATGGCTGTCATTTAAAAATTAACCATTTTACTTTTTTTTTAGTATTTCCTCCCTTTTAACAAACTATGTGGTCATTCATTCAGTTACAAAAC